>OY992536.1:178875478-180325215 GCA_963921195.1 Pegoplata infirma
AATACTGCAACCCACCAGTCCAGTTTACATTTCTAACAAAACAGTCCAGTCACTTTTTTGCTGCTGAACTTTTTTGTGTTGTGCTGATGGTGGTTGATTTAAAAAAAACAAATACTGACAAACCAGCAACAGTAAAAAAATTAGGCAGCACACAAACAGCACAAACGTTGTTTTGAGAAATCCACTGCAAGTTACAATTCAAAAAGTGGTGAGCTGCTGACAAGCAAATAAATATAAACGAAAATAAACTCGTACATTGTAACGAGAGAACTTCTTGTATGCATAAGAAGAAAAAAGGTTCAATAAATAAAAAAAATCCAAGGTTCATTTAAAAAGAAAAAATCTTTTTAATTCAATTAATTTATATCAGTAAAAAAGCAATATTTTTTATATTAAATAAATAAATAAATTAATGCGTAGTTGAAAAAATTATAAAAAATAAACTTCAAGTCTAAAATAATAGTACAGTAGGTATTCTAAAGCTCAAATAAAAAAAAAATTTAAATATTTTTAGAGTTACAGAGATGGAAAGTTTTCATTTTTATACACCGATCATTTCATTTTTATGCACAGATCATTTGGTTGAATTTTTATTGACACTTTGATGCGATAAAAATTTATTTTAAAAAACGAATTTTAAAGGATTTTTGTCGACCTTTTCAATGGCATTGTTGGTTTTTTAAAAAAAATATAAATTTGACCTTAAAATTCAAGGTCAAATTATTAAAAAAATGTATCTTATAAAGCGCCTATTTTGATATTATTTTAACTGAGTTTTTACATTTAAAAATAATTGTTTTGTATAAAATAACACTCAAAAAGTACGAATACCGCGTGTATAAAAACAAATAAAAAAATATTTTCGCAATAAGGAACACTCGATCCATTTTTTAAAAATGTTTTTAAATGAAAAAAACGTCAGGCTTTTTAAAAAAAATCTCAAAATAGACGCTTATAAGATAAAATTTTTTTTAATAATTTGACCTTGAAATTTAAGTTAAAATGTTTATTTTTTTAAAAAACCACCAATGCCAGTGAAAAGGTCGTCAAAAATACTTTAAAATTCGTTTTTTAAAAATAAATTTTTATCGCATCAAAGTGTCAATAAAAATTCAACCAAATATGATCTTTGCAAAAAAATTAAAACTTCCCATCTCTATAACTCTAAAAATATTTCAAGAAAAAAATTTTTATTTGCACTTATTTATTCTAAAATTCTGGCATAATTATATCTAAATCGGTTTTTTGGTGTGACCGTTAACGCGTTTCAGCCCATATTTAACTTTTTGTTTTCATCATATTAGTTTTCGTTAGTTAGTAAAAAACAATTGTGTCTGACACTTATTTTAAAAAATTTTATGAAACTTGGAATTTTGGATCTGTTAATAAAACACTTAACTTCAAACCAAATTTTCAAAAAATTTTCTTAATAAAGTAAAAAAAAAATTGTGTTTTAAAAAAATTTTCAAATAAAAATTTTGGCACTTAAATTTTTTTTTTATTTGTTTACTTCAAATATTTTCCAAAAAATTTTGGAACCTAAAAATTTTTTTAAGCATTTTTAATGAAACTTTAAAGCGTTACTTAGAACTTAGAAAATTTTAAAACTTTTTTTTAAATAATTTTTAGTTAAATTTAAAAAATTTTCAAAACATTAGAAAAATTTCTTAACATTTTTGTTAAAGCATTATCTTTACGTTTGAAACATTATTCTTAATTATATAATACAACATGCCATTACTTGTACAAAGAAATATCTACTTATAAGTGCGTTCATTTAATTTTCAGCAGCCAAATAAAAAAAAATTCATGCTGACGAGTCGAGTTCAATTTTTATTTTCCATGCTGCAAGTCCCGTACAACAAACATAACTTGTGCAGCGCAGTAACCAGACAATTCAGTCGTGTGTGCTGTTTTTTGTTTTTTTAAACTGAAACTGAACTGTGTGCTGGCAAGTTTGTCAATTTCAAAAAAAAAACTTTTACTGTACTGCTGCTGAAGAAAATTGACAATTTTTAACAGCTCAGTTCTTGACTGCTGGTTTGTTTTGATAATGTTTATGCTGACAAAACAGTACAAATTATGTGTTTTTGCTGAAAATCTAGGCAGTATTTTCAACACTGGTTTTATGTACATTTGATAAACAAATGAAACATTTTTATGTGAAAAGTTTAGACTTGTTGAAAAAGTAGTTATGGTAAAAAAGAAGGGGAAAAATGATTTTTGGTAAAAAAAATTTTGATGAAAAAAAGTTTTTGATGGTGAAAAAAAAAATGTTTATAAAAAAAAAATTAACATGATAATGTTTTTAGGCTGGTGTCTATTTTTAACAGTTGCAGGACGCCACCTCAGTTTGACTATATAAGCTAACGACTAACAAAAAAGAAAATTAGAATTACTGTTTTCATTTTCTTAAAACCAAAAATTTTACTAACTTGGGTTTGTAACTTGTATAATAATTCACCTCGTGGTGAATAACAAAAATATTCACCAGCTGGTGAATAAAACGTAACATTATATTTTTTCTTCAATATTTTCTTTTTCCATCAATATTTTTTTTTCATCAATATTTTTTTTTCATCAATATTTTTTTTTTCATCAATATTTTTTTTTTTTCATCAATATTTTTTTCTTCATCAGTATTTTTTTGTTTTTTCTTCAAATTTTTTTTTTTCATCAATATTTTATTTTTTATCAATATCACTGCGTGACAAAACTAACCACTATTTAAGAAAACAAGAGGTACGACCATCATTTCAATATATATCGGACGTGCTGAATCGAATGGCGTACTCCGTTTTTCGATGTATGGTACAGTTTTCTTGTAAAATGTCATTAAAGATTGGCTGATTTTCAGCTGCTTTTTTAACAAAAAAAAATCCAAAGCTAAAGATTTTTAAATTTTATGGCATGGAAAACAAAGATATAACTTGTAGCAATATTTCTAATATAAATTTGGTTAAAATCTTTTCATCTTAAGCTCTTAAATTCGCGGATTTCTTAATTTTTTTAAGTTTTCGCGAAATTAACAGCTAAATTGGTCTGTGATAAAAAACTTGCATTCTGTGGATCATAATGGCGTCCATGACACTACGAATAGTGGACAAAAAACATCTATGTTACATGGACCATCATGATGAAAATCGCGAAAAACAGTTTTTTTTTGTATATGGCAGCATCACTTTAGGAGATGATTTCAGGCTTCATCTTTTAGTATATAATGTGGGAACCTTAAACAATGAACTGACCCAAAATTTGTCCAAAAAAGTTTTCATTTGCAAAAGTTATCTTAACAAAAACTATAATTAGTGTATCTCAAACACTGAAATAATAGTTTTTATTAAGATAACTTTTGCAAATGAAAACGAATTTTTGGTCAGTTAGTTGTGTAAGGTTCCCACATTATATACTAAAAGATGGAACCTTAAATCATCTCGTAAAGTGATGCTGGCATATACAAAAAAACGGTTTTTCGTGATTTTCACCATGATGGTCCATATAACATAGCTGTTTTTTGTCCACTATTCGTATTGTTAGGGATGCATTTTTGATTCATTAAAAGCAAGTTTTTTATCAAAAACCAATTTGGCTGTTAAATTCGCGAAAACCTTAAAAAATGAAGAAATTCGCGAATTTAAGGGCTTAAATTGAAAAGCTTTAAACTAAATTTGCATAAGAAATGTTGCTACAAGTCATATCTTTGTTTTCCATGTCATAAAATTTATAAACCATTTACTTTGCAAAATTTTTTGTTAAAAAACTGGCTCGAAATCAGCAAATCTTTAACGACATTTTGCCAGAAAACTGTACCATACATCGAAAAACGGAGTGCGCCATTCGAATCAGCATTCCGAAATATATAGAAATGATCGTCGTAACTCTTGTTTATTTTTTACTGTTCCGCAGTGTATTTTTTTTTTCATCAATATTTTTTTTCATCAATATTTTTTTCTTCATCAATATTTTTTTTCATCAATATTTTCTTCTTTCATCAATATTTTTTTTTCATCAATATTTTTTTTCCATCAATAGTTTTTTTTCATCAATATTTTTTTTTTCATCAATATTTTTTTTTTTTTCATCAATATTTTTTTTTTTTTTTTCATCAAAAAATTTTTTTTATCATTATTTTTTTTATACATTTTTTTTCCATCAATATTTTTTTTCATCAAAATTTTTTTTTTTTCATCTATATTTTTTTTTTCATCAATATTTTTTTTTTCGTCAATATTTTTTTTTTTATCAATATTTTTTTTTTCAATATTTTTTTTTCATCATTATTTTTTTTTTATCAATATTTTTTTTTTTCAATATTTTTTTATTTCATCAAAATTTTATTTTTTATCATTATTTGTTTTGTTTTATAGATGATTTTTTTTCATTAATATTTTTTTAGCAATATTTTTTTTTCATCAATATTTTTTTTTTTCAATACTTTTTTTTTCATCAATATTTTTTTTATGTTTTTTTTCATCAATGTTTTATTTTCCATCAATATTTTTTTCATCAATATTTTTTTTTTCATCAATATTTTTTATTTCATTAATATTTTTTTTTATCAATATTTTTTTCATCAATTTTTTTTTTTATTAATATTTTTTTTCATCAATATTTTTTTCATCAATATTTATTTTCCATCAATATTTTTTTCCATAAAGTTTTTTTCATCTAATATTTTTTTTTTTTTAACAATAATATTTTTTCATTAAAAACCTTTTTTTCATCAAAAACTTTTTGTTATCGACAACAGATAGATGGATGTCACGAGAATGTCTTAGAAAGCTTTAGGGATCAATAACACAGTGATACAAAATCGAACTTTCGGAATCGGAATTGGATAAAACCAACAGCAAATGAAAGCTGACGTTTTCCATAACAAAACCCTCAAGGCCTTTTTTTAGGTCAGAGCTAGATTTTATTTTACACGCATTTAAAGTTGGTGATTTTAAAGCATTTAAAGTTTTTGTGTACTAAACATGTCCTACTTTAAAGGCCCCTGGTGGTGCCCTTATTGGACATGTAGGGTCCAGTTTCCAAACTTAAGCTCAAAATTACTTCAGCTATGACTGGTATGAATTTTGCTGCAATCGGTCCAGTACCTATTTATTGAAAAGCCAAATTATTAAAATAAACCACTGTACACCGTTGCGTATGATTGTTATTTAAAGGCAATTATTAATATAAACCACTGGACACCGTTGCGTATGATTGTTATTTAAAGGCAATTACAATATTAATCATTCGCCACTAATACAGTTTTCAAGCATTTATTATTATAATTATTAATAAAAGTGCACTAACTTCAAATGCGTGTAAAAAAAATCTAGATCTGAACTAGAAAAAATCCCTGGGGGTTTGTTATGGAATATGCCAACTTTCATTTGCTTTTGGTTTCATCCCATTCCGACTTTGGGTGTTGCACTGTATAATATATAAATATCATGGGGTCCTCGACCGATATTTCAATGCGTTTTGCATGAAATGACAAATTATTATAGCGTTATTTTTTCAAGAAAAATTTTACTTTGGAAAGATCACCTATTTATACAGCAAAACATTATCATGATTCAGTGGTTTGGGCACGAGTACAAACTTCGCAGACATCTTTTTTTTTTGAGAAAAAAAATTTTAATGAAAAAAAAATTTTTGATGAAAAGAAAAATTTTTTGATGTAAAAAAAGTTGATAAAAAAAAATATTTATAAAAAAAAATTTTTGATGAGAAAAAAAATTTGTAAAATAAAATTTGATGTAATAAAAAATTGATGTAAAAAAAATTTCATGAAAAAAAAAAATTGATGAAAAAAAAAATTATGAAAAAAAAAAAATTTGATGAAAAAACAAAAAAAAAATGATGAAATAAAAATAGTGTTCAGAGCAAAACGAAACACATACTATATGACGGAGCAAAACGCAACAATTTCAATTTTGTTTTATAAATAACATAAAGACTTACTGCAAGATAAATTAAGTTATTTTTTATTTGTATTGTTTATTGCATGAGCAGGTACAAGGGGGGGGGATGGGGGAAGGTGAAATTTCCCACCCAGACCAAATTTCAAAAAGGAAAAAAAAAAAAGACAAGGAAGAAAAAAAGGAAAACAAGTAGAAAAGTTAAATTCGACTTTGCCGAATCTATGATTAACTTCCACAATGCCTTTTTTAAAGGATAGTACATTTTTAACGTGAAAAAATTAACAATTGTAATTAGAAATATTTTATTTTGAGTAAAAAACTCTATTTGTCATTTAAAAAAAAAAAGAAAAATTACTATTTTTTTTTTGAGTGTACAACTTTTTTCGAGTGTAATGTTTTTTTTACTGTAAAAATATTTTTGAATGAATGCACAAAATATTGACTACAAAAATATTAATTATACAACATATTGACATTTTTGTAAAAAACAACAAAATTTTTTTTTGAGTGTAAAATTTTTTTTGAGTGTAAAAAGTTTTTCGACTGTAATTTTTAAGTTACCAATGCTTTTAAAACTAAACAAGTTTAAAAAGCATTGCTTTAAAACTAAACATGATTGGAAAGCATTGCTAAGTTACCACCCAACAATGCTTTTAAAACTTGTTTACCAAGTGGCATTTAAGATGAAACTAATCTGAAATTCGGGGTTTTGCTTATAACTTTTTAACCACTGGACCGATCGAGCTGAAATTCAATACCAAACAGACCTGAGGAGCGGCAAAGATACAAGCCACTTGTCAGCGTTCTTATCTCATTATTGTCTTTCGAAAGTTATCGTGTTTTTTATCTTGAAAATTCGCGAAAAACCCTTGCCGAAATTTACTCTTTTGCTTATAACTTTTGAACCACTGGACCGATTTGGCTGGATTGCAATACCAACCTGACCAGGTAAATTACCACCATATATGTCAAACTTCAGTAGCCTCTGTGAAGTCTTTAAAAAGTTAGCGTGTTTTCTACGGTCAGACAGACAGACATACGGACGGACGGACATCGCTAGATCGACTTAAAATCGATCGAGGATCATAAATATATATACTTTATGGGGTCCTAGACCAATATTTCGATGTGTTACAAACGGAATGACAAACTTATATATGGGGCATTCCATGTAAAATCGGACACTTTGAAATTTTTTTTTGTAGATTTTCCCAATTTGTTTACAGTTTTTAGTAGCCTTCGAAAACTCCTTCGTGGAAAATTTTCAAATTTTTTTGATGACCGTTCAAAAGATATCGAATTTTTAAAATTTGGTAGTTTGTTCATTTACTCAAATTTCTTTTACTCATAACTTCTTGAATAATGGTCCAAATTTCAAATTATTTTTTCAAAATTTCTGTTTTTTTGCGTACTTTTAAAAAAAAATCCCAAAAAATTCTTAAAAGCGCTCTAGTATGCAATTTTTAAGTTTTTAAATTTAAATCTCATTTTTGAAATTGTTTGTACTCTTCGATTTTTTTGAAATTTTTTTGTGTAAAACTTCTATCTACTCTACAAATTTTTTGCCCAGGAGGATCGTGGGATAACGATTATTACTATTTTTTAAAATTTTTTGAAAAAAATTTATTGTAATTTTCTACTCTTAAAATCATTTCTACTGCTCCAATGGTGCGTCGTAGAGGGGTCCTTTATAAGACCGACCCCCATTAATTTTTACGTCTTAACATTTCTTCGGAACAAACTAATACCCTATCTCCAATTTCTAAGGGGTCTCCCACACAAAACGACATTTTTTAAAAATTTGCTCCAACTGCTCTAACTGCCCTAATAGTGCCCTTAGAGCAACAAAATATATGACCGACCCACAATATTTTTTTAGTCCAGACATTTTCTCTGAAACCACCTTCCCTCTATCTCTAATTGTTAAGGCGGTCCCCATTTTTTTTATTTTTTGTAAATTTGTTTTATTTAATCAGCTCCAATGGTGCGTCCGAGAGGGGTCATTAGTGAGACCGACCCCCATTCATTTTTACCCTCCCAGAAGTTTTACACAAAAAAATTTCAAAAAAATCGAAGAGTACAAAAGTAGTTATAGATTTAGGCACAGCGACCCTTCTGGTGAATTTTAGTGGAGACACCTGTGGTGAATTACATTTATTAAATTTCTCGCCGAAGGCGAAAATTTTTTTTAAGTAGTTATAGATTTAGGCACAGCGACCCTTCTGGTGAATTTTAGTGGAGACACCTGTGGTGAATTACATTTATTAAATTTCTCGCCGAAGGCGAAAATTTTTTTTAAGTAGTTATAGATTTAGGCACAGCGACCCTTCTGGTGAATTTTAGTGGAGACACCTGTGGTGAATTACATTTATTAAATTTATCGCCGAAGGCGAAAATTTTTTTTAAGTAGTTATAGATTTAGGCACAGCGACCCTTCTGGTGAATTTTAGTGGAGACACCTGTGGTGAATTACATTTATTAAATTTCTCGCCGAAGGCGAAAATTTTTTTTAAGTAGTTATAGATTTAGGCACACCGAATTTTAGTGGAGACACCTGCCATCTAGCGGTGAACAAAAAAAATGGGTTGTTTTAGATTTTGGTATATGTATGGTATTATGTGTGTCATCTATTTGTGATACCTACAGACTGACACAATTAGCGGTAACACCTACTGACCGCCACAATAAGCGGTGACACTATTTGTTATATATCTCTAGAATTTAGTTGCTCATTGTAAGTATAAATGGCCTCAGCTTATTTTTTCAATATAATTAAAAAACCTAGAGTTTTAGTAACGCCACCTAGTGTTTTCTTATTATAATTAAAAAACCTAGAGTTTAAGCAACGCCCCCTAGTGTTTTCTTATTATAATTAAAAAACCTAGAGTTTTAGTAACGCCACCTAGTGTTTTCTTATTATAATTAAAAAACCTAGAGTTTTAGTAACGCCACCTAGTGTTTTCTTATTATAATTAAAAAACCTAGAGTTTTAGTAACGCCACCTAGTGTTTTCTTATTATAATTAAAAAACCTAGAGTTTTAGCAACGCCACCTAGTGTTTTCTTATTATAATTAATTATGAGGCCAACCATTAAAAAAAAAAATACAATTATATCCGATTTGATTTTTTATTTTTATCGTTTTGTAAAAATTAGATTAAAGACAGTTATATACCTGAGACCAACCGTTAAAAAAATGAAAATTATACCAGAGTTGATTTTTTATATATTTTATCGTTTTGTAAACATTAGATTAAAGACAGTAATATACCGAAATTATAAATACGTGACTTTTTCTTATGTAAATAAGATAACGTAATTTTGATTTAAGATTATTATCATTTGTCAATTTCAGATTATTCAAACCGTTACTTTTTAGCCGATTAGAATTACGTTACATGTTCTCACGTTGATAAGATAAACTGAAAATGATTTATTACTCTATTTATCCATTTACTGAATAAGATTAAGAAATCCGTTACTTATAACGAGAATCAGTTATTTGTTTAAAAAATGTGTTACTTTTTCTCACGTTGATAAGATAAAATTAAATTGATTTATAGCTCTATTTATCGATTTACAACATAAGATTAGAAATACGTTACTTCTAACGAGAATCCCTTACTTTTTTGACAGATTAAAAATACGTTACTTTTTTTTTATTAAGCTGATAAGATAAAATTATTTCCACCATAAGATTAAGAAATCTGTTACCTTTTTTACAAGTTGCGGGTTATGAGATAAGTTCATAAACCGTATCAGGTAAATATCATGTTTTCTTTTTTATGGGGAGGAGGTCATAAATAAACCAAAAGTATAAAGTGTGTGTGTGTCTTGATTGAATGTAAACAAAGTGTCATTAAATGTAGATCACCTAGAAAATAGTTAAACATAGATTATTACTATGTAAATAAAAGGCTCATAAATGTACTACCGGCATTTCCCCAATATAACATAATAAAATAAATAAACTGTCCTAAGTAAATAAAGATTACGTGGAAAATTTTAAAATTCTTTAAAGCTCTTATCGTCAAAGGATTTTCCAAAAATAATAAAATAAATTAACTGTCCTAAGTTAATAAAGAGATAAAGTGGAAATTTTAAATTTCTTTAAATCTCTTATCGTCAATGGATTTCAATATTGCAATTATTTTCCCATATTTTTTAAAAGATGGAATTTCCTGAAATTAATGTAACTGAAAATAAAATTTTCTTTCAATTAGTATATTAACCTATCTCAGTTAATAGACTACGTTAAACAATTTTCAAGAAACATAACAAAACCAAAATTTATATTAAAAATTTTAAAAATTTATTAAAATTAATATATAAAAATATTAACAAAAAAAATGTTCAACAAAATGATGCAAGATTTCGAGAATGAAGCAACCAGTGAAATGTTGAATGCGGTGGAAGCTGCGGATCCCTCAACTTCCCACAACAATAAAATGGTGGTGGAAGATACGAACCAATCAACAACCCACACCATTATGATGAAGTGTTTCGAGGATGATGTAGATCCTGACGTGTTGAAGGAAGTGGAAACTTTGGACCCCTCAACTTCCCACAATAATAAGATGGAGGTGGAAGATACGAACCAATCAACAACCCACACCATTATGATGAAGTGTTTCGAGGATGATGTAGATCCTGACGTGTTGAAGGAAGTGGAAACTTTGGACCCCTATACTTCCCCCAATAATAAGATGGAGGTGGAAGATACGAACCAATCAACAACCCACACCATTATGATGAAGTGTTTCGAGGATGATGTAGATCCTGACGTGTTGAAGGAAGTGGAAACTTTGGACCCCTCAACTTACCACAACCGCAGCTCCACACCAATAAGAGCCGACTTCCGAGAATCTGAGAATCTTTTTTCTCCTGAGACATCATTAAATGAACTATTATCAGATGTAGAAATTATAGAAACGCAGGACCGAATTTCATCAAATGAACTATCATCAGATGTAGAAATTATAGAAATGCAGAACCGAAGTTCATCTTCGATAATAACTGTGCGGATGTCTCAAGATCCAGAATTTGCACCATATCTGGATGCAGAGATAATGGAGATAATGGAGAGACTATTTAGCGATCCCCCCAATAACTTTGCAAGTCCACCACAAACATATTATGATGGACCCGATATAGAAGGCATTGCGGAGTTCCTAAATTCGGAATACCAAATACCCAACAACCAAATGGCTGATTTTGAGGCAGAATCAGTCTTAATGATTAGTTGTTGTCCAGAAAACCTTTAGGTTTTAAAAAATAAAAATGTTAACACATTAATTAAAAATAATAAAAAAAAATGAATAAAAAATTAAAAAAAAAAAAAAAAAAAAAATTATTAAATTTAAAAAAAAATGTTTATATATATTTTATGGATAAGCTAGATAGCTGATTAGAGAATACCATTTAAAAATTAATAAATAAATAAGTAAATAAATATTAAAGAATAAAAATGTTTTATTTTTTACTAATAGATTACAAAATGAATTTATAGATTACAGACAGTTGATTATAAAGTAAATATTTTATCTCTCGTTTCTATACCAACAAATGATAAAGAATCAAAATAGTCAATTTTTGGTGCGATTTATTATGGTTCAATGTATATATTTGGTATATATTCGAGAATGCACTTAAATCAAATCATCAGTTTAAAACTACAATTCGAAAGAAGCATACCAAGAAAATGGATTTTTTATATAACTTAAACAACCCCACAAAAACCTCATCCGGTGGAGGCTATACTAAAACGGATGACCTCTGCGTTAATAAATTATACGCAATCACGGACTGTAAGTTTAAAGAAACCAAATACGGGCGCAAGTTGACGCTCACCTTGGAAACTGAAGAGGGAGATAGCCTCTGGATATATCTCCCCCAACGAATTGTTAAGACGTTTCCTGCGGACAATCCGTTCCAAAAACTACAGGATAACGGAATAAATGGGGTTATATATAAAGGTAGAGACAAGTCTGCCTTTAATGTGGGTATTTTCGAATTTAAAATTATACCCCAATAATTTTAATAATATTATAAATATAAAAATATATAATTCACTATGTTTAAGTTTTAAAATAAATAAATAAATAAAAATTATATTAAAATGAAATAAGGCAGTTTTTTATTTAACATTTTATTTAATTTTTTTTATTTCAGGAAAAATATTGTTTACATTGTTGAATTACTTTTCTATCATTATAAATATAATCAGATTTTTTAAATTGTTTTAAAAATAATTTCAAATTTTTGTTTTGTGATTTAAATAAGCTATGGAGCAAGCAATAATGACCACATGTCTGAGAAAAGAATCCCTGAACTTGTTGCTCATTAAATTTATATCGTTTACTATTTCGCCTTAAAAATTGTAAAAATTCCATATTTAATGGTTTTTGTCCATAAGAATCAAAAAATTCAGCATTATTAAAAACATCAAAATAAAATGCAATCCAATGTTGTCCTGACTTGTGTGATGGGTCGGTGTTGGCAATAAAGATAGCTGGTTTTTTGGTTATGCGCTTAGGTAGTTGGTCTGAAGGAAAAACACCTTGGAAATATTTGTTAGTTGTCTTATTTTTTCTAAGTGCTTTTTCAATTTGTATGGTATTCATTTTTAAAGAGTGACTTTGACGTTTCTGTTTTTATCAATTTCAATCATAGAATCATATTCACAGTAAACTAGACACGTAACTGGGTCCACAAATGGACGTGTAAATTTTCCTTCAATACGCACATTTCCTTGTTTCAAAATCTTTGCGCATAAATCGTTATTTGAATGATCAGGTGAAAGATCAAATCCTAAAATGAATGAACCATTATCAAATGATTGTTTATTTATATGAATTCCTCTATCAGCATTTTTTATTCCAATAGAATTAAATAGCATATTATATGCTCTTGTACTTTTCGGTTTAATACTGGAATAATCAAATTCTAATGCTTGTGAAGGAATCTGAACACCATTAACTGACAAATTTACAGTTTGCAAGTAGAAATGATGAAACTCAAATGGATTCAATCTCATATTTCCTGAATATGCACCGTTTCCTATCATACAAAATGCTAAAAATGTAGGGAGTTGACCAATTACAACATTGTCGATTGATAAGCTATGATTTCCAGGATACAAGGTGAAAGATTTAATTTCAGTTCTATTTAAGGGATAAATTGCTGGTTTTTGTTGTAATATTTTATGGTGAGCTAGTAATATTCCCGGATTAACAGTTATATGATTCATATATAATTGAGCCTCCAAAATTTTTAATTCTGCTCCAGTTGAATTGGGGTCAATCATATAAAACGAGGGTTTCTCCAAATTAAATACAATTCTTAAGTCCACATTGTTCAGAAGTAACTTTGGTTGACTAAAAATGTCACCATGAACCCTTCCAATCAACTCAACTTTAGTACTTTTTGCAAATAATTTGTTGATTTGCGTTTGCCCTTTATGAACTTCGTCATCAATATAAGTATCGGGGTACCAGCCGCACGAAGTTAGATGGGTTCGAGATGCATCAGTTCCATAATTAAGTAATGTTTGAATATATGACTTATAGTGGTAGTTATTATCACTATGGGAGACAGGAACATTATTAAGGTAAACAGAAACGCTTCGAAATAAAGAATGTAATATGTTGTTTACTACTCCAACAGAATCATCATTTATGTCGGTGCCATCTTTCGATTTTAATTGCACCAACAATCTTAAGGTTACACTTGATAAGTCACGATATGTATCTCCATTTCCTAAGCAAACGAATTCAATGGAGCTGGGGCTATCTAAAGTTGCAATTGGATTGTAAGATACTTCTTCGGTGTTTAAAATACTAGTTTGAATAGGATGGGGTTCAAATAAATCAAGTTCACTTTTCATACATTCTATAAGTTTGGAATTATTCATTTTGCAAAAATATCTTTTATGCGGCTTTTTGAGATTTTCTTTTTCTTTTTTATGCGTTTCACTTTAGATTGTTTACGAGACTGACGCTTTCGTTTTTTGTTTCGACGTTTTATACTCCTCTTGCCTGAACCACGTTGAAATTTTGAAGATATTTTCTTGATTGCTTTTTCAGTTAGATTATTCATAGCCATTTTTCCCTGTTCTTCCAAAATATTTCGTAAAGGCTTGTGACCAAAATCATTTATAATAGCGCCACTAGTGTCGACTGCTTGGTTTTTAATAGCATTCATTCCAGAATAAAGTAACGGTTTTAATGATCTAAAGAGTGAGGCAAAGAATGAACCAATTCCCCGACCCTGCTGCACTAGTCTTGGTGCCACATATAATGTTCCTATATGACTTAAACCTCCTCCTAACTGCTGTGAGTAGTATGCAGTATAAACTTGATCCATCTCGATCATTTGATCATCTGATTAAATTTTATTAAAATCGTTGCATTTATAGCGTTTGCATCCTTTTTCTAAAGTGCAAGGTTATATAGTTTGGTATTATCGAGTCTTTGAAATTATATCGAGTTCCGTCAGAATTTGCTATGAGAATTGAAATATCGTTTATTATTGATATTTCTAATGGATAGTATTCAAAATTCTGAAAATCATAACATGTGCTTGTTCCTTTAAATGGTAAAACTCGAAAACATCTTATATTTTTGTTGCCAATACATCTCGGTTTAATGATATCGCTATAAATAAATAATATTGCAGGCAATGGTGTTAATCCATCATTTAAAAGCAATTCAGTGACTCCCAATTCCCAATCTTCTTTTGATGTTAATGTTGGTAAATTCACCAAATTTGAAAATGCTGACAAAACATTATTTTCATACACCACTAAAGAGTTGTTACTCAATAATGTTACATAGAAATTAGTCTGTATGTTCATGGTTTAAAGAATTTATTATAAATAAAACACAATTTTAATTTGTATAGCTTTTATTGAAAATTGATTAGTATAATGAAATCCACTTAAGCCAACTTTGCCCCGTTTGCATTGAACGTGTACTGTAGCTATGTTTTGAACCTGTTTTCATGACCTTCTCATTAGATTTATTATTTTTCTTCTGTTTCTTCTTTGTAGAACTTGTTCGTTCTGAAGTTTTATTTTGGATAAAACTGTTTTGACTTTCACTATTTGGACTTTCATGACGTTTATTCCGTTTTTGCTTTGAAGAATCTTCAGTCTCTTTTTCTGTATTTGTTTTTTTAAAATCCGTAAGAGTGTCGTTTTGGGTATCGAGTTCATTAAATTTTATGTATTTTTTCTTTAAATGTAACTTAGGGGTAGAGAAATTTTCAGGAGTTTCAAACAGATTGTTGTTGATTTGACCATTCTCAAATGTATTGTTGGTAAAGGGCTCGACATTGATATCATTTTTAATGTTTTCATCAGGAACAGATTTATGATTTTCCACTAAATGTTTAAAAGGTTTTGTTTTTCTTTTCATAAACATATTTAATTCTTGTTTAATCAAAATCCATTTATTAAAATCGGTAATATTTTCATCATTTAAGTATGGAATTAGTTTTCTTGCAATAAAATCAGATGCTAACTGATCTTGCAACATCAAATTATAGGTATTTGGATGTAACAAAATAACCTGATTGAATTTTTTTTTATTATACATTTTCTATTAATTTACCAATGAATCCAGCCAATAGTGAAGTAAGCAATACCGGCAAAAACCCTCCCTTTTGGATAAGCACCTGTCTTTTTGACTTTACAGATCCATTTGATTTTGAGAGCAACCGAAGTTCCTTTTTATATCTTTTTAATATTCTATGATCTTTGGATTTAAGTTTTGTGTTTCCGTTTAGAGTATTGAAAATTATTTCAATTATTGTTTTAATGAAATTATCATCGACATTTTCAAGAATTGCTTTTCGTAGTTTTCCATTATTAGTCTTGAGAACATACAACATATGCTTGTTTTCCTTCAATCGTTTTAAGTTCTTTCCTAATACCATTTTCAGAGGTATCGCAATAACAATAACAAAAATTAGCGTTAAAAATATTTGTCCTGTATCTTAACAAATCGTTTATACTTTGGGTAAGGTCAATCAATAAATAACCATGAGGTTTGTTTGTTACTTCTTTATATATTTTCATTAATTCAACTGAATTTTCTGGTTCAATTTGTCTAGCCAAATGATAGAACTGCATAGTATCTCTTGGATTTTTAAAAACAACAATATATTTAGAGTTCAATGAAATATCTCTTGTATGAGACGACTTGTGAAAAATGTTTTGGGTTACCACAATGACAGACAAATTTCTGTGATGTGATCCTTTAGTGAAAAGTTCGCAAACATTTTTATTAAAAGCTCCCATCATTAAATCATCGAGAATAAGTAAAACTGGTTCATTTATTTCATTTTCTAAATCATTTGGTATTCCATTGTAATATTCTATATTTTCAAAATTTGGTTTCGCATTTTCTTCTCCATAGCACCAAATTATTCTGTCAATAGGTGAACTTATTAAATATTTTTTACAACTAATTAAATTTTTCAGAAATGTTGTTTTTCCTGAACCTGAAGGTCCACTAATAAGCATAGTAAACGGATGAATAAATTGATAAAACATCTTGTAGTATGTAATGTTAAACACAAAATGAACGCAATTGTTTCAGTTTTTAACCATTTATTTGATCTTTAATGCATTTTTCTAATAAGTGATCATATTTTTCAATAAAAATAAATATTTTAAACAAGTTATTAAGGGCACATTTAAATTGTAATTCTCGATGAAAAGGACAATTAGTAAAATAATTTGGTAAATTATTTAGACCTGTATACATTTCCAGAGCTATAATATTAGTTTTTAAATATTTTTTTAGAAATTTTTTCTTTTCAAATCCAACAACAAAAATATATTCATATTCATTAAGAGGTAATAGTATGTCTCCAACACTGCAATAGTCAAAAACTCCATCAGTCCAGTTTATTCCGTGAACTGCAGCTTTACAAGCCCAATTCTTATCTTGGATTTCCTTATCAAGTTCTCTGTAATCAAAAGGTGGTTTGAATAAATAGTAGATAGGAGCCACCGAAGCTCCGCCCATATACGCCAGCTCTTTTATAAATATAGTATCTTGATTTCCGTAACAGTATTGGAAATCCACCAATGCAATACTAGATCTTTGTAATTCCAACATTTTCAACGATATTCAATAAAATACTAAACGTTTAAAAAATTCTGTAAGTCTTATATACCTAAAAAATTCTTGCAATGTCAGTTTAATTATTTACTTTGATAGATATGGAACACATTTACTCAGAACCGGAACTTCCAAAAAAATGCGTGAAGAGAAAAAATCAAGATTATAAACTTATCTATGATCTTGAGTATTTCATAAATTTAAAAATAAAAGTGAGGTGTGGATTTTCTACATGCAACAACTTTCAACCTCTCCTTTGGATTCATAGTCATAAAAGTAATGCAATTGGACTTACTAGAGATGAATGGGTTCATTTGATGGCATATAAGGAATATATTCAGATGAGACTTGATCAGTATGAATTTCTAGATTCATACGACGCATTGGATCATCCAGCAATCAACAACACTTTTTGTGAATTTAAATACAAAAAAAGAGGACACTGCGTTTTTGTACTTTCACAAAACGGTCATAAAATTAAAATTGATAGTGAATCGTGGAGAAATTTAGTTCGAGTTGGAGTTTTTTTGACGTCTTTTCTGTGTTGGAATACAATACTTTCGAAACAAATATCACATTTTTACTTTACATTTATCATACCCAGATGCGCAGAACTAAAAAAATATAGTATTCAATTATCAGACCTTGATTCAGGGTACGATAAGGAGGTGGAAGTGGACTTAATGCGATTATGTTTTGAAATAAGTAAAAAAATGTCTGATAAAATTAAAATTCATGTAAAATCTCATAATATATTATTAAAATCTCAAAATAAAAAATAAATGAATACAAAATGAGTAAACAACAAGTAGTTAACGAAATTCATAGATCTGTACGAAAAAATTTTGTTAGACGTAGATTTATTCAAAGGGGTTACAATGACACCTGGCAAATTGACTTAGTGGAAATGATTCCTTTTGCCAGAATGAATAATGGGTATAAGTATCTTTTAACTGGGATTGATACTTTTTCAAAATATGCATTTGCATATCCAGTTAAATCTAAAAAATCTTTAGAAATTGTTTCTGCAATGAAAAAAGTGTTTGAAAGTCTTCAAACACATCCGAAAAATATTCATTCTGATCAAGGAAAGGAATTTTTCAATAAAGATTTCAATCTTTTAATGACAAAGTATGGTATTAATCATTATCATACTTATACACATTTGAAAGCATCAATATGTGAACGATTCAACAGAACTTTAAAATCTTTAATGTGGAAAATGTTTAGCATGAGAGGAAATTATAAATGGATTACAGACGTAAATAGATTAATTTTTCAATACAACCACACATACCACCGAACCATAAAAATGAAGCCAGCTGATGTAAATAAACGAAACGAAAAAGTGTTGTTCGATAAAGTATACAATTTCCCTAAATCATTTCCACATCCAAAATTTAAAATAGGTGAACATGTTAGAATAAGTAAATATAAAGGTATATTTTTTAAGGGGTACGAACCCAATTGGACAACTGAAATTTTTGTTATAGTCAAAGTTAATGTTACTAATCCAGTAACATATTTATTGAAAGACTATAAAGATAAAGAAATTCGAGGATCTTTTTATGAATATGAGTTACAAAAGGTTAAAAATGAAGACGCTTTTCTCGTAGAAAAAGTTTTAAGAAAACGGGGGAACAAACTTTTTGTTAAATGGCTAGGTTTTGATGAAACCCATAATACATGGATAAATAAAAAAGAATTATTAAAATAAGAATATAGTTATTGTGAACTATAAAACAATTGTTACTCTAAAAACTAAATTAGTTGACCACCAACTTTTAATTAATGAACACGTTAACATATAAATATTAAAAATGGATAAGATCTTCAAGTCGTCTGAAATAAAATGCGAAAAACTAAAGTATTGCAATTATTGTGGTAGCAATGATCACAATGAAGATAAATGCAAAAAGAAGGACCAAGATAATTCTGTTAATAAATGGCAATTTTCTAAAAAGAAATAAAAATTTTATATACTGCTAATAAAAAACAATTTTTTATAAATTTTAAATGTGTTTTATTTAAATAATTATTTTAAGTTACAGTGTTTTTTTTTTATATATATATATATATACATTTATACAATACTTATATTATAAAGAACAATCACTTATTTTATAATGACCCCAGGCTAATGTACTTATACCATCTGGCATAATATATCTCTTATCATCCTTATAATTTAAACTTATTTTAGTCAAAATCTCTGTATATAATTTATGGGCCCTACTCCTAATAACACGCTGTTGTCCATAAAAAATTTTTTTATCTAGTATAGACTCTCTATAATGATTAAATTCTAATTTTTTTACAACTGAATTTTTTACTCCCTTAATTTTTTTAATAGTAGTATGGTTAGACTCATCATTCCCAGCAACAATGTACGCGTATGCTTTTGCTTTAATACCTGCAAAATCTGTCATTATTTTGCCTGAGTTTTCGTCTTTCATTAAACCTAATACTTTTTTGTTCAGGGGGCTGATATCGTATATGTTATTCAGGTTATAATCTGATGTATCAAACTTACTGGGGTTATTTCTAATGATTTGATACAAATCTTTTTCAGATGATATTACAAATGAATCAGTGTCAATGTACATGCATTTAATATTTTCATCTTCTTTAGTTAAGAAATTATAATAAAAGTCATACATGAGCCATTTCGATAATTCTAAAACTGTGACTCCTATGTAAATAGGTTTATCATGATGCACCTCTAACTTGTTAAGCTCTACTCCATATAGACCGTTATCAAAAATTTCTATTCCTGAAAAGTTTGGTTTGGCTATTAGTTCTCTATAGCCAACAGACTTTGTAACATTATTATAATTTGTTACTAATCTAACATCTCTACGCTTTTCCACATTTTCCATTGTCTTGCCATACACAGAATTGTTCATTAACTTAAAAAAATTCTTTTCAAATTCATTTTTTGCTAACTTACGTTTATCTGTATTCAGCGTAATGTACGGTTCAAGCCATGAACTTTGTTTGAATTGCAAGATTTTGTGAATTTTTTTAAGTATTAACCCCTGTTCTAAACACAATTTTAATTTTTTTATATGAATTCTATAATTATCTTTATTTGTCAAATCAGTTATCAACTTTTTAATTTTTCCTCCCTGAGGTATTTTTGATTCCGGACAGAATGGAAGATAATTATGAGCATCATGAATAGTTTGAGGATATTCAAGATCAACTTCAAGTATATACTAGAGTTGTCAATTATTCGACTTTCAACTTTGTTCGAATAATTCAAATAATTGTTTTTCCTCGTTCGATCAAACGATTAAAGATCAAAATTTATTCGATTAATCGAAGAGAATAACGAATAAAAAAATTATTTTAAAAAACATTTTTATTAACAAAAAAATAAACAATTCATATAAAAAATCTTTAAATAAGAAAGTTAAAATTTTTATTAACGAAAAAATGCATACAAAACTTAAAAATAAAATAGTTAAAAAAAAACTTAAAAATTGAATAACTGAGATCTCTTTTAATTAATGGATGTCGATTTTAATACTTGTTGAGAAATAATTCAAATACAAATTATTATTTGAAATATTCAGACAAAATATATCATAAATGATTTTAATTTTTGTCAAATAAGACAATTTAAGTTGTTCTTAAGAAATAATCTTTTAAAAATAAAAGTTGACTTAATTTTTTTGCTTTCAAACGATTTTTGGTTTTGTTTTTATTAAATTAGATTTTGAAAACATTCTTTCGCTAATTGTTGAAGTAGGTGAAATAGTAAGAAGAGCATAAAAAGTTTATCTATTTTTTTCTGTTCTTTTTTCAGATTTTTCCAAATATACCATATCGTCTCATATATCGCTAAAGTCCTTTTTATTTTCTGAATTTTTATTACTTTGAATTGAATTATTTAACTCGCAAAAAAGATTATTATTTTCATTACTAATAACTTCCTCTATTTCAATACTTTTATCTGAATTATTGTGATTACTTTCAACATAAAATAATCTGGAGTATAATTTATTTGCATACTCTTTTGTTTCGCTTTTTGGAGAATATTTTAAGAAACTTTCATTGCTCGGAAAATTTCCAGAATTTAGAAAAATTATTAACGTATTTAACACTTTTATACGTCTCTCATTATTTCTTATTTTAATACGTTTTAGTAAGTCTGATGCAAAAGAATAATTAATTTTTTCTAAATTATTTATTAAAAACTTGATAACTCCCCCTAATTCTATAATGGATGTGCTATCCAGGGCTATGGCTACAATATATTTTAACTTTCCTACATTTTGTATAAAATCTTTCAAAATTTATGAGAATAAATCAAATTCTAAGCATTTATTTAATTTTTTAATTAAAAAAAAATTGTTCGATTAATCGACATTAATTAATCGATTTATTCGTTATTCGAAAATCGTCATTTTTGAATTATTCGAACAAGAGTTGGGTTTTGTTTGATCGATTAATCGAATAATTCTTAATCGACTGACAACTCTAGTATATACCCATAGTCAGACTCATCTTTGTATTGACTAATTTTAAAATTCTCAATATCATTATCAGATAAAAATGAGAAATCTGAAATGGGGAGTTTTTGAGACATTGCCCAACCATATAAGTTATTGGCATCTATATACCCTAAATAGTTGTCTTTTTTTTGACTGTCATAATCGAGCATGTATTTATTGTTTGCCTTTGCTAACCTATAGCTACACTGAGTAATGCCCCCTCTAACTGAAGTTTTTAAAAATGTATGAATTTCAGGGTCGCTTATTAATTCTAACTTTACCTTGGTATGCTTAAGCATAGCATCCCAAGATAGTGATGGTGCCGTTATGTAATTGCATGGATCTAATCCATAAATTTCCTTACATATTTTCCTGAAATTCTCAAATATGTCTGCTAGTATAAGAACATCACTCTTGAGATATAACATCATATACTCCTTAATTGATCTACAATTAAATACAGTCCAAACCTCATGAGCAAATTGATAATTTTCCTCAGAACACTCACTATCATCTAAGTTGTTGTAAAAATTATCAATGGATGGTAAAGTAAGTTCATTTAGTTTATCAAAGCTGGTTATATAGTCATAGGGGAAAACTCCTTTTCTTGTCATTAATTTAAATTGTTCTGTTGCTGGAAATGATTTTTTTAGTATTTTAAAATCTTCTTTATTTAAATAACTCGCTAACTTTTCTATACTTGAATTTAAAAATCTATTAGAGTCTACGAACTTAATTGAAAATTTTGGTTTATTTAAATCCCCCCTAATTAATTTTGTTATGGTAATATACAATTCTTTATTACAGGGAATAACAGAGATATCGTTTTCCAACTCTGTAATAAAAAGATGTATATCATACCTACATAAATTATGAAACAATACAGGAATAAAAGGAAAATTAAATTTAAAATTATTCTTACATTCTGTATGAATAAACCCCATAAAATGTCCACTAAAAGAATTATAAAATATTTCTTTCTCACCATTTAGCAAACAATTGCACGCACAGCAAATATTTTTCTGTTCCGTACTTAATGTTGTAGTATCAACCGGTTGTATTTCTGCATTTTTCATCCAATATAAATCATAGAGCTGATGCATTCGCTTATAAAGATGATCCAAAAACTGACGAACACATGTTTTTCCTAAATAAAAAAAAAAAAAAAAAAATATAATTAGTACATTATAATTTTCATAATTTTATAAGTAGAATTTACCTTCAAAATGGTGGTACTCATCCTTTACGTCATTATATGTGTGCTTGACATAATACGCCACTGCACACGCTTCATGTTTTTGAACTACCTTAGTTCCTTGTCCTCTTGTAGTGTTTTCAACTGGTACGAGAATTGATTCCATATCCGCATAAATGACAATGGGAGGAGAAATTTGTTTTTCATATTTGTTAAATGAAATTGTAGACCCCTGTTCAGGATACGTTGTTGTTACTCCAGAACATTCTTTTTTGTGTCTTACTGAGTTAGTAAGATAGAAGTTTTGACAAATGTCGCAAAATTCTCCGGCAGTATGTGAATTGTTGAACTGTCTTTTCACTAATCGCTGCATGTCTCTTATTAGAACATAGTGGTATTTGTTATTCTTTTCATATGCAAGTAAATTGATATGAAATTCTTTTATATTTTTGGTTTGTCTTGCTGGTCCAATAACTTTGTACTGCTGATTTCTTTGGACCAGCTCATAGACGTTTACGCTGATCCTTGAATTTTTCTTTTCAAATACCCGTAGTTCTGGAAATAAAGCAGGGAATGACATATCCGAAAAGTCTATTGTTAAACCTCTGAATGTTATTTTAGTTGATGAAATGTCATTTATATTGTAGTAATTTGTTGAGCATAATTTTTTAATGTTTGAATCATTCAAATTATCCATTCTTGATGCTAATGCAGCTAGAATGCACCATTTAAAACAAAAAACATCATTGTTCTTAATGTTTGTTGTTGCTCTTTTAGCATTAATTTGGTTTGGTAATGGTATATAGGAACCAACCGGAATGTTTTCCAGCTTACACACAAACATCTCAACGTATTTAAACTCGTGAATTGCCCAAGCACTATGTCTCTCTTGGTATTCACTTGCTCTTCTTTCCATTTCATTGTAACATTCTTCCATGACTTCATCTATTTCTTCAATATTTCTGATGGCTTTAAATACACTTGCAAAGTGTTTTAATTCCTCAACCATGAGTCCATCTTGTAACTGTTGGACATATTGACCATATATGGTCATATTAACTTTTATGAAATCGAAATCCGTAAGACTTTCAATAAGCAGTTCTCTTATAAAACCTTTAATGCTCATTAAATAAGTTTTGAGCACGATTTCATTGTTTAACTGGCTTACAACTCTGTATTGCTTAACTTTATTGGAATGTGCAGGAGATATTTTAAAAATGTTTTCACTTAGAAGATAGGCAGCATTATTTTTGTGTATGTCTGTTCGCAAATGCATTTTGTATTTGTTGCATAAAATATCCAATTTGCATGATTCACAAAAAATGTTTGTCGAATCCTTCTTTTGCTTCTTAATAATGGGCTTTTGAAGATCATTTTTCGTTGTTCTTTTTAGTGATGTTGATGTAGAGGCGACGGGTTCATTTACTCTCAATACATCCCTGTTAACATTTCTGGATGTTGAGGGAACTGGGTCTAGTTCTTCAACCTTCTCCAAAAAGGAAGCGCTTAAATCTTCTTCAAATTCCATATTGTCAGCACAGTTGTGTTTTTCGATGTTCCTCACTCCGTAAATGATTTTTGAACAACTGCATTCAAAAGCTCCACACAACGGATTTTCCTTGAGGTGCGTTAACAAATCTTCTTTTGTCTGGAACACGATGTCACAGCTCTTGCAAATGATGTTAATCAATTCCATGTTGGTGTTCATGTTGTTCATGTTGTTCATTTTGATCAAATATTATTTTTTTTATTTATGTAATGAAAATTTAACTTTATTATTTTTTTTTTTTTTTTTTTTTTTTTTTTTTTTTTTAGAAACTTTTGTTACACACACAAATTTTTTTTTTTTTTTTATTTTTTCTATTTATTTGGATTCACAAATTTAAAAAAAAATAGTTTTTTTTTTTTTTTTTTTTTTTATTTTTTATTTATAATGTTTTTATTTATTTGTTCTTTTCATAAACAGTTTTTAAATTTTTTTTTTTTTTATTTTTTCTATTTATTGGGATTCACAAATTTAAAAAAATTGTTTTATTTTATTATTTTTAAACTTTATATATAATGTTTTTATTTATTTGTTCTTTTCATAAACAGTTTTTAAATTTTTATTATTTTTTTTTAACAAGTTTTTTGATTTTTTTGTCTTAAAAAATTCGCGTTGTGTATCAACTGAGAGAAGTTAATATACTAAGTGAAAGAAAAAAAAAATTCAGGAAAATTCCAACTATTCATTATATTGGGGAAATGCCGGTAGTACATTTATGAGCCTTTTATTTACATAGTAATAATCTATGTTTAACTATTTTCTAGGTGATCTACATTTAATGACACTTTGTTTACATTCAATCAAGACACACACACACTTTATACTTTTGGTTTATTTATGACCTCCTCCCCATAAAAAAGAAAACATGATATTTACCTGATACGGTTTATGAACTTATCTCATAACCCGCAACTTGTAAAAAAGGTAACAGATTTCTTAATCTTATGGTGGAAATAATTTTATCTTATCAGCTTAATAAAAAAAAAGTAACGTATTTTTAATCTGTCAAAAAAGTAAGGGATTCTCGTTAGAAGTAACGTATTTCTAATCTTATGTTGTAAATCGATAAATAGAGCTATAAATCAATTTAATTTTATCTTATCAACGTGAGAAAAAGTAACACATTTTTTAAACAAATAACTGATTCTCGTTATAAGTAACGGATTTCTTAATCTTATTCAGTAAATGGATAAATAGAGTAATAAATCATTTTCAGTTTATCTTATCAACGTGAGAACATGTAACGTAATTCTAATCGGCTAAAAAGTAACGGTTTGAATAATCTGAAATTGACAAATGATAATAATCTTAAATCAAAATTACGTTATCTTATTTACATAAGAAAAAGTCACGTATTTATAATTTCGGTATATTACTGTCTTTAATCTAATGTTTACAAAACGATAAAATATATAAAAAATCAACTCTGGTATAATTTTCATTTTTTTAACGGTTGGTCTCAGGTATATAACTGTCTTTAATCTAATTTTTACAAAACGATAAAAATAAAAAATCAAATCGGATATAATTGTATTTTTTTTTTTAATGGTTGGCCTCATAATTAATTATAATAAGAAAACACTAGGTGGCGTTGCTAAAACTCTAGGTTTTTTAATTATAATAAGAAAACACTAGGTGGCGTTACTAAAACTCTAGGTTTTTTAATTATAATAAGAAAACACTAGGTGGCGTTACTAAAACTCTAGGTTTTTTAATTATAATAAGAAAACACTAGGTGGCGTTACTAAAACTCTAGGTTTTTTAATTATAATAAGAAAACACTAGGGGGCGTTGCTTAAACTCTAGGTTTTTTAATTATAATAAGAAAACACTAGGTGGCGTTACTAAAACTCTAGGTTTTTTAATTATATTGAAAAAATAAGCTGAGGCCATTTATACTTACAATGAGCAACTAAATTCTAGAGATATATAACAAATAGTGTCACCGCTTATTGTGGCGGTCAGTAGGTGTTACCGCTAATTGTGTCAGTCTGTAGGTATCACAAATAGATGACACACATAATACCATACATATACCAAAATCTAAAACAACCCATTTTTTTTGTTCACCGCTAGATGGCAGGTGTCTCCACTAAAATTCGGTGTGCCTAAATCTATAACTACTTAAAAAAAATTTTCGCCTTCGGCGAGAAATTTAATAAATGTAATTCACCACAGGTGTCTCCACTAAAATTCACCAGAAGGGTCGCTGTGCCTAAATCTATAACTACTTAAAAAAAATTTTCGCCTTCGGCGATAAATTTAATAAATGTAATTCACCACAGGTGTCTCCACTAAAATTCACCAGAAGGGTCGCTGTGCCTAAATCTATAACTACTTAAAAAAAATTTTCGCCTTCGGCGAGAAATTTAATAAATGTAATTCACCACAGGTGTCTCCACTAAAATTCACCAGAAGGGTCGCTGTGCCTAAATCTATAACTACTTAAAAAAAATTTTCGCCTTCGGCGAGAAATTTAATAAATGTAATTCACCACAGGTGTCTCCACTAAAATTCACCAGAAGGGTCGCTGTGCCTAAATCTATAACTACTTAAAAAAAATTTTCGCCTTCGGCGAGAAATTTAATAAATGTAATTCACCACAGGTGTCTCCACTAAAATTCACCAGAAGGGTCGCTGTGCCTAAATCTATAACTACTTAAAAAAAATTTTCGCCTTCGGCGAGAAATTTAATAAATGTAATTCACCACAGGTGTCTCCACTAAAATTCACCAGAAGGGTCGCTGTGCCTAAATCTATAACTACTTAAAAAAAATTTTCGCCTTCGGCGAGAAATTTAATAAATGTAATTCACCACAGGTGTCTCCACTAAAATTCACCAGAAGGGTCGCTGTGCCTAAATCTATAACTACTTACAAACATTTTCAAAAATGAGGTTTAAATTTAAAAACTTAAAAAGCGCTTTTAAGAATTTTTTGGGATTTTTTTTAAAAAAAGTACGCAAAAAACAAAAATTTTGAAAAAAAACAATTTAAGTTTGGACCATTATTGAAGAAGTTATGAGTAAAAGAAGTTTGAGTAAAGGAACAAACTACCAATTTTTAAAAATTCGATATCTTTTGAACGGGTCATCAAAAAATCAGAAAATTTACCACGAAGGAGTTTTCGATGGCTACTAAAAACTGTAAACAAATTGGGAAAATTAAAAAAAAAAAAATTTTCAAAGTGTCCGATTTCACATGGAATGCCCCATATACACTCTATCACTAGAGTGGAGGGTATAAAAAATGAAATGGAAAAATAACATTTTCTAAAAAAAATTTCTGAAGACAAAAAATCTCGAAATCCGAAAATTGTTCATAGAAAAATATCTGAAAATTTTTATAGAGAAAATTTGAAAATTTTCAAATTAAAATGTGACTTAATCTGATAATTTTCTTTGAATAAATATCTGTCAATCTTATTATGAATTTTGGTATAACAAATGACTTAGAATATGTTTTTTTTCACAGAAAAAGGTACAAACAAACTCTCAAATTTTTCAAATCCTCAAACATTTTTTTTTTTCGGAATTTTATTTTTTTTTTTGGAATTTGAGAGTTTTTTTAAGGCAAAAGTCTCAGAATCAGAGACTTTACGTGAAAAAGGTCTCAAAATTTGAGACATATTTATAGAAACAATTGTCACATAATCTAAAATTTTTCCGACTTTTTCTATTGGAAGGGTCTCAGAATATTTCTAAAGGAAAATGGTATTTGAATCAGAATCTAATAGTTTAAACTTAAATTCCTTAAATTAAATTAAAGGAAGTAAATTAAGGAAACTTATGCGTTTATCCAAAAAAAAAATGTTATGGTGGAATTGTTGCGTTTTGTTATGAAACTCCTTATATATCTTTAATTTTATTAACAATAAATCCTTAATTACTGCCCCTATTTTTGATTGTAACAAAAAAAAAAAAACACGAAAACTACTTTTTTTTATTTCAAAATAAGATGTGTAACCCAATTTATCACCGTGTTGATAGACTCAACAATTAAAAACTTTTAATTTCCTTCTAACATGAAAGCAATAAATTAAACAATACGAATACAAACAAACATATGTTTTGTGTTGAACCCTTTTCAATGTCTCCTACATCCCTGGCAAAGTTGTGTCGCATTTGCAAAACTTTTTTTCTATTTTGTTTTAAAAAAATCTGCACAAAGTACAATGTATATTTTATGCAGAAAATAGAAAAAGAAAAAAATCACTATACATAAAAAGGGTTAAGGGTTAAAAATATATAAAAGAAACAAATGTTGCATGATATCGCGTGTAAGATACAAAGTAATGTTATTGTAAAATTGTAAAATTGTACAAGTGTTTGTGAGGGGTTATTGTGTTAACTTGTATTTGTTTTAGTTGTTGCTATGCTTTTAAACATTGCCGATGTCTAAATTGTAAGTACCAGCAATAAGAAGAAGAAAGCATAACTAACTTTGTTGCTGGTGTAACCTACAACCACTGCTACTACTACTACTACTGCTACTGCTTGCACACACACACACATTTTTTCACTACCACAACAACTTACAACCACAACTACTGATGCTTTCTATAACATTACACTAGTGCTGCTGCTACTGCGGCTGTTGCAACTCTTGTCGAAATAATATTATTTCCTTTATTTCATCAACTAGAATAACAACGAAAACAACAATAACAAAAACATCAAAATTTTGTTTATCACCATAAACAAAACAGCATGTAGTGTAAGTAACAATTACACCATTTCCTAAACAATAGTGCAGCTTATGGTGTGAGTTTGAAGTCATCTTCCTGTGACATGCTCACATTATAAGCAACAAACATCTCTGCAGGAAAGGTGTGTCTCTCGAACCGAAAGCACCTATCCCGTGACTGGTGAAAATGGGACATATCACTAAAATGCCTATCATGTAACCGGAGACAATAGGAAAAAATTAAATTTTTACGAACCAAGGAAGTAAATCAACCCTTATGAACCGATTTGCCAGAAACTTAAAATATATATAAAAGAGACGAATTTAAGGTTGGGGTGTCTCGGCTTATCGGCCACATCAGTGCACAGTGGATTATAAAAGGTGAATGCATCTCATAATTGATTTTTGAAAATGTTTGAAATTAACCATACAACAAGATCTATCGTAAAGCTAAGTTGTCAAGCAATAATTATTTTCAGAAATTATAGTTATTATGTCAACAGAACTATTCGAAAATGGCGACCGAAAACACTACTTTCGACTTTAAAGATTTGGGGAGATAAAATTATACCATATTCAAGTGCGTATTTTTAATATTTCTAATTATTTTTTTTAGGATTGTAATACCATGTTGGAAAGGGTAACTTGTCCAGATTCTATTTTTGTTATGAGCTTTGTATATGGGTGAAATCAAAAAATGTCAGTGTTTTTGAGCCAAAATTGTACAAACGAAAAATTTTAATTTTTGGTAAATTTTTTTATTAAAATCGATATGTTACATCACTACTAATATAACTATAAAAGATCTCTTCTACTAACTATTTCAAACAAATTTTATCGACATTTTTATGATTTTTTTGGTGACGGAGTTTACATTCACCTTAGAAAAATACATTAAATTTTTTGAATTTTCTTTGAAAACATTTTATTGTAATTTAAAACACTTATTTATGTAATTGCTAACAATTTTTGTAATTAGGATTTTTTTCTGGTTTTTTTTATTAAAGATTTTACAATTATTTTTAATTTTAATAGGATTTTTCTAAGGAAATGTAAAATAAATTTATTATTATTTCTGTTAAAATAAGTTTTTTTACTTTTTTGAATGACTAGTGTTAATATTTGCGTCGGTTTTAACAACTTCATAAGGTTTTTTAATGCAATCTGCAAAAAAAAAAAAAAAGTTGACGGAGTTTACAGAGACGGAGTTTACATTTCGTCACTTTTTGCCCTTTTTTTCGAAAACTATTTGTCGGAAATTGGTTTCCGAAAAAAAATCATTAGATGTCAACTAGATACGTCAAAATATGACGATATTTCAGATGCACGCTAAGTAGTTTTGTTGTAAACGTGGAGACGGAGTTTACAGCATTTTTCGATTTTTCATTTATGATTTAGCTTTTCATACAGGGAAATTAATATGCAGGGAGCAAACTTGAAACCAATGATGCAAAATGATACTTTATAGCCTCGCGTTTAATAAATGGGGCAATAACCTATTATTTTTCTAAACACAATACGTCAAAAACAACAAAATTGTCAGGTTCCATAATGTCGAAAAAAAGTGTCGAAAAATCGTTACACAATTGAAGCCGTGTTTGTATGGGTAAAAGAGATAGTTATGACTATACAAAAATATTTTTTAAGAACGTCGACATGCCCTCTTTAAAAATGTAGTCAATTATTAAGAGTTTGGGTTATTGGTTCTTAAGATATAACCGGTTAAAGTTTAAAAATTGAAAATGTTACTGGCGACGGAGTTTACATTTAGCCTACAAAAATGAAAATAACTTGTTTAAAATAGCTTACTAGTATCCGGATTGTTGTTAGTTATGTAGAACGCCAATCTATGCGACGTTGTACATTAAAAAATATGCGAATACTTTAACCCATGTATGAGATATTACACGATTACATGGTTTGGATGACATTTTTTGATTTCACCCATATATTGTTAGCAGGTTTGAAATTTATTCATTTGAAGTATATAATATTTTTTTACTAACCTACGCAACTTTGAATAGGATTTTAACTGTAAGCGCCGTTTTCCTCCAATCTAGTTATATCATAGAATTAAAGTTTAACTTATTATCTAAAAGATATATCAAAACCCGGCTGCCTTTTCGTGCCTTTAAACAAATGGCATGCGAAAATAAAAATTTAATTATTCATTACTTTCGCTCATTATGCCCTACTTAATTTGCCATTCCGTGTGTAACGCAACGAAATATCGGTCGAGGACCACATAAAATACATATAACATTGATCCATGATCAATTTTAAGATATTCTAGCGATGTCCGTCCGTCTGTCTGTGGAAAGCACGATGTAGTCCAAACCAAAAGAGCTAGACCCCGGAAGTTTGACAAAAAATAATTACTTATAACTGGCTAAGTTTGTAAATGGGCAAAATCGGACCTCGGGGGAAACAATTTCCCCTTAAAAAAAAACAACCCCAAAAAACATTTTTTTAATATTTTTTAGCATATTTGTTCAACAATTAAACAATAGCCCTGTTTTTTGCAGACCGGATTAAGATTTGGATTAACTTTATTTAGTTAAAAAATGGGTCAAATCAAGTCCAGAATTTTTTTTATCATTTTTTTCTGAAATTACATACAATTAGTAAATATAAACAGAAAAACAAATTAAGCTTTGTCCAAAATGCAAAGAATGAAAAATAAATTTAGTTAAATCCTAGGATTAACTCAAATTTATTTATACCGTTTTACATTTTTGGCCTGCGCTTGTCAAAGTGACTGAGAAACGTAATTTTTTTGGTCCGCCTCCGTTTGGAGGCGTGGTTATATCAATATATGCTAAAAGTGTGTTATTTATGCGTATTATAATTAATGAGTTTGTAGACATTTATCGCAAAAAGGTAGAGGTAGTCCCCCGTCGACCACCCCCCCCCCCTTACTCCATTTCCCAAAAAAAATACACTTTATTTATTTTTTCACTTTTTGGATGGTTCTGGAAAGATTTGGCAACAGCCGAATTTAACACCCACTATTTTTTTTATCTTGGCATCTTACATCGGATTTTTTTATTATAACTTCCATATTTTTGTCGTATTACAATAAAATATCAGTTAAATTTTATATTTGACACCAATGAAAATCTATATGAATTCGGTAATTTTTTTAAAAATTGCAACATTTGGCCCTTAAAAGTCTATGGGGCTCATTGACCTTTTCTGAAAAATGTTTCTACAAAATTACTTATTATAAATATCTGTTGAAACATTCAATTGAAAATAATTAGAAAATATGAAAAATACCTATTTAACTTGTCCTAACATTTTACTTTTATACTAAAATTCAACAAAAATATCGAAAATGTATTTTTAACCCTTCACAACTTTAGTTTTCGTCAGTCGATTTTTATGATTAAAAGCACAAATTAAAGCCTAAAGTCTCACCTATTCAACAAAAAAGACGGCATACAAAAATATTGATCCAATCAAAAGTTACAGATTTTTGATCCGAAAATGACCAAAATTTTCCACTGTGCAGAGTTTAAAAATTTCGTTGTCCCCTTATAAAACAATATGGACCTTCGGGAAAATTTCGATAACTCCCGAACTAAAAGGAATATCATCTAGAGCAAAAATACGTTTCTATTTAAATATAATAGCGATTATTTCGTATTCACATGGATATCGTAGGTCTATGTTTTCACTTAAAACCCCCTCAAAATTTACCCATTTTCATGAAACAAATATTTAACGAAGTCAAAATTTACCAATTTTCATGAAACAAATATTTAACGAAGTCGAATTTTTACAAGCTTATGCCTCCGTTGGATTAGCAGTAAAAAAACCTTTCTTCTCATATGGAAACATCATATAGTTTCTTATATCACCGACTCGAGAACCCGTTGTGGTCGCTCGACTTTGCTTAGTTTTTGAGATACGCGAATTAGGGGCCTGATAGGGTATTGATAATCTTAAAAACTGGATAACTAAAAAATAGTACTCAAAGGGCTTGCGGGTATTTTTCGGAAATATTCCACGAGCCCAGAGCTACAACAATGCCGAATTCGTGCAATATTAGCAAAATGTGTAAATATGTTAAATTGTAAAGTGCCATATATAGTAAAATTGTGTTTTACCAGAGTAGCGCAAAATAGTGAAAATGCTGCAGAGTTTTGTACTCTTGCCCAAAATATTAAATCATGATAATTTTTTATTTAATAAAAACTTATTACGAATAACCCTCACATATTTTCAAAAAAAGGGTTAAAAAAATATTCAGAAATTTCTCAAATTTATTCAATATTCACAAAAAAAACTGTAAAACTAAGAACAAATCAAGAAAATGCAAAAAATAAGTCAGAAAATTGCAGATATATTCAGAATAAATCACAAAATTCAGAAAGAAAAACATCAAGAAAATTTAGAAAAATCTGAATATATAATAGACTGGGTCGAAATCCTACAAAGTGTAAGGATCGATTGTCCTTAGTGCGCGAAAGTGGTAATGGGGTAATATAAGCATTTTATGGAAGACAACTTTTTAATCGATCAAAAACTCTATTAGCGCATCGGTGGTCAAAATTGAGATTTTGGTCAAAATGGCCAAATTTTCAAAAAAATTTTAAAAATATAAATTTCATTTTATTTGTTAGTAAAAATTTTTTTTTTATTGCGTTTGATACTAGTAACTTTTGTGTTAAATATTGGAATTTTATGCCATCACTAACATATTTTTATTTAAGGTACACAAAAAATCGTATTTTTAGCGCGGCCACTTTTTTTATTTAATTTTTTTTTTATTAAAATTGGAAAATATATCGATTTTATTACTCAATGTTATTAAAAACATCGTAAATACTAAAAATTTAAATTTTTGCGAAAATCCGTTCGGTAGTTTTTTGTGGGGAGCGATTTCAATTGAGCGGATTTCAAGGAAATCGGATTTTTTGCCATTTTTTTGAGTTTTTATTTTTTGTAAGCTACATAATTGTACAAATTGACCAATATTATGCTCTATCTTGTTCCATTTGATCATGGTAACTAAGTTTTGAAACGATAGATTTATAGAACATTTTTAACCCTAATCGGTCAGCGGCCAAAAGTGTCCCGTACTGAGTTTTTTTAGGTTTTAACTACTGTTTTATGAAATTAATGGTTCCAAAATCATTTTTGTGTTGAATATTGTGTTGTATGTTCTTTTATTTAATCATATTGACTTAATTTTGAAGCATAAATTTTTTTGGGCATCTTTAACCCGTATGTGCATGCAACCAAAAATGTCCCCTACCAAAAAAACACATTTTTATTTTCAAAATAGTCAAAAATAATTAATTAATTAAATAATTTTTATATTGCCGAAAGCGTTAACCCTTCTGAACTAAAGGTCAAAAGTGGCCACTGACAAATTTTTAAGCCGAATTGATAACATTGAATTAGGATTATGTGCGGATTAATTTTGTTTAATTAACAAAATATGGTCTAACAAATCGATGTCAGATTTCTTAAAATCTTCTGAAACGGATAAGTACTTTACCCATTTATCAATACAATGCGCAGGAAAAAATATGATACTGCATATTTTTGGTTTCTCTGGTCATAACCAGTCATTACTGTGAATAACCCTGTTAATATATAAATTTCTTAAAAACAAATCAGATTTTTATTAATATATATGGACAATTGTCATTAACTTTTAATACTTATGATATTCTCTTAATTTCGCAATAACTTTTTTTATTTGCAAGTAAGGTGGTACCTGTGAATGTAGATAAGTTAGGGGAACCTTAACCCTTTAACGACCACAGGCAAGTATACTTGTCAAATAGTATTGTTTGGACAACAAAAGTCTAATTTACAGTAAGTTTCTAAATTGATACACTTACTCACTGCAAGCCCTCAAAGATTTTAAAATAATTATGTTTTTAGGGACAAAAGGATCTCTACTTGTAGAGCCAAATCGGGGGTAAGAAGGATGTTTTTATTGAGTTGCAGATCTTAAAAATCACAGCAAGTAGCAGACAGCTTTGGCCAGAACTGCGAAATCGTCAAAGGGTCAGTTTTTTCACCAAGAAAAATAAGCGAGAAGGAGAGTGGTTAGGAGTAAAATTTTTTGTTTCATAACTATTATTAGCTCACAGATCACGACCATGAACAGAAACTCAAAATCGCTTCAGCAGAAAATGTGTGGTCGTCAAAGGGTTAAAGAGTAATTGTGCAAGGGCACAGCGCAAAAAGTCTCATTAGTTTATGGTAAGGAATGTTCAAATTTGAAAAATGTAAAAAAATCGCTTGATACACTCACGAAATTTTTCGTCCAAAGTTTGATATTGTTGGGTGCGTTAAAGCTATAACTCCAAAATAAATATGGCTTAATCAGTAGATTTTGGCAATTATTTGGCGAAGGCTCAGTGGATGTGCCATCAATAAGAAAAAAGTTAAATGGACTTAAATCTTTGATACAAATTTTTTGTAAATTTTAGATTTTTCGAGATTATTTGATTGTAGCTTTTGGTGCAAAACGTAATTTCAAAATTCAAATATACATGGTAATCAAGCACAATTTGAGTTTGATTAGAGTGATGTGCAATGGTTACGAAGCTGCAGCTCTCCAAACATGGGAATAAAAAAAATTTTTGCAAAAGTCTGTTCTTTGCTAGGCACACTCGTAGTTTTATTCCGAATGTGTGTACGAAATTTAATTTCGCACCATTTCGTTAAATATTAAACTTCTGGTGACAATTAATGTAAAACATCACCAAATCATTTATTTTTATAAATTCAAAAACCCCCAAAATCACTCGTTTTTGAAACTCTTTAGTAGCTACAAAAAATCCAAAAATTGATTTTGTTGGTGATTCGTTTTTTGGTACTTAATTAACTACTAAATATATAAATTTCATTAATTTCTAAGACCTTAATCTTATTTTTGGTTTTTGTCTATGGGGAAAACGTACTGTGGGGCAGGATAACATTTTACTGAATAATTTCTAAAAGGCATATCAGCTTCTATATATATATTTTTTTTATATAATATTTAATTAAATAAAGGAAATATATATATATATCAGCTTCTTGAGACATTAATTACACCGCTCAACAAATCGAAGGTTTTTGACTCTGGTTTGAAGTTTGATACAAAATTTTTAAAGATTTTGACTCGCTGATTCCAAATCTGTGCTCCAAATTTTTCCATCACGTCTAGAATTTTAATTATTCGTGGTTAAAAATGCGAAGAAACGCGATTTTTGCATTTTTTGAAAGCCTGCACAGTAGCCACTGGGTGGAATAAAAATCTGGTATAAAGTGTTATAGTAGAATTCAACTATGATCTCAAATATATGATTCAAAAAATTTGAAATTGTTTCACTATTATTGGCAAAACATGTATTTAAAAAAAAACACTGTGAAAAAAATTAGAAAAAGCACCATTTTTAAAAGGCTCTAAAACAAAAACCAGATGATCAATCTTTACTGTGATAAGCTCAAAATTTAGGCAAAAGTTCATTCTTTCTTATAGACCTTTAAACCCATTAAAGATATCTTCCGGTTTGTACGAAAAATAACACAGAAAACTTAAATTTGTAAAATATTTATTTTTTTAGTTTTTCCTTGAAAAATATCAAAAAAAAACTACCTTATCTTTTTTACAAAAATGATCATTTTAACAGAGTCATTTTAAAACGCAATTGTAACCCAACCAAACGCAATAATTAGAAAAAAATTGTTTTCTATGTTGGAGACCAAAGACAAATTATACTTTTGCGCTTTATACCAGATTTGTATTCCACTCAATGGCAGCTGTGCAGGCTTTCAAATAATGCAAAAATCGTAATTTTTCGCATTTTTTACCGTGAATAACTAAAAATCTGGACGCGATGGAAAAATTTGCGGTACAGATTTGGAATCAGGAGATCAAAGTCTACTAAAATTGATCACCAGAATTCAAACCGGAAAATGACTGTTGAGCGGTGTTATGGAAATAGTGTTATAAAACTTATGTAAATATACTCCTCACTCCCTGAGTAGTTATGTTGGTAGTGGTGATGGTGGTGGCAGCGATAATAAGTAGTTGTTAGTTCAGTATTGTAGTGTTAAATTAATTCTTTTCGTATACAACAAAGTTGTTTAAAACTTATCTTGTGGCTTTTTTTCCATAATATGTATTTCCGCTTTTTGCTATTAATTTTTGTTAAGAAGTCGAAAATTTTACGTTACAACATTCACTACTACTTCATGTACATTCTGCTGCATATTTTATGTACACCAATACATACACAAATCTTGTTAGTTGTTTTTGTTATTTTGGCTCTTGAGTTGTAGTTGTTGTTGTTGATAGCAGAGTGCAGTTAGCATTTTACCTACATTATTATTGTATTTATGTTTTTGCTGTTGTCGTTGTTATGGAGTTTTGTTCAAGTTATTTAGTGATCTTTTAAATGTTTTTATGTTATAGTTTTTATTATTTTTATATCCTTAAACTTCATTGTGGTATTTGGGTATTATGAGTTTGAAGTATTGTAAGTAACATTTAAAAATATAATAAATATGTCCTACTTCAAGGGTCCCTGGCGGTGTCTTTATTGGTCATGTGGGGTCCAGCCTCCAAACTTAAGCTTGAAATTATATTAGCGGTTCAGTACTTACTGAATGGCCGAAGTATTAAAAATAAACCATCGTGCACCGTTGCGTATGATTGTTGTTTAAAGGCAATTAAAAATTAAGTATACGCCTCTTATACAAGGGAAGTATCTCAACCCTTATGAAGCAATTTGCGTGAAACTTAAAATATATATAAAAGAGACAATTCTAAGGTTGGGGTGTCTCGGCTTATCGGCCATATCGGGGATTTAAAGGTTCAAAACATGTGTCAAAAAATGGCGAAAAAACTGTTTTTTTATTTTTCAGTAATTTTTTTTTCTAAGAAATTATGAGCCATTCCACACCAAATGTCCAGCGAAAAAAAAACACGTGTACCATAAACTTCTGAATAGCTTGTATGGATAGCCCTATATGGAACTTAGAAAATTGCGTTTTTGGTTTTTAAATTTTTCAAAAACTGGGCTTAGGAGACGTGGTCAAATATTGGAAAAATGGTAAAATTTGTTGCGAGTTGCCTTGATTAAATATTTATCACATTGAAACGGAATGCCCCACAATCTTAAAAATTTACATTCTTATATAGTTTTGTATGGGCTATCGATTAAATTTTTTTTTTTGAAAATTTTCAGAACCCACTCAGAAATTTTCCATTTTTTAAAAAAGTCAATTTATCAAAAATCCGGCCACTTTTTTTTCGTTTTTTTAAATTTTTTTTTTAAAGTTTAGATGTTTGTCCATCCACACAAAAAAAATCAGAAAAACATTTTTCGTTTTTTTTCCAGAAAATCGCATTTGAATTTTAAATTTCATAACAATTTTGTAATTTGCTTGTATTTTTTTGTATTAACGTTGCGAATGAGTAATATTCATGCAATTAATTTTTTTGATTTTTCAGCCATTTTTTTTTTAAGAAACTATATGATGTTTACATGGGAGAAGAAAGGTTTTTTATTGCCTATCCAGACTTACGATATCCATATGAATACGAAATAATCTCTATTGAATTTAAGTCGACACCTATATTTGCTCTTTTGGAATATCGTCTCCTGTTAGTTTGGGAGTTATCGAAATTTTCCCGAAGGTCCACATTGTTTCATAAGGGGGCAACGAAATTTTTTAACACCGATATGCCGATGATTTTAATTTTGATTATAATATCCATTATATTATTGCCCCTGTAAGTAGCGCATTTAGTTGATCTTACAGTCTGCCTATAGTCCGTATTACTTTTTTATGTCTCTCTTATCCAATTTCATTTTTCTTAATATTTTTGTTTTTTTGGTTTTTAACGTTTATGGGTTCCATTGTAAAGATACAATTTTAAATTGTTAAGATTATATAATTTTATTACACTTATGCTTTATGTTTTTTTTTCTTTGTACATGCACAACAAGAACTTGCACTAAAGTTTCCAAAGAAAAATTATGGTAACGTTTTTCATTTAACTTGATAACATTAAAAAGAAGTAAAGTTGGAAAATATTAAAAATATACATATTTTTTATGAAAATTAATAGAAATACTAAAAACTTGAAAAGAGAAAAAAGCTAAGGTGTAAGTATTGTCAACCAAAAACGGTGTAAATTTAAATTTAAAATGGTTAAATTTCAGAAAATGCAGAAAGCTTAGTTACCCGTGATTCGTTATAGATTATAGGGTAGGGTGAAACAAATTTAACTTTTTTCCAATTTCAAAATCGTTGTTGCGTTTTACGGTTAATACATATGGGGCATTCCATGTGAAATCGGACACTTTGAAAAACTTTTTTTTTAGATTTTCCCAATTTGTTTACAGTTTTTAGTACCCTTCGAAAACTCCTTCGTGGTAAATTTTCAGATTTTTTTGATGACCCGTTCAAAAGATATCGAATTTTTAAAAATTGGTAGTTTGTTCCGTTACTCAAACTTCTTTTAATCATAACTTCTTCAATAATGGTCCAAATTTCAATTTTTTTTTTTCAAAATTTTTGTTTTTTTAAGTACTTTCTAAAAAAAAATCCCAAAAAATTCTTAAAAGCGCTCTAGTATGCGATTTTTAAGTTTTAAAATTTAAATCTCATTTTTGAAAATGGCGGTCCAATGGTGCGTCCGAGAGGGGTCATTACTGAGACCGACCCCTATTTATTTTTACCCTACAACATTTTTTCAAAACATACCTACGCCCTATCTCCACTCCCTAAGTAGGCTCCCATACAAATAACAGTTGGAGCAAATTTTATAAACATGTAATTTTGTATGGGAGCCTACTTAGGGAGTGGAGATAGGGCGTGGGTATGTTTTGAAAAAATGTTGTAGGGTAAAAAAAAATGGGGGTCTCAATAATGACCCCTCTCGGACGCACCATTGGACCGGTAGAAGCTGATTAAATAAAACAAATTTACAAAAAATAAAAAAAATTGTATGGTGACCGCCTTAACAGTTAAAGATAGAGGGTAGGTGTGTTCAGAGAAAATGTTTGGACTAAAAAAATATTGTGGGTCGGTGATACATTTTGTTGCTCTAAGGGCACCATTAGGGCAGTTAAAGCGGTTGGAACAAATTTTAAAAAATGTCGTTTTGTGTGGGAGCCCCCTTAGAAATTGGAGATAGGGTATTAGTTTGTTCCAAAGAAATGTTAAGACGTAAAAATTAATGGGGGTCGGTCTTATACAGGACCCCTCTATGACGCACGATTAGAGCAGTAGAAATGATTTTAAGATTGGAAAATTACAATAAAATTTTTTCAAAAAATTTTAAAAAATAGTAATAATCGTTATCCCACGATCTTCCTGGGCAAAAAATTTGTACAATTGATAGAAGTTTTACACAAAAAAATTTCAAAAAAATCGAAGAGTACAAACATTTTCAAAAATGAGATTTAAATTTTAAAACTTAAAAATCGCATATTAGAGTGCTTTTAAGAATTTTTTGGGTTTTTTTTTTAGAAAGTACTTAAAAAAACAAAAATTTTGAAAAAAAAAATTTGAAATTTGGACCATTATTGAAGAAGTTATGATTAAAAGAAGTTTGAGTAAAGGAACAAACTACCAATTTTTAAAAATTCGATATCTTTTGAACGGGTCATCAAAAAAATCTGAAAATTTACCACGAAGGAGTTTTCGAAGGGTACTAAAAACTGTAAACAAATTGGGAAAATCTAAAAAAAAAGTTTTTCAAAGTGTCCGATTTCACATGGAATGCCCCATATGTATTCGAAAGTCGAACGGTTTCAAAAAAAGTGAAATTTCATTTTTGTATTTTTTCACGGTGGCAGTGTTGCCAGAACTTGGTAATCAAAAACTGCTAAACACTTTTTAAAAATCGGCTAAAAAATGGCTAAAAAAAGTCCACATTGTTTCATAAGGGGGCAACGAAATTTTTTAACACCGATATGCCGATGATTTTAATTTTGATTATAATATCCATTATATTATTGCCCCTGTAAGTAGCGCATTTAGTTGATCTTACAGTCTGCCTATAGTCCGTATTACTTTTTTATGTCTCTCTTATCCAATTTCATTTTTCTTAATATTTTTGTTTTTTTGGTTTTTAACGTTTATGGGTTCCATTGTAAAGATACAATTTTAAATTGTTAAGATTATATAATTTTATTACACTTATGCTTTATGTTTTTTTTTTCTTTGTACATGCACAACAAGAACTTGCACTAAAGTTTCCAAAGAAAAATTATGGTAACGTTTTTCATTTAACTTGATAACATTAAAAAGAAGTAAAGTTGGAAAATATTAAAAATATACATATTTTTTATGAAAATTAATAGAAATACTAAAAACTTGAAAAGAGAAAAAAGCTAAGGTGTAAGTATTGTCAACCAAAAACGGTGTAAATTTAAATTTAAAATGGTTAAATTTCAGAAAATGCAGAAAGCTTAGTTACCCGTGATTCGTTATAGATTATAGGGTAGGGTGAAACAAATTTAACTTTTTTCCAATTTCAAAATCGTTGTTGCGTTTTACGGTTAATACATATGGGGCATTCCATGTGAAATCGGACACTTTGAAAAACTTTTTTTTTAGATTTTCCCAATTTGTTTACAGTTTTTAGTACCCTTCGAAAACTCCTTCGTGGTAAATTTTCAGATTTTTTTGATGACCCGTTCAAAAGATATCGAATTTTTAAAAATTGGTAGTTTGTTCCGTTACTCAAACTTCTTTTAATCATAACTTCTTCAATAATGGTCCAAATTTCAATTTTTTTTTTTCAAAATTTTTGTTTTTTTAAGTACTTTCTAAAAAAAAATCCCAAAAAATTCTTAAAAGCGCTCTAGTATGCGATTTTTAAGTTTTAAAATTTAAATCTCATTTTTGAAAATGGCGGTCCAATGGTGCGTCCGAGAGGGGTCATTACTGAGACCGACCCCTATTTATTTTTACCCTACAACATTTTTTCAAAACATACCTACGCCCTATCTCCACTCCCTAAGTAGGCTCCCATACAAATAACAGTTGGAGCAAATTTTATAAACATGTAATTTTGTATGGGAGCCTACTTAGGGAGTGGAGATAGGGCGTGGGTATGTTTTGAAAAAATGTTGTAGGGTAAAAAAAAATGGGGGTCTCAATAATGACCCCTCTCGGACGCACCATTGGACCGGTAGAAGCTGATTAAATAAAACAAATTTACAAAAAATAAAAAAAATTGTATGGTGACCGCCTTAACAGTTAAAGATAGAGGGTAGGTGTGTTCAGAGAAAATGTTTGGACTAAAAAAATATTGTGGGTCGGTGATACATTTTGTTGCTCTAAGGGCACCATTAGGGCAGTTAAAGCGGTTGGAACAAATTTTAAAAAATGTCGTTTTGTGTGGGAGCCCCCTTAGAAATTGGAGATAGGGTATTAGTTTGTTCCAAAGAAATGTTAAGACGTAAAAATTAATGGGGGTCGGTCTTATACAGGACCCCTCTATGACGCACGATTAGAGCAGTAGAAATGATTTTAAGATTGGAAAATTACAATAAAATTTTTTCAAAAAATTTTAAAAAATAGTAATAATCGTTATCCCACGATCTTCCTGGGCAAAAAATTTGTACAATTGATAGAAGTTTTACACAAAAAAATTTCAAAAAAATCGAAGAGTACAAACATTTTCAAAAATGAGATTTAAATTTTAAAACTTAAAAATCGCATATTAGAGTGCTTTTAAGAATTTTTTGGGTTTTTTTTTTAGAAAGTACTTAAAAAAACAAAAATTTTGAAAAAAAAAATTTGAAATTTGGACCATTATTGAAGAAGTTATGATTAAAAGAAGTTTGAGTAAAGGAACAAACTACCAATTTTTAAAAATTCGATATCTTTTGAACGGGTCATCAAAAAAATCTGAAAATTTACCACGAAGGAGTTTTCGAAGGGTACTAAAAACTGTAAACAAATTGGGAAAATCTAAAAAAAAAGTTTTTCAAAGTGTCCGATTTCACATGGAATGCCCCATATGTATTCGAAAGTCGAACGGTTTCAAAAAAAGTGAAATTTCATTTTTGTATTTTTTCACGGTGGCAGTGTTGCCAGAACTTGGTAATCAAAAACTGCTAAACACTTTTTAAAAATCGGCTAAAAAATGGCTAAAAAAAGGCTAAAATATATATTTTACTTTTTAAGAAAAACTAATGTAAATTCGTATTTTGTACAGTTTTTTGATACATATATTAAATAAGCAGATCTTTTATTACTGTTTTGATATATTTTAGATAAAATGAAGAGAGTTCAAAACACTTTTTTAATGATTTAAATATTTTATATTAAAATTTTTTATAAAAATATATGTAAAAATTTTGACTACAAAATATTTATTTAAGTAAAAAATCTTTTTTATTTATTTTAGCTTAAACAATTTTTTTCAACACGTGAATTCGAGGTGAAACTTTTTACCCTTGGGACCGTTTTCGCTGAAACCTGACCAGAAGAGTTCCAAAAATATATATGCCAAGATTCAGCAATCAGCCTTCAAGTTGAGTTTTGAATGTTGGCGTATTTTTAAATGAGAAAGAAACGGGCATCGCTAGATCATCTAAAATTTTATATAATACTAGCTATACCTGGTCCGCGTTGCTGGCCCTAAGAAAAAAAACTGTTTTATATTGAATCTTAATTTAAATATAGTGTCGGACAAAATTAAAGCACGGGTACGGGTCCAGCAAGTAACCTTTGCTTCCACCCTCAGTTAGCACTATCTATAGAGAAATCTCAACAAAATCGGTTCAGCCGTTTTTGCGTGATTTCGAAATAGACAGACATAACGTTGAGTATAGTACAAAGGGGCGTGTCATTTAACGCATTTTTATCGAATCGTGATAGTCTAAAGTTCCATGCTGCATCCTCGATTATTACTATCTGTGCTGCAAATTTCATTGACATCAGTTTTGCCGTTTTTGTGTCATTGCGAAAGAGGAGGAAATAACTTTTTTAATTTTGTTGCCTTATTGTAGTAAGTCCTGGGGAGTTCTTCTTCTAAGTCGGACGACTTGCTATCTAATACACTTGACATAAATTTTGCTAAGAACAATAGGTAATAAGTAGGGCAAGTACTTTTATGAAAATGCATGCTTTTACTCAGCATTGCAATGCATTGTAAACATAACAAAAATTAAATATTTATCCGAATTACTCAGCATTGCAATGCATTGTAAAAATAACAGAAATTAAATATCTATCCGAATTAATGAATTCGCAATAAAATGGTATCAATTTTTAGTTGCATTTTTTTTTGCATATTTTGGTATAATTGCCTATTTTAGCATATTTTCATTGGATTTTTTTTTAATTTTACCAATATTTTTTCAAAACTTCTTTGGGAAAATTCGAAACTTTCTTATAGAAAAAATATTTATTTGTAAAAATCATATTCTGAGACGTTTTATTATAGAAAAATGATTGTGGAAGTATAATTTTTAGATTCTGAGAAATGTTTTCTATTAAAATGTTCCTATTCTGAGACATTTTACTAATCGTAAAGAAAAAAAAAAAATGTTTTTGAATTTAAGATTTTTCCGCATGAAAATTGCATTTTTTAAACCCTACACCACTCTGTGGTACATGGTATAATGAGTTTGTGCTGATGTTTGTAACTACCCGAAGTATTGGTCCTAGACCTACCTTCAAGTATACCGATCGACTCAGAATTACTTTTTAAGTCGATTTAGCGATGTCCGTCCGTCCGTCTGTCTGTCCGTCCGTCTGTCCATCTATCGGTTTAAGCACGATGCAGGTCGCAATTTTCTATCAATTGACTTGACATTTAAAACTTAAGCATCTTTTGGCCCAAGGATGAAGCCTATTGAAATTGGAGAAAATCGGTACATGTGAAGACCTAGCCCCCATACAAACGCCCTCTTTGGATTCGGCTTAAACGACTCTAATGACCGTATTATAATAGATATCGCTTTGAAATTTAGCAGGTAATCAAATTTTGTATGCACGCATCATCGTTCCAAATTTCAAAGGAATCAGGTGAGCCCTTCTGGTAGTCCCCATACAAACCACCCTCCCCATATTCACATAATTCCCTCAAAATTCATAAAAATGGAAATATTTGATAAAAAATTGTATTTTTAGGTGTTAAGCGTGTACTTTAGTAACCTAATCAAATCGAAATATAATTGGACCATTGGACTTAGTCCCCCATAAAAAAATTTCGATCGATATTCAGTTAAATCGGTCTATTGACAAAAAATAAACCAATTCCACTAAAATTTGATCTGTGTGTTTTTTACACTAAATAAAGATCTAACAAAAGACAGATCCAATCGGTCCATGTTTGGACTTGGGACCCATTTTCCGGAAAACGCTAGTGTAGGGCATCATATAGTCGGTCTTGACCGACTTTAACTTTCTCACTTGTTTTACATGATTTTTTGTGTTTTTGTTTAACAAATGCAACATTTTTATGCTTCAAAAAGCTCAAAGTTCTGCATTTGGACCCGGGGGATTAGAAAATATCGTTTTTTTTCGGCCCACCCCTCTTTTGTGGGCGTGGATTAAAAAAAAAATTCTAAAATAATAATAAACTTTGTCCCGCCAATGACCACTGGTTTCACCTTAAATTCATGTGCTTGACAACGCTTTAGTTAGGCCGAGTCGAATTTATATTTTCTATCTGTTTGATAATACCTTGTTCCATAATATAAACTCGTACTTGACTAGTAAAATTGTTTGGGTTTTTTGAATTTTAAACTACAAGCTATTAAATCTTTTTTTCAAAAATTTAAGTCTTAAATTTAAAGCCAATGATAACCATTTATCATAAGAGAGTAAGTTAAACCAATATCTTTATATCTTAAACCAAAAATATACTATGGGAATGGAATACTCAAGCTTTAACAATGAAAATTATTAAAAATGATGAGTGGCTGATAACAAAAAGAAAAAAGAAAATTTACAAAATAAAAGGGGAACAAAAAAACAATACATATCGTTCCTTTACTTGTATAGTGTCATAACTCAAAAAATGCGTTTTTTTTGAATTAATGATGCAGAATTATTCGTTATATCGTGCTTTATATTGTGTCAAAAATTCGTATTAATATCTTTTAAACTCACCGTTTGAGAAGAGTACACGCCATTATTACATTTTCTATGTACCGGCCTTTTTCAATTAAAAAACAGTTTCAATAGTAAACTTTAAACGTGTTTTCTGCAATATCAAATATTTTGAGTTGTGACACTATACAAGTAAGGGAGCGATATGTTTTTATGTAAGGCAATCCAGATAAATATCCCAGAAAGCAAACATAAATGTCTTTTAGGCATTTACAAATTAAGGTGAAATTTGAATCTGGTTAAGAGCATATATGACAAGTGCCATGGTACTTGACAAGTCGGTAAACTTTTATTATAATATAATCCTTCAAATAACAATCATACGCAGCGGTTCACGGTGGATTAATTTTAATAATTTAGCTATTCAGTAAGTTGGTACGGTACGGGACTGATTGCATCGGACTTCATACCGGTTACAGCTAACGTAATTTGGAGCTTAAGTTTGGACCCTGGATCAATCTGGACGCTATCAAGATTAAATTAAAGAAAAAATCAAAGCAAGGCGAAACGTTTTACAGGTTTTAAGATATTTATTTCCAATTGTTATAAATGACATGTGACATTAAAACATTTGATATGGGCTATCTTATATAATAATGAACACATCCCAATCCAATCTGGTTAGTGTCAAAAGTACCATCTCACTCTTACAAACACAGCACACTTAAGTTTGGCAAAATTGTATCAAATTATTTAATTACTTAAGCGGAACGTACCCTAGGTAAAAACAACAAAATAAAATTTGACACTATTTTAAAGAATGAATCGGCCCTTTTTCATGGTTTTCGGAATTAAAAGTAAAGCAATACGAAACGTAGAGTTCCAAGAAAAACTAGGACACATAGTTCTAATAAATATTATCTTCCAAATATATTTTCTTGTACTCTTATACTTACTACCCTACCCAAGATATCTAACGAACCGGTTCTGGTACCCATCACTGTTACGTGGCCATGTCCAAGGATGGGGTTAATTGAGCCCTTGGACATGCCACAAAGGATCAAATCAACCCATGATAAGACATTATCTTGTTGAAGTTAAGGTTCTGTGACCGGTTCGTAAGAAATTTACAGCAGGGAACCTGTATTAACCCTATCTTAGCATAAAATTTCCCCATTATTAAAAAAATATTTTTTTTGCCCAAATGCCAAATTTTATTTTAATCCATTTCTTTCACCCCGCATACCTTCCCTGTTATCTTTTTTTGTTATGTTTTATTTTACAACTCAATGACCGATATTATAGACACGCCGCCACAAGAACCACAGTCAACACCAGTACTACCAAAATAGCAATGCATGTTAAGCAGCATAAAATGCCAAAAGAAAGTGTAAATGAAAGGATGCGTGGGTACAGACAAAGATTCCAGAATGTTACTATGGTTACACATGATGCCTTATAGTGAAAAACAATATAGACAACAATGGTCATCATACGTGTTCTTGCTACTAACAATGCGAGGAAAAGGAAAAAAGAAAGGGTGTAAAAAACATTTTTACATTTACAATGTAAAAGGTGTAGGCACTTTTTATACGGACCTTGATGAAATTTATTAGTTTATTATAATAATTTTGAACTCTCAATCAAAATTTTCTCCGGCCACAATTTGGCGATTGTGGGATAACGTAAATGACCTTATTAGAAGTGCTGTAGTCGTTGTCGAAAGTTAGTCGATTTTTTGTAAAAGGTTTTTGTTAATTATGAAATATAAAAATCCAATTTGTAAGAAGGCGATTTGTACGCGAAAAAATCAAAAATTCTTTGATATTTTCAAGAGCCATATATTTGAAAGTATTTATCTGATCGGCTTTTTTTGTATTAATGAACTCAAAGAATTTTTTTTTTTAAATGCGTTTTTGATGCAAATACAATTTTTAAATGCATTTTTCAAAACTTTTTCAATTTTATTGAAACCTGCATTAATCGAATATATTGCATATTTTTTAATTACGTTTTTAATGCAAAATTTAATTTTTTGATGCATTTTTCAAAACTTTGTCCGCCTTCAATTTTTGTGAAACCTGCATAAAAAACTGAGCACCGTTTTTGTTTTTGGACGACTTTTTTTAATATTTTCGTGATTAAAAAAAAATACATATTTTGTTATGGAAAAACAAACCAACAAGGGAAGTACCCCAACTGGTATACACTAGAGTTGTCAACCGAATAAGAATAATTCGATTAATCGATCAAACGAAACTAAAATCTTGTTCGATTATTTTAAAAATTACGGTTTTCGAATAACGAATAAATCGATTAATTTATGTCAATTAATCGAACAATTATTCTTTTTATACTCTCCAACTACAGTATCGAAATATCGGTCTAGGACCCTTAAAATATATATTACTAGCTCGCCCGCCGGAACTTCGTTACCGGTTATGTTAAATACCGTATAATAAAAGGATCAGGATTACTCTACCGATTTCAAAAAATGACTCATATGTAGTCTTTGTTTTATTTAATTGTGGACGTTTAAGTTTTTCATAAAATAATATTTCATTGAATAACTAAAACAATAAAATTTGAATAATTTCGGTGGTATGTTGTCATGTACGTTCCGGTGAAAAAGACTTTGACAATTTTCGAGCCCTTATATCGGGATTTTGGATCTTGAGTGAATAAATATTTCAGTGAAAAAAGAAATTGGAATAAAAAAAAATTTGGGTAAAAAAACATATAGAGGAAAAATATGGAGTTAAAAAGTTTAGTACGAAAAATTTTAGTAAAAGGTATCATTCTATATTGTTCCCCGCTCTATTCCATTTCGTTCCCCGTTCTACTCCATTTCGTTTCCAATTCAATCTCCATGCAAGTTTCATTCCTCTTCATATAATATGCGTTTAGAAATAAAAAGTGCTATTGTATTTATCTTATAGATATAAAAATACCATTTTACACCACTTGTACCAATTTAGGTACCCCTTTTTATCACGTCCATCTCTTGGGTGTTATTTCGGCTGAAGGATACTGCACGTCAAATTTTGAGTTTCTAGGCTTTAGTAGTTACATAGGTACAAATAACCTTTTGCCACCTTTTCCACTTAAAATTAAATTTTCCAGAAACCTTTTTTTCTGAACCGTTATTTCAAGAAATGTAAGAAGTACCAAACTTACACTTTTTTATGCCCTGTACGACTCTTAGAAACAGAATTTCCAAAAAGTACTTTTTCTAAAATATTTTTTCACTAAGAATACAGCATTAAAATGTTCACTGCCTAGGAACATTATTTCAAGAAGTATAAAAAGTATAAAAAAACACTTTTCTACACCTCTAGAAACGGAATCTTTTAAAAATACTTTAGCATATCAGATTGTTTTTTTTACCGAAGGACCCCACATTCCAAAATTCAAGCTTCTAAGACAATTATTATAGGAACAAAAAAAATTAGTACCAAAATTACACTTTATTACCCCCGTTAGAAACGAATTTCCAAAAAGTACTTTTTCCAGTACGTTTTTTCTTCACCGAAGGATCCTACATTACAAATTTCAATTATCTAGGAATATTATTTCAGCAAATATTAAAAGAACAAAAAGTATACTTTTTAACCCCGTTAAGAAACGGAATTTCCAAAAAGTACTTTTCCCAAAATTTTGGTTTTCACCGAAGAATTATACATCCAAAATTTTAAGTTTCTAGAACCATTACGTCAGAAAATACCAAAATTACCGGAAGTACACTTTTTTAGCCATTTTACACTACTAAGAAGCGGAATTTCCAAAAAGTATTTTTTCCAGAATGTTTTTTTTTACCGAATGATCCTACATTACAAATTTTAAGATTCAAGGGCCATTACTACCGGAAATTAGAACGTACCTAAAGTTTAAATTTTTACCCGTTCCACCCCCTAGAAAAAGGAAATTTCAAAAATTACTTTTTCCAGAATTTGTTTTCACTTAAGGATCCTACATTCCAAATATCAAGTTTCTATGATCATTATTTCAGGATGTATAAAAAGTACCATAGTACTATTTTTTCCCCTTAAGAAAAGGAATTTTCAAAAAGTACTTTTCCTAGAATGTTTTTTTTTTGCAAAAGGTAATTTTTATAAAATGTACATTTTATTAAAGGTACTTTTATTAAAAATACTTTTTGTAAAAGGTACTTTTCATAAATGGTACTTTATATAAAAGGTACTTTTTATAAAAGGTACTTTTTATAAAAGGTACTTTTTATGAAAGGTACTTTTTATAAAAGGTACTTTTTATAAAAGGTACTTTTTATAAAAGGTACTTTTATAAAAGGTACTTTTTATAAAAGGTACTTTTTATAAAAGGTACTTTTTATAAAAGGTACTTTTTATAAAAGGTACTTTTTATAAAAGGTACTTTTTATAAAAGGTACTTTTTATAAAAGGTACTTTTTATAAAAGGTACTTTTTATAAAAGGTACTTTTTATAAAAGGTGCTTTTTATAAAAGGTACTTTTTATAAAAGGTACTTTTTATAAAAGGTACTTTTTATAAAAGGTACTTTTTATAAAAGGTACTTTTTATAAAAGGTACTTTTTATAAAAGGTACTTTTTATAAAAGGTACTTTTTATAAAAGGTACTTTTTATAAAAGGTACTTTTTATAAAAGGTACTTTTTATAAAAGGTACTTTTTATAAAAGGTACTTTTTATAAAAGGTACTTTTTATAAAAGGTACTTTTTATAAAAGGTACTTTTTATAAAAGGTACTTTTTATAAAAGGTACTTTTTATAAAAGGTACTTTTTATAAAAGGTACTTTTTATAAAAGGTACTTTTTATAAAAGGTACTTTTTATAAAAGGTACTTTTTATAAAAGGTAGTTTTTATAAAAGGTATTTTCTATAAAAGGTACTTTTTATAAAAGGTATTTTCTATAAAAGGTACTTTTTATAAAAGGTTCCCCCTAAGAAACGCATTTCCCAAAAAGTACTTTTTCCAGAATGTTTTTTTCACCGAAAGATCCTACATTCGAAATTTCAAGTTTCTATGACCATAATTTTAAGAAATAAAATAAATACCAAAAGTACACTTTTTACCTCTTTTATCGCCCTTAGAATCAAAATTTTCAAAAAGTACCTTTCCATATTGTTTTTTAGCAAAGGATCCTACATTCCAAATTTCAAGTTTGTATGACCATTATTTCAGTAAATAAAAAAAGTACCAAAAGTACACTTTTTTACCCATTACCCCCGTAGTATCAACATTGGCCAAAAACCCAGCCTTAATGGATCTTTTTCTCTCGAGGTGAACCTACATTGCAAATTTCAAGTTTCTAGGACTATTATTTAAGGAAATATAAAAAGTACCAAAAGTACAGTTTTGTACCCTTTTTACCCCCTTAGAATCAACATTGGCAAAAATCCAGCCTTAGGAGATATATATTCCGTGAGGTGAACATACAGTCCAAATTTCAAGTCTCTAAGACCATTATTTAAGGAAATATAAAAGGTACCAAAAGCACACTTTTTTACCCATTTTACCCCGTTAGAATCAGCATTGGCAAAAACCCAGCCCTAGTGAACCTATTTTCCGGGAGGTGAATCTACATTCCAAATTTTAAGTTTCTAGGGCCATTACTTAAGTAAACATAAAAGATACCAAAAGTAAAATTTTTTACCCTTTTTACCCCCTTAGAATCAACATTGGTAAAATTCCAGCCTTAGTGGATCTATATTCCTGGAGGTGAACCTACATTCCAAATTTCAAGTTTCTAGCTTCAGCGGTTTGGGCTGGGCGATGATGAATCAGTCAGTCAGTCATTCAGTCATTCAGTCAGTCACTCACCCAACTCTTTTATATATATAGATAATAATAAAACTTTTCACAAGTTGAAAATATAAAATTGAGCTTCGTCAAATATTTTTTTTCACGAAAATGTGTAAATTTTGGGTGGGTTTTATATGAGGACCTAAGATATTGATATGAATGTGAATTAATAGATAGTTTCGAAGAAAAATCATGAAAATTAAAAAACAAAACGAATACTATTATTTTATGGAAATATAAAAGGTACCAAAAGTACAGTTTTTTACCCTTTTTACCCCCTTAGAATCAACACTGGCAAAACTCCAAACTTAGTGGGTCTATATTCCGGGAGGTGAACATAGAGTCCAAATTTGAAGTCTCTATGACTTTTATTTCGGGAGATATAAAAAGTACCAAAAGTACAGTTTTTTACCCTTTTTACCCCCTTAGAATCAACATTGGCAAAAATCCAGCCTTAGTGGATCTATATTCCGGGAGGTGAACTTACACTCCAAATTTCAAGTCTCTAGCTTCAGCGGTTTGGGCTGGGCGATGATGAATCAGTCAGTCAGTCATTCAGTCATTCAGTCAGTCACTCACCCAACTCTTTTATATATATAGATAATAATAAAACTTTTCACAAGTTGAAAATATAAAATTGAGCTTCGTCAAATATTTTTTTTCACGAAAATGTGTAAATTTTGGGTGGGTTTTATATGAGGACCTAAGATATTGATATGAATGTGAATTAATAGATAGTTTCGAAGAAAAATCATGAAAATTAAAAAACAAAACGAATACTCAATAAAACTTGTACTTAATTTTATGTCAAAATGCTATGATAGAGTTTTGAAAAATGCATATAAAAATTAAATTTGTATACTTTTAATGATATAACTCTTTAAAGTTACATATTTTTGAATTATTAAAATTTTGAAAAAATTTTAAACTCGAGAAAATATCAGGATTTTTTCAAAATTGCTTTCTGTTATTATAAAGGAAATTTAAACCCCTAAGGTCAAATCCGAATTTCGCCGGACTTGGCGAAATTCGCCTTTGTTAAAATGTTTTGTTTGTTGTTGTTATTTGTTAAGATATTTTTGGCCAAAGTCTGTATAGTACAGAAACAACATAAGACTTGTTTCAGCAGACTTACACTCAGCATCAGCCGTTATGTAACCAAGGCTAAAAACGACACATAGCAGTCAGATGGGTAGGTCAGTAAACAAACCAATGATATACAGTAAAACTCGGTTATTACAAACTCGGTAATAACGGTAACAACTAACAAATTTTGAGCCGAACTTAAATAAAAAGAAGTATTTTTTTGTGAGTCACAGTAATATAATTTCATTCATTGACCCGTTTTTTTAAGCCAACTAAGGTATTGCAAAAATTTAAAAACAAATCCGTAAAATTAAGAACGTTAAAAAAATTTTAAAAATTTTAAAATGATGCGATTATAAAAAAATCCCAAGATTAAATTAAATTTAGAAAAAAACAAATAAAAATGCTGAAAACATCTCCACTTAGCCTGTGTTGCCAATAATTTTTTTTCAGATTTTCTCATTGTACAACAAAAATAATTATTTCTCCGAAATAAATTATATGGACTCAAACCGAAATAAATAAAAAACTTCAGTTATAAAATATAAAAATCCAACAATAAATGAAATAGAATTAATACTTAACTCATAAGGTAACATGCAATTTAGTAATATTTCTAAGAATTAGAAATATGAAATATAAATTCAAACCTAACGGACATTTTTCAAGACTTGAAAAGTCCTACTAATGGTTGCAACTCTGAGAAAATCTACTACAGTGTAAGAAATTACAACTGTGTTAGAAAAAGTCAAAAATAGATTTATTACTTAAGTTCGTGCTAAACGTAACATATGGGTGATGAAATGTGATATAATTCTCGTCCGCTTTTTCACCTTAATGTACATTTAAATAGCTGATTTTAATCTTACACACCTACAGTGACAATCGAAGAGTGCTGACGAAGGAAGGGTGGCTTCTTCCGAAAGCTGTCGACATCTCCACTTAGCCTGTGTTGTCAATTAATTTTTTCAGATTTTCTCATTGTACAACAAAAATAATTATTTCTCAGAAATAATTAATGTGGACTCAAACCGAAATAAATAAAAAAACTTCAGTTAATGCTGAAAAATTTAAAAAACAAAATCAAAAAATTATCAGAATTTAAATAAACCGGCTGTTTTTATAAATGTAAAAAAGTAAAAATAAAAAAACTCACAAAATATCTCAAGCATTTTTGAAAATTAAAAAAAATAATAATAAACTTGGGAAAAATCACTAGTACTTATTAAGAAAACAATCCGAAAAGTAAATTTTTAAAGTTTGTAACATTTCTAAAATAATCTTAACTTACATTTAACTAGATAATACTCGATATCAGTCCACATACCTGAAAATAAAAATAAAACTTTAAATTAATATTATATTACAAAAACTAAAAATGTTTTTGTATGTGTATATATATTTTAAATATTTTAAAAATTAAGAAATCTCCATGTGAGTGTATACTGAATCTAAGGGAGTTTTCTTACAAGGCTGCCCTCTAACCTCGAAGGTGGTGTGTACTGACTACACTTAAAATATTTTGTATGTAAATTCAACTGAAAAAACGTTTAAAACAATCGTTTTTCCTTTTAAAAAACGGATTACTTATATTTCATTTGAAACAACACACTTTTTCAGTTATTTTTAAACGTTAATAAATGACTAGACATTCCGTAAAAACAAACGATATTTCAGTTATTTTAACTGTTTACAATTTTGTATTTTGTGAAGTAAAAATAATTTTTTTTGAATAACAAACTACAAAAACCGTACTTCTGTAAAATTATACGAAATAATCAGTCACAAATAATTTAACTGATAAAAATATTTTTCCGTAACTTTTGTAGTTTATTGTTTTAACAACTGTATAAATCATTCAATATTTTATTTTCCTTGAAAAACAAACGATAAAACGTTTAAAATAACTTTAACTAAAAACTTTTTGAATAACTGTAAATAGTTACTGTAAAACTTTTCTAGGTGTATGTCATTCCCTTTGTATTGCATCGAAATATCGGTCAAGGACGCCATAAAGTGCATACATTATTGAACCTTGATTGAATTTGTGAAGTACAAGAAAAAACCTTGTAAAATTACACGAAAAGTTTGTAACATTTTTTTTGCTACCTTATTTACAAAAAAATTGTAAATTTACAATTTTTTGACACGAGGTTTCGTAGTTTTACTAGATTTTTTGCTACATCCTATTTTACGAGAATTACTAGTAAAAATTACGAGTTTTTTTATAATTTTACAATTTGCTACTTTGTAGTAAATCGTTTCTATTTTTGCTAAATAATCTTGACAATGGAATCTGACAAATTCAGAAACAAGTGTCGATTAAGTCTTGAAAAAATGACCAACATAAATAAATTTAAAGCAAAAAAATAATTTCTTGAAAATTTCGCTATGAGAATATCATGGTTTTAATTAGTAAAGAAAATAATGACCTGAGGCCAGAATAAACATCCTCAAAATATTTTACAAGATATTTACCAATAAAATTGTAAATTTACAACTTTTTTACACGAAATTCTTGTACATTTACTAGATTTTTTTTTGTAAAAAATCTTGGAAATTTGTAAAATTACAAGTTAACTGTTAAATTACAAAAAAAAAATGTAAATTTTGTTAGAAAATTATTTGTTAAAAAACAAGGAAAACTGTCAAATATTGGTAAAATGGGATTACGAGACCTTTACTAGTAATTTGGCAAGTCTTTTTTTTTTTAGTGTACATCTTTTAAATACTGTGTCCACCATAAAATTTGGATACAAATGTAGGGGCAGACTTTGTTATGAACATATATTTTTTTCAGAATTTTAAAAAATATGGATTTTGAGATATGGGTCTTAGAACATTAAACTTAAAAAAATGACCTTTGACCTTTTAATACAGAAAAAATTTAAAGATGCCATTTTAAAATGGTACCAATGTGAAAATTTTATGTTGTATACTTTAAAAGTTAGCAACATTGTGTGGTCACTTTTTTCAAATTTTGACGTTTTTGTAAATTTTCAAGACGTTATATTTCGAAAACCGAAAGGTTTTGGGGTCGAAAGTGTAATGATTTTATGCACACTGCCCATTTACAATATTTTTGGCGAATTTCATTAAAATCGGAGATGACAAATCAGAATGCTGTGTGGTTTGACCTGGATTTGCCCTAATGTGAAATGTGTAATTTTTTGGGGGTTTTTACTTCAACCGCGATGCGTAACCCTCCAGCTACACCTTCCATAATTATGTAAACATAAAGCAAGAAATACAGACAAAACAACAACAAGAAACAAAAATTTGTTATGGTTGTGTGTGTTTGTTGCTTTATGTCTATATAATTATGGAAGGTGTAGCAGGAGGGTAAGGGCAAGGAAATTTATGAAATTTATTTTACATTTTGAAACTTTTGAAACTTGTTGGCTTGAAAAAAAAAAATTGATACGGCCTAATACGGTACATGCTATGTATTTCATATTCACACATATTATTATATGTGTGAATTTAAAAGCATTACTGTATTCGAAATCAGTTAAAGTCAAGGGCATGGTAGTATAGTGTGAGGGTCATCTGTTTTTGGCTAACCAAAATTTTAGTTCCTACCAATTCCAAAAAACGAAAAAATTAAAAAAATATGCACAAATGCAACTTAACAACTCTTAAGGTATTACAGAAAGTATTCCATTAATCTTTCTGGTTGTTTTGTTCCCAACACAAAAATATACACCAATGACAATATGTACGACGTAATTTTATAGCAATTAGGAAATGACTAATTTCAAAATTAGATAGTGATAATGCCATCAGATGGCTTGAAATTTTTTGTCGATATCGAGCAAAATTTTGGATATGGTAATGTCTTATGTAATGCATTACTTATTATATCTTTTACCTACAGCTTAATATATTCATTACATATTTGAACTTTTCCTACATTACCATATCAAAGATATTGCTGTGAAGTGCTGCCATTTATTGACCAACAGGAAAAAATATTTTTCGTTTGGTAGCCGACTATAATTTCAAAATTTTCAGCAGCCTATGGTGCATCGACTTAGCCCAAAATACAGCCGGTGTACAGTTTTTTTGGTAGCCGACTACAATTTCAAAATTTTCAGCGGCTGATGGTGCATCGACTTTGCCGAAAATACAGCCGGTGTACAGTTTTTGCCATCATCTGCTACCATATGTAATTGACATATTTCCCTTGTAAAATATATCCTGTCAAGTTTTATTGAAGAAAATAAATGATTTTTAAAAATGTATGCATAACCCCAATTAATCCAGTTAATCCAGGGTCGCTTGTTTTATTGTTGTTTAGCGCTTTTATGTTGTTAAAGTTCAACTATTTAACTATTCAAATGTTATGTTATGACATTTTCACCTGTATTGTTGTATTTCAATCAAATGTATTCGTATTGTATGCATTGTATGCTATTTTTGTTTACTTTACTAGCCAAAATATACAACAACAAAAAGTTTTCTAAAATGCATCCAATGTTGAAAATAGTATTTTGAAATTTTACATTGATTCATTGACATGTAGACGGCATGTTGAATGTAAATTCCCATAAATCTTTTGCAAAAACTGTGGCAGAATATTTCCATTTAGCATTTGTTTTCTCTACTCTCGTATTGGTTTTTTGAAAAATTTTTATTTCATATTTATTTTCCACCTGATATTTGATAACATAAATACGATTTTTTCAAGTCTTTACATGTTTTAAACGACTTATGCTCGTAATTTCAACAAGTAGGTAACTACGGGTGTAAAATACCTAATAGATATCTTTACCTGGCCGGTAAATTAACATTGAAACTTATAGTTACCTAAGAGTTAAATTTACGAAATTTTACTTACACGGTAGATATCTATGCACTGATAGTTATCTGCTTGTTGAAATTACGGCTATAATAGTATTAAGTAGATGGTATTAGATTTGAAAATAAAAACAAAAAAAAATTTAAAACAATTAAGAGTGTTGTTTTTCGGAGGGATTGTTGGTTTTAAGGTATAGCATTTATTAATTAAATATTGATGAATTCATATTTTTGAGTAGGTTTATTCTAGCTCGAGGTCACTATTGCCTTTACTAATAAAACTTTGATATTCTCATAGAATAATTTTCAAGAAAATTAGTTTTCTGTTGTAAATTTAATTATGTTGTCAATTTTTTCTGTTTTAAATTTACTAATGATGGTAATTTTTGCAAGATCAGTTTTGGAATTTGCCAGATTCCATTGTCAAGATAATTTCGAAACACATGTCGATTAAGTCTTGCAAAAATGACCAACATAAATAAACTTGAAACAGAAAAATAGTTTTCTTCAAAATAATTCTATGAGAATATCATAATTTATAAAAAACTTTTTGAAAATTTTTTTTTTTAGATTTTCCCAATTTGTTTACAGTTTTTAGTACCCTTCGAAAACTCTTTCGTGGTAAATTTTCAGATTTTTTTGATGACCCGTTCAAAAGATATCGAATTTTTAAAAATTGGTAGTTTGTTCCTTTACTCAAATTTATTTTACTCATAACTTCTTCAATAATGGTCCAAATTTCAAATTTTTGTTTTTTTAAGTACTTTGAAAAAAAAAAAATTCAAAAAATTCTTAAAAGCTCTCTACACCATTTACAGATGTAATTCGAAAAAGATTAATTGTAATTCGAAGATTCCATTTGTAATTCGAAGATTCCATTTGTAATTCGAATACTCCAAGTGTAATTCGAAGATTCCATTTGTAATTCGAAGATTCCAATTGTAATTCGAAAAAGATCAATTGTAATTCGTAAAAGATCAATTGTAATTCGTAAAAGATCAATTGTAATTCGTAAAAGATCAATTGTAATTCGTTAAAGATAAATTGTAATTCGAAAAATATCAATTGTAATTCGTAAAAGACCAATTGTAATTCGTAAAAGATAAATTGTAATTCGAAGATTCCAATTGTATTTCGTAAAAGATCAATTTTAATTCGAAAAAGATCAATTGTAGTTCGAAGATTCCAATTGTAATTCGTAAAAAATCAATTGTAATTCAAAAAATATCAATTGTAATTCGTAAAAGATCAATTGTAATTCGTAAAAGTCAATTGTAATTCGTAAAAGATCAATTGTAATTCAAAAAAGATCAACTGTAATTCATAAAAGATCAATTGTAATTCGAAAAATATCAATTGTAATTCGAAAAAGATCAATTGTAATTCGTAAAAGATCAATTAAAATTCGAAAAAGATCAATTGTAATTTGAAAAAGATCAATTGTAATTCGAAAAAGATCAATTGTAATTCGTAAAAGACCAATTGTAATTCGTAAAAGATCAATTGTAATTCGAAAAAGATCAATTGTAATTCGAAAAAGATCAATTGTAATTCGTAAAAGATCAATTGTAATTCGTAAAAAATCAATTGTAATTCGTAAAAGATCAATTGTAATCCGAAAAAGATCAATTGTAATTCGAAGATTCCAATTGTAATTCGTAAAAGATCAATTGTAATTCGTGAAAGATCAATTGTAATTCGAAAAAGATCAAATGTAATTCGAAAAAGATCAATTGTAATTCGCAAAAGATCAATTGTAATTCGTAAAAGATCAATTGTAATTCGAAAAAGATCAATTGTAATTCGTAAAAGATCAATTGTAATTCGAAAAAGGTCAATTGTAATTCGTAAAAGATCAATTGTAATTCGAAAAAGATCAATTGTAATTCGAAAAAGATCAATTGTAATTCGTAAAAGATCAATTTTAATTCGTAAAAGATAAATTGTAATTCGTGAAAGATCAATTGTAATTCGAAGATTCCAATTGTAATTCGTAAAATATCAATGGAAATACAGTTGATATTTTTCGAAATACAATTGGAATCTTCGAATAACAATTGATTTTTTACCAATTACAATTGATCTTTAACGAATTACAATTGATTTTTTCGAATTACAATTGATCTTTTTCGAATTACAATTGATATTTTTGAATTACAGTTGATCTTTTACGAATTACAATTGATCTTTTTCGAATTACAATTGATCTTTTACGAATAACAATTGATTTTTTACCAATTACAATTGATCTTTAACGAATTACAATTGATTTTTTCGAATTACAATTGATCTTTTTCGAACTACAATTGATCTTTTTAGAATTACAATTGGAATCTTCGAAATTCAATTGATCTTTTTCGAATTGCAATTGATCTTTTACGAATTACAGTTGATCTTTTACGAATTACAATTGATTTCGAATTACCATTGATCTGTTTCTAATTACAATTGATCTTTTTCGAATTACAATTGATCTTTTACGAAACACAGTTGATCTTTTACGAATTACAATTGATCTTTTTCGAATTACAATTGATCTTTTTCGAATTACAGTTGATCTTTTTCGAATTACAATTGATCTTTTACGAATTACAATTGATCTTTTTCGAATAACAATTGATCTCTTTCGAATTACAATTGATCTTTTACGAATTACAATTGATCTTTTTTGAATTACTATTGATCTTTTACGAATTACAATTGATATTTTACGAATTACAATTGATCTTTTTCGGATTACAATTGATCTTTTTCGAATTACAGTTGATCTTTTACGAATTACAATTGGAATCTTCGAATTACAATTGATCTTTCTCGAATTACAATTGATCTTTTACGAATTACAATTGGAATCTTCGAATTACAATTGATCTTTTACGAATTAAAATTGATCTTTTACGAATTACAATTGATCTTTTTCGAATTACCATTTTAATCTTTGAATTACAAATGGAATTTTCGAATTACAATTGGAGTATTCGAATTACAAATGGAATCTTCGAATTACAAATGGAATCTTCGAATTACAAATGGAATCTTCGAATTCCAAATAGAATCTTCGAATTACAATTGATCTTTTTCGAATTACATCTGTAAATGGTGTAGTATGCGGTTTTTAAGTTTTAAAATTTAAATATCATTTTTGAAAATGTTTGTACTCTTCGATTTTTTTTTTAATTTTTTTGTGTAAAACTTCTATCGATTCCACAAATTTTTTGCCCAGGAGGATCGTGGGATAACGATTATTACTAATTTTTTAAATTTTTTGAAAAAATGTTATTGTAATTTTCCAATCTTAAAATCATTTCTACTGATCCAATGGTACATCATAGAGGAGTCATTTATAAGACCGATCCCCATTAATTTTTACGTCTTAACATTTCTTTGAAACAAACAGTGTAACAATTGATTTTTCACCAATAACAATTGACCTTTAACGAATTACAATTGATCTTTTTCGAATTACAATTGATCTTTTTCGAATTACAATTGATATTTTTGAATTACAGTTGATCTTTTACGCATTACAAATGATCTTTTTCGAATTACAATTGATCTTTTACGAATCACAATTGATCTTTTTCGAACTACAATTGATCTTTTACGAATCACAATTGATCTTTTACGAATTACAATTGATCTTTTTCGAACTACAATTGATCTTTTTAGAATTACAATTGGAATCTTCGAAATTCAATTGATCTTTTTCGAATTGCAATTGATCTTTTACGAATTACAGTTGATCTTTTACGAATTACAATTGATTTCGAATTACCATTGATCTGTTTCGAATTACAATTGATCTTTTTCGAATTACAATTGATCTTTTACGAAACACAGTTGATCCTTACGAATTACAATTGATCTTTTTCGAATTACAATTGATCTTTTTCGAATTACAGTTGATCTTTTTCGAATTACAATTGATCTTTTACGAATTACAATTGATCTTTTTCGAATAACAACTGATCTCTTTCGAATTACAATTGATCTTTTACAAATTACAATTGATCTTTTTTGAATTACAATTGATCTTTTACGAATTACAATTGATATTTTACGAATTACAATTGATCTTTTTCGGATTACAATTGATCTTTTTCGAATTACAGTTGATCTTTTACGAATTACAATTGGAATCTTCGAATTACAATTGATCTTTTTCGAATTACAATTTATCTTTTACGAATTACAATTGGATTCTTCGAATTCCAATTGTAATTCGTAAGTGATTAGTGAGACCGGAGTGATTAGTGAGACCGACCCCCATTTATTTTTACCCTCCAACATTTTTGTAAAGCATACCACAGCCCTATCTCCACTCCCTAAGTAGGATTCCATTAAAAATTACATTTTTATAAAATTTGCTCCAACTGTTATTTGTATGGGACGCACCATTGGACCGGTAGAAGATGACTAAATAAAACAAATTTACAAAAAATAAAAAAAATTGTATGGGGACCGCCTTAACAATTAGAGATAGAGGGTAGGTATATTCAGAGGAAATGTTTGGACTAAAAAAATATTGTTGGTCGGTCATACATTTAGTTGCTCTAAGACCACTATTAGGGCAGTTAGAGCGGTTGGAGAAAATTTAAAAAAATGTCGTTTTGTGTGGGAGCTCCTTAGAAATTGGAATTAGGTATTAGTTTGTTCCAAAGAAATGTTAAGACGTAAAAATTAATGGGGGGCGGTCTTATAATTGACCCCTCTATGACGCATCATTGCACATAGGGGCAACTATATGGGGCTTCTTGGCAACAATTCATTTTTTAAAAAAGCGATTTTGCTAACATTGATATTTTATTTCGAAAGTCTATACATTTCTACGCTTGACAGCATTTTTACTTTTTTGGTTTATCCATTTTCCGTTTCTTGGCACTGCACTATAGGGAGTTTTTTGGTATTTTCTGGCCAAAACCCTAAAAGCTGGGATATTGACTCGAAATTTGGCAAGTTTATTTGGTGGTATGTTTTAAAGCTCTGCATAAAGAATTGGCATGATCGGACCTGACAATTAGCGATTTTAATGCTATTTTGTAATAAAATTTTGTCAATTTTTTTGAATTACTATTGATCTTTTACGAATTACAATTGATATTTTACGAATTACAATTGATCTTTTTCGGATTACAATTGATCTTTTTTGAATTACAGTTGATCTTTTACGAATTACAATTGGAATCTTCGAATTACAATTGATCTTTCTCGAATTACAATTGATCTTTTACGAATTACAATTGGAATCTTCGAATTACAATTGATCTTTTACGAATTACAATTGATCTTTTACGAATTACAATTGATCTTTTTCGAATTACAATTGGAATCTTTGAATTACAAATGGAATTTTCGAATTACAATTGGAGTATTCGAATTACAAATGGAATCTTCGAATTACAAATGGAATCTCGAATTACAAATGGAATCTTCGAATTACAAATAGAATCTTCGAATTACAATTGATCTTTTTCGAATTACATCTGTAAATGGTGTAGTATGCGGTTTTTAAGTTTTAAAATTTAAATGTCATTTTTGAAAATGTTTGTACTCTTCGATTTTTTTTTTAATTTTTTTGTGTAAAACTTCTATCGATTCTACAAATTTTTTGCCCAGGAGGATCGTGGGATAACGATTATTACTAATTTTTTAAATTTTTTGAAAAAATGTTATTGTAATTTTCCAATTTTAAAATCATTTCTACTGATCCAATGGTACATCATAGAGGAGTCATTTATAAGACCGACCCCCATTAATTTTTACGTCTTAACATTTCTTTGGAACAAACAGTGTAACAATTGATTTTTCACCAATTACAATTGATCTTTAACGAATTACAATTGATCTTTTTCGAATTACAATTGATCTTTTTCGAATTACAATTGATATTTTTGAATTACAGTTGATCTTTTACGCATTACAATTGATCTTTTTCGAATTACAATTGATCTTTTACGAATCACAATTGATCTTTTTCGAACTACAACTGATCTTTTACGAATCACAATTGATCTTTTACGAATTACAATTGATCTTTTTCGAACTACAATTGATCTTTTTAGAATTACAATTGGAATCTTCGAAATTCAATTGATCTTTTTCGAATTGCAATTGATCTTTTACGAATTACAGTTGATTTTTTACGAATTACAATTGATTTCGAATTACCATTGATCTGTTTCGAATTACAATTGATCTTTTTCGAATTACAATTGATCTTTTTCGAAACACAGTTGATCTTTTACGAATTACAATTGATCTTTTTCGAATTACAATTGATCTTTTTCGAATTACAGTTGATCTTTTTCGAATTACAATTGATCATTTACGAATTACAATTGATCTTTTTCGAATAACAATTGATCTTTTTCGAATTACAATTGATCTTTTACGAATTACAATTGATCTTTTTTGAATTACAATTGATCTTTTACGAAATACAATTGATATTTTACGAATTACAATTGATCTTTTTCGGATTACAATTGATCTTTTTCGAATTACAGTTGATCTTTTACGAATTACAATTGGAATCTTCGAATTACAATTGATCTTTTTCGAATTACAATTTATCTTTTACGAATTACAATTGGATTCTTCGAATTCCAATTGTAATTCGTAAGTGATTAGTGAGACCGGAGTGATTAGTGAGACCGACCCCCATTTATTTTTACCCTCCAACATTTTTGTAAAGCATACCACAGCCCTATCTCCACTCCCTAAGTAGGATTCCATTAAAAATTACATTTTTATAAAATTTGCTCCAACTGTTATTTGTATGGGACGCACCATTGGACCGGTAGAAGCTGACTAAATAAAACAAATTTACAAAAAATAAAAAAAATTGTATGGGGACCGCCTTAACAATTAGAGATAGAGGGTAGGTATATTCAGAGAAAATGTTTGGACTAAAAAAATATTGTTGGTCGGTCATACATTTAGTTGCTCTAAGGCCACTATTAGGGCAGTTAGAGCGGTTGGAGAAAATTTAAAAAAATGTCGTTTTGTGTGGGAGCTCCTTAGAAATTGGAATTAGGTATTAGTTTGTTCCAAAGAAATGTTAAGACGTAAAAATTAATGGTGGGCGGTCTTATAATTGACCCCTCTATGACGCATCATTGCACATAGGGGCAACTATATGGGGCTTCTTGGCAACAATTCATTTTTTAAAAAAGCGATTTTGCTAACATTGATATTTTATATCGAAAGTCTATACTTTTCTACGCTTGACAGCATTTTTACTTTTTTGGTTTATCCATTTTCCGTTTCTTGGCACTGCACTATAGGGAATTTTTTGGTATTTTCTGGCCAAAACCCTAAAAACTGGGATATTGACTCGAAATTTGGCAAGTTTATTTGGTGGTATGTTTTAAAGCTCTGCATAAAGAATTGGCATGATCGGACCTGACAATTAGCGATTTTAATGCAATTTTGTAATAAAATTTTGTCAATTTTTTTTACATCCACGCCCACAAAAGGGGGCGGACAAAAAAAAATTTGCTGGTCCCTTCGGTTCAATTGCTGGTCTTTAAACTTCTTGTGGCGTAAATTTTGTTAATTTTTAAGTAAATGTACAAAAAAAAATTGTAAAAGATGGGTTTTGCATAATATGCTTAGTTCTTTAAGAGGGGCCTTTTTTTACATTTTCCAATTTTGCCCATTTACGAACTTGATCAGTACAAGACCATAAGACATATTCGTGCCAAACATCAGGTAGCTAGCTCTTTTGGTTTGGACAGCATCGTGCATTCCCCAGACTATTAGACTAACAGACGGTCGGACGGACATCCCTAAATATATTTTGCCCATGACATCCCTAAATATATTTTGCCCATACATCATACTCGTAAAGAGTTTCTTAATACCTCAAAGAGATATGGGAGTATGCAAATATAAGCAAAAAAAGTAGCAGTCCAAAAATATTTTTGGTTAAAAAATGATAAAAAATAATTAAATAGAAAAATTAAAAAAATATATAAATCTGAATTTTTAATCTGTACTTTGTACAAAATATATTTGTTTGCTCTATTGCTAATTGAAATTAATTTTAATAGATTTTAATACAGGATTTTAAGTAGACAGAAAAAAATATCGTAAAATCAAAAGTAACAAAACAAATTGTTAACAACTAAATACTAGTTCAACAACGTTTTTAATTGTATCAACAATGTGTATTGTTAATGTGACAAAAATTCATTTTTATTTTATTAATAACACAGACACTTTATAAACTCATTTAATCAAGCAAACATATATGTGACGATAGCACGGTGGTAGTGTGCCAGACTCGAATCATGAAGGTTGCGGGTTCGCTGCCAGTTGGCGGAACACTTGTTTTTTTTTTTTTGTTTAATTTGTGATTATTTTTTTGTTATTCGATTTTAAATTTTGTAAACACGTGTGAAGTCACATTATTATTTATTTTTAAATAAAATGCCACATTTTTTATTATTGTAAAAACAGCAAAGAGTACACACTGATTCTACAGACACTTTATGCACACATTTAGGCAACTATAAATATATATGAGGAATAGCACGGTGGTAGTGTGCTAGACTTGTAGCACGAAAGTTGCGGGTTCGAGGCCAGGTGCCGGCGGATGATATTTTTTTAGATATATTTTTAGTCAAATGTATATATATATGAGGATAGCACGGTGGTAGTGTACTAGACGCGTAGCATTAACGTTGCGGGTTCGATGCCAGTTGTCGGTGGATGTTTTTTTTTTTTTATATGTATTTTTAGTTTATTTATTTCTATTTTTAGATTATTCTATTTTTAGATTTAATTTTTTAAAAAAGTTACAAAGGGCATTGTTGTATTAACAATATCCAATGTAGGCTCAGTTTCAATTAATAGTTTAATTGTATTAACAATGAAATTAATTGAATTGACAACTTTTTTTTTTCTGTGTACGTTGCTGTTGTAATAAGTTTTGTTCCCCAAAATGTAAAAAAAAAATACAAAAAATGAAATTTTGTTTTTGACGCTTCCGTACTAGCGATAAAAGAGCTTGGTGAACAAAAATATGTGTGCTAGCCTACTTTTATATAGTATACTTTATAACGGCATCAGAAAAATATTGTTTTGAACACATCAAAAATGGACTTTTGGCCAACAATTTCTTATAAATTCCCTATAGTGCACTGTGTTAAATTTAGTAAAAGTTCAAAAAAACAAAAAAAATATTTTAAGTAGTCTGAAGTTGAAACTCAAAATGAAAGGTAAACAAATAAAAAAATGTTGGAACTATACACATAAATTAAAAGGTAATTTTAGCACAAATTATTTTCATTCATTCTGACTAAATTGCATTGAATATTAGAGAAGTTAAAGCCGTTCTAAGAACATCCTTTTTATGACGATTTTTAAAACATAAGTTTAAAGGTCAAAAAGTCAAGACTTATCCTACAGTATCCTTAGATATTTTTATACAGTGGTAAGTGGTATAATTCTTTACTAGAATCAGTCATAGAAACTTGCACGAAAAGCGCCCGCTTTGTGAAACTGCACTTTAAAAATATGACTTTTTTTAACTAATAAACCACATGCAGTCCAAACCAAAAATGCTAGACCCCTTAAACTTGGCACGAACATATCTATTGGTCATAGGCTGATTAAGTTCCAAAATGGGCAAAATCGGACCAGGTGAAAAAAGCTTCCCCTTAAAGAATAAAAAAAAAAATCTTGGGAAACACGATTTTTAGAGGGTTTTCTTACATATGTTCAGCACATCAAAATTTTTATGACAAGAAGTTCCTTGACCTACCAAATAAATAAGTGGAGTAGCATATGCCATTTATATTATCCAGTCCACTTTTGGGGGCGTGGCTATAAAAATAATATATAAATTTGATAAAATTGTACTATTTTAGCATAGATATCATACTTAATCAATTTGTAAATACCTATTGCGAGGAAGAAGGTATCCCCAGACACCTCCATCAACGTCCCCATGACCGCTTTTAATCCCAAATTCCAAAAATAAATTGATAATAGTTTTTTTTCAAATTTTAAATTTATACGATATAACTTTTTTTAGTGGAACATTTGGTATGGAATACTTCATATGTATGTAATTCTAATACTTACTTATTTTAGCGATAGCTATGTCTATATATTAACATAAAAATTTACAAAGTTTTATACTTCAAACAAACTATTTTTTTTTTTCGTTTTTGCACATTTTTTCGCAATTTTGCAAAGAAAGACTTATATGTTTTTACATAAATTTAATCGAAAAGCTGCGCTCTTTAAAACGGTGGGTATATCGACTACAATCCAGCGGTTTAATTGATGCCATAAAACATACCATTTTGCCCCTATGTGCATTGGAGCAGTAGAAATGATTCTAAATTAAAAAATTACAATCATTTTTTTTCAAAAAATTTTAAAAAATAGTAATAATCGTTATCCCACGATCCTCGTTGGCAAAAAGTTGTAGAATCGATAGGAGTTTTACACAAAAAAAAATTTCAAAAAAATTGAAGAGACTAGAGCGCTTTTAAGAATTTTATTGGATTTTTTTTTTTAAAGTATGTACGTAAAAAAAAAAAAATTAAAAAAAGAATTTGAAATTTGCACCATTATTGAAGAAGTTATGAGTAAAAGAAGATTGAGTAAAGGAACAAACTACCAATTTTTAAAAATTCGATATCTTTTGAACGGGTCACCAAAAAAATCTGAAAATTTACCACGAAAGAGTTTTTGAAGGGTATTAAAAACTTTAAACAAATTGGGAAAATCTAAAAAAAAAATTTCAAAGTATCCGATTTGACATGGAATGCCCCATATATATTTTTTTTGGGGTTATTTGACGATCGTGATCTTACTACGATGGTACAGTTTTCGTCATCTAATTCTCAATGGGGGTAGAGTTGAATTTGCATTTATATTTTAGATTGCACATTAGCGCTTTGTCATTTAAATTCCCTGGCATAATTAAGGTTGTTTATTTAGTCGAGTAGATCACAAAAATGCCTATAAAACTTGACAGTTTTATAGACAGAAACCATAAAATTTTAGAGTTATTGTCAAAAAACGTTCTTTATAACCGATTTAATTTTTTTTAACTGTTTTGGATAGAAGAAGGATAGGGCTTTCCATGCGCGTTGATTGGTCTACCCATATAATAAAGATATCTATTGATTTTTTCTATAATATCTAATTTTTGCTTATTTTATAAAAAAATTTCGAGTTTATCGATTTTTCTGCTATAGCTCGTTCAACATCCTTTATATTTATAAACGTATTCTAAAAGAAAAATTAAATTCTCAAAACAATGAGCTTTACTCTGAAAAACTCGGATAGCAATTGACATAGTTGTGATAATTTTTCTAAAAAAAAAATTAAAATTTTGCTGAAAATCGCCTTTCAGATAACACAGGCAAAAAAAATATAAAAATTAAACGAACATAATGAAAAGGATGAAAAGTCCCAAAAAAAACTTTTTAAAAATAACCTAAAAATTTGAGGGCAATTCTCGCAATTTTGATGTGCATTTTTGTAATATTTTCGAAGAGAATTACAACCTCATTTGAAAAGTATATTCGATCTTGTTCTTTTTTTTTGTAGCACAGTGTAATCTTGACAATGGAATCTGGCAAATTATAAACGCATGTCGATTAAGTCTTGCAAAAATGACCAACATAGATAAACATTAAACAGAAAAATTATTTTCTTGAATAAAGTTTGGAACTACTTGTTCCAAACTTTTTTTTTCAAACTTGTAAGATTTTGATATTTTTCTTGGAAATTAAAGAGTTGCCCAGATTTAATGTACTCCTTGTCGATCTCTTAGAGGAATTGTCCACAATCTTAAAAAAGCTTTAATTGTTGACAATGTTAGAACATATCATCAAGGATTATCTGTGATTTGTCAGAACCTGAAGTCAGTGACACATTTTCCAACTGGGATAGTTTTAATTAGTAAAGAAAAAAATTACCTCGAGCTAGAATAAACCTTCTCAAAATATAAAAATTAAAAGGTCGAATAAACCAATTTTAATTTTTTAATAAAAATTAATCAGAAATTGATAAAATTATATTAAACCAGCTAATAGTATTTATTCCTGCTTGCCCTTTTTCGAAAATTTATATTTCCTTCTTTTTATACCCTCCACTCTAGTGATAGAGGGTATATATAAGTTTGTCATTCCGTTTGTAACACCTCGAAATATTGGTCTAGGACCCCATAAAGTATATATATTCATGATCCTCGATCGATTTTAAGACGATCTAGCGATGTCCGTCCGTCCGTCCGTCCGTCCGTCCGTCCGTCCGTCTGTCCGTCTGTCTGTCTGTCTGTCTGTCTGTCTGTTGAAAACACGCTAACTTTTGAAAGACTTTACGGAGGCTCCTGAAGTTTGGCATATATGTTGGGCATTTATCTGGTCAGGTTGGTATTGCAATCCAGCGAAATCGGTCCAGTGGTTCAAAAGTTATAAGCAAATGAGTGAATTTCGGCAAGGGTTTTTCTGGAATTTACGAGATAAAACATACGGTAACTTTCGAACGGCAATTCTGAGGGTGCTGAAGTGTGGCATATATATTTACCGTTCCTCTGGTCTGATTCTTTTTAAATTTCAGCCAAATCGGTCAAGTGGTTCAAAAGTTATTAGCAAAACCGTAAATTTCAGATTAGTTTCACCTTAAATTCACGTGTTGAAAACCCGGTAAACATGTTTTAAAAACATTTGTAAGTCAGAAAAATATTTTAAAAGGTATTTTTGTCACACAAAAATATTTTTACACTAAACCAAAAAAATAATACACTCAAAAAAAAGTTTACAGTCAAAAAAATTTTACACTAAAAAAAAAAAATTGGTAAATTATTTTTTTTTTTTTTCAAAAATTAATAAAAAAAAGTTTTTTACACTAAAACAAAAATAAAAAAATACACTCAAAAAAAATTTTACACTCAAAAAAAAAATTAGTAAATTTTTTTTTTTCAAAAATTAATAAAAAAAAGTTTTTTTACAGAAAATAAAATATTTCTAACCAAAAATGTTATTTTTTTCACGTTAGAAAATTTACTATCACTTAAAAAGGGCATTGTGGAGGGTATTCATAGATTCGGCCAAGTCGAATTTAACTTTTCTACTTGTTTACAATTCATCTCCATCTTGTGGCAAAAATTAACTTGAAATCATTAAATTATTATATGTATAAAAAAATGTTAATACATCTTCTTAATAAAAAAAAAAATAATACGTAATTTGCTATAAAAACACAATAATAAAATAAAATCAAAATCTTCCATATAATTTTATTCATTAAAATGCAACAGGATTTCATGTATAAACAAAATAAAGACATTACTGTGTTGCCACCGGAGAAGACAACTTTAACGTACATCTCTGTATAATTTTTTTTTTTGTTTTTGGAATTTTGCTTTTGAGACTTTATGTTATGACAGTACTTTACTTAGTTATGGCAGTCCTGCGGTAGATTGTTACACCTTGAACATTTGGAATACAAACCGGCTTTGTCAGAGATTATTATCATATCGTTCATTATATGGTTACAGCAATTATGATATGTTTGTAAGTAGTTTTGAAAAATAGACTGTAGGTTGAATGATATCTAGACACGACCACCCCCCCCCCCCCCCCCCCCCCCAGCACAAAAAAGAAACACTCTCTAAAAACGTCCCTGTTGAATTTTTAACATCATAATGTTTTTGGAGCAGTAGAAATGATTTAAAGATTGGAAAATTACAATAAAATTTTTTCAAAAAATTTAAAAAAATAGTAATAATCGTTATCCCATGATCCTACTAGGCAAAAAATTTGTAGAATCGATACAAGTTTTACACAAAAAAATTTCAAAACAATCGAAGAGTACAAACATTTTCAAAAATGAGATTTAAATTTTAAAACTTAAAAATCGCATTTTAGAGCGCTTTTAAGAATTTTTTTTTTTACGTAAAAAAACAAAAATTTTGAAAAAAAAATTGAAATTTGAACCATTATTGACGAAGATATGAGTAAAAGAAGTTTGAGTAAAGGAACCAACTACCAAAAAAAACTCGATCTTTAGAACGGGTCATCAAAAAAATCTGAAAATTTACCACGAAGGAGTTTTCAAAGGGTACTAAAAACTGTAAACAAATTGGAAAAATCTAAAAAAATATTTTTCAAAGTCTCCGATTTGACATGGAATGCCCCATGTATATTCATGACACTCCACTATAGGAAATTTTACCCTTTTTTTGGCCAAAATTATTTACAGCCAAACGGCTGGACCGATTTGACTGATTTTTTTATTTGACTTTTGGAAGACTCTTTAGAGGGAGGGAGTGACTCTTAAAGGTTTTCATACACTCAAAAAAAAAATTAGTAAAGTTACCTAAAAAATAACCTAATAATTAGTTCCAAACAGGGTTCCCGGGTTATAAGTTGCCGCATCTAAGATTTTTTAGATCCTTGATTGATTATATGGTTTTCTAAACTGTTTTTACAATATTTTTTTTTTTTGAGTGTACACTAACTTTCGAAGATAACAGTAGAAATTTATTTTAACAATGTTAAGAAGTGTCAAACAAATCTACTTTTTAATAAGGATTTTATTCAAAAATTTTATTTTTGAGTTCCAAGTCGTCAACTACATTTCAAAATGCCACTACGGGCAGCCGTAGATGATGCAAGAGCTAGGGGCTCAACTTCCCTATTTAGATCTTTAGAGATTTCTGCTGTAACTCGTATTTTTGTTCTCGCAGATTTTGACAAAAAAGTTAATTGCGGTCGCCCAGGTTTAGATTTTCATATTTATATTTGAACAAAATATTCTTAATTCCTCCTTTATATATTGTTTAAAGTTTTCGAAACATTCACTCTCAGCAATGTATGAAAAGAAATGGTCAGAAATAGCGGCTCCTTATCCACCTCTGCTTTATTTCTCTCGACATGTATTAACCCAGCAAAAACATGGTAATGAGTTGTGAAAAGTAATCATTACCAAGCACATTATTTATAATGAGTACCCATTACCATTAACATTATTTTAAGCCCAAAAGTAACTACTTTTTAGTAATATGTCATAAAAACACTTCTAAGTAATAATATCTCCTTGCTCTTGCAGTTTTTAACTTTTACACATCAATTAACTTAAAAAGTAATTAAAAACTTAATAAAAATTACGTATTTTTAAGTTTTAGTAAAAACAAGTTAAATTTTAAAAGTTTTAATTAACTAATTATTTTACTTCTTATTGGTAATGGGTTTTAACTCCTTATTTGTAATCCGAGGCAGTAACTACTTATTTATTTCCATACTCTTCACTAGTTATTTTTGTCTCACGCCCTTGTTAAAATAATTAGTGTTTCATTCAATAAGTAACTACTTATTAACATCTGTTTCGGATTACAAAACCCATTACTAGTAATGTCAATTTTTGCTGGGAAATAACTCTGAATTTGGCACTCAGTAGTCACCTGGAAAAATGGGTATAAAAAAAAAGTTTGCAAATATCCGACCTTGAAATTTTTTATATTCGGAAGGTAATTGATTGTCCTAGAGAACTTTTATGGTTTTATAGCTAACATATGCTATCATTTTTTTTAAAGTCAAAATAAAATTCCAATTCATACTTCAATAAGTTCATCTTAAGGTCACTTCAATTTTTCCAATAAAATCGATCTAATAGATGAGTTCACCAACATTTCACTATTTATCATTAAAGTACTCACCATTGACATTATTTTCCATTTTTTAGTTTTTAAAAACTATAAATTCTTAATATAAAAACTTTTGTTAGAAGCTATCACAAAATTCGCTGCTCTCAATCGTTATTTTATAACTAATTGTAAGTAAGAAATTGCAAGAAAAACTACTGATAAAGTGACAGTACATCAATTCTGTCGAAAAATTGAGAAGGAATTGTTTACTTTGTTAAGTTTTTTTTTATATTAATGTGAAAAAAATAATGTTTGCAAAAATTTTAATTTTGACTTTTGGCCAAAAAATGGGTAAATTTCCTATAGTGCACTCGATCGATTCTAAGACGATCTAGCGATGTCCGTCCGTCCGTCCATCCATCTGTCCGTGTTGTGTACGTCTGTCTGTGTGTTGAAAACACGCTAACTTTTGAAAGACTTTACGGAGGCTCCTTAAGTTTGGCATATATGTTGGGCAATCACCTGGTCAGTTTGGTTTTGCAACCCATTGAAATCGTTCCAGTGGCTATGAGCAAAAGACTGAATTTCGGCAAGGGTTTTTCGTGAACTTACGAGATAAAAAAACACGCTAACTTTCGAAAGGCTAATATGAGAATGCTGCAGCTTGGCATATATATTTTTCGTTTATCTGTTCGTATTGAATTTCAGCTATATCGGTTCAGTGGTTCAATAGTTATTGGCAAAACCGCGAATTTAAGATTATTTTCACCTTAAATTCACGTTAAAAATGCTTTAAAAACATTGTCACAAAAATATTTCACAACGTATTTTTGTCACTCAGAAATATTTTTTAACTAAAAAAATACAAAAAATAATACACTCGAAAAAATTTTACTCACAAAAAAAATTTTTGTAAATTATTTTTTTTTAAACTACTAAAAAAAAAAGTTTTTTCACACAAAATCAAATATTTCTTATCAAAAATTTTATTTTTTCACGATAAAAAATTTACTATCACTTAAAAAGGGCATTGTGGAGGGTATTCACAAATTCCGCCAAGTTAAATTTAATTTTTTTACTGGTTTTTAACATTTTCTGTTTTCATCAAATTTTTTTTTATCAATTTTTTTTGTCAACAATTTTGTTTTTTATCAAAACTTCTTTTCATCAAATTATTTTTTTTTATTAAAATTTTTTTCATAATTTTTTTTTTTTTTTTTTCGTCAACTTATTTTTTCATCAAACTTCTTTTTCATTCAAAAATTTAGTTTATTCATCAAAAAAGTTTTTTTTCATCAAAATTTTTTTTTTAATTTTTTTTTTTATCAAAAACTTTATTGAACTTTTTTTTTCACCAACTTTGAAATTCTTCTGATATAAAAATCTTAAATTATTACAATAAATACTCTTAAATGCGTCTGTGCCAAATCATTTGTACCCTCTAAAATTTATAACAACTTTTTGTACTGAAGTAATGTATTTTATCATTATTTATATCAACGCCCTCAGAAGGGTCGGACTGAAAAAGTTAAAATTTTTAAGTAATTTGGGGTTAAGTTGGTGTTTTTCAGAAGTTGGTTTAATTCTTCCAAGGGAAGCTTTTTCGCCCTAGTCTGATCTCTCCCATTTATGAACATTACCAGCCCATGAACACTAGACATATTCGTTCTAAATTTAAGGATCTAGCTCTTTTGCTTTGTACTGATGTATGCTTTCCACAGACAGACCGTCCGATGAACATCCTTAGATTGTTTTAAATTCGATTTTTATCATTTATTAAATTTACAGCTGTTTCAGTTTGGAATGTATATTACTTTCCACAGACAGATGGATCAGACTTTGGTCATTTGCCTAACAGTTAATTTGGTTTCAACCGCATCTTGCTTTCCACAGACAGACGGACGAATAAATAGAACGTCATCATTAATATGTGATCTTAATGTGGTCCTCGACCGATGTTTCAATTCGTTTTGCATGGAATAACAGATAAATACAACAATATATCTTCAGCAAAACTTTATGATGATTTAATATTTTGGGTAAGAGTACAAACTCCGCATTTTTTTACATTTTTTGTCTCTATTTTGTATTAAACTGAAGCGGAAGGGCTTTCTCTTCTTTATAAAAAAATTACAGTTTCAAATTTAATCACTTCAATTTATTTAAATATTTCCCCACTCAAGTGCTCCTCAGTGTTACCACATATTGCACACAGTACTTGCATGTTTTTGCAGCAGTGTTGTAAAATTCCAATGAAAGGTGTAAATTTTAGCACGCATAATTTCTCTGGCACCCACACCCTTAACGCAAAAAAGCATTTTTTTTTTGTTATGTTTTGTTTTACACTCTTATGATTTTATGTAAAAAAACTCATATATGGATGGAAGGATACATGAATGAAAATCAGAAAAAAAATACCTCCTGCTTTAATTGAAGCATGAGTATGTTTCGTTCGGTATTTTCTTGTTCATTCATGTAGTCATTGAGTCATGACGGTACAGATGAAAAAAAAAAATATGTACTTTGAAAAAATGATTGCATGCCATTTGTGGCATCAAAGATTAAAATGGCAAAGAAGAAAAAAAATTAAGCTGCTAAAGGAATGAAACATGAGATATGAAGAAATGTGGTTGTTGTAAGTTATGACATGGTGGTGCATAAAAATAAGATTATTTTATCTTATTTTTTTTTGTTTCTGTACCCAACTTCCATTTCCACATTGTGGTAAGGAGTTTTAATAATAATAATTGTAGCACCCACAAACAATTGAAACCAATATATACTCGTAGTAAAAAAATTAAACTTCTATTACATGGATATTGTTGTTTTAAAATTTAGAGCAGAGTAAAACAATTTTTTTTTAAACAAAATATTGCAATTTCGATTTATGATATTTACTTTTTTTGCAGATTTTGGGTAATATTTTAATATAAGAGTTTAGATTTTTCCTTTTAATGATATGGTTATTCCATTAATCACTTTTTCAATGACTAAGCACGGCACGGCCGAAAAATCTTTGGATTAAAGTCTATGGCGACCTTTAAATTATTCAATGGGGTATGGAGCCTACAGGATCAGAACCCATGGAGTATGAATCAAATCAATTGCTCGAATGTTTATGAACTAAATTGGAATAAACTTGTTTCCAATTTCTAGTAAAATAGTTTTTCTTATTTTTATGAAAAATATATACAAAAACAAAATAAAAAATCTTTAGCACCAAATCACTAATAAGTTTTCTCCAATTTAGTTATTTTCCCTATGTTTTTTTGAGTGTATTTACTACTATCTTATTTTAAAAATATTAATTTTAGTAACGTTTTTGAAAAAAAAAATGCAAAAATTTTTTTGCTTGATTTATTTCTCTTCATCAAGTAAAAGTTAATTAAATTTTAGTTTTCAAAACTGTTTTAATATTATAATTTTTACAGCTTTTTCATAAAAAAACTTTATGTGAAAGCCAAGAGAAAAATAGCAAATTGAATGAGACAACATTAAAATTGGCAACTTATGGTGTGAGTGTTACATAATATTCAAATTATAAGGGTCAGAAATATTCTGATTTTTAAAAATAGTCAATTGTATTTCAGAATTCATAGTCAATTGTTTTTTTTTTAGATGTTCTAATTACATTTATTTTTTTTTTTCATAATATTTTGAGGATGTTTATTCTGGCTCGAGGTCATTATTTTCTTTACTAATTAAAACCATGATATTCTCATAGCATAATTTTCAAGAAAATTATTTTTTTGTTTTAAATTTATTTAAATTAAAATTGTTTTAAATATTTTTGTTGGTTATTGACAATCGTTGCCTTATTAGTATGGTACAATTTCTTCGTCTTTCTAATTCTCATTGTGAATAGAGGCGAATATGTATTAATATTCTAGTTTGTGCACAAACGATTTGTCATTAGACTCGTTTGCTACTTTGTAGTAAATCGTTTCTATTTTTGCTAAATAATCTTGACAATGGAATCTTGTAACGACACGTTTTTCGCTGGGTGCTGGGGCAGAGCTCATCGGTGCCCAGGGTTCGTTACAATAAATTTATTTGTGATGGACAGAGAGAATCAAACACAATATATAATTAGATTTTAACACAAATTTTATTAACACAAATTTTATTAACACAAATTTACGAATGAATTTAAAGTAAACAAATAAAATCTCGCGCCGCGAAAGGTAGCTCAATATCAGTGGGTGAAGTGACAATGCGGGCTAACCACAAAGTAACTATTTCCTCCACCACGAAATTTCCTTTCGGTTGTCTGCGGTCTTAACCTTCAGCACAACAAGGGAAAAGATCGTCGCGGGCTAACCACGATCGTCTAATCACGACCCAAGAAATTCCACGAGTAACTATTTACTTAAAGAGTCGGAAGAGTTAAATAGTAGATTGAATTACGCAGGCTTACCCACGGTCTTCTCTTTACTATTTAAGTTCTTCAGTGAAACTATTTTAATTGCCGACGGTCTCGACCACCGAACACAATTAATTAGTTCTTACCCTTAAGGCAGCCACTGGCGAGCTAACTATCCGTAAGGAAAATCACTCCTTTTATACCCGTTTTCGTCAACCTCGATCATCGTTGTAACCAATACATGGTCGTTAAATGGCATACTCTTACTACTATCAGAGTTGTATTTCAAAGGTAGTGGCTTCAAAGAGTTTAGTATTTCACATCTAGATGGCGCTTTCACTTTTCCGTTAATTTAAATTGAAACTTAAAATTTAACTTAACTTTCTATTAATTAATTAAAATTTATTTTAAACTGTAATTAAACAATATAATACTTCAAAAAAATAGTAATAATAATTAACAATAATAATTCAAACAAAATAATCTCAATTCAAAAATAATTCAGTATAATAATTCAATTCATATCTAATTAATGTTGGTGAAAACAAGGCAGCCGACTTTCATCATCACATTGCCTCCCTTCCTTTATAAAACAGATATCGCTGTCGATTAGTCTTCGATAGGTAATTCGCTTGGTACTGGGATAAAAACGTTGGATTTCTTCGGCAACCGGGTGGCTCTAGCGGATTTTCCACTTCTCGCAACAATCACTCGATATTCATAGTCTCCTAGGTTGTGAAGAAATTTAATCCTTCCACCTTTAGTTTTTGTTTTTAATGCATCGGCTATTCGTTCTTGTAAATCGGTTGGCATTTCCGATATAGTTTCATATCTTTCTGGGGCTAACTCAAGTACAGTTTGTTGTTCGTCTGCCGGGTGCACTTCTTCTGGCATTATGTTACCAACCCACTGTGCTGTGTCCAATAACTTTTCTTCGGAGTTAACTTCTGGTAATGGTAACGAGCGGCTTAAACGTTCTAATTCCAGCTCGGAATCACTTGCATAAAGATTTATACATGAAGTCAAGGCTGAAGCCCTACTGTTGGATGCCGTGATGGAGGATGCCGTAGCTGAGCGTGATGACCGTAATGGTTGGCCAAAGGGTGACTCAGACTGATCACAGTTTGATGACCTGTTGAGTGATCGGTGATACGATGAATTTAAATCAGCCTTTGGTTGTTCATCGGGACTGGTAGGGTGGATACTTTGATACACTTGCAGTGGTACTGGTTTGATTGTGTTACTAGGCGACAACACTGATGTGTGACATGGTGAGGTGGGTGGTGTGCCATAAGCCAAACTAATTGCCGATGATGCTGATACCGGCATATGGCCGGGCGGATCGATGTGATGGATATCTATTTCTTCCTTAGATGTTTCTTCAGGCGCCGAAATTACAACATTGTTAGATAACTTGTGGCATGATGAAGTATTTTTGTCATTTTGCATTGGTTCCTCCTTGTTTAAGATGGAAGGTGATGGCTTTGGGTTATCTTCTACCAACGGATTGAACGCCAGAGCTACGTCAGACGTTGGTGTAGTTACATCTGCCGATACATTTAAGTTCTTCTCATAGGATTCATTAGTTATTTGGGGTAGTGTTCCATCGGACGGCCATAACAACTTAACGGTGACCGTTCTCTCATAAACGTTAAAGCCAGCAACATCATGGTATCTTTTGTCAGTAGTTTCAATTGATCCCCAGCCCTTGTTCCTCTTTGGAGTGGGTGGATGATCCGGCTCATCGTCCGAGTGCATTGATGGCGGTGGAGGTGGTGACGGTGTGCGAACACTAACTGTTTGATCCAAAAATCCAAAGTTGGAGCGCAAAACTTCTTCCATATCATCGAACTCTTCTTCAGAGAACTGAAATTCTTCATCAATTATGGGAATGGTTTCCACTTCATCGTTGGAGTCGGCAGCTGAATACAAGTTTAACGGCACATTTTTTCCAGGGGTGGGTGGAATATCTGTTGTAGTGTGCGTGGGAGATGCGAAGGAGTACAGGTTACGACTTCAGTTACGTCATCTTCAGAGAACGGAAATTCTTCATCTATTATGGGAATGGTTTCCACTTCATCGTTGGAGTCGGCAGTTGAATACAAGTTTAACGGCAAATTTTTTCCAGGGGTGGGTGGAATATCTGTTGTAGTGTGCGTGGGAGATGCGCATGGAGTACAGGTTACGACTTCAGTTACGTCATCTTCATTCTCTACAAACTCTTCATCCGATATTTCATGGATTTCATCAACCGACGCGTTATTCAGTGGTTTTTGAGTTGTCGTTGGAACCATAATACTTGCATATTTCAACCCGTCGTCCACATTAACGCAATTTTTGTTCACCACATTTGTACGAACATCATGAGAAACAGTCTCTTTTCCATCATCAATAACCATCTGAGTTGGTTGTGGTAACGTTTCCGCATTTGTGGGGCGTACCACTTTTGGTTTTTGTGTTGAAGCTCGTAGAAAGGAGACTGGTTTCCGGGGCGGAATTTCTTTGGTTTTGGTAGCTGCGCTGTTAGCCCGACCTTTTCTTCCCTTACTAGGAATGGGAACCTCATTATCAAGAAAAATAGCCTTTCTTATTTTCTTTTGTTCCTTCTTCATGCTTTCCCGAAACTTCCGACGAGATTCTTCGAACTTTTTCTTATCTTCCATTGTATTAAGGTTTTTCTTTTTATTTCTTATGCAGTATCTGTTGTAAATAGAACCAAAAAGACAAAAAAAAATAATTAGTGTATTGAAATATTAATGCACAAATGGTTTAATTTCGCTCAAATGAGCCGTACGAATTTCGTTATTTTCCCCGCCCCGAAGTTTTACAATGACGGGTGATATAAATTCTTGAACGTGGAAGGGGCCTCCGTACTTAGGAGCCAGTTTTGCTGCAAAGTTGTCTACAGCTTTCGATAGGGGATGTTGTCTCACTAAAACCAAGTCACCAATTTTTGGTTTCCATACCCGACGACGAAGATTGTAGTGCCTTTGATGTTCTTGTGAAGCCTTGGCCATGTTTCGTCGGACTACTACGAAAATTTCACGGAGTTCAGCAGCTCGTTGTTCAGGACTAGGGTTGTAAGCTCCTGTACCAATGGTGACCTCATCATACAAGGCATTAGGTAAGCGTGGTTCTCGACCTTGAGTGAGATAAGCTGGAGTGTAGCCCGTTGATTCCGACGTACAGGTGTTAACTGCTAACATAATTTCGGGCAGTAGTTCATCCCACTTGGTATGTTGTTGGCTGGTAAATTGTGCAATGATGGTTTTTATGGTACGGTTTGCCCGTTCCGTTGGATTTTCCTGCGGTGTGTAAGGAGCGGTGAGTTGTTGGTGAACTCCAACTTCTTTTAAATACCGTTGGAAAATACGGGAGGTAAACTGTGACCCATTGTCGGTGATTATAACTTTTGGAACCCCATACCGTGCAATTATCCGTTCTCGGAATGCTTTTACTAAACTTTCAGCTGTAGCTTTTCGAAGGGGTACTAGTTCATTCCATTTTGAAAACCTGTCAAAGAACACAAGGAGTATTGAATGGCCATGCTTCGATCTGGGCAAGGGCCCTACGAAATCAGCACATACGGTAGCCCATGGCTCTTCAGGGACACGAGTTAACATCTCTCCAGCTGGTCGTTGTTGGGTGACTTTATGGCGTTGACACGACTCACATCGACGAACATACCGTCCAACATCTCTAAACATCCCTGGCCAGTAATAGCGGTTGGCAATTCGGTTGCAAGTTTTTCGTATACCAAGGTGACCAGCAGCAACATTATCATGATTTTCTTGAAGGACTCGATTCCTGAGTGGACCGGCCACACAGAGTTTCCAGGGAGTATCATCTTCGTCATTAATATGTCGTGGGAAGTGGCGATACAGTTGGTCGTCAATAAAAGTATAGTCAGAATATTTATTCGGATTTTCTCTGACCTCATTTATCTTCTTCAGTAACCAGGGACAAGACTCATTAGTGGATGTGGTTGACTTAACACTTGCTCTATTTAGGACCTCGAGTGGTTGACGCGATAATGCATCCGCCACGACGTTATTTTTACCTTTTCGGTACTGAATTGTAAATGTAAATTGTTGCAATTCAAGCGCCCAACGCGCTAATCTACCACTTGGACTCTCAATAGAATTTAGCCATTTAAGGGAGAGATGGTCGGTGATTACAATAAAATGATACCCTTCTAAATATGCTCGCATTTTCCGGATTCCCCAGATAATAGCAAGACATTCCTTTTCTGTAGCAGAATAATTTTTCTCAGCCTTGTTGAGATGACGACTGGCATAGGCAATAACTCGTTCAGTACCATCTAGCTGCTGAGTTAAAACTGCGCCCAATCCATAGTCGCTGGCATCCGTCTGTAGAGAAAATGTTTTCGTAAAGTCGGGGCACGCTAAAACCGGTGCCTCAGTCAACTTCCTTTTTAAAATTTCAAAGGCTTGTTCTTGATCATTTCCCCACTTCCAATGCTTTCCTTTTTTTAACAGTGAAGTCAGGGGCTGCGATACTGCTGCGAAGTCTGGCACAAATCGCCGATACCACGACGCAATTCCCAGAAATCGTCGAACCTCCCTTACATTTCGTGGTGGTTTCATCATGGCTATGGCTGCTACCTTATCTGGGTCAGTCTTTATACCCTCGCCACTCACCACGTGTCCCAAATATCTAGTCTCGCGCTTAAAGAACTCACATTTTTCCGGATTAATTTTTAAATTTGCCGCCCGTAATCGTCGAAATACCTCCTTGAGATTGGAGAGATGTTCTTCTAAAGATTTTCCAATAACGATAATGTCGTCAAGATATGCAAAAGCATGGGGTTCCATATCGGGCCCGATGACGGTATCTAGTGCTCGTTGAAAGGTTGCTGGAGCCGAGTGTAGTCCGAAGGGCATCACACGCCATTGATATAGACCTCGGCCAGTAACTGCGAAAGCCGTATACTTTTTACTGTCCTCATCCATTGGGATTTGCCAGTAACCATCTTTGAGGTCCAAACTACTGACGTATTTGGCATTGCGTAACCTATTTAAAATAATATCTATTCGGGGTAGGGGATATGCATCGGGTACTGACCTTAAATTTAGTTGACGGAAATCCATACATGTTCTCCAGGTACCATTCTTTTTCTTTGCCAGCGTAATGGGGAAGCTATAGGGGCTGTGCGAAGGCTCAATGCATCCACGTGATATTAATTTGTTGACTTCACCATCAATTATAGCCTGCATCGCTGGATTTCTGGCTGGATACCGAAGCTTTATGGGACGATCATCTTTCACTATTATTTTGTGAGTGGTGATGTTGGAGAGACCCTTTAGTTCTTGAAATTTTGGAAGTTCCTTTTCTAAAAACTCTTTTATACGTGTTTTTTCGTCTGGGTTATGATCTTCTGCAATGTGACAATATGGTGAATCTATTGGAATGGTATCGGTGTTGGTAGTAGCTGAGTTGATAGGGGCGCCCTCTTCATTTACGGCATCATCATCAATATCCAAGGGCCTAGTGATTCCAAGACACTGTGTATTTGTTGTATGCTTCGTGGCTTTACATTTAAGGGATAAACCAGCACAAGTAATTGTTGTGTTAAAGATTCGTAAAAAGTCAAGACCTATAATCATGTCTTCAGTAGTATCTGGCATGATAAGGAATCGGCATTTTGCTGTAGTATTCCCCAAGCTAATGGTATATTCTGCTGCTTGTGATACTGCCCGTAGAGATCCATCAGCCAAAACTACATCAACGTCTTCATTTATGATCGGTGGACGGTGATTTAATGTTTTTGCAAATTTTTCTTGGATAAAGCTTCTGCTGGCCCCAGTGTCGATGGTGGCTCTGACTAATTTTCCTTCAATCAGCAAAGAGGCTGTCAGACGTGCTTCTTCACTTTGAAGAGATGTTTTGCGTATGGATGCTTTACGTAGAGAGGGCTGTTGTCTTGGAGGACCGCCTACCCTCAATTTCGACGACCTCCTATTGCGTTTCCCGAACGATGCTGACAGCAATTTTCGTATCTGACCCCACGACGGCCACATTCAGTACAAAATATGTCAGTAGGACAATTACTAGCTCGGTGGCCTTCTGTTCCACAACGGTAGCAATGATTTCTGGGTGCGACGGCCTGAGAACGAGATTGTTGTGATGTTGTAGGAATACACTCAAGGTCGTCTGCAAGAGTAATTAGCTCCGAAAGGGTGGAAAAATCTTTACGTCGTACGTACCATTGATAGTCAGCATGTGAATTTTTGAAAATACGGTCGAGTTGCTGTTTCTCCGTTAGCTCCGTATGACGCATTAACTCCTGAAGACAGAGCACATAATCTTTAAAAGATTCACGTGGCCGTTGGGTTCGCTTACGAATCTCATCCTCGAGCTTCTCAAAATATTTTGGGGGAAGAAAGAATTCCAAGAAATCTGACTTGAAAGCCTTCCATGTTTTCCAGTGGCGGTTATTATTTCTGTACCAGGTTAATGCTTTGTCCTTAAGACATTCCGGCATAACCCGTGGCAACTTATCCACAGCTATGCCATACATGTAGCCAAGTTCTTCTACTCTTTCAACAAAAGCTAATGGCTCCCGCACACCATCGAATTTCAATCCCCATTTTCTTACCTTATCACTGATTTTTGCCATTTCATCTGCTTCATTAAGATTTAAAGGTGGTTGTGTTGGTAACATGGGAAGCTGTATTGAAGGGACAGAGTCCAGTGTAGTTGGAATAGAAGCTGTTGATGATGGAACCACATTTGCTGGCAGTGTAACCGTGGAAAGACCAGATGATTGTTGAACTTCCAACTTAATCGGTGAAGTGATGGATTGATGACCAATTGTAGCAGATGGTACCAGTAACGTGGGGGCTGGTTCTAATGTTAATGCTGGAGAATTACGAGGGGATGATGTAGCCAAGGTATTGAATGACTCATGTTGTGATTGGATAGCTATTAAACGTTTGAGGCGATCTGCATCATGTGTACCACCGAGAAACTTTCCAAAGCGTTTTCTTAGCTCATCGAGGTTACCGGTAATATCTAAGTCGAACTCCTTTAAATACGATACTGCGTCATCTCGTTTTAAGGCATATGCCCAGCTGGCTCGTAACATTTTCACACAATTCACACAAACAAAGTTTAGAAATATAAAATTTTTTTTTTTTTTTTTTTTTTTTATTATTTAAATTGACAGCAATAACACGACAAGTTTCTTCACAAATATATTTTATAATTTTTTTTTTTTTTTGACAGGATTAATACAGAGACAGAACTTCGCAAAATGATACTGACTTTAATATAACAGATCCCAGAGTTTATTTAATTAAATTGTTTTTAATTTTTATTAAATTGTTTCTTTAAAATAGTTTCACTGGTTTAAAATTTTATTTTTACAAAAAAAAATCACGACCGATATATGTATATATATATATATAGTATTCCGATTCTCATGTCCCTGCTCGGGCGCCAATGTAACGACACGTTTTTCGCTGGGTGCTGGGGCAGAGCTCATCGGTGCCCAGGGTTCGTTACAATAAATTTATTTGTGATGGACAGAGAGAATCAAACACAATATATAATTAGATTTTAACACAAATTTTATTAACACAAATTTTATTAACACAAATTTACGAATGAATTTAAAGTAAACAAATAAAATCTCGCGCCGCGAAAGGTAGCTCAATATCAGTGGGTGAAGTGACAATGCGGGCTAACCACAAAGTAACTATTTCCTCCACCACGAAATTTCCTTTCGGTTGTCTGCGGTCTTAACCTTCAGCACAACAAGGGAAAAGATCGTCGCGGGCTAACCACGATCGTCTAATCACGACCCAAGAAATTCCACGAGTAACTATTTACTTAAAGAGTCGGAAGAGTTAAATAGTAGATTGAATTACGCAGGCTTACCCACGGTCTTCTCTTTACTATTTAAGTTCTTCAGTGAAACTATTTTAATTGCCGACGGTCTCGACCACCGAACACAATTAATTAGTTCTTACCCTTAAGGCAGCCACTGGCGAACTAACTATCCGTAAGGAAAATCACTCCTTTTATACCCGTTTTCGTCAACCTCGATCATCGTTGTAACCAATACATGGTCGTTAAATGGCATACTCTTACTACTATCAGAGTTGTATTTCAAAGGTAGTGGCTTCAAAGAGTTTAGTATTTCACATCTAGATGGCGCTTTCACTTTTCCGTTAATTTAAATTGAAACTTAAAATTTAACTTAACTTTCTATTAATTAATTAAAATTTATTTTAAACTGTAATTAAACAATATAATACTTCAAAAAAATAGTAATAATAATTAACAATAATAATTCAAACAAAATAATCTCAATTCAAAAATAATTCAGTATAATAATTCAATTCATATCTAATTAATGTTGGTGAAAACAAGGCAGCCGACTTTCATCATCACAATCTTGACAAATTCCGAAACACGTGTCGATTAAGTCTTGCAAAAATTACCAACATAAATAAATTTAAAACAAAAAAATTATTTTCTTGAAAATTATGCTATGAGAATATCATGGTTTTAATTAGTAAAGAAAATAATGACCTCGAGCCAGAATAAACATTCTGAAAATATAATATTTTAAAGGTCGAATAAAACAATTTTTATTTTTTAATAAAAATTAATCAGAATTTTTTTCATAATTTTTTTTATCATCAATTTTTTTTAATAAATTTTTTTTTTTTTCAATTTTTTTTTTTCATCAAAAACTTTTTTGTCGTAATTTTTTTCCATAAATTTTTTTTTTATCAAATTTTTTTTGTCATGAAATTGTTTTTAATTTTTTTTCATACTTTTTTTTATCAAATTTATCAAATTTATCTTTATCAAAAACTTTTTTTCATCAAATAATTTTTTTTTTCACCAATTTTTTTTTTTGTCAAAATATTTTTTTTTTTCATCAAAATTAGTTTTTCATCAACAAATTTTTCTGTGCCGAATCACTCTCCAAAATGTGTAAAAAAACCTTTTAGAACTCATTTACCAAATTAACAGCTCTTTTGGTTTAGACTGCAACTTGCTTTTCGCAGACAGATGGACGGATGTATATATGAACCATTTATTATGATAGTGGGGTAAGTCACATTTTCAAAAAAACTTAGTTAACGATAGATTTGGATACAGTTTAATGGTATCTTTCGATTAAAAAAAAAAAGTTCAAAGAAAACTTTAAAAACGTCTGAGGATTTTATGAGAGAAGTTTTGCTATTTAACGATTTCTCAAAAACGTTAATTTTGAAAGTGAGGTTAGTCCACAATTTTTTTGTAGCGTTAAAAATAACCAAATAATTGCTGATTGAATAACACTTTGGTGTTTTTTACTATTAAATAACTCTATAGTTAAATCCTTAACTACTTTTCTTCAGAATTCTGAGATGAGCTAAACAAAATTTTACTAGTTAACGATTTATCAAAAACATTAATTTTGAAAGTGGTGTTAGTCCACATTTTTTTTGTAATGTATAAAATAACCTTTATATCTCTGACAAAGAATATCCGTAGCGTTTTTAACTCTAAAATAGCACTATTGCTTAGTCCTAAACCAATTTTGTTACAGAATTGTAAGATGAGTTAAAAAAAATTTTTACTAGTAAACGATTTATCAAAAATGTTAATTTTGAAAGTGAGGCTAGTCCACACAAAATATTTTTGTAGTGTTAAAAATAACCTAATAATCGCTGAAAGAGTAAAACATTGATGATTTTTATTCTTTAATAACTCCATAATTTAATCCTTAACTAACTTTAATACAAAATTCTGAGATGTTCTGAACAAAATTTTACTAGTAAACGATTTATGAAAAATGTTAATTTTGAAAGTGGTGTTAGTCCACATTTTTTTTGTAGTGTTAAAAATAACCTTATAATCGCTGATAGAGTAAAACTTTGATGATTTTTATTCTTAAATAACTCCATAATTTAATCCTAAACTAACTTTGGTACAGAATTCTGAGATGAGCTAAACAAAATTTTACTAGTTAACGATTTATGAAAAATGTTAATTTTGAAAGTGGTGTTAGTCCACATTTTTTTTGTAGTGTTAAAAATAACCTTATAATCGCTGATAGAGTAAAACATTGATGATTTTTATTCTTAAATAACTCCATAATTTAATCCTAAACTAACTTTGGTACAGAATTCTGAGATGAGCTAAACAAAATTTTACTAGTTAGCGATTTATCAAAAACATTAATTTTGAAAGTGGTGTTAGTCCACATTTTCAAAATTAACATTTTTGATAAATCGTTAACTACACTCATAGAAATCCTACAGTATTCCTTACTAAAAAGTTGGTAGTTATTACTAATTGTTAGTATTAAAGGGCCTTACAACGCGTTAGTCAATTTTTACTAACGCAGTTATAAAAAAACGGTAAACAAATTTAAAAGCGAAAACCTATCCAAAATCGATTTTGAAAAATTTTTTAACAAAAAAAATTGTTTCAAAAATATATAATTATTGAGCTTGATAGCTGGCAATGATCTATTTCGGAAATTTAAAAAAAAAATATATATTTATTTTTTTTCAACGAAAATTTGCTAAGTGCGTTTGAAAAAAAAAAAAATATTCAAAAATGTAAATTTTACCATATTAGGTGTCAAAAATAATTTTCCAAATTTTTTAAAATTACTAACAAAAATTATTAAAAAATCGGTAAAAAATCAGTATTCAGTAAAGTTAAAAGTATTCCAATTTCAAAAAAATAACTAAATTTATACTGTAAAGCTAAATTTATACTGTAAAATACTAAAAAAGTAGTATAGTTAAAGTTATAACACTTTTACTGTATTTTTTACTGTAGGATTATTTTGAGTGTAGTAAAATTTTGTTTAGCTCATCTCAGAATTCTGTACCAAAGTTAGTTTAGGATTAAATTATGGAGTTATTTAAGAATAAAAATCATCAATGTTTTACTCTATCAGCGATTATAACGTTATTTTTAACACTACAAAAAAAATGTGGACTAACACCACTTTCAAAATTAACATTTTTCATAAATCGTTTACTAGTAAAATTTTGTTCAGAACATCTCAGAATTTTGTATTAAAGTTAGTTTAGGATTAAATTATGGAGTTATTTAAGAATAAAAATCATCAATGTTTTACTCTATCAGCGATAATTAGGTTATTTTTAATACTACAAAAAAATTTTGTGTGGACTAGCCTCACTTTCAAAATTAACATTTTTGATAAATCGTTTACTAGTATAATTTTTTTTATCTCATCTTACAATTCTTTAACAAAATTAGTAGAGGACAAGGCAATAGGGCTATTTTAGAGTTAAAAACTCTACGGATATTCTTTATCAGAGATATAAAGGTTATTTTATGCATTACAAAAAAAATGTGGACTAACACCACTTTCAAAATTAATGTTTTTGATAAATCGTTAACTAGTAAAATTTTGTTTAGCTCATCTCAGAATTCTGTACCAAAGTTAGTTTAGGATTAAATTATGGAGTTATTTAAGAATAAAAATCATCAAAGTTTTACTCTATCAGCGATTATAAGGTTATTTTTAACACTACAAAAAAAATGTGGACTAACACCACTTTCAAAATTAACATTTTTCATAAATCGTTTACTAGTAAAATTTTGTTCAGAACATCTTAGAATTTTGTATTAAAGTTAGTTAAGGATTAAATTATGGAGTTATTAAAGAATAAAAATCATCAATATTTTACTCTATCAGCGATTATTAGGTTATTTTTAACACTACAAAAAAATTTTGTGTGGACTAGCCTCACTTTCAAAATTAACATTTTTTATAAATCGTTTACTAGTAAAATTTTTTTTAGCTCATCTTACAATTCTGTAACAAAATTAGTTTAGGACTAAGCAATAGGGCTATTTTAGAGTTAAAAACGCTAAGGATATTCTTTGTCAGAGATATAAAGGTTATTTTATACATTACAAAAAAAATGTGGACTAACACCACTTTCAAAATTAACATTTTTGATAAATCGTTAACTACTAAAATTTTGTTTAGCTCATCTCAGAATTCTGTACCAAAGTTAGTTTAGGATTAAATTATGGAGTTATTTAAGAATAAAAATCATCAATGTTTTACTCTATCAGCGATTATAAGGTTATTTTTAACACTACAAAAAAAATGTGGACTAACACCACTTTCGAAATTAACATTTTTCATAAATCGTTTACTACTTAGTAAAATTTTGTTCAGAACATCTCAGAATTTTGTATTAAAGTTAGTTAAGGATTAAATTATGGAGTTATTAAAGAATAAAAATCATCAATGTTTTACTCTATCAGCGATTATTAGGTTATTTTTAACACTACAAAAAAATTTTGTGTGGACTAGCCTCACTTTCAAAATTAGCATTTTTGATAAATTGTTTACTAGTAAAATTTTTTTAGCTCATCTCAAAGTTCTGTAACAAATTTAGTTTATGATCAAACTATAGGGCGATTTAAGTGTTAAAACACTACCGATATACCTTATCAGCTATAAAAATTTAATTTTTAAAAGCTATAAAAAGTTAATTTAAAAAATAAGTCCCTTTTATATAGTGAGAAATGGCGGGTTTAATTAAATCTTAACAAAATAATACTCAATAAGTAAATTTAGGTACCTGAGATAACACCTAGATTAAAATTTAATCAATATAAAGTACCCAGATTTTTAAAGACTTAAAAACGCAAACCCTTCAATATCTCGTTTTGAAACCATGTGGACTTACCTCACTTTCATAATAATCGGTTCATATCTAGACTATCTAGCTATATACATCCATATATACATATATCTAGACTATCTAGCTATATACATCCATCTAGAAATGGATCAACCGATATTTCAATAATTTGGACATTTGTTTTAGATTAACCTTTCAATGCTGGTTCCGCATCTGGCTTTCAAAGTTTTCCATAACGTCAGGTTTTTAAGAAAGATGACGTCAAAGTTCACAAAAAACGAATTTTTGTGCATTTTACAGAGCAGTTTTTTGCGATATTTTGAGATCTGACCACTTGTTTTCGATTTACCTTTCGATGCTGATTCCGAATATGGTTCCCAAATTTTTCTATGATGTCAGGTTTTTGAGAAAATGTATGTCAAAGTTCTCAAAAAATCACAATTGGTTGTGATATACTATAAATTTGTTAAGCTCAAAATGTCCTTTCATTGTGTATACGAGGGTGTTTCATTCGAAAAGTCACGAAATTGTTGATCTGCCCTTGTATTAAAAAAAAACATTAAAAAAATCAAAAAAAAACATTATATTTCCGCCCTCTGTGATGTGTTTTTTTAACTTTTTTTAAGAGTTCAAAAAACGTCCGTTGTTTAAATTTTTGGTGTAGAAACGACTGGTGAAATCAGATTTGCAATATTTTCAGCTGTTTTTGCTCTGCAGAAAAATCAGCTCAAAATCGGCGTTTTCAGATGCATTGAGCCACCCATTCTTTTTAGTTCATTCTTTTAGTTCCCCTAAATCCCTCAAAAAAAATTATGATACCCGCAGATCAAATTTTCAAAATTTACTCTAATGTTTAACATTTAAAAATTGTTTAATTGTCTCGAATTAGAACTTTTAACATGGTAATGTTTTTAGGCTGGTGTCTAATTTTAAAAATGATAAACAAAAACGAAAAAAAAGAATTATTGTTTTCGTTTCCTTTAAATCAAAACGGTTTGCAACTTCGATTTTTAACTCACCTGCTGGTGAATAAAAGCTTTTTTCACCAGATACAACGTAACATAATTATTTATCAACAAAATTTTTTTTTCATACATTTTTTTTCATCAAATTATTTTTTTTCATAAATTTTTTTTATCATTTTTTTTTTCATCAAAAACTTTTTTTATCAAAAAAATTTTTTTTTTCATCAAATTTATTTTTGTTTAATAAATTTATTTTTTTTTTAAATTTTTTTTTCATCAATATTTTTTTTCATCATTTTTTATATTCGATTTATTTTTATCAAAATTTTAAAAAAGTGTGCGTGGCAGTTGTCTGACCAAACCAGCCCGAAAAGCGTTCCCGTACGCAAAAATTGGGTAAATGAGAGAGTTTTTGAGAGAATAAATTTGTTTCTCATTTTACCGAACTTACCCGTACTATTTTTTCGTGTAAATTGGTAACAATCAGATGTTTAGAAAACAGCTGATTTTTGTTGTGAAAATAAATTATTGTTGTGAAAATAAATTATATTATAATATTATTATTGTCCCCTTTTCGAGATATTCGCGTTTGAAAAATTTATTGTTCTTCATAAAAAAATGTAAGTACGTGACAGTGGAGTTTGAGTTTTTCAAACGCCAATATTTCAAAAACGGTACGCGTTAGAAAAATTTCGATGACAGATTTGGAATCAAGAGGTTATATTTATACTAAATCTAGTCATATTTTGTGTTATCAACTTAAGAATACGTTACATGGGAGACCCAAAAAGTCCTAAATTAACGTATTTTTCAATATTCAAACGCGAATATCTTAAAAACCTTACGTGATAGAAAAGTTTGGAAGGTAGATTTGGAATCAGGAGGCCAAAACCTACTTAATTTATGTATTCCGATTCATGGGAGTACGAATTTCTATGAATTTGTTTAACAGTGTAGTTTGGGAATTGGTGCAGGGAATTTATGAATTCGGTCACGTCGAATTTAATTTTTTATTTGTTTTCCATTATATACAACATCTTCTAAGCGAAGATTAAAATTCGATATTTACTGCGGAAGAAAACTTCCCAGTTTTTTTTTTTTCAAGTACAACAACTGTTTAATTTTGTATTTTCCACAAGTATTATCTTAAACTAAAAAGTTTGTCATTATTTCAGAGTTTAAAGTGCTGTTTAATTTATCCTGATTAATAAATCTTTGTACGTAGTAAAAAAAAAAATAAAAAATTAAGATTTTTTTTTAAATGGAATTATGTAAATTAGTATTCCCCTCTCATGTATTTTTCGTGTGCAATGTTTTTGTTTTATAATAATCCCCATAATAGTATCCACAGCTTTAAAGTTACTACTTTTGTGACTTCAGAACCCTTGATTTTTTCATTCGTTTACTACTGCTGGTGTTAAATGAAAACAGCTTTCTGTCTTTTACTGACTACTATTTCATAATGAATTCAACATATCTTTCATTTCATATCTTTTTGAAATATATATAAAAAAGTGAAAATTAATCCCAAAGTGTGAAATAATTTACAAAAATTTTACCATGAGCCATAACAAGGAACATGAAACAAGAAAAAAAAAATATATACATATAAACTTAAAATAATATTAAAAGCAGAAAATAATAAAAAAAAAAATGTGAAATAAAACCAAAACTGCATTACATGCACAAGACTTTTAAAACAAAAAAAAAATATAGAGGAAACCAGAAATAACAACGCAACGCGTTTCAGCTAACCGCAATCAGATATAAAATATACAGACACACACAGATACTCTGACAATTACATATTTAATCGCACTTGCATATACACACAAACACACACCCCTACCAAATACTAGACATAGCAACATAACACAATCGGCTGAAAGTTAAAGATTTTGAACGAGTTTACTTTGAACGATTATTTTTAAATTTATGAAAATATAATATAACAAAACTACCAAAATTACCAATTTTTTAATATAACTTGTTTAATAATTCATTCAAACAATTAAATTTTTAAAAAAGAAGGGTTATCCACCATTATAATTTATTTTTGGAGGTATTTGAGTTTCCCGGATTTCAAGGAATTGGAAATTTTAACAATATTATGTTATATTCTTCACAAAACTACCTAATACAGTGCTTCCGTCATTAAAAAAACACTCACAGAAAAAATATTAAACAAAAAAAGTAAACACTAAAAAAATGTACCTTAACTATTTTTTTTTTTTTTTAATTTTTTTTGAGTGTATTTTCTTGTGTCAAATATGTTTTTTTTTCGTGACAAGAACACTATTTTAAGCATTTTTTTAAAGATATGAAGAATATGAAATATAAATAATGTTAAAAATTCAATTTCTTTCAAATCTGCGAAACTCAAATAGTCCAAAAACTAAATTGAGACTTTTTTGAAAATTTAATTTTTCGGATGCGATAAACAAAGAACATGCAATCGGTAGGTTTGTTTACAAAAATTTTCCAAAACTAAAAAATACTCATTCAAAGTACCACCCCAAAATATATGGTTCATGTTATCACAAATGTTTCATAACATCCCAATTTGAGTTATGAAATCACGAGTGTTCCTCTGTCTGTGTAAAGCACGATGCAGTCCAAACTAAAACAGCTAGACCAGACGATTGTCATGAATGTGTCCTATGGTAAAAGGGTGTATAGTAGCCAGTCCCGAAAAATGAAATTTAAGGTAATAAAGGGTGTCCAAAATTGAGGTATAATTTTAATTTTAGGGGAAAAAGTAGTTTTTTTTTTCAGATAATAAAATTATTTTTATTTCAGTTTATTACAAATAGGTTCCGGTTAAAAATAAAAAATTATGTCGGTCAAGTGACACCCCTACTGGCTCGGCAGGCTACAAATATTTAATCAAAATTATTAAACACGTTTTTCAATAAACTGTTGTCAATGGTTGATATCTGCTTGATAATTTTGGTTTTAAGCTCTTAAACTGTTGTGGGATTATAGCTGTACACTTTCCATTTCAAAAAACCCCACAAACAAAATTTAAATGTGTCAAATTACCCGATCTTAATGGCCAATTTACTCTTCCCCTGCGAGAAATAATGCGATTTTCGAAGTTGTCTTTTAAAAGATCCATTGTTTTTCTTGCTGTCTGACAAGTGACACCATTCTGTTGAAACCACATATTCTCTACGTCTAAATCATCAATTTCCCGTCACAAGAACCTTCGGATCATCTGCCTGTTTAGATTTCCATTGACCGTAATCCCATTTCCATTTTCGTTTTCAAAAAATATGGTCTGATGATTCCTCCGGACCACAAACCACAAACCACACCAAACCGTAACTTTTTGTGGATGTAATAGTTGCTCTAAGATAAGTCTTAGATTCTTTTTACCCCAAATGAGTCAATTCTGCTTGCCGACGTAGCCATTGAGCTGGAAATGGCCTTCGTCGGTGAAGATTATTTTGTTGAAAAATTCTCATTTTCTTCTTTCCATTTTCAAAGAAAAATAAATAATTAAAACACGTTGCTCCTTCGTGTATCGTTCCATATAAACCAACCGGAATGCATTTAGAATCTGCAAATTGTATTTAGAATCTGCAAATTGGCCGCAATTGGTTTCAAAATATGCAGAATTTGGAGTACATTAAAATTTAATCCACTTTTTACATTTTTGTTGCAAAAACCAGTACAAAAAATATTTTCTATCCGATTTTTTATTTTTAAGTGGCTTAAAATTGTAATAAACGAACATGGGCGATTTAAAGTACCCTTTTGAACTTGCTTGAGTAACATCCGCATCAAAATGAAAATTTAAAGATCAATATTACCAAAAATTTCGAATTTTTTAACATGATAATGTGTTTAGGCTGGTGTCTAATTTTAAAAATGATGCGCCTAACAAAATAGAAAATAAGAATTATTGTTTTCATTTTCTAAAAACCAAAAAGGTTTGCAACTTCGATTTGTAACTTGGATAATAACAGCTGGTTAATAAAGCGTTTTTCACCACATGGTGAATAAAATGTAACATACTAAAAATTTTTTTTTTTAATAAAATTTTTTTCATCAAAAACTTTTTTCTAATTTTTTTCCATATTTTTTTTTTTCATCAAAATTGTTTTTTGTTATCAAATGTTTTCATTAAAATTTAGTTTCACATCAAAAAATTTTCTTTTAATTTTTTCTTATTTTTTCACAAAAACCACTTTTTTACCAAGTCTAAAATTCTGACATAAAATGTTCCATTTGTTTAACAAATGAACAAAAAAAAAAGCAAGTGAGAGTGTTAAATTCTTCTGTGCCGAATCATTTATACTCTCCAAAATGTAAAACAAAAACCTTTTTGCACTTAAGAAATGCACTCATTTACCAAATTTACAGCTCTTTTGGCTTAGACTGCTACATTGCCTTAGAAATGGATCTATAATATATTAACTTAATGGGGTTCCTCGACCGATATTTCAATTCGTTTTGCTAATAATGACAAATAACATTTTTTTTCTAAAAAAAACTTTGCTTTGGCAAGAACACCCAAACTTTCAGCAAAACATTATCCAAGGGGGGTCCGAGACAGTTTCAACATAAAAGTGCGAATACCATAAATTTTGAATTATGAATTTGGGATGTGTAAGAAAAATTTTAGCAACAAAAGCCAACATTTTTGATCGGGCACTTTTTGCAAAAATCGCGTTTAAATTGCAAAAAACAAAAAAAATGGTCTCTTCAAAATTCAAATATATGGACTTAATTGATTTTGACCTCCTGATTCCAAATTTGCTTTAAAAATGTTGAAGCATACTCCATTTTCGAGATATTCGCGTTCGCAGGTTCCAAAAACCGCTAAGTACTTTCTGTTGTTTCACTGTAACGATTTCTAAACTTTTCTAGCAGTATCCATTTTCAAGATAAAAAAATGCGAATACTGTGGTTGTTATGACGAAACTGCTACGTTGTTGTAAGTAAAATATACAAAAGGGGAGCTGATTTTACTTAAATTGGACCTCGTGACTCCAAATCCATAGAAATTTTTCTCTATTGCTTTTCGTTTTCGAGATATTCTGGTTTGAAATTTAAAAAATGCGATTTATAAGCGTTCTTTTGTGGCTACACTGTTATATATAATTGCGTTAATGCCAAAAACTAAAGGCGGATTTTATACAATATGGAGCTGTAGAATCCTAATCTGTCATCTTAAATGCTGTAGTTTGTTTCGTTTTCGTGTAATTCGCGTTTAAAAATGTGCCCAACATACCGCACAAAATACATTAAAAATTATTTTTTTTTTTATTTTTAGACCGTAAATTGTTTGACAATGTAAATTTTTAATACTTTATATAAATGCATTTTTTCCGAATAATATTTTTGGTCATAAGTGGTTTTTTGATATCTCGCATAGTTTTTGAGAAAATTCGAATATTGTAATTTGTTCCAATTCAACCGCGATTTTTGCAAAAAGTTCTCGATCGAAGATTTTGGTTTTTGTTGCTAAATTATTCTTAGAGATCCCAAATACATGAAATATATGATTCTCGCACTTTTAGCTTACAACTATCTTGGACCACCAGTGATTTAATGTTTTAATGTTTTTGGCTAGAGTACAAAATTTGCAGGCATTTTTAAAATACTTTTTAAATATTTTTTCCTTAATGTACTCAACATTCCGCAAAGTTCTGACACCAATAGCGGTTCAAAACAAAAAATACTTTTTTTGACAAAATACACTACAATTGCGAACTTTAACCGGTTGTAGGGGGGCAAAGACATAAACAATACTTTTTGGATTATTTTTGCTATTATTAGCTTTGTAGACAAAGACAGACATCAATTTTTTTTTTTTTTGTCATTTTTAGCTCTGTAATACGCATCAGTTTTTTGCTATTACCAATCGAAATTCTAAAAAGATCCCATTTTTAGAACAGGCTAGTGTTCAAGTTCAGAGATTAGCAAAATCGGATCAGGGGGAAAAAGTTCCTCCTTGAAGAACTAAACCAACCTTTAAAATACGCCATTTTTTAAGGTTTTATTTTGCATTTTTGATAAACAAATGAAACATTTGTTATGTCAGACGACTTTAAAAATCCTGCACTTGGACCCACGGGACTAAGAAATGAAAATAAATAAATAAACCCCTTTTGTGGGATTGAAGATAAAAAACTATTTTAATAATGCAAAAATTATTTTACTAAAGTGCAGAAATCATAACTAAATTTTCCAATACATATCGCGAGTGCTAGTTCCCTAAACGCTTCCCACCGACTCCCATCCACAATTTTGGTGGTCATACAAGATTAGACAGAGCCGATTTTAACACTCTCACTTGTTTTTAAATTACTGTTAATTTTTGTATTAACAAAATAAATATTTTCTGTCCCTATGTAAAAACATGTAAAAAAAATATTACTTTAACACCCATTGTAGTTTTTGTACAGACAACAACAATAACAACAGCAACATTCACATTGTCAGCATTCACTGTCATGGTCTTAAGTTTATCGACATAAAGCAGTGCCACTGGTACACCTACAAACACAAGCACAGATCATCATAAATATATTTATATAAAATTTATCTTCGTATAGTAGATGGAGTTGATGTATGCGTATCTGCGTGTGTGTGTGTGCGTCTGCCATATGAGTATGTCTGTAACTTAATACTGTGTTGTACAACATTTATGGGAATAATGAAAATCCCCATTGGGCATTGGTTGCACACACATACCTACACTCTTCCAGTCACACATATGGTAAGCATTAATCGTTGCATGTGTATGTAGTTTACTTGTTGTAAAAAAGATGATAATCATTAATGATTGTACTCACAAGATTTAATGCAATAGAGTATATAAAATCAATTTTACAATTCTTATTTTAAAATTTATGTATGTTGAGAATTGTATGGTTAAATTGTAAATTGTTATATCATTAGTTGCAATCTTTTTTTGTTTTTTTTCCTTCTGGCGACTGTTATTTTGTTTAAAATGTGCCCTAAAACAATGTTCGCCTTGTCAACATTGTTAATATTGCGGTGGATTAATTGCTTTACACCTCTGTTTTTTTTTTTTTATTTTTCATAAATAAATCATTATTTCATTTAAATTGAAGGGAAGAAAATATAATTAAGTGGACAATTAAATAATTACACGAATCGCAACAGCTATTAATTTAATATTGTGTATATTGTGTTAAAAGTAAATGTTGAAATAAGGACATATGGACAATGCGGCTAAACAGAGTCCATGGAGATTCTTATAATCAGTAATTTATCAGGAATACATATGAGGCATTAGTCACCATATGTACCGCAACAGAAAAACATGTGTTCCATGAATGTCTGAATAGGTGGTACAGATATATAAACTAAGAAAATTACGTTTTTGGTTTTTCAGTTTTTCAAAAACTGGAAGAGTGGTTATATGTATATTGGAAAAATAATATTTTGACTAGGTTTTTTCTAGCTCGAGGTCATTATTTCCTACACTCAAAAAAATAAAACTGTAAAGTTAACAATTTTTTTTTTTTGTTAACTCAAGTTTACTGGCTTTTTAGCAAATTCTTAGTTAAAATCAGCGTTTTAACTACTTTTTTTAATTAAGTTCAATTTACGACAATACTAGTTTTGCACAAATTTTGAATTAATTTTTATACCCTACAGTATGGGGGTATACTCACTTTGTCATTCCGTGTGTAACGCATCGAAATATCGGTCGGGGACCCCATAAAGTATATATATTATTGATCAGTGATCGATTCTAAGACATTTTAGCGATGTCCGTCCGTCCGTCCGTCCGTCCGTCTGTCCGTCCGTCCGTCCGTCCGTCTGTCCGTCCGTCTGTCCGTCCGTCCGTCCGTCCGTCCGTCTGTCCGTCCGTCCGTCCGTCTGTAGTTAACACGATGCAGTCCAAAATAAAAGAGCTAGGAACCTCAAGTTTTGCACAAATATGTCTTATGGTCCTAGACAGGTTAAGCTCGGAAATTGGCCAAATCGGACCAGGGGGAAAAAAGTTCCCCCTTGAAGAACTAAACCAACCTCTAAATACACGTTTTTACAGGTTTTTTTGTATTTTTGTTAAATAAATGAAACATTTGGTATATTTATCGCGATGGGAAGGTGCTCTCAACGTGCCCCACTGACCCTATCAACTTCGCCCCCCCCAAAAAAAAAAAAAACGCCCCTGTCATTTTTTTTTTTTACATTTTGGAGGGTATAAAAGATTCGTCACAGCCGAATTTAACACTCTCACTTGTTTTTGTTGACTTCAAAACTGAGTTTACGAATTTTTACTAATTAATTTGCTGATTTTTCGTATCAAATTTGTTAAGTGAAATTTCTTGTGTAGCCTCCTATGCAAATCTCATAAGTTTTCAGCTAATTTTTTAGTTAAAGTTACGGTTTTTTTTGCTACATTCATTCTACGAAAAGTTAGCTAAATATTTTTAGTTAAATTAACTAAAAATTTTGTAGGCCCAAAATCAGGTGCTTTTTTAGTTAAATTTATCTAAATTTTTTGCTAACTTTACAGTTTTTTTTTTTTTGAGTGTATACTAGTTAAAACTATGATATTCTCGTAGAATAAATTTCAAGAAAATAAGTTTTTAGTTTTAAATTTATTTATGTTGGTTATTTTTGCAAGACTTAGTATTCACATGTTTTTTGTTCGTTATTTGACAATTTCTTCTTAAAATTTTTACAATTTCTTTTTATACCCTACACTTAGTGATAGAGGGTATATATAAGTTTGTTTTTCCGTTTGTAACTTATCGAAATATCGGTCAAAGACCCCACAAAGTATATATGTAATTGATCAGTGATCGATTTTAAGACATTCTAGCGATATCCGTCTGTCTGTCCGTCCGTCTGAATTTAACTTTTTTACTCTTTCTAATTCCTAAAGAATTTAGAGTTGCATATGTATTAATATTTATGTTTAAACATTAGCGTCATTTTAATTCCATTTTCAACTTGTTTTTATATTTGCTAAATAATCTTGACAATGAATCTGACAAATTCCGAAACACATGCCGATTAAGTCTTGCAAAAATGATCATCATATATAAATTTAAAAACAGAAAAATAATTTTCTTGAAACTATTCCATGAGAATATCATAGTTTTAGTTAGTAAAGCAAATAATGACCTCGAGCTAGAATAAAGTTACTCAAAATATAATATTTTAAAGGTCAAATAAAACAAATTTTAAGGGTTCAAGTTGAAAAAATGCAGAAGAAAAATTAAATTTTTATTTTTTAATAAAAATTTATCAGAATTGGAAAAATTGTAAAATTTAAATTTTTTTTGACTAAATATGTATCAAATTATAACGAAATGTACAACAATCTCAAAAATTTACATCCTTGTATATTTTTTATGGGCTATCGTTTAAAAATGTTTATTTTGGAAAATTTTCAGAACCCGTTATGTTTGTTTAATTTTTAAAAAATGTCTAATTATCAAAAATCCGACCAAATTTTTTGAACTTTTTTTTTATAAAGTTAAGATGTTTGTCTATCCATATAAAGAAATTCAGGAGGGCATTTTTTTACTTTTTGAGAAAATCGCAATACTGGATTTCATAAAAATTCTGCAATTCTCTTTTATTTTATTGTGTCAACGTGGCGTATGAGTAACAAATATTTATAAAACCAACGAATTGAGATTACTTCAATTGTATTAGCATTTGTGATACAAAATAGAGATGGACGTGTAAGCAATTTACCCACACAAGAAATATTAGAGACACTCACGATCAGGGATGGAAAATCGGAATTTTGAAATGGTACTGGAGCTTAACCAAAACGGTACTTTTTCGCCCTCGACGGTACTAAAATAAATTAATATCCAGTTTCTGTAAGACGAACGTCTTCGTCTGTGGCGAATTTGCTTGTCTTTTGTTACAATTACAAAATACATGCAAATTCGTCGCAGACTAATATTGTTCGTCGTACAGAAAATAAACACAATTTAATATAAAAATTTTTAAATTGAGGACATCCTTATCCATTTATTTATTTTTTTAGAGAAAACTCCAATAAAGGTTTACCAAAATTAAAAAAATCAGTTATTTAAAGCTTTAAAAGCATTTTACTTTGAAAATCGGTAGATTTTTAGAATTTTTTTTAGATTTCGTTGAACAAATTTATGAAATCGTCTGGTATAGAAAAGGTACTAAATCAGTCGTTGGGGTACTACGGTATCTTTGAGAGTCAAAAAGTACTGAAAAAAGTACTAAAGTACTAAATTTTCCATCCCTGCTCACGATTATCTAAAATTTTTAGTTTACTCGCACTCATTAATCACACAATTTTCGATTACGCTCTCGGTTTTTCATGCAAATTTTACTCACGCTTAATTGATTTTACAAAATGATAAATACAAAACATTTTCTACAAAAACTTTAAATAAACTGTAAATAATAAATAAATTAATATGCGCTTATCGAAAATATCATATAATTGCAACAGGGCATTAGCGCATTAACAAAAATATCCTTGGTAAACGCATACAAGTGATCTTAAGCTTTTGAATTAGTTTATTCTTATTTATGCATCCGCAAGTGCATTATTAAAGCGGGAAACTCTTTTAAGCAAGGACCCAAAATAACTATAATGGACATTTTTGATTTCCAAAAAATTGCGCATTTTTAATAGTTATTTATAAAAATTGAAAATAATAATTATCAACAAAATAACTATTAAATAACTATTATTTTATAATAGTTATTTTGTATCCTTTGTAGGTGCAAATGAAGTTATATCCTTTTTTGGAAGGATATTTTCTGAAACTAAATAATTCGTTAAAAAACTTACTTTTTTGCAAATAATAAAGCGACCATGGCCCGATTTATAAAAATTACTTAGGTCCATAACTATTATTTTACAATATTAAAAAATATTAATTAGGAATTAATAGTTATCCATAAGAAATAAAATAAAAATTGACCTATAATAGTTATGACATAAGTAATTCACCATAAAACTTATAATAGTTATGTCCTTGCTTTTAAGTGTTTATATTTCAGTAAACATTGTATACAATTTCACTAAGTTTTATGCATTTTAAGAAAATTGAGCGAACTTGAATTGTAGTAAATTTTCTAAGCCCAGTTTTTGAAAAATTTAAAAATAAAAAAAAACCTAAGTTTCTTAGAGCCAGCTTTCAAAAGGCGAACGATACACAAGAACGAAAATTTTGTTATTGTAGCAACATCAAAATATATGTTTAATTTTCTTTCGCTATTCAGACATTCGTGGGACACATGTTTTTTTGATGGGCATTTGGTGTGTACTGCCTCATATATATATAATAATATAAGAAACCAAAGTTAAAGCCCTAATCACTTTAGATGAAGAGTGGACAAATAAATAAATAAACGAAAAGCTTTCAGTAGAATCAAAGACTATCAATACTTAAAGATATGTGAAGTCTCCCTTCTTCTGTTAAACCCTCTCTTAAATTCCCTTTGCTAAGTCCGCCATCGAACTGGACGTTTGATCAAACCAAAAAAAAATCCCTTAAGTTCGATATAAAAAAAAACAAGTATTGCAATTTGGCGATTTTCAGACTAAAGCTAGCGTTTTTTTTCATCTAGCTGTAAAAAAGTTTTTTTTTTGTGGGTTATCGGGAAATCCAATGACTTTTTATTTGCTGACTATTTGTTTTAAACACTTTTAAAGGTATTTCTTAAATAATATTACCATAATAATTATATATTGTTACATTGTTTCAAAATGTATTAAGCGCTTTTTCGATATAAAAAGTTAGCATTATTTGTCAAACCAACAATGTTAATTTAACATTATCGTATTTTCCTCGTCTAAAAGTTTTCGTACCTTCTGTTATCAAGTTCCAAAATTTTAAGAGCGGGAGGCAAAGAGCTTGGTAGAATTTTTTAATCAGGGAAACCAAAAATATCAATTTCATATTTTTTTCGTAAGTGTTGTTTTATTAGTGTAAGATATTTGTCCATTTTAGATAAGTATACAAAATCTGCCATCGATTTGTTAAATCATATTTTTGCATATTTTGATCTTAAAAGTACATTGTTTTGCATATTTTCTGATTTAGGGCATATTTTGCAATCCATTTAACAAATTAACACATATTTTGGAGTTTTACATATATTTATCGTATGGGTGAAAAAAAACAAATATTTCGCTTAAATATCGTGAACAACGTTTTTTAGTGATTACAAAAATTTTAATTTTGTATATAAAAAAATGTTTCTTCTTAACTGGATTTTTGATCAAATACATTTTAGAAAGTTGCAATTTGTGCAAAAGTTCCAAAATAGTAGTTTGTACTATTAATTTCTTAAATAAAAAAAACTATTTGCATAGTTTTTATGTAGAATATTAATAAGTTCAACTTTTAAGATCATTATTATATCACACTGTAAGAGCATATTTTCCGTTTTATGCTGCATACTTTAAGCGCATAAAACTTTTTTTTAACATATTTTTGGTTTCCCTGCTTATAATATTACAAATAATAATGACAGGACGTTTCCAGGTGAAAATGGTTAATTTGTTAAATAAAAAAGAAATACATACTTATAACGCATGATTAATATATAATTAAAAAATAATACTACGTACAGTCTCTTTTATTACAATATGTATTAAAATCACTCATACGCAGCTGTAGTCTTTGTAGTGAAAAGTAAATGATCCACTTATAGTAGATTAACTTATATAATTTATTAAATTGACAACCGTTGGGAATATTTATTATATTGAATTTAAGTAAATTGATGTGGATCTTTAATAATACTACGTAGCATCAAATCTATGCCACAAGGTCTGACCATCATTTCTGTGTAGTTAAGGCATGCTAATCTTAATGGTAAAGTCCGTTTTTTTGGTAAAAATCATCTGTAAGAATCAGTGGAACATTTCACTGGGAGGTTTTTGTTGTCGAACAGACATGGACAACCATGTAACAACCCTCAACTCCATGTTGAGGGTTTTGTTATACATATAAAATGTCAACTTTTGGTTTCATAACATTCCGATTCGGAAAATATGATTTTGTAACACTATGTTATGAGACCTTGTGGCATAAACAATTTTGGGTTTTTTGTAACGTAGTGTTTAATGTTTCTGAGTTTATAGGCTACATTTCATTTTTGATAGAGTTGTCATCTTTTGGAAATAATAAATTGCATACCAGAGTGTGTGATAAAAAATTCACAATCTGGTGTAAATGTCATCAATGTAAAGTACCCAAACGTCAAAATAACTAACATCGTGTCATCCTCCTTTTAACCCTTCATAAAAATTAAAGACATTCTATCAATCTGTCAAAAAAACTATATTCCTTAAGTAAAGGGCGGATATGACTTATGGCGACAGGATTGGTTCATTAATGACAAATCGTCGGAGGAGGAAAAATTCCTTCCTTAAAAATAAAATTAACGCTGTTTATAATTTTGTTTTGTACTTTTGGTAAACATATTAACAATTTATGTCAGAAAATGTTTGGACACCACAGATAGACCAGAAATTTTTTTTTTTTTTATGCCTGCCCCATTTTGTGCCCATGGATATAAAATATTAAAATTTTTTTGCTGCAGTCGAAGCTGAATAACTTTTACTATTCGGCTGAAACCGAAACCGAATATTAAAAAAAAAAATATTTATGTAGTAAAACAAGGAAAAAAGTTAAATCGAATTGGCGGAATATAAAAATGGTGTTATGAATGATTTTATTTTTAGCAAAATTTTTTTAGCAAAATTTTTGAGGCTGTAGGCAAAATCGCCCAAAAAATTTTATGAAAAATCGCTCAAAAGCAAAATCGCCCAAAAAATATGAGAAATTACCCAAAAAGAAATATACGAAATTTCGCCCAAAATTAACGAAAAAAAGCCCAAAAAAGAAATGAAAAATGACCCAAAAATGAATAAAAAAAAAATATTTTTCCGGAAACACTTTTTCCCCAAACCCAAAATACCCAAAAAAGTTTTATTTTACAGAGAGGGTGGGTTTAAGGCATGGAGTTTGTAATCCCTAAACCCGGCCGAAGGCTGTCTATGCAGAAAAGCTTTTAAGAAAAAAGAGCAAATTTTAAGACAAGACTTTTTGTTACGTATCCCTACTAATATTTCTGACATCTCGTCTTCTTGACTAGGTACTTGAATTATGAAGAAATAGAAAAAATTTAATGGAGGTGCGATGAAAGCGTCGCAGGCGAAAATTTTAACAACAAATTTTAACAAAAAAATCGCGCGATTTTTTGTTAAAATTTGTTGTTAAAATTTTTCGCCTGCGACGAACTAGGCCGACTAGTGCTTTTTGGCCGAAGTCGAATATTCGGTCGGACACTTAATATTAACCTTGAGCCCATAATAAGAATGAGCCAACAATCACTCCAGCTGCCATCTGTACAACTTACATTGTGTTCCATGTTTACTAATGACCTTCATCACATTTGATGAAGAATGGAAAAGTAAACAAACAAAAACTTAAGAAGTTTTCTATGGACATGAGGTCTGTTTTATCAATTGGATAATGATTTAGGTATATTTAATTTAGTTTAAAGGTTATTAGGATACATTTATATAGGAGTATAACCTGAATGCCTCGAAATCGGGACCTCATTGACACTTCGGGATAAGTGTAGTGTTTTCTTGGCTGAGGTACTTGCAATTGATAAAGCCACGCAGCTGCATATTGATAAAGCCACGCAGCTGCATATGTCAAGGTACCTTCGTCCTTGCGCCATTAACATTTTCGTGGACAGTCTTTCAGCTCTGAAGTCCTTGGAACCATACACTGTAAAAACGGGAATTGTTAGGAATTGTATACAATCCCTTTGTCAAATCATTCAGCATACAGTCAAGCTAATTTGGGTCCCTGGACATTTTGGGATAGCTGGGAACGAATTGGGTGATGAATGTGCAAGCAATGGCTCGGTTCCTATAGTTGAATTGATGAACAAAATTGATAGGACATCTGAGAATAGAATGAAGGACAGGTAGATATCACTGGCTACGTGCAGGATATCGTTACCCAGCAAAAAAAGTGCGGAGTACTTCTAATTGAAGTGCTTTAAAACTATAACAAATGTAATGAAATACAACAAAAAACACAAGAAAAAACACACAAACAGTTTTTTCTACTCCATAAAAAGTTGTTATTCAGCACTTAACTCATTACCTTCCGCGACACTCCCATACAAAAGTAAGTAAATATTCAGTAGATAAGAAGTACTCCGAGCTTTCAAACAACTTCCAACTACTTCCCTGGAGTAGTTCTTATCTACTGAATATCTACTTACATTTGTATGGAGGTGTCGCGATAGGTAATGAGTTAAGTGCTGAATATCTATGTATTCTGGAGTAGAAAAAACTGTTTGTGTGTTTTTGTCTTGTGTTTTTTGTTATTTTTGTTGTATTTCATTACATTTGTTATAGTTTTAAAGCACTCCACTGAGAAGTGGTAATGACTTTTTTTGCAGGGTAACCACTGCTAAATCCTAAGAGGACAAAAAGAGAGAATCGGGGTGGTTAAAAATGTAAACAGTTCTTGTAGCAGAGCGAATTAAATGAAAGCACAATTAAGGCAAAAAAAAAATAGGCCTTATGGCTTCCGATTCAATTCGTCAAATTGGCGTCCCCCATGCAATCTAACCCAACCTATTAGGATACATAAATAAGCAGCACCACGTTACTCAATATCAGAGATATGGATGTTTTTATTTCCATTGGTTGATACCAATGATAATAAAAAAAATTATAACCGTTTAATTTTTCAATTTAAAAAAAAATATATTTTAACTGAATTTTAATCCATCAATTGAACAGTTTATGCCAATGACGCAGGAAACGTATTAAATTATTATTTTTTCAACATTTTTGTATAACGCATTATTTCATTAATGCAAAAAAGTATAATTTATGCTCGTTCAAGGTCATTTATAGTCCCGTCATGAATTACAATTACTTATGTTAGCTCTACTTTCCCTTTTAGGATATTCTCCCAATAATTACTTATAGAGATTTTGCTTTCAAGAAATGGATAATTTTCAGGATTGAATTGACTATAGCTTTGGGAATAATTCGTTACGGAGGAAATAAATGACCTTGAACTAGAATAAACTCTCTTTCATTATCTTTAATAGTTTTCGAGAAAATTCGAAAATTTTAACAAAAAATTTTCGATCGCAAAATTTGATTTTTGTTTCTTAATTTTTCTTAAACATCCCACACTCAAAATAAAACCTCTGTCCAATCAGCAGAAAAATCTGCTGAAAATACACCCATTTTGAGCCATATGAGAAATCTGCTGATTTTAGCAGACGCGGTTTGCTGAATTTCTGTAGTGATAACCTGGGTTAAATCAGCAGATAAATCTGTCAGGACAGCAGAAAAATCTGCTGATTTCAGCAGAAAAATCAGCTGATCTTAGCAGAAAAAACTGCTGATTTTAGCAGAAAAATCTGCTAACTTCGGCGGAGAAAATTGTTGATTTAAGCAGAAAAATTTTAAATTACACTTAGTTTGAGCCAAATTATATGTTTCTGTAAAAATATCTTTTTTCAAAAATATTTTTTTATAAAATTGGAAAAATATATATATGTGAACGAACAAAAACAAGCGGCATGTCGTAACAGGCACACATGAAAGAATAGAAATAACACAACACTCACACTTACAATAATAAAACAAAATACAAAAAAAAAACAAATTTAAAAACTACAAAAATCGTCAGACATATCTTAACAAACACACACATGCAGCAAATGAAAACAAATGTATTAAAACATACACACTTAAAATAAAAAAAATAAATTAACCAAGGGTGGTTTTGAATTTTGTATTGCTACGTTTGCGTGCATGAACTGAAGAACTTCTCTTCTTTAAAAGCAGCAACAAACTGGCAATCCGACAAAATTATATTTTGTGTAACGTATTTAGTGACGCATTTAAGCGGGAGCTATTTATATTCGTCCACTTTAATTTTCAGATAGTGACATTTGATTTTCGTTTTTGCAAGGCCGACATTTAAAAAATACTTAAAAAAAGATAAAAAAAATATTTGTTAAATTAGCAAAATAATCTGCTAAAAATCCTCACAAAAACTTTTTAAAACTTAGCAAACAGAATCAGTAAAGGTTCTGTAAAATTTCGTTTTTTTTTAGAAATTGAATGGCAGAGAATTCTGCTAAAACATTGAGTTCAGCGGAAAAATCTGCTAAAAATTTTTAATTCTAAATTGAAAGTCATTTTACAGATTTTTTGACAGAGGTTTTCTTTTGAGTGCATATGAGGCATTCCACACCAAATGTCCCGCTACAGAAAAACATGTGTCCCGTAAATTTCTGAATAGGTTGTTTGGATAGCCCTATATGTAACTAAGAAAATTGCGTTTTTGGTTTTTCAAATTTTCGAAAACTGGGCTTAGGAGGCGTGGTCAAATATTGGAAAAATGGTAAAATTTGTGGCGAGTTGCCTTGATTAAATATTTATCACATTAATACGGAATGCACCACAATATCAAAAATTTACGTTCTTGTATAGTTTTGTATGGGCTATCGATTAAAATTTTTTGTTTTGGAAAATTTTCAGAACCCGTTCCGAAATTTTCCATTTTTTAAAAAAGTAAATTTATCAAAAATCCGGCCACTTTTTTTTTCTTTTTTATTTATTTTTTTAAAAGTTTAGATGTTTGTCCATCCACACAAAAAAAATCAGAAACAAGTTCATCTTTTTTTTCGAGAAAATCGCATTTGAACTTTAAATTTCATAACAATTTCGTTATTTGCTTGTATTTCTTATTTTTAAAGTTGCGAATGAGTAATATTAATTGCATAAATATTCGTCATACGCTCTGTTGACACAAGAAAATACAAGCAAATTACAAAATTGTTATGAAATTTAAAATTCGAATGCGATTTTTTCGAAAAAAAACCAAAAATATATTTCTGATATTTTTTGTGTGGATGGACAAACATCTAAACTGTAAAAAAAAAATTTAAAAAAAAGAAAAAAAGTGGCAGGATTTTTGATAAATTGACTTTTTTAAAAAATGGAAAATTTCAGAACGGGTTCTGAAAATTTTTCTTGGAAAAAAATTTTATTCGATAGCCCATACGAAACTATATAAGAATGCTAATTTTTAAGATTGTGGTGCATTTCGTTGTAATGTGATAAATATTTAATCAATGCAACTCGCCACAAATTTGACCATTTTTCCAATATTTGACCACGCCTCCTAAGCCCAGATTTTGGAAAATTGAAAAACCGAAAACGCAATTTTCTAAGTTTCATATAGGGCTATCCATACAAGCTATTCAGAAGTTTATGGTACACGTGTTTTTTTTCGCTGGACATTTGGTGTGGAATGCCTCATATACATTAAAGCAGTGTCGGGCATTTTTGTAATTCCTTTCCAGCGGGAAAAGGCTAAACAATGCTGCTTTTGCGCAGTCGATACACGTACACTATTAGATTCTGTTGCTTTGTTGACTTTTCGCTTGCTACTACCACACAAGCATAATCTATATATATAAAGTAGTTGAGTGACTGACTGATGACTGACTGACATACTAATCACGCATCATCCCACAGCCCAAACCACTGAAGCTAGAGTCTTGAAATTTGGATTGTAGTTTCATCTCCTGGAATACATATCCGCTAAGGCTGGGTTTTTGGAAATGTTGATTTTAAGGGGTAAAAACGAAGGGTTGAAAAAGGGAAAAAAGTGAGTACTTTGGTCCTTTTTTTTTCTGAAAAAAAAATCAATTAATTTGAAATTTGAAATTTAGGATCCTCTAACGGAAAAACATTCCCAAAAAAAGAAATTTCTGGAAATTCGGTTTTTTAAGGGTTAAAAGGGGTAAAAAATGGTGCTTTGGTACTTTTTTATTTATATTAAAATTTGCAATGGGTTTATATTAAAATTTGCAATGGTGGTTCCAACAACGGAAAAAATTCAGAAAACGTACTTTTTCGAAATTCCGATTCTAAGGGGGGTAAAAAAAACGAGTACTTTGGCACTTTTTATTTTTTCTGAAAAAAAAATCCTATTAATTCGAAAATTGGAATGTAGGATCCTCTAACTGAAAAAACATTCCCAAAAAAAGTACTTTCTGGAAATTCGGATTTATAAGGGTAAAAAGGGGGAAAAATTGTACTTTGATGCTTTTTATATATTTTTAAATTAAAGTCCTACAAAAAAAATCAAATTTGCATTGTTGTTTCCAACAATGAAAAAAATTATGAAAAAGTACTAGAGGGGGGGGGGGGGGTAAAAAGCGAGCACTGTGGTACTTTTTACTTTTTCTGAAAAAAAAATCCTATTAATTTGAAAATTGGAATATAGGATCCTCTAACGGAAAAACATTTCCAAAAAAAGTACTTTCTGGAAATTCGGACTCCTAAGGGTAAAAAGTGGTAAAAAAAATTTACTTTGGTACTTTCTAAATTTTTTGAAATTAAGGTCCTACAAAAAAATTTTAAAATGTTAGTTCCAAATTTTGAAAAAGTACTTTTTCGAAATTCTGATTCTAAGGGGGGTAAAAAAGTGTATTTTGAAACTTATTATAATTCCTGAAATAATGGTCCTGGAAACTTTAAATTTGGAATGCAGGGTCATTTAGTGAAAAAAGATTTCTAAAGAAGGCAAAGATTTTTTTCTGTTTTTTAGCGCATGTAAGCGCATATTCGGAACGGAATGAAAGCCACATGGGACTAATCGGAATGGAACAGGGAATCAAATGGAATAAAACAGGGAACGAAATGGGGACTTGAAATTTGGAATGAAGGTGCGCTTCCCGAAGTATAGATCCTTTAAGGCTGAGTTTTTGGAAAGGTTGATTCTAGGGAATAGGGGTAAAAAAGGTATTTTGGTAATTTTTATATTTCCACAAACCACTGAAGCTAGAGACTTGAAATTTGGAATATAGATGCACCTCCCGGAAAATAGGTCCATTAAGGCTTGGGATTTGGAAATGTTGATTCTTTTTATAGTTCCACAAACCAATGAAACTAGAGATTTGAAATTTGGAATGTAACTGCATCTCCCGGAATATAGATCCACTAAGGCTTGGTTTTTTGAAATAATGATTCTATGGGGGTAAAATGGGTAAAAAAGGTATTTGGGTACTTTTTATATATATACTTAAATAATGGTTTTATTAGCTTGAAATTTGGAATGTAGCATCCCATCTTAAATAAAAGTCATAAAAACTTAAAATTAGAAATGTAGAATCCAACAACAGAAAAGAACTATGAAAAATGTACTTTTTGGAAGTTCCGGTTCCGATCCAAGAAGATAAAAACGAGTACTATGGTACATTTTATATTTTCTGAAATAATTATAATGGAAATTTTGAATGTAAGATTGTCTAGCGAAATAAAATATTCCCAAAAGAATAACTTTTGGAAATTCTGATTCCTACGGAAATTAATTAAAAAAGGGAATTATATATTCTTAAATAATGAGCATATTAACTTGAAATTTGGAATGTATCATCATCTAACGGGAAAAAATCCCCCCAAAAATTACTTTTTGGTACTGTTTATATTTTCTTAAATAGAGGTCATAAAAACTTAAAATTAGGAATGTAGAATCCAACAACAGAAAAGAAATATTTAAAAAGTACTTTTAAGGGAGTAAGGGAGTAAAAACGAGCACTTTGGTACTTTTCATATTATTTGAAATAATGGTACTGAAAACTGGAAATTCGGAATGTAGCGAAAAAAAACGTTCCCAAAAGATTTTTTTTTTTAATTCTGATTCCTAAGGAGTTAAAGGGGTAATTTTTAAATTGCCTGAAACAAAATAAGGGGCAAAATGCTTCTTTTTAATTTAATGATCTTATCCCTAGAAACTCTTTTGTTCGGATACTATTCGAAAAGGAATGAACACCAACGAAATTGAATGGAGCAGGGAACCAAATGGAATAGAACAGAGAACGAAATGGAATGAAACTTGGAACGAATTCAAATGAAAATGTTTTCAACTTTTTTTTTAATTTTTTTTTACTAAAATTTGTTTATCAATTAATTTTTCAGTAATTTTTTTGTTTCATTCATACATGTTTGTTCATATTTTTACACAATTTTTTCATTCAATTTTTGGTATTTTATTGTAAGTGTTGTGATCATCATAAGCACAGTTTTTGTAAAGGATTAAGACATATCGTCACCTTAGAATTGGTTTGCTCTATAGGATGGTAAAAACCCCATGGATCAAACCAATTCTCAGGTGACGATATATAAAGATTACATAGCGAAGAGTTCCAAAATTGGGTCATTTATTATCATTATGAATTTTTTTTGTATTTACGGGCAACGAAATACCCTGCGCACGCTAGTATGAAATATTTTCGAGGTTCCCCCCTAAAAATTAGATTCGACATATTTTATGATGATGCCCAAAATATTTGGGCTCTGCGATAATATCCCTTGAGCTGGACCCCGTCAAAAAAGACTAAAAAATTGTATTTTTCATGAATAAAAAATTCGGGAAAGTTTTTTTCCCCCAAGGTATGAATAGGTACTAATAAATATTTCGATTCTGCATTAATATTTTGAAAACTTAACCACAGACTCTAGATAACGAGATGTTTATGTCAGTTTTTAATGCTTTTCAATTCGATTTTACTGAATATTTAAATAAAATCGTTAGAAAAGTGTTGACTGTCGCTTGGAATTTCAGTCAAAAGTTAACCCTCACTGTTTTACTTATTTGTTACTTTCACTTTGACATCATTTCAAACTCATTGTATAACAACAAAAAGACAACACGTCCATTTAATATAAAAAAAATTAATTTAACCATTTAACGTCCAACATTTTTAGGGGATATTTTTCAAAAATATTTTTGACCACCACCTATATCTTTTTATATTATCCATCCATGTAAGGTGAGTCACTCTAACACACATTAAAACAAACAAGTAAGAGTTTTAAATTCGGCTGTGCCGAATCTTTTATACCCTCCAACATGCAAAAAAAAAATTGCAGGGACGTTTTCTTTTTTTTTTTGGAGGGGGGTCGAAAGTGGTAATTGGGGGGGGGGGCAAATTTCCTCTCGAATATGTGTTTAAAAATTCATTCTTATGCTTTATGCTCTAAAGAAATTCAAGTTTATCATTATTTAAAAAAAAATATTCCACGATCAATAAAATATATATTTTATAGGGTCCTAGACCGATATTTCAATGCGTTACACACGGAATGACAAAGTGAGTATACCCCCATACTGTGGTTAGAGGGTATAAAAATTAGGTTATCGCTTGGTAATTCCACACAGAAAAATAAATATTTGCCAATGAACGAAATTCATAGCGTTTATGAATAAATACATAAAAAATTATGAACTTTTTCATTAAATCTTTACAATTTTGTATAGTATTAATGAAAAAATTAATTCATAAATAATATGAAAAAGATTATAAGTGTTATGAAAAAGTTAATAAATTTTTATGAATTTGTTCACAATATAATAAATGATTAGGGCTAATCAATGTTTGAAAACGTTAAATTTTTATGAAAATAATCAATGATTATAATCATATCGATAACTTACCAGCCCTAATGGATCGCAAAAAATTTGATACATAAAAAATAAAAATTTAAAAAAAAAATTAGACTTGATAAGATCTTAATAATATAAATATAAATCCTGCAAAAAAACAGACCTATTATATTTAAACGATAATGGCTAATGACAGCACGTTTTCAGGTGACAATGAATAATTTGTTAAATGAAAAAGAAATATAACGCATGATAAATATATAATTAAATAATAATACTCATACGTAACGTGTCTTTCAGTACAATGTGTATTAAAAATCACTCATACGCATCTGTAGACTTTGTATTAAAAGTAAGAGAGATTATGAGACATTAACTTACAATATATATTAAATTTACAGCTGTTAAATAATTTTTTTACGTATGTTTTGAATTTAAGTAAACTAAAGGGAATTTTTAAAAACATTAAATGCCGGCAAAAATATTACATAAAATTAAAAAAAAAAAACTGTATCTAGTTGTAATTTTTGTAATTTTGAATTTAAGAGGTAATGCGAAACGAAATTTGAAGACAATGAGCTCCTTGATACATATTAAAACAGGTAAGAAAATTATAGTCGGTCAAGAACGACCATATAATACCCTACACCAGAGTTTCCATAAAATGGGTCCCAAGTTCAAACATGGACTGATTAGATCTATATTTTGTCAAATCTTTAATAAGTGTAAACAACATTCACAAATCAAATTTGAGTGAAATAGGCTTCTATTTGTTGACAATAAACCGCTTTAACTGTATATCGGGCGAAATTTAGCAAAAATGATCCGATGACAATCAGATTTGATAAGGTTATTAAAGAACGCGTTTAACATACACAAACAAAAATAGAATTAAATATTTTCTATTTTCATGAAATTTGAGAGATTTATGTGAAAATAGGGAAGGTGGTTTGTATGGGGGCTACAAGAAGAATTTGTCCGATTTCTTTAAAATTCGGAATGGTGATTTGTGTGAATCATTTTTACCTGCCAAATTTCTTATTAAAATGCGGCTATTAGAGTCATTTGGGCCAAAACTAAAGAGGACATTTGTATGGGGGCTAGGTCTAAATATGGACCGATTTTTTCCAATTTCAATAGGCTTCGTCCTTGGGCCAAAAGAGGCTTAATTTTCAAATTTAAAGTCAATTTATTAAAAATTGCGACCAGTATCGTGTTTACACCATTTACATGGACAGACAGACAGACGGACGGACATTGCCAAATCGACTCAAAAAGTGATTCTGAGTCGATCGGTATACTTAAAGGTGGGTCTATTACCAATATTTCCGATAGTTACAAACATCAGCACAAACTCATTATACCCTGTACCACAGTGTGGTGTAGGGTATAACAATATACTTTTAACTCGATATTCTCTGATGTCAACTTATAGTTGGTTGGGGACACCTGTTCCCCTGCTATATATGTTTACAAATTATTTGTTCATGATATTTACGCTTAAATAATAAATTTGTATCGTTATTTTTAATTAATTTCTATAACCACGCCCCCAAAGGGGGGCGGCCTAAAAAAATCGAATTTCCTAACCCCCTTGGTCCAAGCGCAGGTCTATGAACATAATATGACACACAAATGTTATATTTGTTGAGCAAAAATTAAAAAAAAACTCGTAAAAATATCGTATTTTTCAGGGGTCGTTTAAGTTCTTTAAGGGGGAACTTTTTTCCCCCTGGTCCGATTTTGCCCATCTTCGAACTTAACCTTACCAGTAAAATAAGAGATATACTTGCCCAATTTCAAGGGTCTAGCTCTTTTGGTTTGGACTGCATCGTTATTTCTACAGACGGACGGACGGACGGACGGACGGACATCGCTAGAATGTCTTAGATTCTATCATGGATCAATATTATATATACTTTGTGGGGTCCCCGACCGATATTTCGATGTGTTACACACGGAATGACAAAGTGAGTATACCCCCATACTGTGGTTGGAGGGTATAATAAATGGTGCGGTTAACGCAAGCAGGGTTTTTTTTTAAAAAAGCATAAAATGCAAAAAAAAAAAAATAACAACAGCCAAAACCATTACTTTGCTACCCATATTTGCACTAATTTTACAATACCATTCTTAGCTGTAATAGAAATATACTTAGGTAAATATAAAGGAAATAGAAATATACACTGCAAATCATATGAATAAGGAATCACAATATGTATAAGGATCCAGCTCATGAGTTAAGGATGAGGGGGGGGTATTACTTTTTGATCTCTCGATTTTTTTGTTTTAGAACCACTTTTGTTACAAATCCGTTTCATTACACTGGGCAACAAATTTGGGGTCGCTGAGTGTATCCTGAATGGGACAAAAATATGAAAGTAAACCAATAGAAGACAAAAAACCCCGAAGCAAAATATGTTAAAAGATGTCTTCAGCGAACGCCCACAAAACGATCTTATCAAATTTTTTGAATTATTTTTTTAACATTTTCGATGGTTAAAAAATTTGGCTCGGCTTATTTAAGAATAATTTCTATTAACAATTTAGTCGAATTGACAATTTTTTTTTACATAATTAATTTTCAAAATACTCAAAACCTTATTCATGTGATATACAGTGTGAAGACATCAAAAAAAGTGTGTAGGTAGATACTCGCATAAATTGTAAAGCTAGGATAGTGCAAACACGCAAGTACGTGTGCATGTTGGTAACAAGAAATTACAATACCATCTTCAACTTTCTAATAGGAACACATGGAGCACATAAAACAAAAACAAAATCGAATGATTTGCCATGGTTTTCCCTACTGCAAGATGCCACAAGGATGCAGAAGACTAAGAAGAGAGAGAGAAATTAAAACAATAAAAAAATAAACCATAACATGCACGCGCTTGCTATTTTACAGCATCATCACTAAGGAACAACAGCAAAAAAAAAAAACTGTAAACTGCAACAGCCATAATATAAAAACGGGACAAACAGCAAAACGCCAGACAGACAGACAATCGAGTCTGTTAAACAGACTGACTGGCTGAACTGACTAAACAACACCAACAGTTGTTGAGACTCAAAGTTCAAAAACTAACAAACACGTGTATAGCTGAGTGTAATGAAATATGAAAAACAAGTAAATTGAGGGTGTTAAAAATTCCACCTCCATCTACGCTAACAAAAATCCTTTTCGGTTTCTACTCCCACTATTAACATGGCTATATTGCAGTCATATAAAATACATACATATACATGTTTACAGAAAACTCTACATATAACCGCACACTTTTAAAAACGAAAAAAAAAAAATGGAAAAGTCTATTAAACAAGTTTACAACTATACAAATGAGAATTTAACAGAGAGTGTTTTTGGCATAATAAAAACTTAACTTGCAAAATTAAAAAAAAAAAAAAAAACGGAAAAAATGCAACAGTCTAAAATAACATTTTCAATAACACTGGAGGTAAACGAGTACCAATCTACTACCATCCTTATTCCACTAAAACTGTCCTTTTTACAAACCTCATCTGCACCTCCACAAAAAGCTTTCGATTTTATTCCAAGTAACAACACTCGTTATCCGTATGTTAGTAAATGATTTAGATTTTCCCAATACATTTCAATACAAGACAAATTTACAGAGTTTAAGGTTTATTAATTCTTTAATACGTTTTGTAATTAAGAGACGTCAACTTGAAATTAATAATGTCAAGGTAAGTGGCAAAAAATTAGCAGAGATTGTTGCAAAGGGGTTGTACGATTTTTATGGTTTTAAAATTTTTTCAAATTATAATTTATATTTGAGAAATTTCTAAAACAACAGTTCTTTACAGTCCATCTATATACTATAATTAAAGTACATGGATAGACTGTAAAGAACTGTTGTTTTGGAAATTTCTCATAGCACAATGTTTTTCTTGGATTTACAAACAGTTATACAGTCAAACTCGGTTATAACGAACTTGGTTATAACGAATTCTCGGTTATAACGAACTAATTCTAAAGTCCCGACGTTTTAGCTTCAATTTTCACACAAAATACTTCTGTTATAACGAACTCGGTTACAACGAATCCTCGGTTAATGATGATCATCTAAAGATGCCCAAGACCGCTATCACATTTTTGACAAAGCCGTAAGAAGAGCAATAAGAAACGATAAATGGGAACATATGGATAAGCAGGCGCAATGTGCAGAATATGCCGCTGCAAGTCACAACATGAAGCAGTTATTTAAACTCACCACACAATTTTCATCCAAAAATTTTGAAAAATCGGTTTCTATAAAGGAAAAACAGAGCCGATTACTTACCACAACAGCAGAGCAACTAAGTAGATGGAAGGAACATTTTATGGAAATCTTAAACATACCAAGAGAAGACATAAGTGAAACAAGACATGACAACCCTGATCTTAAACATACCAAGAGAAGACATATGTGAAACAAGACATGACAACCCTGAAATTCTGCCAATCACGACTAGCCCACCTACAAAAGCCGAAATAATCAGTACAATAAGGTCGCTGAAAAATGGCAAAGCTGCTTGACCTGATAATATCCAGTCAGAAATCTTTAAAGCAGCTCCTGAAATATTTGCAGACACACTACAACCTCTCTTCGAGCAGATATGGGAAAATGAAATATACCCCCCGACATGTTGAAAGGAAACATTGTAAAGATTTTTAAGAAGGGCGATAAAACCAACTGCCATAACTGGCGAGGTATAACAACACTGTGCATCGTGCTGAAAATATTTATGAAAATCATACTCGAAAGAATGATAACACACATCTATGGTAAACTCAGACCCGAGCAGGCAGGTTTCCGTCCATCGAGATCATGTACTGACCAAATAAATAGCCTAAGAATTATTATTGAACAGAGTATTGAATTTCAATCACCACTCTACCTTCTTTTTATTGATTACGAAAAAGCATTCGACTCAATAAACAGAGATTGTATTTGGGCCGAACTTACTAATATTGGTGTACCAACAAAGATTATAAGGCTGATAAAAAAAAGCTACGAAACCTTTGAATGCACTGTAGTACATGATGGAACCACTTCTGAATTATTCAAAACAATATCGGGAGTTAAACAAGGATGCTTTCTCTCCCCTCTTCTATTCCTAATAGTAATTGATGCAGTAACTCGAGGCGCTACTATAAATAAACCAAGAGGCATACTATGGGACCCTCTTCGCCCTGGTAACCGACTAGAATCGCTAGATTATGCTGACGACAAGTGTGAATTATCACATAGATGGAATGACATGCAGGCCAAAATAAATGATTTGACTATAGAGTCTGCCAAAGTCGGTCCTAAAATCAATACAAATAAAACAAAGGAGCTAAGAATAAACGTTGATTCTAACAAGTATTTAATGATTGAAAATGAACGAGTAGAAAGGGTAACATCCTTCCAATATCTAGGAAGCATGATTGATGAAGACGGCGGAGCGGTACTTGATGTAAATTCCAGAATCAAAAAGGCGAGAGGCACTTTCTCGTTATTGTCTAATGTTTGGAGATCTAATGTTTACAGCAAAAACACAAAACTTCGAATCTTCTCTGCCTGTGTGGTATCAGTACTGCGAAACGTGGCTCGTCACAGAGGCAATTAAGAATAACCTACAGGTTTTCATTAATAAATGTTTGCGTATCCCAGCAAAATTTTCTGTTCCAAATAATCGGTTCCAGAACGCATCAAACTACCCCGCAACCGGTTCTACTTAATATTCCAGAATCAATGATTTTTGTTTGAAATTTTCACGAAAGCAATCGTTTTTTAGAGCAAGTAGTTTTTTTGAAGAATAATTTTACATAGAAAATTTTGTTGTGATTACCGTAGAATATATTCCAGAATCAATTGAACCAGGAATTTGTTACGAAAAATTTTCCTGGGATAATACTCAAAATCTACTGGCCGAACGTAATATCGAACGAGGATCTTTTAAGAAAGGCAAACATGACTAATATAAACATAGAGATACGTCGTAGAAAATTTGGATGGATTGGCCACACCTTACGTAAATCTAGTGTTGAGATATGTTCAAGGGCTTTGACATACAACCCGCAGGGAAACAGGAAGCCCGGCCGCCCACGAAATACATGGCGACGCTCGACGCTTGGTGAAGTCAACAACCTCCCTGAATACCAACGAAGCAGAATAAGTGACCTGAAAGACCTGAACTTTGTAGCTGCAGAACGACCCAGATGGAAGACTCTTATTGATAGCCTATGCCCACATTGAGGTAGCTTGGATACCATCGCCAAGCAAGGCTTTATTATTTATTATTATTATCAACTTCATATATTTGGCTATATAATTGCATACATTTTTTGTAGATAAATGTTTTGCAAATATTTTTTTAAAGAGTGCTCCATATTTGTGGTATTTTCGATATATACACAGAGTTTCAACAAATTTCTTATCGCGATGCAGCAAACTTTATTAAATGATATTTTAATATAGTATTTTAGCTTCAGTGGCGTATACAGGGGGGGGGGGGGGGGCTTGGGGGCCCGGGCCCCCCCCCCGAAATGATTTCACAAATTTCAGGATTTGGTGTCAAATAACAAGTACAATATTAAAAATCTTCTTTAAAAAATAGAAAAACATTTAAGAATCTAAAATTTTTTGAAGAAAACTGAAAATTTTCCTGTTAAACAAATCTCAAAATCTGAAAACTTTTTCTTAGAATTTGAAATTTTTCAACTTAAGATTCTAATAAAAAAATTTGTTAGAACCTTAAGTTTTATGGACACAAAAAATGGACCTAATTGTAAGTAAAATGTAGTCAAATCGCTTCTCGGCCTTATGGCTATGATCAAAGTGTAGTATCTGTTCTTATCAGCTTAAAATCTGATAGATCCTTAGGGGGGCCCCGTAGGCTAGTTGGTAGCGTGCTAGCCTTTCAACGTGGGGGTCGTGGGTTCGATTCCCACCAGAACCCTTGGTTTTTTTCGCAGCAACGAGACGACGGTCATTGTTACCAGTTCTCGGTTAGGGTGAATTTATTAAAAATGAGTTGTAAATAAATAGAGAGAATAAATAAAAATAATTGATCATGTGATGTGATCAAAACTATTATTATTATATTATGTAGTCAAATCTTAAAACGCGACTTTGTCTTTTAGAAAAATTTCTCAGAACGAGACTATTTCTTAAAAAAAAAATTCTCAAAATCTAAGACTTTTTTATAGGAATAATGCCTAAAAATACACAGCTCAACAAATCGAAGGTTTTTGACTCCGGTTTGAAGTTTGATACAAAATTTTTTAAGATTTTGACTCGCTGATTCCAAATCTGTGCTCCAAATTTTTCCATCACGTCTAGAATTTTAATTATTCGCGGTTGAAAATGCGAAAAAACGCGATTTCTGCATTTTTTGAAAGCCTGCACAGCAGCCACTGGGTGGAATAAAAATCTGGTATAAAGCGTTAGAGTAGAATTGAACTATGATCTAAAATATATGATCAAAAAAATTTGAAGTTGTTGCACTATTATTGGCCAAACATGTATTTTAAAAAAGCACAGTGAAAAAAAATTAGAAAAATCACCATTTTTAAAAGGCTCTAAAACAAAAACCAGATGATCAATCTTTACTGTGATGAGCTCAAAATTTAGGCAAAAGTTCATTCTTTCTTATAGACTTTTAAACCCATTAAAGATATCTTCAGGTTTGTACGAAAAATATCACAGAAAACTTAAATTTGTAAAATATTTATTTTTTTAGTTTTTCTTTGAAAAATATAAAAAAAAACTAAGGTATCTATCTACCTTATCTTTTTTACAAAAATGATAATTTTAACAGAGTCATTTTAAAACGCCATTGTAACCCAACCAAACGCAATAATTAGAAAAAAAATGTTTTCTATGTTGGAGACCAAAGACAAATTATACTTTTGCGCTTTATACCAGATTTGTATTCCACTCAATGGCTGCAGTGCAGGCTTTCAAATAATGCAAAAATCGGCATTTTTCGCATTTTCAACCATAAATAACTAAAAATCTGGACGTGATGGAAAAATTTGGAGAACAGATTTGGAATCAGGAGATCAAAGTCTACTAAAATTGATCACCAGAATTCAAACCGGAAAATGAGTGTTGAGCGGTGATATTAGCCTTTTTCGCAGAATCTTACAGCCTTACCATAGAAAAATAAAATATATTTAAAATCAGCTTTTAATTTTATTTCCATACAAATTGTTTTTGTTTTTAAAATCGACTTTCAAAAAATGTATTGAAAATTTTAAATTTAAAATAAAACTTTTGTTAAAATAGACTTTTTGTTTTCTTGTGGTAAGGGCCATAGACTTTTTCTATATGAAAAATGTTTCAGAATCTGAGGCTTTTCTATATGAAAAATGTTTCGGAATTTGAGAACTTTCTATAAGAATAATGTTTCTGAATCTGAAAAATGTCTCAAAATCTAAGATTTTTTCTTAAAAAGTTCTTAGAATCTGAAGCTTTTCTATATGAAAAATGTTTTAGAATCTGAGAACTTTCTATAGGAATAATGTCTCTGAATCTGAGAATTTTTCTTACAATCTAGAAAAATGTCTCAGAGACACAAGCTGAGGCTTTTGAAAAAATGCTCAAAATCTGGGAGTTTTTCTGTTGTAAAAATCTCTTTTTCTATAAGAATAATATCTCTGAATCTGAGTATTTTTTTATGGAAAAAATATTTCAGAATCAGAGACTTTTTTTTAGGAAAAATGTTTCAGAATCTGACAATTTCCTATAGGCAAAATGTCTCAGAATTTGAGACTTGTTCCATAGAAAAGTGTTTAAGCATCTAAGACTTTTTCGATAGGAAAAATGTCTGAGAATCTGAGACATTTTCTATAGGAAAAATGTCGAGGAATCTGAAACTTTTTCTGTAAGAAACATGTCGAAGAATGTGACACTTTTTTCATAAGAATCTTACACCGGTATTCATAACAAAAAAAAAACGAGTGCTAACTTTTTTACTCGCAATTTTCAATAAAGGACAGGTATATTCTTAATAAAACACACTCCTTTTATCATTATAATGAAGATAAAAGTGCCTAAAATCGAGGGACAAGCTTTTCCTCCCAGAAAATTGTGTTTGAAAAAGTTAGCAGCTTGATGATAGCCACTCGTTTTTTGTTATGAATACGGGCGTTAAACTTTTTCTATAGGAAAATTTTCTCAGAATCCGAGAGTTTTTCTTTAGCAAAAATGTTTTAGAATCTAAGACTTTTATACTGTTTCTTTTTAAAAGGTCTCTGAATGTGAATCATTTTTCTTGTAGAAAAAGCGAAGATTTTCTCAGAATATAAAACCTTTTGTGTAGAATTTTTCAAAATCTGAGAAAAACTAGAAATATCACAGATTATGGGAAAATGTCTTACAACCGGAGTCTAGTATTTTATGAATATGTTTATGGAATAGGGTGGGTCGATGAAATGCATATTTGCGAATCTCGTTAACTAATAGCAAAAACTCGACGCGCATTTTCGAGCTGATTACGGGAAAAATCATTAAAAAAATTTAGGAGGGTACTTTTAGGCCTCTACAAGCGGTTTTAGTTCGCGGTTTTTGGAAAAAAAATATTTTTTTTAATTTTTTAAAAATATTTTCAAAATTAAGTAAAATAATGCTTATTACGAAACAAGTTCCAAAAAAAATTTATCTCGCCAATTTTAGCCCGTGGATGCATTTTTATACCCAGGAAAGTTCGATTTATATATATAAAAAAAAAATATTTTTTATTTCATAATAGCACTCAAATAGTGCATAAGGCCGATTTAAGAATATGAATGATAAAAATAAAAAAAATTTTGCAATCCGCAAGTGCAAAAAATTCGCAAATTACAAAAAAATTGAAAATGGGTATCAAAATTTTGGTAAAATAAAGCGTTTTAAGAAAATGATAAAAAAACAAAACAAATTGGAGGCTATTTATAGCAATCCGCAAGTGCAAAAAATTCGCAAGTACCAAAAAAATTAGAAAATGGAAAAACGGAAAAACGGGTATCACATTTTTGATAAAATAAAGCGTTTTCAGAAAAAAAAAAAAAATAAAAATATATATTAGAGGATCAATATGGTCCATGGATGCATTTTGAAAATCTGATGTTTTTTTTTTTTTTGTTTAATATTTAAACGTTTAAAGATTAAGTTTTTCGAGGAATAAAAAGGTAAGTGATAAGTTGTTTTGAAACATAATGTGGACAAACATCAATTGTAAATAAACGATTAAACATCAGATTTTCAAAATGCATCCATAGACCATATTGATCATCTAATATATTTTTGTTGTTTTTTTTCTGAAAACGCTTTATTTTACCAAAAATTTTATACCCATTTTTCCATTTTTTAATTTTTTTTGGTACTTGCGAATTTTTTGCACTTGCGGATTGTTATAAATAGCCTCTAATTTGTTTTGTTTTTTTATCATTTTCTTAAAACGCTTTATTTTACCAAAATTGTAATACGCATTTTTAATTTTTTTGTAATTTGCGAATTTTTTGCTCTTGCGGATTGCTGTAAATACCGAAATTTTTTTATTTTTATCATTCATGTTCTTAAATCGGCCTTATGCACCATTTGAGTGCTATTATGAAATAAAAAATATATTTTTTTTATATATATAAATCGAACTTTCCTGGGTATAAAAATGCATCCACGGGCTAAAATTGGTGAGATAATTTTTTTTTGGAACTTGTTTCGTAATAAGTATTATTTTACTTAATTTTTAAAATATTTTTAAAACATTAAAAAAAACATTTTTTTTCCAAAAACCGCGAACTAAAACCGCTTGTAGAGGCCTAAAAGTACCCTCCTAAAATTTTTTCATGATTTTTCCCGTAATCAGCTCGAAAATGCGCGTCGAGTTTTTGCTATTAGTTAACGAGATTCGCAAATATGCATTTCATCGACCCACCCTATTATAGAATCATTTTCAAAGGTGACTTTTTCGGAAAACCGTTTTCCATTGAAAATATAATATAGGGTATTTGACTTTTTCTATAACAAAAACCATCTTAACTGGAAATACATCTGATACAATTCACACTTTAAAAAAATGCTTAAGTCTTCAAAAAATTTTAAAATATAAAAAAATTTTAATTTTTTTCCCCCAACAGTTTTAAACTTACACAAAAATGAAGAATCTGATTGTGTTACATTCAGTTCAAGGAAAAGATCGAGAAAAATTCTAAAACATGTGCTGTTAAGTAAATTTTTTCCAAAAAAATAAAATTTAAAAAAATGTTGGGCACCCACCGAAATAAAATCCTGGATACGCCCCTGTTTAGCTTATATATTCCACACCAAACTTTTGCAGAGACACCGCGTTTTTTAACTATTTAAATTTTTGTGAAAGAACTCCAAATGCTACAAAACATTTAAAAAATGGCATTATGGGAGCCCCTTAGTTAGAGGAGACACGTAGTGCGTATGTTGAAAAAAAGTTGCGGGGGGGGGGAGAAATAGTGATAGTTGATCTTACAATTCACCATCTAGAAGCCAGCATATAGTGGTAGCAACTGATTCCAAAAAAAAAAAGTATGGGGACCACCTTAAGGGTTAAATATACAGGGTAGGTATATTCTAAGAAAATGTTTGGGTTGAAAAAATATTGGGGGTCGGTCTCACATTCGACATCTAGGGGCACCCTTGGGGCAGTTAGAGCTGTATGAGCAGATTTTATAAAAATGGCATTTTGTATGGAAGCCCCATTATTGAGGGAGATACGGTATAAATATGTTCCGAAAAATGTCGGAGTGTAAAAATTAATGGCGGTCGGTCTTAGTGGATACCACTCTAAAACGCACTATGGGAGCGGTAGGAGCTAATTTCATAAAACAAGTTTATAAAAAATAAAAAAAAAATTATGGGGATCACCTTAAGGGTTAAAGATAGAGGGTAGGTATATTCCAAGAAAATGTTGGTGTTGAAAATATATTGGGGGTCGGTCACACAATCGCATCTCTAGGGGCACCCTTGGAGCAGTTAGAGCTGTGGGAGTAGATTTTATAAAAATGACATTTTGTATGGTAGCCCCATTATCTAATGGAGATACGGTATAGGTATGTTCCAAAAAAATGTTGAGGGGTAAAAATTAATGGGGGTCGGTCTTAATGATTAATACTCTAAGACGCACCATGGGAGCGGTATGAGCTGATTTCATAAAACAAATTTAAACAAAAAAAAAAAAAAAACAATTATATAGGGACCACCTTAAGGGTTAAAGATAGAGGGGAGGTATATTCTAAGACAGAGCTTCTCACTAACTTTTGCTTTGCGACCCCTTTTCAATATTTCAAATTTTTCGCGACCCCCAACATAAAAAATATTAACGTGAACTTTGAAGTTTTTTCAAAAGCCTAAAGTAATGGAAAAATTTGGAAACCAAATTCAGAAGCAGCATTGAAAGATTAATAGAAACCGTGTGGTCAGATCCTAGACGCATACCAAAAATTTCAAGTAAAAAACTTCTAAAAAATACAAATAAAACACAATTTTTGTGAACAGTTTTTTCAAAAATTTGGAAACCAGGTCCCGAACTACAGCATTTTAATTCGAAACTTAATATCTTCATCGATTTTTTGTTAAGTCCAATTCTGCTGTATAATATCATTATCTGCTGACATTCTTTAGGGACGAAATGGAACTCTGTCTTTTTGAGCGCCTCTTTACCACAATGATAACATCCAGCGAGTCTTGGATGAGGGGCATTCCGATTAGTGAAGCCTTTATAAATTTTTGTGCGGATGGATCGAGGCTGCACGGACAAGTTTATTCGAAGGAGCTTGGATTGAGCCTGAATGTAAGGTTAACGTATCATTGCAGTGTTTAGCAGACACAGATGCTGGCAATAAAGGAAGTGGCTGACTGCTTGAGCTGCAATGTCTTGTCTACAACTGCAGTCAACATCTATTCTGACAGTCAAGCCGCGGTCATGTCCCTGGAGTCAATGTTTCTGAAAACAAGATCTGTCCTTAACTGACGCTCGTCTATAAATGAGATGGCCAACTAGTTTGACATACGACTCATATGGGTCCCAGGGCACAGAGACATTAAAGAGAATTGCAAAACCGATAAGCTTGTAGGACTGGGAACTACCTTACAGGTTCCAGCAGAATCAGAATGTGTTGGTATGCCTCTAGAAACTTGCAAGCAAAATATACGGCTTTGTTCCACGACAGAGGCTAATCAAATATGCGCAAATTAACGTGTTAGACAACACCACTGATTTGGGCTTCTCTTAATCAGAAGCAAACAAGTGAGCTAATATCGGTTCCAAGAGGAGAGATTTCGACGGTGGTTGCTATAATTACCTGACACTGTCTTATAGGAAAGCACGCAGAACGGTTAAAATGAGCCGTCGAATGAGTTTTGCCGGAGTTGCATGGATGAAGAGGAGTTGGAAACTATCGAACAACTAATCTGCCATTGCCAGGCACTTTCTGGTCAGAGACTTGCTTCACTGTGATCTAGAGAGCTGCACGATCTTTCTGATTTGGATGTCAATATTCAATATCTTAGAGGGTTCATAACCAGCTCAAATTAGTTTAACGGCAAGGGACTAGCAGGGAAACCTATTAAAGTCCCGTGGTGTCACGACTGACCTCAGAGTCTACGTGTGCTGACGTAAAACATCAGCAGCCACTTACAACCTAACCTAACACTCTTACAATCAGAATCACGTAACACACTTAAGAATTAATTCTTTAGAGTTTTGTGCAAGAGTTACACACATGCAGAATCTATCAACATAAAATGTCATCGTATTGCATGAAATTTATACCTACAAACACATACATATGTATGAAAGTATATCCCTACTCTTATATTCTACTTGTATGACTTTAAATGCGTACCATACGACCATCTCTCTAAAGTAGCAATACTATGTAGTATGGATGGTATGACTAAAGCCTGTTACTCAACTAAACTGTATGGATGCCATTTAAGTTTTAATTGGCTTTCAAAAATTTCTAATTGTTTTGGGAGTATTTTTCACATTTTCATAGATTTTTTTTTCCTTCTACTAAAAACTTAGAGAATAGGATTGTAGTTTAAACAAACTTTTTTCGGCAGCAATTTCAGTTATGCTTTAAGTTAATACCCTACATTTCACTATGAACAGGTTTGGGGACTTAAATAAATTTATGATGATGTTGACGATTGAAAAAGTAAGGAAGTGGATTGAATGGTATAGAAAAACATAAAGACACACTTTAAAAATGTTTTTATATATTACAATCGGTGGTTTTAAGGGGGCTTCTCGATTTGAGAAACGTTTTAAAACTACACAAGGGTCAAATAAATTTGATGTTACCACAACTGGAATTTTTATTGTAGTAAGTAGTAACTGCAACTTCAATTTTTAAGTTAAAACAAAAACAACGAATTACAATTGACCTCTTCATAGAAACAACAAGTCAAGAAATTGATTCAGCCTTGCCGAATATTTTGATACTCTTCATCCACAATTTAAAAAAGATTATTTGCAAAAAAACTTTATAAAACAAAATGTTGAAAAAAAATGTTTGTAAAAAAAAATTTAAAAAACAAGTAGAAAAGTTAAATTCGACTTGGCCGAATCTATGAATACCCTCCACAATGCCCTTTTTAAGTGATAGTAAATTTTCTAACGTGAAAAAAATAAAATTTTTGATTAGAAATATTTTATTTTGTGTAAAAAACTTTTTTTTAGAAATTTTTGAAAAAAAAAAAAAAAATAATTTACAAATTTTTTTTTTGAGTGTAAATTTTTTTGAGTGTAACATTTTTTTCGAGTGATTTTTTTTTTTTTTAGTTTAAAAATATTTTTGAGTGACAAAAATTCGTTAAAAAATATTTTTGTGACTTACCAATGGTTTTAAAACATGTTTAACGGATTTTCAACAAGCAAAATTTAAGGTGAAGCAAATTTGAAATTCACGGTTTTGCTAATAACTTTTGAGCCACTGGACCGATTTAACTGAAATTCAATACGAACAAAGCCAGGGGAACGACAATTATATATACTTAGTTTTAGCATCCTCAGAATTATCTTTCGAAAGTTAGCGTGTTTTTTATCTCATTATCATGCCGAAATTCAGTCTTTTGCTCATAACTTTTGAACCACTGGACCTATTTTGCTGGATTGCAATACCAACTTGACCAGGTAAATGATCAACAGATATGCCAAACTTCAGGAGCCTCCTTAAAGTCTTTCAAAAGTTAGCGTGTTTTCAACAGACAGACAGACGACGGACGGACATCGCTAGATCGTCTTAAAATCGATCGAGGATCATGAATATATACACTTTATGGGGTCCCAGACCAATATTTCGAGGTGTTACAAAAGGAATGACAAACTTATTTATACCCTCTATCACTAGAATGGAGGGTGTAAAAAAAATAATTTAAAAAAAATAAATTGGCCTTGATCGTTATTTCAACAGACAGGCAGACATTGCTAGAATATCTTAGAATCGATCACTGAACAATAACACAGTGACACAAAATCGAACTTTCCGAATCGGAATGCTATGATACCAAAAGCAACTGAAAGTTGACATTTTATATAACAAAGCCCTCAAGGCTTTTTTTAAGTTCAGCGCTAGATTTTTTTTACACGCATTAAAAGTTAGCGATTTTAAAACATTTTAAGTTTTTGTGTACTAAAATTGTCCTTATTTAGGGGCCCGTGGACATGTAAAGCCCAGCATCCAAACTTAAGCTCGAAATTACTTTAGCTATAACCGATATGGATTTCGCAGCAATCGGTACAGTTTACTATTTTCTGAATAGCCAAATTATTTAAATAAACCACTGTGCACCGTTGCGTATGATTGTTATTTAAAGGCAATTATAATATTTATCATACGCCACTTATACAGTTTTAAAGCAATTATAACACTGTGCAACAAATTTGGGGTCTTTGAGTGTGTCTTGGACGGGAGAAAAAAAATGAATATATACCAATAGAAGACCAAAACATCCGAAGGGTTTTAAAATCTTAGCTCAAGTTTTTATTTATGGCCCACTGACAAAAAAATAGTATTAAATATAATTCTGAGGTAAATAATGTTAAATAATGTCTGCAGTAAATTTGATGGCGGTTCTTTTCTAAGAACATGTTAACCCTCTATCTGTCATTTTAAAGGGTCATTTAGGTTCTTTTTCAAATATCCTCACAGAGCAACAATAAAACGTGCATTTAAATGGTTAAAATGTTCTACAAAAATTTTCTGCTTTAAATTTCACTAGGGGTTGTCGAAGATCAAAAGTTCGAGCGAAAGGTGCAAAATTCTTAAAAAAAGTAAAATTACACTGTGCTCGAATTTGACACTTTTTTTTAATAAGCTGGGCACCCCACTGCTAAAGTTAATTTGAGTACGCTGAATTCAGTGGTGCTAGCCGCTTTTCGAAGTCAGCGCTCGTATTCGCGATATTCGCGATTTAAAATGTTGATGCTCACGTACAATAAAAACAATATTTTATAACTGTTGCGACAAATTTTTAAATTTAAAACCATCCAAGTCTTTTAAACTAACATAACAAACCACAATTCCGTTTATTTTTTCCGCGAAAAACATTTTTTGTTCGCGAAAAATCTTTTTTTTTTCGGGAAAAAATTGGTTCAATACAAATATGTTTAGTTTAACTTGAATTTACGACAGCCATCTCGTAAAACTAGTTCGTGTACACGAAATCCCATTGTAATATAAGTTTTTTTCACTCTGTGATACAGGGTATAATGAGTTTGTGCTGATGTTTGTAACTTGGTCCCAAACCCACTTTCAAGTATACCGATCGACTCAGAATCACTTTTTGAGTCGATTAAGCGATGTCCGTCCGTCCGTCTGTCTGTCCGTCCATGTAAACGTTGTGCGCAATATACAGGTCGCAATTTTTAACTGATTTGTATGAAATTTGAAACTTAAGCGTCTTTTGACCCAAGGACGAAAAATTGGAAAAAGTCGGTCCATGTGTTGACCTAGCCCTCATACAAACGACCCCTTTAAATTTGGGTTAAATGCCCCTAACAACAGCATTTTCATAGATATTCTTTCAAGATTTGGCAGGTAAACGTTTTTTGTATTTACAAATCAACGTTCCGAATTTCAAGGAATCGGACCAGTTCTTCTTGTAGCCCCTATACAAACCACCTTCCCGATATTCACATAAATCTTCAAAATTTGATGAAAATAGAAAACATTTGATTGCAATTTTGCTTGTGTGTGTTCAACGCATACTTTAATAACCCAAAAATCTGATTATAATCGGAACATATTTGGACTTAGGCCCATATGAAAATTTCGACCGATATTACTAAAAGCGGTTTATTTGCAACAAATATAAGCCAATTTCACTCAAATTTGGTATGTGAGTATTTTCTTCACTTATTAAAGCTTTCACAAATGATAGACCCAATTGGTCTATGTTTGGACTTGGTACCCATTTTTCGGGAAACACTGGTGTAGGGTATTATATGGTCGGTCTTGACCGACTATATTATTATTTCCCCGAATTTTTTGTAGCGAATTTTTTTTTCCAAAAAAAAATACATTACAGAACCAAATTTTTTTGAATTTTTTTTTTCGCGAATTTTTTTTTTTCGCGGATTTTTTTTTTTTTTGCGAAAAAAAAACAATGCATTATCTAATTTATATATAAAACCTATCCCAAAATCATAAAAATTTAATATTTGTAGTACTTTAGCCTTACAATTTTAAATCGCGAATATCGCGAATGCCAGCGCTAACTTCGAAAAACGGTTAGCACCATTGAATTCAGTGTACCCGAATTTGCTTTACCAGCAGGGTGCCCAGCTTGCTAGTTTTTGCGACTAGCTCAGTGTTATTAAAATATCACATACTATTAAACTCAACAAGGTCGTGTGAAAAAAGTCAAAAAAATTTTATAAATCTGCTTCTGACCTAAATTACTATAATCGATGTCTTTAGTAAAATTTGATAGCAGTTTTTTCCAAGAACAAATTAATCCTCTATCTCCCATTATTAGGGGTCATTTTGTCCCTTTTTATACCCTCCACTCTAGTGATATAGGGTATATATAAGTTTGTCATTCCGTTTGTAACACCTCGAAATATTGGTCTAGGACCCCATAAAGTATATATATTTATGATCCTCGATCGATTTTAAGTCGATCTAGCGATGTCCGTCCGTCCGTCCGTCTGTCTGTCTGTCTGTCCGTCCGTAGAAAACACGCTAACTTTTGAAAGACTTTACAGAGGCTACTGAAGTTTGGCATATATGTTTGTCATTTACCTGGTCAGGTTGGTATTGCAATCCAGCCAAATCGGTCCAGTGGTTCAAAAGTTATGAGCAAAAGAGTAAATTTCGGCACGGGTGTTTCGCGAATTTACGAGATAAAAAACACGATAACTTTCGAAAGACAATAATGAGACTACTGAAGCTCAGCAGGTGTCTTTGCCGTTCCCCGGGTCTGTTTGGTATTAAATTTCAGCTCAATCGGTCCAGTGGTTCAAAAGTTATAAGCAAAACCCTGAATTTCACATTAGTTTCATCTAAAATGCCACGTGTTTTAACAAGTTTTAAAAGCATTGGTGGTAACTAAACAATGCTTTTCAAACTATTTAATTTTAAAGCAATGCTTTTTAAACTTGTTTAGTTTTAAAAGCATTGGTAACTTAAAAATTACACTCGAAAAAAATTATACACTCAAAAAAAATTTTACACTCAAAAAAAAAATTACACTCAAAAAAAAATTTACACAAAAAAAATTCAGTTTTTTTTTACAAAAATGACAATATTTTGTGTACATACGTACGTGCATTCACTAAGAAATATTTTTACAGTAAAAAAAACATTACACTCGAAAAAAATTTTACACTCAAAAAAAAAATTAGTAACTTTTCTTTTAAAAAAAAAAAAAAGTTTTTTACTCAAAATAAAATATTTCTAATCAAAACTGTTAATTTTTTCACGTTAAAAAATGTACTACCCTTTAAAAAATGCATTGTGGAGGGTATTCATAGATTCGGCAAAGTCGAATTTAACTTGTCTACTTGTTTCAAATATCCTTTAGTTGTGTTCTATATGATGATATTTGGAAATAGGACAAAAATTGGCCCTAAAATGGGAGATAGACGGTTAATATGTTCAAAGAAAAGAATCGCTATCAAATTTCATTGAAGATATCTTTTATTGTAGATTATCTCAGAATCAGATTTATAATATTTTTTCGAATTATTTCACACGACTTTGATGAAAAACAATTTAAAAGTGTGTGATAATTTACAATTTTACTCTCTTAAGTATTTTTCACTTTTTACACGAAATTTTGATCTTCGACAATCCCTAATAAAATTTTATACAGAAAATTTTAGTAGAACATTTTAATCCTTTAAACGCACGTTTTATTGGTGTTTATGAGGATATTGGGAAAAAGGCACAAAAAAACCCTAAAAATGGGAGATAGAGGGTTGAAATATTCCGAGAAAATAACCGCCATCGAATTTCACCGAACAAACATTATTTACATCAGAATTAGATTTAATACTTTTTTTTTACTTATTAAAAACGTCTTTAAAAAAAAATAAAAACTTCAGTGGGCCATAAAAAAAGAAATCGAGCTAAGTTTTCTATATTTTTATTCTTTAATTTTTTTTTTGTCCCGTTCAAGATACACTCGAAGACCCCAAATTTGTTGCACAGTGTTATAAGGGATTTTACAAACAACAAATTAAAACTTCAAATTTTAATTGGATTTACGAATTTCAAAAGCAGTTTTCTAATTTCAAGTAGAATCTTCGATTTTTATTTTCGAATGGCAGCTTTAAACTACAAAAAAAAATCTTTGAATTTCTTTTGATGTTTTAGCAACTAATACATCTGTAAATGATGTTGACTGAATAAAACCAATTCCTGTTAGAGTATATTTTCTTATAATGTATCTATGCAATTACGATATGGATAACACATATCCTTATATCGTTTTTTGTATTTAGTTTTTTTTTTGTCACCATATCTTTGCAAATTGATAGTTTGTTTACAAGTTAAGTTGGCCATTATGTAATAAAGTTTTGTTCTACTTCTTCTTTGAAATACACACCAAAAAAATATAAAAACTAAACAGTAACTGCATTGTAGTCACAGGTGTGGTAAAGTGTCAATAAATTAACAAAAATAACAAAAATGTGCTATTGAAATGTTAACTTTCATCTTGGGAAAAACTATAGCTCTTTTAAGAACAATTTATAACGAAGACATTTGTTATAAGAAAATATATAAAAAAACAAAAAAAAATATTTTAAATAAGTTGAAAGATACAATATTTTTATGTCCTCTACTCTATAAGATAAAAAAAAATATTGGGTTGATTCAAAACTTATATTGAAAACTACCCAGCAAAACTTACCTTACCATATAAGGTATAAAATAAGGTATAAGATCTCTTATTTTATACATTGCAGCATTGATGATTTTAACAGGCGATGAGACTAAAAGTAATGCATATACATTATCACAAAGAATACCAGTAAGGTATAAAATAAGTCATACATTTATAACAAAGAATACGAGTAAGGTGTAAAATATATGATATTTTATAGGTTACGAGTAAGGTATATAATATAGCATACCAGAACGTAATATATAAGGTGTTACGAGTAGTGAAAAAGTAATTTTGTATTAAATTTACTCACGTGATTGTAAGCGAGATAAAATATACTCCTGGGTGAGTGTGTGTCGTTAGCAATTTCCTGTCGTGAGCCCATCTCTAGTTTAAACTTATGACTTTTTTTAAAATAATTATTTTTTATGTTATTGTAATGCATTATGCAACCAATTATAAATAATGCATTATTTCAAACTTTCAAATAATACATAATGTAACCAAATCTAAGTCATCTATGATTTAATGTTTAGAAATAATAAATATGAAATACATTTTTCCCAATAATCATGCATTACGTAGCAAATTATTAGTAATGCATTATTTTTCACTTGAAAATAATACGTTGTGGAACAAATGTTTGGTAAGACATCATAAAATAATGCTACAAATAAGGTATATACATTACCTGGTAATGTGTTATATAATCACTACCCATTACCAAAGTTTTGCTGGGTAACTATCTGCATTATGAAAAATTTTTAGGAGATCACATTTAAAAACTTGTTTTTTTAATAATATTTTAGTTTAAAATTAATTTTATAGATAACAACTAAATCGGTGAACACATTTCTATTGAAAAGGCTCTTTTGAAAATATTGCAGATAGCAAATTTTTAATATAAGCCCTCGATATGTAAGCTCTTTTCTGATATATATTTAAAGTGCCCACTTAATACAATAATGAAAAAAATTAAAAAACAAGATTATGCAGAAAACGTCTCCGAAAAAGGCCGTTACATATAAAATGCAATAATGGCATATTTCGATGAGTTCAAATGATATTAAAACGAATAGTTAACACAATATGAAGCATAAAATAACGAATATTTCTAAATTATTAACTCGGTGCAGTGCAATTTTAAATGTAAAACCGCGTGTGATGTGTTTTTTTACCCTGAAGATGAGATCCAGTGGATTTAGAAATTTTGGAAACATTTTTTAAATAAATTAAAAAATAAAAAAAATTACCTTGAGCTTAACTAATTATTTACATTAAAAGTTTTCAAATGAATTAATTCACATCCTTTTATCCTGATATTGAAAAATAAAAAATTAGGGGAGATCTTCGTCTATTTGTGATTCAAAAATTCCTGTCGTGAGCGTGAGTGAGTGTGAGTCAAAAATCACTCACGCGCCCATCTCTACCCTGTACCACAGTGTGGTGTTGGGTTTAAATATCTGAAATTTCTTAGAGTTTTTCCGTAGGCATGTCTATGAATCTTATAATTTTTCTACCCGGGTGAAAATGAGCATGTATGTTTATATATGATGCATGTATGGATGTCCATACATGTGCATATCCGTAATTTGAGGGGTACATGTACATTAGGGTGCGCCAAAAATGTGAACTTTCGATTTTTTACCGTCACTCCCCCTAGAATATTCGTTTTTGGTATCAAAACACACTATGCAAAAAATTATGGCAATCGCTTGAGGGGAAGGGTGCCTCAAAACGCCTTGAAAATGGAGAAATATATCAAATTTGACCATTAGATAAAAAAAAAAAATTTTTTTTTGTTGTTATTCAATTTCGCCAAAAAAAATTTTTTTGTATTAGGTTTAATAAGAACTACTTACAAAAAAAATATAAGCTCTCCACTACATCGCTTACCCATTTTAACTTGCGATACAAAAAAAGGGCAGTTATTTTTAGGGGTACCCAAAAGTAACATTTCTACTTTATTTGATTTTTTCTGTAAGTACAGATCGAGCACGGGCTCTAATTATATTTGTTATAAGGGTTCAAGTTGAAAAAATGCAGAAGAAAAATTGAATTTCTAAAAATTATAGACATTTCTGGTATTTCCTATACCGGTTTCAAACACCCCAGTTAGTGTCATCTTCAGTAGGATTTTAAATGTCGGTTTGTCATGTTAATGAAAACTGTTTCTACATTTTTGAAAATTTTATTAAAAAAAATTTTTAAAAATTAAAATCGCTCTCCACCAGTTTTTTATATATATTATAAAGACAAAAAATGTGAAATATTATAAATATCCGTTCGGCAGTATTTCTTTTATAGCGACTTGAAGTTAGCGGATTTCAAGGAAAATAGATTTTTTGCTGTATTTTCTTTAATTTTGAACTTATTATTATGTTTTAAACAAAATTGACGAAATTGGCTTTGCAACTGATTTAATTGGATCATAAATTTTAGTAAGTAAATAATTTTTGCAGGACAGCATTAACCCTTGTAAACCCGGGTCGAAGATGACCCACAGGGCAAATATTTCCCATTGTATGCCGGCTTTTATATTTTTATTAAATATAATAAATTTAATCTGTAAAAATAAATGTTTTAGTTCAAGTTTATTTAAATCTACATGTGAAAAAACAATGTTTTTAAATTATACCTCATTTTTTATATACGATGGGTGACAACACAATGAAACTTTTCTAAAGTAGATCCAATTTGTTAAAAAAAAATTAAACGTTATTATTTTAAAGTGAGTGTTATTTTTAAAAATGTTATTAATGTAATTTATAAAGCTTTAATTTAAGTTACCCAGGAACATTTTTCAGAACCGATTCTGACAACACTTATTCTAGAACAGGTTCTTCGGCAACCATACACTATTACACTTTAATTATTAAGAACAAGTTAAGTGAAAATTATTGTGAAGCTTGTTCTCTGCAATCAAAGTTTCATAACATTTTGGTTCTCAGGAATTAAAAAAAAAAAATTATGTGTCAAAAAAATTTAAAAAAAATATCAATTTATTTTTGTTAACAAAGAAAAAACACGAAATTCCATTAAAATAGCAGGATATTGTCTGGGTCGGGTCAAATACTAGTAATACTTTTTTTTTTTTGTTTTCAGAAAATCTATTTTCTGGTATGTCATTATTGTAAGGCCCAAAATGCAACTTTGGAGGCGAAGAAGGATAAATGTGTGTTAAAAAAATGTAAATACTCCATTTATATATGATTATCTTTATCTTTGTTAAATAAATTAATGCAATTCAAAATATTTCTTTAATTCATATTTCTGTTCCAAATTTTACTTCTAGAACCGATTCCGCGGAACAAAAATATGTTCTAATTTTGCTTACAAACACCTGTTGCTTTTGGGACAATCCCTTTGTAAAAAGAATCGGTGTTGCACAAGAATTAAAACCGGTTCTGGGGAAGTATAAGTTGTTCCACAATCGGTTCTTTGCAACCGAAAATTTTGCTGGGTAAATAGCGTGCAGATTGAGCAAATATTAAATGAAATACGCGTGTCGCGCTGGAAAATGAAATTATTTATACACATTTTTTTTTTAGAAAATTATTTAAGAATATTTTGAAGTCGATTTTTTCTAAATTCAAAGAAAAAAAAAAGAAAAAATTGTCCATTAGCTTTTCTTTAGTCATCAATTAATTTTTTCAATTTTTCAACCCAAACAAAAAATTAAATTTTTTAAATAAAGTAGAAGAAATCATGAATGCTTAATGTGTTTGATACAATCAAAAAATATTTCATCATATTTATGAAAAGCTTCATTAAATATACAAAAACTTCATAAAAAGGGTTAAATTCTTTAAGTGGATACACGATGAACAGCTACAACTATTTCCATTTACTAATTTCATGATAAAAAAAAAATAGCTTAAAGAATAATATTTCCAAAGTTGGACATAATTGATCCGGGTTTACATGGGTTAAAGCTAAACTGTAAAAATTACTTACTAACTAAAATTTATGATCCAATTTAATTACTTGCAAAGCCAATATCGTCAATTTCGTTTAAAACGTAGTTATAAGTTCAAAATTAAAGAAAATACAGCAAAAAATCTATTTTCCTTGAAATCCGCTAACTTCAAGTCGCTATAAAAGAAAAACTGCCGAACGGATATTTATAATATTTCACATTTTTTATCTTTATAATATATATAAAAAACTGGTGGAGAGCGATTTTAATTTTTAAAATTTTTTTTTAATAAAATTTTCAAATATGTAAAAATGTTACTTTTGGGTACCCCTAAAAATAACTGCCCTTTTTTGTATCGCAAGTTAAAAAGGGGTCAGCGATGTAGTGGAAAGCTTATATTTTTTTTGAAAGTAGTTCTTATTAAACCTAATACAAAAATTTTTTTTTTGGCGAAATTGAATAACAACAAAAAAATTTTTTTTTTTATATAATGGTCAAATTTGACATATTTCTCCATTTTCGAGGCGTTTGAGGCACCCTTTCCCTTCAAGCGATCGCCATAATTTTTTGCGTAGTGTATTTTGATATAAAAACGAATATTTTTGGGGGGAGTGCCGATCTCTAGCATAATTTTTTTTTACCCATACAACTTTGGCGCACCGTAATGTACATTAATGATCATACATTGTCATACATGAATTTGTATGTACAATTTTTTTTTTTTCATAAAACGTCTATTAATTTAAATTTTTTCGAATATAAATAATTTGTATTAATTTATGACACTGTTTTTTTAATAAAAACCAACGAATATTTTAAAAATATACTTTATGATACTTTAGGGTAATCAAAGCTTCGAAGAATTAACCACTTTTCGAATGAATTCACAAATAAAATACATTCGATTTTAATAGTCACTGAATACAATTATCTTTAAATATCAATATTTCTTGGAAAGGATTCGATTTTTACCATTAAATCGAATTCTTGTTTACGAGAATTTTAAAAATTGAATGCATTCTTTATTTCATTTTTTTATTATTCATGAGACTTTTAAAAATCGAATTTACAAAAAATTACGCATTCAATTTCATGGTCAAATGTAAAAGAAATCGAATGCGCATATTTTAAAATCAAGTGTAAAATCATTCGATAAATTGTGGTTGGGGAACGCAATCATTAAAGTTTAATTCAGAACACCAAATCTAATTAAGGAATGAAATCCTTCGCAGCTCTGATAGTAATACCGTCAAAGTGTTCGCATTTTCTTCTAAATTTGGTTGTTTGCGTTAGTGCCGTTCATATTCGCCTATAGAATACAAAAATTATATTCAATCTTGATGATGTATGATCATTATTATCCGACCGAAAGACTTTTTCAGACTGAACCCATACATGAACTTCGTCCAATTTTGCAAAGTTTTGCTCTTGGAATTCGACCTTCTAGAACAGATTTTAGGAGTTAATATTTTTTTGTACGACTCGTCACCTTAGCAGAAACTTCATATTTAAGTTCATAAGATGCAATAAAAGGGGTAGTTTTCGAATGACAACCAAGAATTTGGTCAAAATGCTTTGATATTTTTCAGTCTCTACCTCTGGTTTTGGGCCCATTCTTTGAGCCAAACGAGGTAAATGATTTGTTTTGGAACAATTTATTATAACGAACCTTTACATCATAGATATCCCATCCGCTTTTAAGCTTAAACTGGGTTTTCGATTATAATTCCTATAATGGGCACCCGTACCCATTATCCTAAACAATTATCGAGTATAAAAGAGGCTAAAACAATTCAACAGAAATATTTTTTTTATTTATTTTTTGCATTTTTTATTAATATTATTTAACCCTGCAGTTAGGTTAAGCCCATTTGGTCCAATTTTTGAATTGTTTCCTTTGTAACTTTTGAACGGTGATATATACTGGCTTAGTTTTTTTGCTCATGGGGTCTTTTTATAAAATAATGTTATTTACAAAAAATCTAGGTTCTGACTTAAACCAGGACTGAGAAAAATAAAAAATTACGTATCTTAGGTTAATGGACCATTTGGTCCATAGTATATTTTCTCCTGAAATTTCGATAGCTGGAGCCCATGAAACGTCGATTTCAGAAAAAAGGATGCACGCATTCAAATAAGGTATTCCGGCAAAACTTTTAAAATGGTCACGGATATGTAATGCATTACCAAGCAAAAAAAAAAATATCAAAAATATGCATTTTTTCCCTATCGCTTACTATTGGCATAACTTTTTTGTATTTTTCACGCATTATGTAAACCTTATTCACTACTTTGAGTCTTATCCCAAAAAAAAATCATTAATCCAGTATAGAATAAGGCAACCTTATAATACCCTATACTGGATTTATGCTTTTTGTTTGGGATGTCACTCAAAGTAATGCATGAGTTTTACATAATGCATGAAAAATAAATAAAGTGGATGGCTATGGTAAGCGGTAGGCGAAAATTAATGCACATTTTTTAATTTTTTTGGCTATGCATTACATGGTAATGCATTACATAACCGCTACCATGTTTAAGGTTTTGCTGGGATATCAAGTATGTTTGCAAATACATTGTTAGGCCATTGATTTGTTGCGCGTTTTGTGCTGAGGGAACCAATTATTTGATCAGCAATATCCACGCCACCTAAATGAGATGAATCATTAGAATTTATAGGAAAAAACAAAACTAACATACCTTTCGTTGAATTGTAATACAAAACAATCTCTAAAGTAAAGAAAATGAAAAAAAAACGGAATCCCTCAACAAATTGTTACATTAGCTGTGTTGAGAAAAGATGGGTGCTGGTCACGTGATTTGCATAGTTCACGTAAATCAGGCGTGACTCACGCTCGAGTAAAAGTCTAGTTAATTACGAAAATCATGATAGAGTGAGTGTGATTTCAAAACTTTTATGTATGAGTGATTAGAAAGCGAGCCCAATTTTTGCGTGAGTGCCATTTTTCTTGCGTGATTCAATATATTTTTTTTGTATTGCTTTCGGTTTCATTTAAAGTTTTTGTTTTATTTTTCCTTTTGCAATCACTTAAAATTCAAATTAATGGTCTGCTAATATATGAAAAACATTTTTTTAAAGTTTCTTCAAATTGTGTATTTGTAAGTGAATATTGTGTGAATTGGGGTGAGTAATTATGAACCACGTGAGTCACGCATGAGCGTAACTTATTTTAGTTTAAATGCCGTGAGTAGTAAGTGAGCGTGAGTAAAGAAAAAAAAAATCAAGTGAGTGATTCATGAACGATTATAATATTTCTTGGGTGAGCGTGAGCCAAAATTCACTCACGCACCCATCTCTAACATTGAGTAAAGCTTAAAAAATAGTATTTAGGTAGAAATGATCCGAAATATATACAAATATAATATTAAATTGTTATTTTGTTTGAATATTGAAGTATGGACCAAATGGTCCACTAACCTAACATTCGTAAGTTTTTTCTAACCTAACAGCAGGGTTAAGAACTTAAAGGTTAACACAATTGAAAATAACTTTTAATTCATTTAAAGCATTTCGTCCCTATTATTTTTTCCAGGTAAATTCATTACTTTTCTTACAATTCTCCCAAGAAAAATTTAAATTTAAACAGAATCATGAAAAGCTAAAAAGATTATTAAATCCCGTTAAATTATTGATAATTTTTCAGTTGAAGCGAAAAAAAAGAGACATTTACGAAAATGTTTATAACAATTAATTAAATTTAAGCTCGTCGGCCCTATTATTTTTTCCAACACTGTATGAAGGTGTATGACATATACCTTTCCACACATAGTTGCATACATTTACATACACAGAAAAAAAAACAGTTTCCAATCGAATTTATCAGTTGTATCAACTCAAAATTCGGTTGCTGCTACTATATTTGACTTTGCCAACCAAATTTTTTAGTTGCCCCAATTAAAAGACAGTTATGACCGCCGAAAATGAGTTGTGACTACCGATATTCAACTGTGACGACCTATATACAAAAGTTCCAACCGATTTTTTGTTGCAATAACAGACTTTCAGTTGGAAATCGTAAAATTCGTTTTCTGTGTGTATATGGAATATTACATTACGTGTGTATGTTCATATATGCTCCCATATATGACATACATTTCCATATATTGTTCATGTACTATCATACAGGGTATCATGTATGATCATGTATGAACATACATGTTCATTTTCACCCGGGTATAGAAAAAATCTCTCAGAATATGAGATTTTACACTAAAAAATTTTTTTCGGAATCTGAAAATAATTTCTCCACAAAAAAAATTCTCAGAAGCAGATAACTTTTTTTACAGATAAAATATATTTTGGACTCTGATAGTTCTTCTATAGGAAACAAACCTCAGAATCTTCAAATTTTTCTGTTTGAAAATGTACTCATAGTAAATAGGAGGGAGGGCGGAAATCATGCTAGTGTTTAATTTTAATTAGATTGACAATTTATACAAGTACTTAATAGTTTTTATCTGCCTATTATTTAAATAATTTCTTTTATAATTTTTTTTTTTTGCTAATAATTATAAAAATCTTTTCTCAATAACTATACCAAAGTGTTTCATATAAAATTAGAGATAAATCAAGTTCTTTTGAAGTTAAGCAAAAAAAGCCGACAAGTGTTTTTCTTCTTCTTCTTCTACTTTGATTTTGCTTCGTTGGGCAAAGAAAAGCATTACATAAATAAATATTAATTTAACCACTTATCGGAAGTGTACTATAAAATAACTATTAAGAGATACACATACATACTTACAAGTCTGCTAAAAATACATAATTATGTATTCAGGTTGTAATATAAGAAAAACAGCTAAAAAGGAGAAAAATGTTTACTTTAAATTGGAGAATGTACAATAGAAGGCGCCTATGAAAATTTTAAAGATAACAATGTGTAACAAAGCATAACACTACTAACCCAGTTAAATATGGCGAAAAAAGTTAAAGGTTAAAGCATAGTACTCTGTTCGATTTCACGGGAAAAATCTGCCAAACTACATATAAAAAAAATAAATTTTGGCAACGCGTGGAATTATAGGGAAATTTTTAAAAAGTCTTCATGTATTTTTATTATACAAGATTCTTTCTTATAATTTTCTTATAGATTTCTTTCTTATAATTGCCAAAAGTTCGTGATTTTTTAATGTTTTATTGCGATTAGGGGCGTTTAAAGTTTAAGTGAAATTTTCACCGTAAAAAACAGAGTACTAGGCTTAAATTAAGAAACGCATTAATAAATCTTCAACTATTTATGAATACAATTTCGAAGACGAGGCATAATGCAACAAAATGTAAATTTATTGTGACGACCGAACTTCTTGCTAAACCATATTATTCATTTGTCAAAATAAAAACAAATCATAGTCAATCAAAATGGTGTGTCGTCACAACCAAATTTGTCAGTGGCTCTAACAGAAACATTCAAGTGACAGAAAATAGCAAAATAAAGTCACCGCTGACGTACTGCTGACTCTCCCTTTATGGAATTGGTGACAGTTTCATACAATTTTTCCAAATGTTCCCAATGACAAGTCCGCAGTTGGTCAGCAGTGCATACCAGTATTGGTGGCCACCAACAACTCGTTTAAACAACTGTTGATTTTATAAATGGGGAGTCAACAGTATGTCTGTTTTTATTATTTTTTGCCGACTGGGAATGAATCTGTTGTCTCTGTGTGGAGAAGTCAAGCCAATGCAAATGATTTTAATGACAACGCACCAACTTGATACAAAAAAAACCAGGCCCGCCCAGGTATCTCTTTGAGAGTTAAGATTTAAAGTCCAATTCACTATTTGCAGATGTAATTCGAATAAAATTAATGGTAATTCGATTAAAATTTACTTAGAATTAGTTGCCGAACTATTAAAGAAAAACAAATCAGAATAGGTTTTAGTCACTCATATATTTAAAAATATTTTCAGATAGTTTTGATCAAATGATCAGTGGTTTAAGTTTTTTCTTCCAAAAAGTATTTATTTTAATAATTTTAACCTAGCTGAGAACTGGTGACAATTGGCCAAAGATTTTTGTGGGATTCGAAAAATTCTAAAATACTGACACCTTTTTTAATTGAATAGTTCTTAGAATTTGATCAATTTTCCTATAGAAATATTTCCGTTACTAAGGCAATTCTACAAACACAAACACAATTTGTTGATCTGACAAATGAGTTTTTTTTTTCAATAAAGAAATTTAACAAACACTGTTTATTGACATGATAAAAGAATTTTGAAATAAAATTACTTAACTGAGTTTGTTGAAAACAAAATCGAAGTTTTGTATTATGGACTAACAGACGGCCGTTTTTACTAAATCTTTGGTTGATATGATGTTTGGTTAATTTACAATTGATGTTTGTTGATTTCAATTTGACGATTTTATTTTCTGTGAATATTAAATTACACAATGTTTTAATTCGGGTGCTGGCTGGCACATGTTAGGTTAGGTTAGGTTGTAAGTGGCTGCTGACGTTTTACGTCAACACACGTAGACTCTGAGGTCCATTGTGATACCACGGGACCGTAATAGGTTTCCCTACTAGTCCCTGTCGTTAAACCAGTTTGAGCTTCTTATAAAACTCCTTAGATGTTGAATTTTGACATCCGACAAATCAGAAAGATCGTACAGCTCCCTAGATCCCAGTGAAGCAAGTCTCTGACCAGAAAGTGCTGGGCAATGGCAAATAAAGTGTCCGATAGTTTCCAACTCCTCTTCATCCATGCAACTTCGGCAAAAGTCATTCGACGGCACGTTCAACCGCTCTGCGTGCTTCCCTATAAGACAGTGTCCGGTAAATATAGAAACCACCGTCGAAATCTCTCCTCTTGGAAGCGATATCAGATTACTTGTGCGCTGCTGATTAAGAGAAGGCCAAATCAGTCGTGTTGTCTCACACGTCCATCCATTTGCCCATCTTTGATTAGTCTCCGTCGCAGAACAAAACCGTAGGTTTTGCTTGCAAGTTTCTAGAGGCAGACAACACATTCCAATTCTGTTGGAACCTCTAAGGTAGTTCCTAGTCTTGCAAGCTCTTCGGCTTTGCAATTCCCTGGAATGTCTCCGTGCCCTGGGACCCATATGAGTCGTATGTTAAACTGCTAGGCCATCTCATTTAAAGTCGTGCGGCAGTTAAGGGCAGATCTTGTTTTCAGAAACATTGAATCCAGGAACTTGATCGCGGCTTGACTGTCAGTATAGATGTTGACTGCGGTTGTAGACAAGACATTGCAGCTCAACCAGTCAGCCACTTCCTTTATTGCCAGCATCTCTGCCTGGTAAACACTGCAATGATCTGGCAATCTACGAGCCAGGCTCAACCCAAGCTCTTCCGAATAGACTCCAAAGCCCACTTGTTCGTGCAGCCTCGATCTATCTGTGTAAAAATTTATGGTAGCTCCACTACCCGGAGTATCCTCCATCCAAGACTCCCTGGATGGTATCATAGTGGTAAAGTGGCGCTTACCGCATACTGCCTACCCAATATGTCCAATGGTATCAGGTGAAGGAGGATTTCTAATGCAGCCGTAGGTGTAGTACGAAGAGCACCAGTGATGCACATCGACGACATTCTCTGTACCTTCGTGATAAAGACACAGTTCGCTTTTGTTTCTAAAGCAGGCCACCAGAAAATGATTCCATACAGCAAAATTGTACGCACCACTGCTGTATAGATCCAATGAAAGACTTGAGGGCAAAACCCCATCGTTTTCCAATGGCCCTTTTACAGGAATATAAAGCAATCGAGGCTTTTCTCACCCGTTCCTTACGCCTGAAATTCAACTTCCTATCTAGAAATACTTTAATATACTTGGCTCCATCTGAGAAGGTGATTTCAGTGCCGTCCAGAGAAATAGGATCAAAAGCAGGAATCTTATTTTTCCTTGTAAACAAAACAAGCTCTGTTTTACTTGGATTAACTCCTAGACCACAGTCTCTTGCCCATTTAGACAGATCTTTCAGAGAACCCTGAAGAATGTCCCTCAATGTTGGCAGATGCTTCCCCTTTACCGCTATCGCGACATCGTCAGCATATGCAACAACATGACAACCACGTGCTTCTAGAGATAGCAGCATTGAATTCAGTGCCAGGTTCCAAAGAAGCGGCGAAAGAACACCTCCTTGTGGTGTACCCCTATTAACAAATCGAGATATGACGGACGCTCCCAATTCAGACGTTATACGTCTATTGGCAAGTAGGTTTTCCACCATTAAAACGATCCCACGCTTTACTCCTAGACCAGACAATGCCAAAACTATCGTGTCTGGGATGACATTATTAAAAGCCCCCTCTATATCAAGAAAGGCCACCATAGTGTACTACTTTACCGAAAGCGATCTCTCGATGGTACCAACGAGCTCATGCAGAGCTGTTTCCGTTGATCTACCCTTGCTGTATGCATGTTGCTTTGTCGAAAGCAACCTCGGGTCAATTACTCTACGCAAATATGAGTCTATCATTCATTCCATTGTCTTTAACAAAAAAGAGGAAAGACTAATTGGTCTGAAATCCTTTGGAGCTGTGTGGGAACTTTTCCCAGCCTTCGGGATAAATACGACTCTGGTATCCCTCCATTTTAAAGGAATATACGACCAGTTGATGCATGATGTGTATAGATTATACAGCAACGGGGCTATATAGTCCGACACTTGCTGCAACTCAGCCGGGATTATACCATCAGGTCCCGGGGATTTATAGGGCCTGAAGCTTTTTATCGCCCATATTAATGTTGGCATATTTATTATTTCCGAAGCAATTTTAGATGCTTGGGCGTCAGAACATTCCAAAGCTTGAAACGGCGACATGGAATTGCCCGGAAAATGCGTGTTTAAAAGGAGATCCAGCGACTCTCCACTGGAGGAAGACCACACCCCATTAGGATTTTTCAGGTATCCCAGAGTGCATGGTGAAGAAGCCAGAGCCTTGCGCAGCCTGGATGCCTCAGAAGCGTCTTCTATGTTTCCGCAGAAGTTTTTCCAAGAATCACATTTTGCATTTCTGATCATCTTCTTATAACTCTTAAGTTGCAGCCTGTATGCAGACCAGTCCTCGTCCGCTCTTGAAAATTTAGCCTTATTAACGAGCTTTCTGCAGGAATCTCTGCTCGTCTGCAACTCATTTGACCACCAAGATGGTTTTTTTCCCTCTAGGCTTTGCAGAAGGGCAAGGCGCATCCAGGCACCTATTACAAACATTTGTTATATGGTCAACCAGACAGTCAATTTCCGCCAAACTATGCGGTTCAGATAAGGGTACTTCATCCAAAAGCAAAGAAAAAGTCTCCCTATATTTCACCCAGTTTGTTCTCCTCAGATTTCTAGAGACTGTCTCAACCGGGGCACGCTCCCTGAGTAAAAACTCAATGTAGCGATGATCTGAAAAAGAATGCTCTTCCAAAACTCTCCAGTCATCAATTCTATCAGACAATGTATTTGATACAAGTGTTACGTCAAGAACCTCTTGCCGCGTACTTGTAACGAAAGTTGGATCACTACCCTTATTACAAATATACAGGTTAGTGCTTAACAAAAACTCCAAAAGTGATTCGCCTCTATCATTTGTGTCTGTACTTCCCAATGGCACGTGTGATCAGAATTAAACACATAATGATACTTAAAGCAGTACAAACATATTTTCTTACAAAAAAAATTTGCGATTTTTTTGGCAAACATTTTTTTTTTAAATAATCCTTTTTTACATTGTAAAGAGTATCAAAACATTCGGAAACTACGAATTTTTCTTTTATTTCTGGCTCGATTTACATCTATAAATGGCGTAGTTGTATCTGTGTTTCTCTTCAAGAGCTTTGGTTTGAAATACGAAAACAATCAAACTACCCAATTTAGCAATAAAAACTTATTAAAAAAAGGTCTGACGCCACTGTAACCGACCACACAATAACAAAAAAAACATAAATTTTATCTTTACCAACTACTAACAACTTCTTCGTAATTTTTGTGTTGAATGTTTTTACAAAAATAGAAAAATTAAATAAAATGTTGCTTCTAAGGTTTTTTATTGTGTTGCCTACCACATAACTACTATATTACTAAGTAAGTTTACTTAAAAATTTAAGTCATAATTTCTAAGAATAGTTTTTGTAAAACTGCTTATTCTTTTCTTTTTACATTTGAAGACTTTATATAAAAAAAGGAAGAAGACTTCTTACAAACATACAGAACGTACATACATATTTCCATTTCGTGCTAAATAAATTGGACAGTTTTTATTATTTTTAAGTTGGCGGTTGGTTACAAAAAAGAAAAAAACAAGTGAGAGTGGTATATTCGGCTGTGCCGGAAATTTTTTACCCTACAACGTGAAAAGAAAAGTTCAAGTTCTGTAATGGTAAACTTTTTCCCCCTGGTCCGATTTTGCCATATTTTCAAAACAAAACAGCCTATGACAATGAGATGTATTCGTGCCAAACTTCAGGAGTCAAGCTCTTTAATTTTTGGACTGTAGCGTGTCTTCGACAAACGGACAGATGGACGGTCGGACACACTGCAATCGCTAGAATGTCTTAGAATCAATCACTGATCACTGATTCTAGCCCGATATTTCGATTAGTTACACACGAAATGACAAAGTGATTATGCCCCCATACTGTGGTTGGAGAATATAAAAAGAAGACAGACGAGAAAGAGTAGATTACCAAGAAGACTAGCACAAGACGAAAAAGACTATAAACAGCACACACCAACATTGATATAAAAATATATTTATATCTTTATATAAATACAACAAAAAAAAACATATATAGTCGAGTATACAAAAAAAAAAGGATATAGTTAGTAAAATTTCCCAGTAGAAATGTACATAAAAACCCCATAGTTATCTATGACGGTGTACCCATTACTTTTGTAATATGGCGTCAAAGAGTCGGCTGCGATTTATATTCACAACAACAAAAACCGACTGACTGACTAAACTGAACTGTTTGTGGAAAGATATAAAAAGCAACAAGAATAATAACAAAAACAACAATAACAAAAGTCAGTATGGGATGAATGTTTTGTGTATGTAGTAGTAGTTAGTAAAGATGGTCGGTTTGGGTCGGTCGGTTGGTTGGTTCGTTGGTAATGGTAGAGAGTGTGTGTAATACTTAAACAAAATATATACTTGGATGCACCAACTACTACTGCTAAAATTCCTTATACAGATTATATAAAGAATGGATTCTCTCCCTAGTTGACAATCAGAAAATCACCGCTGACAGTGGAGAAGAACCTCTCGACATAAATATTTGTCACGAGCAGTTTGGTGTTGAATTTTCGCAAAATCGTTTAATTGGATCAAAAGTTGTGAACGAAAATGTTCGGACACCTCAAATATTTTGGGGAAATATTATCAATATCGATTTCTGGTGGAAAAAGCGAAGGAATTTGTCTAGGAATATCAGACTTAAAAAAAAAAATATTGTCGCTGATTCTGTGGCTTAATTTATAAAAACTTTTTTCAAAATCTGAGGCTTTTATTAAAGAAAATATGTCTTAGAATTTAAGGATTTTTAGTGAAAAAATAAAATTGCACTTAAGACTTTATTATAGAGGATTTTTTATAATCTGAAATTTAGAATTGGTATTACAAATATGAAGAAATTTTCAAAAATAAAGTAATATAAGAACCCAGTCGCAAAAAAAAAAAATCACCGCTGACATACTGCTGGCCCTCCCTTTATAAAATTGCTGATCTTCATACAGTTTTTCCAACTGTCTCTAAGGACAAGTCAGCAGTTGGCCAGCATTGTTGGTGGCCACCCATACTGGTAGGCATTGTTGACCAACTGCGGACTTGTCCTTTTGGACAAATGCCAAAAACTCTGAAATATTTTTTCTTTGGAAACTTTGATTCTGAGATATTTTTCCAATAGAAAAACTATGCAATGCTTTTGCGCTCTAAGATTGACATTACATTTAAAACACATCGATAGTCTAGAACTCCTTAATATTTATATATTCCTGATTCTTGATTGATTTTAATTCAACCTTGTGATGTCCGACTGTCTGTTGAAATAGAATCCTAAGAAAACATAGATGTTTCAACATTTAATGTAAACATATTAAATATTGTCGTCATCCTAGGAATTTTATATACAAATTGTTGAAATTGGTCAAGTGGATCAAAAGTTATGAAAATGTAAGGTAACGTTGAAAAATCTGTCATTAAAAAAATGCGATAATTTGCCACCGGGTGACTGTATGTTAAAGAAACTAGTCTTATATTGTTATTTTATCATCGTTAGCCTCACAACATATTTTGGCGGAATAGAACAATAAGGCGTGGCCTCACTAATTCCTAGCAATTTTATGTAAAAATTGTTGAAATTGGTCACATTGATCAAAAGTTATGAGTGAAAATGTAAGGTAACGTCAAAAAATCTGCCTTTAAAAATTGCCACCTGGTGAATATATGTTAAAGAAACTACCCAGGCAGAAACTGCCAACCGTTCCAAAGAAAAAGTCTCGGCAAAGCGCTTTATTTTTTGTGTATAGAGTAGTATTAATTCGAAAAATTGCTTTGGAACCCAGTTGGCAACGTGCTCGAGCCATCCTCAGTGACGGCGCGGTAACATGTCAGATTCACTGCTGACACCCACAAGACATCTCTATGTACTGATTGTGAGTTGAGGACAGTTTCATATAAATTTTCAAAATGTCCTCACTCAAAGTCAGCAATATTCAGGACATGCTGACCTAAGACTTCCTTGGGGAAATGTCTGACGTTGGTCATACGAAAATACAAACAATTTTCGTATTTCCTTTAGTTTTTACTTTTATCCATTTTGCTTTATAAATTACCTTTCTCAAATTTAGAAAAAACTTTTCGGCTATTTTAGTCCCAACTGGATTTGAACCTGGAACATCCTGTTTATTAGTCCCACACCTAACTACTTGTTCCAAACTTTATTTAAAAATTGTTTGTCTATTTATTCCTAGTTGGAAAATGTGTCACTGAGGAAATTTACATTGTGATTACTTGGGGAAATGTCTTCAGGTTCTGACAAATCATAAGTAATCCTTGATGACATATCCTAACATTGTCAGCACTGAATGTTTTCTTTAAGAGTGTGGACAATTCCTCTAAGTAAGACGTCGAAAAGAAAATGTTTTCAAAATAGCAGTATTTTAAATTAATATTTTAAATCTGGGCAACTTCAATTTCCAAGAAAAAGATGGCATATTATCGATTTACTTAAAATAAAATCAGAATATTACAATTAATATTAAAGTAATAAATAAACAAACAATTTTCGAAATAAAGTTTGGAACAAGTAGTTAGGTGTGGGACTGGAGGTTCCAGGTTTAAATCCAGTTGGGACTAAAAAAGGCGAAAAGTTTTTTCTAAATATGAGAGAGATAATTTATAAAGGAAAAATAAATATGCCTGCGAATTTCGTACTCTTGCCCAAAACATTAAATCATGATAATGTTTTGCGGTAGATTTATGTGAACTTGCCAAAGTAAAGTTTTTTTAGAAAAAATAATGTTATATGACTTTGCTACTCCATGCAAAACGAATTGAAATATCAGTCGAGGACCCCATTAAAAACCAAAAGAGCTGTACATTTCGTAAGTGAGCGCAAAAATAAGTGCAAAAAAGTGTTTTTACATTTTGGAGTGTATAAAAGATTCGGCACCAAAGAATATAACACTCTCACTTGTTTTGTGTTCATTTGTTAAACAAATGGAAAATTTTTATGCGAAAAGCTTAGACTTGGTAAAAAAGTAGTTTTGGTGAAAAAATTATTTTTTTTCACGAAAAACAAAATTATATTAAAAAAAATTTAATGAACCCAAAATTTTTGGTGAAAAAAAATTTTCATGAAAAAAAGTTTTTGATGGATTTTTTTGATGAAAAGAAAACTTTTTTGATGTAAAAAAAATTGATGAAAAAAATATAAAAAAAAAATTTTTTGGTGAAAAAAAAATTTCATAAAAAAATTTGATGAAAAAAATTGATGAAAAAAAATTAATGAAAAAAAATTAAATAAAAAATTAAAAAAATATGATAAAAAAAATTTTTGATGAAAAAAAAAAATTGATGAAAAAAAAATTTGATGAAAAAAAAAATTGATGAAAAAAAATTTGAGAAAAAAAAATTGCAAAAAAAAATTTCATAAAATAAATGATGAAAAAAAAAAATTTATGAAAGAAAAAAATTGATGAAAAAAAAAGTTTGATGAAAAAAAAAATTGATGAAAAAAAAAATTCTTGAAAAAAAATAATTTGATGAAAAAAAAAAATTTTTTTGTTGAAAAATAATTATGTTACTTTTTATTCACCAGCTGGTGAAAAACGGTTTTATTCGCCACGAGGTGAATTAGTATCCAAGTTACAAACCCAAGTTATTAAAATTTTTGGTTTTAAGAAAATGAAAATAGTAATTCTTGTTTTCTTTTTCGTTAATTATTAGCTTATATAGTCAAACTGAGGTGGCGCGCCATGGCGTCCTGCAATTTTTTTATAATTAGACACCAGCCTAAAAACATTATCATGTTAAAACAAGTAAGAAAGTTATAGTCGGTCAAGACCGGCCATATAATACCCTACACCGGCATTTCCCGGAAAATAGGTCCCAAGTTCAAAAATGGACCGATGGTATCTATCTTTTGTTAAATCTTTAATAAGTGTAAAAAAACACCTTCAACCAAGTTTTACGGAATTAGGCTTCTATTTGTTTCAAATACACTGCCATCTTTTCCAATTTCAATAGCCTTCGGTCCTTGGGTCAAAAGAAGTTTAAGTTTCAAATTTAAAGTCAATTGATTGAAAATTGCGACCTGTACCGTGCTTAAACCGATAGATGGACAGACGGACGGACGGACATCGCTAAATCAACTCAAAAAGTAATTCTGAGTCGATCGGTATGCTTGAAGGTAGGTCTAGGACCAATATTTCGAGTAGTCATTATACCCTGTACCACAGAGTGTTGCAGGGTATAAAAAATGTGAAAAAATAAAACAAATTGTGATCACATCTCGAATCATGATTTAAAAGTTGTTTAATTTAAAGTAGATTTTTTAGATTTAAAAAAAAAAAATAAGGTTTCGGACTTTTTCAAAAAGTCGAATTTAATTTTTAACCATTAAAAAATAAGTGATAGTTACTTCGAATAATTTTTTCATATTTTTTTTTCTAAAACTACGTTTAAATACCAACAAAATGCTGTCCAACTTTTTTTAAGATATCGATATTTTATACTTGTCAAAATTAATTGAAAATTTCAATTTCTTCATTTATTTAAAAAAAAAATCACCATTTTAAAAAATGGATTACTCCGCACCAACTTAGAGCAAAAGCTGCAAATTTGAGAGAAAGTTGCATTTAATAAGTACCACAACATATTCAAAAAAAAATTTATAAATCGAAAGGGGTCGGGTACGAAAGTGTGTGATTTGGCATGGAATACCCCATATACATTTTGGAGTCCTAGAACAATATTTCGAGGTGTTACAAAGAAAGACAATGTTATATATATCCCACTCAAAATATTTTTTAGGCAAAAACAAAAGAAAAACTCATTTAAAACCAGTGAATAAACAATTGAAAACCATTCCAGTAATTATTCATTTGTTTTAACAAACATCAATATTTATTTTTTACTGTTGACAAAATTTTCTAAAATAAATAACATTAAACATTAAAAAATTACGTTTTTTTCACTCTTTTTTACCAACAAATTCGAAAAAAAATAACACAAGAAACATTTAAAATTAATGATAGTTCTGTTATTTTTACCAACGAATTCCAAAAAAATAACCTACGAAAACATTAAAAATTACTGATTTCGTAGGTAGTTTTTTACAATTTTCTAATGAAACATTTTTTTTACAAATTTTTAATAAAATTTTGGGGAATCGATCCCGCAATCAACTACATTCTCGCCTGACACTCTACCCATCGTGCCAAAGTCACTTGATACAAACATGTTTTTATATTTCTATAAATAATTTTTTTAACTTTTGTTCTTCAAAAAAAATAACCTACTTGTGTAGGCAAAAACTAATGATATATAATTAAAATATCTCAACAATTTAAAAAAAAAATACTTACACAAATCATTAAATCTTTAAAGAATAATTAGTAGTTTTTAATTACAAAACAAAAATAAATGACTTTAAAAATTAAATGTTAATGAAAGTCTTAATTTTTTAGTGTGTTATTTTTGAAACAAAGGACAGAATTAGTCATTAATAAAAACTGAACATCAAACAAATGTTTTTTCTTGTAAAAACGACTAAACGTAAAACTTTTTAAATAATCTACAAACAGTTGATGACATAATTTTTTGAGTGCCTCAATCAATAAAGTGTAGGGTATATAAAAACAACTGTGCACCGTTGCGTATGATTGTTATTAAAAGGCAATTACAAAATTAAGTATTCGCCTCTCATGCAGTTTTAAAGTAATTTATATTATAATAATATTTCACCAACAACAAATGCGTATAAAAAAAATTAGCACTAAACTAAAAAAAAGGCCCTGAGGTCTTTGTTATGCTATGGGTTTCATCCCATTTCAATTTTCGTTGTTGCACTGTGTTATTGACCATTAAAGGGTTAAGTAAGTAATTGAATAAGTTTTGAAAAAAAAAAAATACTTAAGGAAAATGTATTCATTATTTAATGTTCTGCTTACGTACAATTTGTACGTGTACTTTTGTAATCAAAGGCAAGTTTATTGTTTGTTTGTGTATAAATTTCCATATAGTTGTTGTAATTTTATGTTGTTGCATTTAAGCGTATGTTTAACTGAGCTAGTATATGTATGTGAGTTTAGTAAACGTCCTCTTTGTAAATATTTTTATGTTTTTAAGTTTGGTTAAATGTTTAAAAAATAAAAACGAAACTTACGATTTTATTTGTGTTTTTTTTTTCTGAGGGTATTGCGTTTAACTGCAATATTGCTGCTGCCTCTGTTGCTGTCTGAGACTGAAACAACAACACAAACAAATAAAATTAAATGCAAAAGAAAATATACGCGCGCTTACACACACAAAGAAATGCACAATAAACGACACACATACACCAACATGCACGTTATTCAATCGTATAAAATCCATTGTAATGATGAAAGTTTTAAATATCCTATTTTTTGCACACTGCTTCTCCTACCACAGCACTGGTGTGTTTTGTATTTCGTACTCATAAGTAATTGGAGGGTTAAGGTGCTGCTGAGTATAATCGTTATAAACTTGTTATTATTCTCGTTCTTGTTGTACTACAATGCTATATTGTTGTTGTTCTTGCTGTTGATTGTTTTTTATTAGTAACACCCATCCCTAATTCAAAAAATGTGTATGTTAATTAACAGGCGTTAAAGTTAACTTGAGAAGAGTTTTACTTTAAATTGTAAGATGGAATTGAAAATTTAATGACATGATGAAAAATATTACTTGGTAATGATTACTCTTCACTACTTGGTAATGATTACTCTTCACAACTCACTAACATGTTTTTGCTGGGATATAACAGTGGATCCACAAAGATGATTATAAATTGCATTTTTTAAATTTCAATCGCGAATATCTCGAAAATGAACAGCAATAAAGAAATTTGGACAGCGGATTAGGAATCACGAGATCCATTTTATGTAAAATCGTGTCCCATTTTGGTGATATTTCTTACAACAACGTTGCATTTCCGTCGTAAAAACCGCAAAATTCACTTATTTTTGTGGAAAGTGGATACTGCTAGAAAAGTGTTGATGGCTTATTCGGATTCAGAAGGTCCATTTACTATAATGTTTGTTGTTATCGACTTTATAAAACGTTACAGTGGAACAAAAAAAAAATACTTAAATAGCGGTTTTGGAATCTGCAAAAGCGAATATCTCGAAAACGGTAAAAGTTGCTCGATCAAAAATTTTGGTTTTTGTTGCTAAATTATTCTTAGACATCCTTAAAACAAATTCAAAAAAAAAAAATTATGATTTTCGCACTTTTAGGTTAAAACTGTTTTCGACCACCTGTGTCGAACTTAAAAATGTTTCATTTCTTTACAAAAAAAAAAAACATCTAAAAAAGTTGCGTTTTTTAGAGGTTGGTTTAGTTCTTCAAGGGGAAACTTTTTTGCACCTGATCCAACTTCAGCCATTTACGAGCTTAACCTGCATAGGAAAATAATACACACGCGTGCCAGGCTTCAGGAGTCTAGCTATTTGATTTTGGACCATGTCGTGTTAACTACAGACGGAAGCACGGACGGACGGACATTCATAAAATATCTTAGAATCCATCACGGATCAGTAATATAAACATATACTTTATGGGGTCTCTGCCCGAAATTGCAATGCATATAACCCTATAATGTGGTTGGAGGGTAAAAAAAACACGTAATTATAAAAAAAAATCATTTTGAGAGCAAAAATATGTTTTAGGAAGTATGAAAAGGATGAAGGGGCCCCGAGATATGCATTGCATAGGGGCCCTGACATGGCTAATTAGTGCCTGCGGTCAAGAACGACCATATGATACCCTAAACCAAGTCCAAACATGGACCGATTAGACAAATCTTTTGTTAGAAATTTATCTAAAAACATGCACAGATCAAATTTTAGTGGAATATACCGATTTAACTGAATATCGGTCGAAATTTTTGTATGGGGACTAAGTCCATAAATGGTCCAAATGTATTCCGATTTGATTAGGTTATCAAAGTACACGTTTAACACCAACAAAAAAAATTTTAATTAAATAATTTCATTTTTATGAATTTTGAGGAAATTATGTGAATATCGGGAGTGAGGTTTGTTTGGGGGCTACGAGAAGGGCTGACCCGATTCCTTTGAATTTTGGTATGATGGTTTGTGCATACAAAATTTGATTACTTGTTAAATTTCAAAACGATACACTCAAAAAATTCTGTCATTAACTGTTTGTAGTTTATTTAAAAAGTTTTATGTTTCGTCGTTCTTAAAAGAAAACACATTTGTTTTACGTTCAGTTTTTATAAATGACTATTTCTGTTCTTTGTTTCAAAAATAACACACTAAAAAATAAAGACTTTAATTAACTTATTGTTTTCTGTAAAGACAGTCGAGCTCAGGCTCTAATTATAATTATGTATTATAATTTTTTGATTTGTTATATTACATAATGATATGCTTAAGTTTCAAGTTTCAAGGCAATTGATTGAAAATTGCGACATGTATCGTGCTTAAACCGATAGATGGACAGACGGGCGGACAGACGGACGAACATCGCTAAATCAACTCAAAAAGTATTCTTTGTCGATCGGTAGACTTGAAGGTAGGTCTAAGACCAATATTTAGGGAAGTTACAAACATAAGCACAAAATCATTATACCCTCTACCACAGAGTTGTGTAGGGTATGAAAATATGCGGATTTAGTTAAAAATTTCGATTTCTTTTGCAAATATTTCTGGATATACTCAATTGATTTTGGATTTTAACCCCAGGTTCTCTTTATTGGATTGTCAACTTTACATATCAACTTTTCAACTGCAAAAATGCTTTAGAACCTAAGTTTAACATTTTGAACAATTTCTGAATGAATCTTTGTTTCTAAATAAATTTGTCTCTAATCCCTTCGTTAACGGCTCAAGTGTAAATTATTTTTTTTTTTTCACTATTTTTTATGCTTTTGAACACACAAAAAAGGAACATTGATTACCCTACAAGGAGGTATTTAACATTCTACAATTAATTTGCGTAAGTGATGATGATGATGATGTTGAAAAAAAAAAAATAATACAAACACAAGAAATAAGAGCTCCATACCAACCAGCAAACAGAAGCTAACCAAACATTTAAAAAAATATTATATTTGTAGGCATTTGTTGAATTCCTTTGACTGAGTGTAAAGTATGAAAAATAAAAACAACAATATTTATTAACAATTGAATTTCAAGTGTTATTAAAAAAACATCCAAACAACTCAATTCCTTTAATATTTTTGTGTTAATAATAATAATAATGTTAATGATTATTGTTTAATTGTGAAAAAAAAAGAAAATAAATGTAAGTCTTATAAAGCGTATTGGAAATGAGGAAAGTAGCATTCGAATTTAGTGCATACCCCAATAAGGTTAATACTTATTGATAATTGTTTATTACACTTCTACGTAGACTAAGATTTTTTTTCCAATTAAATAAAATTACTTTTAACATTTTAATTGCTCAAAGAACAACACTGGGTAATTAATTTCATATTTTTTTTTTTTAAACAATAACAATGATTTTTTATTTTTCAACTCCTTAAAGCTTCATAATGGAAACAGATGAGACTTAAAGAAGTTGTATCTGCAGTAGCATAGGTATTGTTAAATTGTTTGTTTCGTCAATTCTGTTGAATGAAAGATTTAAAAGGTAGGCTTAAATACAATGAGCAAAAGAAAAATACTGTGATCTATTCGAGAGTACTCTTTCACCATTTACCTAATTTTTAAAATTGTGATATCCTATCGAATTTTAAGATTTGTCCTTTTGTAATATTTTTAAAGCATACTTTAAGGGGTGAACAATAACTAACCCCACCTCATCTTTTGTGTTTAATTTGAAACTTTCGTTTATATATATTTTTTTTTTTTGCATTCTTAAAGCACGCTTAAGGAATAATTTTAGAAAATGTACTTAACAAATATAAATAATAAAAAAAAAAACATATCTAAGGTTCTTGGATTTTAAGACATTTCTCAGATTCTGCGACATTTATCCTATGGAAGAAGCTTCAGATTCAAAACATTTTTCCTTAAAAAAAAGTTTCAGATTTTAAAACATTTTTCTATAGACAAATCCTAAGTTGCTGATTTATTTTTCCTATAGAAAAAGTTTAAGATTCTGATACATTTTTCCTAATAACTTTTAGATTTCCTGATCATGTCATAATTTTTAAAATTGTTCCTGAAATTGTTGAACCAACATATACCCAGCAAAAACATGGTAATGAGTTGTGAAAAGTAATCATTACCAAGTACATTATGTATAATGAGTACACATTATCATTAACATTATTTTAAGCCTAAAAGTAACTACTTTTCAGTAATATGCTATAAAAGTACTTTCAAGTAATAATATCTCCTTACACTTGCATTTTTTAACCTTTACAATTTAATAAACTTAAAAAGTACTTAACAACTTAATTAAAATTACTCAATTTTTTATTTTTAATAAAAACAATTTAAATTTTAAATGTTTTAATTAATTAATTATTTTACTTCTTATTGGTAATGGGTTTTTACTCCTTATTAGTAATCCGAGGCAGTAACTACTTATTTAACTCCATACTCTTCACTAATTATTTTTGTCTCACGCCCTTGTTAAAATAATTAGTGTTTCATTCAATAAGTAACTACTTATTAACAGTTGTTTCAGATTACAAAACCCATTACTGGTAATGCCAAATTTTGCTGGGTATGTGCGTGACAAATAAAAAACACCTTTAATATGGCGACTGTGGTACCCGGGTACCCACACACTAATTGTATGAAAATTGCAAAATTTTCAAATCCTACTGGCGGTACTGAAACAATTTGTTTACATGCAGTTTGAAACAATTTTTTTTTTTAAAGAGATGGAAATTTAAAAGTTTTTTTTCGAATATTTTGGGCGGAACAAAATAATGCATTTATCAATGATTTGGTCACTGTCTTCTGAAATTGTCATTGATAAAATAACATTAACTCTATGATCCTGTCGAAGTTTAAAATTAAATACATAAATGTATACATATTTACTGCAGAAAAATCTGATGAAAATAAACCCATTTTGAGCCACATGAGAAAATCTGTCTTGACAGAAAATCTGTTGGTTTTAGCTAAAAAATCTGTTGATTTTAGATTTGCTAATTTTACCAGAAAAATCAGCTGAGTTCAGCAGAAAAATCTGCTGACTTCAGGTGAACAATCAAAACATCTAACGTGTATTTTATTTATGCAAAAAAGGCTTACCCCCTAATTTGTTTTTGTTACAACAACAAACTTTATTGAAATTTTGACAACGCGGCGCGTTGCGTTTTACAAAATTAGGCCATTAGCGATTGTATTTTTTTTAAGAAAAATTTTTTTTTCAAAAATTTTTCGATTCTAATTTCTACGTGTAACTTTCTGACGCTTTAAAAAGCTGCAATTTGGAATCCAGTGCGGGACGCAGGAAACGTTGACATAAAGCGGGATAATCCTGCCAAATGCGGGACGTCAAAAAGCGTCAAAATTGCAACATTTATTAAAAATAAAATTAAAAAATGTTCTTATTGAAAAACAATTGCTAAAAAATTATAACAAAATTTTTTTACAAAACTTGAATTTTTACTAAATATTACAAAGTATCACTAAAAAATGCCATTATTGCAAAAATATGCAATTTTTACCAAAATATGCAAAAATATGCACTAACAAATCAATGCCATTTTAATGCAAATTTGTTGATTCGAAAAGATATCTCATTAACAATGTTCTCAGACTAACGAGAAAAAACATGCATTTGCATTTGACAAAAAAACATTTTTTACTCAAAATAAAATATTTCTAATCAAAATTGTTAATATTGTTCACGTTAAAAAATGTACTATCCTTTAAAAAAGGCATTGTGGAGGGTATATATAGATTCGGCAAATTCGAATTTAACTTTTATACTTGTTTTTTGTTAATAAAAAAATTCCGTCAATTTGAATTACAGTAAAAACAACTGTTATTTGAAGTTGTTTTTACCGTTTTTGGTAGTTGTTAATCAATAGTTGAAAACAACAACAATTTTTGGTTGATTTTACAGTAAAATGTAGTGGACGCCTAAACAACAACAAATGTAGTGGTTTTAACTGTCTTTTGTAGTGGAATCTACAATTATAGTTTTTTTAATTGTGCAAGCAAAATTAACATAAATTGATTTTTTGATTTTGAGATTTAGTTTTTAATAGAATTTAATCGAATTGTATATGCGATAAGCAAATTTTTTGATCCGCGTTTCAAGATTGAAAAAAAAATCTTTAAGAGAGTGACACACAAACTTTATAGAAATTTGACAAACAACGATGTCTTGTTCTTGGGATTCCATTTAAATTAGAATATACAATTTGTTTAGCTCGAACAGCATTTCAAGACGTTCTTGGGGTACCGGGATACCCATGTTACTCTCTAAATGGTGTATAAAAACTTTAAATGACAATGAAAATTTAATGAAGTTTAAGCTTTGTAAGCCACCTGCAACCCTAACTTAAATAAAAAAAAAAACCTTGAAAAATTACAAGAAAAGTTTGTAACTGTTTTTTTTTTTTGCTACCTATTTGACAAGAATTCTTTGTTTTTTACAAGCTTTTTACCAATAATTTTGTAATTTTACAAGCTTTTTACCAATAATATTGTAAATACACAAATTTTTTGACGCGATAAAACTTACAAGGAGGTTTCGTGAATTTACTAAACTTTTTGCTACCTGGTATTTTACGAGAATTCCTAGTAAAAATTACGAAATAACGATAAACCGTTACCGAAACATCGATACCGGTACGTACCTGTATTATGAAATAATTAGTGTTAAAAAGTCACAAATTTGTTAAAAACACGTAAGAAATCAAAAATGTATTTAATAAAATTAAAAAAAAAACTGTTAAATTAAGTGCATTTTTAACTATACTAACTATTAATTACACTACTTAACATCGAAAATGCGACTGGGACGCGACCTTATACACTTAATAACAATAGTTTTGCTGGTCAAAATCCATTCTCCAAACTTTTCCATCACTTCAGGTTTCTGAGAAATTAGAGGTCAAAGTTCAAAAAAACTGCCGTTTGAGGCATTTTTGGAAAGTCATAGCGGATGAACCCGATGTGATGGCGGCATCAAAAAAAATCGAGGGTGAAGCTCTTTAAGATTCAGAACTCATTTGGTCAGTCGCCTTAACCCTTTGGGCACCAATTATCTTTCAATGACGTCTTATTACCCAGTATTAAAAAAAACAAATTTCGGGGAAAATACCTTACAATTAGTTTTATCCGTATTTCCCCGTAAAAACTTCTATTACCAAGTAATGAGGTTTTCGCCTTTAAATAGATAGTGGTAGCTAGTTACTATGTTGGTGAAACACTCATTATTTTAACATGGCGATGTCATTGGAGTAATGACCGCATACCCACTCGCTTACGAGAATGCTACTGAAAAACTACATACATTAGGACCACAAATAATTAGCTACTAGTAGCCCAAAAATAACTCGTTACCCACTACTTACAAAAATGCTACCAAATAACAGCATACATTAGTCCCAAAAATAAGTAGCTACCAGTTGCTCAAAAATAACTCGTTTCCCACTCCTTACAAAAATGCTACCAAATAACAGCTTTTGATTCTTTTAATAAATTTTTAACTGGGGCAACTTCCGCCAATATGAAATTGAACAAGTTCATGTTGAAAGCGTTTATTTCAAGAGCAACCAAGCGGGAAAATGTGGAAATGGAAAAGATCCAATGTGCCAACGGAACCAATGTTTACGTTGATATCCTTCCCTCCAAATGTTTGATTGTAAAATTCAAATATTACAGGACTGAAAATATATCTTGGAACATCGTAAAAAGGGACATTTGGCTGCTTATGGCAGGACTAACAACAAATATACTGAAGAGACTGCTGCTCAGCCAATGGAAACCGCATTAAACACCATCTTTAGTCTATATAAGAGTGAGTTAGGTTTTAAGGGAAATACTGTCTGTGATGGTTTTTTACCTTTTTACCGGCTTTAACATACTTTAAACAACAAGCCAAAAAAAAGGTAAATTAAAATTTGGAGAACACCACAAAATTTCTAGAAAAAACAATAACAATTTAGAAAAAGCCAATTAAAATCCAGAAAACTTCAATAGAAGTTATGTAAAGACTAATTAAGGCTCATAAATCACGATCAAGTGTCAGCTAGATCCAGTTTTCTGAATATCAATTTGGGTTTCTAAAATTTTTTTTGCCTTGTCCCAATTTTAATCAGAATTCCAGAATTTAAATTTCTGTTAACAGAGTTTTATTAGAAAAAGTAGATAAATGTTAATCTTTTTTAAGCTAAATGTGCAAGTTCTTTCTAAATTTTCTTTAGCATTTTTTTAATTTCATTAAAAAAAAATTATTTAGACAACTTATCAGATATTTTAAATCGTATTTACCAGTAACCTGTTCTGTATCAGGTTATCGGTAACTCATTATTTATTAACAAGATGTAACCGGTTTTGTATTAGGCTATCGGTAACTCATTATTTGTTAACAAGAAGTAATCGAGCAGGTACCGAGCCCTCATTACATAGAATGCAGGCGGTAATGGGGACTTATTACCAAGTTTTACTGGGTTTATGACAACCGAAACAAAACCGATATAATACCGATAAAAATCCGAATAAAGGTAATGGTTTTTTTATCGGTAACGGTATTTAAATATTTTTATTTCGGTATTGGTAACGGTAACGGTAGTCAAAATTAATGGGTTTTTAATCGGTAACGGTATTGAAAGGGTAACGGTATCACTCAAAAAAAAAAAACTGTAAAGTTGGCAAAAAATTTAGTTAAATTTAACTAAAAAAACACCTGATTTTGAACCTACTAAATTTCTAGTTAATTTAACAAAAAATATTTAGTTAACTTTTCGTAGAATGAATGTAGCAAAAAAACAGTAATTTTAACTAAAAATTCAGCTGAAAATTTCGTAACATTTTTTATTAGGTGAATTCAGCTAACCTTTTTTTTTAAATAAAAAAAAAAAAATATTTTTCACAGCGTTAAGTTCAGCTTAAGTAGGACTAATGAGATTTGCATAGAAGGCTACACAAGAAATGTTTAAAATTTTCGACTTGACAAAAATGTTACAAAAAATCAGCAAATTAATTAGTAAAAATTCGTAAACTCAGTTTTAAAGTCAACAAAAAAAATTAATTCCAAATTTGTACAAAACTAGTATTTTCGTAAATCGAACTTAACTAAAAAAAGTAGTTAAAACGCTGATTTTAACTAAAAATTTGCTAAAAAGCCAGTAAACTCGAGTTAACAAAAAAAAGTTTGTTAACTTTACAGTTTTATTTTTTTGAGTGTAGCCAAAACTGATTGTAAATTTACAACTTTTTTGGCAAAATAAAACAAGGAATTCTCGTAAATTTTTTTGTAACAAATCTTTGAAATTTGTAAAATAACTGTAAAATTACAAAAACAAATGTAAATTTCGGTCGAAAATTATTTGTTTAAAAACAAGGAAAACTGTTAAATAATGGTAAAATGGGATTACAAAACCTTTTCTAGTAATTTGACAAGGTTTTTTTGTGTGTATGTTTAATTAAGAACTCGTCCATAGTTTTCTTGTTGTTTTCTAAACTTTGTCATTCCGTATGTAATGCATCGTAATATCGGTATATCGTTAAAGGACCCCATAAAGTATGAATATTATTGATCCATGAAAGATGCTACGACATTCTATGAATGACCGTTAAGTTGTGTTTTAAGTTGTATGACAAGATTCCTGTCGGTTAGTATGTTATTCTAAGGTCTATAAAATATTTTTGGATTGAATACATTACCTTGCAAATATGTTCATTAAATATACAAAAACTAAATTACCTGTAATTAAAAAGAAAAAAAAAATATGTTAATTAAAATTAATTTTTTTATTAGATAATTTAGTAATTACTAAATATTTCATAAAAAACAAAAGATTACGGTAGTAATTTTTTTATTATATTTTTAATTATTTAAAAAAAATATACAAATATATTTTCTTTAGAGTGATTTTGGCATCAGAATTATTTTTTTTATATACCATCATATTTAATTTTTCTACTGCCGGATCTTAACGAATGCCTTATAATTTTCATTGATCACCTTTGAGACTATCTTTGAGACGATTGGCTAAACTTTAGATTTTTTAAGATTTATATACTCGTACATAGAAAAACAAAGTTAAGGGATAAAAAAGCGTGCACTAATTTTTAATGACCTACTCCTTACAGAAGCAATCAAATTCACAAACACACATTGAGTTTTTCAAACACTTTCATACTCCTCTCAATTGGTCTTAATTGCAATTTATAAATGAACATTGGGTTTTCGTGCTTACATATATCCATATATATTAGTGTGCAATATACAGATAAGTGGAATATAATAGCACTTTTTTAACATATCGCTCATTTACTTGTATAGTGTCATAACTAGTGTTTGGGAATTCCCGGACTTTTCAATTTCCCGGGAAACGGAAAAAAAATTATTTATTTCCCGGGATTCCCGGGAATCCCGGGAAAATTTCATTATTATAATGATCACAATTAATTAAATCATAAAAAAATCAAAAAATAAATGTTAAAAATCCTGAAATACAAAACAAAACAAAAAAAATATTGCAACTTTTTTTCCCACTAAAAATCGCAAAAAATAGCTAAAAATCGCAAAAAAAATTTAAAACTGCGTTATTCGAGCAAAAACTAATGTAGTTGGCAGCACTTTTAATATTTGTTCTGGAAATGTAAATTCTAGGTTCAAATTTTTTTATTTTTTTGACAGTCTTAGCAAAATTGTCATAAACCGACGTATATTTTTTGACTTCTTAAGTTTTTTCATGATATTGTCGTACTTTTTACACTTGGTCAGAATATATATTTGCATTGTTCTTCCAAATAGAAAAAATACAAAAAATAGCAAATGTAATTATGACTGTATCTAAAAAAATATTAAAAATTAAATTAAAATAAACGTTTTTTATGTAAAATGGTTTATTTTATAAAATTCCCGGATTTCCCGGGAAAAATTAAAAAAATTCCCGGGAATTCCCGGACCCCAAACACTAGTCATAACCCAAAAAAAACGTGATTTTTGAGTTAATGATACATAAGAGGCATTCCACAAAAAAATTCCAGCAAAAAAAAAAACACATGTACCGTAAATTTCTGAATAGGCTGCATTGATAGCTCCTTATGGAACTAAGAAAATTGCGTTTTTTGTTTTTCAAGTAGGGTGACCATTTTTTCCTGCACTCAAAAAAATATTAGCTAAAAAATTTTAATTAAATCTATTGATCAACAAAATTTAAATGAGTCAATTATTGTTTTGATCAATATTTTTGTTATTTTCTTTAACTATCAAATTACAAATTTTCAACAAACTAAATTTTTTTCGCTTCAATTTATTTGAATACATTAATTCATAAATATACTTTATACTAGAGTTTTACTTCTTTTTTCATTGTCGACAACATTTTGGAAAGCAAAAATATGAATTTCTTCATAATTTTTCCATAAGCTTAAAATTTATTCGTTAAATCAATCAATATTTTAATTGACTTTAAATAAAAAATTGATCAAATTTTTGATCAAAATCGAAAAAGTGATTAATTGAAAAAAAAATCAATTAATTACTAACAATTTGATGATTGATATGACAATTTTCTTCATCGGAGGAGTTTCAATTACAAAATTAATTGAATCCACGTTTTGGTTGATTGACATACGTTTTCAATTCTTTCTGTGTGAGCTCAAATCAGTACGCCCAAGTTATTATGTTGCTTTTTTCAGCACTTTAAAAATTTCAATTAAACTAACAAACTTGGGATCAATTTGAATTTTAGTAAAAACAACTGTTCAAAAACATCTGCCACAAACGGTTGTCGTTATTTTACAGAAAATTCCGTTGACTTCAAACAACTTAATTTCAATGTTTTGATTGTTTTAGTCCAGTAGATATATAACAAAAAGCCACAGGTTTTAAAAATAACAAAATCTCTTAAATTCTGACGACCCTTAAGTTTTGATAACTCTTTTTTTTTAAAAACTTATTATAAACACATATTTTTTTTAACAGCCCTGATATGCTGAGAGTTTTTTCCAATAAATTCGGATGACATTACCTCATTGAACATCCCAGAATTATTTGGATTCATGCAATTACATTATATTTCTAAAAATATAGAAAATCCATCATCCCGTAAACTGCATGCTCATTAGAATTAATTTATTATAAAGTACCCACTGCTTTGATTAAATATTTATCAAATTAAAACGGAATGCACCACAATCTCAAAAATTTACATTTTTGTAGGGTTGCCAACCGTCCTCCTTTCCCTGGACACCGTCCTCTTTTTTAGGGCGTCCGGGGCAGTCCTACTTCTTTTTTAGAATGTGTCCGGGGTTGTCCTACTTTTTGCTCGTTTCCCCATAACATTTTTTACTGCTTCTAAACTTTTGAATTATTGGCTTCGCAGTATTTTCGTTTATCAGCAGTAATGTCAACTTTTTGAGATCAAGTCGCGCACAAAAATTAAAAAAAAACGCATAAAAATTCGTATATTTCGAGTAAAACTTTTTGTAGTCTTTTAAAGTTTGCTCTCCGAAAAAAGATTTGTATATCAAAAATATCCATTTTCTAAATAATTTTAAGAAAATTCCTTTTGAATTTCAAAAAATTCCATTTGTATTTCGGTAATTTCCAATTGAAACGTTTCCATTTGTATTTTAAAGTTTTTTAAATACTTTTCAGAAAATTCCATTTTAGAAATTTCCAATTGTATTTCAAAAATTTCTATAAATATTTCAAAATTTTTAAATTTCTTTTCAGAAAATTCCAATTAGGTATATTTAAAACATCTCCATTAGTATTTAAAAATTTTTAAATGCTTTTCCGAAAATTTTGATATGCAAATGAAATTTTTTTGAAAAACATTTAGATAATTTTTAAATAAAAATGGTAATAAATTTAATGTTGTTTTTTTTCGACCTTTATATTTGTAATGTAAATGATATAATTGAGCTCGAAGTCTATTCTTTTAAATAATTTTTATTTTATTTTTCCGATATTTCGAAGTTCATCAAATTTCATCACTATAATTTAACAATAAACATTACAAATGTTTTTATTGTTGTTTATGTTTTCTGTTACATTATTGAGTGTCCCTGATGAGGAAATTCGATTAATTTCGAAATATCGGAGAAATAAAACAAAAATTATTTAAAACAACAGACCTCGAGCTCAATTATTTCATTAACATTAAAAATGGAAATTTCTGAAATTCAAATTGAATTTATTAAAATTCAAAAGTAATTTTTTTAAATCATTTAGAACATTTTGAAATGAAATGCATGCAGAAGATTTTGAATAGGAATATAGTTAGTAATTTCAAAATCATAATTGAACATTTTTTGATATAATTTATATTTTCTGAAATAAAATTGGAAATTGTATAGAAAAGCACATTTCTACAATAGTTTTCTTAATAAAAATGCATTTTTTTGCATATTGTATCGCTTTGTTGACTTCTTTTAAATTAATTTACTAAAAAAAAACAATTATCCCCTTTTCTTGGACGAATGTCCTCCTTTTTTGAGTTTGACGTCCTCTTTTTCTCCAAATGGAAATGGCAATCCTACATTATTGTATTGTTTTTTGTGGACTATCGATTAATTTTTTAATTTTTTTTTTAAGTCAATTTATAAAAATCCGACCAAATTTTTTTAATTTTTTCTATCCACACAAAAAAAATGGAAAATTTCAGAACGGGTTTAGAAAATTTTCCAAAAATAAAATTTGCTCGATATCCCATACAAAACTATACAAGAATGTAAATTTTAGAGATTGTGGTACATTCCGTTTTAATTTAAAAAATATTTAATCAAGGAAACTCGACACAAATTTGAAAATTTTTCCAATATTTGACCATGCCTCCTAAGCCCACTTTTTGAAAAATTAAGAAACCAAAAATGGAATTTTCTTAGTTCCATATAGGGAAATTCGTACAACCTATTCAGAAATTCACGGGACACATGTTTTTCTGTAGTGGGACATTTGGGACGGAATGCCAAAATACTCTGTAAAATGGCCGTAATCTCAATTCAACAGATGTTTGTCAGAGTTTTCTGTCAAAATACACATTTAAAGAAAATACTTTGTATCTTGTTGTGACAAAAAACAAAGTTTTTAGTAAAATTACCAAGAAAGGTTGCTAGCTGGAAAAGTATGGTGTACTCTGTTAAATTAGCAGAGTTTTAGTGTAATTTAACAGAGTTATTATTTTGAGTGTGTATTTTAAAGTACTCGACTCGAGTACCTTTCACGATGAGATTGTGTTTAGAACAACTGTGCTTAAATAATAAAGTTACCTTACTATGGGAATGAAAATTGTGCTACTTTAATCCCCACAATTGTTTATACCTACATACTATATTAACAAAAAACTTAACAAAGTACTTTAAATTATCCTGAAACTGGGGAAAAAATTAATTTTATAAAGCAGAAAGTAAATAAGCCATGGTGTATTACAACAGCTAGAACTACAATAATAAGAATAATAATAGCTGAGTTTTTGTGTTTATTGTTGTAAAATAACAACACTATGAAAATATAAAATGAATTCTACGTGAAACGTTTTTTTTAGTTTAATACAGAAATAAACAAAAAAAAATAAAAAAAATATATATAGTTGTGTTGGTTGTTACGTTTATCCGTTTGTATTCAGTATTTATACGGGTTATTTACACAACAAGTATAATCAGTATATGTATTTGTTGTTTTTGTTGTTGTTTTTAGTGCATAAGTACAATTTGCACAAAAAGTTATTGGAAATCTAGCTCTTTTGGTTCAGACTGCATAATTCTTTCCACAGACGGAAGAACGAACTTTGCAAAAATGTCTAAGAATCAATAATTCGTTGCGTTTAGCGCGAATTGTAGCCAGAGATATAAAAAGATCAGTTCGAAAATCCGAGAAAGATCAATTAAAGTACGAACAAAATCATTTAAAATTCCACTCATGCTAAAACACCATGTAATTTCGGTTTACACAGAATGCACCACTCCTTATTTTTAAATTTTTAAAGCAGCATCATCATAATGATTAATAAAGAAACATGACCTCGAGCCAAAAAACTAATTTTTAAAATTTCACAAACTCTTTGCACATAGTGTATGTCTAACTAAATGTACTTTGTAATATACTTAAAATAGAATATTTTTTTTGTTAACACAAAAACAAAAAGGTACATCTCGTTTAAACTACAACAAATGAATTTACTTTAGGTTTATTGTTATGTGCCTTGTTTAACTTCATTTTTGGAGAAAACTTAAAACAATAGAGGCCTTTCTTCTTAACTAGGAAACAAATATTTGATATTTACGTTAAGACAAAAAATTTTATGTTATTTTTTAATCAAATAAATGGGCAAAATTGCAATAAATGCAATTTTGTCTTTATTTTCTTATATTGTTTGTTGTCTTATTGTATTGTACACATACATAAAAGGCATTCCACACCAAATGTCCAGCGAAAAACAACATGGATACCGTACATTTCTGAACTGGTGCTATGGGTAGACCTATATGAGCTAAGAAAATTGCGTTGTTGGTTTTTAATTTTTTTCAAAAATTGGGCTTAGAAGGCGTGGTCAAATATTGGAGAAATGGTCAAATTTGTCCGAGTTAATCATAATCACAAACATTAACATTCTTGTGTAGTTTTGTAGGTGATATCGACTAATTTTTTTTTTTTTTTAATTTTCAGAAGATTTCTTTAATTTTCCCTTTTTTTTAAAAAAGTCAATTTATCAAAAATCCGTCCACTTTTTTTTAACATTTTTTTTTTTGAAAGTTTAGATGTTTGTCTTTCCACACAAAAAAATTCAGAAATGTGTTCCTCATTTTTTTTTCTAGAAAATTGCATTTGAACTTTTAATTTCAGAACAATTTTGTAAGTTGCTTGTATTTTCTTGTTTCAACATAGAGTATGAGTAACATTTATGCATATATTTAATTCTCATGTGCAATGTTGAAACAAGAAAATACAAGCAAATTACAAAATTGATATGAAAATGCGATTTTCTCGAAAAAAAAACTAAAAACACATGTCTGCAACACATAAACTTAAAAAAAAAAATTAAAAAAAAGTGGCGAGATTTTTTGTAAATTGACTTTTTTATAAATGGAAAATTTGAGAACGGTTTCTGAAAATTAAAAAAAAAAAAATTAATCGATAGCCCATACAAAACTATACAATAATGTAAATTTGTGAGAATGTGGTGCATTCTGTTTTAATTTGATAAATATTTAATCAACTCGACACAAATTTCACCATTTTTCCAATATTTGACCACGCATCCTAAGCCCAGTTTTTTTAAATTGAAAAACAAAAACGAAAAATCTGGTACTTTTCTATACATAAAAAAATATCTAAGAATCTGAGCCTGTTGCTATACGAAAAATGCTTTAGAGTTTCTATACGAAAAAAAAATCTTAGACTTTTTCTATACGAAAAATGTCTCCGAATCTGAGACTGTTTCTTTACAAAATATGTCTTAGAATCTCAGACTATTTCTATAAGAAAAACGTTTCAGAATCTGAGACTTTTTCTTTATGTCTTAGAATCTGAGGCTTTTTCCACACGAAAAATGTCTCCGAGACTTTTTCTTTACAAAAAATGTCTCACAATCTGAGACTTTTTCTAAATGCAGGATCTGAGACTTTTTCTAAACGCAAAATGTCTCAGGATCTGAGACTTTTTCTATACGAAAAGGTCTCGGAATCTGAGATTTTTCTATACGAAAAAAGCATCAGAATCTGATACTTTTTTTAGACGAAAAATAGCTCAAAATCTGTGACATTTTGAATACGATAAGAGTCTCAAAACCTGAGACTTTTTATTTTGATAAAAACTTCTATGAACTTAAGACTTTTAAAACTCAGAATCTGTAACTTTTTCAGTACGAAAAATATTTCACTATCTGAAACATGTTATGTAGGAAAAATTTGTATGAATTTGAGACTATTAATATAAGACAAATATTTCGTATAGAAAATGTCTCAGATGTATAACAAAAAATCAGTTAGATTCTGAGTATTATCCTGTAAGAAAATGTAAAATTTTCTTTAAAAACAAATAACAAAAAAATTTCTCCATTGTTGTATAAGCGAATTTATTAACATTTCAGTTCCGCTTAGGTCGAGGGCCGCGGGCACGTGCCCTAATGGTTAAAACGGTACTACAAGCACGGTAAGTACACAAAACCCTTTCTTATTTTTTTTTGGTTTAATTCAATCCACATAACATTTTAACAATTTTGTGGTGTCGAATGTTACCTTCCTTACCTGCCATAATTGTATACAAATTCATTAACCCAAATCCGACCATTGAAATTCGTGGCGACCTTGTATTAAAATTTTGGATTTTAGGAAAATTTTTACCAAAATTCGGTATTTTTAAACATAATAAAAAACTATCTTGCAAAACGTTAATAAATGGATGCGAATATCAAAAAATATCTGAAGTCGGTCGAGTAATTTTCGAAATATCGCAATTTGAAATTTGTCAAATTTCCACAAATGACGGATTTTTTACGTTAAGAAATTTTTTTATTAAGAGGTTAGGGTCAACGACCGATATTTTAATGTAATAATTTTTGATCCCATGGTGAAATGTTTTTATTTATTGTTAATAATTATAATTCAATTACAAATCATTATTTTTAATAATATAAACCTAAACGACAACTGAAGACAATATCCGCTATCTCGTTCTAGCGAAATTGATAATAGGGTTGTGGTGGGAATCGAACCCACGACCCCCTGCTTCATAGGCTTGCTCGCTACCAACTAACCTACAATGCATCCGATATATTGATGTGTTATAAACGGAATGAGGGTATAAAAATTACAAAATAAGCGCTTTTTAACATTTTTATCATGGGAAACACTTACGTCGGTAAGCAAACAATATGCATTTCTTTTTAGTTTTGTCTTTATCCTACAATCAGTTCATTTTTGGGGCAAATTATAAATTTTTATCGTAATAACTCCAATATTTGCTTCCCTAGAAATTAAAAATTTGATCAAATTTGTGATCAACTTTTTATTTAAAAAATATTTAAATAATAAACATACACTTAAAATAATAACTCTGTTAAATTACAGAAAAACTCTGCTAATTTAACAGAGTACACCATACTCTTCAAGCTAGCAACTTTTCTTGGTAATTTTACTGTAATACTCTGTGCAATTATTTGGACAAAAAAAAACTGTTAATTTATAGAGTTTTTACTAAAATATTGGTTAAATAAATCACCATTTAACAAAGAAAACTCTGCAAATTTACATATATTTGTAAAATGCATTTGATGCACCCAAAATTTTTCAGAAAAAACTCTGTACATTTACAGACTTTTTTTATAATTTTTTTTTTTTTTTGGTTCTTTTTAATTTTTTCTCAAAAAAAAAATACAGATAAAATTTTGGTGTTACAGCATTAACATTATTTTTTACAGAAAAAAAAGGTTTTTACTATGAAATTAAGATAACATAAAACTGAGTCCGGGATTTTGGAGATTGAAATTCCATTTACGAAAAATCCTTTGCTATAAGGGTGAGTAGAATTTGGAATAGGCTTCCAGTTCGTAAAAAATATTGTTCTTGCTCTGTGTTTACATTTAAAAAACGGATTTTGCGACAAATAGCAGTAGGGCCTAGGTTATAATATATATATATATATTTTTTTTCTTTGTTATAATACATGATTAGTTACTCTATCTATATTATCTATCCCTATGTAATAGTTTAATCATATATGGCCTAATATACTAGGCTCGATTGTAAAATTGATTAAATAAATAAAAAAAAAATAAAAAAAAACAAAAAAAATCGTTTTCAATGAATCTATTTTTTTTTTTTTTTTTTGGAACTTCGAAAATTTTTCAAAATTAATTTTTTAAAAAAACAGCATTTTTAGTGCATTTTTTTACTCTAATACGAAAAAAAATTAAAAAAAAAAAATCTGGGATTTGAAAATTTTACAAAATTTGACCAAAAAAATCCATGATCATGAGATACTCTCTGATCACGGATTTTTTTTTTAATAATTTTTATCTCATGATCAATTATTTTTTTTATTCTTTTTGTTTAATTACAACTCATCTTGAATAATTTCCACCTAATCGAGAACTTATAACAATGAGTTGTAGCTAAAAAAACAAGGGTTCTGGTAGGAATCGAGCCCACTACCCCCTCGTTGAAAGGCTAAAACGCTACCAACTAAACTACATTGGCCCCAAAAAGAGAGTACTTAACTATGATGCTTTCCCAGCACATAAGCGACTATATAAAGTACTTTGCCCTCTCCCTTGCGTATTTTTCTGCCTGGGTTATTTTTCATTTAAATGTACGTAATTAACCTGCACAAATATCTTACAATTTTTATAATTTTGAGAGTTATATTTTAAATTGCACTTTAATGTTGTAAAATAATTAAAATATTTTCAAGCTGTAATTTTCAAAATTATAAATGTTTACTTAAAAATTCTCCATTAGTTAATTCATTATAATTTAAAGTTTATTTTAATAATCACTTTTTTGAGTAATTTGCAAACTATTTAACATGCTTCTTACTACGGGTATCTATCTATCTACTTACCTACATATATAATTTACTTGTTGTAACAAAAAGGTAAACATCGTTTCCATATAATTATGCAAAATATTTATGCAATGAATTTAAAGATATTTATGGGGTTAGTAGCAGCAAAAATTTGTGAAAATTTAGTTGTATGAACTTTTTTTTTTTATTTGAACATTGTTTAAAAATGTGAGTTGATAAAAATGTTTTAACTAAATTTTAAGGTCGTAACCAAACGAAGCCGAAGTTTAAACTTGGACCAAAACTACAACTTTGCCCTTAAATTTGTGTAATAAAGTCTTCTTTCTTAACCCCTACGGTTTTCTTCGTAACATGATTCCAAACAAAAGTTCAGTCCAAATGCTGTTTTTGTTCGTAATTTTTTAGATGTGGCATATTTCGCTTTTGGGGCCCCATTTTGGACCTCATTTGAGGATACAATGGGGCCCTAATTTTTAATCCAAATTTCAAAATTCGTGGAATTTTTAAATGCCCATAACTCTGCAAATTCTGCAGATACAAAAAAAAAACTTAAAGGCATTTTTGTAGTCCTTAACCCGTAGAATATGACCACCGAAGATACGTTTAAAAAAAAATTTACTTATTTAAAAAAAATATTTTTCCTCTGTATAAAAACAATTAAACTTAACTGAAGTAGTATTTCACTTACTTTTAACATATATTTAATTTTTTTAGTAACTGCAATTTTTAGAAAAAACCTAACTTGGAATAAAAAATAGTTTCTTTGGAGCCCTTGCATGCCCGACTTTTTAAATTTAAATTTTCGAATTTCATGTCGTAATACCAATTTCCACGTTATAGCTGATTGTGGGAAAATTTATGAAAAAGTTGGAAAAAACGAAAATCATCTTTTTATAACTGGCAGGGTCCTAAATTGTTCGTTAGTATCAAAAAATGAGTGAGCTAAAATTTTGGGACAATCGGCTAAAAATAACTCGTGCCGAAAATGGATTGAAGTTTTGGGACATTCTTATATGAAAGAAAAACCCGTTTTTCTATTTTTTGGAAAGATATTGGTGTTTGTTACTTTTTGTTAGTTTTTTGTAAAATAATATGAAAATGGTATTAAATTACCTTTCCAAAAAGACTAATAAAATTAAAATCTGATAAAAAACAAACATTTTAAGTATACATGCCCCAGACCATTGCACTATAGGGAATTTTTAGGTATTTTCTGGCCAAAACTCTTCTAGCTGAGATATCGACCCGAAATTTGGCAAGATTGTTTGGTATGATGTTTTTAGGCCCTATATAAAAAATAGGCATGGTCGGACATGATTACAGCATCTTTTCATGACTTTAAAAAAAAGTAAATTAGTTATAAAAGTTTGTATGTATAAAACAATACTAAAAAAAATAGTTAATCTCAAAACATCATCAGTAACATAATTTACCTTCATTTTTTTGTTACTCACGATAAAGGTAAGTCACGCGTGAGCATTTGAGACTCACGTGAATTTGATCTAAATAATTTGTCGAAAAACAATAAAAAAAATGGAACTAGTTTGTAATCCAATTTTATGAAAAATATTGCGGTGATTGTCGAGACTCACGCACATCTCACGTTAATTCAAAGTATTTGAGACACTTTAACATTTTTATATGTAAAAATTCAATTCAAACACTTGTAAAGGTATTTTAAAAATATTTTTTTTTTTTTACAAACTTTGGGGACTTCAGTGAGTAAGTGGATAAAGTTAGAGACTAACTGAAAACTAGACTTTAATTGCCATTACACTCGTCTACAATACACCTTTTAGCAAATTTGCCCTATCTTTTACCTGAATCAAAATAATCGCCAAAAACGATTTGGCAAGTATACTTGCCTGTGGTCGTCAAAGGGTTAAAATACACATATTCTATTACAAAGCATGATAATACAAGTAAGAAAGTTATAGTTGGTCAAGACCGACCATATGATACCCTTCACCAGTGTTTTCCGGAAAATGGGTCCCAAATCCAAACATGGACCGATTGTATCTGTCTTTTATTAGATCTTTATTTAGTGTACAAAACACACACAGATCAAATTTTCGTGGAATTGGTTTATTTTTTTGTCAATAGACGATTTTAACTAAATATCGGTCGAAATTTTTATATGGGGGACTAAGTCCAAAAATGGTCCAATTTTATTCCGATTTGATTTGGATACTAAAGTACACGTTTAACAACTAAAAATAAAATTTTTATCAAATATTTTAATTTTTAGGAATTTTGAGGGAATTATGCGAATATCGGAAAGGTGGTTTGTATGGGGACTACCAGAAGGACTGACCCGATTCCTTTGAAATTTGGAATGGTGATTTGTGCATACAAAATTTGATTACCTGCTGAATTTCAAAGCCATATCAATTATAATACGGTTATTAGAGTCATTTAAGCCGAATCCAATTGCGACCTGTATCGTGCTTAAACCGATAGATGGACAGACGGACGGACGGACGGACGGACGGACAGACAGACAGACGGACATCGCTAAATAGACTCAAAAAGTAATTCTGAGTCGATCGGTATACTTGAAGGTAGGTCTAGGACCAATATTTCGGGTAGTTACAAACATCAGCACAAACTCATTATACCCTGTACCACAGAGTGGTGTAGGGTATAAAAAATAAAAATATAGATCATATTTTATATCTATCATAAAACGCTTTTTTTGCGAAATTTCTACAAAATATATTTAATAATAACAATAATATTAAAAACCTTCAACAAGTAACTTACAATAAATAATTTCAAAATTTTAGTTAAAAATAAATTTGAAAAAGATGCACTTCCGTAAAACTTAAATGCCATTTCCCCATGGAGCCTCATGGACTAGCTGGCATATACATCTTGCGTAGAAAGAGTTCCTCTATGCTGTGTATAGTTATGGGAGTATGCAATTATAAGCAAAAAAAGTTGTAATCCAAAAAAAATTAAATTTAAGAAAAAAAAATTAAAAAAATTAATTAAATAATTATATAATATAAGAATCTGCATTTTAAAATAATAACTTCTGCACACAAAAATAATTTGGTCTATTGCTAATAAAAATACATTTTATAGGATTTTTTAATAGTTGTTTAAGTATGTTAATATTGCAATTAATTTTGTCCCCCAAAACAAAAAAAAAAAACATTATTAAAAATTTAGATTTGAACCCTTCTAACTAGCGGTAAAAGGGTTTGGTTGACAAAAAAATGTATCCTAGCATACTTTAAAATAGTTTACTTCAAAATGGCATCACAAAGAAAAGTATTGTGACACATAAAATTTGGACTTTTGGCCAACAATTCCTTTTAAATTCCCTATAGTGCATTGTATGGGTTTTAAAGCCAGAATTTAAAAATTTTCAAAATTTTTAGGCAAAAAAATGAAAAATGCCTGCGAATTTTGTACTGTTGCCCAAAACATTAAATCATGATAATGTTTTGCGGAAGATTTGGGTGTACTTGCCAAAGCAAAGTTTTTTTTTAGAAAAACTAATGTTATATTACTTTGCAATTCCATGCAAAATGAATTGAAATATCAGTCGAGGATAGGCTTGTGCATAATCGTTTGAGTGAGCGCTCATTTTCGCTCATTTCAGATAAAAGACCTAGTTCGTTCATCTAGTTCAATCGCTCTTTTGTGGGTTCGTTCAACTGTTCGTGACAAATCATCTATTGGTCGTTCATCTAGTTCAAATCGGTCAATTTTTGTTTTCGTTCAACAGTTCGTGAACGAATCTTTTTGATCATGTATGTTGTTTTGGCTTTCGTTCAAAAAATACAAAAATGTTGAAAAAAAAATAATAATTAAAAAAAATATATATACAATTTTTGTAAAAAAAAAAACATAAATGCTAAGAAAGCGTGCCAAAGGAGGAGAAAAAACTAACGCCTAATGACAAAATTAAAAAAAAAATCAACGACAGAACTAAAAGATCAAAATGAAGTAATGACCAATTGAGCTGAATGAACGAAAAGACCTAAAAAAGCGGAAATGAACGAACTAGATAAACCGCTCAGTAAAGTGAATAGTTCAATTTAACTAGTTCGTTCGTGAACGACACAACTCTAGTCGAAAATGCTGATCAGCATCTGTGGACCAAAATCGCAGATCAGCATTTTTGAAGAAAAATCGCGTTTTTAATATTTTTTTTTAATATTTTTAGATAACACAAACAACATTTCCCGCTTTTGAGACCAGTTTGGATAAACAAATTATTTTCATGTTTAAAAATCAGCATCTGTGGATCAAAATTGCGGTTTTAAATTTTTTAAAAAATTTTTCCAATCAAGTTCGAAAAATTTCCGAATTTTTGAGCCGGATTTGCTCAAACAATTCGGACATGAATTTTGGTCGAAATACGTGAGTTTTTCCAACTTTGCCGACTGAAGGAAGATGACCTTGAGAAATTTTTTTATTAATTTTCGCACAATCAGCTCTAACGCGGACATCATTTGCCAGGTATTACGACATGAAATTCGAAAATTTAAATTTGACGGGACGCCCAAGTAGTCACGTTTCGTACGCAGAGAATTTCATTCAAGAAAAAATCTTTTAATTTTAACATCCATCATTCAAATTTATTATTTTTCCAATCACATTTGTCTAACCTCCTTAAATTTGTCTAAAACACCAAAAAACAATGCGAAGTTTTTATGATTTATAAATTTTTAAGTAATTGCATGTGCTAATCAATCTTATAAGTTTTCAGAATTTTGATTAAGTTTTCCCCAAAAAAAATGAATAGGCACTTACCCCTTAATAACACTTAAGGCTATTATAATGTATGATTACAATATACGATTAAATGATAAACTATCGATGTACCTAATAATATATTGACACTTAACAACAGCTAAAATGGATGAAAGGAAGGAAAAGGTATTTGAATATTCATACGTTGCATGTATTTAATGTATATGAGTGTGTGTGTGTGTTGTGTAGTGGCATGCCATACTACGTGTATAACATACATAAAATGCTCATAAACACACACACACACACTTGCAGCCATGTAAACATAACACACATGTGCATGTGTGTTAGTGTTAATCATTTTCCTTATTGTACTTGTAATCAGGATAATTTACACAACAATGCTTAATGCTTTAGGCACAATTTACCCAAGCATAATTTACGTTTTGTAATAAAGTGAAATGAGGTTTTTGTTGCTTCTGTTGTTGTTGTTGCTGTTGTTTTGTTGGTTTTTTTTATTATTTTTATTGTTGTTTAATGTCGTTGTTGTGTTTGTTGTTTTTGATGCTGTTTGTTGTTGTGGTTGCATTTTTTTTTTTTAGAAAACAAAAACTGCAACAAACAACACAAAAAGCAATATAATAAATATGGGAAAAAACATTTATTTATACACATATATTTTTTTTTTTCTTATAAAACATAAAAAAAAAAATAAATATAAATCCCTCTAGACCTCCAAAAAAATAACAAAAACAAAAAAAATCAAAAGGGAAAAAACTACTAGACGGTTTAGTAAACACAGCACTTAGAAATGCCATGCAGTAAAAAAAAATATTGAAATTAAGGTGACCAGATGTTGATAAAATTTATTTAAATTAGATTTTAAAGAATTAGATAAGAGAAAAATCTGAGAGAATTTACTACTGGAAAAGTGTTACATACTGACAAGGAAGACACACAAAAAAAAAACCTTGTCACATTACTAGAAAAAGTCTAGTAATCCCATTTTACAAATATTTGACAGTTTCCTAGTTTTTTAACAAAAAGTTTTCACTCGAAATTTAAATTTTGTTGTAGTTTTACATTTTTTTTTTTGTTGTTTTACAATTTTTTTGTAATTTAACAAATTTTCAAGGTTTTTTTACAAAAAAGAAATCTAGTAAATTCACGATAATTCCTTGTAAGTTTTATTGCGCCAAAAAAGTTGTAAATTTACAATTTTATTGGTAAAAAGCTTGTAAAATTACAAAAAAAGCTCGTAATTTTTACTAGAAATTGTCGTAAAATATGAGGTAGCAAAAAATCTAGTTAAGTTACGAAAACTACTTGTAAGTTTTATCGCGTTAAAAAATTTTAAATTTAAAATTTTTTTGGTAAAAAGCTTGAAAAATTAAAAAAATTTTGGTAAAAGGCTTTACAAGGAATTCTTGTCAAATAGGAGGTAACAAAAAAAAGTTACAAACTTTTCTTGGTTTTTTACAATTTTTTTTTTTAATGTATGAAACTTAAAATATGTATAAAAGAGACTATTCAAGAGCTGGGTTGTTTTGGCTTATTGGCCATTTCGGTGTCTTAGGACTTCAAAAAATTGGTAAAAAAATGGCGAAAAATCGTTTTTTGATTTTTCAGATATTCTTTTTAAGAAACTATATGATATTTGCATGTGAGAAGAAAGGTTTGTTTGATGCCAGTCCAACGATTAGATAACGTTGTAAAAATTCGACATCGATGTATACATTTTTCATTAAAAATAAACGTTTTGGAGGGTATTTATTAGAGTTGTCAATTATTCGCCTTTCAACTTTGTTCGAATAACTCAAATAATTGTTTTTGTTCGTTCGATCAAACGATTAAATCTTAAAAATTATTCGATTAATCGATAAGAATAACGAATAAAAAGTGGTTATTAAAAAATATTTTTATTAACAAAAAAATAAACAATTCATATAAAAAACTTAAAAATAAAATATTTAATATTTTATGAACAAAAAATAATTAAAAAACTTATAAAACAAACTTAAAATTTTAATAATTTTAGGTTGGTGGGAGTTGGCGAGGGACGTTGAGGACATATTTCCCCTCTTCATAAATGTTTACGAATTAATTTTTACGATATTTACGTCTAAGAAAACAATTTTATCATTATTGTGTTTTTCTGGTGGTGTTTTACTTCTTTAAGGGGGAACATTTTTCCCCTTGTCCGATTTTGCCTCCGAACTTAACCAGCCTTTGAACATAAGACGTAATCATGCCAAACTGCAGGAGTATAGCTCTTTTATTTTGGACTGTATCATGCCTCCGCAGACGAACATCGCTAGAATGTCGTACACTCAAAAAAAAAAAAACTGTAAAGTTAGCAAAAAAAGCTTGTAAACCTACAAGAAAATTTGCTGATTTTGAACCCACAATTTTTTTGGTAAAGTTAGCAAAACCGTTTTGCTAAAAATTAGTTAACTGAAATAATTTTTATTTCAACTTAGTTCATACACATTTGAGGACCCCATTGGGTTCGGACCCAATAGGTCCAGACCCCGATGGGCCTAGACCTAGTTGGGTTCCTTAAAAATCGTCATAGTTTTTGATTCAAAATTTGTGTCCGTTTAGCTCTACCTTGCTTAGTTTTTGAGATACGTGATTTTAGGGGATCACTGGGGTCTTGAGAATTAAAAAACTCGATAACTTCAAAAATATTACTCGGAGAGCTTTTGGTTATTTTGCGGTCTTGTTCTACATGCTGAGAGCTACAAAAATTCTTTTGGACTTTTTGTTGTGTCGGCAATATTTACCGAGATATGAGCATTTTAAAATTTTCGGGAATGCAAACTTTTTTGGATCCAAAGTTAGGTCCCATTAGGGTCCACACATGTGAAGAGGGCCCGCGAAAGTATGGCGATTCTAAGAACCAAAAATGCCCTCCATTTTGCTCTATCTGGCTTAGTTTCCGAGATAGCGCCATTTTAAGTTTTCGGAAAATAAAAAAAAACTTACCATTTATTTTTGCTAATGTTAGCAAAAAATCTTGTAAAAATGTTGTCAACTCAATTTCAAATTTAGCAAAAGAAATTAGTTCAAAGTTTGTTTAAAATTGCTAATGTGCTAAATGAAGTTTACAAGAATTTTTTGCTAACATGCTAATCTCAACTAAAAATTTGCTAAAAGTTAGCTAACTAGCATTAGCAAAAAAAAATTAGTAAATCTACTAACGTATTTTTTTGAGTGTAAAATAGATCACTGATCAATAATATATATACTTTATGGGGTTCTAGACCGATATTTCTATGCTGCAGTTGGAGGGTATAAAAAAATAATTGTTCGATTAATTGGCATAAATTATTCGATTTATTCGTTATTCGAAAATCGTAATTTTTAAATTAATCGAACAAGAGTTTGGTTTTGTTTGATCGATTAATCGAATTATTCTTAATCGATTGACAACTCTAGTATTTATATGAAGACATAGACCTACGATATCCTAATGAATACGAAATAATCTTTATTTAATTTAAGTCGAGAAGTATTTTTGCTCTTGACGATGTTCCTGTTAGCTCGGTTGTTATTGAAATGTTCCCGAAGGTCCACATTGTTTCATAAGGAGACAACAAAATTTTTAAACATTCCTATGGCCGGCCGATAAGCCGAGACAACCCCAACCTTAAAATCGTCTCTTTTATAAATATTTTAAGTTTCAGACAAATCGGTTCATACACTCAAAAAAAAACTTGTAAAATGACAAGAAAAATTTGTAACCTTTATTTTTTGCTACCTTCTATTTGACAATAATTTCTTGTGATTTTATAAGCTTTTTACCAATAATTTTATAATTTTACATGCTTTTTAACAATTAAATTGTAAATTTTCAATTTTTTTGACGCGATAAAACAAGGAGGTCTGTTGATTTTACTAGATTTTTTTCTACCTCCTATTTTACGAGAACTCCTAGTAAAAATTACGAAATTTTTTGTAATTTTACAGGCTTTTTACCAATAAAATTGTAAATTTACAACTTTTTTGGCAAAGTAAAACTTTCAAGGAAATCTTGTGAATTTTCAATTGTTTTGTAAAAAAAAGTTAAAAATTTGTAAAATTACAAAAAAATATTGTAAAATTAAAAAAAAAAAAACGTAAATTTCGATCGAAAATTTTTTATTAAAAAACAAGGAAAACTGTCAAATATTGGTAAAATGGGATTACGAGACTTTTTCTAGTAATTTGACAATTTTAAAATTTTCGACAATTTTGGTTAATTAACCAAAAAGTTTGGAAACTTTTCTTACTGTTAGGAAAAAACTTTAGTTCATGTACTGCTAAATAGTCTTCAATTTCCCATAAATGGAACTCCCCAATACATGGAAGAAATTCTTACAGCCAAAGAAATTTTACCAAATAAAAAAAAACTTCCTCTTCTTTAGTTTTAGGAAGTAATTTTCTACAAATCAGTTCATTTATCTTCTTTCATTTATCAGCTCATTATATTTATCTTCTTTCATTTATGGCGGTTTTTTCAATTATCTTAGTAAATTTTTCATAACTTGCGGATTTTTTTTCAAAAAACTTAAAATGGCAATATCTTCAAAACTAAGCCAGATACAACAAAATGAAGGCCATCGTTGGTTACTAAATCTCCATTGTATCGCTGGGCCTCTGCAGATGTATGGACCCCCATGGGTCCTAACTTTGAATCTACAAATGTTGGAATTCCTGAAAATTTTAATGTGCTCATATCTCACGGCTCGGCCGAAACAACTACTATATTTCGAGTAAAATCAATTTTAAATAAATAAAACGCGGTCAAAAGTAAAAAAATTGTCATTTTAAGCTTATCTCGAAAAACGATGAGAGATATGAAAAAATAACTTAAGACAAAATTATTCCTCTAAAAAATTGCAATAAAACTACAAATTCACATTTCGCAATTTCAATGTTTTTGTTGCCAAAAATTGCACTTTTAACTTCCGAGCTAAAAAATTCGTGTTTTCTGTAAATAATTAAAGAATTGTTAATACCGCGATTAAAACTTCTTGTTTTACTTACTTTATTTAAATTTAATCGGATTTGTTACAAAAACATTCAGCTTTACCACAAGAAAATAAAATAAATTTAAAATGGGCTTTTAATTTTATTTCCATACAAATTGTTTTTGTTTTAAAATCGACTTTCAAAAAATGTATTGAAAATTTGAAATTTAAAATAAAACTTTTGTTAAAATAGACTTTTTGTTTTCTTGTGGTAAGGGCCATTATTGTTTTTGTTTTTAAAATCGACTTTCAAAAAATGTATAGAAAATTTGAAATTTAAAATAAAACTTTTATTAAAATAGACTTTTATTTTTCTATGGTACGGGCCAATATTTTTGCAATATGTTTTTTTCTATAAATGTTTAATTGCAGCTTTGTGTGTTAATAACTCGAAAAGGAAGCGAGATATCAAAAAATTACCCATGACCAAAATTATTCCTTGCAAAAAATTCAATAAGATTGCTCACTCACATTTGTTTGTTTTTATGGTTTTGTGAAAGAAAACACCAATTTTAACAGCGTTAAAAGGACATTCTTAACTTTAATACAAAATTTTGATTTTGAAAATCCATGGTGTCCTTCACAGGAAAACAAGACATTCAAATATAGTTTTCAAAATTTTTTGTTGAAATTTTCCAAAAAATCTTCAATATATTTTAAACAATATGGTTTTTATAAGTTTTTTCGCAAGACTTACAGTTTTCGAGCCCAAAAATGTTAAAACTCTGCCAAAAAGTCAATATTGTCAAAAAGCGCTTTTTAAACGCCCATATCTTTCAAATATTGATCCAAAAAAATCATTTACGAAGCTCTATCAAATAACCAAAAATTAACAAAATCGGTGATCCGTCAGTAAAATTTCCCACACTCAAAATAAATTCTCTGTCCAATCAGCAGAAAAATCTGCTGAAAATACACCCATTTTGAGCCATATGAGAAATCTGCTGATTTTAGCAGACACGGGTTGATAAATATCTGTCATAAGAGGTGAATAAATATAACAAGAAAAAAAAAAACATACGCCGCCAGCCAGCATCGAACTCGCCACCTTCCGATTTGAAAGTACACTTCTTAACCACTACGCTACGGAAGCTTATACTTTTATCTGGCGTTTTAGTTATTAAACATGTGTGTTGTTCGACAGCAGAGAAATCTGATTTTAGCAGAAATATCTGCTGATTTTAGAAGAAAAATCTGCTAATTTTAGCAGAGCAATCTGCTGATTTGAGCAGAATAATCTGCTGATTTCAGCAGAACAATCTGCTGATTTCAGCAGAGCAATCTGCTGATTTCAGCAGAACAATCTGTTCAGATTTTTTTTTTATATAAAAAAATTTCTTGAAAAAATAATGAAATTCAGCAAACAAAATCAGTATAAACATAGTAAAATGTCTGTTATTTTCTAAAACTGAATGACAGAGATCTTAGTAAAAATATCATTCTCAGCAGAACAATCTGCTAAAAGATTGCTTATTCAAATTGAAAGTCGTTTAACAGATTTTTTGACAGAGTTTTTCTTTTGAGTGCATGGATTTGCTTAGATGTGTTTTTCCAAATATTCGAAAAGAAAAAATGTTTTTGCATTTCGGTAAAAAAACGTATTATTTTAAAAATATTTCCTAAGAGAAGAAGACTCCAGTTTTCACATGAAGCAAAATTTGTTAAAATCAGCTTTTTATTCTTCCCACTTTTGCTAAATCAGTCGAACTTTGACCCGCCATAATTCTGTAAATACACCAAATTAAAAAAAAAACAAGTGAGAGTGTTAAATTCGGCTGTGCCGAATCTTTGATACCCTCCAACATGTTAAAGTATATATAAAAAAATTTCAGAGGCGTTTTTGGAGAGGGGCTCTGTGGGGGTGCTAGTGGATACCTTCCCCAACGCAATAAATGTTTACTAAATTATTTATTATGCTTTTTGAACTTTAGTTATATTATTTTCTCATAATTTTTATGTTTTTTTAATCCACGCCCACAAAAGGTCTTCCAAAAAAGACTAAAATTTCAGCTAAATTGTAGTCATTTGTTTCCCCCCACAAATTTGTAACACTATATTTACAAAAGAAATTTGTAAATAAAGTGTCACATATTTGTATTTACTAAACATTAAAAACTCCCTTAATTATTTTTCCTCCTGGCCACTCTAATTTTTATACATGCACCATACATCTAACAACAGACTAAAGGAAAATTTGTCTGAAAGCAAAAGCACACAAAGCGTACAATGTATTTGTACGTTTGAATGTGTACATTGACTCACACACATACTCGAACTATTGCTACATGGTATATTAACATTCAAAATAGGCAAAATTTCCTTTAAATGGGGAAAAAAGGCTCAAAAACAAAATATATAAAAAAAAAACTCTAAACGTCTACAAACGACAATGTGTTAGTTTGTATGTGTGTGTGTGTGTGTTTGTGAATGTTTTAGGCCAACTAAAACTAGGTGCATCAATGTACCAAATCTGCAAAGACTATTGCTGTATTGGATTTTTTTTTTTTTTTGAGAAAAAGGAGAAACAGTTTTTTTTGAAGAATCTGGGAAACTAGAGACTAAATGTAGTAAAACTGCATTTACAGTTTTTCATTTCGTGATCCTGTTTCCTTTTAAAATGACTTGAAAGTTTTAGAGGATTATATTTTATAAAATATTTTGTAATATTTGTACTTGTTGTAGGATGCCACTATTGTGAGCAAAGGGGGATTTCCCCTAATTTTCCTATTTTATTATTTTTACATATCAGGAAAAAGGAGGTAAGTAAGGTAAATTTTTAACAAAATATGTTGATAAAGTTTTCAAATGACTTAATCCACAAATTTTTATTCTGATATGGCAAAATATAAAAATGAAAAAATTAGGTGAGATCCACCTCTTTCATCTGCCGTCACCAGTGTCATCCTAGGACAATTACAAATATTCAAAAATATTTTACAAAATGTATCCTTTAAAACTTTGAAGTCCTTTTAAAAGGAAACAGGACCTCGAAATGAAAAACTTTAAACGCAGTTCTATTCCATTTGATATCTACTTTCAGACGTATATCATCCGGTTCATGTCTAATATTGGCTGCCGGACGGTGTTATTTGAAGCATCCTGCTTTTAAAACTGCCAAAAAGTATGCTCTAAAAAATTAAGAAAAATATTTAAAATAGCATTTATTGAAATTGAACTTTCCAAATCTGATAAGGTACAGTAATTGTAAGATAAATAATTTTTAAATTACTCTAATCGAATATATTTTTAAATAACATTTAAAAAAGCGACGATATCACCATATTTTTTTTTTTTTTTATATTTTAGTCTCTCGATGATGTCTCTTTTTAAGAACACCCAGTTTTTCAGCAATAGTCTTAACCTACTTGGTACCTACGTTGTATAAGCATTTGTTTGACTATGTACGTAACTACACACAAACGAACGAGCGAAAAAAAAATATATTTCAATAAGTGGAAATATCTACGTTACATTATCTCAAATATAGGCTAAATTAAGCGGGAACTTTTTGATATTTTATTTTATAAATGTGAAACATACTGCATTATACATATATAAACTATAGTATATAAAGATATAAGTTAGCGAATATATATAAACGCTAAACACAAAATTAAAATCAATTCAATTCCCAAAATCCCTATATACAAATTGTGAATGTTTGTATTTTAAAAGTTTATCGAAATATGGCATTTAAGTATGTATTAGGCGGGATTGAAAATTTACAAAGTCTTTGGATTAAATTAAAATGGTTCCTCCTTTTAAGGAGGAAGAAATATGCATCAAAAATTGGAGTTTTTTTATTTATTTTTGGTTCAGTTTTTTATATGGAACCATGGACACGTTTTGAATAGTCTGTTTTATTAAAATTTTCGCACAAAAATATGCGGAAAATTGTACAAAGAAGTTTGAGAAAAATCGCTTAAAATCGATTGTAAAATATATAAAAAATTATGTTTTAAAGAGATTTATTCCAGCTCGAGGTCATTATTTACTTTACTAATTAAATCTATGATATTCTGATAGAATAATTTTTAAGAAAATTATTTTACTGTTTTAAATTTATTTAATTTTTGCAAGACTAATTCTAAGTAAACACGTGTTTTGGAATTTGTCAGATTCCATTATCAAGACTATTAAGCAAATATAAAAACCCAATAGAAAACGTAGCAAAGGGAATTTAAATGACAAATCGCTAATGTTTTACCCTTTAACGACCACAGGCAAGTATACTTGCCAAAGCGTTTTTGGTGATTATTTTTGTTCAAGTGAATGATAGGATGTATGTCCTTTATTTATTTTAATAATTATACAAAGTATATATGTTTTAAAATAAAAGTTCAGGGTGAACATAGGGCGTTTACAATTTCTCTCCATCTGCTTCGGTTATAGGCAAGGGCTTTAATTTGGTTCCATGATTTGTTGACAGCACTGCATTCTCGATTAATTGTTCTCATCCAGGTGGTTTGTGGTCGACCGGGTCTACGATGGCCTTGCGGGTTCCACTGAAGTGCAGCACGTGTAATATCATTTTGTGGTCTTCTTAAAATATGGCCTATCCACGTCCACTTACGTTTCATTATTTCAGATTCTATTGTTGTGTTATCTGTAAGCTGTAGTAGTTCCGTTGTAAAAATGGTGTTGGGCCAGAAAATACAAAGGATGCGGCGTAAACATCGGTTTTCAAAACCCTAGAGTTTTTTCATATTAGACTGTGTTACTCCCCAAGTTGTAGAGCCATATGGCGTACGGACATAGCGCCCAAGGTCTTATCGCCCAAAACCGTAAATGACATATCGCCCACACTGCGACATATAGCCCAACATGATAGGTCTAAAAATGTTATTTCTCCCAAAACAAAATTGTCAAAAAATCCAAAATATTTTTTTTGGGCGAAATGTCGAAATTGCGACTTCTATGATTTGTTTTATTGTAATAAAGGTTTTCTGCGTAGCCGGCCTTTGGCCGGGCTTAGGGATTATATACTCCATGCATTAAACCCACCCTCTCTGCAAACCAAAGCTATTTTGGTTATCAGGCCTCTTTGAGGCATAACAAATTTGGTAGCGTAAAGGACTGCTACCCCAGAAAACTTTACTTTGCGGAGAGGGTGGGTCTAATGCATGGATTTTGTAATCCCTAAGCCCGGCCAAAGGCCGGCTACGCATAAAAACTTTAAAATATTGTGTTAAAAAAAACAATTTTGGTGAGTTTTATGATTATTTTTTTGGGTGCTATGACATTTTATAAATATAACATTTTGATATTTGGGTAAAATGACATTTTTGATAATTTATATAAATTTAAAGAAAATTGTTAAAATACCCAAAAATAATGGACATATCGTCCAAAAAATTTTGCAACAACAACTAACACACAGTTTTTTTGGGTGAAATGACATTTTTAAATTGGGCGATATACACTTGGGCGCTATGTCCGTACGCCGAGCCATATAGCAGCACGGATTTAACGCTACAATCAAAGATGCGAAGTTTTGTTTTACTGCTGATAGAGTTTGATTTCCATACCTTCTGCAATGATTGAAAGGCCACTCTGGCTTTATTTATACGAGATCTTATATCTGCTGTTGTGCCACCATCTTTAGTAATCACGCTTCCCAGATAATTAAACGATTCTACGTCCTCGATTACAACATTTTCAAGTTGCAGTGGCGTGGTTGAATTTGTCCCTATACGCATTAGTTTGGTTTTTTTCAAATTGATTCTAAGCCCAAATTTCATAGCGTTCGCTGAGAGTTTCTTCAACTTATCTTCTATGTCACTGAAACGATGTGCCATTAAGCAAATATCGTCTGCGTAATCGATGTCGTTAAGCTTTTCTGACATATTCCACTGAATACCATTTTGTGCTTCGGCATTAGTTTTCTCAAGTACACTGTCAAGTAACAGGAGAAAAAGAGTTGGCGACAGAATACAACCCTGCTTAACACCTGTTGTGGATGAAAAAGGTTGACTATCTTTGCCATTGAAACGTACTCGGCTGGTAGACTCTCTATATAATTCTCGTATTAGCATTACGATTTTATCAGGGATGCCTTTTGACGATAGCGTGCGCCACAGATGATCTCGCGATACTGTGTCAAAGGCCCTTTCAAAGTCGACAAAGAGGAGCTAAAGGTGAGTGTTATATTCTTTGGACTGTTCTATAATGATGCGAAGTGTATTTATGTGGTCCGCGCATGATCTACCCGTCCTAAAACCTGCTTGCTCGTTACGAAGCATTAATTCTACTGCTGGTGCAATACGTCCAAGTAGAATTGTAGCCAATAATTTTGAAATGGCATTGAGCAACGTGATGCCTCTCCAGTTTTTACAATCACTTAAAACCCTTCTTTTGGGAATCGTGACTACCACTCCTTCTTTCCATTCATTTGGTATTTCGATTGAAGTCCACACTTTTTTAATAATGGGAGCAAGTTTTACAGCCAGTATTGGTGCACCGTATTTAATTAGTTCTGAAGGAATATCGTCTGGGCCTGCTGATTTGCCATTTTTAAGTTTTTCAATGCAAAGTTTAATTTCACTTACTGATGGAGGGGCAGTGGATATATCTCTTCGCTGGTTACGTCTGTTTGATTGTTGTTCGTTTACGGTATCGCTGTTATGTAATGTTGCATTTTCGGTAAAGAATTCACGCCACCGGTTGAGTTGTTGGTCCGGGGATGACAGGAGAGTGCCGTGTTCGTCCCTTATAGTTGCAGTGCTCCTTATGTTATTACCACTGAGCTTCTTTATAGAGGCGTAGACTTGCCGCATATTGCCAGTATTTGCCGCTCGTTCCGTCTCTTCGGCTACGCTATTATAATACTTTTCCTTATCTTGGCGTACAAGTGTTTTTACTCTTGAGGCAGACTGTTTATATTGAAGTTTTGCTGCATGTTTTTGTTCTGGAGTTTTTGCTTTATTCTTAATGTTTTTAAGGTGCTTGCGGTTTTTTATTTCCACCTATGTTTCATTGCTGATCCATGGTTTTCGCCTCTTATCAACATGTCCAAGTACATCTTTGGCGGTTTGTTTACAGGCTGTAGCTATATCGTCCCAAGATTGTTCGCAATCTACATCAGATGGAAGTTTTAATGAAAGCGCATTTCTATATAACTCCGCTGTAGAGGGGTCCTGGAAACGAGTGGTATTAAATTTTGCTACATGTTTACGTTGTTTTATTGCTGCCGGTCGAAGACGAAAAGTGCCCACTAGCAGTTCATGGTCAGTGTACAGATCAGCGCCTCTTCTAGTTCTGACATCTTCGAGAGATCCAACAAAAAGTTTGCTTACAATAACGTGGTCAATTTGGTTACGAGTGTTTTGGCCAGGTGACTCCCAAGTATACTTGTGTATATCTTTGTGTATAAAGTGTGTTCCACCAATGTACAAACTCTGTCTAGCGCATAAATCGACAAGCCTTTCCCCGTTATCATTTCGGACATCTCCCAAACCATTTTTTTCCCATTACTGATTCTAGATTGGTATTGTCACTTCCGACTTTAGCGTTGAAATCGCCAATCAGGACTTTGATATCCCCTCCAGGAAGTGAGTGGTGTCGAGTTGGGAGTAAAAATCATCTTTGGAACTATCATCATCAGGTTCAGTAGGGGCATAACATTGGATGACAGATATATTACGAAAGCCGCAAATAAATCTTGCAACTATTATGCGATCAGATATCGGTTTGAACTCTATCAAGCAACGGCTAGAAAATGGGGTTAAGAGAAAACCAACGCCCCGAAATCTTGTACAACTGTTTCCGGAAAAAAGCAAATGGTGGCCAGATGGAAGATGCGTGGAACCACTTTGTAAAATTCTTGTCTCACTTAGCCCGAGAATCGAGAGTTTGTAGTTGGACATTTCTTTGCAGAGTTGTTCTAATCTGGATGGATCCGAAAGAGTTCGAACGTTCCATGTTCCAATCATAATCCGTGTTTTAAAGCCAAAGGTCGTTATCTTTAGAGGGTTTGTTCTTTTATTTGAAATTGTATTCGTTTCTGTAATAGTTGGTTTTTACAGAGTGAGTTATTAGCACACAGCAAACCTGCTTTCAACGGTGAGGGTATCGTATAAGGGAGGAGGGGGTTTCAGAGGGGTTTGTCTTAGCTTTCTTCCTCCTAGTTCCTGAGACGCTCAATGGCCATTCAGGGTTACCTGTCGCTCCCTAACTAGGGTCCGCGGGGTCGACAATCCCGTTATCCACATAAGAGGATACCCTTGCGAATGATAGGGTAAGTGTCATAAAAGATGAATTGTAGAGTATTGTATGGGCAACAAAAGTGTTGTTTACAGTAAGTCTCTAATCACTGTAAGCCCTCAAAGTTTGTAAAATAATTTTCTCAATTTAAGAGACAAAAGGATCTTTACTTGATGAGCAAAATCGGGGGCAAGAAGGGGGTTTAGAGGTTCAAATTCTTGTAGGGTAACTATTATTGAGGTAAAGATCTTAAAAACTGCAACAAGTAGCAAATAGCTTTGCCCAGAACTGCGAAATCGTCAAAGGGAACATTTTTTCACCAAGAAAAATAAGGGGGAAGGAGAGGGGTTAGGGGTCCAATTTTTTGTTTAATAACTACTATTTAGTCAGAGATCACGCCCATAAACAGAAACTTAAAACCGCATCGGCAGAAAATGTATGGTCGTCAAAGGGTTAAACAAAAATATACAACTCTAGCGATTTGTGATTTTTGTAGAGAGGGGTTGAACTGTTAACGAAGAAACCCTCATATATGAGGCATTCCACACCAAATGTCCAGCGAAAAAAACGTGTGAACCGTAAACTTCTCAATAGGTTGTATGGATAGCCCCATATGGAACTTAAAAAATTGCGTTTTTGGTTTTTCAATTTTTCAAAAACTGGGCTTAGGTGGCGTGGTCAAATATTGGAAAAATCTAATTTGTGTCAAGTTACCTCGTTTAAATATTTATCAAATTAAAACGGAATGCACCACAATCTCAAAAATTTTCATTCTTGTATAGTTTTGTATGGGCTATCGATTGAAATTTTTTTCTTTCGAAAATTTTTCATAACCCGTTCTGAAATTTCCAATTTTTTCAAAAAGTCAATTTATCAAAAATCCGTCCACTTTTTTTATTTTTTTTTTTTTAAGGTTAGATGTTTGTCTATCCACACAAACATATTCAGACATACTATGTTTTTCGTTTTTTTTTTTTTTCGAGAAAATCGCATTTGTATATTAAATTTCACAACAATTTTGTAATTTGCTTGAATTTTCTTGTTTCAACGTAGCGAATGAGTATTAAATATTTGCATAAATGTTACTCATACGCTATGTTAAAACAAGAAAATACAAGCAAATTACTAAATTGTTATGAAATACAAAATTCAAATGCGATTTTCTCAAAAATAACGAAAAACACATGTCTGAAACAAATTGAAGTAAAAAAGTGGGGAAATTAACTAAATTCAAGAAAAAATGATAATGATTTAGCTTCATTGCCATGTTTTTTTCTTTACGCTCAAATAATAACTCTGTAAAATACTCTGTAAAATGACTGTTATCTCAATTGAACAGATATTTGACAGAGTTTTCTGTCAAAATACAGATTTAAAGAAAATACTTTGTATTTTGTTGCGACATAAAAACAAAGTTTCCTCTGTTATATTACTTTTTACTTCGTAATCTTAATTTTACAGATAATTAACAGAGTTTTCTGCTAAAATACAGATTTAAGCAAAATACTTCGTATTTTTTTATAACCAAAAAAGTTTTCTGATTGATGTTTAAAATTGTAATTCACATTTTTAATTTAAATTTTATTTATATTTAGTAAATAAAATTTAAATTTTATTAATAAATTTCTAATTAAAAAAATACCACGATTAAAAAAAAAATATTTTATATAAATTCCCTTAAATTTTTCCCCGAATAGGAAACCCAGCTATGACATTAAGATTATATCAGAAAATCCACCAGAAAACACACAAAAAATGCTATTTTCTGACCTTAGGTCTTTCGATTTTCTTTATATTGACGGTATGCATTCTCAATGAAGCCAATAAAACATATCCATTTTCAGTTTTTTTAATTTTAAAAAAATCGCGATTTTTTCGCGAATTTAATTTTCTTCAAAAATTAAAAAAATCGAAAAAGTATGTTAATTTGAAAAGCCATATCTTCTAAAGTATCTATCGGATTTCTACGATTCAAAAAGCATTTGATTCAAACGTTCGTCCTTTTTTCTACCATTGGAATAAAAAAAAAGTTTTTCCAAAAAAAGTGCATTTTTGATGCAAATGCAATTTTTGGATGCATTTTTCAAAACTTTCTCCCCCTTCAATTATTTTGAAATCTGCATAATTCGAAAATATGCCATTTTTTCCACAAAATTGAGTACCGTTTTTTTTGTGACAGCTTTTCAAAAAATTTTCGCGACTTTTTTAAAACTACTTATTTGATTTTTTCCATACAAAAAATCAATTTAATGTTTATTTTGCAATTTTATCAAAAAAGTATGTAACTTTAAAAAGCCATTTCTTCGAAAGTATTTATCGGATTTCTACGACTCAAAAAGCATTCGATTCAACTGATTATCCGTTTTTATACCAATGCACTAACAAAAAATTCTTTTTTTAAAAAATGCATTTTTGATGCAAATGCAATTTTTGGATGCATTTTTTTAAACTTTCTCCCCCTTCAATTTGTTTGAAACCTGCACTCAAAAAAAACCATTAACTTAAACGTTGGAAAAATTTTCTTCAAAATAGTTTATAAATTTTCCCACATTTTAGTTAAATTTAACTAAAATTTTGGAAATTTTCCCAACTTTTAGGAAAAAATTTTAGTTCATGGACTGTTAAATAGGCCATAATTTTCCTTAAATGGAATTCCCTAATACATGGAAAAAATTCTTTCCGCCAAAGAAATTTTCCCTAAATAAATGAAAAAAAATCTTTATTTTTAAGACATATTTCTTAAAACAAAATTTAGTTCAAAAAATTCAGTTTTAGGACGTAATTTCCTACCAATTAGTTTATCATATTTATCTTCTTTAATTTGAGGAAGTTTTTTCCACAAGTTTAGTAAATTTTTCATAACATGAAATTGTTTAGTTGATTTATTTTTTTTTTTCATGCTTGCTTGTAGTTCACATTTTGTTTATTATTTGTAGTGTATGAAAAGGAGAGTTTGGTCTTGTATAACAAGTAATAAATTTAATGTTTACATTTTTTCTACACATGTATGTGTGAGGGAAAAAATAATATTTTAATCACAACAAATGCCTTGGCTTTGGCGTGTTTTCCCATAGTCTGGGAACAAACGTTAAAGACAAAGTCTTTGTTGTAATTTAACTTTAAAAACTAATGAAATTTATTACTTGACCATAAGAAACAAACGTTTTTTTATATTTTAAATAAAAAATGTACATAATGAGAATTCTGTGCGATTCTATAAATAAACCAATAAAAATATGAAATTAACTAATTTTTAGGAAAAATGTCTTCATCAAAAAATTTTTTTTAACTAAAAAATGGGAAATTTTTTCCCACTTCCTAGTTCAAATTGGTCCTAATTTCAAAGAAAAATATGGACTAAAAAGTAGGAATACATGGCAATGGAGCTAAATCATTATCAATTTTCCTTGGATTTAGTTAATTTTCCCATTTTTTAGTTAGTTTTATTTCTGAGTGTGCATAAATCGAAAATATAACATTTTTTACATAAAATTGGATACATTTTTTTTTGTGACGGCGTTTCACAAAATTTTCGTGATTTTTTAAAAAAATGCTTTTGTAGTTTTTCCTTAGACTAAAATTTTTTTTTGTTATTTTATGAACTTTATGAAAAAATTGTATGGAAAAACCAATAAGGTATTTTTAAAAAAATTACAAAATTTTTACGAAACTCCGTCACAAAAAAAGCGGTACGCAATTTTGTGTAAAAAATGCAATATTTTCGATTTATGTAGGTTTAAAAAAAATTGAAGGGGAAGAAAGTTTTAAAAAATGCATCCAAAAAATGCATTTGCATCAAAAATGCACTTTTTTTAAAAATATTTTTTTTTTTATTACATTAATAAAAAGTAATACTATCGTCTGAATCGAATGCTTTTTGAATTGAAGAAATCCGATAGATACTTCCGAAGATATGGCTATTCAAAGTAGCATACTTTTTTGATTTTTTCAATTTTTGAAGAAAATTAAATTCGCGAAAAAATCGCGATTTTTTTTAAATATAAAAAACTGAAAATGGATATGTTTTATTGGCTCTATAGAGCACATGTGTACAAAAAATTAGATAAATTTGAAGACCCTCGGTCAGATTTTATAAAATCTTTGCTGTATTTCATGATATAATGTTTTTCTATTTACTTTTTGCTACATCACTCCTTTAAAAGTAAAACAAAAACCCAAATGTATCGATGTTGGTGTTATCTGCTAGGAATAGAAAATAAGTAAATCTCTGTTACCAAAATTTTGTTGTTTGCTAAAGGATTTACTTGAATGATTTGCTAGATTATATAGCAAATTTGTTTGAGTTTTCCCACACTACTAAATCCTTGCACTAAATTCTTACACTTTGAAAAAGAAACAGTAATAAGTAAAACTATCTAAACACAAAAAACAAAAACAACATTATTAAAACATGATTGCAGAACACTAAATCAATCATAATGGTTTATTGATTATTTGATAACATAAATAAGAAAATATAAGATGACAATCATACTATGATCCTCAACAATTATAAAATAAAAATTTTTTATCATACTATGAACACTGAATAGCATACTAAGATCGCTAATATGATTGCTACAATCATATTATAATATAGTTATCAATCATATTATGATCACTCCCCTCCCTTATGCTTTTCAGAGTCATGTTCTTCTCTATGTGTAGCTTTATTTATTAAGAGTTCGACACATTTTTTTGTCGTTCTAAATCATTATAATTGAACAAAAGTCATCTAAAGCAATTCTTTTATGTTAACGTTTCAATTTTTAAGGTAGTCATCGAATAATTGTACAATCATTTTAACTGAGGAAAATATTTTTAAAGTAAACTTATTTATAAAAAATATTAAAATAACCCTCTACAGACTTTTTCTGAAAATATCAAATTCAATTTAAAAATAAATAACATTCTTTAATAAAAATTGCTTTACGTTTGTTAAAAGTCCTTTCTTTAAAGCAAAATAATGCTCCACATATTTAATACATTAAATTGTTATAAACATATTTTAAAAACGCTTTGTAGGACAGGTTGTAATGAGTTTTTTTTCCAGTATTTATTACTACGAAAAATGGTATTTTATAATTTTCTTAAATTACTTTTCAGTGTACATTAGGGCAGCACATCGTTATATGGACTGACAAGTTCATGTAAAATTTTCTATTACCGTAATATAAAAATGAAAAAAAAAAAAATAAAAACACTAAAATATAAATTTAAAATAGAATAAATATGGGTGGTAAATATTTCACATTATTTATTAAGACAAACACCTTGTTGAAACAGATTATCATGACTTGACTTTTGACGTTGACGGTGCCTCGCGAAAAATGTGTATATTTTATATGGTTTCAGGAAATTAAAAAAATTCCGCTCACTGTATATTAGTTTGTCACGTTGCACATTGGGTTGAACACTATCAAAACTGAGGATTAATTCAAAATTTGAAGTTGGTATATTGTAATATATTTTTTTATGGGTTTAAAGAGGATAAAATTCTCCATCAATAACTGTCAAAATTAGTGTTCTAAGTTGTTTACTTTTTTTGCTATGCTCTCTCAAAGTTTAATAATTTTAATTAATTTTGTGTACAGTGGTAAAAAGTCAAAAACGAGACATTTCAAGTGATTTTTTTTTTTGGTTTCAACTAAAAATAAAAATTTTTGTAAAATGGATTCACAAACTAAAGGTATTTAACTATATTATTGACAAGCGGTTGTTAAGATAAAAGTTGAAAAAATTGTTTTAATAATTTTTTAAAAAATATCCTAAAAATAGGGTATTTTTTACATATATGTTGAGTTTTGGTTGCTACTCTGATGAGCTCGGGCGTATCTGAGAACATAGTGATAAAATATAGTATTTTTGCTTTAAAATCCATGAAAGAACCAATGCCAAGACTTGCCAATTCGAAAAATACAAGAGATTATTTTTAAACATCTCCAGTGTAAAAAAATTATTTGCTCGAAATCTTAATAGCTAATACTTGTGTTTTGTTTTAGTTTTTCTATTGTCTTTATGTTGTTTACCGTTTTTGTTTATTGCTATTTATTGTAAATGTGTAATTTAATTAAAATAACAAATAATTTTAATGATCATATATATTAGAGTGGGGTGTAAAGTTACTTTTTATCGAAATTGGTAATGTTTTTGCTTAAAATTCTAAAAAGTACATATCCCATGCAGTTTTTGAAAAAAAAAATCGCGAAATTTTTTAAATGTTTAAATTACATTCGGTATCAAATTTTGTTCATATTTCTCAGCCAACAACCAAATTAAAGCATTTAGTATTTTTAGGTTATGTGGAATGTACCAAAATTTTCATATTACAAGTGGAGCATTAAAAGTTTTTAAAGTGCAAAACACTTAAAATATGGATTTTCAGTCCAGTCATAATGGATTTTCAGTCCACTTTATTGTGTATAGTGGAATGCCTCATATATCAAACAAACCTTAATTAGGTTAACTTGTAGCGAATAACCCAATTTAGTATTTTTACTGTAAGAATATAATATAAAGCTTTTCTAAATTATTTACTAGGTATAATTAGTGCATACAAAAAATATGTTAGAAAGCAATTCGAGTAATGAATTGTTAAAACTTAAAACAAAAATTATAATTTTTTAATTGAGTAATAATAAATTTACTCAAAAATTAAAAAAAAAATGAGTAAATAATTTAATAAAAATTTAGTAGTTTTTTTATTGATTTGCTCAAATTTTTCGATAAATTTTATTAACTATTTACTCAACACTTTTAAATGGTTTACTGGTGAAAAATTTAGTTATTATTAATTAATACTCTTAAAAATTTACTCAACATTTTTTTCTGTGGTTATAGTATAATTAAATTTGAATTTTAATTTATCAAGTTATCGATTTTAATTTTAAAGTTACAACAAAATTTATGAACCAATATTTTTTATCGAACATTTTGGTTTTTTTTGCATTAGTTTTGATTTTTAAATAAAAAAATATTGTATTTAAAATATATGAATCAAGTTTTGTTTTGAAAATGTAAAATTTTTTGTATTTATACGATTTTTAAATAAAAAAAAATGTGATTCCTTTTTTTGAAGAAAATTTAAAATTTTTTAATTTTATGAACCACAAAAATGAAATTTTATAAAAAATTTATTCTAATAAAAATGCGTATTTATTTTTTTTTTTTAATTTAATAAAAACGCATTAAATATTCTTTAATTTGAAATTTGATTCATTAATTTATCGCTTTTGCTTCCAAAGTTACAGCAAAAATTGTGACTCAAGATAAGTTTTTCCAAAAATCGAAAAAGTACCTAGCAGGTTAAAAAAATTTTTTTTACATATTTTTATTTTTCAAAATAGTAGTTTTTTGTTGATTAATAAGTATTCATCAATAAAAAATTATAATATTTCAAAATTACGGCATCCCTGAATTAATCCCCATTTTGCCTATCGTTCAACCCACTGTGCGTTGCTTGTCAAGGATCTCATAAACCATATCTAAAACTTTCAAAAGACAACTCTGAGGCTTTTTAAGCTTGGAAAATGTATTTTCCCGATCAGATTATGGATAAACCACTTAAGTTTTTTATTGGTTTAACCCTGAGTAAACATGTTGAAAAAACAGTATCATGAGCCATCCTTGCTGACGGCCCGATGACATGTCAGAGTCACTCCTGACATTCCCAAGACATCTCTTTATACGGAGTTGAGCACAATTTCATATAAATATTCAAAATGCCCTTAATCATAATCAGCATTTATCAGGGGGTGCTGACATTCCAATGACATTCGGTTCAAGTGAAGCTTGGTTAAGTTTGGCCAAATGAATACACTAAGGATGATAGGAAGTATACACGCAGAGAAAAAATATGGTTGCGACATGATCACGGCAACGACGTTTTGTCGTTTTTAAAAGAGAAAAAATTTGTTCAATGTTCAGTTTTTTTAAATGACTATTTATGTTCTTTGTTTAAAAAATAACAACATAACAAATAAAGACTTTCATTTGCATTCGATTTTTAAAGTCATTTATTTTCGATTTATAAGTAAAAATAAGTGATTCTGCTTTAATTTTTAAAGTTTTGTGTACGTTATTATACCCTCCAACCACAGTATGGGGGTATACTCACTTTGTCATTCCGTGTGTAACTCACCAAAATATCGGTCGAAGACCCTACAAAGTATGTATATTATTGGTCCATGATCGAATCTAAGACATTCAGTGAATGTCCGTCCGTCTGTCTGTCTGTAGATAACACGATACAGTCCAAAATAAAAGAGTTTGGCACAAAAATGTCTTGTGGTCCAAGGCAGGTTAAGTTCACAAATGAGCAAAATCGGACACGGGGAAAAAAGTTCCCCCTTGAAGAACTAAACCAACCTCTGGAAAACACCATTTTTTACATATTTTTATACCCTCCAACCACAGTATGGGGGTATACTTACTTTGTCATTCCGTTAGTAACGCATTAAAATAACGATCGGCGACCCCATAAAGTATATATATTATTGACCCATGATCGATTTTAAGACATTCTATGAATGTCCTTCCGTCCGCCTGTCTGTAGATAACACAATGCAGTCCAAAATAAAACAGTTAGACTCCTGAAGTTTGGCAAAAATATGTCTCATGTTCATAGGCAGGTTAAGTTCGTGAATGGGCGAAATCGGGCCAAGGGGAAAAATGTTCCCCCTTAAAGAACTAAAGCAACCTCTGAAAAAATACACCTTTTTTACATGTTTTTTTGTATTTTTGTTAAATAAATGAAACATTTGGTATATTTATCACAATGGGAAGGTGCTCTCAACGTCCTCCAAGGACCCCATCAACCCCCCCCCCCCCCACCAAAAAAAAACCCCATGACAATTTAACACTCTCACTTGTTTTTTTTTATTTTTGTTAAACAAATGAAACATTTTATGCAAGAGGAAATTCAAAGTCCGGCACTTTGGCCGAGCGGATTAGAAAATTTAGTTTTTTTTCCAGCCCGCCCCCTCTTGAGGGCGTGGAAATAATAAAGTTTAAATAATGATACTATTCTATTTCTTTAGTGCGAAAGCAAACAAAAAAATTCTTTAGGGGAATTATGGTGTACCAACAACCCCCCACCTAAAGAAAACGCACCTGACAAAAATTTTGAATATTTTTTTTAAGCTTTCTTTACATATTGGAGGTTATAAGAGATTCGGCGCAGCCGAATTTAACACTCTCCCTTGTTTTTTTCAAATTGTTGTCATTTTTTAAGGAGAAATCATTAGTTTTTACCTACATGTGTAAGTTATTTTTTGTAAAAAAAAAAAAAATCAATGTTTGTATCAAATGACTTCTCTGACCAAAAAGTGCCGGGCAATGGCAAATGAAGTGTTCGATAATTTCTAACCACGCAACTCCTGCAGAAATCCTTTTTCAGTCATTAAGATTAAGTGCCACCTTAGTGTACCTAAACTTAATATAATTTAAGGCAGTAAATCGTTTAAATTTCTGCCTATGTCTGACCATTTAATATACAGTATATTATGCACCACCACATGCTCCTACTGCTGTTCTCCCATTTTCGCAGACACACGTAGCCAACCAAAATTAAGTGCCATGTCATCTCAGCTTCATTTGTAAATTAGGGTATAATTTAATTTTGTTTTTAAGTTTTCTTGTTATAATTCAAACGAAATTTTAATTTACTTTTCTAATGATCTTATTTAAAGCATAAATTAATGCAGAGCGAAAATATCTAAACTTGAGAAGGTTAATATATTTTTTTACTTAACTACTCGTAAAAATATAATAAAAAAGATAAAAAATCTTTTAAAAGAAATTTAATTTTTTTATATGCCTTATCTTATGCTAAAGAAAATCTTTAATGTTTTACCCAAAATATCGAAAAACGTTCTGTTCAGGAGTATAGTGACAATTAGGAATTTGGAAACACAGTTGTTTAGTTGATGTAGGCTGTCATATTGGAATTATAAAAAAATATTTTTTAGAAAAGTTGTATTGTAGTTAGCATTTTTTGTTTGTCTGTCTGGGAATATGTTCAACCCTAATATTAAGTAGTTGCACATTTACTAACTGGAATGTACTTATGCACACATATATAGTTCTCACATTTTTTTTTATTATTCATCTTTTATTTTTTAACATTTCATTTTATCATTGGCTTGTTAACTTAGAATTAACCTATTTTGAACTAACTGAACTGTTGTCGTGTTAGGAAATTTTTTTTTATTTAAACATTTTTAACAGAAAATGTAATTTAGAACTGTTTAATTATTTGCAGTCCTTAGTAAAAATTACTTTAAGTCAGTTTTTTGGCAGTGAACTGCCTTTATTAGAGTTGATGATAATGGAATGGAAACCATCGAACACTTTTCCTGGTGTTGTTCTGCGAATTCTGTGATGAAAAATTTAAAAATCAACAACTTCATAAAATATATAGTTTTTCTACACCATTTCCAATTGTATTTTAATTTTAAAATATTCTATGTGTATTTCTATGCAGAGTATTTTAAAATACATTGGGAAAATTTTAAAATACAATTGGATAATTTTAAAATACATTTGGAAATTGTTAAAATACATTAGGAAAATTTACAAACACATTTGGAAATTTTGTAATACATTTGGAAAATTAAAACTACATTTGGACAATTTTAAATTCACTTTGGACAATTTTAAATTCCATTTGGACAATTTTAAAATACATTTGGAAAAATTTAAACTACATTTGTACAATTTCAAAATACGTTTCGACAAATTTTAAATACATTTGGACAATCTTAAAATATTTTTGGACAATTTTAAATACATCCCAAGTAAAAATGTGAAGGATCAGCACTGATCCGAAAAATGGATCGCTAAGATTGGATCAGTTTTAATCGGACGGATACAATCTCATCCGAAAAATGGGTTTATATAATTATATAAACCCATTAATTATATAATTATATAAACCCATTTTTCGGATGAAATTGTATCCGTCCGATTAAAACTGATCTAATCTTAGCGATCCATTTTTCGGATCAGTACTGATCTTTCAAATTTCGGATCAGTACTGATCCGAGTAAGATCTTTTAAATCTCGGAGAAGATGTGATATATATAAATTTATCTAAACATTTTTACTCGGGATTTGGACAATTTTAAAATATACTTGGACAATTTTAAAATATACTTGGACAATTTTAAATTTTTTTTGTAGGCCTTGTAATTTTACAATATTACAATCAGGAGAACACTAATTCATACTTCAACATTTCAACCGCTTCAAAATGGGTTACTAGATCTATGATTTTCAGTTAGTCGTTCGTTATATGAAAAAAGTAAGTAAGTGTTAGTATGTGCGTTGAACACGTTGCACAGTGAGACAACGCCGGCATTAAATACAAGGAGTCATTGTAGAGCTCTGAAATTTTGCACAGGTTACTTTTGAGACAATTCCAGTTTTTTGAAAAAAAAATTATGAAAATACGCCCAATTTACGCCCACCTCCCATACAATCGAAATTTGTAAAATGCCGTATTGTTCGTAATACTTAAGGTATAACTTTCAATTTTGGTATACTTAAATGTTATATTGTTACAAACATTATCGGAAAAAATTTTGAACTTTGGCCCACTTTTACCCCCACCACCCATACAACCCCAACATAAAAAGTGCCATATTTTCTAAAATATTTTATGTACAACCTTCAAATTTGATATTACTGTAATTTATATCATTTCAAATGTTTCATGCAAAAACAACAATAACACGCCCACTATTACGCCCACCTCCCATGGAAATGCAATAAAAAAGAACAATTTTTTTTTTCACTCTATCAATAATTTTTTAATATCATCATGGTGTTCTAATTTTTTCAATATGTTAGAGAAATGCTAATCTCTTATCAAAAGAGATCATTACAAGAACACTCATTATTACTTAACCCAATAAATAATGCAACATCTAAATTCAATATATAACAATTAAACTAACCACATTAGAAAGTGATCATAACACAACTTCGATAAGAACAACAGCTTGCTCTATCAATTTAAATTAAAATTATACAACCATCTAACCCAAAGTCAATGACCTTCAAAAAAATTATCAATCAAATGAATAATGTAAATAAAATAATAATAAACAATAAGGGAATATGTGTAAACAATTAAAAAAAATAACATGCTATTGCATGCTAACATACGTATAGCGACAGAATGTGCGCGTTGCATATTTTTTGTATTTTTTTGTATGTTTAAAGTACTTTTGCAAACTTTTGCTATAGTTCCTTTACTTTAAATGAAAGCTGAGACTTCAATCTTTCATTTGATATAAGTCTTCACCTAGGGCGAGGGGCTGCTCTATATTTCCTAGTCCATTGAAAATGCAAAATGTTCAATTTTTACACCACAATTCTGTTGTTAAAAAATTTTTTTTGTGTTTTTTTTTTTTTTAAATTTATTTTTTCATCTACTTATTCTACAACAGCTAAATTAATTAAAAAAATACTTTAAAGTTATATTTATTATGTATTTTTTATTTAATAAGCTTTTGAATGTTTTATATTAAACTAACATATTTCAAGCGCTTTGGCATACCTCAACTTTGACTTGCTCTAGACCAAAAAGTAATGAAGTTATGAGGCTGAAATTTCAGGGAATTGTTACTCATATATCTGTTAATAAACTGTGAAAATTTCATCCAAATTGGACTACACGCCAAAACCCAATTTTTGCCGCGGTTACTATAGGGCTGTCTCACTGTGCGTTGTATTGAAAGTTATGTTGAGTATTTTAACTTGATGTTATCGGATCTACGTAAAATCCTTAACATTTTTTATGTGCGTCTATGTATGTGTGTATGTTTAAATTGTGCAGCATACGTGTAAGTATATGCGAGTGTTTGTAAAATTTATCTGCACTCAAAAAAAAAGTTAACTTAAATGGAAAATTAACTAAATTCTAGAAAAAATGGTAATGATTTAGTGCTAAGGATTTTTTCTTAATATTTAGTTTACATTTTTCCTAAAAATAAATAAAACGAAATAATATAATTTTATGCCAATTTTAACTAGATAATGAAAAACATGCTCTACTTTAGTTCATAATCGTTTTTGGACTAGATTCCAGGCACCTTATATGTTTTTTAAGGGTCGCCATAGATTTTGTTCCAAAACTTTTGGGGCCTAATACTCTAAGTAGTTTTAAATAAATTCTCAGAGTTTAAATATGAGTTTTTAACTAACGGGCCGATTCACAGTTATGACTGGTTAAGACAAATTTTGATATTTTTAAACTTCATATTCCTAGTTTTTGTTGTAAACACAATCATAAAAAGTCTTAAAATTTTAAATTATTTGTCAATTTTGAGACCACCTGGTGGCAGGTCTTTATTTTTTTGAAATTTTCAAACCAAATTTGAGTTTTTTTATGATTGTTTACAACAACCACATGGAAAAAATAGACTTACGATTAAGTTATGACTATTTTCTGTGAATCGGCCCCTAAATTCTAAGAAAATTTTAATAAATTCTGAGTAGTTGTAAATAAATTCTAAGAAGTTTTACCTAATTTTAAGAAGTATTGAAAAGGTTACTCTAGCTCGAGGTCACATTTTTTTACTAACTATTACGATGATATTGTCAAAGTAACAATTTTCAATAAATTATTTATAAATTCGGAAAATGTGAAGTTCATAATTGAATAACTTTTAAATTTCAAAAATTGTAATATAGTAACAAATTTCTGAATCAGACTATATAGTTTCTGTATTTTAGCTTTATCAGTGATCCAATATTATTATATTTATATGTTTAACATTTGAAAATTGTTAAATTGTCTTTATATAGACTTTTTTTAAATTATTTGAAAATAAGATACAATCGTAACAAATACGAATGTTCGTCGCTTAGATAGATCAGCCATACTAGCATTGAGTCTAGAAACGACTATGATGTGGTTTTCTAGTTAAACAATTTTTTTTTTTTTTTTTTTTTCTAGTTGAACAATGTTAAACATTTTTTGTATGTTTGAAATTGATTGGTATGGTTATTTTGCAAGACTTACAAGGGAAGTATTTCAACCCTTATGAACCGATTTGCATGAAACGTAAAATATATATAAAAGAGACAATTCTAAGTTTGGGGTGTCTCGGTTTATCGGCCAAATCGGGGATTTAGAGGTTCAAAACATGAGTCAAAAAATGGCGAAAAAATCGTTTTTTGATTTTCCAGCCATTTCTTTCTAAGTAACTATATGATGTGTACATATGAGAAGAATGATTTTTTTAATGCCTATCCAACGGTGGCATAACCTTGTAAAATTTTTTAAATGTTTTTTTCATGAAAATGTGTAAATTTTGGGGGTATTTATATGAAGACATAGACCTACGATGTAATATGAATACGAAATAATCTTTATTAAATTCAAGTCGACACGTATTTTTGCTCTAGAGGATATTCCTGTTTGTTTGGGAGTTATCGAAATTTTCCCGGAGGTCCACATTGTTTCATAAGGGGATAACGAAATTTTAAAACACTGATATGGCCGATAAGCCGAGACACCCCAACCTTAAAATCGTCTCTTTTATATATATTTTAAGTTCCAGGCAAATCGGTTCATAAGGGTTGAGATACTTCCTTTGTTAGATTTGGGGAACATATCTTTGACAGTAAGAATTTATTCCTTATGAAAACTTTTAACTACATTCACCTCGTGAAAACGTGAACACTAGGGTTATAACTTTTTTTGGACGTCATTCTCCTAAGAGCCTAACTTATGGGCAGTATTGTATTAATGATAAAAAAATCGATTTCAGTTCAATTTGGTAAAAAACCTAATGCCTTTAATACTTTTTCCATTATAATTTAAATAACCATTTTTTTTAAATATGTTTAATATATAAGTAAGTTAGTAAATAAATAATAACAATAAATGATTATAACTTGATATTAAAATCAGCATGCCTTAATTATTTGGAAATGATGGTCAGACCTCGAGGCACCAAAAATTTTTGTTTTTTTCTAACGTAGTGTTATTAAAAACTTCAATGCATTTGGTGCGTGAACTTTTTTTACGATCGCGAAAAACTAAGAACGCAGTTCTTAATATTTTTCCACTCGATTTTGAATTGGGAGAAGTGATATTTGCAAAAAATGCAGAAAGCTATAACCCTAGTGAACACCCAAAAACGATAACTACTCGGAAACATTTTTGTACAGCCTTTTCTTAATCGTAAACAAAGTCTAAAAGCTCTAAACGTGAACAAATTTGGCAACTTATTTAATTTTTAATTATTCTGTTTCAATTGAGGGAAATTGATGCCTACACACCTTATATGATGTTAAAACCTAGATCAGGCGCAGATCCAGCAAATACCCTGTAAAAACCAACCCACTATGGTCACTAAAAAAACTACGGGTCTAAATAATTTTTGTTCTGAGCAACATTTCCAAATTTCATGAAGATCGATGGGTGACACTAGGGAGACTTCCCTTGTTAGTTAGGAAAACTAAAATTAAATTTATATATGTGAATATTTATAGTTTCTACAGAATAAATTTTGACAGTTTCCAACACTACAATTCTATTTCTAGCAATCTCAACCTCACCTCATACTTTCTTTCAACTTTGTTGTCTCTTACATTATTTCGCAAGGGTTACCAACATGATCTGGAATTGCAGACACAAATGAAGGAATTTGCATTTTCTGTTTCGGAGACGTGCCTAATGGCGACATATTTCGTCAGTAATTTTATTTGATTTTTTCTGTAAGTACAGATCGAGCACGGGCTCTAATTATAATTGTTATAAGGGTTCAAGTTGAAAAAATGCCGAAGAAAAATTGAATTTCTAAAAATTATAGACATTTCTTGTATTTCCCATACCGGTTTCAAACACCCCAGTTAGTGTCATCATCAGTAGGATTTTAAATGTCGGTTTGTCTTGTTAATGAAAACTGTTTTTTATATATGTGAATATTTATAGTTTCTACAGAATAAATTTTGACAGTTTCCAACACTACAATTCTATTTCTAGCAATCTCAACCTCACCTCATGAGTTTTTGATATTTAAATTAAAAATCAATTTCTTCCAATTTAAAAAGCAATTCGGTTTTTAGATGAAGTAAAGAAGAAAATGAGCCCAATAACAAAAAATGGAGGTACTGTGCGCTTTTTTTGGCGGCCAAAGGATGACATTAAATAACAAAAATAAGTAGCAATGTTCTGAACAATTTTAGTTTTGCTTGAAAAAGTAATGAAAAAATATCTGTTTGAGGGAGGGAAATGTATAATTCGCTATCCACTTAAAGAGGATTTATAAAAATTCTAAGCCGACTAAGATTTAAAAAAAAATCACTTAAGAATTTACACGAACTGGATAAAAAACGTTTGAAACTAGAGACTAAATGTATCCTGTTTCCTTTTAAGAGATCTTTAAAGTTTTAGAGGACTAAATTTTATAAAATATTTTTGTAATACTTGTACTTGTCCTAGGATGCCACTAGTGATAGCAAATGAAAGAGGAGGATCTCCCCTAATTTCCTTTTTGGATAATTTTCACATATCAGGAAAAATGATACATTCAAAAATGTATCCTTCAATATCATTCAACATTTTAAACAAAATATTTTGATAAGTTTTCAAAGGACTATATTTACATATTTTTATCCTGATATGGAAAAATAAGAGAATGGAAAAATTAGGGAAGATCCTCTTCTTCCATTTGCCATCACCAGTGTCAGCCTAGGACAAGTACAAATATTTAAAAAATGTAACCTTTAAAACTTTGAAGTTCTTTAAAAAGGAAACAGGATCACGAAATGAAAAACTGTAAATGCAGTCTTACTCCATTTGATCTCTACATTTAGACGTATATCATCCGGTTCATGTTTAATATTGGCAGTCGGATGGTGTAATACACGTTTGAAACTAGAGACTAATTGTAGAAAAACTGCATTTACAGTTTTTCAATTCGTGATCCTGTTTCCTTTTAAAATGACTTCAAAGATTTAAAGGATAACATTTTATAAAATATTTTTTTAATATTCATACTTGTTCTAGGATGCCACTTGTGAAAGCAACTGATAGAGAAGGATCTCCCTATTATTCCTATTTTATTATTTTTACATATCAGGAAAAAGGAGGTAAGTTACAACCTTTTAAAACTTTATCCTTCAATATCATTCAAAATTCTCATTAAAATATTTTTACTTGTCCTAAAGAGGAGAAGGATCTCCCGTAATTCTCCTATTTTATTATTTTTACATATCAGGAAAAAGGAGGTAAGTTACAACCTTTCAAAATTTTATCCTTCAATATTATTTAAAATTTTCAACAAAATATTTTGATAAAGTTTTCAAAGGACTATATTCAAATCTTTTTATCCTGATATGGCAAAATTAAAAATGGCAAAACTAGGGGTGGTTTTCCTCTTTCTTTTGCAATCACCAGTGGCATCCTAGGACAAGTACAAATATTTCAGAAATATTTTACAAGGAAACAGGATCCCGAAATGCTAAATTGTAAATGCTGTTTTACACCATTTAATCTCTACTTTAAGACGTATATCATCCGGTTCATGTTTAATATTGGCTGCGGACGGTAAAACCAATTCCAAGTTCTGTCAAAATTACTTTTTCACTACACCTTAAAAAACATAGTTTTATTTCTTTATTCTGTGCACTCAAAAAAAAAAATGATTTTAAAAATATGAGAATTAACTAAAAAAACAAGTGAAAGTGTTAAATTCGGCTGTACCGAATTTTTTTACACCATCCAACACGTAAAAAACAGGGGCGTTTTTTTTTTGGTTGGAGGAGGGGGGTTTGGTGGTAGGAGACAACCTTCCTGGATCCAACTACAGGACTTTTAATTTCTTCTGACATAAAAAATGTTTCGTTTGCTAAGCAAAAGTACAAAAAGTTTATTAAAAAAAGGCAATTTTTTCAGAGGTTGGTTTATTTCTTAAAGGGAAAATTTTTCCCCCGTGGTCCGATTTTACCCATCTCCGAACTTGACCAGCCTATGACCGTTAGACATATTCGTGGCAAACTTCAGGAGTCTTGCTCTTTTATTTTAGTTTGTATCGCGTCCTCCACAGACAGACGGACAGACGGGGAGACGGACAGACGGACGGCCGGACACACGCACATCGCTAGAATCGATCACAGATCAATAATATATATGGGGCATTCCATGTCAAATCGGACACTTTGAAAATTTTTATACCCTCCAACTACAGTATGGGGGTATACTCACTTTGTCATTCCGTTTGTAACGCATCGAAATATCGGTCGGGGACCCCATAAAGTATATATATTATTGATCTATGATCGATTCTAAGACTTTTCTAGAATGTCCGTATGTCCGTCCGTCCGTCCGTCTGTATAAGACACGATGCAGTCCAAAATAAAGGAAATAGACTCGTTATGTTTGGCAGGAATATGTCTTTTTGTCCTAGGCAGTTTAATTTCGTAAATGGGCAAAATCGGACCAGGGGGAAAAAAGTTCCCCCTTATAGAACTTAACTAACCTCTGAAAAACGCTATATTTTCACAGGTTTTTTTGTATTTTTGTTAAGCAAATGAAACAATTTGATGTCAGAATAAGTTCAAGGTCCTGCACTTGGACTAAGGAAATAAAAAAATTGTTTTTTTTGCCCGCCCCCTTTTGTGGGCGTGGATATTAAAAATGTTTTAAAATATTGATACAATTGTATTACTTTAGCTGAAAAAGCACAGCAAATAAATTTTTAAACATTTACTGCATGTGTTTATGTGCCCCAATGACCCCTACTGACCCCCCCCCCTAAAACAAAAACGCCCCTGCAATTTTTTTTTTTTTAATTTTTTTTTTATATGTTGGAGGGTATTATAGATTCGGCACAGCCGAATTTAACACTCTCACTTGTTTTCTTTAGATTTTCCCAATTTGTTTACAGTTTTTAGTACCCTTCGAAAACTCCTTCGTGATAAATTTTCATATTTTTTTGATGACCCGTTCAAAAGATATCGAATTTTTAAAAATTGGTAGTTTGCTCCTTTACTCAAACTTCTTTTACTCATAACTTCTTCAATAATGGTCCAAATTTAATTTTTTTTTTCAAAATTTTTGTTTTTTTGCGTACTTTCTAAAAAAATCCCAAAAAATTTTTAAAAGTGTTCTAGTATGCGATTTTTAAGTTTTTAAATTTAAATCTCATTTTTGAAAATGTTTGTACTCTTCGATTTTTTTGAAATTTTTTTGTGTAAAACTTCTATCGATTCTACAAATCGTAGGGTAAAAATAAATGGGGGTCGGTCTCACTAATGACCCCTCTCGGACGATTAAATAAAACTAATTTACAAAAAATAAAAAAAAAAATGTATGGGGACCCCCTTAACAATTAGAGATACAGGGTAGGTGTGTTCAGAGAAAATGTTTGGACTAAAAAAATATTGTGGGTCGGTCATACATTTTGTTGCTCTAAGGGCACTATTAGGGCAGTTAGAGCGGTTGGAGTAAATTTAGAAATTGGAGATAGGGTATCAGTTTGTTCCAAAGAAATGTTAAGACGTAAAAATTAATAGGGGTCGGTCTTATAAATGACCCCTCTATGACGCACCATTGCAGCAGTAGAAATGATTTAAAAAAAATTTTAAAAATTAGTAATAATCGTTATCTCACGATCCTCCTGGGCAAAAATTTTGTAGAATCGATAGAAGTTTTCCACAAAAAAATTTCAAAAAAATCGAAGATTACAAACATTTTCAAAAATGAGAGTTAAAAACTAAAAAATCGCATACTAGAGCGCTTTTAAGAAGTTTTTGGATTTTTTTTTTAAAGTACGCAAAAAAACAAAATTTTTGAAAAAAAAAAATTTGAAATTTGGACCATTATTGAAGAAGTTATGAGTAAAAGAAGTTTGAGTAAAGGAACAAACTACCAATTTTTAAAAATTCTATATCTTTTGAACGGGTCATCAAAAAAATCTGAAAATTTACCACGAAGGGGTTTTCGAAGGGTACTAAAAACTGTAAATAAATTGGGAAAATCTAAAATAAAAATTTTTCAAAGTGTCCGATTTCACATGGAATGCCCCATATACATTATGGGGTATGGACATAATGAGTATACCCCTATACTGTAGTTGGAGGGTATAAAAATGGAAATGCTAAAACGAAAGATTTTTTTCAGTTGTTTTAGTTCATATTTTTTCATTTGCTTAATTCATATTTCAATTGTTTTAGTTCATATTTTTTTTTTAAATAAGGAAAACGATTTAGTTCATATAAATTTGAAGAATAGATTGGGTCCAGACCCCATTGGGTTCCGACCCCATGGGTCCACGCCATGTCGACTTGAGACCCTGTTGGGTTCTTTAAGGGTAGCCATAGGTGTTGATGCAAAACTTTTGTCCGCTTCGCTCTTCGTTGCTTAGTTTTTGAGATACGGGAATTAGGATTCCGATATTGTCGTCGGAATCTAAAAAACTGGATAACTCAAAAAATATCAATCAGAGGGCGTTCGATTATTTTGCGGTAGTGTTCTACAAACAAAGGGCTATAAAAATGCTGTTGGGCTTTTTCGCCTGTCGGCGGTATTTACCGAAATATGGGCATATATAAAATACCGGAAAAGTGAAATTTTAGATTCCAAATTTGGGGCTCGGGACAGATGTGTAGATCCTACTATGCCAATCCTTTGCTTGCAACATTTTATATTGAAAATTTCATCCGTTCCGTTTATTTTTCAAGATATCGCCATTTTGAAATTTTACCTAAATTCTAAGAAGTTATTAAATAAATTCTTAAAAGCACCCATCCTTAATTCAAAGAAGAGAAATACGATAAAGTTATTTTTAGTTAATTTTAACTTCACTTAAACTAAATTCAGTGTTCACATATTTTTAAGAAATATATCTTAATAATAAAGATATGTTTCTTAGATTAAGGGAAAATTTCTTTGGCAGTAATAATTATACCCTTCACCACACTGTGGTACAGGGTATAATGAGTTTGTGCTGGTGTTTGTAACTACCCGAAATATTGGTCCTAGACGAGCCCTATTGAAATTGAAAAAATCGGTCCACATTTAGACCTAGCCCCCATAAGTTTTGGTTCAAATGAAATTTAACCAGTAAACGTGTTTTGTCAAATCACCATTCCAAATTTTAAAGAAATTGGACCAGTTATTCTTGTAGCCCCCATACAAACCGTCTTCCCGATTTTCATGTAAATCCCTCAAATTTCATAAAAATAGAAAATATTTAATTAAAATTGTGTATGTTAAACGCGTACTTAAATAACCTTATCAAATCTGATAATCACCGGAACAGTTTTGAACTTACGCCCCTTGTCGAAATTTCGCCCGATATTCAGTTAAAGCGGTTTATTGTCAACAAATAGATGCCTATTTCACTCAAATTTGACTTGTGAGTGTTATTAAAGATTTGACAAAATATAGATCTAATCGGGACCATGGACTCATTTCCGGGAAACTCTGATGTAGGGTATTATATGGTCGGTCTTGACCGATTTTAATTTTCTTACTTGTTTTTTGCTTATTTTAAAGAACTTCATTTAAGGAAAACTGTGAACTGTTTTTAAGCAAATGAACTAGCAAAGACAATTTCTTATTTTTGAGTTAAATATAACTACCCAAGCAGAAATTGACGACGGTTATAAAAAAAAAGCGTTCTGAAAGCACTGTAACAAAAAAAAGAACGTTCTCAAAACGTTATTTTCGAACGCTTTACGAGCGTTTTCGAAAAGCGTTCTGAAAGCACTGTAACAAAAAAAAAGCATTCTCAAAACGCTTTATTCGAACGCCTTGAGAGCGTTTTCGAAAACCGTTTTGAAAGCACTTTATTAACAAAATACATGTTCGTTTCAAAATTAAATGGTTTTAAAGCAGTTTTTGCAAGCGTTTTTAAATTTTTTTCGTAGTACATACAAGTATAGTATTTTTTAGATTATACTCAATTTTAAACAAATTGTTATAAAAACATTTTGTTAAATCAAATTAAATAATTTTTCCCTACCACCACATTGAAAACGCAAAATTTTGAAAACATAAAACATTTTTTAATTTGTAAATCTATTTTAAGTTTTATTATTATCATTTATGCAAAAGAGTTATAGCAATTGTTTCGTTATAAAATTTACAAATAATGCATTTAACTTCTACAATATGCACACTGACTTCAATAACATCTTCACGTAAATTTTTAACGTTATAAAGTCCTATTTCTTTTGATGGAATTAGATAGACAAAATAATCGTTTATTTCATTAAAGATGTTGCCTTTTGAATATCATTAATTCCATGAGAGACCGAACAAAATCTGACCAGGAGTCTTTGAAGTTTTCCAATATTTTGCACACACAAGCGCTATGGAACCATTTAAAGATATCATTTATCAGATCCAAAGAATTTAAAAATTTCGCGATTTTATTCGCGATTTTCAAAAAAAAATGCAAAATCTGTGTAACTTTGAACAGCTATATATTTTTAAGTACTCATTGTATCTTTATGAAATAAAGCGCAAAATGATAGTACGTTAGTCTATTTTTACATTTAAAAAGATGGAAAAAGTTGGTGGTTCAAAAGTGCATTTTAAATGCAAATGCAGTTTTGAAGTGCATTTTGCGAAACTTTTATCCCTTTTGATTTTTTTTTATTTAACATTATTATTTTCTTCATCATTTTTACTAGAAAAAAATGTCCTCAAAGGTTTCGAGTTTCCAAAAAATATCGCAATTAGAAATGGTTTCGACATGTAAAATGGTGAAAATACTTTGCCCATTACTGACCAAAAACCTTTTTTTGATTTGTTAAATATATCCATGCCATCCACATGAATAATAATTTCGATTTTTGGTTCAGTGAAATTATTGGGATGAATTATTTTATTTAGAGTTTCCTTTATTCCGAAAAATTTAAAAACTCCTAATGTGTCATCCATACTCCTCATTATTTTACTGTCACTTCTAACGCCTGATGTTCCAAGTAAGGTTTTGCAACACTTCGGAAGTGATGTATAGCCTTCAGATCTAAATATTATTAGTATTTCATCAATACATTTTTGTTTTTTTATTTTCTAAAATACTTTTATAAAAAAAATATCTACAATTAACGAATAAAAAAAAATATCAGCTTTATATGAAGTCCTTTAAAGTACTGTTTTTTCTTATTTCAATCGCTGGAAAATATCTTTAATTTTTGTATTTAAGCTCTTTATAAGTGCTTTACTTTTGGTTTTTAAAGCGCTTTCATGACTTTAAACAAAACGTTCTGAAAGCACTTTTTTAAAACGCTTTTAAAACGCTTTAAACCTAGCGTAGATCGATGTTATCATTCGGATCATCTGAAAGCGCTTTGAAGATGGTATATGGAACGCTTGTAGAACCGTCCACAGCGCTTTCACAGCGCTTTTGCGATTGTATTTTTCTGACTGGGTAAATTTTAGGAAAATTCATGAAGTATTTTTAAAGAATTTTTTTTTCTAAAATTTAGCTTTTTTCAGTGTGGTTGCTAACACATTCATTTTGGGATAAATTTCTTCCTTACGTCACCTAGAAACAGAAGTGCTTTTTAAAATAGAAGAAAATTCATGAACTATTTTTAAATACAATTTTTTCTCAAATTTAATTCATGTCTTTTTTTGTGAGTGTGTAGGTTCAAGTAATTGGGTACGTAAGTATATCCTGTATATACATTGACATAAGTACACGTACATATTAGAGTGGTTAAAAAACAAAGTTATTTTTTGTGTTTTTGGTTATTTGATGCAAAAAGCTTTTACTTATTTGATGCAAAAAGCTTTGACTTATTTTTTCAGATTCTTAAATACAATTTTAGAACTGCTACAAAGCAAATATTTATTGTGGTCTCCAATACCCCCTCCCCACACATTTAATGTCATTTGGTGCAAAAAACTTTGTCTGATTTTTCAAATTTTTGCAAAACTGCATCCTCAAATGCACTACGGATGCAAAATGTTGCATAAAATACCTCAATTTTTTTTTTTTTAAATCTTAAAAAATGAATTCAAAACTTTTTAATCTAATAACATAAGGAGGGAGGTTGGTGAGAACGCAAAAAAATATTTTTTTTCCCCCCATATGCAATACGGATGCGTAATGATGCCTGTAACAGTTCTAAAATTTGTTTAAAAATCTGAATCCAAATAACATAAATGACGATTTCTGAACGAAGAAAAATATTTCTTTTTTTGAACCACTCTAGTACACATACGTAAATAGATTCAGGTTTACATCTCTATACTAAATTTTACTGAAGGTTTGGTCATTGTTTCGTTTTCGTTCCGTTTTTTGTTTATGTTTTTTCTCTCTCTATTTTATGATATTACATAGTAACAGGACATTATGTAAACATACTTGTGAACGGAATACCTTTACAAAAGTAAACGTTAATTTTGTGTTATATCATCATAAAATGGCATTTATTCGAAAACAAACAGAATTTTTAAATAGTAGTAATGGTATGTTTGCACCAGAAAAGCTACCTACGTCGGTCGGTGAATTTTGTCAAAGATTAAATGATGGTGATGATGATATTTATGGGAAAAATATTTTCTGTAATGTTCAATATGTTGCACTTGTGATTGAAATACTAACGTTTTTTTGAAGGTTGTATTTAAATATTTTTTTTAACAGTTCAATTAAAATTTGCTAAAAATGTTTTAAGTTAGACTTTAAGGATTATTGCGATAAAATAGGATAAAATGGTGATACTTAAATGAACACTTAACCCATTTTGAACCTAGATTCAATGTTATTTTTCTTGTTTGGAAAAAGGTACTTTTTAAGGGTAATTAGCACCCGATGATCTCAAAAATCTTGTAAAAAAATAATTTCCTTCTTTCATTAATCCTTTCCGAGTTTTTGTCGAATATATCCGACATTACAATAATCTCTGATTCTATGCTTTTTTCAAAATACTTATTTACAATTTGTTATAATCATTGTTTTATGCACTCAGAAAAAAAATGACTAAAAAATGAAAAAATTAACTAAATCAAAGGAAAATTGATAATGATTTAGCTCCATCGCCATGTATTCCTACTTTTAAGTCCATATTTTTCTTAAAAATTAGGACCAACTTAAACTAGAAAATGGGGAAAAAATTCCAATTTTTTATTTAAAAAAAATATTTCTGATGAGGAAATTTTTCCTAAAAACTTTTGTACTTATAATTAAGTTATAAATTTCAGTAGTTGTTATAGACTTTGTATTTGACGTTTGTTTCCAGACTATGGGAAAACACGCCAAAGCCTAGGCCTTTATTTTGATTAAAATATTATCTTCTCTCTAATACATACATGTGTATACAAGACCAAACTTTTTTATTCATATACTTCAGATAATAAACATAATGTGAACTACACAAGTAAGCACGACAAAAAAAATATAAAACAGTATTTTTCCCAAGTTATGAAAAATTTACTAAAATAGTGGAAAAAAGTAAAAGTGTTACATTCGGCTGTGCCGAATCTTTTATACCCTCCAAGATGTAAGAACACGAAATAAAAAAAATTACAGGGGCGTCTTTTTTTTGGGGGGAGGTTGGCGATTTTGAACTTGTTCTGAGATAAGAATGTTGTATTTGCTTAGCAAAAGTACAAAAAATCCTGCAAAAAATGCGGGTTTTCTTAAGTTGGTTTAGTTCTCCAAGGGAAAACTATTTCCGCTTGGTCCGATTTCGCCCATTTTCGAACTTAACCTGCCAAACTTCGGAAGTCTAGCTCTTTTATTTTGGACTGTATCGTGTCATTTACAGACGGACAGACGGACGGACGGACATCGCTAGAATGTCTTAGAATCGATCACTGATCAATAAAATATATACTTTATGGGGTCCTAGACCGATATTTCGATGCATTACACACGGAATGACAAAGTGAGTATACCCCCATACTGTGGTTAGAGGGTATAAAAACATTTGTTTGATGTTCAGTTTTTATTAATGACTACTTATGTATGTCATTTGTTTCAAAAATAAAACACTAAAAAATAAAGACTTTCATTAACATTTAATTTTTAAAGTCATTTATTTTTGTTCTGTAAGTAAAACCTACTGATTATTCTTTAAATTTTTAATGATTTGTGAAAATATTTTTTTTTTTTAATTGTTGGTATTTTTAATGAGATATTATTAGTTTTTACCTCCACAAGTAGGTTATTTTTTTGTAGAAAAAAAAAAATTCAAAAAATTATTTATAGAAATATAAAAACATGTTTGTATCAAGTGACTTTGGAACGATGCACTGTGGGGAAAATGACCAATCTAGCTAATAAAAAATATTTTTTTTTTTTTACAAATTTATAAACCTATAGCATATATAACCTGACCAACCATCCCGCTTTTGGCGGGATTATCCCGCTTTTTGATGTCTCATCCCGCCTTGAATTCCCATCCCGCTTTTTAAATAAAAGTCCCGCTTCATCCCGCTTTATCCCGCTTTTGACTTTTGGAATAGCAAAGTATGTACAATTTTTAGGTTATTTTAATAATATTTTGAGAAATATATTTTTGAGCATATTAACTATTTATTACCGTATAAAGAAAATTCTAAGAAAAATTTTGTTTACTCAAAAAAAAACTTTTTACAAGAGAACCCTACTGGACTGATTTAAATCAAAAATAAATTAAAATTAAATTTTTACATAAAATTTTTTCATTGTGATACTTCGAATATTCCGAAGAAAGCTTTCAATAAAAAGTTTCTTAGATTTTTTTTGTATACAAAAATCCTCAGATGCTGAAACATTTTTCATAAAAGAAAAATCTCAGATTCTAAAAAATTATCGTTTTCCAAAAAATTCTTCTTTAAAAAAAATATGATACCCTTTTCTAAAAATAAATTCTTAAATTTTATAGCCCCGTGAAAAAAAATTGATTAGATCTGGTCTGATTTGTAAAAATCTAATGATGGCATTTGTATCTGATAAGATCTACCAGATACGAAATTTGTCTCCAATTTCGAACTCTGATCCGTAATTGAATCTAATCAGATCCTGAAATTGAGGAAAAACGTCGGATCAAAAAGACCTGATCAGATAAAATTATATTTTTTAGATCCAAACAGATTAAATCAGATCCAACCAATTTTTTCAAAGGGGATTTTTCGATAGAAAATATTTGAGAAGGGGGAAAAAAAGAAGGAAAATTTTTAAAGTTCCAATGTTTTCTAAGATAATCTCAAATTGAAAAATTATTAGGTTCTAAGGCATTTTTCTAAAGAAAAATTTAAGACGCAACTTCAGAAGAAAAATTTACAGACTCAAAGACACACTTCCTTTAAAAAATTTCTCGACAAAAATATTTTCAGATTCTGGGAGATTTTTTTATACAAAAATAACTTAGATTCTAATATAATTTTCTATAAATAAATTCCAAAACATTTTTCTTGTTGAAAAAAATCATAAATTTTGAAAAACTTTTCCTATAGAAAAATTCGTTGATTCTAAAGTATTATTTAAACAGGAAAAATATTTTTTTCCATACAATAAAGATTCTGAAATATATTTCTCATAAAAAAACTATCAGATTCTGAAACGTTGATCAGATTTTAGATTGTTTTTCCAGAAAAATTCTTGTCAGACTCTAAAATATTTTATTCTAAGGAAATTAACAGTTGCCAATGAATTTTTTCTACAGAAAATTTATAAGATTCTTAAACATTTTTCCTACAGAAGAATTCTTAAAATTTTAGATAATTTTTCTTTTAAAATATTCTTAAATTCTGAGTCAAATAAGTATCTACATATTTTCTAAAGACTGTCTCGAGTTCTGAAACATTTTTCTATAAAAAATATATGAGATTTACTTTTTCTTAGAAAATGATAAGAAAACTTATCAGATTCAGTCTACGACTCAAATTTAATTTTAGTTTTTCATATGCTATTTTTTTGATTCTTAAATATTTTATCCCAAGGTTGGTAAAAAATTCCTTAGACTAGAGACTATGTTTGCTGACTTTATCAAAATAAAATTTTTCTAGTCAAAGTTCTTATGCATTTTTTTACCTAAAAAAATTACAATCCCATAAAAGTATTTCCAGAATTTTGTGCATTTTGGAGAGTATTCGTGGGTTCGTTCAAGGCAAAATTCACTTATTAAAAAAAATCCCGCTTTTTAGATCAAAATCCCGCTTTTTCAACCTTTCGATCCCGCTTTTCAGTCAAAAGCAGTTGGTCAGGTTAAGCATATAATAATTCAATGATAGTTAATACTTAAAACTGCATTCAACATTTTTCGATTTATATGTTAGTTATGAAAATACAGGGCTGTAAATGTATGCAATGTATAAGTAGCACGTTCATGAGTGATTTTGGTTTCACGTTTCCCCCAATGTATTATGAAAAGTTTTATTGCGCTATTGAACCTATATTTTTTTTGATAAAACAAGTCCTAAAGAGTACTTGGACACGATGTATTGTATAGAAAATGATTTTAGTAATACCCCTTGCGAGTAAGTACATAAAAGTATATTTTTGTCAAAATTTCTTAATGTGTAAAGAGATTAGAAAAAAGGACCGCTAAGTACCGCCAAATTAATTTTTGAATTTGAAACTAGACCTAATGAGGTAAGTCTGGAGAAAAATTTGGGTGCCACAAACCGCCACAAAGTAAAGTTTTAGGGACTTGTTTAAACAAATATTACCTGTAGGCGATATTCAAGTGTTTCACATAAATGCTTTTTTCCTTTTTATACAATTGCAATATACGGCAAAGGAAATATCGGAAATTTAATTAATATTTCTTTATAAGTTGCGTTTCACTAAGCTTAAAGCTACAGTTTTTTTGAAAATGCAAATTACTTATAAAGAATGTTTTGAAGTTTGGCGAAATGCCAATTCAAGTTCACAAAAGATTATTTTTGTTATTAGTCACGTTTTTTCGAAGCTTGGACTAATCAATGATGAAGGAAGTGAAAAGTGTAAAAAACTAGAAAAAACTTTAAATTTGTTGTTGATTCACCAAAAAATGGAGCGAATGCAAACGAACAACACAAGTCTTTGAACGAAATCACAAGGAATGGTTAAACACAAACATTGATTTGCCTTGTCTTGAAAATGACGATATACCGGGTCCTTCACTATACCGAGGACGTCCATCTAAAGCCTTCACAGAATCAAGCGACGTATCTAAAAAACTGAAGGTGGCTGATCTTGTAAAAACTACAAGTAAAGAGGAATTGATTTTCGCTACCAGTGTAAGTCTTTACAAATCTGGTAAACGGGATGCTGCAGGTTTAATAAAAGATATACAAAAATCTCCAGGAAGGTTAAAAAGGTTTTTAATTGAGTTTTGTTTAACAACAAATTTTAATTTATTTTGTATAACTAAATACATTGCTCTTCGGAGCTACATCGTATTTGAAATGTTACTAAATATATTAACAGCAACACCTATCGGTGAATGATTAAATCTATCAAATTACATAAATGCAACATAGGGCAATACTTTCGGAAAATTTTCATACCAATTTTAAAGAGATACTAAATTTCAGTGTAATTTCCCCTTAAACCTTCCTTTTGGTGCACCCTGTAATTAAACAGGGTATCTACAAATACAATATATTTAAAGAAGACTCTATTCGCTACAATCGCTCCATACATTTCTAACTTCTCAGATCAATAGTTTAAGAGATCCGATTTTTTATAAGGTAGATTGGTTATTTTTCCTACTGTGCGATGGGTAGAGTGTCTGGCCAGAATGTAGTTGATTGCGGGATCGATTCCCCAAAATTTTATTAAAAATTTTTTAAAAAAATATTTCAATAAAACAATGTAAAAAATAACCAACATTTTATCATTAATTTTTATTGTTTTCGTAGGTTATTTTTTTGAAATTTGTTGGTAAAAATAACAGAACTTTCATTAATTTTTAATGTTTTCGTGGGTTATTTTTTTTGAATTTGTTGGTAAAAAAGAGTAAAAAAAACGTAATTTTTTAATGTTCAATGTTATTTATTTTAGAAAATTTTGTCAACAATAAAAAATAAATGTCGATGTTTGTTAAAACAAATGAATAATTAATGGTATGGTTTTCAAATGGTTTATCACTTGTTTTAAATATGTTTTTCATTTGTTTTTGCCTACAAAATATTTTGAGTTTTGTATAAACAATATTTTTTTTGCTCGAACAGCATTCGATTACGTTCTTGGGGTACCGGGGTACCCATGTTACTCTCTAAATGGCGTAAAAACACTTCAAATGGCAATGAAAATTTAATAAAGTTTAAGCTTTGTAAACCACCTGCAACACTACCTTATGTTTAATTAAGAACTTGTCCAAAGTTTTCTTGTTGTTTTCTAAACTTTGTCATTCCGTGTGTAATGCATCGAAATATCGGCCAAGGACCCCATTAAAAAATAATATTATTGATCCATGATAGATACTTGGACATTCTATGAATGCCCGTTAAGGCGTCGCGTCGAATCTAAACTTTCGAATTTCGTGTCGTAATACCTGTTGCAAGAAATTTTATGTTTTTTTTTAATTTCGAGATTAACCTTCGCTGATTGTTAATTTTAACAACTTGCCATTTTTATAAGTTCTGTGACAAGATTCCTGTCGGTTGGTCTGTTATTCTAAGATCTATAAAATATTTTTTGATAAAATACATTACCTTGCAAATACGTTCTTTAAATATACAAAAATTAAATTACCTGTAATTAAAAAGAAAAAAAAAATATGTTAGGTTGTACAGTCAATAATTCAAATTTGTTTAATTATTAGATAAATTAGTAAGTTCTACACTCAAAAGAAAAACTCTGTCAAAAAATCTGTAAAACGACTTTCAATTTGAAATTTTTAGTAAAATCTCTGTCATTTAGTTTAAAAAAATAACAGACATTTTACTATGTTTATACTGATTTTGTTTGCTGAATTTCATTATTTTTTCAAGAAATTTTTTTATATAAAAAAAAAGCAGAACAGATTGTCAGCAGATTGCTCTGCTGAAATCAGCAGATTGTTCTGCTGAAATCAGCAGATTGTTCTGCTGAAATCAGCAGATTATTCTGCTGAAATCAGCAGATTTTTTCTGCTAAAATCAGCAGATTTTTCTGCTAAAATCAGCAGATCAATCTGCTGATTTCAGCAGAGCAATCTGCTGATTTCAGCAGAGCAATCTGCTGACAATCTGTTCTGCTTTTTTTTTTTATATAAAAAAATTTCTTAACAAAATAATGAAATTCAGCAAACAAAATCAGTATAAACATAGTAAAATGTCACACATGTTTAATAACTAAAACGCCAGATAAAAGTATAAGCTTCCGTAGCGTAGTGGTTAAGAAGTGTGCTTTCAAATCGGAAGGTGGCGAGTTCGATGCTGGCTGGCGCCGTATGTTTTTTTTTTTTTTTTATTGTTATATTTATTCACCTCTTATGACAGATATTTAGCAAACCGTGTCTGCTAAAATCAGCAGATTTCTCATATGGCTCAAAATGGGTGTATTTTCAGCAGATTTTTCTGCTGATTGGACAGAGAATTTATTTTGAGTGTAAATAGTTATATAATTATAATTCATCACAAACAATTACAGTATTTTTTTTTTTGCTTTAATTCTTTAAAAAAAAATATACAATATTTATTTTCTTTAGAGTGATTTTGCCATTAAAATTATTTTTTTTTATACCATGCTATGTAACTCTTTTCCGGCCGGATCTTAACGAATGCCTTATAATTAACATTGATCACCTTTGAGACTATCTTTGAGACGATTGGCGAAACCTTAGATTTTTTTTTTATTTTTTTTCCCCAAATTTGCTAAATTATTGAAGAAAAACGCATTTTATTTGGAACCTGCGGAAATTTTATCACTACCCGCGCCAAATAAAAAAAAGCTTGACTACCATATCTGCCATTTTTAATCTTAAACATGTTTTCAATTTAATCATAAAGTAAAATTAAATTTTTATTATTTTTTTTACCAGAACAAACAATGGTCTGGGGCATGTAGGCGTAAAATGCTTATTTTTTATCCGATTTTATTTTATTAGTCGTTTTGGAAAGGTAATTTAATAAAATTTCACAAAAAATTTAACAAAAAATATCAAATACCAATATTTTTGCAAAAACTAAAAAAAAAAAAGTTTTTCGTTCATATAAGAATGTCCCATAACTTCAATCCATTTTCGGCACGAGTTATTTTTAGCCGATTGTCCCCAAATTTTGGCTCAATCATTTTTAGATACTAAAGAACAATGTAGGACCAGGTATAAAAAGGTGAATTTCGTTTTTAAGGACACCTCTAATGACCATGTAAAAATAAATGTGCCAAACTCCAGGTCTACTGATATTTCATTGTGTCCTCCACAGCGATGATCAATAATTATAAATATATATACTTAATGGGGTCCTAGACCGGTATTTTGATCCATTACACATGAAATGACAAGTTAAGTATACCCCATACTGTAGTTGGAGAGTAAAAAATCAAATCAAATCTAAAAAAAAAAAAGTTTTTTTTTTTTTTTTTAAATATCTTCTTTGGTTAACAATGTGGGGGATTATTTAAAAATTCGATACAGCCGAATAAGTATAGCCTATAATTTGTTTGGTTTCAGATTCTTTTGGCGACCCCTTGAGTTTTGCCCTTGGAACTTCGCTATCTACCGTTTGAGAATCCCTGATCTAGACAGTTTCTATGAAATGCTATTTAATTTAGACAACCATTTGACACAATTTGGCCACAAGAATTTCCTTTTTAATTTTACTCTTCAACAAATTAATGTAAATTAAAGCAAATATCAGACCAGACATAAAACTTTTATAATTGCATTGAAGTACAAAAAAAAAAAGAAAAAAAGTCAACAAGGCATTTAGCAAATTAAAATCAACTGATAAAACCGGCAGTAACACTTTATTAGTTTGCCATAAAATTTAAATGCACAAAGCCAAAACAACAAAAAAAAAAACACCAAAAAAGCAAAACCAAACAAACCAACAAATGGGCATTGATGACATTTAATTTCCGATTTAACAAAAAATTTGACTACTTTTTTTGTGTGTGATATTGAAATCCATACCACAAGGCATCATCTTTTTTTTGCGTTCTCTTAGCAAAACGACACAAAGTTTTTTTTAAAAACGATTGCAATTTATTATTTTTTGCTCTCCCATTTGAAAATTAAAAGTTTTTTTCTTCAGTTTCTTTTCTTAAGACAAGCTACAACAGCAATAAAAATAAAGAAGAAAAAATTTGCTAAAATGTGTAAAAATGTAAAAGAAAAGTATTAAGGGCTTCTCTTTTCTGTTTTGTTGCTGTTGTTATTCTTTTGATTATTTGTTTGTTGGGCTTTTAGACGACGCTTATAAACAAACAAACCAGGCAACCAACCAAACCAACAACAACAAAGCACAACCAAAAAGATGAAATAAACCATAAAAAATATATAAGAAGAAAAAGAAGAAGAAAAACTAACAGACCAACTTTTAGTAACGCACGGTTAAGCATATTACAAACAAAAAACAACCAACAAACTACCAGAATATGGCTTTAAAACAGGCCAAAAACTGAAAAACACTGAAAGCAGAATTACTTTACTCCACACAAAGTATTTAAAATGCCCATGGTAAACCAAAATCCAAAAGAGACGCATGTCGTATGTGAATCAAATCGAGCAGAGTTGTGTAACATAAATTTTTTAACTTTAACAATCTGTTGTTAATATTTTTTTAATAATTTAAAAATCCCTCAAAAAAAAATGGGAATAATAATATTAAAAATTGTTAACTGTGCTCCTATTTCACGCTTCGTCTACACCGACTTTAACCTTAAGTGGCGATTACTGTAAATTAATTTCGAAGCTGGGGTGCCCCATTACCATAATTTAACAAAAATCTAAACCTTTGTCACAGCTGGTTTTGAAAAATTATCCACCAAGTTTTTACTCTTGCCCAAACCATTAAATTATGATAATGGTTTGCTGAATAAATAGGTGTTCTTTTCAAAGCAAATTTGTTTTTAGAAAAAAATAACGCTATACTTATTTGTAATTCCGTGCAAAACGCATTTAAATATCGGTCGAGGACCCCATTATTTTGGTTATATGTAAAGGTTTCTAGGATGTTCTAGCAGGCGCGGATCCACGGGCAAAAAAAGGATTCCCCTCCTCAAACTGAATTCGAAAGAAGAAAATAGGAAAAAGAAAAAAAGAAAAAGGAAAAAGAACAAGTGAGAGTGATAAATTCGGCTGTGCAGAATCTTTTATACCTTCCAAAATGTAAAAAAAAATTCAGGGCGTCTGTTTTTTGTGGTGGGGGGTGGGGTTTTTTTTGGGGGTTTGGTGGGAGATATGAGGGGACACCTTCCCCTTGCGATATATGTTATCAAATGGATTTATTATGATTCTTCCAGTTATTTAATCCAATTATTTAATCCAAATCCAAGAGGGGCGGGCCAATTTTTTTTTTATCCGCTGGGTCCCCATGCAGGGTTTTGAGCTTCCTCTGACATAAAAATGTTGCATATACTTAAAAAAAGTTCAAAAAGCCCTGCAAAAAAATACAGTTTTTCAGAGGTTGGTTTAGTTCTCCAAGGGGAAACTTTTTTCCCCTTGGTCCGATTTTGCCCATTTCCGAACTTAACCTGCCTAGAAATATAAGACATATTCGTGCCAAACTTCGAATGCCTAGCTCTTTGATTTTGGATTGTATCGTGTCCTCTACAGACGGATAGACGGACGGACAGACGCACAGTGGCCGAAACACCCAATCTAGCGGCGCTTAATTCGGAAATGTAAAATAATAAAGCCCAATGCATATTTGTGGTTATAAAACTTATAAAGAATTTAATTTTTAACCATATTTATTTATTTCAGTGTTTTTATGTTTTTTGGGAAATTTATGTGAATATCGGCAGGGTGGTCTGTATGAGGACTAGAAGTTAAAATGTTCCGATTCCGTTTAAATTTGGAGTGATTATTTATGGCTACAAAAAACATTTAACAATCGAATTTCAAGAGGATATTTGTTTAAATACTATTGTTAAGGCTTTTTAAGTAAAACTGGAAGGGGAAATTAACATGGGGGCTATGGGATAACATGGAGGATTTTGTTTTTTCGATAAAAAATCTTAAATTTCAAATTTTAGCCAAATCGATTGAAAATTGTGGTCTGTATCGCGTTTATACTGTTTATTTGGATAGGCAGATGAACCCTAAAAAACCGAAAAACTTGCGCGAACTAGCACGCCATATCGAAACGTCACAACAAAAATAACCCAAAATAATAAACAAAACAGGAATTGGACAGAATACGATCGAATTTCAAAAGTTGCAGTCCATGAAACTATAGTTTATATCACAAATGTAAACTTCTATAATGAACTAATAATAAACTAGATACACACAGGCCACAAACATTTATTTTTTAGTTAAAACATAACTTTTTCTTTCAATTAAAACTTTTTGTCTCACAATGTATAAACAATTGACTTAAAAGCGTCAAGAAAAACTCACTGAGTAATTAGGCCCCAAATTTCTTTAATACACTTGCTGCAGAAAATGTATATTTGATAGCTTACAGCTGTGCGAATATTGAAAGCAAAACAAAAGTAAAAACGTAATTTTTTTCTGTAACGTATAGGTAAACGATGCAGTGCAAAAACATTTATCGATCTTAATTTTTAAATTTTGACTTAAGCGCCGCTAGACCAGTGATTTCGGCCACAGTGAGACGTACGGACATCGCTAGAATGTCTTAGAATCGATCACTGATCAATATATACTTTATGAGGTCCTTGACCGATATTTCGATGCGTTTCACACGGAATGACAAAGTGAGTATACCCACTCAAAATATTTTGTAGGCAAAAACAAATGAAAAACACAGTTAAAACCAGTGAATAATCAATTGAAAACCGTTCCAGTAATTATTCATTTGTTTTAACAAACATCCACATTTATTTTTTACTGTTGACAAAATTTTCTAAAATAAATAATATTAAACATTTAAAAATTACGTTTTTATACCCTCCAACCACAGTATGGGGGTATACTCACTTTGTCATTCCGTTTGTAACGCATAAAAATATCGGTCGGGGACCCCATAAAGTATATATATTATTGATCTATGATCGATTCTAAGTCGTTCTATGAATGTCCGTCCGTCCGTCCGTCCGTCCGTCTGTATAAAACACGATTCAGTCCAAAATAAAAGAGCTAGACCCCTGAAAATTGGTCAGAATATGTATAATGTTCATAGGCCGGTTAAGTTCGGAAATGGGCAAAATCGGGCCATGGGGAAAAAAGTTCCCCCTTAACAAACTAAAAAACCTCTCAAAAAACGCAATTTTTACACCTTTTTTTGCCATTATTGTTAAACAAATGAAATCTTTTTATGTCAGAAGGGGTTTAAACTCCTGAACTTAGACCCAGGGGGCTGGAAAATTTAGTTTTTTTCTACCCGTCCCCTTTTGTGGGCGTGGATTTAAAAAAAACATTAAAATAATGAGAAAATGGTACTTCTAAATTGCAAAAAGCATAATAAATAAATTAGTTAACATTTATCGTGATGGGGAAAGTATCCCTCACCACCCCCACCGAGCCCCCCTCAAAAAAAAACGACCCTGGATTTTTATATGTTTTAACATGTTGGAGGGTATCATAGATTCGGCATAGCCGAATTTAACACTCTCACTTGTTTTCACTCTTTTTTACCAACAAATTCGAAAAAAATAACCAACGAAAACATTAAAAATTAATGATAGTTCTGTTATTTTTACCAACAAATTTCAAAAAAATAACCTACGAAAACAATAAAAATTAATGATTTCGTAGGTAATTTTTTACAATTTTTTTTGAAATATTTTTTTTAAATTTTTAATAAAATTTTTGGGGAATCGATCCCGTAATCAACTACATTCTGGCCAGACACTCTACCCATCGTGCCAAAGTCACTTGATACAAACATGTTTTTATATTTCTATAAATAATTTTTTGATTTTTTTTTCTACAAGAAAATAACTGACTTGTGTAGGTAAAAACTAATGATATTTCATTAAAAAATACCAACAATTTAAAAAAAAATTACTTACACAAATCATTAAAAATTTAAAGAATAATAAGTAGTTTTTACTTACAGAACAAAAATAAATGACTTTAAAAATTAAATGGTAATGAAAGTCTTTATATTTTAGTGTGTTATTTTTGAAACAAAGGACAGAAGAAGTCATTAATAAAAACTGAACATCAAATAAATGTCTTTTTCTTTTAAAAACGACTAAACCTAAAATTTTTTAAATAAACTACACACAGTTAATGACATAATTTTTTGAGTGCCCCCATACTGTGGTTGGAGGGCATAAGGAGATAGGAAAGGGGAGACGAGAAAAGGAGGGGGAATAAAGGAAAGGAGATATGAGGCATTCCACACCAGATGTCCAGCGAAAAAAACAAACACGTGTACCGTAAACTTCTGAATAGGTTGTATGGATAGCCCTAAATGGAATTTAGAAAATTGCGTTTTTGGTTTTTAAATTTTTCAAAAACTGGGCTTAGGAGGGAGGAGTGTCAAATATTGGAAAAATGGTCAAATTTGTGGCGAGTTGCCTTGATTAAATATTCATCACATTAAAAAGGAATGCACCACAATCTTAAAAATTTACATTCTTATATAGTTTTGTATGGGTTATCGAATATTTTTTTTTTTTTTTTTGGAAAATTTTCAGAACCCGTTCTGAAATTTTCCATTTTTTCAAAAAGTCAATTTATCAAAAATCCGGCCATTTTTTTTTTTAATTTTTTTTTTTTTAAGTTTAGATGTTTGTCCATCTACACAAAAAAAATTTAGAAACGCGTTTTTCGTTTTTTTCGAAAAATCGCATTTGAATTTTAAATTTCATAACAATTTTGTAATTTGCTTGTATTTTCTTGTTTTAACGTTGCGTATGCGTATTATTAATTGCATTAATATTACTCATACGCTCTGTTGCAACAAGAAAATACAAGCAAATTACAAAATTGTTATGAAATTTATAATTCAAATGCGATTTTCTCGAAAAAAAAGAAAACGCGTTTCTGAATTTTTTTGTGTGTATGGACATACATCTAAACTTTTAAAAAAATTTTAAAAATGAAAAAAGTGGCAGGATTTTTGATAAATTTTCTTTTTCAAAAAAGGGAAAATTTCAGAACGGGTTCTGAAAATTAAAAAAAAAAAAAAAAATAATCGATAGCCCATACAAAACTATATAAGAATGTAAATTTTTGAGATTGTGGTGCATTCCGTTGTAATGTGATAAATATTTAATCAAGGCAACTCGCCACAAATTTTACCAGTTTACCAATATTTGACCAAGCCTCATAAGCCTAGTTTTTTAAAAATTGAAAAACCAAAAACGCAATTTTCTTAGTTCCATATAGAGCTATCCAAACAACCTATTCAGAAATTTACGGGACACATGTTTTTCTGTAGCGGGACATTTTGAATGTGGAATGCCTCATATACGGATTTTGATAAATAAAATTGTGTGCGTTAAATATCATATTTTATAAAACTACAAAAGAAACGACTTTTTATTTAATCAATGGAAGCAGACTGTTGACGAACCTGAACCGATTGAGTTTCAACCGCAGCTAGAAAATAAACTGCATCACAATAGGAAGTTGATTTTCAGGCGTAATATGGATGTACGGGTGAGAAAAGAAACGATTGCTTTATATTCCTGTAAAAGGGACATTGGAAAACGATGGGTTTTTAGCCCTAAATGGGTTCATTGAACAGCAGTGGTGCGTCCAATTCTGCTGCATGGAATCATTGTCTGGTGACCTGCTTTAGAAACAAAAGCGAACTTCTTATTTATCACGAAGGTACAGAGAATGGCGTCGATGAGCATCACTGATGCTTTTCGTAGTACACCTACGGCTGCATTAGAAATCTTCCTTCACCTAATACCATTGGATATATTGGGAGGGCATTATGCGGCTATGTCGGTAATTCGACTTAATAGCACATGGAAATGGAGGAGCAGCGATTGTGGCCATAGCGCGATCTTGAAGAATTTAACAAAACCACAAAATGTGGACTGTGATCCCCCTATGAACCTTTTTGAGCGCCACTTTAACACTATGATACCATCCAGAGAGCCTTCGATGAGAGACATTCCTGGTAGTTGAGCCTCCATAAATTTTTCCACAAATGGATAGAAGCCACACGAACAAGTGGGCTTTGGAATCCTTTTTCCTGATTTTTTTTAATTATTTTTGCAAAAGTTTTTTCCTTACAGTTTAAAAAAAATTTCCGACTTTAAATTGAATTTAACTAACTTTGGGAAAATTTATAAACTATTTTTAAGGGAATTGTGTCCCAAGATCTAGGCCGCTGTTCCAAAAAAGTAATTCACATAAAAAATGTGAAAATGAAAATTTCCGATTTTTTTTGGTGTTCTAGATTTCACATCCGAATTTCTTTTTCGTTTTATTTCACATAAATAAAATTTGGTGAAAGTAAAACGAATGTTTTTTCCTTATAATTTTTTAAATTTTAATTATTCGATTTAAACTTCGAATGAAAACGTGATCAAAAAACACTAATCTTGATTTCATGTGATTCGGAAATTTTCATGTGAATTGAAAAGTTGTGAAAGACAGAACAGAGGCCCTAGTTAGGTCTTTTTTTAATTAAAAAAAAAAAATTAACAAAAAATTTTAATTTTTGTGTGAAAATTTGCTATATCCTTAACACCAATTAAAAGCAAAAATAGCATATGGCAACAAAAAAAAAAATCGTCAAAAAACATGCCATCAATATAAGGCTCCCCCTTTAAATTTAATAAGAGATAATAAAAAAGGAAATTTGTAGAAAATAAAAAAAAAAACCCTTCACACAAATTTTGTTTTGTGTTTAAATATCATCTTTAAAAATAGAATATTAATATTAAAAATTTTGTTTTAAATTTGCATATGTAAATTTACCGAAGTCATTTTCAATTTTCATTACTAATTTTGTAAGATATTAGTTTTGTAGAATACCAACATCTCTTGAAGCAACAGCGACTGCCTTTGAAAATATATTAAATGTTTTTTTGGGACTTTTTTTTTTTTGTTGCTGTAATATCCTTGTAATTGTCAAAGGCAGTCCCATGTGTATTTGCGGTTGCACATCGTTGGCTTAGATACTACTGTGTAGGTTACTGCACTTAATATTTGGCGCCATTAAATGAACAAAAAAAAATTTTTTGTATATTACAAAAATACAACGACATACTTTGACATGCATATTTATACATATGCACATGTCTGTGTTCATTTACACAAAATAAAAAAAAATAAAATAAAATTGTAAAAGATAAAAAAGACATTTATTTTAAAAAAAGTTTACCAAAAATAAACAAAGAAATTTTTATATAAAAAGAAAAACACTAGTATCTATCTACTCGTTTGATAATTTTTTTTTTTTTTTTCAGAAAATTCCTAGGACTATGGGTAATTATTACAGGCTGTTTTTTAAATGTCAGTTAAAACATGTAAAAAGATAAAATCGACTTAACCAAGTCCAAAAATATCATCCACAATGACCAAAACACTTTGGATACAAAAATACTTTTTAATGATTCATGGACGTATACAGGGGGTGGGCACAGGAGGCACGTGCCCTCACCTTTTCAATTACTTTTCAAGTACTTCTAGTTAAAACTAAATATAAATAGGCGATGGCAAACAATTTTGGGAGTTGTGCCCCCCCCCCACCTTTTCAAATTCCTGGATACATCGCTACGGGGCCTACGGGGCCCCCCCGTAGGCTAGTTGGTAGCGTGCTAGCCTTTCAACGTGTGGGTCGTGGGTTCGATTCCCACCAGAACCCTTGGTTTTTTTCGCTGCAACGAGACGACGGTCATTGTTACCAGTTCTCGGTTAGGTGGAATTTATTAAAAAAAAAAAATGATTACAATTTTTGAAGAAAAAAAAATCTTGGGTTTTAATTTTTTTAATGTAAAATTCCTTTTGACTGTAAAAAAATTGATTAAATGTAAAAATGTTTTTGAGAATCGAAATAACTATTTAATATTTTGCCTTTTTTTCGAAAAAATTATGATATTTTCCAGAATCTGCGACAATTTCTAGAGGTTAAATATTTAAAAAAAATTTAAATTTAAAAAAAATTTCAGAACCTGAGACTTTTTCTATAGAAAAAATGTCTCAGAATCTGAGACTTTTCTATAGAAGAAATGTTTCAGAATCTGAGACTTTTTCTATAAAAAAAGGTCTCAGAATCTGAGACTTTTTCTGTAGAAAAAATGTTTCAGAATCTGAGACTTTTTCTATAGAAAAAATGTCTCAGAATCTGAGACTTTTTCTATAGAAAAAATTTCTCAGAATCTGAGACTTTTTCTATAGAAAAAATGTCTCAGAATCTGAGACTTTTTCTATAGAAAAAATGTCTCAGAATCTGAGACTTTTTCTATAGAAAAAATGTCTCAGAATCTGAGACTTTTTCTATAGAAAAAATGTCTCAGAATCTGAGACTTTTTCTATAGAAAACATGTCTCAGAATCTGAGACTTTTTCTATAGAAAAAATGTCTCAGAATCTGAGACTTTTTCTGTAGAAAAAATGTCTCAGAATCTGAGACTTTTTCTATAGAAAAAATGTCTCAGAATCTGAGACTTTTTCTATAGAAAAAATGTCTCAGAATCTGAGACTTTTTCTATAGAAAAAATGTCTCAGAATCTGAGACTTTTTCTATAGAAAAAATGTCTCAGAATCTGAGACTTTTTCTATAGAAAAAATGTCTCAGAATCTGAGACTTTTTCTATAGAAAAAATGTCTCAGAATCTGAGACTTTTTCTATAGAAAAAATGTCGCAGAATCTGAGACTTTTCCTATAGAAAAAATGTCTCAGAATCTGAGACTTTTTCTATAGAAAAAATGTCTCAGAATCTGAGACTTTTTCTATAGAAAAAATGTCTCAGAATCTGAGACTTTTTCTATAGAAAAAATGTCTCAGAATCTGAGACTTTTTCTATAGAAAAAATGTCTCAGAATCTGAGACTTTTTCTATAGAAAAAATGTCTCAGAATCTGAGACTTTTTCTATAGAAAAATGTCTCAGAATCTGAGACTTTTTCTATAGAAAAATGTTTCTGAATCTGAGACTTTTTCTATAGAAAAAATGTCTCAGAATCTGAGACTTTTTCTATAGAAAAAATGTCTCAGAATCTGAGACTTTTTCAATAGAAAAAAATGTCTCAGAATCTGAGACTTTTTTCTATAGAAAAAAAGTCTCAGAATGTGAGACTTTTTCTATAAAAAAAACGTCTCAGAATCTGAGAAAATGTCTCAGAATCTGAGACTTTTTCTATAGAAGAAATGTCTCAGAATCTGAGACTTTTCTATAGAAGAAATGTCTCAGAATCTGAGACTTTTTCTATAGAAGAAATGTCTCAGAATCTGAGACTTTTCTATAGAAAAAATGTCTCAGAATCTGAGACTTTTTCTATAGGAGAAATGTCTCAGAATCTGAGACTTTTTCTACAGAAAAAATGTCTTAGAATCTGAGACTTTTTCTATAGAAAAAATGTCTCAGAATCTGAGACTTTTCTATAGAAGAAATGTCTCAGAATCTGAGACTTTTTCTATAAAAAAAAGGTCTCAGAATCTGAGACTTTTTCTATAGAAAAAATGTCTCAGAATCTGATACTTTTTCTATAGAATAAATGTCTCAGAATCTGAGACTTTTCTATAAAAAAAAGGTATCAGAATCTGAGACTTTTTCTATAGGAAAAATGTCTCAGAATCTGAGACCTTGTCTATAGGAAAAATGTCTCAGAATCTGAGACTTTGTCTATAGGAAAAATGTCTCAGAGTCTCACACTTTTTCTAGAGGAAAAATGTCTCAGAATCTGAGACTTTTTTTATACGAAAAATGTCTCAGAATCTGAGATGTTTTCTTTGGGAAAAATATCTCAGAATCTGAGATTTTTTCTGTAGGAAAAATGTGTCAGAATCTGAAATTTTTTCTAATTGAAAAATGTCCAAAAACTTAGATTTCTATTTCGAAAAGTGTCTCAGAATCTGAAATAATTTTTATTAAAAAAATGTCTCACAATAAGAGATTATTCTGTAATTTTAAATCAGAATCCAAAACTTTTTCAATTACAAAAGTGTCTCAGAATCTTAGACTTTTTCCATTATAGGAAAACTAGCTGAAACGCCTGGAATTGCCTGTGTCGACTGAGATATGAATATATAAATAGCTTCTTCCCAGCGCCTCCTATCAAGTTCTGGTATTTAGGTATTTTTACTAACTTCACCCCAGTGCCATCTACCAGGAAACTAATTTTTGTTTAGTAAATGCATTTTGTGAGTTTTAGCCAAATTGTGCCATATATATAAAAAATTAAATTATGATGACAACAGCGCCACCTATCAGGTCCAAATTTTATATGGAAACTTATTTTTGTTTTAAAAATATATTTTGTAAATTTCAGCCAAATCGTACCATAACTACCAAAAATTTTAATATGGCGACAACAGCGCCAACTATCGGGATTAAACCTGGCACCAGATTAAACTAATATATTGTTCAAGTTTGGTGTCAATCGGTCCAGCGGTTGTTTAGTTTAAAAAACAATCTTAGATTGTCTACCAATCTAAGATTTTTTCTTTATGAAAAATATTTTTCACAAGCTAAAACTTTTTATAAAGAAGGAAAAACAGAAGTTTTTCTTTTTAAAAATGAATCTGACACTTTTTATACTGCAAAATTTTTTTTTTTAAACTGGGACTTTTTCTTAATAAAATATCTGACCCATTGTGCCAACATTACTAACTGAAGTTATGACATTGTTGACAAAGGTATATAAAACAGAGACAGAAAAAAAATCAATTATTAGGATGATAACCTAAAAAAAAACAAAATCATGAATCTTAACAATGGCTAAAGAATTCCTATTAAAAATTATCAGCAGAACAACGCAAACCTTGAAAAAAAAAACAGGATAAAATGTGGGTGATAATGATAATAATGACGAGGATAATGATAAAAAGAAATATGTTCCTTATTTCCTTCATACTAAAGACAACCAACTTCGACTACTACTATATATCACCTAAGTAACGTGAAATATTCCTGCCTTTCTTCCATTTTAATATAACCAGAAGTAGGTCATTAGAACCCATATTACAGTAAGGAAAATGTTTTATTTTCTGTTATATTTTGTTGTTGGTATCTTGTCTGCTATATTTATTTTTTTTTTTATTGTCAAGGTTTCGAAGAAGATTCCGTTTTACAGCTTCGTTTTCCTTCTATACTCAGACGAAAAATATAGAAAACACTCAGACAAAAAACAAAATAAACCAAAAACATTTTTTTTATTGTAGATATTTTGTCTGTTTCATTGTTTCGGTTTTTATTATACTTTTTGCTTAACTTCACTGTTTCTAATATTCAGTTTTCAATTTTGGATTAATTTAATCTATATTTTTGGTTGAATTATAACAACCAAGACTTGGACCACGAAGAATAAAAGACTTTAATGGAAAGACCTGTTTCTCTATGTGGTAGAAGCTGCACTAACTTTGCTTAGTAACATACAGCTCTTTTGAATGTCAGATCATACTCCCTGCTTTGGGCCATAAGTGCTCTCGAAAAGTGTCCTGTAAATGCTTTTATAAAAAATGTCTTTTAGTTCTCATTGAATCTAGCAATGACCAGAGAATGTGATATTTTTAACACGTGAAAAAAATTAAATTCGGTCATGCCGAATTTTTGCCGAAAAAAAAAAGCGAAAAAATTTATTTTTCAAAAAAAAAAAATTGGATTTAACTTGTGTAAATTCCTTTCAGTATACAATTTTGTTCACAGTTATCATTCAGCTGCCAAGTTAAAGCATGTTGTATTTTTAGGTTATGTAGACTATACCAAAATTTCCGAGGTGCCCGGAAATTTATGGAGCCCAGGCCAATATTTCGATGAGTTACAAATGAAATGACAAACTTACATATACCCTCTATTACTTTAGTGGTGGGTATAAGAAAAGAATCCTAGAAAAAAATATCTTGGATTTTTTCGGTAGGAAAAATGTCTCAGAATCTGTGCGTTTTTATATAAAAAAAAATGTTCTAGAATATGAGACTTTTTCTACAGGAATAATTACTCAGAATCCTATATATAGGGTGATTCAGTCACGACCCGCCGAATTTCACCAGCGTATTCCTTGGCTCATTTCATGAAAATAATTCCACTACGACCATCCCTGAAAATGCAAGTATGCGAAATGGCAGCGTTTTGAAAATTTTCGGATTGGGGGTCGGAGGGTAGTAGGGAAAAATTTCTTACTTCTGAATTAGTGTTCGGATTTTTTTTTGTTTTTGAGCTTGTTGGAAAGGTTATTATCGACAGACAGACGGACGGACAGACGAACATTCATAAAATGTCTTAGAATCGATCATGGATCAATAATATATATACTTAATGGGGTCCCCGAACGATATTTCGATGCGTTACAAACGGAATGACAAAGTGAGTAACCCCCATACTGTTGTTGAAGGGTATTAAAATATGTTTCATAACCTTCTTTATTGGATAAAATCGATTTGAGCGAGTTGATCCCAACCTTCCAAAAATCTTTAAAAATCTCAAAAATATTTTAGGCCATAAGAATTCAAATTCCCTTTAAAGGGTTGCAAAAATTCAAAAACACGTTTTCTGTGAAACCTCCTGATCTACCCTTGCTGCCTTACTTCCCCTAACAAGCGATCACTTTTGTGAGAATTTCGAACAAAAATCATTGATTCTAGTAGAATCGATTGCAGAAGAGCTGATTATTCGGCATGACAAATTTGTTGTACTTTTCTAAATGGTGTAATTACAACCCCTACAATGTTTATCCAAATAATGCTAATGATGTTTATATGGTTAGCGGTTACTTCTCCAGTAGAAAATACTATAAACAGCTGAAGAAAAAAAAACTATCATTCACTCATTCAACCAGACAGTCAGCCAGCCAACCATTTACTCATCTACGTTTTACATACGAATGAATAGAATGCATTTGTAGGACAGAGTTTCAAAGTATGAATACATTTCAAATTAAAAGTAATAAGTATTTTAAAGTCTTAAAACAACTTAAACTAACAAATGTCTCGTAATCCCATTTTACAAATAATATTGTTTTTTAACAAAAAATTTCCAATCGAAATTTCTTTTTTTTTATTTTCCAATTTTGTTCGTTATTGTCCAAATTTTCAAGGTAAATAAATCTTGTTAAGTTCACGAGAATTCCTTGTAATTTTTTACGCATCAAAAAAGTTCTAAACTTACAATTTTATTGGTAAAAAACTTGTAAAATAACAAAAAAGCTCGTAATTTTTACTAGGAATTCTAGTAAAATAGGAGGTAGAAAAAATCCAGCACTAAAGACAATTCATTGTAATTTTTAAAGCGTCAAAGGAGTTGTAAATTAACAATTTTATTTGTAAAAAGCTTTTAAAATTAAAAAGCTCGTAAATAGGAGGTAGCAAAAAAAAATTTACAAAATTTTTTTAGTGAAGGTCTGATCAGGACTCGCCACCTGGTTGTGAAAAAACATTTTGCATTGGAAATCTGTTCAATTAATGAAATCTTTGAAATTTCTGCGAGGTTGTTATTCTATAGTCTACTGTCAAACCGAATATGGACTATTGTATAACCGAAGCACAGCATTATACAAAACTGTAACCGTGACATTAAGTGGCAGAAGCCTATGTCGAAAAATCAATACTCAAAATATTTTGTAGGCAAAAACAAATGAAAAACACATTTAAAACCAGTAAATAAACAGTTGGAAACAATCCCAGTAATTATTTATTTGTTTTAACAAACATCAACATTTATTTTTTACTGTTGACATAATTTTCTAAAATAAATAACATTAAACATTAAAAAATAACGTTTCTTTCATTATTTTTTACCAACAAACTCGAAAAAAATAAACTACGAAAACATTAAAAATTAGTTCTGTTATTTTGACCAAAAAATTTCAAAAAAAAGCTAAGAAAACAATAAAAATTAATGAATTCGTAGGTTATTTCTTACAATTTTCTATTGAAATATTTTTTTTTTTATTTTTAATAAAATTTTGGGGAATCGATCAACTACATTCTAGCTAGACACTCTACCCATCGTGCCAAAGTCACTTGATGTTATATTTCTATAAATAACACTGTGCTACAAAAACCACAAAATCGAATATACTTTTAAAATGAGGTAGTTAAGGTTGTAGGTCTCGTCAAAAAGATCACACAAATGCCCATCAAACTTGCCAGGGTGTCTGGAAAATTTTAAAGTTTTTCTCAAAAAACGTTTTTTTTGGGACTTTTCTTACTAAACCACCTGTAACTTAAACATTTTTCAACCGATTTTAAATTTTTCAACTGTTTTGGATAGAAGAAGGGTAGGGCTTTTAATGTGTGTGAATTGGTCTATACATATAAGAAAGATATGTATTGATTTTTTCAAAAATATCTATTTTTTTTTTATTTTTTGAAATTTTTTTAAGTTTATCGATGTTTTTCTGCTATAGTTTGTTCAACAACATTTATATTAATAAACGTACTCCTAAAGAAAATTTAATTGTGAATACGATGAGCTTTATGCCAAACAAATCAGATAACAATTGATACAGTTGTGATAATTTTTCTAAAAAAGAAAATTAAGATTTTGTATGAAATTGCCGTGCGGATATCCCAGTCAAAAATAAAAAAATAAACGAACATGATGAGAAGTCGTGTATCATTATTTTAAAGGTTTTTGACCTCCTGAATTCGAATTTGACCTTAAAATTGCGCTATCTTATTAAGTTTTTATACCCTCCACTCTGGTGATAGAGGGTATATATCAAGAAATCTTTTTTAAATTTCAACTCAGTGAAACTGAAATAAATGTTTTAAAAAACCAGCAGTTTTTGGAATTAAGAAAAACTGTAAATGCAGTTGTGTTAACAAGACCTTGAACCATCACTGAGCAATGTTTAAGGATTACCCCACTTTATCCATAAAACTTACAGAGGGTTAAAGTTGAAAAATCGATAAAAATGGCTTGAAATAATCCATAGTTTTTACATTATTTCGCTTTTTTTTTAAGTTCTCCTTATATTTCAATCTTTTCCGGCATAACATAAAGTCAGTACATATAAGAGATTATTTTAATGCTGGCTTGATAGATGCTTCATCGCTTGGTAAGAAGTTATTAGACGGTTAAGTTTTGAAACCAAAAATTAAGAGTTTTTAAATTTTCGAGGTTTTTTGATCAGGGATTTCGGCCCCCTCTATAAAATGAAAAAAGTTGAACTAGAGTTGGTAGCTGTTGTAATTCTTAATATTTTGGAATTAATCCCGTTAATGTGCCACGAATACTTAAGGAGTTTCAGCAGATCAAAGTTTGCAAGAAAAAACGTAATTTTTTTAAAATACCAGTTTTTCGCGAGGCACATTCGCGGTTTCATTCGAAATTTGGTGGACTCTTGCGTAAACCGAGTTTTTTGTGAGTTTACATAAAAAAATCACTGGCGGGTTTGTAAAAAATAAATTGCAAAAATTTTATGGCATTTTTGAAAATTGTGCGAAATTTGCAAATCTGTTTCCTATTTTTTTTAGTAGCAATTAATGCATCATGTTCATTTTAATACACCAAAAGACGTGCCTTAACGAGTAGAACTGATTTGCTTTTTGACTTTTTACTTTAAGCCATTCTGAGCGGAAAGCGCGATGATTTTATCTAAACCTGTTTTGATCTGGCACATCCAAGGCATTACACGAAATCGGATGAAATTTTTTTTAAATGAAAGCCCACTTGATGTGTCATCATAAAATCACAGGCGGGTTAAAAAATTTTGATGATTATAGATTTTTTGGACCATATTAAATTTTCTTGTTATAAAAAAGCATCACCGATTTTTTTTAAACTACTGGTACAATGATACGATTTTCCGTGATTTTCTTCAGTAATACCAAGGCGCATTGCCTAAATATGTTATAAAAAATTGTGAAACTTTTCTTTTACCGCGAATTAATCGCGATTTTAGGTACTTAGATATTTTTTTTTTTAAATCGTTTGGTCATTAAAGGGTTAAATTTATATCATATATTTTAGAAGAAATGATATATCCTGGCATGTTTTAATAACGCATGCAACAAATGTGTAAAAAATAAAATCTTTAAAATATTTTTAAGATTTTTAAAACCGCTAAATCTTAAAACCGCCATAACTTTTGACCCCCTTGCGCGATTTAATTGACGCGAACGAATTTCTTATTCTTAAATAGCATATAATATTTATGCCAACTTTCATCGATGTGCCATCAAAACAAAAATCACATCTTTTTTAACTCAAAATTTAAGGCTAAAACGGAACTCCTCATATAAGTTTGTCATTCCGTATGTGGGTCAGTCTTAGTGAAATCAATCAAAAATAGCTAAAAATTTTCATGACCCCCTCCGATTTTGATGAAAATTGGTTTAGTTGTAACACTAAGTGATAAACTGACGCACACTTATTTTCAGCCCTCTAAGTAAACAGTGGGCGAAAACACGGAGGGTCAAAATTTCCCCCAAAATCTCCCAGTCGCGACACTTTGCACCGCAAAAACTTAATATCGTTGGTTCTATTGTAGCTAGAAAGCCCATTTTTGGTTTGTTTTGAAGCTCATAATATGCCCTACAAGACCTATCATAACCTAAAAATTTTCGAAAAAAAATAAGGGTTATCTCCCTTATTTTAAGGTCGTGATATACGGAGGAGAAAATGGGGAGGATGGTATTCCCCGATTTTTTTTTTACTTGACACTCTTATAGAGAAAGTCCTAAGGAATATATTCTAAAATTTTTAAGTTGGGACAACAATGGGATCGCTCAAAATCAAAATTTTTCACAATTTTCCACTCTTTGGCCACTCTTTTTCTACACTCTTTAACATTAAAAATTTAATATCATAAGTGCTTTTGTAGCTACAGAGCCCATTTTTTTGTTTTAAAGTTTATAATAAGCTCTACAAGACATACCAAAACCAAAAAAATTTCCAAAAAAAGGAATTGGTACCCCACTTATTTGAAGGTCATGGCAAAGGGAGGAGGAAAATGGGGGGAAAGTATCCCCCGATTTTTTTTTTACTTGGTATTCTCAAAGTTCAAGTCCTAATGAACATAGCCTACAATTTTTATGTTGGGACAACAATGGGATCGACCAAAATCAAAATTTTTCAACATTTTCCCCCAAAATCAACAAATCGCGACATTCTTGCGCCTCCCATTGAAGTCCCAAGATAAAAATTTCAGGATATGCACTCTAGAACTTACTCTTAAAAAAAAAACAAGGTAAAAAAAAATTGGGGGATATTATCCCCCGATTTCCCCAACCCCTTGCCACGATCTTTTAATTCAAGAGGCACCCCTAATTTTTTTATTTTTTTTTTTTTGTGATAGTAATATTGTAGGGCATATTAAGAACTTTAAAACAAACCAAAAATGGACTCTGTAGCTACAATACAGTCAACGATATTAAATTTATAATGTGCAAGAGTGTCGCGATTTGGAGATTTTGGGGGAAATTGTAAAAAATTTTGATTTTGGTCGATCTGATTGTTCTCCCAACATAAAAATTTTAGGATATGTTCATTAGGACTTGCACTTTGAGAATACCAAGTAAAAAAAAATCGAGGGATACTTGCCCCCATTTCCTCCACCCTTTGCCATGACCTTCAAATAAGGGGGGCACCAAGTCCTTTTTTTCTAAATTTTTTTGGTTAATGTAGGTATTGTAGAGCGTACTATAAACTTTAAAACAAACAAAAATGGACTCTGTAGCTACAATAGCACTTATGTTATTAAATTTTTAAGGTTCAAGAGTGTTGCGATTTGGAGATTTTAGGGGAAATTGTGAAAAATTGATTTTGAGTGATCCCATTGTTGTCCCAACTTAAAAATTTTAGAATATATTCTCTAGGACTTTCTCTATAAGATTATCAAGTAAAAAAAAAATCGGGGGATACCATCCTCCCCATTTTCTCCTCCCTTTATCCCAACCTTAAAATAAGGGAGGTAACCCTTATTTTTTTCGAAATTTTTTTGGTTATAGTAGGTCTTGTAGAGCATATTATGAGCTTCAAAACAAACCAAAAATGGGCTTTCTAGCTATAATAGAACCAACGATATTAAGTTTTTACCGTGTAAAGTGTCGCGACTGGGAGATTTTGGCGGAAATTTTGACCCTCCGTATTTTCGGCCCCTGTTGACTTAGAGGGCTGAAAATTTGCATTTGTTAGTTTTTTACGTAGTGTAAGAACTTAACCAAATTTCATCAATATCGGAGGGGCTCAAAAATATTCATGATTGATTTCACTAATGACCCTATTATGTAAAAAAATATTTGGAATAAAACATGTTTAAGTCAACAAAATTTTGAGTAAAAAAAATCGAGAGAAAAATAATTTAAAGATAGTTGGAGTTTCCAGAAATTTGTTTTCTTAGATTTGAAATTTTATGGGGCAAATTAAGAGGACGAAAAACACTTAAAATAACATTTTTTATCAAAGTACTTTTTTTGCTACCCAGAACCGGAATTTTAAAAAAATATTTTTTCGGTAAGTTTATTTAGCTAGAGAATTCTCCAATCAAAATTTCCATAGAAATTATTTGAATAAATCGTAAAGTACCAAAAAAGTACAAAAAAAGTACCAAAAAAAATTTTCAGCCTTTTTACCCTTGTAGAATTCGAAATTTTAAAAAACCTTTTTCAAAATGTTTTTTTCCGCCGAAAGACTTTACACAAAAAATGTCAAGTTTTTATAAACATTATTTAGAAATTTTAAAAAAAGTACCAAGGTACTTTTGCTTGAAAAGTATTTTTGACAGAAAGTTTTTTCCGCTATGATGATCCAACATTCCAAACTTTCTAGAGCAAAAGTGCTTACTCGACATACTTTTTCACTCTGCAAATATTGTACACTAAAAAAATCGTAAAAAAATATTCTCAAGAGTATTTAAATATTAAAGATTCGACACATTCGGGTTTATAGAATATGGCCGAATTCTTACATTCGGTTAGACTCGAAATAATCTTTGCCTTGTTGTTTGTGTTTTTTTTTTGTTACTTTGTCGGATTATTAAAGCTGATACATCTCTATTATTACTTTTTCGTAGACAATGTTGTCTGCTGAAGTTGTTAAAAATTAAAGCAGATAATGATGTTGTTGATTATGATTTCAGCTGTAATTTATTGCTGATTAAGAAAATCTTGAGCAGTGCTGATTTGAGTTTTTTTTTAAAGAAAATATTATTGTTATTGTGACTTCTCAATTAGATCTTAAAGTTCTATTAAAGTTTTAAATCGCATACAAAAATTTAGTTTTTAAACTTCAATGCGTTTAACAATACGTATAATTAATATATAATATCAAATACTTAAACAACACTCATACGCCTAAAGAGTTTTAGAATATTTTGTAGGACATAGTAAATTCAAAAACTAACTATGCCTCAAGCATATACTTTGAAATTTTGTAATAATGTTGGATGAAAAACCTAAAGGACACCCAGAGGAAAGAACCGTTTGTAAACAGAACTAAAAAGAAAAAAAGTATATTTTTTTGGCATACACAATCATTGTTTTAAATTGGCCAAACGAAATTTTCTTTATTTTCATTAGTTTCTTTTATCGTTTGATCATCAATTTCAAAAATTATAAAATTTCTTTAAAAACTCTTTTATGGGAGTTTAATTACTAAAAATTATAAAATATTATTTACACAAATAATTTACAAAATTTATGCATTCCCAAAAGAAATTTATAAGTTTTCTCTATTGCGCCTTTTATAATTGACCACTTAAGCAGTTGATGAATATTTAAATGCCAGCAGAGAGGAAGAAAAAAAGTGATTAGGCCTACATGACAAAACATTGATAGAATATGTTTCTTTTTTTCTGGTATTTATGATGATGATGTTGTTGTTTGTTTTACGAGCTTGACTATGTCTGTGAAAGTGTGTTGATGAAACGATTAGACCAATAAACTAAAAACCAAAAAATAAACGAGTATGAAAATAAGATATTATCATACTTAGTAACCCAGTAAATCATTTTATTATTAAATTAATATTTTGTTTTACGTACTCTATCTTATGTTTTTTGAAAGAAGTGGTAAAAAAAACTCTTACACTCAAAAACAAGTAAGAAAGTTTTAGTCGGTGAAGACCGACCATATGATACCCTACACCAGTGTTTTCCGGATAATGGATCTCAAGTCCAAACATGGACCGATTGGATCTATCTTTTGTTAGATCTTTATTTAGTGTAGAAAACACACACAGATCAAATTTTAGTGGAATTGCTTTATTTTTTTGACAATAGACCGATTTAACTGAATATCGGTCGAAATTTCAATATGGGGGACTAAGTCCAAAAATGGTCTAATTATATTTAAACTAGATTTGGTTAATAAAGTACACATTTAACACCTAAAAATAAAATTTTTATTAAATATTTCCATTTTTAGGAATTTTGAGGGAATTATGTGAATATCGGGAGGGTTGTTTGAATGGAGACTACCAGAAGGACTGACCCGATTCCTTTGAAATTCGGAATGATGATTCGTGTAATTTGATTACCTGTTAAATTTCAAAGCGATATCTGTTAAGCCTAATCCAAAGGGAGTGTTTGTATGGGGGCTAGGTCTTAACATGGACCGACTTTATTCAATTTAAATAGGCTTGGTCCTTAGGACAAAAGATGCTTAAGTTACAAATTTCATGTCAATTGGTTAAAAATCGCACCTGTATCGTTCTTAAACCGATAGATAGACAGACGGACGGACATTGCTAAATCGACTCAAAAAGTGATTCTGAGTCGATCGGTATACTTGAAGGTAGGTCTAGGACCAATATTTCGGGTAGTTACAAACATCAGCACAAACTCATTATACCCTGTACCACAGAGTGGTACAGGGTTTAATTTTACAAGGGTATAAAAAACCTTGTAAAATTACAAGAAAATCTTGTAACTTTTTTTTGTTATCTACCTCCTATTTGACAACAGTTACTAGTAATTTTACAAAATGTTTGCCAATAATTTTAGAAGGTTTTTACCAATAAAATTGTAAATAAATTTAGGCGCCCCAGTAGGCTAGTTGGTAGCGTGCTAGCCTATGAGTCTTTGGGTCGTGGGTTCGATTCCCACCAGAGGCCTTGGTCTGTTTCGCTACAACGAGACGAAGGTCTTTGTTACCAGTTCTCGGTTAGGTAAAATTAGTATATGATTTGTAATTATATGGTAATTCTTAATAAAATAAAAAAATTGTAAATTTGAAAATTTTTTGACACGATAAACTTTACAAAGAGGTTTCGTAATTGTACTAGATTTTTTGCTACCTCCTATTTTACGAGAATTCCTAGTAATTTTACAAGCTTTTCACCAATAATTTTGTAATTTTACAAGCTTTTTACCAATAAAATTGTAAATTTACAGTTTTTTTGCGCAATTAAAATTACAAGGAATTCTCGTGAATTTACTAGATTTTTTTTATGTAAAATTATTTGGAAATTTGTAAAATTACCAAAAAAAAATGTAAAATTATAAAAAAAATGTAAATTTCGATTTGTTAAAAAACAAGGAAAAACTGTCAAAAATTGGTAAAATGGGATTACGAGACTTTTCCTAGTAATTTGATAAAGTTTTTTTTTTGTGGGTAAGTTTTTTTTTAATTTTTTTTAAGTTAAACATTTTTTCAAGAATAAAATTTCGATTTTTTTAAGAAACAAAACTAAAAACTTTTAATTTTTTTTTTAAAAGGAATAACTAAAATTTTTTGCAAAATTAGCAAAACAATCTGCTGTTTTTGTTTTTATTTTAATAATTCTTAATTTTAGGAAATTTAAATTTTACAAAAATTAAAAAAAAGTACTTCTTAAATTAAAAAAAAATTAATTTGAAAAACATTCAACAGACTGTTTCTGTAAAATAACAAAATAATGTGCTAAAAATTTGCGTAAAAATATTTTGAAATTCAGCAAACAGAATCAGTAAAGTTCCCGAAAAATTTCTGTTATTTTCTAAAGCTGAATTACAGAATCTACCTAAAATATATATTTTAACAGAAAAATCTGCTAAAAGTTTTCTAATTCAAATTGAAAGTCTTTTTTAAAAAAATTGCAAAGGGGGATTGGTTAAATATTGTAAAAATTGACAAATTTGTGTCGAGTTTCCTCCCCACAGGAAAAGTGATAGGTCCTTGGTACAAAACACAAATTACAAAGTCGACACCTTTCATATAAAAATACTTACAAGGGAAGTCTCCGTGGTATCACCCTCCGATCTTCATTAAATTTGGATATGTTGTTAAGAACGAAAATCAATTCGACATGTATTTTTTTTTTAGCGGCCCAAACTCATTTTTAGGGGGGTCGATTTTTATGGGGGGAAATTGACCTTTTTCAGTTTTTAACGATTTACAACTATTTAAACAAAATTATTATGGGCATGTATGGCATCAGATAAAAGGTATTAAAAATACCTATCTCGTGGTGCTAACAACGGGCCAAAGAAGTTATTATTTTTTGACTTATTAACAAAAATGTTCTAAATTTTGGAGTTTTACTCAATATGACGAAAAGTTGTGCATGTTTGGATACGTTCTTAGCACACGTAGATAGGTTATCCAAAGACCTTTCATTTGGTATGTAACATGACTACCCAGGCAGAAACTGCCAACCGTTCCAAAGAAAAAGTCTCGGCAATGCACTTTATTTTTTGTGTAGAAGGTAGTATGAATTCGAAAAAGTGCTCTGCAAGCGCTTTGCCAATGTTTTTCTATTTAAATCCGTTCAAAGTATAATTTTTTTATTAAAATTTATTAATTTTCATAACAATTGAAATATTTTTTATTCTCCTGCAGGATAAGTGGCAGGTCCTTGATAGTTCTCGTGATATGTCACTTAGACACAATGACCTACATATTACAAACTTGACACCTTTTATATAAAAACACCTGTTTCTTTCGTGAGGAAGTGTCTTAAACTCCGGATACATCACATGTGAAATGTCACTGGGCCTATTCCTTTGGAACACTACCCGATTCGGTTCAATACTTTTTTTCGGGACTTCTCCAAAAAATTTTCCTAGAAGCATTTTAAATAAATTTTTTATTCCAAAACGCAAAGAAAACTGCAAACAAATTTTTTCGGGGACTTAGAAAATATTTCAAAGTTTGTCCAAAATTTTTTTATCCTAATAAATTAGTCAATAAATTTTTTATACTAATTTAAAAAATTTCTTTATTCAAATAAACACCAAAAAAAGTTGTGTCTTATGGACTTATACAATTTTGATACGTCCCATTTTTTTGTTCTAAAAGTGCTATAATAGTACCATATTTTTTGTTTTTAAAGCGCTTTTAAAGCGCATTTTTGATGTTTAGTAGTGTTATTTATTTTTACGAAATAAAAATATCATTACTTTTGTTTGCTGGGTAGGATATATTTATTCATATATGTCCTATGTATATCAAAGTGTATACTTAATGTAATGTAATGCTTTGAGAGTTCTACTAGCTACTAGACTAGAAAATATAACAAAACAATAACAACAACAACATCAAAAAAGAAAACAATGTGTTTTCATATACACACACATAAATGTGTATATTTTTAGAGTATATTTTGTGGTCATGAATTGTTTTAGTAAAAACACATGTGTATTTTGTTTTACTAAAGTCGTAACTATGTAATATAAAATATTTGTACCATTTAAAATTATATAGATTGTGTAGAAAGATGAAAATCCTGGAAAAGTTATAGATGTGGAAGTAGTGGTAGTTGCAATTGCAGTAGTAGTAGTAGTGTGTTCATCCATATCAGAAAAGTACTCCATCATACATACATATATAAAGCAATATTATTCATATGTATGTCATGTAACTTAAAGTGTAGAAATTTGAATTTCATAACCGTCCGTATGTGTGGAAGTTGTAGTAAGTAGTCGAGGAGTGAAGTAGAAGTTTGTGTGCAGGTGATTGTAAGTGTGTACAATATTTTTCTGTATGTGTGTGTTGTCGTCTGTCTAACTACACTCAGAGTAAAATGCTTCATAATATTTACGACATGGGTTTGTAGATATATTTTGTCATAAAATTTTATTATAGTTATGAAATCTTCATAATTATAATGAAGTTTTTTGAAAACAGTCTATGAAATGCATTTCATAAAATTTCATGATTTTATAAAAAAAATCATAAACGTGTCATATGATTTATAATCATATGATTAGGAAATTGGGGAAAAACAATTATAGCTCCTGAAGACGATTTTAAAATTTCAATTCCTTATTTTAGTTCTTTTAATGTAAATATCATAAATTTTATTTCTAAAAAAAAACATAATGCATTTACTTTATTAATGAAACATTTCATAAATACTATGAAACTTTTTCATAAATACTGTGAAACTTTTTCATAAATACTAGGAAACCTTCATGAATATAATTAAACATGCCATTTTTGAATATTTCATTACGGAACAATTTCATAGTACCAATGGAGTGGTTTATAAATAACATGAAATAGTTTCCAAATATAATCAAATATTTAAGAAAACAAATTAAATCTATGAAATTTTTCATCGTGTATATCAAACATTTCATAATATTTATGAAGAGTTTCATAAAAGTTTAAGAAATTTTATTCGTTGTATTTATTTAAACTTTCTTAAATATAATGAAAAATTTCATGAAAATATTGAACCTATAGACAATTATGAAACTGTTGGGACGAACTTTAATGAAGATTTTCATTACATTTATGACAGTTTAAATACAATAAAGCTTTTTCTTTGAGTGTATGTGTAAGTGTGTTGAGAATAAAATATCTTGGCTGATGTTTTGGCATTTGAAAATGTGTGTTACCATCATGCTAGTCGTCATCATCATGTTGTATTCAGTGTGTGAACTTGATTGTTTGTTTTCTGATGTACACGTGCAATACCAAACAAAAAAAAAAAAAACAGTGTTTTAAGGAAGTTCAAATTCATGAATAACAACATACAATGACAGTTAAGCATAATAAGATGGTTAAATTGAAAGTCTAACTAAATTTGGATTTATTTCTTACTCGTGAAAAAAACTTCCAAAAGTGAACAACGAAAAGAGTGTTAGAGATTAAAGGTTGGACAATAAGCCTTTATATCAAAGTTTAATTCCCAGCAGAAGGAAAAGTTTCACAGTATGAGACATTTTCCTTATAGAAGAAATCATAGATTCTGGAACATTTTTCCTAGAGTTTGCAAATAATCGAGATATGTTTTTCATAATCGCGATTAACGGCGATTTATTTAATCGAAATCGCGATGATGAAAAACATATCTCGATTATTTTCAAACTAAAGTTGTTAGTAATAATATTAATTAATTTTTTAAATAACAATAAAATCTTTCACAAAAAAATTAACAAATTTAATGCGTTTTTCTAAGGTAAATGAAAACTCCTTCACCAAAAAAATCATAAAACTGTTGATAAAATCTGTTTGAAACAATTTGTAGAAGACATTTTTTTAGTTATTTAAGTAGTGATGCAACACATCAATTATACAAAAAAATTCACCAACAATTAAAATTTTTTGTTTGTCCAAATTTGGCTCAAAATCAATGCCATTTTTTTGATTTCACCCATATAGATTACATACAGTGCCGTTAAAAATTATTCACACAGAGCTAAAGAAGAAAAAATTCAAAATACCAGACCTTTTTTATAAGGTGTTTTGTAGGTAATTTATTAAGCTTTAATTTATGCTTCATAGCATCCAAATTGAGTTAATAATTAATATGCTACGAGGGTCGAAGCAGAATATGATAATTTTTATAGACATTTTAAAACAAATTAAAAAAATTTTATGTTAATACAAAACTGGTAATCAAAAGAAATTGGAGTCATAAAATGCAGATTTTTTCTAGAGCATTTAAAAAACTCTTAAGTTTGTTACTGGTCAATAAAAAAATTAGTTGATAAATGAATATTAAAATTTTTAATGTTTGAACTTAAAAACAAGTAGAAAAGTTAAATTCGACTTGGCCGAATCTATGAATACCCTCCACTATGCCCTTTTAAGTGATAGTAAATTTTCTAACGTGAAAAATAACATTTTTGATTAGTTTTTATTTTGTGTAAAAAAACTTTTTTTTTTAAGTACATAATGTAAAAAAAAAAATAATTTACTAAATTTTTTTTTGAGTGTAAAATTTTTTGAATGTAACATTTTTTTTTTAGTGAATTTTTCTTTTTTTAGTGTAAAAATATTTTTGAGTGACAAAAATACCTTGTAAAATATTTTTTGGCTTACCAATGTTTTTAAAACATATTTAACGGGTTTTCAACTCATGAATTTGAGGTGAAACTAATCTGAAATTCACGGTTTTGCTAATAACTTTTGAACCACTCGACCAATTTGGATGAAATTTTAAACAATTTAGACCTGGGGAACGACAAATATAAATGCCAAGCTTCAGCATCCTCAGAATTGCCCTTCGAAAGTTAGTGTGTGTTTTATCTCGTAAATTCACGAAAAACCCTTGCCGAAATTCAGTCTTTTGCTCATAACTTTTGAACCACTGGACCGATTTCGCTGGATTGCAATACCAACCTGATAGGTAAATGCCCAATATATATGCCAAACTTTAGGAGCCTCCGTAAAGTCTTTCAAAAGTTAGCGTGTTTTCAACAGACAGACAGACGGACGGAGGGACGGACGGACGGACAGACGGACGGACGGACGGACGGACGGAGGGACGGACGGATGGACGGACGGACAGACGGACGGACGGACGGACGGACGGACATCGCTAGATCGTCTTAAAATCGATCTAGGATCATGAAAATAGTGTCAAAACTCAAAATGTTTGATTGTTCAGAAACCCTGTTTAAAGTTTACAATTAAAAGTTGGTTTACATTGCAAAAGGCCTGTATATAGAAAATGTTATAATGGCGTGTTCTCTTCTCAAACGGTGAGTTTAAAAGATATTAATACGAATTTTTGACACAATATAAAGAAGCATATAACAATTAATTATGTTTCGTTTACCCAAAAACGACATATTTTGAGTTATGGCACTATACAAGTAAATGAGCGATATACTTTATGGGGCCTTAGACCAATATTTCGAGGTGTTACAAACGGAATGACAAAATTTAAAAATATTTTTTTAAATTTTCCATAAACAATGTCTATAAAAATTATAATTTTCCAGTTCGACCCCCGTAGCACATTTATTTTTACCTTAATTAAGCTTAAATTAGAGCTTAACAAATCACCTACAAAACATTTTATAAAAAATACTTTTTGGATAAAAAAAGGTATGGCATTTTAAATACTTTTAATGTGTGAATACTTTTGAACGGCACTGTATATTAAGGTGTCACAAAAAGTATAAGAATCTTAAAATTTTTCTAACCCATTCAAATTTTAATCTCTTTGCAAACTTTTTTTTCTTCTAGAGAAAAAAAAATTTAGAATCCACGATATTTTTCTATAAAAAAGACCAAGATTATAAAATTTTTTTTCTATAGAAAAGTCTCAGATTCTTTGATATATTCTGTATAGAAGAAACGTTTTAGACATTTTTCTATAGAAAAAGTTTCAGATTGTAAGAGATGTTTTATAAAAAGTATCAGATTCTAATACAATTTTCTTTAGGAAACGCACAAGATTCTAAGACATTGCTTCTATAGAAAAGGTTTAAGTTCTATTATGTAGGTAGTTTATAAAGCTTGAATTTAAGCTTGATAGCGTCCTGATTGAGTAAACAATAAATGTACTACGAGGGGCGATCTGAAAAGTTAAATTATTCATAGACATTTTTCAGAACATTTTTTAAAAATATTTCTAAGTCGAATTTTTCTAAGTTCAAACATTAAAATCTTAAAAAATTGTCCCAATGTTTTTATTTAGTTATCAACTAATTTTTCCAACAATCCAAACAAAAAATGAAGACAGTAGAAAACAGTTAAAAAAAATCCCATTTTTTACCTAAAATTTGTTAGACTACAATTTCTTTGTAAACAAACAAAATGTGTTATTGTTTATTAATGAGATATTAAAATAATTTAAAATTTTCTTTGTTTACAAAAAATTGGTGGTCAAAAGAATTGAAGGTTAAAAAATGCGGATTTCTTTTACTGTTTTTAAAAAACTTCATTTCTTATTTGGTTATTGGAAAAATTAGTTGAAAACTGAATAAGAACTACTTTTTTAATTTCTAATATTTGAACTTACAAGGGAAGTATCTCAACCCTTATGAACCGATTTGCCTGAAACTTAAAATATAAATAAATGAGACGATTTTAAGGTTGGGGTGTCTCGGCTTTTCGGCCATATCAGTGTTTCAAAATTTCGTTGTCCCCTTATGAAACCATATGGTCCTCCGGGAAAATTTGGATAACGCACGAACTAACAGGAATATCCTCTAGAGCAAAAATACATGTCGACTTAAATTTAATAAAGATTATTTCGCATTCATATGGACATCGTGGCTCTATGTCTTCATATAAATACCCCCCAAAATTTTCACATTTTCATGAAAAAAGTATTTAACGAAGCCAAACTTTTACAAGGTTATGCCACCGTTGGATAGGCATTAAAAAAACCTTTCTTCTCTTAAGCATACATCATATAGTTTCTTAGAAAGAAATGGCTGAAAAATACAAAAAACGATTTTTTCGCCATTTTTTGACCCATGTTTTGAACCCCTAAATCCCCGATATGGCCGATAAGCCGAGACGCCCCAGCCTTAGAATTGTCTCTTATATATATATTTTACGTTTCATGCAAATCGGATCATAAGGGTTGAGATACTTCGCTTGTTAGAAAAAGTCGATTAGAATTATTTTTAATTTTTTTTTTTTTGCCCAACCTCAAATTTAAAAAAGGGTTGTCACCTTATAAAAAAAAATGAGATATTTCGGGGAAATCCGTAAAAAATCCAAAGTAGCAGGAATTTTGAAAAACGCAAAAATACGGTCAGGTTAATTTTAATAGAGATTATTATATATGAGATTGGCGGTCGTAAATATATACCATTCCATTAAAAGTTCCCCAAAAATTTTTAAATTTTTGAATATATAGGCTTAAAGAAGCCGTATTTGGCCTCAAAAACCAATTCAACCTTTATAAAATATTCATGTGGTTTCTTTTGAAGAAATGTAAAAAATCCTCGAATATCGAAAAAAATCCCGATTTTCCCTCTCCCCTTTGACCCGCTAGATTGGGCAATTAAGAAAAAAAAGGTGACTCTTATTTTCCTCCACTCTTTTCCACATGCAAGTTTTAGGACAATCGGTGGGTGCCCTATGAAAACCTTCCTTGTAAGTTTATGGTATAAAAACGCCTTTGGCTTTATCTATAAAAAATATGTCTGAGAATCTAAGAAAAAGTATTATTATTAATATTATTTTCAAAGTATGATTTTATCCAATGGAAATTCTTAACAAAAGCTTCCACGACAAATACAGTCAATTAATATTTTAACAACAATCCAATTATGTTCACTGAATTAAGTTTGTCGAATTACAAAATTACAATGATTCTAATTAAAAGAAAAATATACATATATGTATAAAAAATAATAAAAAAATCGTTTAATTTATATTTCTTTTATAAAAAACACTGTTATAATTAGAATTTTTCTTTTATTCCTTTAATTTCTTTGGCGGCCTATTCAAAAAGACACACAAATTCATACACACACATGTATGCCAATGGTATGAGCGTTTGTGCGTTTGTGTGTGTAAAAACTTGTAAGCCATTCAAATAAAAAAAGCCATAACTTTGCTACAAAAGGAAAAATCCTTACAATAACAACATGCTCTCACACGCAAACACTTAGCCATAAGAACGAGCTACATCACAAAAAAAGGAAGGCGGGGGGAGGAGTTAGGTGACGAAGAACAAATGCAAAAAAAAAATCTGTGTATATATAGATATATAACGCCTTGTATACGTTATGATGCTTAAAAAAGGCGAGACAATATCTTTTGTTATATTACAGTACAGTGTATAGAAAGTAACATTGTCTATATTTGCAACTTTGCTTAGATGTTTTAGATGCATGCACTAGTGAATATGAATGACTGACTGACTCACTGAATGAATGAATAAACGAATGTTTGTACTATTGTTATCCAACTTAAAACCGTAAATAGTTTGGTTTTTATCCCTTTCCCAAAAAAAAAAATAGAACAGAAGAAAAAAATTAAGTCACATAACTAAACGAAATAATAAAACAAAGTAAGATAAATTGTGATTGGTAAAAATCTACTGTATTATACCCTACAGTATACATTATTATATTTAGATAATGTCTTTTCCAGGGTTTTTTTTTTAATTCGTCTGGATTCCTATAGAAAAAGTTTCAGGTTCGTAGAAAGTTTTTCTTAAGAAAAATCTTTGATTTTTAAACATGCAGAAAAGGGTCTCACAAATTTTTCCTCAGATTCTCAGTCTCAAATTCTAATACAATTTTCCTTGCAGATTCAAAGATGTTTTTTTTATAGAAAAAGTCTCAGATTCCGAGACATTTTGCCTGTAGAAAAAGTATCAGATATTGAAACATTTTTCCTATAGAAAAAGTCTCAGGTTCAAAAACATTTTTTCAAGAAAAAAGTATAGAACCTGTGTAGTTTTTCCTTAAGAAAAAGCCTAAGATGTTGAGTAATTTTTCCTATAGGAAATGTTTCAGGTTGTGAGAGATTTTTTCTATAGAAAAAGTCGCAGATTCTGAGACATTTTTCCTATAGAAAAAGTCTCAGATTCTGAGACATTTTTCCTATAGAAAAAGTCTCAGATTCTGAGCCATTTTTCCTATAGAAAAAGTCTCAGATTCTGAGACATTTTTCCTATAGAAAAAGTCTCAGATTCTAAGACATTTTTCCTATAGAAAAAGTCTCAGATTCTGAGACATTTTTCCTATAGAAAAAGTCTCAGATTCTGAGACATTTTTCCTATAGAAAAAGTCTCAGATTCTGAGACATTTTTCCTATAGAAAAAGTCTCAGATTCTGAGACATTTTTCCTATAGAAAAAGTCTCAGATTCTGAGACATTTTTCCTATAGAAAAAGTCTCAGATTCTGAGACATTTTTCCTATAGAAAAAGTCTCAGATTCTGAGACATTTTTCCTATAGAAAAAGTCTCAGATTCTGAGACATTTTTCCTATAGAAAAAGTCTCAGATTCTGAGACATTTTTCCTATAGAAAAAGTCTCAGATTCTGAGACATTTTTCGTATAGAAAAAGTCTCAGATTCTGAGACATTTTTCGTATAGAAAAAGTCTCAGATTCTGAGACATTTTTTGTATAGAAGAAGTCTCAGATTCTGAGACATTTTTCTTATAGAAAAAGTCTCAGATTCTGAGACATTTTTCTTATAGAAAAAGTCTCATATTCTGAGACATTTTTAATATAGAAAAAGTCTCAGATTCTGAGACATTTTTCCTATAGAAAAAGTTTCAGATTCTGAGACATTTTTCCTATAGAAAAAGTCTCAGATTCTGAGATATTTTTCCTATAGAAAAAGTTTTAGATTCTGAGAAATTTTTCCTGTAGAAAAAGTCTCAGATTCTGATACATTTTTCCTATAGAAAAAGTCTCAGATTCTGAGACATTTTTCCTATAGAAAAAGTCTCAGATTCTGAGACATTTTTCCTATAGAAAAAGTCTCAGATTCTGAGACATTTTTCCTATAGAAAAAGTCTCAGATTCTGAGACATTTTTCCTATAGAAAAAGTCTCAGATTCTGAGACATTTTTCCTAAAGAAAAAGTCTCAGATTCTGAGACATTTTTCCTATAGAAAAAGTCTCAGATTCTGAGACATTTTTCGTATAGAAAAAGTCTCAGATTCTGAGACATTTTTCCTATAGAAAAAATCTCTGATTCTGAGACATTTGTCCTATAAAATAAGTCTCAGATTCTGAGACATTTTTTAGAAAAAGTCTCAGATTTTGAGATATTTTTCTTCTTGAAAAATACCTATATTTTGACTCATTTTTTTATAGAAAAACTTTCATATTCTTTAACATTTATCCAACGAATAAAAAGTCTCAGATTCTCAGACGTTTTTTCTTTAGAATAAATTTCAGATTTTGAGACAATTTTCCTTTAGACAAGAGACCCAGGGATTTTGGTCGCAGATTCTGTGACATATTTTCTTAAGCAAAACCCTTAATTTCTGAGACAGTTGTTCAAAGAAAATGTCTAAGTTTCTGAGACTTTTGTAAGTTTGAAATTTTCTGAAATAAGGGTGTTAGAACATGAAACTTAGAATGTAGAGGTAGAAATATTATAAACAATTAAAAAAGTTAAATTCGGCCTTGCCGAATGTAGTGATACCCTCCACAATTTCAAAAAGAATATTCCAAACAAGTTTTTTTTAAAAGGAAATTAGTTTTTAAAAAAATAAAAATTTTTTAAAAAAAATTTCCGCAAAAAAAAAAATTTGGTAAAAAAAAATCCACGATTTTTTCTTTTTTTGTCAAAAATATGTTTGTACTTGTTTAAATACCATTTGGTGTTCAATTATGTTCACATATGTCAACCAGCAGTCGAATTAAAGCATTTTGTATTTTTAGGTTATGTTGAATGTACTAAAATTTTTGAGGTGTCCTTACATTTTCGATCATAACTTTTGAACCGCTTAACCGATATCGCTCAAATGCAATAGCAAACTTCTCAAGAGAACTTCCAATAAATATGTTAAATTTAAGTCATATCCGTGTAGTATTTTGGTCGTGATCACCATTTCCACAGATAGACAGACGGACATCGCTAGAATGTCTTATATGCTTTATCGGGTCCCTGACCAATATTTCGAGGTGTTACAAACTCTATCACTAAGTGGAGGGTATAAAAAGTACATTTTAAAAATCTTATTCGAAGCAGGAAAAAAGGTACTTCGGTACTTTGTCCATTACCTAAAGTAATAAACCTTAAAACTTGAAATAAATGATTCTTAAAATTAAAAATATTCAGAAAAAATAAATTTTGGCAATTCCGATTTCTACACTAAAAAAAAAAATACTTTGTAAAATGACAAGAAAAGTTTGGAACTTTTTTTCTACCTCTTATTTGACAAAAATTTCTTGTAAATTTTACAAACTTCTTACCAATAATTTTGTTATTTTACAAGCTTTTTACCAATAAAATTGTAAATTTACAAATTTTATGACGAGATAAATCTTACAATAAGGTTTCGAGTTTTTACAAGATTTTTTGCTACCTCCTATTTTACGAGAATTTCTAGTAAAAATTACGAGCTTTTTTGTAATTTTACAAGATTTTTACCAATAAAATAGTAAATTTACAACTTTTTTGGCTCAATAAAACTTACAAGGAAATCTCGTGAATTAACTAGATTTTTTTTGTAAAAAAAAAAACTTTGAAATTTGTAAAATTACAAAAAAAAAATTGTAAAATTCCAAAAAAATTTGAATTTCGCACAAAATTTTTTTGTTAAAAAACATGGAAAACTGTTTAATATTGGTAAAATGTGATTACACTGAAAAAAAGGCATAACTAAATTTAAGGAAAAAATGTCTTTGAAAATTTATCATGAATTTTCCTCAAATTTAGTTAAATTTAACTTAAAAATGAGAAATTTTCTTAACTATGAGGAAAAATTTTAGATCATTTACTTATAATTAGTTCATAGTTTTCTTTAAATGGATTTTTTAAATATAAGGAAAAAAATTCTTACTGCCAAAGAAATTTTCCACAAATTTAAGAATCGTATCTTTATTTTTAAGATATATTTCTTAAAAAACAATTGAATTCAAGTTTAGTTAAAATTTACTAAAAAAAACATCATCGTATTTCTCTTCTTTGAAATGAGGAAGTGTACTTCTTAGAATTTAGTTGATGACTTCTGAAAATTTAGTAAATAACTTCTTAGAATTTAGTTAAAAATTCAAAATGGCGATATCTCGAAAACTAAGCGAGATAGAGCGAAACGGATGCAATTTTCAAAAGAAAGACTACAAAGAAAAGTATGGAATAGCCTAGATCTGCATATCTGTCGGGGTCTCAAGACCCTAATTTTAGATCTAAAATTTGAAATTGCCGAGATTTTATAGATACACATATCTCGGTAAATACTGCCAACACGAGAAAACGTCCAACAATATTTTTGTAGCTCTTGACTCATAGAACACTTCAGCAAAATAACCGAAAGCCCTCCGATTAATAGTTTTTGAGTTATCCGGTTTTTAAGATTCTCAAGACCCTATCAGGCCCCTTATTACCATATCTCAAAAACTAAGCAAGTTAGAGCGAAACAGACATAAGTTTTGGTTCAAAATCTATGGGGACCCTTAAAGGACCCAACGGGGTCTCGAGTTGAATGGGGTCCGAACCCATGCGTCCAGGGTCTCGACCCAATCTATTTCTAAAATGTGAAGTATAATTTTTCCCATTTTCTAGTAAAAATTGGCTTAAAATTAAATAACTTTGTTTTCCTTATTTTTAGGAAAATTATGAACTAAATCCAAGAAAAAAAACTTTGGAGCCAAATCATTCCCTCTTTTTCTCAAAATTGAGTTAATTTTCCCAGATTTTAGTTCACTTTTTTTTGAGTGTACGAGACTTTTTCTACACTTAAAATATTGTGTAAGTAAATTCAACTGAAAAAACATTTAAAACAATCGTTTTTCCTTTTAAAAAACGGACTACTTATATTTCACTTGAAACAACATACTTTTTCAGTTATTTTTAAACGTTAATAAATGACTAGACATTCCGTAAAAACAAATGATATTTCAGTTATTTTAACTGTTTACAATTTTTTATTTTGTGAAGTAAAAATATTTTTTTTTGAATAATAAACTACAAAAACCGTAGTTCTGTAAAATTATACGGAATAATCAGTCAAAAATAATTTAACTGATAAAAACATTTTTCCGGAAATTTTTGTAGTTCATTGTTTTAACAACTGTATAAATCTTTCAATAATTTAGTTTTTTTGAAAAATAAACGATAAAACGTTTAAAACAACTTTACCTAAAAACTTTTTGAACAACCGTAAATAGTTACTGTGAAACTTTTCTAGGTGTAGTAATTTGACAATGTTTTTTTTTGTGTGTGTATTAGTGTGGTTCATATATGGCACTTTTTTTTTTTTTTTTGGATTTTTGTATGGGGCACCCGGAATATATATTAAGCACCATGAAAAACTGACCCGTGATTTTTTTCAAATTTTTTCATTAACATTTAGGGGTCGCTACCGGGCCCTAAACTTTGGGTCATAAAAAAAAAATTTTTCACACAATGAAAAAAAAAAAAATTTCGTTTTTTTTATATTTTTTTTTTTATTATAATTTAACTTCATTAGCTTATTAACGGCAAAAGATTTCATTTTGGTGGGACAAGTTTTTCAGTTCCAAAATTGACCATGAAAAAAAAAATTGAGGCTGGTTGGGGTCTTACTCTAAAATTTTTTTAAATTTTTTTTTTTTTAGTTTTGATAAGCTTACGCTATAGGTCTTTAGTCCCTCTTGATACTACATTCTTCGTAAAAATTTTTGTTCTTTCCGAAACATCATTAACATGCGGCGAAAATTAAACGGATATTAAAAAAAAAAAACATATTTTCAATGTAAATTTTGGAAATTACATACTTTTCCGACCATATCGAATTTTTGTTTGCCGTTTATAAGCTGGATTAGCTTATCAAATTATAATTAAAAATTAAAAAAAAAAAAAAATCGATTTTTTTCACCGTTTTTTTTTTTTTTTAATATCCGTTTGATTTTTGGCGCATGTTAATGATGTTTGGGAAAGAACAAAAATTTTTACAAAGAATGTATTATCAAGAGGGACTAAAGACCTATAACGTAAGCTTATCAAAACTAAAAAAAAAAAAAATTTAAAAAAATTTTAGAGTAAGACCCCAACAAGCCTCAATTTTTTTTTTCATGGTCAATTTTGGAACTGAAAAACTTGTCCCAACAAAATGAAATCTTTTGCCGTTAATAAGCTAATGAAGTTAAACTATAATAAAAAAAAAAAATATAAAAAAAACGAAATTTTTTTTTTTTCATTGTGTGAATTTTTTTTTTTTTATATCCCAAAGTTCAGGGCCCGGTAGCGACCCCTAAACCTTAATATAAAAATTTGAAAAAAATCACGTGTCATTTTTTCACGGTGCTTAATATATATTCCGGGTGCCCCATTCAAAAATCCAACTTTTGTTTTTATGAACCACCCTAGTGTGTATGGTATAAAATGTGCTACAAATTGTACTTTTTTAATGTTTTGCGGTTTTAATCTTTTCTGTAAAAAGGATGCCAGAAGTTAATTTTATAAAATCAGATGTGCAAAAAATTATACTTCAGTAGGGTTTCTTTCTCCTGAAATAATGGTTTTATAAACTAGAAATGTAAATGAAAAAAAATTCTGCATACGGCTATGCAAAAACAGGGCTATAGTCATTTATTCTGAATTACAGCTTGCAGTACACAATTTTCTCATTATTTAAAAAAATTTTTTAATCCACACACACAAATGGGGGCGTGCCGAAAACAAACTGAAATTTTATAATCGCCTGGTTCCAGTGTAGGACTTAGAATTTTTTGTTGCATAAAAAATTTCAATTTGTTTACATATATAATAATAATATATACAACAAAAACCAATTTAAAAAATGGAGTTTTCCAAAGGTTCTTAAATGAAGAACCATTTTACGAACTTAACCTGCCTTTGACCATTAAACATTTTCGACAGTGTCGTGTTATCTACAGACAGAAGGACATTCACTGAACTTTTTAGACTCCATCATGGATCAATAATATATATACTTTATTTGGTCCCCGACCGATATTTCTATGCATTAACAAGGGAAAGACAAACCCCATACGAGGAACTTAAAAATTGGTACTAACCCCAGATTCCCAAAATATTTTTATCAATTTAATTTAAACGTTAACAAAGTACCGTGCGCTCATGATTGTATTACTGTTATGCGAATTTATTACTTAAAATTTTATTTACTTTTTTGTTACCAACATCCAAGTAAACATATTATACCCAGTTACTAATGTAGGGTAAATAAATAAACAGCACACAACTCAAAGTGCAATTGTTCTATAACGTCTGTGCTCTTTTAGAGTTGCCAGCTAAACAATGTAAAAACAATTATAATTGTGTTTCAAAGTAACACAGTAACAGAGTATATGCAGTTATCTAAAAAGGACAGTCTGAAAAATTTCTTCTTTGAATTTTATAATTTTTTACAAAATCTCTTCAACAGTTTTAGAGCTACAGCAAAAAATGGTAAAAACTCAAGTTAAAATGTTATTGATTAAGGCTAACCCATTTAGTTAAATATGAGAAAACAATAGACTGCTTGCTTTTCTTAAACATTTTTTTTTAAATATAATAATTTGAAACTGGATTTGAACCCAGAACTGTTAGGTTTTAAGACCTACAAGTTAGCGACTGCACTAATACTACTCAAATTTTGACATTATTTTGTATAAAAATTGCTATAAATATTTTCCAATTCAGAAAAAATTAAACCCTTTGGCAGCTCTACTTACTACATGTAATTTTGTTTTTTTCTTTTTTGTTCTTCTATGAGTGAACAAAAATGCAACAAAAATCTCTTCATCTCTCTGTTACTGCATACAATGTGAAAAAAAAAACAAAAAAAAAAATTGTTGCCACTTAAAATATGTTGCTGACAAAACAATGTTTGTCTGATAGTTATTGTGTTGTTTTGTTTTATTTCGTTTAGTCATGGACAGAGTTTTAAAGAATGAATTATAATTTCAAAGGAATTTGAAATTTGATAGATATGTAACAGTAGATTGGCATTTTCTTTTCTCCGATTTTCAAAGTCCGGGCATTTTTTTATTCTACTAGGCCTTAAACTTATGTGGTACCAATTTGAGGCCAATCGGATTAAAGTAACCCGTGGCGCACGGCGGTCAAAATTTTGGATTTTTGAAAAATTAAAAAAAAAAAAAAAAAATTAAAAAATTAATATATCTTACGACACTTTATATTTGTTAATTTTGATGCGCTGAGCACGAATATAAAAAAATTTAAAATCGGTCGAACAATTTTCGAGATATCGCTATTTGAATTTAGCAAAAAATGGTTTTTTCCCACGTTCAAGAATTTTTTTAAAAAGTCTCAAAATTTCATTCAGTCGACCCTTTCATAGACCTTGAGACATTCTTTCATTTAAAACAAATTTGAGCAGAATCCGATCATTTTAATCCGTGACGCCCTTCGACAATTTTTGAAAATATGACGCTCTTAAATTACACTGTGGAACAAATTCAGGTAAGCAAAAGTTAGGTTGATTCCGAGAGTGAGGGGTGAAAATAGAGGTTTAATTAGAAGACCCGTATCGCGGCGTTTGTTTATATTAGTTCGAATTTTTTTTAATCGACTTTCGAACTATGAGTCAAATGCCGATTTTCAGCATATTGTTTATACACTTATAGAAAAACGCTTCATATTATTAATAAATGGAATTCATTAACGTTGTTTCATTACAACAATGAAATACTTCATATGCTGAATGAATTAATTTTCATTAATTTTGATTCATTAGATTTCGTAGTTTCTTTAAAAAATTTCATTAAGTTTTGTTTACAAAATTTGCTGTTTTTTGACATCTATCGTGTCGCTTCTGTTTAGTCTGTTAGTTTACGCGCGCAAAAAACAGCTGATCAGAGTGATTTTTTTTAGAATTTTTATACGAAATTTAAAATGAAATATTGTTGATTAATTATAAGTATTTATTAAACTCGCATTGTTTTATATTATTTCGCGGTTTTAATTATGTATTAAAAGTAAAAGTTATAGTAAAATTTTGTGTGAAAAAACTGAGTGAAATCTATAGATAAAATAAAAAACATGTGAAAGTGGTTTGTTAACTTGGTTATTCTGTGATTTTTTTTAGACTTTTTTATAGAATTTGAAATAAAAAGAAAATTTTTAATTTTATATCTACTAAATTTGTGCTGTTTTATATTAGTTCGTGTTTTAATTATATATTACAATTTAAGGTTGGAGTAAAAGTTTGTGCGTGAAAACTAAGTGAAAACCATTTTTTTTTATTCTATAAAAAGATTTTTACAATTTCATACATATATTTCATTTTGAAAATAAAAGTAGCATTTATTCAATGAAAGTAATTCATTTCAAAATAAAAAGTAGGATTTATTCAAAGTATTTCAAAAGAATTAAATACTTTTTCATTAAATTAATTAAAAATTTTCATAAAATACAATTTATATTTTGTATGAACAATTTTCATTAATTTAATGAAACTTTTTCTTGCAATTACATTTTATGATACCTATTTCATTAATTCAATGGAACCCTACATAGGTTCCTTTTTAACGTCATTTTCATAACATTAATCTAGATTTTCATTGTTGTCATGAACAAATTTCTATCAGTGTATGGTTTTTTGGCTATAACTCGTCGACTAATTGATATTTTTTCAATCTGTAAAATTCAAATTATTGCTACACTCAAAAAAAAAAAAAACTGTAAAGTTAGCAAAAAAAGCTTGTAAACCTACAAGAAAATTTGCTGATTTTGAACCCACAATTTTTTTTGGTAAAGTTAGCAAAAACGTTTTGCTAAAAATTAGTTAACTGAAATAATTTTTATTTCAACTTAGTTTATACACATTTGAGGACCCCATTGGGTTCGGACCCAATAGGTCCAGACCCCGATGGGCCTAGACCTAGTTGGGTTCCTTAAAAATCGTTATAGTTTTTGATCCAAGATTTGTGTCCGTTTCGCTCTACCTTGCTTAGTTTTTGAGATACGTGATTTTAGGGGATCACTGGGGTCTTGAGAATTAAAAAACTCGATAACTTTAAAATTATTACTCGGAGAGCTTTTGGTTATTTTGTGGTCTTGTTCTACGTGTTGAGAGCTACAAAAATTCTTTTGGGCTTTTTTGTTGTGTCGGCAATATTTACCGAGAAATGAGCATTTTCAAATTTTCGGGAATGCTAACTTTTTTGGATCCAAAGTTAGGTCCCATTAGGGTCCACACATGTGAAGAGAACCCGCGAAAGTATGGAACTTCTAAGAACCAAAAATGCCCTCCATTTTGCTCTATCTGGCTTAGTTTCCGAGATAGCGCCATTTTAAGTTTTCTGAAAATGAAAAAAAAATTTACCATTTATTTTTGCTAATGTTAGCAAAAAATCTTGTAAAAATGTTGTCAACTCAATTTCAAATTTAGCAAAGGAAATTAGTTCAAAGTTTGTTTAAAATTGCTAATGTGCTAATGAAGTTTACAAGAATTTTTTGCTAACATGCTAATCTCAACTAAAAATTTGCTAAAAGTTAGATAACTAGCATTAGCAAAAAAAAAATAGTAAATCTACTAACGTATTTTTTTGAGTGTAGAGAACTGTCCAACCATTAACATTTTTAAAAAAAATTGATTTAGAAAATTTTTGTGGTGCTTATGAAGCACAATATTTTCAAAAAGAATGAAAAAAAAAATAATTTTTCCAACATTTTGCTTCATAAGCACCACAAAAATTTTCTAAATCATTTTTTTTTTTTCAATTTTAAATGCAATAATTTGGCTTTTACAGATGGAAAAACTATCAATTAGTCGACGAGTTATAGCCGAAAAACCATATAAACAATATGCGGAAAATCGGCCGTTGACTGCAAAGTTCGAAGGTCGATTAAAAAAAAATTCGAACTAACATAAACAAACGCCGCGATACGGGTCTTCTAATTTAGCCTCCATTTTCACCCCTCACCCTCAAACTCGACCTAACATGAATTTGTTCCACAGTGTTATGATTGCCACAATCATATCTCTTCTATGCGTATGTTAATCAGCAGTAAGGCATCCCATTAAATCTAAACATTCGAATTTCGTGTCGTTAAACCTGCCAAACGATTGCCAAGGAATAGCTGATTGTGGGAAAATTTATGAAAAAATTTTGCAAGGACATCTTCAGTCGGCAATCAGCGATCAAGATTTAAAAAAAAAAAAATTTTCGATCAAAATTCATGCCCGAATTTTTTGACCAAAACGGGCTCAAAACTTGGAAATTTTTGCGTACTTTATGAGCAAAATATTCAAAAAATTCCAAAAAATAAAATTTCGGTTCACACATGCCGATTTTAAAAAATTAAAACTTCAATTTAATCCAAATTGGTCCCAAAAACTCTAAAGTTTAGGTTTGACGAGACGCCTTAATGAGTCGTAAGGTTAGGTTAGGGTGGCGGTGTACGATTTACACCTCGCATAGACCTTTTGGTCCATAGCGATACCACAAAATTTTTTTTCTTTTTCGCTAGCGGCGCAGTTAAACACGTTCAAAGTCATTGCGAATCTCTTTAATATTCTAAGATCCATTCGCGTTATATCCTCCAAAATATTAAAGCTTATCTGACCAGTAATCGATCGGCGACTTCTTGCCACCGCTGGACAGTGACAAAGTATGTGTTTTATCGTTTCAACCACTCCTGGTGAGCCGCATCTTTTACAACTGGCATCCGGGATGAGTCTAATATTCTAAGCATGAATGCCGATGAGACAGTGACCAGTTATTATTCCCGTCAGAGCTCGACATTCCCTTCTCGTAAGTGATAAAAGGTATTCAGTTTTCCCTTGGTCATAAGTTGGCCATAAAGTTCTGCTGATTTTGCATGTTGTTAGTTGTCCCCACTTCCTGTTCGCTACTGCAACATTTATGGAATCCCGTCTTTTTTTGAAGTGTTGGAGCGATGGTAAAACTAGCACCGTGGTACCTACACCATCAGCTCCAAGTTTCGCGAGTTCGTCTGCCCTTTCATTTCCCTGTATTCCGTTGTGTCCTGGTACCCATAATAAATTAACCTGGTTGTGTTGACACAACGTCTGCAAGTTCTCGTAAAAATGAGTACCCAGGCAGAAACTGCCAACCGTTCCAAAGAAAGTCTCGGCAAAGCACTTTATTTTTTGTGTAGAAGGTAGTATGAATTCGAAAAAGTACTTTCCAAGCGCTTTGCCAATGTTTTTCTATTTAAATCCGTTCAAAGTATACATTTTTTATTAAAATTTATTAATTTTTAAACAATTGGAATATTTTTTATTTCCCTGCAGGATAAGTGACTGGTTCTTGATAGTTCTCATGATATGTCACTTATACACAATGACCTACATATTACAAACTTGACACCTTTTATATAAAAACACCTGTTTCTTTCGTGAGGAAGTGTCTTAAACTCCGGATACATCACCCTTAAGCTCCGGATACATACCCGTTTCGGTTCAATACACCACTTTTTTTCGGGACTTTTCCAAATTTTTTCCTAAAAGCATTTTTAATAAATTTTTTATACCAAAACGCAAAGAAAACTGCAAACAAATTTTTTCCGGGACTTATTATTTTATCCTAATAAATGAGTCAATAAATTTTTTATCCTAATTTAATAAATTTCTTTATTCACCAAAAAAAGTTGTGTCTTATGGACTTATGTATAAAATTTAGATACGTTCCATTTTTTTGTTCTAAAAGTGCTATAATAGTACTTATTTTTTGTTTTTAAAGCGCTTGGAAATAGCAACGGCATACCGTTTACCGTGGTTATCATTTTGGACGCTGGGAGAGTACTAAACTGAGATGCTTTCCCAGCACACAAGCGACCATAAAAAGTACTTTGCCAGCGCTCTCCCGTTCGAATTTTTCTGCCTGGGTAGTTACATCTTAACAAAATAAAAATATATAGAGTCGGTTTAAAATTGGCTTAACAAGGACCATTTACATTCAAAAAGGTAAACATTAGTGTTCATAAATCGGTTTAACGAAAAATCGGGTTTTTACAAAATGTCGGTTGTTTTATAAACACTAATGAATACCAGAAAGACATTAATGACTGGATCAATAAAGCTCGATCAGCCTTCCAATCGCTTTACAAAATTTGGAGATTGACCAGTATAACTAGAAAAACAAAATATCGTATTTTCAACAGCAGCGTTACAAGTGTACTCCTCTATGGCTGTACTACTTGGAGATTAACGCAGGAAAGTTTAAGAAAGCTGTAATCGTTTACAAACCGATGTCTACGCCAAATCCTACAAATCTTCTGGCCGTACTGGGTCACAAATGAACAGCTACTCGAATTGGCGAACCTCAACTCGATCGAGAATGAGATAAAAAAACGTAAATGGAAATGGATTGGGCATACACTGCGAAAGCCTCCAAATGAAATAGGACGCGCAGAGTTGGAATGGAACCCGCAAGGTCAACGAGGCCCTGGTCGCCCATGTTTAACGTGGATAAGAAACATAAAAAATGATTATGAAGATATCGGAATGACATGAAACCAAGTAAAGTCATTGGCTAATGATCGACAAAGATGGAAAGAGTTCGTTGGCGTCCTAAGTTTAAACTGAACGTTTTATTTAACTTTTTTTTTGTTTTTACCATTGTAATAAGGAAAAAAAATGAAAAGTTTATAAATAAAGGAATTAAAAAAAAAATTAATAAAAATGTCAGCAACCCCAAAATTCTCACCAAATTGCACTCCTTTAAAACTCTTTATCTAAATTTTTTGTTATTTTTGTTTCATTTTTTGGGGTGGAAGTAAGAAGTTTACATTGCGTGTTGATTAACTTGATTTCACTGTATTTTTCTTCCTCTTCATCATGCTTTATTGTTTGGTACGATTTATATTTGTTGGCAACGCGCTGATTTAATGAAGTCGCTGTCTGTTTGTCTATGTTTTGAATTGGGTTTGTTTTTTGTGCTGTTTTGTTTATTTCTATCTTTCTTTATTCATTTGATTTCATGTTTTGGCAACACATACGAAATTTCATCATTTATGTCAGTCAGTTAGTTCGCCTTTTAGGTTTTTTTTTTTTGCCATTAGTTTCTTTAAATACCCTACATTAGTTGGTGTAATGAGTTTAGGATGTTGTTTGTAACACCACACGCTAGTGTGTCAACTCTACCGCCGGTAGAGCTGCACAACTATCGATAGTCGTCCCATTCGATATTTTCGATAGTTTGTTTTTAAACTATCGATACTATCGATAGTATCGGATATTTTAAGGAATTGTAAGATTTAGCGTAAAATTACATTTTTTTTCATTACAACTTGGTACTTCTGAACACACAAATGACAGTTTTTGGCGTTCACTGCAATTTCAGTCTATTTTAACTCACTACGGCGATCTTCCACCATGCCCTGCTTGTTCGGTTTGGACTTTAAATTTCGCAATAACAATAACACGAGATTACTATCATTGCATTAATACTTCAAAAAGTAGAATTATTCCAAAATGATATAAAGATTTTTAAAACGGTTCACTTTTTGATTAAGTTTTCAGCAAGTGACAATCTTTTTGAAGCTAATATTTTTTCGGCGATAGTATCGCTATCGGGTAAAAACCATCGATAGTCCTTTTAAAATAAAACTATCGATAGTACCATCGATAGTTTTGCAGCTCTATCTATCGGTCCAATGATGTGTCCTAGATGTCGGTCAATATTGAGACCGATCCCGTTTAGTTTTTACCCCTAAAATTTTTTTCGAAACATACTTATCCCCTACCTACACTTTAACCTGCCTATAATCTGATTTTACTCAGAATCAGCTTTTACAGCTTTATGATAGGGTAATAAGGACTCGAAAAGTTTTATAACTATTTTTCACCGAAACGAACATTATTGGGATGTATACGAAGCTGTTTTAATGTTATTGTTTAAATTACTGTGAACATTTTTAGAGAAATACGCCCACAACTAATATTTCAAAAACTATCGCTTATCTAGAAAAACATTAAGCTTTAATTTTGAAAGTCACTGAATCCAGTAGAACTTTAAGAACATAATTAAATCATACAGTGTAGGGTATTACACTGTCGATTTTGACCGACTATAACATTCTAACTTATTTTTATTTGTCCAGTCTTTATACAGTCTTCTAACACTGTAATATTTTACAAATCATTTACAACTTTTAAGATTTATGATGTTTTTTAGACTTTTTTTAGCTGTGAATTGAATTTTCATGTTTTTTCCGTACCTTACTGGCTACATAAAGTTTACACGCAGAAAAATTTTCGAAATTTCCAACTGATATTCAGTTAATACAACTAAAGATCTGTTGATACATTTACAAATCGTTCTTCAGAATTGCATATCGGTAGCCTCAACAAAATTCGTTTGATACAACAGACATTTCATTAACACAGTAAAAAAATGGATTCAAATGTCACACCTCAAAATAGTAGCGACAGCCAAATTATAAGTTTATACAACTGAAAAATTTGGTTGGAAATTTATTTTTCTGATTGTAGGAATAGAAAAAGATCTTAATTTTAGACAAACAAATTCGATTTTATGATTTTGTCCTTAACAGCAAATGCATGTTTCGTAAAAATTATTATTTTCGCTTTGGGAAACCATATTCTACAGATGTAATTCGTAAAAGATCAATTGTAATTCGAAGATTCTACTTGTAATTCGAAGATTACATTTGTAATTCGAAGACTCCATTTGTAATTCGAAAATTCCATTTGTAGTTCGAAGATTATACTTGTAATTCGAAGATTCTATTTGTAATTCGAAGATTCCATTTGTAATTCGAAGATTGCAATTGTAATTCGAAAAATATCAATGGAAATTCAGTTCATATTTTTCGAATGACAATTAGAATCTTCGAATTACAAATGGATTCTTCGAATTACAAATAGAATCTTCGAATTACAAGTATAATCTTCGAATTACAAATGAAATTTTCGAATTACAAATGGAATCTTCGAATTACAAATGTAATCTTCGAATTACAAGTAGAATCTTCGAATTACAATTGATCTTTTACGAATTACATCTGTAAATGGCGTAGTCATATCAATAGAATTTGTATTGCCTCAACCGAAATTCGACTAATTCAATATTTCGGGACACTCTAATACATGTAAATACATGAACAGGATATTGTTATCTAAAATCACACTCTTAATAGTTTTATAGTGTCATTTAATTGCCCGTTTTCTGTTTATTTTTTGTCACCAAAAAAATAATATGAAAACCATTTTAAATATCCGTGCTAATAACTATTGTAGTAAATAATGTCCTAAATATTTGTAAACATGTGTCGGATTTTATGCGATATAACTCGGGTTAAAAAAAAATACATGCACAATGTGCATAATGAAATTTATACATACATATTAGGGTGGCACAAATAATTATTTTTTTTTAATTTCGTAGAAAAAAAAAAGAATTCGAAAACCACAAGAATTTGACTTTATAGGTTCGATCCTACTACCAAAAGGTAGTAAAACCATGTACTCGGATTTTTCAGTTTGGTAAACAAAAAAAAAAATACTGGCTTTTTCACTTTATTTCAGAAAAACTTCAAGGACTGTTAATTTTCCTTTTATAATATATGACAAAATTGTAGCAATGAAAAATAAACATTTGTTAACAAAATTGTTGCAACAAAAAAGATGAACAACTCTTGGGGACATATTAATGCAATCTGAAAGTGTTTAAGCACTCAAAATAGCTCATGAAGTCTCATCCACTCAAAAAACTATGTTAGTAAAATCAACTGAAAATGTCTGTTAAAATAACTACTTTGTAAGTTGTTTTGGGGTCAACTACTTTTTCAGTTAAATTAACTAACAATGTTAGTTATTTTAACTGACAAAAAACAACTGACTTATGTAGTAAAAACTACTAACATTTGTAGTCAAAACAACTAAAATGTAGTAAAAATAAAATAATCAATAAAAAAAACGAAAAAAATTTTATTTTTTGGAAAAAACTTTGAATATTTTTCAGATATAAAAAAAAAATAAAATTAACTACTTTAAATAACTGTTACTACATCACAGTACTTTTTTGTTAGTTGTTCAAAAAAACGACTTAAAATAACTAACAGAAATAGTTGTTTGATATTTTTCATACAAAAACAACTGACTTTGTAGTTAAAAACAACTAAATACTGTAAAATATACAAATAACTAACATGTAGTAACTTACATAATTTTCTGAGTGTCTGCACCTTAAGAATACCCGCCTTTGAGTACAAAAAGTCCACAAAAAGCCCCGCAGTCACCCCTATGATGGATAAAACAAATTTTAGACCATCCCACATTAATTTAATTTCCCACTAAAATTTTTTCCTAACACACCTAACGGCTGGGTCGTCTTTTTAAGGAGTTTTCTATCTTTAACCCTTAAGGCGGTGCCCACGCAATTTTTTGTTTTTTATACCCTCCACTTAGTGATAGAGGGTATATATAAGTTTGTCATTTCGTTTGTAACTCATCGAAGTATTGGTCTGTAACACCATAAAGTATATATATTAGGGTTATGACTTTTTGTATTTTTTTGCAAATATCAAAATTTACCTGCCGTATCCAAAAAGGCCATAAAAAAATATTAAGAATTGCATTTTTACTTTTTCACTTCCGTCAAAAAAGTTCCCGCACCAAACGAGATGAAATTTGGTCAATATTTTCTTAGTTTAATTGAAACTAAGAAAATATGAGACCCAAACGATGCGTAGGAAAACCTATTTAGGGTCAAAATGACGAATGCTTTTTGGAGAGACTTTTTTGACTCCTTCAAGATTCAAATTTGGCGGTTTAACCCTTAAGTGCATAAAGTTAACTATTTATAACGTCAACTTTAGCAGCATGTAGCTCCAAAAGTAAAAGCCCGGGTGGCTTTATTTTTATTCGTAAGTGTTCACAAGATCCTTTTTTATATAATTCATTCTTTGGAAGGGTTAAAATTACTTTATTTTTTAAAAATAGGACTTAAAACAAAAAAATTTCTGTGACTTTTTAGAAATTGCGTTTGGTGCGGAAGGTTTTTTTACCAAAATGAATCGCAAATACGATTTTTAATAATAATTTTGTATTGTCTATCACGTGCTGATAGGTAAAATTTTTGTCAAAAATGTGTCATAACCCTAATATATATTCATGATTCCCGATCGAATCATGAATATACACCATTTCCTGTCTGTCTGTGGAAATGGTGATCGCGGCCAAAATATTATACTGAGATCACTGAAACTTAACATATTTATTGAAAGTTCTCCCCAGAAGTTTGGTATTGCATTTGAGCGATATCGGTTTAGCGGTTCAAAAGTTATGAACGCAAATGTAAGGACACTTCAAAAATTTTTAGTACATTTAACATAACTAAAAATACAAAATGCTTTAATTCGGCTGCTGTGTACAAAATTGAACCCCAAATTGTATTTAAACAAGTACGAACATAGTTTTTGACAAAAAAATAAAAAAATCGCGGAATTTTTTTTTCAAAAGTAATTTCCTTTTAAATAAAGTCTTAAAGGGGGTCCCATACAATTTCGTACAAATCAAGAGAGAGTGTTAAATTCGGCTGTGCCACATCTTTTATACCCGCCAATGTGTACAACAATTAAAAAAAAGAGTCTGAAAGGTGTGCTTTTTTAAGAGGGAGGGGGTATGGGTGGAGAGGGCGTTGAGCTGGGTGACTCCCTGGCCCTAGCGGTATATGCTTACAAGTTTATTTTTCTGATTCGTGCACTAGTGTTAATATTTTATTGTTATTTAATTTTTTTATCCACGCCCTAAAAGGGGACTTGATGGACAACTGGTGCAATCGACATGGATTTTCTGTCAATCCAAATAAGACAACACTCGTGTTGTTCACGCGAAGAACCAAACATACGGGTCTTCAGCTTCCTACGTTGAAGGGCATAACTATTCAACTGTCCACAGAAGTTAAGTATTTAAGGGTTACCCTAGATAGTAAACTAATGTGAACAAAACATGTTGAACAAAAAGTTTCACGGGCACTTCGGATTTTCTGGCAGTGTCGGCGAGCTTTTGGAAAGACATGGGGTCTAAGACCTGCTAATGTACATTGGATGTACTTTAGACTGGCCATAGCGTTATATAGAAAAATTAAAAAATGTTAAATCCATAAGTGTTCGCACTGAAAAACGTGAGGTTGGGGATAAAAATAATTATGCATATTTAAAAATTTTTTTTTTCTCTTGTTGATATAATTCGGTCCAAAACATATGAAGTTTGTAAAAAAAACCAAACAAAAATAAATAAAAGCTAAAAAATTACATCACTGTAATAGCCAAATGAAAACAGCAAACCCTACAATTTTTGGGGTTTTTATTCCTTTATATGTGCTTAACAAATCCCTAAACTCCAATAGCCGATTTTTTAAAATTTCTTTAACAAAAAAAAATAAAAATGTAAAATTGGAGATTTGAAAATAGTGTTGAAAAATTCAGACCACTTTAGCATTTATTTAAAACAAGTTAGCAAAACGCAATATGAAAAATATGAATCTTCTTAGTACATTGGAACTTGAGGAATAAAAAAAATTAATTACAGTAGATAATTTCAATAAATTTCAAAAATGGGGCTCGAATTCCTTGATCAGGTGGTTTGCCACACGTTAGTTGCCGGGGGAAGTTGTCATAACTCGGCTAATTTTCAACCGATTTTAATTTTTAACACCTTATTTGATAGACAATTAACTCTTAATCAAAATTCAGTGACCATTTGAATTCAAACTGTACTTAAAATATCAAAAAAATTGAGAAAATGACAAAAAAAGTCATATTTTTCCCTTGTAATCCGTTTTTCAAACTTTAGGCTCAACCCGGAGGTACTCGGAACAAAAAAAAAATTTTTTAAATATACATAATTATATGTTGTTTTTTTATTTTTAGTACCAAAAGGTACATAAAAATAAAATGTATTTATTCGGCCTTTATATATGTATATATATTCGATTAGAGTTTTATTCTAGTTCGAGGCCCAAAAATATTTCTATTTATGATATTGTCATAATAGAGTATTTTTAATTTATTGCTTTAAAAAAGTTACTATCTCATAGTATGTCTGTACTGATCAGTTTCATCCCCACTAAAGGAATCTTCAGCAGACTTTAGAGAATCATCGTTGGTCAATCAAACATCAAACCAGACATAATATTTGATATATTTCCCAAGTTATATGAGAAGTACTATTATGAAGGTCCGAAATCTGTTTTCCAACAAAAATAACTCTTTTAAAGCAAAAATTGTATATATTAAATCACCGTCGGTAACTATTAATATATGTGTTGCTGTTATTTTACAATAACAACAGTGCCTAACCAAACAATAGTGTTGGTAGGATAAGTCGTACTAAACTTTGTGTTAAATGTTGTTTTTTTATTTTTAGTACCAAAAGGTACATAAAAATAAAATGTATTTATTCGGCCTTTATATATGTATATATATTCGATTAGAGTTTTATTCTAGTTCGAGGCCCAAAAATATTTCTATTTATGATATTGTCATAATAGAGTATTTTTAATTTATTGCTTTAAAAAAGTTACTATCTCATAGTATGTCTGTACTGATCAGTTTCATCCCCACTAAAGGAATCTTCAGCAGACTTTAGAGAATCATCGTTGGTCAATCAAACATCAAACCAGACATAATATTTGATATATTTCCCAAGTTATATGAGAAGTACTATTATGAAGGTCCGAAATCTGTTTTCCAACAAAAATAACTCTTTTAAAGCAAAAAACTGATCAGTACAGACATACTATGAGATAGTAACTTTTTTAAAGCAATAAATTAAAAATACTCTATTATGACAATATCATAAATAGAAATATTTTTGGGCCTCGAACTAGAATAAAACTCTAATCGAATATATATATATACATAATTATTTTTATCCCCAACCTCACATTTTTCAGTGCGAAAAATTTAACTTTTCAAAAAAATTTCTACTATGGCCACTCTAATGTACATAGCTGTAATTAGACCTATTGTGACGTATGCGGCGGTAGTCTGGTGGCCGAGAACGACGGTGAAGACTATTCGATCCAAGATAAATGGACTACAAAGAGCGGCTGCCTTGGGAATTACTGGTGCCATGAGCACCATCCCATGCGCAGCTCTGGACGCTATGTTAGATATGCTTCCCTTGGACTTACATATTCAAGGAGAAGCCATTAAATCTTTGTGCAGGCTCCGCAAAAGCAGAACATGGCATGGGGAGTACAATGTGGGACATGGTCGTCTGTTCAATAAGCTATCAGAACTTTGTCCGATGTTTTCTATGCCTTTGGACAGTACAACCTCTTCCATCGAGTTTGGTAGGAAGTATACTGTAATATTTCCGAGTAGGGAAGACTGGGGAAACCCAGCAGACCTACTGGAAAATTACACGGGTACTTTCTACGAGGATGGATCCAGTACCTTAAATGGCTCTGGGTCTGGCTGGTATTTGGACGATGCGACCAAATACTATATTGCTATGGGAACAATGGCTACAGTATTTCAGACTAAAGTATTTGCTATTTTGGACGTAGCGACCTGGATAATTAGGAACAGGTGGAGTAATAGGAGAATCAGTATTTGCAGTGACAGCCAGGCTGCGCTCATTGCACTTGAATCTTCAGTCAGTTCATCCAAAATTGTCCAGGAATGTAGACGCAGACTCAATGAGGTCTCATGTGGGAATAGCGCCAGTCTTTTGTGGGTTCCGGGTCATTTGGCAAATCTTGGCTCTGATACAATTCCTTACAATCCGGAACCTCAAATTGGTATTGGCTTGACATGGCTGATTCGTTGGATCAACTCTCATATGACAGCAACTTTCATGGAAAGATGGTCAAATGAGTTGGCATGCAAGAATACCAAACGTTTTGTGATTAAGCCAGACAAGAAAGTGACTAACTATCTACTCAGGCGTACGGACATAGCGCCCAAGTGCATATCGCCCAATTTTAAAACGTCATTCCACCCAAAAAAAATGTGTGTTAGTTGTTGTTGCAAAATTTTTTGGACGATATGGCCATTATTTTTGGGTATTTTAACAATTTTCTTTAAATTTATATAAATTATCAAAAATGTCATATTACCCAAATATCAAAATGTTATATTTATAAAATGTCATAGCACCCAAAAAAATAATCATAAAACTCACCAAAATTGTTTTTTTTAACACAATATTTTAAAGTTTTTATGCGTAGCCGGCCTTCGGCCGGGCTTAGGGATTACAAAATCCATGCATTAGACCCACCCTCTCCGCAAAGTAAAGTTTTCTAGGGTAGAAGTCCTTTACGCTACCAAATTTGTTATGCCTCAAAAGGCCTGATAACCAAAATAGCTTTGGTTTGCAGAGAGGGTGGGTTTAATGCATGGAGTATGTAATCCCTAAGCCCGGCCAAAGGCCGGCTACGCAGAAAACCTTTATTACAATAAAACCAATCATAGAAGTCGTAATTTCGACATTTCGCCCCAAAAAAAATATTTTGGATTTTTTGACAATTTTATTTTGGGAGAAATAACATTTTTAGACCTATCATTTTGGGCTATATGTCGCAGCGTGGGCGATATGTCATTTACGGTTTTGGGCGATAAGACCTTGGGCGCTATGTCCGTACGCCATCTACTCAGCCTCAGTAGAATAGACTGTCGCAGACTTACTGGCTTAATTACGGGACACAATGCCTGTGATCGTCATATGACGAGATTTGGTGTCTTATCAGACCCATTATGCGTGGCTTGTCTTGAGGATGATGACACAACTGTTGTTGTCCAGCGTTCTCAAGGGCTAAACTGCGGATATTGGGCTCTGATATTCTGTCTATGGACACGGTCCATGGACTTCCCTTGTCTGATTTTCTCAAGTTTGTGAAAGGAACTGAGAAATTCTGAACAAGCACTTTTCTTCCTTTTTCTTCTCAACCTTTTATCACCCTTACATAATCTTTCTTTTCAGGGTACGGTACAATTGACTATTTAAGTCTGAGCACCATGGACTTGCCTAAAAAAATTTACTTATTTTTAGGCTTGTACAACCCACCCTCAACTCAACTTAATCTAAAAGGTTTGAAAAAAAAAATAAAAAATATGCTTTTCAGAGGTTGGCTTTGTTTTTCTAAGGGAAACTTTTTCCCCCTGATCCGATTTTGCCCGTTTACAAACTTAACCTGCCTATGACTAACTCTTTTATTTTGGACTGCATTGTATTATTTACAGACAGATGGGCGGACAGACGGACGGAAATTTACAGAGAATCGATTATGGATTTCATTCGAAATTTAAAAAAAAATTAATTATTTTTGCCACCCTAATGTGCATAATACATTAGGGGTATACGTTTTTTACATTTTTAGCAAATATCAAAATTGGCATAGCACAGTCATATAGGCCATGAAAAACTATGAAAAAATAAGTTTTCACTTTTTCGCAGATGTTAAAAAAGTACACGCACCAAACGCGATGAAGTTTTATATTAATATTTTTGTATTTTTTTTTTTTTATCGCAAAATGTTGGTATTTTAACTATGATTCCGCTTTAGTCGAGTCCGAAACTAAAACTAAGGTAGACGAAGAAGGGTGGGTACTTCCCACCTCCCCAACAACATTGTAACATTCATTTTAATACCAAATTACCAAACTGAGCTTTACTGACATATGGTTCTCAGACCACCGATGGGAAGGGAAGATGACTTTAAATCTCTGGAGCAGTCCCTAACTAGATTTAAAAACGCTCAGAAATGCTTCTTAAGACATTGGGAAAAAGAATATTCAATAATTCCAAGTAATATTTGCGCGGAACGTGCCATTAAGGTGGTCCATGATATTTATCCTTTATGTAAATCAGCACAAACTTTAAATCTAAAGCTTATTTCCTTCAATAAGGAGACATTAGTATTTTTTTTAATATTTTTACTTGTTGTTAAATAAAAAATACGTAAATATTGTATTAATAAAAAAAAAATCTTGAGGACTTTTAGAAAATGCATTTGGTGCGTGTGGTTTTTTTTGCAAAATGATCGTAGAAAGTGATTTTGTTTAATAAAATAATATTGTCCATCACGTGGTGCTATGCCAAAAATTTGGTTATAGCCCTACTATACATATAGCTTTTAATAAACATATCAGGAAATTTTCAAGTGCAATTCAAATATTGTCCAATGGATTTGTTATATAGTGTTGTATATTAATGATTTGTAGGTCTTTTCATACATAGCACATGAAATTTATCATGTTTAAAACCAACAAAAATGAATTTATATATTCATTTATATTTGTAACAATAAGTCATAAAGGATTAAATCGATATCTGTAAATTTTAATCGACAACAAATTAAAATTTGTTTTTACCGACTTTTTAAAGTATGACTTTTATAATTATTAATTTAAATAAGTTATAAAAAAACTTTACAATTTATCTATTTACACTTAAATCGTTGACATAAACTCTTATTACTTAATGCCACATAAACATAAATTTTTGTAGTAATTGGTATAAACATATATGTTGCATGACAAAATTATTAAAAATGTGTCTAATAGCTGTGAAATTACATGTAGTAAACATTAATTTTATACGATATTAAATTTAGAAATTCACGCACAAACACTTTAACACTTGTGGGTATATAACATATATAATAATATATTATTTTAACAATTTCTTTAATACATAAAATTAAAAATTTTAACAGTCGTATACGGTTTAGGTGTCCTCTCGGACCTCCCACCACCCAACAAAAGAAAGCACCGAAACGTCTTTGTTGTTTTTATTATCGCAAGGGGAAATGTGTATCACCCCACACCTGTGTGCCGCTTTCCCTACCTTCCACCAAACTTCTCTTTTGCAATAATTACACAGGCCAACAAATTTTTAGCCCATAGACTAGAGGAACATTTTCTAGGGGTTTGAGTTGCGCTAAATCCGAATCTGGTCTCAGATTTTGCCTATCACATCAGGTTTTCGAGATATCTTAGCTTGAAGTTGAAAAAAAAAAAACGTTTTTCGCAATATTCGAGACATTATAACTGCGAAAATTCACCTTTGTTTGAAAACCCTGATATGTAGTCTGAAAGTCCTACACATTACCTTAAAAATGAATGTTAAACCTTTAAATTATCTCTGAGATATCATAACCTGAAGTTTGTTGTCGTTTCGTGACTCTGGATGCGGCTGTATTGATTATACACATCATATAAATTTCAACGGGCGATATCCCAGCAAATAGACAAGATATCTAAACAATTAAAAAAGCATTTTTTTTTGGTTTTTTTAATTGGGAATTTAAGAATTTTATAAGATATCTCAGAGGTTAAACATTTATTTTAAAGGTATGAAGTAGGACTTTCAGACTACATATCAGGATTTATAAATAAAGGTGAACTCGCGCTGTTATAACGTCTCGAATATGGCGAAAAACAGAGTTTTTTAACATGATCATGTTTTTAGGCTGGTGTCTAATTTTAAAAAAGTTGCAGGACGCCACCTCATATAAGCTAACAATTAACGAAAAAGAAAACAAGAATTACTATTTTCATTTTCTTTAAACCAAAAATTTTAGTAACTTGGGCTTGTAACTTGGATAATAATTCACCTCGTGGTGAATAAAACCGTTTCTCACCAGCTGGTGAATAAAAAGTAACATAACTATTTTTAAACAAAAAAAAATTTTTTTTCATCAAATTTTTTTTTTTCATAAATTTTTTTTTTTCCATAAAATTTTTTTTTCCATCAAATTTTTTTTGTCATAATTTTTTTTTTGTCATAAATTTTTTTTGTTATCAAACTTTTTTTTTCATCGTTTTTTATCAAAATTTTTTTTCATCATTTTTTTTCATCAAAAACAATTTTTTTTCTTCCATTTTTTTTCATTAAATTTTTTTTTTCATCAAATTTTTTTTTTAATCAATTTTTTTTTCATATAATTTTTTTTTTCATCAAACTTTTTTTTTTATCTTATTTTTTTTATAAATTTTTTTTTATACCCTCCAACCACAGTATGGGGGTATACTCACTTTGTCATTCCGTGTGTAGCGCATCGAAATATCGGTCTAGGACCCCAAAAAGTATATATTTTATTGATCAGTGATCGATTGTAAGACATTCTAGCGATGTCCGTCCGTCCGTCTGTCCGTCTGTCCATCTTAGAGGACACGATACAGTCCAAAATAAAAGAGTTAGACTTCCGAAGTTTGGCACGAATATGTCTTATATACCTAGTCAGATTAAGTTGGGAAATGGGCAAAATCGGACCAAGGGGGAAAAAGTTCCCTCCTAGAGAACTAAACCAACCTAAGAAAAAACCGCATTTTTCAGGGTTTTTTGTACTTTTCCTAATCAAAAAAAAAATTCTAAGACATTCTAGCGATGTACATCTGTCCGTCCGTCCGTCTGTGGAAGACACGATACAGTCTAAAGTAAAAGAGCTAGACTCCTGAACTTTGGCACAAATTTGTCTTATGGTATTGGGCTGGTTAAGTTCGAACATGGGCAAAATCGGATCAGGGGGAAAAAAGTTGCCCTCTTTAGAACTAAACAAACCTCTTAAAAAGCCATTTTCTATAGGTTTTTTGTACTTTTGTTTAGCAAACGAAATATTTTAATGTCAAATGAAGTTCAAAGTCTTGCAGTTGGATCCAGGAAGGTTGTCTCCCACCGACGCAACCCCCCCGTCCCCGTCCCCGTCCCCCCAAAAAAAGACACCCCTGTTTTTTTTACGTGTTGGAGGGTTCAAAATATTCGGCACAGCCAATTTAACACTCTCACTTGTTTTTTTATCAAATTTTTTTTCCTTCAATTTTTTTTTTTCATGAAATTTTTTTTTCATGAAATTTTTTTTTTCATAAATTTTTTTTTCATCAAAATTTTTTTTTCCATTATTTTTTATATCATATTTTTTTATTAATTTTTTTCATAAAATTTTTTTATCAAATTTTTTACTATCAATTTTTTTCTCACCAAATTTTTTTTTTTTTTAATTTTTGTTCACCAATTTTTTTTACATCAAAAAATTTTTCTTTTCATAAAAAAAACTATTCACAAAAATTCATCAAAAACTTTTTTTAATCAAAATTTTTTTCACTAAAAATTTTGGGTTCATTTAATTTTTTTAACATAATTTGTTTTTCGTGAAAAAATTTTTTTTTTACCAAAAATACTTTTTTACCAAGTCTAAGCTTTTCGCATAAAAGTTTCCATTTGTTTATCAAATATACATAAAACAAGTGAGAGTGTTATATTCTTTGGTGCACATTTTATACCCTCCAGCCACAGTATGGGGGAATACTCACTTTGTCATTCCGTTTATAACGCATCGAAATATCGGTCGGGACCCCATAAATTATATATATTATTGATCCATGTTCGATTCTAAGGCATTCTGTGAATGTCCGTCTGTCCGTCCGTCCGTCGTCTGTAGATAGCACGATGCAGTCCAAAATAAAAGAGGTATCCTCCTGAAATTTGACACGAATATGTCCTATGGTCCTAGGCAGGTTAAGTTCGGAAATGGGCAAAATCTGACTGGGGAAAAAAAAGGTCCCCCTTGAAGAACTGAACCAACCTCTGAAAAAATACCCTTTTTTACATGTTTTTTGTATTTTTGTGAAAGAAATGAAACATTTGGTATATTTATCGCGATGGGAAGGTGCTTTTAACACCCCCCACTGACCCCATCACCCCCCCCCCCCCAAAAAAACGCCCCTGATATTTTTTTTTATTTTTTTTACATTTTGGAGGGTATAAAAGATTCGGCACAGCCGAATTTAACACTCTCACTTGTTTTTATTTGGTACCATTTTGGAGGGTATAAAGTATTTGGCAGAGCCGAATTTAACACTCTAACTTATTTGTTCTGAAAGTGCTTTGATGGTACTATATTTATAATCCCCATCCCCATTTCCGGTATGGGGATTATGACCGAAACTAATTCGGGCATATTTCCTATAAAGGTAGTGGGGACTATGACCAAAAAAATTTGCACATTATCCCAATATAAAATGGGCATACCTCCCAGATATATGGGGATAAGAACCACGTAAAAAATGGCCATAATCCCGATTATAGGGATTATATCTACTATACAAGTTGGTCATAATCCCAATAATTATATAGATATTTTTTTGGTATTGAAAGTTTTTCTGCGTGACCGGCCTTCGACCAGGCTTTGGGATAACAAACTCCATGCATTAAGCCCACCCTCCCCGCAAAAAACAGGGATTATCACCGAAATTGATTTGGACTTAGTGTCGTAGTCCCAACAGGGAACGGACTAATCCTTATTGGGACTGTTACCATTTTGGAAAAGGTCATAGTCCCCACAACTAATATGGGGATTATGACCGTAAATTGCTCAGCCATAATCCCTTTTTCCGTTATGGGGATAATGTCCGTGAGGACTATGTCTTGTCACCGCTACCATATCATGACAAGGGATTTAAACAATGACAAATATACGGTACACTCTAATGCAAATGTTTAAAAAAAAGTTCTTTAAATGCTTTTCAACAACACGCAATAAAATATTATAAATGTTTGTCATCGTACCAGTATTTATATGTTATACATTTGTATTTTAACACTCTCGTATATCTAATAATTTGATTAAATTTAATTACTATGTCACGATATCCAAATGGATTTAAAAACATTTAAATATTTTATAAAAAAAAAATTAACAAAAAATAATTTATATGTATGTGTTTGTATTTACAATGAAAAATATACATATTTATTAAAAACGAAACGAAACGAAAAAAAAAGTTTTACATACCAGACATATGTACTTGTTTTCATAATTGTTCATTGTTCCATTCGTTGTGTTTTGTTTGTGAGTTTGTGTTTGTATTTGTGGGTTTCCGGTATTTGACTTTAAACTATTGTCGGCATTTTGTTTTATTTTTATGCATATTTTTTTTTGTTTTTGCCTCTCTGTTACAGACGATTATACTTTTTTCCGTTTTGATTACTTTTTTTCTCCATATTATTTTCGTTTGTTACAAGCATTTAATATAACATCAATCGAACAAAAATCAATGGAATCATTCAGTTAATTCTTTATTTTTTTTTTTTATTATTTTACAACAATAATATTGTAATGCAGATGTTCAATTTTACAGTACAATGGTCAACTTTGAAGATCCTATTGCTGTGTTATGTACCTACAACTACTATTACGATTGCAACTACATCTACACTCTGTGTATAGTAGGATGTCCCGAAATTAGAACGATGCATATTAAAGAGCTGAATATGGAGAAAAAATTAAAAAAAAATGGAGGTCAACTTTAGGATGCAACCAGCGCTTAACAGTGTTGCCATTTTGACGCTTTTCGGGTATTTTCTGGTTACTTTTTTTGTCTTTTTACCCGGAGTTTTTTTCGAATACCCTTTTAAAAAAACGGGTATTCATGGCGCTTTTTTATTTTTTCGTGACGCTTTTGGTGCTTTTTATAAAAATTTTTTGATTTTGTTATTTTTTCTTTTTGTTGATTATTTTTATGTTAATGTTTTTCAGCAAATATTTACTGAAGTTTTTGTAACAAAACTATAATTTTTGTACGTTTTTCTGGACTGTTGTTTTTTGAAACAATTTTGAAATTTGCTGGCAAAATTATGAACTGCCTTTAACTATTTACAGTCAAATGTATTCAAATCAAAGCTATAAAATATCATTCCAAAAGAGGTATTTTATAAAAAAAATATATTTTGTGGCATGATGCGACGACAATGGAACAGATTTATTAGAAACTTGTTTATTTTTCTATAAAGACAATTTTCTTTTTCGTTTTCTCTCAATAAATTTTGAAAATTCACGAATTTCAATTTTGTGTTTGTGGCGCTTTTTACTCTTTTTATGCGCCAGTTTTACCCCTTTTTACCACTTTTTAAATGTTCTTTTCGTAGTGAATTTTTTAAATGTTCTTTTCGTAGTTGCGCTTTTTTACCTTTTTTTTTTGTATATTTTTACCCTTTTTTTCCAAAATTTTGGCGCTTTTCTTCATTTTGGAAATGGCAACACTGGCGCTTAAAGCTTACATCCATAATGCATTTTGTCAAAAAAAATCTTTTTTTTTTTATCAAATTCTGGTTAATTTCAAAGTGCAACAACCAAAATAGGAATTGAATGAAAACAAAAGCAAATGAGAGTTGAAATATTCCATAACAAACCCCTCAAGTCTTTTTTTAGTTCAGCGCTAGAATACTTTTTGTACGCATTTATAGTTGGTGAACTTTTATTATAATTATTAAAATAATTGCTTGAAAACTGTATAAGTGGCGTATGCTTAACTTTGTAATTGCCTTTAAATAACAATCATTTGCAACGGTGCACAGTGGATATTTTAAAATAATTTGGCTATTCACTTACAAGGAAAGTCTTTCACAAGGCACCCACCGATTGTCCTGAAACTTGCATATAGAAAAGATGGGAGCAAAATAAGTGATACCTTTTTTTATATCTCACGTTTAGCGGGTCAAAGGGGAGGGGAAAAAACTGTATTTGTTTCGTTTTTTGAGGTTTTTTTTCTATTTCTTCAAAAGAAACTATATCAACATTTATATAGGTCGAAAGGTTTTTTGAAGGCCTATCCAACGTGTATCGGTCGTATCCGAATTCGGAGTCGTGTAGTTTGTTATAGTCAAAAATGTAAAATCGTTGGGGTACACTCAAAATATTTTGTAGGCAAAAACAAATGAAAAACACACTTAAAACCAGTGAATAAACAATTGAAAACCATCCCAGTAATTATTCATTTGTTTTAACAAACATCAACATTTATTTTTTACTGTTGACAAAATTTTCTAAAATAAATGACATTAAACATTAAAAAATTACGTTTTTTCACCCTTTTTTACCAACAAATTCGAAAAAAAAACCAACAAAAACATTAAAAATTATTGATAGTTCTGTTATTTTTACCAACAAATTTCAAAAAAATAACCTACGAAAACAATAAAAATTAATGATTTCGTAGGTAATTTTTTACAATTTTTTATTGAAATATTTTTTTAAAATTTTTTAATAAAATTTTTGGGGAATCGATCCCGCAATCAACTACGTTCTGGCCAGACACTCTACCCATCGTGCCAAAGTCACTTGATACAAACATGTTTTTATATTTCTATAAATAATTTTTTGATTTTTTTTTCTGCAAAAAAATAACTGACTTGGGTAGGTAAAAACTAATGATATTTCATTAAAAAATACCAACAATTTAAAAAAAAAATTACTTATACAAATCATTAAAAATCAAAAGAATAATCAGTAGTTTTTACTTACAGAACAAAAATAAATGACTTTAAAAATTATATGTAAATGAAAGTCTTTATTTTTAAGTGTGTTATTTTTGAAACAAAGGACTGAAGTAGTCAATTTTAAAATCTGAACATCAAACAAATGTTTTTTCTTTTAAAAACGACTAAACGGAAAACTTTTTAAATAAACTACAAAAAGTTAATGACATAATTTTTTGAGTGTAGTTTATATGGATATGCATATCCGAACGACCACCAAAATCATATATAAAAATCTCTATAATCAAAATAATAATCAAAATTAAGCACACCTATATTTTTTCGTTTGCGAAATTCCTGCTAGTTCGGCTTTTATGCGGATTTACCCGAATGCCCTTATTTTTTATAAGGTGGCAACCCGTTATTATACCCTCCACTCTAGTGATATAGATATAAGTTTGTGATTCCGTTTGCAACACCTCGAAATATTAGTCTAGGACCCCATAAAGTATATGGGGCATTCCAAGCCAAATCACTCACTTTTTGACCCGTCCCCTTTCTATTTATTTTATTTTTGGATATGTTTTAGTATTTATTAAATGCAACTTGGACACCAATTTTCAGCCTTTTATTCCAAGATGGTGTTGAGTAATCAATTTTTCAAAGTGGCGATTTTTTCAAAAAAATTAAAAAATTTTAATTTTCAATTAATTTTGACCGGTTAAAATATAGATATCTTAAAAAAAAGTTGGACAACGTTTTGTTGGTATTTTAATGTAGTTTTAGAAAAAAATATTAAAAAAATTATTCGAAGTAATTATAACTTGTTTTTTAACGTTTAAAAATTAAAATCGACTTTTTGAAAAAGTCCGAAACCTTCGATTTTTTTTTTAAACGTCTTAATGTTCTACTCTAAATTACGCAACTTTTAAGCCATTATTCGAGATGTGATCGCAATTTGTTCCATTTTTTTTTTAAATTTTGAAAATTGCACCTTATTTTTTGATTCTGATTTATTTTATATGGTGCTCCAAAAAAATTATATTGGTAGATACTGACCCTAACTTACCCTAGATATATTCATTTCGAGGCAAAAATACGCCTAACAAAAATCAAGAACGATTGGACATGGGTAAGGCGTTTCGCATGGGCCTTGAAGTTTGAAAACGGATTACAAGTAAAAATATGAATTTTTTTCTGTTTTCTCAATTCTTTTTGGTATTTTAAGTTAAGTTATATTCAAGTGGTTACAGAATCATATTTTTTTTTTAAAACTGCATTTAAATACCAACAAAACGTTGTCCAACTTTTTTTAAAATATCTATATTTTTTAATGGTCAAAATTAATTAAAAATTTAAACTTTTTAATTTTTTTTGAGAAAATCGCCATTTTGAAAAATTGATTACTCAACACCATCTTGGAATAAAAGGCTGAAAATTGGTGTCCAAGTTGCATTTAATAAGTACTAAAACATATCCAAAAATAAAATAAATCGAAAGTAAATCGAATGCCCCATATATATTCATAATCTGTGACTGAATTTCGGCAAAGGTTTTTCATGAATTTATGAGATAAAAATCACGCTTACTTTCGAAAAACATTCTGAGGATGCTGAGGATTGGCATAAATATTTGAAATTCCCCTAGCCTAGTTCGTGTTAAATTTCAGCCAAATCGGTTGAGTGGTTCAAAAGTTATAAGCAAAACCCTGAATTTCAGATTAGTTTCACCTTAAATTCACGTGTTAAAAACCTGTTAAACATGTTTTAAAAACATTGGTAAGCCACAAAAATATTTGACAGCGTATTTCTGTCACTCAAAAATATTTTTACACTAAAAAAAAAACACTCGAAAAAATTTTACACTCAAAAAAAATTGTACACTCAAAAAAAAATTTGTAAATTATTTTTTTTTTTTTTTTGTCAAAAATTACTAACAAAAAGTGGTTTTACACAAAATAAAGTATTTATAATCAAAAATGTTATTTTTTTCACGTTAGAAAATTAACAATCACTTAAAAAGAGCATTGTGGAGGGTTTTTATAGATTTGGCCGAATCGAATTTAACTTTTCTACTTTTTAAATTTGAGATAGGGCAGCTAAAAAAATCAGGTAACTCTTATTCATTTCCAAGTTTTAGGACATTCAAGTTTCAGGACAATCGGTGGGTGCCCTGTGAAAAACCTTCCTTGTTAGTGAGTACTGGAAAAATTGCAGCGAAATTCATACCAGTTATAGCAAACGTAATTTCGAGCTTAAATTTGGTCGCTGCAAAAATTGGTGCCAAAAATTTCATTATATATAGTGCATTGAAAAAAAAAAAAAAAAAAAAAATTTCATGGAGCAAATTTGGTCCAGCACAGCATTCTGAAATTTTGAAAATGTGAAATATTTTATACTTTTTTTAAGTTTGTGTATAAAACGGAGTTTGTTGGAGTTCTTTTCACATAAGTTTCGTTTCATGGAGTTAAAATAATTATAAAATCCGTTTAACAAAAACTAAACAAATATGTAACAAATTACACACCGTGTAAAATCTGATTACATGGTATCTGATATGATTATATCTATTCATATACATATGATGGTATATCTGATTGCATATAAATTAATCTGAAACAAGCAAAATCGAGATCTCAGTATATCTCAAATTTGGCAAACATTCCAGACTAAAAAAAAATAATACGGTGCCATATATCATGTGATCCCAAAAATGGAGGATCCAAAAATAAATGATTATATCTTATTAGATAAAACGTGATATAATTAGATATAATTTGATCCCAAAAATGGAACGGTAAATACTATCTAATTTGATATTATAAAAAATTTTATCTAATCCCGAGTAAAAAAACTGATATGACGCAATATATAATTTTATATGGGTTCGTGTCTATTTTGATATAATCGTATACGAAAAATGGTTTCATTAGATTTGATCGAATATTATCTAATAATATCAGTTTATATAACTTTATATCGACTTTGATACGAGTTTTGGTCTAATCCAATGATATACAATTATATCCAATTATATTAAAATTTATACAATTTTACAAATCGGATGTTTTTTTTATTTTTTAATAAAAAGTTGAAAAATTAAAATAATAAAAATAAGTTGTTCTTGAAAAAAACTTCAAAAAATGGAGTCATGTTAAATTTTATATAAAACACTTAGAAAATATTTTCAAAAAAATTTGTCCTTGGAAAAAATTTAGAAAAATTTGAAAAAATGGAGTTATATAAAATTTTATATAAAACACTTAGAAAATATTTTCGATAAAAAAAATGTTCCTTGAAAAAAACTTAGAAAAAATTTAAAAGATGGAGTCATATAAAATTTTATATAAAACACTTAGAAAATATTCGTGATAAAAAAGTGGTGCTTGGAAAAATCTTAGAAAAATAAAAAAATATGAAGTCATATGAAATTTTATATAAAACACTTTGAAAATATTTGCGATAAAAATATGTTCTTGGAAAAAACTTAAAAAATTAAAAAATAATGGAGGCATATAAAATTATATATAAAACACTTAGAAATTCGCAATGATGCATGGGACCAGATGTTACAACATATAGTTATGTATGGCGATATCTTAAAAAAATCGCACATCAAAATTTATTATATAAATTTATCTCGCAAGACATAGTGTCACACATGATCATATATGAAATAATATGACTATATAAAAGTATATAAGATCATATTAAATTATTTTTACTCGGGATAGGAAATAATATTATTTAATTATATCTTATTAGATCTAATATGATCTTCAATATCAAATCAGATTAAATTTACCGTTCCATTTTTTGGGATTAAATTATGTCTAATAATATCAAATTTGATCTAATAAGATATAATCGTATATTTTTGGATTCTCCATTTTTGGGATCAAATAATAGATCAATTTATATATAAATATATCACAAAATATATCATTATATCAAAACTTTTTTACTCGGGTTGGGACAAATTTTGTATCAAATTAGATCTGATCAGATACAATTAAATATAATCAAATCATGTATTCCCGGGTAAAAAAAAGTTATATGACGTAATATTTAATTTTATATGAACAGATATGCTTTTATGTAAATCCATATTAATTTTGATCCGAAAATTGGCGGATCGAATATTATACGATTATATCAAATGCTATTATTTTTGATAAAATAATATCAAATTTGATTAAGTTTGATCCCAAAAATGGGTCTATCTAATTGTATTAAATCATATCTTATCTATTAAAATTAGATAAATTTTTATATAATTAGATGAAATCTGGTAAAATTTTTTGGAATTTTAAACGTGAAATTAGATATTATTTTATCAGATTGGATTCATTATCAATTAGAAGAGTTTTTATTGCATTCTTCGGAATTTTTTTCGGGACTTAGCAAATTATTAAAAATTTGTAATTTTATTTTTTTAAATCAGTTATAAGTGATTTAAAATTCTAAAATATGTTTGTGGCTTAGAAAATTTAAAAACATTTTTTCGGAACTTAAAAATTTTTCAAAAAAAACTAAATTTTCCTACCCAGCAAAACTTTCCGGAGTCATTCAAAAATAACTAGTTCTATAAGTACTTCAAAGCTTGTCACGATAGGTTCTCAAAGAGCATCCTGGAACTAGTGATGTCACAACTACTTCTAGAAGTGATCCAAAAGGGTAATATTGTGATTCCAAAGAGCTTTTTTGGAGTAGTTTGGGAACTAGTGATTTGGAACTAGTCGTACATGACTTCTGCACCACTTCCATGAAGCAAATACTGGTTCTCAAATAACATCTTGGAAGCTGTTTCAAAAACTTATAATTTTTTTCAAAAAAGAAAAAAATATATATTTGATTACGCATTTCTCTGTTGCATCTTCTATTTGGAAAAAGTCAAACTTTTTGAAATATGTACAGAGGGGCTAAAAATATTAGTAAGTATTGGGTAATTTGTTTGGTATTATTAAGTATTAAGGCATTAGTGCAAATAGGTTTTTATAGATCCATTCAATACTACAATCTGCAATATACTACTTTATTTTATACAGCTGGATTTTTTTATTACAAAAAGTAAACAAAACTTTCCAATTGTAGCAAAATTAATAAGCAATTTGAGTAATCCAACTAAGCATATAATAATATTTTTTTTCTTCAAAAATCGCTTATTTTCCTTCTAGATAATTTCCAATTGCATTAATGAAATAATAAAAATAATACGGACACAAAAAATACTACTAAAAGGGCCTTAACATTGTTATACTTTGTGTGTTGAAATGTTTTATTCAAACAAAAATTTTGTTTAAATTTTAAATAAACATAATAAAATTGAAAAGTCGAAAGCAAAATATTATTTGTTGAAAAATTTCAAAATATTTTCTGATACGTTATATGTACATTTAAAAAAAAAGTAAATTATACAAAATCCATTATACAAAGTGTGATAATGTTAAACCTGCTCAATTTTTTGCAAAAAAAAATTTACAAAATGTTCCTAGACTGCTTCTCTAGAACTAGTTCTGATGGTGACAATTTCAAACAAAAATCATGGGTTAAAGAATAGGATAAAGAATTTGTTCTAGAATGACTTAAAGAACCGTTCCATACATGGGTTCCTAGACTACTTCCCTAGAACTAGTTCTGATGGTGACAATTTCAAACAAAAATCATCGCTCTGAGAACGAGATAGAGAACTAGTGACTAAGAAGTACTCGTACATGACTTCTACACCACTTCTATAAAACAAATACTATAAAACTAAAAAAAAAAAATTGTGTCAGGGACTTAGTAAATTTTATAATTTTTTTTCGGGACTTATAAGGAGTTCACAATTACTACCTTATACCCTGTTCTCACGTACAGCAAAAACCCGTTTTAAACAACAATATTTTTAGGATTTTTTTTTGCCCTACCTAAAATTTTACATTTCTCGTCAGTTAGTGGTTATCTTGTTTCTTGATTATACTAATTTGTTTCCGTTTTTTGTGACAACTTTTTTAAACTTAATTTGTTGTTTTTTAGTTTGCTATTTTAAAATTTGAATTAAAACTATTTTAATGAATTTGTTGAGAAAAAATTTAATGATTTTTTAGTATTTAAACTGGTTACACATTTATTCCCGAACTAGTTTTATATAGTAAAATTGAATTAGTGAATACACAACTTTTAGAAGGCATTCCTGAAGTACTTCCACATTCATGCCACAATAGCTTCTTGGAAGTAGTTCCTGTCGTGACCATTTCAAAGAAAAATCATGGGTTAAAGAATGGGATAAAGAACTGGTTCTAGAACTAGTTCTGGTGGTGACAATTTTAAACAAAAATCATGGGTTACAGAATGGGATAAACAATTGGTTCTAGAATGACTTATGGAACCGTTCCATAGAAGGTGTGATTGTTCCTAGACTACTTCCCAAGAACTAATTCTGAGGGTGACAATTTCAAACAAAAATCATGACTCTGAGAACGAGATAGAGAACTAGTTGAGCTAAAAAGAAGGACTCTAGCACTAGTTCTGGAAGTCCTCCAAGTTTTGCTGGGTAAAAACATTTTCAATTATTTTTTTACTCCAAACAAAAAAATTGCCAAAAAAATTTTGTGTCCGGAACTTTGGAAAATTTTCATAAAATTTTTTAGGACTTGAAATTTTTTTAATTTTTTTAATTGTCCGGGACTTAGAAAATTTTGAAAAATTTTTTCGGGATATAATTATAAATAAAATCATATATCTTTTTATCTGCCATATCTAAAAATTTCCGACCTTATATGTCATATCTAATTTCACATAGATCGGTATATAAATAGACAGGAATATGTATGTTATCATATTAAAAAATAAGGAAAAATACAATGCTATACATAAACTTATATGCCCATATCAAAGTTCATGCATAACCATATATAAATATAAATAATTATATAATAGCATACATGATTATATCAGTTCTTTTTTACTCGGGTTATCAGTTGAATTTAGATCAGATAAGATCAAATTGATTTTAAAACGGAACATTCTTAAAACTTCAAAACATTGTGCTAAACCGAAAATGTTCCACAAAAAATTGTAAATATTTTTTCCTCAAAATTTTTGACACCGGTTTAAAAAAAGCGCTGGTTGCGCCCTGAAGATGACCCACAATTTTATTTTTTTCCATAATCAGCTCTTCAACAAGCATCGTTCTAGGAATATGCCCTAAAATTTTTCATTTTCAGGACACGCTTATGTATAGTAAGAAATCATTAAATTTCCATTGCAAAGGTTGTTATCAGTATTTTTATTGTTTGAAATTTCTGCTACTTCAATTGCATGCAACCTTTTTAGAAAAAGTAGAGAAGAAAATTCAACAGAAGCAAAAAAAAAAAAATAACAGCAAATCACATTCAATGATGGAATTTGATTTAGAATTGATTTAAAAACTTACTAGCGATATACCAGGATGTTTGAGTGAAAAACAGCAGGTTGTGAAAACAAAAAAAAAAAGCTTATAAATTTGATAGGCCTTTTTTTACTTTATAAAGAAGTCCTTTAAACTTATGTAAATGTCTTAAGGATATATCAAATAATATTTAAAAAAAAAAAAAGTCTGATTTTACAGATTTTCTTTTGTTTTATTAAACTAAATCGAGAGTTAGAGTAATGCTATTTTTTAAAAGGAGAATAGCATTTTGAATATTGATTCTTTTTTGATGTTTTTTAAAGGTTGTACTAAAATCATGGTACACATATTTCACTTCAAATTTTGTAAAATGAAAAACAAAACTTCAAGTTTATTCAACTTTTATATAATTTACCAAAATAAAAATAAAATTGGCATTAAAACCACAGTTATAATTTAAAAATTTGCATATGCAGACACATTTTATTTAAGGACTGTGACAATGAAAACATAGTCGAAAACCTAACATAGTCCAGACAGAAAAGAAAAGTCTCAAAAACATTGATAAATAATTTTGTATGATTGTACGAGCGTTTTGTATACCACCTTCAAAGTACTTTCAGAATGATAACATCAATCTACGCTTTATTAAGGCGTTAAAAAGCAATGCAAATAAGTGTTTTAAGAACGTAGTATTTAAAGTCATCAAAGTGCTAAAAATACCGAAAGTAAACATTTCTATTTTAGTTCGGTTGTACTAATTTAATTGTACTGCAAAAAAAATTAGATTACATGCAAAAAAAAATTCTCAAAAATAATTTCGGAACTTAGAAAATTTTTAAAAAGAACATTTTTCCTTAAAGCTCTTTTTTTTTTTAAATTCTTTACTCAAAAACGCAAAAACATGTGTCTAGGAATTAGAAAGTTTCAAAATTTTCTTAGAGCTACCTTTCATTTTCTTCTACTAGAAATCCAAAACGCTTTAACTCTCCGATGACTGATTAGGTCCTGTAGGACCTGTTTGGTTTTAAAAGATGCAAAATTAAAGATGGCTTTGTGGACTAGGATAAAACAGATTAGAGGTATTCAGAGTCATGCTGCCAGCCCTGGAAATGTAGCAAAAGTGTACATCTATCAAAAAATACATGTGTTTTGAAGGTAATTTGAAAAAGTGCTCTTTTACTACCAGTACTAGGTCTGGCAAGCAAGACTCTGAATACTACTATTGACATTTATGTGTGTGATGTTATGAAGCAGCTTAATAAATTTTAACATGATTCCTGTACATTATTATAATTGGTGGTTAAACAAAAGTTTCATACAAGTTTTTTGTCTCTATATAAAATCTAAAACCCACTAAGAAATAAAGTTTCCATAATAACAAATTTTAGTTATCACAGTCCTTATGCACTACATTGCCAAATAAGTTATTTTTTTATAAACCACCAAATTTTTGTTCAGTGCCGAGTCATAAAGTAAATACGTTGTAGTAACGTGTGTGCTCTATTAAACGCATTATCATTAAAGTTTAATGAGGTGTATAATTTTAATCGATATACTTAACATTTTACAAAAACAAAAAAAAAAATTAAAAACACTTTATAAGCTGTTAAACGGTTTAGGCAGAGTTTTTTTTCGGGGAGGTTAGGTTAGGTTGTAAGTGGCTGCTGACGTTTTACGTCAACACACGTAGACTCTGAGGTCCATTGAGATACCACGGGACCGTAATAGGTTTCCCTACTAGTCCCTGTCGTTAAACCAGTTTGAGCTTCTTATGAAACCCCTTAGATGTTGAATTTTGACATCCGACAAATCAGAAAGATCGTACAGCTCCCTAGATCCCAGTGAAGCAAGTCTCTGACCAGAAAGTGCCGGGCAATGGCAAATAAAGTGTTCGATAGTTTCCACCTCTTCATCCATGCAACTTCGGCAAAAGTCATTCGACGGCACGTTTAACCGCTCTGCGTGCTTCCCAATAAGACAGTGTCCGGTAATTATAGAAACCACCGTCGAAATCTCTCCTCTTGGAAGCGATATCAGCTCACTTGTGCGCCCCTGACTAAGAGAAGGCCAAATCAGTCGTGTTGTCTCACACGTCCATCCATTTGCTCATCTTTGATTAGTCTCCGTCGCAGAACAAAGCCGTAGGTTTTGCTTGCAAGTTTCTAGCGGCATACCAACACATTCCAATTCTGCTGGAACCTGTAAGGTAGTTCCTAGTCTTGCAAGGTCATCGGCTTTGCAATTCCCTGGAATGTCTCTGAGCCCTGGGACCCATATGAGTCGTATGTTAAATTGCTTGGCCATCTCATTTAAAGACGTGCGACAGTTAAGGGCAGATCTTGTTTTCAGAAACATTGAATCCAGGGACTTGACCGCGGCTTGAATGTCAGTATAGATGTTGACTGCAAGACATTGCAGCTCAACCAGTCAGCCACTTCCTTTATTGATAGCATCTCTGCCTGGTAAACACTGCAATGATCTGGCAATCTACGAGCCAGGCTCAACCCAAGCTCTTCAGAATAGACTCCAAATCCCACTTGTTCGTGCAGCCTCGATCCATCTGCGTAAAAATTTACCCGGAGTATCCCCCATCCAAGACTCCCTGGATGGTATCATAGTGGTAAAGTGGCGCTCAAAGAGGCTCAAAGAGGGAGCACAGTCCACATTTTGTTGTATTGTTATCTTTCAGGTATCCCAGAGTGCAAGGTGAAGAAGCCAGAACCTTGCGCAGCCTGGATGCCTCAGAAACGTCTTTTTTCTCCTCAGATTTCTAGAGACTGTCTCAACCGAGGCACGCTCCCTCAGTAAAAACTCAATGTAGCGATGATCTGAGAAAGAATGGTCTTCCAAAACTCTCCAGTCATCAATTCTATCAGACAATGTATCTGATACAAGTCTAACGTCAAGAACCTCTTGCCGCGTACTTGTAACGAAAGTTGGTTCACTACCCTTGTTACAAATATACAGGTTAGTGCTTAACAAAAACTCCAAAAGTGATTCGCCTCTATCATTTGTGTCTGTACTTCCCCATATCAAATGATGTGCATTAGCATCACAGCGCACTAGTAACTGGTGTCCCCTAGCTTCAGACTCCCGAATCAGACCGCCAACCTTCTCCGGGGGTATTGGCCCCGGATTAGGAAAATACGCAGAGGCGAGCCAAATAGACTTCCCATGAAGCTCTAAGCTAGCCGCTGTAACATCCATATCACTAAAAGTTGATAAAAAGAATATATTTAAGCCATTTTTCGCCAAGATGCAGGCTCTTGGTGAGCCCTCACCTTTGGCAACCATCAACTTAAACCCAGGGGTCTTCAATCCGCAAACCCTGCCACCCCGCACACAGGGCTCTTGGATAAAAACCCAAGTCAACTGCTCCTGTCGTCAGGCGCAGCAAGAGTGCAACTGAGGCTGCCTTACAGTGATGGAGGTTTATTTGTAGGAACCGCAACATCTTGTTTTATTTCCACCATCCTTTCCACCACCGTGTTATTGGCTTCATCCTCCGTGTTATCAAAGAGGTCGCATTCGTCCCCAGATTCGGTTTCGAATAAGCCAGATGTGTGTCCCATCTGTTCTGAATCGGAGGCAACAGAACTCTCCGAATTCCTCACTGCATGGGCCTCGTCCTGAATGTCACCCATCGTGGCATCAGCTTTATCCTCCGTGCCATCACAGAGGTCGCATTCGTTACCAGATTCGGTTTCGAAAATGCCAGATGCATCTCCCATCAGCCTAGAATCGGTCAGCTGAATATCAACCTTTTCCAGATTCTCCTCCCCAGCCGACTCTGACACTGGCTTGTTTGCGTCCAAAATAGTCTTCTGGTCGCCCTTGTAGATATTGACTCTTATATGAAAAAAGCCAAATCTAATAATGCCGTCAGTCCTGGCTAAAAGCGGAGCGAATCCTCATTAACCAAGACCACTGCTTGACGACGAGCGCCCTCCATCTCACCCAATCTGGCAATTTGCCAATTCTGAGTTGGAAGGTCAGGATTGCAGACTTTTATCATCTTTAGAATCACCGCAGTGTCACTTGTAGCCATTGGAATCCATGCATGAGCTCTGGGTTGCGAGGGGATATCATGTTTTTCCACAACGTCCAGTCTGGCTCCAGGCCATAACTCTCCCACTTGGCTAATGGCAACCTTAAGCACGGCTGCGGATCTTTCGTTCCCAAAAGCAACGAGTTTTACTCGCCCCTGATACCAACATGCGTTGACAGTAGTAGGGAGAAAATCAGGCATACTCTCAAGGAGCCTAAAGTAGATTTCATTTAGTTTAGTTTCAACTAAACTCCACTTGTTCCTTGGAATACTACAATCCCCATTTTGCCTGTTTATCACAGCCCTAACGAAGTTACCTTTCACCACTTCACTGAAAGACTGAGTCCAGACGTTACCGGTCACCTTAGATCTCTTAAGTAAGGGTTTCTCGTCGGGCGAGCGCAACCTTTTACCTTTTACCGAAAGTTTGTTCTGTTCTTCAATGACTCCTTTCGTCCATGATAGCGACGCCCTCTCGCGTTCGGAGAGCTTCGTTCCATCGAGTTGGCTTAGTCTGTTAATTATTTTCAAACAAAGCCTTCTCTGGTTGTGCCTGACCTTTGATGGCTTAAGTTTCTTTTTCTTTTTACCACCAATATTAGGCAGAGCACCCCTACCAGAATCAAGGCCGGACCTTAATGTCGCAGCCCTAAGACCAGTGCTAGGATCAGCACCAGTCGGTGAGGCAGAGCATCGAATTAAATCGGTATCATTTGTGTCCATATTTTCATTTTCCTTTATGTGGTAATGAAAATATCACAAAAATACCTATTAGGAACAAACCTATTACGAACAATTTCAGTAATTATATTAATACCACGGAGTTAAATTAAAACACGTAAAGTTCTGAAATTAAATAAATGGGTTTCCAAAATTTCAGAAATTTTGGGTTACTGAAGAAATAATTAAAAAAAAATCAAAAATGCAAAAAGTACTCAATTTTACCATGCTTTACCTCGCCTATCTCGCCCATTTTTCCGGAAAACTAAAACTCATTTCCATTTATTATAAACATATAGGGAAATATGCGCTGTGAGCTTAATTTTGATTTAAAAATATATTTTCTTATCGTGGTAGGTTTGAAATAAAATGCTCTTTATGGAGGTCTATGACAACGATGCAAATTTTCTACATTTTTATTAAAAAGGACTTTGTAGTTTGCAGATATTTTTTTTTTGTTGTACCGACTGACTTTACCCGAACTGTTATCAATACTACATAAATTCTTAAAATTAAAATAAAATCTCGTCTTTTGATTTTATTTAGTTTTTTAGAAAGAAGCCTTAATTTCTTTCATGCCTAATGTCTATTGCCATTTTCCGACCACAATGTGGGCAATGTTTTTCTCCATTCGGTTCAATTAATAAGAGCCATTACCAGAAATCTAAAAAAAATTATCCAAACTATTAATAAAATTCTGTTTTCAAACATATTCCTTTAAAAAACTTTTATTTGTATTTCCCAGATTTTTCTTTTTTGTTGTTATATTATTTATTGGCAACTAATATAGTTAAACTACCATGTTTATGTGGAAACAGACTGACATATAAAACTATACAAAATGTACTAAATCGATCTTTTACTTTTTTTTTAATAGTTGTTACAGAAACACTATGGGACAGAAAAATACAAAATAAATGTACCAGAAGAATTTTGCTGAGCTGGCAGTAGCTTTTGGAAAGAAATCCCAAGTCTGGGATGTCCCTAAGGCGATGTCACAGTTTCGAGCCATACACTGAAAGAATTATTGTTTATAATATCTAGGAACAAATTCCATAAAACCAAATTCATAGAATCTATGAAACAATTCATTGGCTGAATGAATATTCATTAGTATTGTGAAATATTTCAAAGATTTTGTTAGATTCATAGAAAAAAATCATAAAATTAATAAATGTCATTCATAGAAAAAAAAATGTCATGAATATGCCTTTTTTTTAATAATTTAAATAATAGCCCTGTTTTCGCATAACCGTATACATGTTAACATTAACCGACTAACCGAAAACGCATCCACGTTTAACAAAATTTACTTGGCATCACTTCTGTGAAAAAGGTTTGTGTATTTGCTATTAACAAAGAAAAAGGTTTGTGTCTTCGACATTTCAATAAAAATGTGAACTTGTCATCACTTTTTATCGACGCTTCATTTTAGCGCCGATAATTATACAAGTTAAAAATAAGCGTGCATAATTTAAAATTTGTCTGTGTAAGCGTATATACGGTAATGCGAAAACAGGGCTAATGTTACAATAACTGAAATAGTTAAATAAATATATTAAAAAAAAAAAAAACATAAAAAAATCATTGCAGCCCTGGACGGGTTTCGAACCCAAGACCTACCGGCTGTGGCAGTTGTTGTCGACGCCTTAGCAATCAGCGCTACCAAAGGAGGAAAATCTCGCCAACTAACACTAAATATAACAACCTAACACTAAATTTTATAACATTCTTAGTTAGTTTATAATAAAATTGTTTTTCATAGCCTATGAATTTTCTCATAGGTTTCTGGTGTCTATGAATTTGTTTCATAGATTCTATGAAGGACATCATTGGCTGAATTCTAATGATTTTTTCATAGAATCAATGTACGTTTTCATAGCCGTAATGAACAATTTTTTTTTCAGTGTAGTTGGCAACACTGAAAAAGCTCTACCTCAACCCAATTTTATCAAATTCTTTAAAAAAAAAACACAAGTCTATTATCAACATTTCGTTCCTCCTAACCCATAGTTATACATCACAGAACTAAAAACATAGTATGTCCTTGTCCTCAGATTTGTTGCTACAGAAAACATATTGCGAAATTCAACCATAAAAGTAAAGTGAAAAAAACACAATTAAATGACAATAACATAAAATAAAAGTATGTCTTACTTCCACTTACAATCACCAGTAACAAGTTCGATGTCTCAAAGTTGGCAGCTTTCCCACTTATAAATTTTTAGAAAAGAAACTGTCAATAAAAAAATTGTTCAAACAAAATAGAAAAAGTCGAAGAAGAAGAAGAAATAAAATGAAAATACAGCAACACTGCTGAAAGCTGGTGAAAAATAAATTGGGCCGCTTGTACAAGCAGCAAAATAAAGTAAATAAATTTTCTTATTTAGTTTAACAATTCATTTATAACATTTTGAGTTACAGAAACTTATCACTCAAATGCTACATTTTATATTGAAGGCTTATCGACTTGTAAACGAGTAATACATATAATGTATAGAGATAACCCAGCAAAAAAACTAAATACAATTTTTTTCAAAATATATTTTGATCTGCTAAATAATTTTTGTTTGTAGGGAACCACTAACAAGGGAAATCTCCCTGGTGTCACCATCCGATCTTTATGAAATTTAGATATATTGTTAAAAACGAAAATTAATTCGACACATATTTTTTTTAGCGGCCCAAACTCATTTTTAGGGGGGTCGATATGTACGGTGGGAAATTGACCTTTTTCAGTTTTTTTACGATTTACGCCTATTTAAACTAGTGCCCCCCATTTCCCGGTTCTCGGTATTCCCGGGAATACCGGTATTCCCGGTTCTGGTACCGGTTTCCCGGTTCTGGATATATTCCCGGGAATACCGGTATTCCCGGTTCTGATGCTGGTACCGGTTCTCAAAAAATAAAAAAATACTATACCATAAAATATTGAAATAACACCATTTAATCAGTATTTCAGAAATATTTAGTTGTGTTTGTAAAATTATTAAAAAATTGTGTAACTATATTTATCTTAAATTTATAAAAAAAAATGGAAATGGTGTTTTCAATATTTTTGTATTTTTTTTTGGTAAAAACGAAGAAAAAGTTTTAATTCTTCACGATTTTACAAAATATACATACCGGTAGTCCCGGGAATACCGTCAGAACCGGAACCGGGAATACCGGTATTCCCGGGAATACCGGGAATAATTCAAGAACCGGGAAACCGGTACCATTTCCCGGGAATACCGAGAACCGGGAATACCGGTATTCCCGGTACTACGGTACTGACCGTAGGCACTAATTTAAACAAAATTAATGTAGGCATGTGTGGTATCAGATTAAAGGTATTAAAAATACCTATCTCGTGGTGCTAACAGAGGGCCAAAGAATTTAATATTTTTCGACTTATTAACAAAAATGTCCTAAAATTTTGGTATTTTACTCAATATGACGAAAAGTTGTGCATTTTTGGAAAAGTTCTTAGCACACGTAGATAGGGTTTCCAAAGACCTTTCATTTAGTATGTAATATGACTAGGTTTCTTTGCATAACATAGGAGATAAACGAAAAAAACTGAAAAATGGCCTTGTCGTCCCCCCTCCTTTTTACCTCCTAAATATGAATTTGGTCCGCTAAAAAAAAACTACGTGTCCCTTTATTTTTCTGCTCTACTAGGGAGACTTCCCTTGTAAGTTGTTCAAGATTTTGAAAAAAAACCCCTTGATTCTGCTCAATTTGTAATCCTTAGGGATGTCATTTCTATGCAAATGCATGTTTTTTGTCGGTAGTCTAAAAACGATATCGACCAATTACACTGTCCGAGAAAAAAAAATGTTTTCAACAAAATTTTGTGTCTGCAATGTATCGTTTTCTAAAATTTTTCATAAATTAATAGAAAAATAAAAAATTTTCGCGAAAAAAAATATCGCGAAAATTTTTTTTTTGTATATTCAATAGAGTTTGATAAAAATTCATAAATTGTCTAAATAATATAAAAAATATTTTTTTTACTTAAAAATAAAAAATAAAAAAAATTAATCGCGAATATCGCTAATACATATGCTAACTGTGAAAAAAACTGATATTACAATGGGATTTAGTGTACATGAACTAGCTTTACCAGATGGATGTTGTAATTTCAAATCAAACTAAAAATATTTGTATGAACCCAATTATTTCAAGAAAATAACAATTTTTCGCGACCAAAAAATTTTTTTCGCGAAAAATAATTTACGGTATTATGGTTTGTGATGCTAGTTTAACAGACTTGAATGGGTTTAAATTTAAAAATGATCGCAAAAGTTTAAAAATATCGCTTTTATTGTACTTGAGCATTAAAATTTTAAACCGCGAATATCGCTAATACGAGCGCTAACTTCGATAAACAGCTAGCACCATTGAATTTAGCGTACTCGAATTAACTTTACCAGTAGGGTGCCCAGTTAAAAAAAAAGTGTCAAATTCGAGCACAGTGTTATCTTTCCAAATCAGGAAATTTGCGTAAAAATGGCATCGATTTGTTTTTTCATATTATTGCATATTTAAATGAAAATGTATATTTTGCATATTTAGGTTTTAAATGCATATTTTATGCATATTTTCAACTTCTAAGCGCATTTTTTGGCATATATTAGCAAAAACCCAAATGAAATATAGCGAATACGAGCGCTAACTTCGAAAAACGGCTATCACTATTGAATTTAGCGTACTCGAATTAACTTAACCAGTAGGGTGCCCAGATTGTTAAAAAAAAGTGTCAAATTCGAGCACAGTTTTATCTTTCCGAATCAGGAAATTTATGTAAAAATGGCATCGATTTGTTTTTTCATATTATTGCATATTTTAATGAAATGCATATTTTTGCATATTTGGTTTTTAAATGCATATTTTATGCATATTTTCAACTTCTAAGCACATTTATTGGCATATATTAGCAAAAACACAAATGAAATATATTTGTAACAAACTCTATTTGAAATTTTATACATAAATTTGTTTTACATAAAGTTTAGAATGCCATTGAATTATTATTTGCTTTTTAAGAAGATTTTCGTATGAAAATAAGATTTTTATTGCACACATTTTATTTTTAAGAGCATATTTTAAAGTTTTTTGTGCATATTTTGAATTTTTTAGCCCATATTTTTGATTTTTTAGTGCATGAAAATCTCATCCCTGGTAATCACATTTCAAATATTCAAAATTTTAACAGGCATACATCAAATAAAAACTATTTGAAAATAATACATCGATTTAGTCGGTTTTGTGATGCATTTTTTTAATTTGATCACCATTTATTAGGTACCACTAAGCACCATGCGTATGATTAATTAATATAAAGTTTATTAATAATACGCACCATGTACTTAATTTATTATGATAAAAATTAAAAAAAACATCACAAAATAGAATTAATGGATATATTATTGTTGAATTTGTGATGACTTTTTTACTTTTATCATCCTTAATTCAGTATGCGGTACGTATTATTGAATTTAACTACATATTTATTAATCATACCCATTTTAATAAAGTAACAAACATACAAATTTATTTCATCTATGATGAAAAAAACAGCCAAATAATTTTAATTCTTTTATTTCGCTGGGTTACAACTTGTGTAAATTTTGTTGTTAAAAAGAAAATGGACATCTATGAAGATTTAAGATCAATTTTAGAGAATGTGATTTATGGATTTAAAGAATTTAAAATAATATACAGTTTATAGTATCAAGAAATAAAGTTTTCTTTTTCCTTTTTGTTAATAAAACTTTCGTTTAAGCTGAATATCTAAACATAGTAACGACAAAAAGGACTATAATTTTTTCCTATAAAAGAAACTACATACATCAACAACAGTGAAGAAAAAAAAAGTATTAAAAAATATACATGAAAATAATATGTGTTCCGTCGGTTGTATTGTTCCTATACTTAGGACAATATAGTAGTTTCAACATTTTGTACATAGTACATATCAAGAACTTGCAACCGCTGAAGGTTTTATTAGCTATTATGTGCAAATAACAGTAGTAACTTTAACTACAGTGAAACGCATATTAATACCGCACATAAGATAAGTTAGTATGCCAGCATAAAACCTAAGCAGCAAATGAGGACTTCATTCTCGGAACTTCTCTTGGCTTCTAACAGCTGTCTTCAGATTCATACTCCTGAGCCTGTCCCGAAAAATCAAATTTAAGGTAATAGTAAATAAAAAACGATGTTCTTTTAAGAGTTGATAATGTGAAAAATAATAAAAAAAAAATGGAGTTTGCAACCGATTGAAGTTCGCAATTGTAGTGTATTTTCCCGAATAAAAAAAAACTTTAATGATCTAATTTGATCTCAAAATTGGCTGTATCAAGTTGGATCAGATATTGATCTAATTGTATTATTTTAGATACACAAATATAAAAAATGATACAATTAGATCCGAATTTTGGTCACATCCAATTAAATCCACTTGATCTTATTTTATATAAATTAATATAGATTGCTGTAATTATATAAAGTCAGATATATTTATGTATATTATTGTATAACCTCAGATAAGAAAATGGATCCGCAATAAATCTTAGATAAAATTAGATCTGAACATATAAAAAGTCATATATAATTTAATATGATTGTATCAAATTATATATCATTATATCAAAACTTTTATACTAGGGTTGTCAAAAAAAAAAAAATTATTTTGGCTGCAATTGCTGTCGAAATTTGCAGAATGTGGAGTATATTAAGGGAAAAATATTTGCATGATGAAATTTAATCCACTTATTCAATTTTTGTTGCAAAAACTAGTAAAATAAATATATTTTTTCGTCTTTTTTTTAACTTTTTTTTAAGAGGCTAAATGGTACTAAAAACCATGGGCGCTTGAAAGTAAAAAAAGTACCCATTTGATCTTGATTGAGTAATTTCCGTTTCAATATTAAATATTAAGGTTCAATATTGCCAAAAAGTTCGACTTTTTTTCTTAAAATTCTCTAGTGGACCAAACTTATTTCATGAAAACTTCTTAAATATTTTTCCCTTAATGTATTAAACATTCCGCGAATTTTGACACCAATAGCGGACAAAACAAAAAATATTTTTTTGACAGCCTCTAAATTTTTTTGCATTATTTTTCCCATTATAAGCTCTGTAATACCCATAATTTTTTTGCTATTACAAAGCGAAATTCCAAACAGAGGCCATTTTCGGGACAGGCTAATACTCATGTATGGACTATAGGGCGTTTCATCAAAAACTCTTTTTTGGATTTTTTAAAGCGAAATATGAATTCTTATGGCCTAAAAGATTTTTGAGATTTTTTTCAGATTTTTGGAAGGTCGGGATCAACTCGCTCAAATCGGTTTTATCAAAAAAATTAGGTTATGAAACTTAATTTTTTGTATTTTTTTTTTATAAATCGGATATATTACCGAAAATCGAAGGGATTGCCATTAGAAAGTTATCGTGTTTTTTATCTCATAAATTCGAGAAAAACCCTTGCCGAAATTCACTCTTTTGCTCATAACTTTTGAACAACTGGACCGATTTCGCTGGATTGCAATTCCAACCTGACCAGGTAAATGCCCAACATTAGACTGACATTTTTTTTCTCAACTTTCGATTTTCTCAAGTGTCCGGGCAAATTTTTATTGTCCAAGGTCTATAACTTATGTGGTACAAATTTGAGGTCAATCGGATTAAAATAACCCGTGGCGCCCGGCGGTCAAAATTTTGAAGTTTTGAAAAATTAAAAAAAAAAATCAAAAATTTAAATTTCTTTCGACACATCACATTTGTCAATTTTGATGCGGTGAGCACGAATATCAAAAAATAAATTCGGTCGAACGGTTTTCGAGATATCGCCATTTGAAATTTTCAAAAAATGGCGGTTTTTTCCTACGTTTAAGAATTTTTTTAAAAAACATCACAATTTTTTTCCCTCGGCCATTAAGACAATCTTTCATTTAAATCTAATTTGAGCCGAATCCGATCATTTTATCCTGTGGCGCCCTTCGGTTAAAGTTTTGGATTTTTGAAAAATTTCCACCAAAAAAATTTGATTCTTTAAAAATTAAAAAAAAAAAAAATGTTTTTGATACATTATTTTAATTAATTTTGGCATGCTGAAAACGAATGTCATAAAATTTCTTGAATCGGTCTAACGGTTTTGGAGATATCCCCATTTAAAATTTTCCAAAAAATTCCCGAAATCACAATTTTTTTTTCTCGGCCATTTCATAGAGCCTAAGACAATCTTTCATTTAAATCTAATTTGAGCAAAATCTGATCATTTTATCCCGTGGCGCCCTTTGGCCAAAGTTTGGGATTTTTGAAAAATTTCCACCAAAAATCCAAAACTTTGACCGAAGGGCGCCACGGGATAAAATGATCGGATTTGGCTCAAATTAGATTAAAATAAAAGATTGTCTTAAGCTCTATGAAATGGCCGAGGAAAAAAAATGTGATGTTTTTTAAAAAATTTCTTGAACGTAGGAAAAAACCGCCATTTTTTGCAAATTTAAAATGGCGATATCTCGAAAACCGTTCGACCGATTTTAATTTTTTTTTATATTCGTGCTCACCGCATCAAAATTAACAAATGTGATGCATCGAAAAAATTCAATTTTTTTTAGTTTTTCAAAAATCCAAAATTTTGACCGCCGAGCGCCACGGGTTAATTTAATCCGATTGACCTCAAATTTGTACAACATCCGTTTTAGTCCTAGTAGAATAAAAAATGCCCGGACTTTGAAAATTGGAGAAAAATTTTTTTGGCCATACAGAAAAATGCCCGGAAAGTCTTTCAAAAGTTAGCGTGTTTTCAACAGACAGATGGACGAGGATCATGAATATATATACTTTATGGGGTCTTAGACCAATATTTCGAGGTGTTACACACGGAATGACAAACAAACTCACTAGAGTGGAGGGTATAAAAAGGAAAAAAAATTAAATAATCTGAGAATTTTTTCTATGAAAAATGTATAAGAATCTTAAAATTTGTTCTAAAGGAAAAATTTCTCGGAATGTTAGAATTTTTCCATATGATAAAAGTCTCGGAGTATTAAATTTTTTTAAAATAATAAAAACAGAAAAATTTTTCTAGACAAAATCTAGGGAATTTTTCTAGACAAAAATTTTGAAAATCTTTAGGAAAAAATTAAGAACTTTTTTAAAGGAATAATTTGGGAATATCTCTTATAACTTCTTAGGAAAAAATTTAAGAATTTTTCTATAAAAAAAATCTGATACGATTTTATAGGAAAAAACAAACAATTGTTCTATAGAAAAAGTTTAAGAATTTTTTAATAGAAAAAATCGGAAAATTTTTATTAGGAAAAATCTGAGAATTTTTATTTGGAAAAATCTGAGAATTTTTATTCGGAAAAATCTGATAAGTCTTTTTTTTGAAGACGAGAATTATCTAATGGTTAAAAAGAAAAGGTCTCAGAAGATAAGACCTTTTCTATAGGTCAAATGTCTAAGAATCAAAGAATTTTTTTTGGAAAAATTCTTAGAATTTGCGATGGGGAAAAGTCACCAAACCTGAGAATTTTTCTATTTTTGTTGGAAAAATTCTATAAATTCTCAGAATTTCTTATAGGGAAAAAGTCAGCGTAATTGTAAAGGAAGCTTTGCCCAAAACCTGGCTGTTACGCTAAAAACGAATTAATGGAAAATCTTATTACAAATACTATATTTATTTTGAAGAAATAAAGAATTGGAATTACTCCTCTTTGTGTTGAATAACCCGTATTCACCATTAATTCGTGTTGTATTCATTTGGCAGAAACTTAATCCATCTTAACTTTTAACAGAGTTGTATTTTTCCATTGTTAACCCTTAGTAGGACTTTTCAAGTCTTAAAAAATGTCCGTTAGGTTTGAATTTTTGTTTCATATTTCTAATTCTTAGAAATATTATTTTTTCAGATTTTCTCATTGTACAACAATTATTATTTCTCAGAAATAATTAATATGGACTCAAACCGAACTAAATAAAAATTCAGTTATAAAATATACATTCCAACAATAAGTTTCTGCCAAATGAATACAACACGAATTAATGGTGAATACGGGTTATTCAACACAAAGACGAGTAATTCCAATTCTTAATTTCTTCAAAAGTTTCATTTAAATGGCTAATTTTAATCTGACACACATTAAGTGTGTGGCAATCGAAGGAGTGCTGATGATGGAAGGGTGGCATCTTCCGAAAGCTGTCGACATCTCCACTTAGCCTGTGTTGTCACTTGATTTTTTTCAGATTTTCTCATTGTACAACAATTATTATTTCTCAGAAATAATTAATATGGACTCAAACCGAACTAAATAAAAATTCAGTTATACTGTAAAATTTTAATAAATATTTTTTTTTTTGTAAACAAAATTTTTATATAGTGTGAGGTTTTAATCTTAATATTGACCAAACAATTTCAATCGATAGCAAATGGGCTTTGATCAAAAGGAAAGTCATTCATATACAAAACAAAAATTTCATTAAAATATTTCAATATGTACGTTTTTGATAGTGTAGTAGTAGTAGTTTGATTACAACAACAGATATACGGAAGGACGGAGGGGGAAGGAACCAACCGACATACAGTCATTCATACATATAGACCAAAAAATGGACATCGTTACATCAAATCAGTAAGTGATTTTTAGTGGTGATGGCGGTGGTATCAAAAGAAGTCTAACTCTGCCAATAGAACAACAACTACTACTACTACGATTGCCATGGCATCATGGCAGTTACAACCATCAAAAAACATACACGTACTTTACTACACTATTGTAATATGTATTGTAGGCATGTGCATGTGTTTGTTCATATAGACTCGTACCACATCAAAATAGTGTAATGTTTGGTATAAATATTTTATTTCATATGTAGTACTTATATTGGCATCAAGCCAAAAATGTGACTTCAAAATTTTTTAATAGCATCCCTGCAACCAGTCTACAACACTCTATACTCTATGCAGCAGCAACAACTACAACTACAACACTAACAATTATATTTCATATACATTTTCTCATACTAGTACTTCTCAATTATCAAGAGATGAAGTTTCTTTCTGTTTTTTTTTTTGCAAACTAATGCGTTGGAATTGATTTTATAAGTACAACAAGCTAAACTACTTCCTAGGAACAGTTACAGTTTACTTATTCCCAGAAATCGTAATCATCATCATCATCCTCATCAAATTTGGTAGAAAAGAATAAAAATAAATCCTCCATTACATACATATGTACACGTCTTTCTAATCGTTGTGTATTACTTTTGACAATCTTATAAGAAAATAATTGTTTAAAGATCATACCAGAAACATACTGCATTGCGTCTTAAACTATTCCAGAAATCATTTTCTATTTCAGCATTTAACACAAAAAAAAAAACAACAACACAAACAACAAAATAATAACAACAGCAAAAAAGGATAAGAAAAAAAAAAAAAAAAGTAAAAATCTGACAGGAATTTTTGACATTTTAATATTGCACAACCAAAAGTGCTTGAACTGTAACAAATCAACAACCAACCAGTTAAGAAAGAATGAACAAATATTCATATAAACATTTAACAGCAGGCACTGATTAAATTAGAATCTACAAAACCCAGAAGACATTTTTGAAGAACTGGAAGCAGTTTTAGAGAAGGGAGTCACGAGTCAAACAGCTCTTCCAAATCTACTGAATTCAGGCAATTTCACTCTTTCCAGTAAGATTATGTCGAACAGGTTCGATAACAATGAATTCCAATAATAAAAAATTTCCAATGTATAATAGATTTTCAAAAAAACTACTTGCTCTAAAAAAAAATACTTTTGGGACAATATCAAATAAAAATCATTGATTCTGGAAAATTAGGTTAAATCAATTGCAGGGTAATATAATGCGTTCTGGGACTGATTACACAGTACAACACTAAAAACCAAGTAGGAAAATTGTAGTCGGTTAAGGCCGACCATTAAATACCCTACACCAGTGTCTTCCAGAAAATGAGTCCTATGTCCAAACATACATTCAAAATTATTACTCTGTTAAATTACTGTAATCTGAAATCGACAAATATCACTGCGGAACACTAAAAAATAAACAAGAGTTACGACCATCATTTCTATATATTTCGGACATGCTGATGCGAATGGCGTACTCTGTTTTTCGATGTATGGTACAGTTTTCTTGAAAAATGTCGTTAAAGATTTGCTGATTTCGAGCCAGTTTTTTAACAAAAAAATTTGCAAAGTAAATGGTTTATAAATTTTATGACATGGAAAACAAAGATATGACTTGTAGCAACATTTCTTATGCAAATTTGGTTTAAAGCTTTTCAATTTAAGCACTTAAATTCGCGAATTTCTTAATTTTTTAAGGTTTTCGCGAAATTAACAGCCAAATTGGTCTTTGATAAAAAACTTGCTTTTAATGAATCAAAAACGCATCCCTAACAATACGAATAGTGGACAAAAAACAGCTATGTTATATGGACCATCATGATGAAAATCGCGAAAAACCGTTTTTTTGTATATGCCAGCATCACTTTACGAGATGATTTAAGGTTCCATATTTAAGTATATAATGTGGGAACCTTAAACAACTAACTGACCAAAAATTCGGCCAAAAAAGTTTTCATTTGCAAAAGTTATCTTAACAAAAACTATTATTTCAGTGTTTGCGATACAATAATTATAGTTTTTGTTAAGATAACTTTTGCTAATGAAAACTTTTTTGAACAAATTTTGGGTCAGTTCATTGTTTAAGGTTCCCACATTATATACTAAATTGTGCAGATTTTTTATTTATAATTTTTATGACCTTAAGCCAAACAAACCCCTACAACAATTACAGATATTTCTGGTATTCCCATACCGGTTTCAAACACTCCAGTTAGTGTTATCATCAGCAAGATTTTAAATGTCGGCTTGTCGTATTAATGGAAATTATTTTTTACATATGTGAATATTTATAGTTTCTACAAAATACATTTTGACAGTTTCGAACACTATAATTATTTTTCTTGCAATCTGAAATTCACTTCATACTTTCATTCATATTTTTTGTCTCTTACATTATTTCGCAAGGGTTACCAACACAATATGGAATTGCAGACACTAATGAAGGGACTTGAATTTTCTGTTTTGGAGACGTGCCTAATGGCCACATATTTTGTCAGTAATATTTTTATTGATTTTTCTGTAAGTACAGATCGAGTTCGGGCTAATTGTATTTGTTATAAAGGTTTAAGTTGAAAAAATGCAGAAGAAAAATTGAATTCCTAAAAAATATTTTGTTTCTATCAAAAAACTAAATTTTATCTGTAATTTTACTAATTGATTTGTAATCTTAACAAAACAAAAAAGATTTTTTTTGTCGAAATTCAGTTTTCTAAAAATTCTCCAAAAAAAATATTACAAACACACAAAAATGTAATTTTACACCAAAGCTCGTACTTTTTACGAATTTGTCGCTAAAAAAGTTGTAAATTTGACACATTAAAATAAGCGCATTTAAACGATGGTAATTCCCTATATTTTGTAAGAAGTTACTAATTTTGCACTAACTAAAACTTTGTAAATTTAATAGCACTTTAAAGATTATTCTGTAAATTTACAACTTTTTTTTATAGAAATCATTTTACACAGTTTTCTTCTTAAAATAGCAAAATTTATGGCAGGTTGGAAATCTACGATATTTTCTGCTGGCTCAGCAGACTATTTTTGTAATTTACCAGAGTTATTAGTTTCAGTGCAGATCCGATTGGAACTATCTCTTGTAAGATCTTTGATTCAAAATATACACCAACAAAATTTGACCGATTTAACTGAATATAGGGCGAAATTTTTATATAGCGGCTAAATCCAGAAATGGGTCAGTTATAATAAGATTTGATAAGACTTCCAAAGTCCCTGTTAATTACCTACAAAATTTATGGAAAAAATTTCTTTAAAATTTGGAATGATAATTTACGAATACTAAAGAATCAAAAAATATAGTTTTTTATTTATTTTTCGGAGGCACCTTTGGAAATGAAAAACTTATCATTCAGAATTAAATCGAAACAAGGTAGTGTTAAATTCGGCTGTGCCGAATCTTTTATACCCTCCAAAATAAAACAAAATAACAAAAATTTTAATGGGGCGTTTCGGTGGTGGGGGAGATAGTTGGCGGTGAGCTTGCGACCCTTAATCCTCTCGAAATTTTTTCCCTCTGGTCCGATTTTGCCCATTTCCGAACATAACCTGCCTAGGACCATAATACATATTCTTGCTAAACTTTTATTTAAGACTGTATCATGTTAACTACAGCCAGACGGATAAACATCTCTAGAATGTCTTAGAATCGATCACTGATCAATAATATACACACTTTATTGGGTTCCCGACCGATATTTCGATGCGTTACACACGGAATGACAAAGTGAGTACACCCCCATACTGTAGTTGGAGGATATAAAAATTGACAGAGCTGTTTTTTGGGGGGAGGTAGGGGGCGGTGAGTTAGGGAACCCCTTGCCCCTCGCGGGGGGTTCAAATAATAAATTTTTCCGAATTAAATCGATCGCCGAAAAATTATGGCTCGTTTTGGTCTAAAAACCCTATGTTTTGTCCTAAAAAATTGTTTCCCTGTTAGAAACCAATATTTTTGTTTCGAATTTTAAATTTTTTGTTTAATTATTATTTTAGTTAAATAGCTTTTTAACGACTAAAAATTTCATTTTGGTGGATATAAACCCTTTCGCATTACAATTGACTTAAAAATAATTTCGTCGATTGCCAGTGTTAACGTTTTTTGACCAACCAAAACATTGAACCCCCCAGCGGCACGGGTTAAAATTGATCGATTTGGCTAAAAATAAAAACAAAGTTTAAAGGCCAAAAAACCCATAATTTGCCCGACAATCGACGAACTTCGACAAAAGTTATTTTTTGTTATAATACTTAAAATTTCAACATCTCATCTGACATCGTTGCTTGTCAAAATTGTCAAATTCTGATTAATTTTTCTTATATTTTTTAATAAAAATTAATCAGAATTTGAACATAATGGTTGGCACGCCATGTGATAAATAACCCTAATATGGAGTATTTCTCACAACAACAACACAAAAAACATATTGTTGTAGTCCAATGGACTATCGTATGTAAAATTGTTTTAAATATTTTTGTTGGTTATTGACAATCATTGCCTTATTACTATGGTACAATTTCTTCATCTTTCTAATTCTCATTGTGAATAGAGGCGAATATGTATTAATATGCTAGTTTGTGCACAAACGATTTGTCATTAGACTCGTTCTTTGTAGTAAATCGTTTCTATTTTTGCTAAATAATCTTGACAATGGAATCTTGACAAATTCCGAAACACGTGTCGATTAAGTCTTGCAAAAATGACCAACAGAAATAAATTTAAAACAAAAAAAAAAATAATTTTCTTGAAAATTATGCTATGAGAATATCATGGTTTTAATTAGTAAAGAAAATAATGACCTCGAGCCAGAATAAACATCCTCAAAATACATTTTTAAATTTTTAGAGTAGGACCTAAACGTCCCTAAATTTTTTTCGAAGTCAATTTTAACGCACAAGGGTTTATCCCACAGAAATTAAATTTTTAGCCGTTACTAAGCTTATTAAGTAAAAAAATAATTTAAAAAAATAAGAATACGAAAACAAATATTTGGCTTGTATGGGGGGAAAATGTATAGGGCAAAACTGTAACCCCTCAAAGACACGGGTTAATTTTGTCCGATTTGGCTAAAAACTATATATATAAAAATAAGTTGTATTTCCTTTGTAATGCGTTTTCTCTGGAATGAGTGGACCGTTTTTGTTTCTGCAAACTTCCACTGATAGGATTTGTCAATGCCATGGTTTTTTTGTGTATACGGTCTTTGTACATGTATTGGTTCAAAAGTTGTATGCATTTTAGTGCAGTACCTGTGTAGTCCGTTTTCTCTGCAAAGGGTTTACCGATTTCGTTTCTGTAAGTTCCCCAAGAAAGGGAATTCAATACCAAGGTTTTAATGTATATACGGTCTTTGTATATCTATTCGTTCAAAAGTTATATGCATTTAAGTGCACAAAAAAGAGAAATAAGTTGCATTGTGTTTGTAATGCGTGTTCTCTGTAATACCTGAACCGATTTTATTTCTGAAAACTTCTCATGAAAGGTGACGGTTTTTGGAAGTGTATTGGTTCATGAGTTACATGCATATTAGTGCACATACCTGTACGTTTGCGTAAATGGTGTATATGGGAAATATTTGCAAGGTTATTCTAAGAGGGTGAAATAGGATAAAAAATTGTAATTTAGTACGTTTCCAAGTAAGATTTTCGAACATTAAATTTTGATGCTAAGGGTTCAAAAAAGATATAAAACGGGGAAAATTGGTACTATTTTGATAACTATTGAACGAACAATCCCAGAATTAAAGATATAAATATGTGGGATCCTCCAGCATAATCAATCTGAAAGAGAAAGACATATTTTCAAATTTCAAATTTTTAACGTAAAAAGGGGTACCTAAGCATTTGTACTACAAGGTGTACTACAAAGTGTGAAGTTGGTTCGTTAGTTTAAATATAGAGTTTTATACCATAACGAGCCATAATTCCAAAAAGTCATTATACGTACCACCCTAATATATATATTCCATTCCACACCAAATGTTCAGCCAAAAAACATGTATCACGTGAATGTCTGAATATGTGGTATGGATAAGCTTATATTAAACTAAGAAAATTGCAATTTTGGTTTTTCAATTTTTCAAAAACTGGCTAAACTGGAAAAATGGTAAAATTTGTGTCGAGTTCCCATGATAAAATATTTATAAAATTAAAACGAATCTCAAAAATTTACATTTTTGTATATTTTTTATCGATAGCATATAATTTTTATTATGGAAAATTTTCAGAACCCATTCCAAAATTTTACATTTTTTAAAAATGCCATTTTATTAAAAATACGGCCACATTTTTTTTTTGTAATTTTTTTTTTAAGTTTAGATGTTTGGCTATCCACTATTTCCACTATTTCTATTTCTATTTCTAGACCAATATTTTGGTGCGTTACAAACAGAATGACAAACCTCAATCACTAACAGTAAGCAAAGAGTATGTAATTTTCAAGAATAAATAGTTTCATAAATAGTGTGACAATTCAAATGGACTTTAGAACTGCAACAGTATCTCATAAGTATTGCCAACCTTGACATATATACAAAATGCAGTCGTTAAAAAAAGACTAGAAATAGGTCCCAACCAACAAACCATTCAAATCTTTCAAAACATACCAAAAAAATAATCATATTTTTTAGAGTACTTACTGTACATAAAAATATGAAAATAAATGTTGGCAAATGGTTAACACTTGTAGAAGCTAAATGTTTATAGTAAAGTTAGCAAAAGGGAACGAATAAAATAATAAAACAAAGCAGAGAAAACAAAACACATATCAGAATAGAAATTTTACCAAAGACCTAACATTATGGGCACAAATGTTAGAAAAAAACAGTAAAACTTGGTTAACACGAATTTTCGTTTAAATTGGATTATCGATAAAAACGAAGTTATATCTAGAAGACGAAGTTATTACATATTACACTTTTGGTTAAACGAACATGAACGAAGTAAACGGTCGGTTGAAAGCGAACACTTAGTAAAAACGAACTGTTCTGCTCATCTGACGAATGCAATTGAACTAATTTTCCTCGTTTTTATACAATTTTAAAAATAGTTGAAATATTGATAAAATATATTTGATTAATTACACCATGCAACAACCAAAATCGATGGGATGAAACTAAAAGCAAAAAAAAGTTTGCTTTTAGTTCAGTGCTAGTTTTCTTTTTACATGCATTTGAAGTTGGTCCACTTTTATAATAATTATAATAATAATTACTTGAAAGCCGTATAAGTGGCGTATACTTAATTTTGCAATTGCCTTTCACTAACAACCATACACAACGGTTCACAGTGGTTTATTTTTAATAACTTGTCTATTCAGTAAGTAGGTACTGGACCGATTGCTGTCAAATTCATACCGGTTTTTTCGTAAATTGATTGAAACCGCGTTTTTCATGAAATTTGTTTAAAATTCATTTCGGCCTTACGTCTGTTGTTCTTCTTAGCAGAGTTGTACTGTTTATTTTTATTTTACAATTTTTGAGGAAATGAAAAGAAAAAATATAGATTTGTTTTTGCCTTTAATTATTATCTTTTTTTATAGACAAACAAAATATTCTTTGTGTAGATTTCGGTGCTTTTATATACACAGAAAAAAATACAATTGAAATATTTCGTTACATTATTAGAAACCGGATGTAATAAAAAAATATTTATTTCGTTTAAATAATAACACTAAAACTCAGTTTTATTAAAAATTTACTTCCAATAAATATTCAATGTTGTTACGAATAAAAAAAACTATGGAATCATTTTTATTTTGTGGGCAAACTTTTTTTTAAAAGAGTATTGAGTTAAAAATTTTTTTTTTTTTTTTTGTAAGAATCAGACTTTTTTAGTTTTCGACAAACAAGGGCTTAACATATTAAAAAAATCGCAAATTAAGCAATGCTTAACATAATTGTGATAACTGACATGCCATTGTGCTAAAAACCTTTCGTTGCAACATTTTGAAGTGAGCTAAGTTTTTTTTCTGTGTGTAGACATATGTGAATTAAAAACATTTGACAACTTTTTGAGTTATTCGTACAAATTAAAAGCGTTCACTTTGTTCAGTTAGGTCGATTTAGTTTTAAAACACAAAGTGAATTTACCTAAAATCTATGAAGATTTTAAAAAATTAAAAAATTTTTGTAAAAATTATAAAATTTTTGTGAAAATTATAACATCTGGGTGATGTAAAATAATTCTCATTTTCTTTGTCATTTAAAGTTTAAGTTTAAATAGCCGATTTAAATCTGACACGCTCATGCTGGGTTTTTGAGATGTGGATTAAGTTTGAACTTAGTTTAACGTAGTTTAAAACTCGGATTTTTCTGGCAAATTGTGATTTATTTCTTGTTATTTCATTAACGACCATCATTTTAAGCAAAATTAAGCTGTTCCGCCGAAATTTCGTTTACAAACTTGTTAATGGCAGCACAAATCTTTTCGGATTTACTAAGCCTAGTTTAACTGAGATCTCGAAAACCCATCCTTACAATAACATTCGAAAAGTGCTGAATAGGAAACAGTGGCTTCTTCCGAAAGTTGTCAATATCTCCACTTACATTAGTTTAACGTAGTTTGAAACTCGGATTTTTCTGGCAAATTGTTAATTTTAAGCAAAATTAAGCTGTTCCGCCGAAATTTCGTTTACAAACTTGGTAATGGCAGCACAAATCCGTTTTCTGATTTACTTAGCCTAGTTCGACTGAAATCTCAAAAACCCAGCATTACAATAACATTCGAAAAGTGCTGAATAGGAAAGTGTGCCTTCTTCCGAAAGTTGTCAATATCTCCAATTACAAGAAAAGTCTCCCTGGTGTTACCCTCCAATCTTCATGAAATTTGGATATGTTGTTAATAACGAAAATTAATTCGACACGTATTTTTTTTTAGCGGGCCAAACTCATTTTTAGGGGGGTCGATTTGTATGGGGGGAAATTGACCTTTTTTAGTTTTTTACGATTTACACCTATTTAAACAAAATTAATATTGGCATGTGTGATATCATATTAAAGGTATTAAAAATACCTATCCCGTGATGCTAACAACGGGTCAAAAAAGTTAATATTTTTCGACTTATTAACAAAAATGTCCTAAAATTTTGGTATTTTACTCAATATGACGAAAAGTTGTGCATGTTTGGACACGTTCTTAGCACACGTAGATAGGTTTTCCAAAGACCTTTCATTTGATATGTAACATGACTAGGTTTCTTTGCATAATATAGGAGATAAACGAAAAAAACTGAAAAATGGCCTTGTCTTCCCCCCTCCTTTTTACCCCCTAAATATGAATTTGGGCCGCTAAAAAAAAAATACGTGTCTCTTTATTTTTTCTTATCTACAAAATAAAACCAATTTCATAGAGATTCGCGGGTGACACTAGGGAGACTTCCCTTGTAAGTCGGTAAATTCCTTGACCCCGCAAAAATTCACAAAATTAAAAAAAAAAGTTTAATTAAAAATGTTTTTAATTATAAATAAAATAATTTTTGTTTAACATTTACCGAAATGTGCTCAGATAATAAATATGAAGGGCTTACTGCAAGAACTTGATAAGCAACATTTTATTTTTCGTGTTTTTCGCCATCTGCTAATGTTCCATTTACAGATTTTTGGCAGAAGTCTTGCTTAACCCTTCGTACAAGTATATTGAGAATAAAAGTTCTGCAAAAGTTCTATTTTCTACATTATTTTAAAAGTTTTATAGCAAAAACTACCATAAAATTAAATGTTGCTTATCGAGTTTTTACAATAAGCCCTTCATATATGATTTTCAAGATATCGAGTTATTAATATGGGTTACCCACATTAATTTGGTACAAAATATAATTTTTGAATTTGACACATTTTTCAAATCTGCAAAATATTTTTTTTTTAATTTTCTCAAACCAGATTGCAGTAACCTTCAATATTTTTGTTATCGATTTTGTAATGTAATACATAAAACAATTTTGTTTGAGAAAATTAAAAAAAATAATTTTGAAGACTTGAAAAATGTGTCAAATTCAAAAATTATTTTTGTTACCAAATTAGTATGGGGTTACCGATATATCAAAAATTTTATTATCTGAGTACATGTGGTGAAATATTAAACACAAAATATTTTATTTTGAGCATATTCAAAAATTTTTTAATTTTTTAAATTTAGTGAATTTAAAACTTGAAAAGTTGACCTATTTGGCTCAAAATTTTACTAGGTACTTATTTCAGGTCGTTTAACAAATCCATCGAAAATTAAAAAAAAAAACTGCCACCATAGTCTCTATGAATACCATTAACAACACAGGGAAACACTTTTTTTGCCCAGGTTCGGATAGCAAATCTTAGGTAATTGGGGTACGCTGATTTCAAATCTTTGCTGTGTTTTTCAAAAAGTGGATTTATTTTTAGATTAATTTTATTTTGTTTAAAAAAAAATATTTTAACATACCAAAACAAATTTGGAATAATTTTTTCCTAATCAACGATAAATTAGCAATTATAATCCGAAAAAAATAATAAAAAAATTTAGATAATGATAAAAGTTATAAATTAATCAAAATAAGTCCAAAGTGGACTTGTTAAATCCTAAAATTTTATTGGATTAATTTCGATTTATAACTTTTTTCATTTTCCAAATTTTTTTATTATTCTTTCGGATTATAGTTGCTAATTTATCGTAGATTTCGGAAAAAAATATTCCAAATTTGTTTTGGCATGTTAAAATATTTATTTTATAGTAAATAAGATTAATCCAAAAATAAATCCACTTATTGAAAAACACAGCTCTTGCTACCGTTTTTTTGGGTCAGCTGTGTAAACAGGCTACTTTTGGCATGTTTGTGAGTCCATATTTTTGAGTCATCTTTAGTTTTGAATACACTGGTCATGCATCCAAAAAGTGAATGACGATTTAAGGTATGTTGGATATGCTGATTCCAAAAATACTCTTCCTTTTTTGAGTCATCTTTAGTTTTTGAGATATCGCTAAAATAAAATTTAAAAAATTTTCAGACATTTCCATTTTTAAATCTGAGCACGGATATCACGTTGGCAGAGTTAAAAGACACGATTTAGACTAAACAATGCCCGCAGATTTCAAAAAATTGTTCGTGCAGGCTTAGGTACGAGTTATGCTGTCGCTACAGCATTTGCTTAGCAACTTCAGTCATTTGCCAGGGTATGTGACCTCATTTTAACCTTACTAAGATCAATTTCCAAAAACAAATTAACGGATGATATAAATATGAAGTCAACCAGACGAGTGGTTTGGCAAGAAAGATGAGAACGATTTTTTTAAATTTGGTTGCGCTATAACTCGAAAACTAAAGCTGTCAGAAAAAAGTTAATATTAGTTTTGGAATCCTCGCATCAATATAGTTATGTTCGTGTTTAAAATGGAGGCTCTAAAATTATTGTTAGCAATTGAAGCCTAGCAAAGTTGGTATAAAACGCACTATTTTGACTCATTACCAGCGATTTGTAATGTGCAAAGCATTTCGTTTATTTTCTCCATGAAATTTGGTTTCATTCCCCTGAATCTGGGCCTGCTTAGCAGTTCTACAAGAAAATCGCACTTTGAAAGGATCTATTCAGCATTTGATATTCATATGAAAATAATGAAAAGGAACCACGATAAACAAACTGAAGGTGTTTTAAAGGACTATTTTAGATTCATTTTTCACTCCTTTAAAAAAAAATTGAGGTGTGTTACCGAGAATACTCCAATTGTAAGGTTTTTTTAACATTTCGTATACAATTTTTGTAAGGATTTTAAGTTTTGTTTACGTAATATTTTTAGTTTAAGAAAAAACTAAAAATATGACATTTCTTAAACTGTCGAATCTCGCGTTATTCAAAACAGTTGGTCACTTTATTTATATAGCTCCTTTTGAGTGAATTTGTTTAACTAAATATTTATTTTTAAATCCAAAAACAAAAAAAATCGTCTAGTAGAGTATCAAAAAAAAAGTAAAGGCCAAATAAAGTAGCCTCTCTATTTTTAATGGACACGAAATTTGCAGCCATACTTGTAACCACATATTTTAAAGTAAGACTTTTTATATAAACTGTTACATTTAATTATTCTAATTTAATATAATTTTATATAATTTAAAATTTTAAACTTACCTGTTTGAGTTTGATGTACTTTTACTTTCGTTGAATGGAAATTTCTATGAAAAATTTTCCGTTAAAAGTTTTTTTTTTATTATTTTTATTTTGAAGTGCTTCAAATATAGTTTGTATTTTGTTTTAAACACTACTGATGACAAAGTTTTATTTTTAATTATTTTTTTATTTGTTTTCTTTTTTTTTTTTGAAGATTATATTACATTTTTTATTTATGATAAACTTTACACTTGTTTTTGGGAAAAAATAGAAAAAAAGTAAAATTCAGGTTACTATAACGTATGAGTAATAAGTAATTAAAATAAAAATTTAATGCGTGTAATATAAGGAAATTTAAGAAATGATACAACTACTGTTTTTAATAAAATTTAATTAACATAATTAAGTTAAGCTATTTTAATTCTGGTTAAGAGATTTAAATGAAAAAATTTATACAAAGTAAAATAAATTTCTATGGAAACGAAATTAGCTGAAGATTAAACTAAATAAAAAAAATTTTGTTTCAAATTATTATAAAATATGAAATAAAAAAAAAAAAAAAAAAGAAGTAAGAAAGTTATAGTCGGTCAAGACCGACCATATAATACCCTACACCTGAGTTTCCCGGAAAATGGGTCCCAAGTTCAAACATGGGCTGATTAGATCTATATTTTGTCAAATCTTTAATAAGTGTAAAAAGCACTCAGTGGAATAGGCTTCTTTTTGTTGACAATAAACCGCTTCAACTGAATATCGGGCGAATTTTTCACATGGGACCTAAGTCCAAAAATGGTCCGATGATAATAAGATTTAATAAGGTTATTAAAGTACGCGTTTAACATACAGAAACAGAATTTCAATTAAATATTTTCTATTTTCATGAAATTTGAGAGATTTATGTGAAAATCGGGAAGGTGGTTTGTATGGAGGCTACAAGAAGAACTGTTCCGATTTCTTTAAAATTCGGAATGGTGATTTGTGTGGATGAAATATGATTACCTCCAAATTTCGAAAATATACCTATTAAAATGCGGCTGTTAGAGTCATTTTAGCCAAAACTAAAGAGGACCATTGTATGGGGGCTAGGTCTAAATATGGACCGATTTTTTCCAATTTCAATAGGCTTCGTACTTGGGCCAAAAGAGGCTTAAGTTTAAAATTTCAAGTCAATTGATTAAAAATTGCCTGTATCGTGTTTACACCGTTTACATGGACAGACTGACGGACAGACACACAGACAGACGGACGGACAGACGGACGGACATCGCTAAATCGACTCAAAAAGTCGATCGTTATACTTGAAAGTGGGTCTAGGACCAATATTTCGGGTAGTTACAAACATCAGCACAAACTCATTATACCCTGTACCACAGCGTGGTGTAGGGTATAAATAGGTAGAGGCATTCTTCACCAACTGTTTTGCTAAAGACAAAAAATGGTTGTATGTTTAGCGCCCAAACTCATTTTTAGGGGGATTCGATTTGAAAATTGACCTTTTTCAGTTTTTTACAATTTACGCCTATTTAAACAAAATTAATTTGGGCATATGTGGTATCAGATTAAAGGTATTAAAAATACCTATCTCGTGGTGCTAACAACGGACCAAAGAAGTTAGTATTTTTCGACTAATTAACAAAAATGTCCTAAAATTGTGGTATTTTACTCAATAAAACGAAAACTTGTGCATGTTTGGACACGTTCTTAACACACGTATATAGGTTTTCCAATGAACTTTCATTTGGTATGTAACATGACTAGGTATCTTTGCAAAATATAGGAGATAAACGAAAAAAAATGAAAAATTGCTTTTTCTTCCCCCCTCCTTTTCACCGCCGAAATATGAATTTGGGCAGCTAAAAAAAATACGTGTTCCTTTATTTTTTCTGCTCTACAAAATAAAACCAATTCCATAAAGATCCGCGGGTGACACTAGGGAGAATTCACTTGTAAGTCCAAAAATGGTCCAATAATATTCCGATTTGATAAGGTTACTAGTAAACGTTTAACACCTAAAAATAAAATTTTTATCAAATATTTCCATTTGTATGAATTTTTAGGGAATTATGTGAATATCGGGAAGGAGTGACCCGATGTTTTTAAAATTTGATTGATTCGTGCATGCAAAATTTGATTACCTGCTAAATTTCAAAGCGATATCTATTAAAATACGGTTATAAGAGTCATTTAAGCCGAATCCAAAGGGGGCGTTTGTATGGGGGCTAGGTCTTAACAGAAACCGATTTCCTTCAATTTCAATAGGCTTTGTCCATGAGGCAAAAGATGCTTTGGATTAAAATTTGAAGTCAATTGATTGAAAAATCCGACCTTTATCGTGCTTAAACTGATAGATGGACGGATAGACATCGATAAATCGACTCAAAAAGTAATTACATCAGACAGACATCCGCACCACAGAGTGGTGTAGGTATAATTAATTCCAAAAACAAATTGAAATTTACCATTTTTTTTTAGTTTTGACAAGCACACATTAAAAACTTGTCCGATGTAAATGAATTTTGAATGAATGCCATTAGGCACGTCTCCGAAATTGAAAATGCAAATTCCTTCATTTGTGTCTGCAATTCCAGATCATGTTGGTAACCCTTGCGAAATAATGTAAGAGACAAAAAAGTTGAAAGAAAGTATGAAGTGAGGTTGAGATTGCTAGAAATAGAATTGTAGTGTTGGAAACTGTCAAAATTTATTCTGTAGAAACTATAAATATTCACATATATAAAAAACAGTTTTCATTAACAAGACAAACCGACATTTAAAATCCTACTGATGATGACACTAACTGGGGTGTTTGAAACCGGTATGGGAAATACCAGAAATGTCTATAATTTTTAGAAATTCAATTTTCCTTCTGCATTTTTTCAACTTGAACCCTTATAACAAATATAATTAGAGCCCGTGCTCGATCTGTACTTACAGAAAAAATCAAATAAAATTACTGACAAAATATGTCGCCATTAGGCACGTCTCCGAAATTGAAAATGCAAATTCCTTCATTTGTGTCTGCAATTCCAGATCATGTTGGTAACCCTTGCGAAATAATGTAAGAGACAAAAAAGTTGAAAGAAAGTATGAAGTGAGGTTGAGATTGCTAGAAATAGAATTGTAGTGTTGGAAACTGTCAAAATTTATTCTGTAGAAACTATAAATATTCACATATATAAAAAACAGTTTTCATTAACAAGACAAACCGACATTTAAAATCCTACTGATGATGACACTAACTGGGGTGTTTGAAACCGGTATGGGAAATACCAGAAATGTCTATAATTTTTAGAAATTCAATTTTCCTTCTGCATTTTTTCAACTTGAACCCTTATAACAAATATAATTAGAGCCCGTGCTCGATCTGTACTTACAGAAAAAAATCAAAAAAAAAAGCTTTTTAAATTTAAAGGCTTTTTAAATTTAAAATTGTTGCGGGTATGTTTTTTGTAGATCAGTTTAAGACCATGTGGCACAATATTCTGGTTGGGAGACAATCAAATTAAAAATTCCTCCATACATTTCGCTGCCACCCTAATGTTATCAAAATTATTAAAATTTTCTTACATACAAACGAAAATTCACTAGAAAATTTATTAGTCGAAACTTAACTCTTGCAATGATAACAGACCTGTTTGGGCTAATAAAATAATTTAGTTTTTTATAATTTTTTTTATTTCTTTTAAACAACAATAAAGAATCGCTTGAAAATCGAAACCTCTCGTTTTGATATTTCGAAACGGAGAATGCTACTGGATTCTACGACTCAAAATTAACTTTAATTCTCTCGGCGTTTTGGTGAGCCAATTTCATGTACTTTCAGTGTCATCAATTACTCTAGCTGAAAATTTTGCTCTAGATTTTCTTGAATTATTGTTAATTAATGCTTTTCATATTAGATTGAAAATATTGTTTTAGCTTACAGTTTGTGTAGAATACCCCATTTGTAAATAGTTTTTGATTTTTTTTTTTTGTAAAAAATTAAAAAAAACTTTTTAAAATTATGACTGAAATGTTTAAATAATTAAATTGGACAGAGAGTTGTAAAAAACAAAATTCATGCAAAACTTTGGCTCTTAGCTATTTAAAAGTACGAATTTGGAACGGAAAAGACCCTTGTATTTTTTTTAGAAATCAGTATATTAATTTGTTGGAAAATAGTTAATTACTGAACCAGAAATGTCTTAAAAGTGAAAATATATTTTTTTTTTTGACAAAAATTAATGTTAAAATTTTTCGAATTCGTCTTAAAAAATTAGGAAGTTTCGCGCTCTTTAAAAAATATTCAAAATAATTCAAAAATCGTGATTTTGGTCAAGCCTTCTTTATAGAAAATTTTATTTTCTTTTCTGTTTCCATAACATTAAATAAGTTTTTATAAAAGCTTGCAAATGCTAACAAGATCTTGTTAAATAAACGAAATTCGAAAATTTTCGAGAAAGTTCTATATAATTTTTTTTTTTAATTTTGTTGAAATTATTTTTATGAACAAAAAACAGTATTTTGAATTATTTTTTTGTAACTCTTGAATACTAAACTGTTTTATAATATTTAAAAGTTATTCTAAAATGTTTGAGAATGTTTGAAATTTAATTTTTTGTATATGCTTAGAAATTTAAAATATCGTCCATTCCACCACACACAGTGGGTCCATTATTAGGAGGACATTATTTTGTAGTAAAAATTGTAAATTTTTCGAATATGATAATTCCAAAAAAAAATTAAAGGAGTAAAAGTTTTGAAAAATGCACTTCAAAACTGCATTTGCATTTAAAATGCATTTTTGAAACACCAACACTTTTGCGGTCATTAAATGCAAAAAGGAACAAAAATACCTTTCTAATGTGTATAAAAACAGTAAGATACGATTAGTACTTTTGTAAATATAACGGTTTAAAACATGTCTTTTTATATGATTTTGGTATAATTTAAAAAATAACAATTTTTATAAGGGAAGCAAAAGGCTGTTTAAAAAAAAAAATATTAAAAATAGCATACATTTTCGGTTCATTGTAATGAACCCTTTTTTTTGTAGAAAAAATTCTAAATTTTCCAAATATGCTAATTAAAAAAGAAATAAAAGGTGTAAAAGGTTCGCAAAATGCACTTCAAAACTGCATTTGCATATAAAATGCACTTTTAAACCACCAATATTTTTTCAGTTTATTAGATATTAAAATAGACTTACATTCCATTCGTATGCGCTATAGATTGTTAAAATGCAGTAAATAGTTTAGAAAATACAGCCGCTCAAAGTAACACAGATCTTGCATTTTTTTTTGACTTTTTTAAAAACGAAAATCGCTAGTTTTTCGAATATTTTCGATCTGAAGGATGAAATTTGATACTGGCTCCATAGAGAATCTGTATGAAAAATATAAAAAAAAAAATCGGAAGACCCTCTGTCAGATTTTTTAAAATGTCTCATGGAATGGACGATATACATTGGAAACTTTTTTATAGTAGATGCAATTTGTTAAAGACAAAGTTAAAAATACTAGACGTTATTATTATCAAATGAGTATTATTTAAAAAAAATTTGTGTAGGTAATTTATTAAGCTTTAATTTAAGCTTAATGGCGTCTAGATTGAGTAAATAATAAAGGTGCTACGAGGGTCGATCTGGAAAATGAAATTATTTATAGACAGTCGATTTTTTTAAACATTAGAAGTTTAACAAAAGGTCCAATAGATTTTTTTCATTGAACAAATTGTTTTTCGAACAACCCAAACAAACAGTGAAATTTTTTAACAGTACAGTTGAAAAAATCCACATTTTTTTACCTCAAATTCTTTTGACCACCAATTTTTCGTAAACATATGTAGATGTTTTCAATATTTGAATTCTAAACTGATTTTACAATGTTAAAATTTTTTTTTTTGGATATGTGCCTTTTTTATCATGATTTTAACAGCATGGCGTATACTTAATATATTCCAAAATACAAAATTTTTGATTAAAAAAAAAATCAAAACTTTTACTTTATATGTTAGATTTGTTTACTAATGACTAAACTTATGAATGAAAAATCTATTTTAAAATAAAGTTTAAAACTAAAAATTAAAAAAAAAATATTATTCATAAAGAATTTTATTTTTACTTTGATATTTTTGAAACTGCGTATGAGTAATATTAAATACTTTTATTTTAAATTTTTTTTTATTTAAATTGTTAACTTTATTTTTTGTTCCAAAATAATGCGTTGTTTTAGTAAACAAAACACTTAACTAAATTTTTTTTATTTATAAAAGATTTATAAAAAATTTTTTTAAATTTTTGAATTTCGGCACTGAAGAGTAGATTTTGGGGAAATTTTTGAAATAATTTACCTTCCGTTGGCTACCGTGGCTCTAACAATAAATTGAAAAAATATTTGTTTTTTTAAACAAAAATTCATATATAAGAACAACTACGGCTTAAAAACTCGTGTATCTTCAGGGAAAAATCGTGATTTTTGTTAAGCGTACTTTATAGAAAATTTCATGGCATAAATAATGTTTTGGAAAATGGCATAAATAATGTTTTGGAAAAAGCGTGAAAATGCCAACACGATCTAAATAAACGTAATTCGAAAATTTTCTAGAAAGTTCGATCTATTTTTTTCTAATTTCGTTTAAACTATTTTTATAAAGTAAAAAAATAGTATTTTATTTTTTGAATTCTAAACAGTTTTAACAATGTCTAAAAAATATTCAAAAATTTTAAGAAAGTTAGAAAATTCTTTATTATTAATATTTTTATAAGAAAACAAATTATTTTTACTTGCACTTATTTTCATTATTCATTTCACTGCGTGTGAGTAATATTTATTTTTATTTTTTATTATTTGAATATAAAAGGGCGTCCCGATATTCAAAAAAACTTTCGAATTTTGTGACGGACTACCAGCCGAACGATAGGCACTGAGGAGTTGATTTTGTAAAAATAATGAAATACTTTTTCAAGTTTACATTTAGCGCTCTCATTTGAAAAAAATAACATTGTTTTTTAACAAAAGCTAATGTAAAAATAATTTTTGACAAAAATTCTTGTTCAAATTTTTCGAACAAATAAGGTTCAGAAATTAGGAAATTTCATGTACCTTTGGGTAAAATATTTAATATATTCGAGATTTTGCCAAATATACTTTGTAGAAAATTTTATTTATTTCTGTTTACATAAATTAAGTTTGGAAAAAGCGCTCAAATGTCAACAAGATCTAAATAAACGTAATTCGAAAATTTTCGAGAAAGTTCAATCGATTTTTTTTAATTTTGTTAAGTTTGAACTATATTTATATAGTAAAAAAATAGTATTTTATTTTTTGAATTTTAAACAGTTTTAACAATGTCTAAAAAATATTCGGAAATTTTAAGAAATTTCGAAAATTGTTTATTGTCAATATTTTTATTAGTTTTACTTGCACTTATTTTCATTACATTTCGTATGAGTAATATTTATTTTTATTTTTTATTATTTGAATATATATAAAAGGGCTTCCCGATAGTCAAAAAAACTTTCGAATTTTGTGACTGACCACCAGCCGAACTATAGGCACTGATTAGCTGATTTTGTGAAAATTAATTTTTTAACCAAAGTTCATGTAAAAATATTTTTTGACAAAAATTCTTGTTAAAATTTTTCGAACAAATACGGTTCAAAAATTAGGAAATTTTATGTACGTTTGGGAAAAATATTTAAAATACTTTCCAAATCAAGATATTTTCAAACGTACTTTATAGAAAATTTCATTTCTGTTTCCATGACATAAATTAAGTTTTGGAAAAAATATTTTAAATAAATTCGAAATCGTGTTTTTGGACAAACGTACTTTATAGAAAATTTCATTTCCATTTCTTTACATGACATTAATTTTGTTTTGAAAAAAGCGCTCAAATGCCAACAAGATTCGAAAATTTTCGAGAAAGTTCGATCCGTTTTTTTTTTTAATTTGTTTATTTTAAACAACATATTGTTATGAACAAAAAAATATTTTACATTGTTTTTTTGTAACTTTTGAATACCAAACGGTTTTTACAATGTTTGAAAGTTTTTCGAAAATTTTCGAGAAAGTTCGAGATTTTTTTTATTTTTATAAATATGTGCTTAAAAAGTTTTTTTATAATGATATTAACAGCGTGGCGTATAATTAGTAAATTTCGGTTAATTGGTTATAAGAAACAAAATTAAATATTTTTGGACTAATGATTAAACTTAAGAATGAAAATTCTATTTAAAAATAAAGTTAAAAACAAAAAAAAAATAAAAAATATATATTTCTAATAAATAATTTAATTTTTACATTGATATTTTTGACATTGCGTATGAGTAATATTAATTACTTTTATTTTTAAATATATATTTTTTTTAATTTATTAATTTATTTTTTGTTTTCAAAATAATGCGTTATATTAGTAAACAAACACCTTAACTGAAGACTTCGTAATTTTTTAACTCGCGATTTTTTAACTTTCGAATTTGGTCATTAAAGAGGGGATTTTTGGAAAATTTGTGAAATAATTTTTTGAAACAAAATTTCATATATAAAATTTTCGAACAAATTTGCCTCAAAAATTGGGACATTTTGCGTATCTTTAGGCAAAAATATTTTAAATAATTCCTAAATCGAGATTTAGGTCAAGCATTCTTTATAGAAAATTTCATTTCTGTTTCAATGACATAAATTAAGTTTTGAAAAAAACGTGCAAATGCTAACACGATCTAAATTAATGTAATTCCAAAATTTTTGAGAAAGTTCGATCTATTTTTTTTTAATTTTATAAAGTTTAAATATAAAAATATAGTAAAAAAAATAGCATCTTATTTTTTGAATTGTAAACAGTTTTAACAGTGTCTAAAAAATATTCGAAAATTTTAAGAAAGTTCGGAAATTCTTTATTATCAATTTTTTTATTAGTAATAAAAATATTTTTACTTGCAATTATTTTCATTACACTGCGTATGAGTAATATTTATTTTTATTTTTTATTATTTGAATGTATGTATATAAAAGGGCGTAACGATATTCAAAAGAACTTTCGAATTTTTTGACGGACTACCAGCCGAACGATAGGCACTGAGGAGTTGATCTTGTAAAAATTAATGAAATACTTTTTCAAGTTTACATTTAGCGCTCTCATTTAAAAAAAAAAAACATTGTTTTTTAACAAAAGCTCATGTAAAAATATTTTTTGACAAAAATTCTTGTTCAAATTTTTCGAACAAATAAGGTTCAGAAATTAGGAAATTTCATGTACCTTTGGGTAAAATATTTAATATACTTCAGAAATCGAGATTTTGTCAAACGTACTTTGTAGAAAATTTTATTTATTTCTGTTTCCATGACATAAATTAAGTTTGGAAAAAGCGCTCAAATGTCAACAAGATCTAAATAAACGTAATTCGAAAATTTTCGAGAAAGTTCGATCTATTTTTTTTTTATTTTATAAAGTTTAAACTATTTTTATATAGTAAAAAAAATAGTATTTTATTTTTTGAATTCCAAACAGTTTTGACAGTGCCTTAAAAATCTTCGAACATTTTAAGAAAGTTCGAAAATTCTTTATTATTAATATTTTTACTAGTAAAACAAATTATTTTTACTTGCACTTATTTTCATTACACTGCGTATGAGTAATATTTATTTTTATTGTTTAATATTTGAATTTGGACTACTAGCCGAACGATAGGCACTGAAGAGCTGATTTTGTGAAAATTAATTAAATAATTTTTCAAGTTTACATTTAGCCAACTACCAGTGCTCTCATTTGAAAAAATAAGATAGTTTTTTAACAAAAGTTCATGTAAAAATATTTTTTGACAAAAATTCCTGTTCAAATTTTTCGAACAAATACGGTTCAGAAACTAGGAAATTTTATGTACCTTTGGCAAAAATATTATAATTCTTCCGAAATCGAGATTTTTCAATCGTACTTTATAGAAAATTTCATTTCTGTTTCTGTTTCCATGACATAAATTAAGTTTTGGAAAAAGCGCGCAAATGCCAACAAGATCTAAATAAACGTAATTCGAAAATTTTCGAGAAAGTTCGATCAATTTTTATACCCTATACTTTGTGATAGAGGGTATATATAAGTTTGTCATTCCGTTTGTAGCTCATCGAAATATCGGTCTGGGACCCCATAAAGTATATATATTCATGATGCCCGATCGATTTTAAGACATTCTAGCGATGTCCGTCTGTCCGTTTTTCTGTCTGTCTGTGGAAAATGCTGTCACAGACAAAATATTGCACAGAGATGACTGAAACTTAACATATTTATTGGAAGTTCTCCCGAGAAGTTTGGTATTGCATTTGAGCGATATCGGTTCAGCGGTTCAAAAGTTATGAACGAAAATGTAAGCACACTTCAAAAATTTCAGAACATTCAACATAACCTAGAAATACAAAATGCTTTAATTCGGCTTCTGGTTGACATATGTGAATATAATTGAAACCCAAATGGTATTTAAACAAGTACGAACATATTTTTTAACAAAAAAATAAAAAAATCGCGGATTTTTTATACCAAAATTTTTTTCGCGGAAATATTTTTTTCAAAAATTTTTTTTTCAAAACTAATTTCCTTTTAAATAAAGTTTTTTGCAATAATCTTTTTGAAATTGTGGAGGGTATCACTACATTCGGCAAAGCCGAATTTAACTTTTTTACTTGTTTTTTTATAAAAATATGCATTCAAAGTTTTTTATAATGATTTTAACAGCGTGGCGTATAATTAATATATTATGGTTAATTGGTTATTAAAAACAAAATTAAATATTTTTGAACTAATGATTAAACTTAAGAATGAAAAATCTATTCAAAAATAAAGTTAAAAACAAAAAATTAAAAAATATATATTTTTAATAAAGAATTTTATTTTTACATTGATATTTTTGACACTGCGTATGAGTAATATTAATTACTTTTATTTTTAAATAGTTTTATTTAAATTGTTTAATTTAGTTTTTGTTTTCAAAATGATGCGTTATATTAGTAAAAAACACCTTAACTGAAGTTTTCGTAGTTTTTTAACTAGACGTAGATTTTTAAAGTCTTTATACAAAATTTTTAAAACTTTCGAATTTGGGCACTGAAGAGCGGATTCTTGGAAAATTTGTGAAATAATTTACCTTCCGTTGGCTACCAGTGTTCTAACAATACGGCTCAAAAATTAGGAAATTTCATGAACCTTTGGGAAAAATATTTAAAATACTTCCAAAACTGAGATTTTTTCAAGCGTTTTGTACAGAAAATTTCGTTTTCATTTCTGTTTCCATGACATAAATTAAGTTTTGGAAAAAGCGCGCAAATGCCAACAAGATCTAAATAAAGGTAATTCGAAAATTTTCGAGAAAGTTCGATCTATTTTTATACCCTCCACTTAGTGATAGCGGGTATATATAAGTTTGTCATTCCGTTTGTAACTCATCGAAATATCGGTCTGGGACCCCATAAAGTATATATATAATTGATCAGTGAACGATTTTAAGACATTCTAGCGATGTCCGCCTGTCTGTGGAAATGGTGATCACTGCCAAAATATTACACAGAGATGACTGAAACTTAAGTTCAGGAAGTTCTCCTGAGCAGTTTGCTGTTGCATTTGAGCGATATGGGTTCAGAGTTTCAAAAGTTATGAACGAAAATGTAAGGACACCTCGAAAATTTTGTTACATTCAACATAACCTATAAATACAAAATGTTTAAATTCGGCTTCTGGTTGACATATGTGAACAAAATTGGACACCAAATGGTATTTAAACAAGTACGAATATATTTTTTGACAAAAAATAAAATAATCGCGGAATTTTGTTTTTCACCAAAAAAAATTTTTTTTTTTTTGCGGAATTTTTTTAAATTTTTTTTTTTTTTTAAAGTAATTTCCTTTAAAAAAAGTTTTTTCTAATAATCCTTTTGAAATAGTAGAGGGTATCACTACATTTGGCAAGGCCGAATTTAACTTTTTTACTTGTTTTATAATGATTTTAACAGCGTGGCGTATAATTAATATATTATGGTTAATTGGTTATTACAAACAAAATTAAATATTTTTGAACTAATGATTAAACTTAAGAATGAAAAATCTATTTAAAAATAAAGTTAAAAACCAAAAATTAAAAAAAAATAATAATAATAAAAAATTTTATTTTTACTTTGATATTTTTGACAGTGCGTATGAGTAATATTAATTAATTTTATTTTTAAATATTTTTATTTAAATTTCTTAACTGAAGTTTTAGTTATTTTTTAACTTGAAATTTTTAAAGTCTTTATTCAAAACTTTAAAACTTTCGAATTTGGGTACTGAAGAGCGGATTTTGGTAAAATTTTGTGAAATAATTTACCCTCCGTTGGCTAACAGTGTTCTAACAATACAGCTCAAAAATGAGGAAATTTCATGAACCTTTAAAATCGAGATTTTTGGTCAACCTTTCTTTATAGAAAATTTCATTTTCATTTCTGTTTCCATGACATAAATTAAATTTTGGAAAAAGCGCGCAAATGCCAACAAGATCTAAATAAACGAAATTCAAAAATTTTCGGAAAAGTTCGATCTATCTTTTTTTTTAATTTTTTTTTTTTTTATTTTAAACAACATATTGTTATGAACAAAAAATATTTTAAATTATTTTTTTTGTATTTTTGGAGTACTAAACTGTTTTTACACTATTAAAAAGATATTCGAAAATTTTCGAAAAAGTTCGATTTTTTTTTTTATTTTTTTTTTTCAAATTTGTGCTTTAAATGGTTTATATACAGCGTGGCGGTACGGTTAATTGGTTATTAAAACCAAAATTAAACTAATGATTAAAATTAAGAATGAAAAATCTATTTTACAATTAAGTTAAAAATAAAATATTAAAAAAAAAAAATATTATTAATAAAGAATTTTGGTTTTACATTGATATTATTGACACTGCGTATGAGTAATATTAATTAATTTTATTTTTAAATATTTAAATTGTTTAATATATTTTTTGTTTTAAAATTAATGCGTTATTTTAGTAAACAAAAATTTTCTTAAATTTTTATCTCGCGATTTTTTAATTATTTTTACAAAATTTATAAAACTTTCGAATTTGGGCACTGAAGATCGGATTTTTGGAGAATTTGTGAGATAATTTACCTTCCGTTGGCTAACAGTGATCTAACAATACGGCTCAAAAATTAGGAAATTTCGTGTGCCTTTAGGGAAAAATATTGTAAATAATTCCGAAATCGAGATTTTTTTTAGAGTACTTTATAGAAATTTTCATTTTCATTTCTGTTTCCATGGCATAAATTTAGTTTTGGAAAAAGCGCGCAAATGCCAACAAGATCTAAATAAACGTAATTCGAAAATTTTCGAGAAAGTTCGATCTGTTTTTTTTAAATTTGTTTAGTTTTAAAAAACATACTGTTATTATCAAAAAAAAAATTTAATTATTTTTTTGTAACTTTTGAATACTAAACTGTTTTTACAATGTTTGAAAGTTATTCGAAAATTTTAAAAAATTTTCCAAAATTTTCGAGAAAGTTCGAGATTTTTTTTATTTTTTATATATGCTAAAAAGTTTAAAATATAGTTGAAAAAGACAGCAGGGCGTATAATATTTAAAATAAACTATGGTTTATTAATTACAAAAAGAAAATTATAAAAAATTTTATAAAATTTTTTATATAAATTTTTTTGTTATCCAAACTTTAACTTTATATGTTAGATTTTTAAACTAACGATTAAACTTAAGAATGAAATAAAATTTATTTTGAAATAAAGTTAAAAACAAAAAATTAAAAAAAATTATTATAAAGATTTTTTTACATTGATATATTTGACACTGCGTATGATTAATTACTCTTATTTTAAAATATTTTTTGTATTTAAATTGTTTACTTTATTTTTTTGTTTTCAAAATAATGCGTTATTTAAGTAAATAAAACACTTAACTAAAGTTTTCTTAAATTTTTTATTCACGTGATTTTTTTAACCGATTTAAATTTTTAATCCGTTTTTAATTATTTTTTTTTTTAAATTTTAAAATTTAAATTTTTTTTTATATTTAAAAGTTTATAATTAAAAAATTTTTTTATAGTATTTTTGTTTTTTTTATTTTAAAATTATTTTTGTGTTAAATATATTTCGTTATCGTATGTGTATGTTGAGTTACACGTTAAATATACGAATGTAACTGTTATCAGCAATTGCAAGTGCATTTATGTAAAGCAATATTAACAGTAATACTGTTAAATGTTAACAGCCAACTGTTAAGTATTGCATACAATACTAACAGCGGCAGGTTTTGTTGCTGTTGTTGCAACAACTGCAGCAACAAAAACAACAACAACAACTAGAAAATATTATATCAAAGGAATATTATCAAAGGAAAATAACAACAACGACAACAACAACAAAAACAACAAATAATGGAATGAAAACATGAGCCAAAGCCATAAAACAAACAATAAAAAAAAATAAAGAAAATTTTAAATAAAAAAAATATAATAATAATACTGCAAAAGCTTAATTTTGTAAATATAAAAATATATATTTTTAAGGATTTTTACTGTTATAATTTTTAAAATAATATTTAATTTTTTATAAATTACCAGCATTTTGTGTTTAAAATATTTTGTGCTAAAATATTTTTTTTTTTTTATTTTTTTTTTTTTTATATCAAGTTGTAAAATTTAATTAACACTTTTATATATTTTAAACATTTCACTGCATTTTCTTTTATTTATATTTTTTTTGTAAACTTTATGTCGGTTTTTTTTTTTGTGATATTTTAACTATTGTTATAAATTTTTGTTGTTGTTTTTTTTTTTTTTTATAAACATTACATGATTTACGGTTTTGTTACACTTTTTATTTTTATCTCTTTTTTTAGTTTAATACGTTTTAATTTGCTTTAACCAAGCAACACACTTAAAATTTTTTTTTTAGTTTTTTTTTACAACTTGCACACTATATAAGAATATTTATAAGAGTATTTGTCGTAAAGAGTGTCGTACGTATTTGTTTTTATGTATGTGTGTGTCGTTGTGTGTGCATCGGTTAAGTATATATGTTGCACATAGTTAGATATTTTATGTTGCTAGCTTCTAAAATGAAATTTTTATAATAACAAAAACGTACACACACAGACAGACAGACACAACAGAGCAAAAATTTTCCACTGATTAAAGGCTATTTTGTAAATATTGTGTGTGTTTTTTTTTTTTTTGGTTTTGAAAGAAATTCACAGGTCACAAAAAAAAGCAACGTCCTTTCACTAGGAAGCTTCGTTAACAACTAAACTAAAAATTGCATTGCAAATGCCATAGACGAAACGACCGACAATCAACCAACAACATACACTTGCACAATTACACACATTTGTACACTCTAACAAACACAAGTTAAAGGAAAAAGGACTCGTCTAGTTATATGCACATTTTTATTTCATTCCATTTTTTTTTTTGTAGTCTTCCTTGTTTTTTTTTTTTTTTCTTTGTAGTTTGGTAGGTTTTTATGAGGCTCTGCCTCTGTAGTAAACACAAGAGAAATGCAAACACAAATACACCAACATACTGTATTTAGTATATGGAAACGTTTTACACAAAAGACTTATAACATTTACACAGACATTTGTGCTGTGGCGATGGCGGCGGCTTCACTTTGAGTTATTAAATGCAGCAATAGCAGCCGCTTTAGCAGCTACTGCACATGATTTTTATGGGCTTTCGTTTAAATTCGTATATTTTTTTTGATACGTTTTTTATTATTTTTATAAAATAAAATTGACTTTGCTCTAAGTTTTAACATTTCATAACACCACTGTGTGTACTGGTTTCAGTCAGGATTTTCTGGAACAAACCTCGATTTGCTGCAAAAAAAAAAAAAACACAGACTTTTTTTCATATTATTTTGTTTGCCTCATATAAAATTCTCCTTTGTATGAATGAGTTTGTATTAGCAATGGGTTGTAGACAATCCTTGTGCAATTTTTTATTTATTTTCTTTTTTGTTTTTTTTTTTTTGGTAAAGTGCCATGTTGTTGTTACAATATATACGCAAAAACTCTCTAGTGTTGTTTTTGTTGTATCCTGTTATTGTGCTTTTTACAGTATTGAAAAATTCTCTCAAAATGAGTATGCAATTTAATGCATTTAAGTTACTCTTTATTCCTTTATTTCACACTCTTTATAAATTCTCTTAATTTATGTTAAAATGTTTTTTTGTTGTTTGTCTTGCATTGTTATAAGTAATAATAATAATAATATATTTACAAAAGAAAACAATAGAACTTGCCGCTGGCTTTCTCTACCTCCCTTTCTCTAAAATTAATTTCTTTATAATATACTCTTGATTTGTAGTATATTTAGTCTCTTTGCTTTTGTACCCTTTTATAAAAAAGAGTTGTTTTTTTTTTTGTAAAACGAATTTGTGCAAAACAAATTTTTGTAATTCGTGTGGGTGTTAGTGCTTTTTTTCCTGGAGAGTTTAGTAACTCTGCTAGTATTGTTAACTGGCAGCAGTTTCATTTGATTTTATTTTTATTTCTTTTTCATTGATTATCCTTTTATGTAAATTTATATGCAATAAGCTCATATGTATATTTTTGGTTAACTGCCAAAATCATTTACTTTATTGTCTCATTTTTTTATGGATCAATTTTTTCCCTTATGCCTTTTTGCCAATATTCTCATATTAACTTTTAGGGGTGACCATATTGGGTTTGAGCCTAAAAAGCTTTTGAGTGAAAGATATTGATTAAGGACTATAAAGTATTGTTTTCTGAAAAAAAAAATATTTCATTTATCCAGCAATTTAAATAAGGGAAAAAACCATACGCCTGCAAAATATGTACATCACGAATTCCAATAAAGAAAAAAAAAATATGTTATTTTCAGACCTTAGGTCTTTTAATTTTCTTTCTAATAACAGCATGCATTCTCTTTTAAGCCAACTAAACATTAGAGCTGAGCGGGAAATGCGTTGTCGCGAATTTCGCTTGGGCGCTATGCTGGATAAGTAAGAATAGATGCCAAAACGATTTGGTTAAAATTTCAGGAAAATCGCACTTAATCTGGGGTCCCCCTTCAGCGCTGAAATTTTAACTTTTCTAAGCCATAGAGCATTTGTTAAAAAAATTTAAAAAAATTCAAATTTGATCAGATCTTCTTAATTTTGGATTTTATAAGGTCTAATTAATCTTAATATATATTAAGATTTTAAATATTAGCTTTATAGGATACCACTAGAGTTTTTCTTTTCCCGGACTTTTTTATTTCCTGGGAAAGCGGGATTCATTTTTAAATTTCCCGGGATCCCGGGAATTCCCGCAAAAACTAAAAACCCAAATTTTTTGTCAAAAAAATATATAAAAACCTCATGAATGCGATTACACCATTTGTAATGTTTATTAACACCATAAAAATCGTATTTAGTACCTTTAAAACAAAAAAAAAAAGAAGTTTCGAGAAAAAAATAACCATTTTTGTTAACCAGTCTTTATAAAAAATGGCCCAAATATGTCGAAGTCATTTTAAAGTATTTTTAAGGGAATATGGTATTTCAAATCGGTTTATCTGTTGTAATAATGAAAATTCATCATTTATTCTAATTCATATCAGTTCATTTTTACAATTGGTTCTCAGCGCTTTGCCTCTAAAACACAATGAAACTGATTCAGAGGAATATCTCAATTACGTCTCTGAAACTGAATGTAACTGTTTCAGAGAAATGAAATTATAGGAAAATTTACACCAAAAAATTATAAAAAAATTAAAAAAAAAAAAATTAAAATTCTGGTTTCTAAACGAAATACCCGTTAATTTCAGAGTCATTCCTTACACAGATTTTATATCAATTTATCGATCAAAAAAGAATCCTGTCCAGAGACATAATTATTTTCTATAGAAACATATAATCATACTGCAAATTTTTATAATGCAGGTTTTAGAAAGAAAATTTCTCAGCTTCTGAAAAAAAGTACAAGGTTCTGATAACACAGTGCAACAACCAAAATCGGGATGGAATGAAACTAAAAGAAAATGAAAGCATAACATAACCGTCGACACTTTTTTTTTGGTTCAGTGGTAGATTCTTTTTACACGCATTTAAAGTTGGTGAACTTTTATTATAATTATAATTGCTTGAAAATTGTATAAGGCGTATGATTAATTTTGTAATTGCCTTTAAATAACAATCATACGCAACGGTGAACAGTGTATTATTTTGAATAATTTGGCTAAGTAGGTACGAGACCGATTGCAGCGAAATTCATACCGGTTATAGCTAACGTAATTTCGAGCTTAAGTTTAGATGCTGGACCCCACTTGTCCAATAAGTGCCCCACCAGGGGCTCCTAATGTAGGATATGTTTAGTACACTAAAGCTTTAAAGGCTTTAAAATCACCAACTTTAAATACAAGTAAAAAATAATCTAGCACTGAACTAAAAAAAACGTTTTGAGAGTTTTGTTTTGTAAAATGTATACTTTCAATTGCTTTTTGTTTCATCCCATTCCGATTCGGAAAGTTCGATTTTGTATCACTGTGTAATTGTATCCTATCGAAGGTTTAGATCAGTGGTCGGCACCCATTGCACCCAGGTGCATAATGAAATTGGCTATTTGCACGTACACAACTCGAATGTCACCAAAACTCACAACTGAGAGCATTAAAAATACATATATTTTATTTATTGTCATGGTAGCATTTAAAAAGTGGGTAGATGAAGCTATGTTTTAAAAAAATGTAAAAATGTTACTTCTTTCTGCCGACCGCTGGTTTAGATATTGTGAGACTTTTTTCATTTCGTAAGTCTCAGATTTTATGAAATTTTTTTGTTAGAAGGTCTCTCTTGGAATACTTTTTGGGTCCTCTTTGTCCCTGCGTACGTTTTTGTCATTAATTATAAAAAATTTTAATAAAATCTAAAAAACTCACATACAAAATAATCAATAGAAGTCGAAAATCAACAATTTCAAAGAAACTAAAATTCCCGGGAATTCCCGCTCTATTTCCCGGGATTTCGGGATCGAAAATTTACGGGAATTCCCGTCCCGGGAATTCCCGTGAAAAACTCTAGATACCACTTACATTCAAAGCCCAGAGGTGGAAAAATATGCATACATTTTGGAGAAACCCGAAAATCGACTTTTTGTTATAATATAAAAAAATACATTAAAATTGCAAAATTTTATTTTTTCTTCAAAAAAATTTTCGATACTAATTTGTTAAAATTATCGTGAATTAAGATCGGTTTACACACCGTTTAAGAGTTTCGTACTTTTTGGTTCTACCGGTTTTGGAATCCTTATGTAGTCAATTTTCCAAGTCGGGAAGAAAAAAAAAATCATATTTTGCAATTAAAGTGTTTTTTATGTATATTACTAGCTATACCCGGTCCGCGTTGCTGGTCCTAAAAAAAAACAGTTTTATATTGCATCTTAATTAAAATATAGTGTCGGACAAAATTAAAGCACGGGTATGGGTCCAGATAGTAACCTTTGGTTCCACCCTCGGTTAGCACAATCTAAATCTCAACTAAATCGGTTTAGCGGTTTTTGCATGATTTCAAAACAGACTGACATACCGTTAAGTATAGTACAAAGGGGGTGTCATTTAACGCATTTTTATCGAATCGTGATAGTCTAAAGTCCATGTTGCATCCTCGATTAGTACTATCTGTGCCGTTTTTGTGTGATTGCGAATGAGGAGGAAATAACTTTTTATTTATGAAAAACGGGAGTGACATTTTGTACCCATTTTATACAGATATAACGTTCAGTATAAAACAGAGGGGCGGGGCAATTTACGCCTCATTGTTCAATTGTGGTCAGTACAGTACAAAGGGCGTTGCAATTTTGATCCCTTTTTTCAATAACGTCTTGTATGGCCTACATATGCACTTGGTTAGCACTGTATGTAGTGAAAATGTCAAGAGAATCGGTTCAGTTGTTTTTGCGTAATTGCGAAACAGGCAGACAACGTCCAGTATAGTACAAAGGGGCGTCGCATTTTAGGCCCCCTTTTTCCAATCGTAGCAAAACATGGCCTAAAGTTCCGCACTCGGTTAACACAATCAGTGCTGAAAATTTAATTAAAATCAATCAACAATTTTTGCGTTATTGCGCAGCATGCAGAAATGACATTCAATTCAATACAAATTGGCATGGCATTTTACAACCATTTGTCCGATTGGTTAGTACTTTCGTTGGTTTAAATTTCATCAAAATCGCTCGATCCGTTTTTTATATATAGATGTAATTAGTGGTGCAATGTAAAAATTCGATTTTGCCCACCCCTCCGCCCACATGCACAAAAGCATGGCATTATACGCCCATTTGTCCGATCACGCTCTAAATTGGCACATAGTAAGTACTCGGTTAGTACTATCTTTGGTTTAAATTTCATCAAAATCGGATCATTCGTTTTTTTTATATATAGATGTCATTAGTGGTGGAATGTAAAAATTTGATTTTGCCACGCCCCACCGCCCACCGACAGAAAATCAAAAATCTGACCGCACAGTGTTACTCCCCAGGCTATTCTGAATATTCCCTGAAAATTTCATCAAGATCGGTCCAGCAGTTTTCGAGTCCATACGGAACATACATACACACATACATACATACATACATACATACACACATCCATTTTTATATATATAGATAGATAGCAAAAAGTGGATTTTCGGGTGTCTCCAAAATGTATGCATATTTTTCCACTTTTGGTTTTTGGAGGTAAGCGATATTCTATAAAGCTGGTATTTAAAAACTAAATAGATGTGATTCATAAAATCAAAAATTTAGAAGATCTGATCAAATTTGAATTTTTGAAAATTTTTTTTTTCAAAAATTCTCTTTGTCTTAAAAAAGTTGAAACTTCAGCGCTGAAGGGAGACCTCAAGATGAAGTGCGATCATTCTGAAATTTTAACAACGTGGTTTTGGCATCTATTTTTACCAATACCGCATAGCGCTCAAGCGAAAATCACGAAAACGCATTACTCGTTCCGCCATACTTTACATATCCATTTTAAGTTTTTTAAATTTTAAAAAATCGCGATTTTTTCGCGAATTGTATTTTCTTCAAAAATTGGACAAATCAAACAAGTAACATACTTTGAAGAGCCATGTCTTCGAATGTATTTACCCGAATTCTACCAATAAAAAAATCGGCTGTAGGCAAAATCGTCCGAAGAAAAATCGCCCAAAAAATATGAAAAATTACCCAAAAACAAAAATACGAAATTTCGCCCAAAATTAACTAAAAAAAGCGGCGTACGGACATAGCGCCTAAGTGCATATCGCCCAATTTAAAAAAGTCATCCACCCAAAAAAAAATGTGTGTTAGTTGTTGTTGCAAAATTTTTTGGACGATATGGCCATTATTTTTGGGTATTTTAACAATTTTCTTTTAATTTATTTAAATTATCAAAAATGTCATATTACCCAAATGTTAAAATTTTATATTTATAAAATGTCATAGCACCCAAAAAAATAATCATAAAACTCACCAAAATTGTTTTTTTTTAACACAATATTTTAAAGTTTTTATGCGTAGCCGGCCTTCGGCCGGGCTTAGGGATTACAAAATCCATGCATTAAACCCACCCTCTCCACAAAGTAAAGTTTTCTAGGGTAGCTGTCCTTTACGCTACCAAATTTGTTATGCCTCAAAAAGGCCTGATAACCAAAATAGCTTTGGTTTGCAGAGAGGGTGGGTTTAATGCATGGAGTATGTAACCCCTAAGCCCGGCCGAAGGCGGCAACCAGAAAACCTTTATTACAATGAAACAAATCATAGAAGTCGTAATTTCTATGTCCGTACGCCAAAAAAAGCCCGGCGTACGGACATAGCGCCCAAGGTCTTATCGCCCAAAACCGTAAATGACATATCGCCCACGCTGCCACATATAGTCCAAAATGATAGGTCTAAAAATGTTATTTCTCCCAAAACAAAATTGTCAAAAAATCCAAAATATTTTTTTGGGCGAAATGTCGAAATTACGACTTCTATGATTTGTTTTATTGTAATAAAGGTTTTCTGCGTAGCCGGCCTTCGGCCGGACCTAGGGGTTACATACTCCATGCATTAAACCCACCCTCTCTGTTAATTAGTACTTACTTGGGAACCCTTATACTAATTTGTGGTATAGCCAAGGATCATAGAAGTAAATAGGATTTCCAGAACTTCAAGTTCCTGATAATCACGTTGCTCAGCCTGCTCAGTCTGCTCAGCTGGCTCAGCTTGCTCTCCCAAAACAGGGGTCTTGTGGACTGTCCACAGGGGCCTTGTGGACTGTCCACAAGACCCCTGAACATTAACCATTAAAGCGTTCAAAACAAAGAAATCGAAATTTGGCAAACATTTAAAAAATTTTCGATTCAAATTTTGAAAAAATGAGGAATATTAAGAAAAATTCAAAAAAAATTATTGAAAATACTAGGAAGAACCAAAAATGAATATTTATTTTTTGTATTTTTGAAAATTTAAAAAATTTTCATTCTTTTTTATTTTTTTTCCCCCATAAATATTCATTTTTGGTTCTTCTTAGTATTTTCAATAATTTTTTTTGAATTTTTCTTAATATTCCTCATTTTTTTAAAATTTAAATCGAAAATTTTTCAAAATGTTTGCCAAATTTCGATTTATTTGTTTTGAACGCTTTAATGGTTAATGTTCAGGGGTCTTGTGGACAGTCCACAAGGCCCCTGTGGACAGTCCACAAGACCCCTGTTTTGGGAGAGCAAGCTGAGCAAACTGAGCAGACTGAGCAGGCTGAGCAACGTGATTATCAGAAACTTGAAGTTCTGGACATCCTATTTACTTCTATGATCCTTGGTATAGCGACAATTTTGAGCAAAAAGTCTTTTTTTGGGCTTTCCAAAGTTTGTATTTTTTATAAATTTTTTATTTTTTTAGATTTATTTTCACCACCAGTGTTTAAATTGATCCACGCACTCGAAATTACCGAAATTTATATGACATGTAAAAATAATGCTAAGTTTTCAAAATATATCAATTTCAAGACAACAATTTTTTTTAAGTTTACAGCCTACTTGGATTTCAATGTTGCAAATCACAACTATTAAATTTAAAAAATAATAAACACATTTACTCAACTTTGCTTCGTTATAAAACCTAAACTAGTCAAGGGATTGGCACAAAACTATGTAATCGCATGTTTTGAAGTGTTAGGTCTTATTTGGCATCAATTTGGAAAAAAAGAAAACAAATTTTTTTTTAGTTGTGGCCGATTTTTACCTCTGTGAATTGGTGTAAAAATATTAAGTGTGTAACATAAATTATGAAGAAATAGAAAGAAATTTCATCGAGGTGCGATGAAAGTGCCGTATGCGAAAAATTTTAACAACAAATGTTAACAAAAAATCACGGGATTTTTTGTTGAAATTTGTTGTTAAAATTTTACGCCTACGGCGCTTTCATCGCACCTCAACGCTGTTTTTGAATTCATTACCTTTGATTTTGTACTGGAAGCGGTAGATTAGAATGAAATCTGATAATCTGGAATTAAGTGCAGACGATTCCCACCAGAACCTTTGTCTGTTACTTCACAACGGGGAGGTTGTTCATCAGCTTTTTCTTGTTTAGTTAAGTATATAATTTATAAAAAAACAAAACGATTCGTTGTATTGTTTCTAAAATATTAATAAACTATTTGCTTTAGGTTGTAGGATATTACATTTTTCAATTGGCTGTTTCATTGCAACTTATTTCGGTTTTGACATTTTAAGATTTCGACAAAAATTCAAACCAAACTAAAAATGGGCAATTTTTCATATTTTATTTTTGGGCAATTTTTCGTAATGAAAAATCACCCAATTTTTGTATCGAAATTTCGCCCAAAAACTATAAAAATGTACCCAAAAATTTAGGGTAACTTTTCATATCAAATATCGCCCAAATTTGTATGAAAAATTTTGGAGCGAAATTTTATTTTCTTTTTTGGGCCATTTTTCTTTGGGCGATTTTGCCTACAGCCTATTTTGGCTGTAGGCAAAATCATTGTTCATACAAATTTGGGTCATATTTCATATGAAAAGTAACCCAACATTATTGCGCAAATTTTCATAGTTCTTGGGCAAAATTCGAAATTAAAAATTGGGTGATTTTTCATTACGAAAAATTACCCAAAACTTATACAATGAAAAATTGCCCAATTTTATTTTGGTTTTATTTTTTGTCAAAATCTTAAAATGTCAAAACTGAAATATGTATGTCGCAATAAATCAGTATATTTTCATTTTTAGAAACAGTAAACGCATATCGTGTTTTTTTTATAAATTATATATTTAACTAACCAAGAATAAGCTGAAGCAAAACCGTTCCGTTGTTGCTAACATACAAAGGCTCTGGTGGGAATCGAACCCAAAACCCCTGCTCTTACATGCAGATTACCACGCTATATATTAATCTATCGCAGCGCAGTAGAAAATCAAAAGTAATGAATTTAAAAACAGCATGCAACTCCGATGAAAGCTCCGCAGCCGAAAAATTTTACCAACAAATTTTAACAAAAAATCGCTCTGTATTCTCAAAACTACGATCTATAAAACTAAATAATAACCACGTAACCTATGGTCTTATCTTAAAAGTTTTTGTCTTTGTCTTAGGGATTACAAACTCCGTGACTCTTTTTTATTTTATTTTGGGCTTTTTTCATATCCTTTTTGGGTTTTTTTTCGTTAATTTTGGGCGAAGATTCGTTTTTTCCTTTTTGGGTAATTTTTCACATTTTTTGGGCGATTTTGCATTTGGGCGATTTTTCATAAAATTTTTTGGGCGATTTTGCCTACAGTCAGAATCGCCCAAATACAAAATCGGCAAAAAAAATAAATAAATTTCCCAAAAAGAAAAGTACGAAATTTCGCCCGATTATGAATGCCACACTTAATCAGAGCCTGGTGACAATCTCCTAGTGGTTTCTTGCAAATGTTTTTAGAAACAGAACCATAGTAGCATATATGGAATAAACTCCACGGAGAAGTCTTCCCAGTTTCTTTCAATGAAGATAAATTCAAGTAAAATGTCCGAAAATACTAATCCCTCTTCACACCTCCTCCTCAAAACCCATTTTTATGATGTCAACACAATGCACTGCATTAAAAGGGCGTCCCGAGTGTTTATTTTCTTTCGACAACCCATAAATATATAATTTAAAAGTAAAATTTTCACCAAAAAACCTAAATACAACCAACATCTGGTCACTTTATACCTTACTGCTATTACGATTATATTGTCACCAATATTTTACATACCGGAAATTGTCACTGTTGCATTGCATTTATTGTAAAAATGCAAAATCCATAAAAAACGCGCATGTTTTCTATTACTTTTGTTCTCTTTTAAGGACTTGAAAAAATACTTCCTTGTATAAGTTGTTCTCTAATATGCATATGTCTGCCTTACTTGAGCTTTCTCTCTCACTTGTAAGCTCTCTTTTGCATTTAGTCTCTCTCTCTTTTGGTCTGAGTGTATTATTTCGTTTCGTTATTTTTTTTTTGTACTTTTGTGATAAACATAACACATCCTATATACGAGTACTTAACCTTTTTCATAACAGTTCTTTACTCATCTTCAGTTGCCGGGTCATTTGTTATTGCACAAAGCAAAAATAGCAAAAAGGATTTTTTTGTTGTATTTTGAATACACAGTACATAGCGCAAGCAGTATGTAGTTTGCACAAGGCCAAACATTATAATCTTTTTTCTTTGATGTGTTATGCGTTTTACGTTTATGTATGTGCGTTCCTTTGTTTGTATGCATGCATGTATGTGTGTGTATGTATGTGAGTGTGGTTGATTGTGTGTGTGTGTGTTTTTTTGTGTAATTGTATGTGTATTTGTTTGTTTGTGTTTTTGTTTACACAATAGTTTTATACTTGTACTACAGCTGCTGATAATTGTTGTTGTTGTTGCTGGTGTTGTTGTTATTGCTAACAGTTGTTGCCACTGTTACCATCACCATCATCATCGTCATTAACAACAACAAAAAAATGAAAACAACAAAACCATCATTATTATCATTAACGTCATTATCGTCATCATTATCTTGTTGTTTTCGTATGGAAGTGTTGTGTTTGTACAATATTTTTTGTTTGTTGCTGTGTAATCTTACGGTATTTGATAACAACACCTAAAAATGATTGAGAGGAAGAGCACTAGGATGTAACACAACAAGGCAGGAATAGCATTACCATAGTGTCACTGTGTTGTGAGTTGTGTGCATGTGTCTGTTCCTATTTGAGTGTGTGTCTGTCTGTGTGTGTGTGCGTGTGATGAATGATGGTTTGAATTCACATAGTGGGTGTTAGTTTACATTTAACTTAATGGTGTTGTATTTTAATTAAAATTGGTTTAAATTTAATGAAAAGAAAAAGAAAACTTATTCCTTAGCAATTCCTTTTGCAGTTACGAGTTTTTGTGTTGAGTTCTTGATGATGTGGTTAAGTTTTTTTTTATTGTTTTATTTTTTGAATATTCGACTTAGAGTGTAACTGTATGAGACGGTTACTGTGACCTAATGAATTTTATTGAATTTAAAACAAATTTTAGTTAATTTAGTGTTAAATGCCTGCTTGAGAATCCAACTGTCCATCAGTTCTTCTATATTCCTATTTGTTGAAAGCACTTGAGATCTCCGCCCTATTAACGATGAATGGGTAGAAAAATACCTAAAACCAGAGCAGTCTCAGAAAAATTCCGTTAACAATTAGAAGCACCCGAAAAGTATTGATAAATTTGAATTGAAAAATAAAACTAAAAAAAAAATTAAGATTCAGATCGGAATCTTCAGCGGGGCATATGTGTAATGTGGTTTTTTACTTGGCTGAGGTAGTTCAGTTCCGGCCAAGGAGTACTCTAGGACCCACAAAACCTTGAGTGAAAAGACGTTGGTTAACCCTTTCTTGGGCTTACAAATTAATCTTTTATTTAAATTAAATGTAAATACAATATGTTAAATGTATTTGTATTATATCACGAACAACACTCCTTCTTCTCCACTATATTTAGTCACTTATTGTTAGTTCGTCGCTATGATACGAATGACGCTGTATGACGGGTGCGACAATGACACAATTGCTCTACTTGATGATGACTGGACAATCGGGATACAGGTAATCGGTGCAAAGTTGTCGATCCTTGGAATGTTAGCAAACAGGTACTCGGTGTCGGCTGGCGGTAGACGGTCGGAAAATGAGGCAGGATGGTAATTGGCGTTGGACTGGCAGGTCACAGCTCAGTACTATCGGCGACGAAGGCAGCAATGGTGGCTAGTGTTGGACTGGCAGGTCACAGCTCAGTATTATAGTTGGTAACTGGCACACTGGCAGGTCACAGCTCAGTGAATGACGGTGATGAAATAAGGCAGCAGGAAAACACAGTACCCGAAGGCACGAGAAGAGCACTGTACCCGAAGGCACGAGAAGAACACACTACCCGAAGGCACGAGAAGAACACTGTACCCGAAGGCACGAGAAGAACACTGTACCCGAAGGCACGAGAAGAGCACACTACCCGAAGGCACGAGAAGAGCACTGTACCCGAAGGCACGAGAAGAACACACTACCCGAAGGCACGAGAAGAACACTGTACCCGAAGGCACGAGAAGAACACTGTACCCGAAGGAACGAGAAGAGCACTGTACCCGAAGGCATGAGAATAACACACTACCCGAAGGCACGAGAAGAACACTGTACCCGAAGGCACGAGAAGAACACTGTACCCGAAGGCACGAGAAGAACACACTACCCGAAGGCAAGAGAAGAGCACACTACCCAAAGGCACGAGAAGAACACACTACCCAAAGGCACGAGAAGAACATTGTACCCGAAGGCACGAGAAGAACACTGTACCCGAAGGCACGAGAAGAGCACTGTACCGGAAGGCACGAGAAGAACACACTACCCGAAGGCACGAGAAGAACACTGTACCCGAAGGCAGGAGAAGAGCACACTACCCTAAGGCACGAGAAGAGCACTGTACCCGAAGGCACGAGAAGAACACACTACCCGAAGGCACGAGAAGAGCAGTAATGCCAACTTTTTACAGGCAAAACGCGCAAAACAGTGGCTCAAAAAGCGCTTAAACGGTTTTAATATAAATTTTTGTAAAATCATCAGGCCTATTCTCTGAAAAAGTCTAAAAAATTACTTAATATAATTTTCAAACTTAATTTTTTTTTTTGATTTTTTAATAAAAACCAAATTTTTTTTTAATTTCAACAAAGTTTCCAATTTTTATGGTTGTACTACAGAATCTTCGTGAAAAATATGGATTTAAGACTGTCACTGTGACGTTTCTGTTGTAAAATGTCCCAGCAAAACTTTGGTAATGGGTATTGATTATATAACACATTACCAGGTAATGTATATACCTTATTTGTAGCATTATTTTAGGATGTCTTACCAAACATTTGTTCCACAACGTATTATTTTCAAGTGAAAAATAGTGAATTACTAATAATTTGATACGTAATTCATGATTATTAGAAAAAATGTATTTTATATTTATTATTTCTAAACATTAAATCATGGATGACTTATATTTGGTTACATTATGTATTATTTGAAAGTTTGAAATAATGCATTATTTATAATTGGATGCATAATGCATTACAATAACATAAAAAATAATTATTTTATAAAAAAATGCATAAGTTTAAACTAGAGATGGGCTCACGACAGGAAATTTCTAACGGCACACACTCACGAGCATATTTTATCTACTTACACTCACTTACAACCACGTGAGTAAATTTAATACAAAATTACTTTTTCACTACTCGTAACACCTTATATATTATCTTCTGGTATGCGATTTTATTTCATTTCTCGTAACCTATAAAATATCATATATTTTACACCTTACTCGTATTCTTCGTTATAAATTTATGACTTATTTTATACCTTACTGGTATTCTTTGTGATAATGTGGATGCATTACTTTGAGTCTCATCGCCTGTTAAAATCATCAATGCTGCAAAGTATAAAATAAGAGATCCTATACCTTATTTTATACCTTATTTTATAATCTAAGTTTTGCTGGGGTACATTTTTTTATGTAGTGATTAGTTATAGAAAGAAAGCGAAAAAGGCGCTAAATGAAAAAGTGAAAACGCGCCAGTTTAGCGCCTTTTTTAAAAACGCGCTAGATTTAAAAAATGCGCTTTTTGGGTGGTCAGAAAGAGCTAAATCTAGCGCGAAACGAGCTGAGTTGGCATCGCTGGAGAAAAGCACACTACCCGAGGCACGAGAAGAGCACTGTACCCGAAGGCACGAGAAGAATACACTACCCGAAGGCACGAGAAGAACACTGTACCCGAAGGCACGAGAATTTATTAACTAGAGTGCAACCTAGGCTGCCCTCACAAAAATTATTTGTCACTGCCCTTTATTAAAGGCCAACAGAATCTCGACTGGTGTACGAGTCTCTGTAGTGAATGATAAAATAGACTTTTGTCTAAATCTCAACTTGCCCGTTTGTGTCTCAAACTAAACTACTTAAGGCAATGGTTTATTTAACTAAACGAGAATTGCTTGTAAGATCAACCAAAACAAGAAATCAAATAAAAATAACTCACCCAGTACTGCTATTGGTCGAATGATTTTGTACACATACACACACACACACATATGTATGTATAAAAAGAATGTATTAGGGGGCAGTGTTGGTATTTGAGAATTTTCAATTAGTGCCAAGTTGAAGGCTAAAAAGGGCCAAAATGGGCTGAAAAGAGACAAAAAATCAATAATTTTCTTATTAAATTCCACGTAACTAATTCCTTTTTTTAATTGCCAGTTTTTACAGTAAAATTATCTCTGCGGTAAAGGAGAGGTTCTAGAGTGGTGCATTTGTATGAAAGGAACCTGTTACTTTAATTTGGCAAGATCTTAGGACGTGTTTAAGTAACACCTTATGACATGCCCCATAACTAGTATATTCTGGTATTCTATGACCAGGTCGCTTGGAATAATCCATAAGGTGGGTTTTTCGGAACAGTTGTTCCTGTAGGACCAATCAATTTCCCACAGGAGTTTTGTTACCATTCACTTTGAAATCATAAATTTAAAGAAAACAAAAACTTACATCGTTGCAATAAATTGTAGGATTCTTAAAAGGGGAAAGGTGATACTTTGTGCCCTTTTTCTAATAATTAAATTTATGTAAAAATATTTTTTTTTTTATTTGGACAATATTTGCAGAGAATAAAAAAGGGCCAAAACTATTTTTTGTGGTGCCACAGACCATTCAATAGTGCTAAAAATGGCTCTATTGTGCCACATTTCCCAAAAGTGTTAGGGGGGCTTTTATATGGGGTTATTTTTATTAAGGTGGCGTTTTCTTGTTGGGATTCGGAAATTTATACATAAAATTTGAAAATCGGTAGAGTAGACGGAAAATATCTGGTAATTATTATTAAATATGTATGTAGCAATGAGGGCGGCTCTTTGCAACGTTACATATGTCAATAGTTTTATAAAGTTAAACATTTTTGACATAAGTGGGTTTGGAAAGTTTGGAGAATGGACTTTTGGTGCATTATAGTACAACATATCTTCTATTAAAAAAACAAAAACCACCCAGATAGTTTGTATGTTAGGCTGGTCCTTAAAAAAAATTGTATTTCTGCACAGGACACCCCCTCAGTTTATTAAGATTCGTGAAAAAGTAATCCCAAATTTTTTTAAAAATTTTCGAAAATGTTGTTAAGGTCACGCCGCACAGTGTAAGAATTTTGATAATTTTATTCACTACACTGTAACCAAAATTTGTTGAAATTTACCCAATATATAGTAGGAAACTGGACTCCTACTATAAATAGGGTAATTTTACTCTAAATGTGTAAATTGACCACTAGTGGTCAATTTAAATAAAAAAGAGGTGAATAAATATAACAAAAAACAAAAAAAAAACATTCGGCGCCAGCCAGCATTGAACTCGACACCGTCCGATTTCAAAGTACACTTCTTAACCACTATGCTACGGAAGCTTATACTTTTATCTGGCGTTTTTGTTATTTAACATGTGTGTATGTATGTTGGTTAACAATTTTATTTACACATTTGTGTGTAAAATATTTGAATTAACGGATAATATTTATAATTTGCTGTGTTTAATTGGTTTAAAAGTATTTTACGCATTTTGTGCTGATATTAACACAAAATTCGTGCTATTCAACTAAAATTTACCCAACTTATAATAGTAAGTTTAGATGCGGTTTTTAGAGTGAAGGTATGATTGAGAACTGTTTTGAGACAAGGAATCTGTATTTGCTTATAACAAAAATTAAATAAGCAAAGAATAACGACTGTCTAAACATCAGTAATGTTGCCAGACGTCCTGATATTGACACCACACAGAGACCAAATATAACAGTCATATATATCTTTTTGTTTTAAAAAATCACTAAACGAATCGTGAACCTATATTCAAAATATGCCAACTCAAATTTGACCGAAATGAGTTTCCGATGGCAAATAGCTCCCCTATGCAAGACCCAACTGTGGTAGAAATTTCAGAGCAAAAAAATTATTTTTTGTCGTTTTACATCCATTTTTGTTATTCTGCTAACTCAAAGTAGATATTTTTTTGGTGAAAATAAATGCCAACTCCCATTGTAAATTTCCAAAAATTTATCAAAATTTTTTTAAAATAAAAATTAGACCACGTATCTCATTGCATTTGCCATGCTGAACACGAATCTGGTAAAGATTTTGATATCTAATGGCTAGTTTTTGAGATCTTGATATTTTGGTTTTTTCAAAAACAGTAAAAAATAACAGTTATTAAAAACTTTTTGTTCAAACAATTTAAAATAACTTTTATTTTGTATTTATTAAAGTAAATAACTGTTATAACAATTATTTTTTAAAAAAATCAATCAATGTTTATATCTTTAAATCAATGATTGAAGTATTAGCTATCAATAGGATTCTTTTGCATGCGTTTATTTTAGTTTTATAAAAATAACTCAAGTTATTTAAAGCTAAACGAGTTTTTTATAACAGTTATAAAAAATTAAAATTTTTTTATTTCTGTTATTTTGACGAGATATTTATATAAATCATTTCAAACTGTTATTTTTAATTTTTATTTGAAAAAATATTTTTGAACAGTTAAATTTGATTTTTTCAATAAATCTCATAACTGTTATGGACTCTGGTTTTTTAATATTCGCATTTTACCAAAAGCCAATGCTATTATTTGTGACTATTATAATTGCGCAGACTTTTTCTCAATTTAAGTATTGGTGATGGAGCCGAAGTTGAAATAAATAATTCATATGTTCTGAGATAATTTATCTGATATTGTTCTACATTAAACGGGAGCAATGAGGATTTGCAATTGAGGATTAAAATTTGAGTAACCGAAAATTCGAAAAGGAATGAACGGCAGCGAGGATTCTGTTGGAATGACATTTTAAATTAAAGTGGTAAATGCAATAATTAGGTTATGTTAAATCCAGCCCAACACATTTACTCTATTGCGCAAAAATATTGCAAATGTGTTGAGGACCTCAATCTACTAATATTACACCGTCCGACAGCCAATATTAAACATGAACTGGATGATATACGTCTGAAAGTAGAGATCAAATGGAGTACAACTGCATTTACAGTTTTTAATTTCGTGATCAGAATCTGAGACTTTTTCTAAAGGAAAAATGTCTCAAAATATGAGTTTTTTTCTATAGGAAAAATGTCTAAGAACATGAGTCTTCCCATAGGAAAAATGTTTCAGAATCTAAGACTTTTTCTGTAGGAAAAATGTCTCAGAATCTGAGATTTTTGCTATTGAAAAAATGTCTCAGAATTTGAGACTTTTCTGTAGCAAAAATGTCTCAGAGTATGAGACTTTTTTTATAGGAAAAATGTCTCAGAATCTGAGACTAATTCTATAGGAAAAATGTCTCAGAATCTGAGACTTATTCAATATGAAAAATATCTCATAATCTGAGTCTGTTTGTATAGGAAAATGTCTCAGATTCTAAAACTTTTACTATAGCAAAAATGTCTCAGAATGTCTCTATAAGAAACATAGCTCACTATCTGAGACTTTTTTCTTTAGGAAAAAGGTCTCAGAATCTTAATTTAATACTTTACTTTTATATTTCAGAACCATTGAAGGGTGTCCGAAAATCCAGAGCTGGTGAACGTGAAAACCATCAAGCCAATATGAATTTGTTATTGTTTTTTTTTATTATTTATTTGTTAAAATTTTATAATTTGTTATTTATAGTATACTGTATAATTTTAATAAAAAAAAAATAAAAATAAAAATATTAAAAAAAAAAAAATATTTAAAAAAATTAAATTTTTTTTTTTTTATTAATTTTAGTATGTATAATGAATTTTAATATTTTAGAAATTATAAAAGATATACTACCTCCGTCCCAAAATAATCTTAACATTTCTATATTTTGGCTGGGATTATGGAGGATTTTTTGAAAAAGCTTTGTTTGCTTTGTAGCCCAGGAAAATAAGTAGAAAATAGAGATGGGCACATGAGCAGATTAGAGCGTGATTCACGTGATTCACGCGTGATCACGCGTGAGTGTGATTGAATTCCATTTTACTCACGTGATTGTGAGTGAGTGTGAGTGAAGAAAAAAATTGCGTGAGTGAGTGTGCGTGAGTAAGATTTTTGCGTGAGTGAGTGTGCGTGAGTCGATTTTTTTGCGTGAGTTTGCGTGATTTATTTTCTTTTCATATTTCCTTTCGTACCAAAAAAAGCAACAAAAAAATTGTAAAATTTGACTTAATTTAAGATTTCGTCCGAAAAAAGCAAAACAAAGATGTAAAATGTCGCTGAACTTTAAATTTTGCGAATTAGAAATTTTAGTTTTTTAAATTTTTTTTGTATAAATAAGAGTTTCGTGAGTGTGAGTCAGCGTGAGTGTGAGTGAAGCTTGCGTGAGTGCACGTGAGTGTGAATTGTATTAAATTTACTCACGTGATTGTGAGTGAGTGTGAGTAGAAAAAATATTCTCGTGAGTGAGTGTGCGTGATTCAATAATTCCTGTCGTGAGCGTGAGTGAGTGTGAGTCAAAAGTCACTCACGTGCCCATCTCTAGTAGAAAACATGGGCAATCTGCGGAAAATTGGATAGGTTCTCTGAAAATTTGCACAGACCTTTGTTTTGACAATATAAATAAGAAAAAAAAAAGTCCCAAGAAATCACCCGTGTCCTTTTCGCATCTCCCACCGTTTCTGAGATATTAAGGCCAAATTTCACAAAAACCCGATTTTTTACAGTTTTTTGATAATATCTCGCTTGATATGAGTCTTACGCTTTAAAATGTACATAAAAACGTTACGAAATTTCAGCTAAATTTTTAGTTAAAGTTTTTTGCTACATTCATTCTACGAAAAGTTAGCTAAATATTTTTAGTTAACTTAACTAAAAATTTAGTAGGCCCAAGATCAGGTGCTTTTTTAGTTAAATTTAACTAAATTTTTTGCTTTACAGTTTTTTTTTTAGTGAATCATACAAACAGCAAATGGGAAAAAATAAAATTACAAAGAGGCTAAAGGGACAAATTGAATCCTAAGGATACTATATCTTGTTTACAATTCCAATTTTACAGTTAATGCATCCTTAGCATTATTCTCGGGTGTTTTGATTATGAAGATTTTGGAGCCAAAATATCTCTCGTGGACAAAAAGTTGTGCTTGGGCACGAACTTGCATGAGTCTTCAAACGTGAAAGTGTTCTGAATATTGTATATTTAATATTAAAATTTACATCTTGCCAGCATTTTTTAGCAAACTACCACAATTTCTATTTTTATCTAGCACAAATTTCGGTCAAATTTGCTGTTTTTTGTGTGACACTTTTTCAAATCATTTTTTTTTTTATAATTTTTTTACCTTCGGTATAGCAAATTAATTAAGAAAAATATATTTTTTCAAAAAAAGTTGTTTTTTTTTCCAAAAAAAAAAAAAAAAAAAAATGGAAAAAAAAATTTTCCAAAAATTTTTTTTGGAAAGTTTTTTTTTTTACAATCGATTTTTTATTGCCCTAAGAGACAAAAATCATCACAGAATAAATCATAGTGACCTTCCTTCATTTTTCGAATTTATGCCAAAAAAAAATGCATTTGGAACCATAGTGCCCCATAGGCTAGTTGGTTAGCCCTTCAATGTGGTGGTCGTGGGTTCGATTCCCACCATATCCCATGGTTTTTTTTCGCTACAATGCACATTGGGGCAGCTATATGTGGGCCCTTGGCAAAAAGTCAAAAACTGAAACCGCGTATTTTGAAAAACGGGCAGCACCAATGGAAAGACAACAAAATTCTGCAGATAACCTCATACTTATTTTTTATTTTTAGCTTGGGGTCTTCCTATAGAAAGGGTTCAAAGTCAAGCAAAACTATGTTAAATTAATGAATTGAAATAATTTTAGTGAGGATGTTTATTCTGGCTCGAGGTCATTATTTTCTTTACTAATTAAAACCATGATATTCTCATAGTATAATTTTCAAGAAAATTATTTTTTGTTTTAAATTTATTTATGTTGGTCATTTTTGCAAGACTTAATCGACACGTGTTTCGGAATTTGTCAAGATTCCATTGTCAAGATTATTTAGCAAAAATAGAAACGATATACTACAAAGTAGCAAACGAGTCTAATGACAAATCGTTTTTGCACAAACTAAAACATTAATACATATTCGACTCTATCCACAATGTGAATTAGAAAGACGAAGAAATTGTACTATGCTAGTAAGTAACAATTGTCAATAACCAACAAAAATATTTAAAACATTTTACATACGATAGTCCATTGGACTACAACAATATGTTTTTTGTTGCTGTGAATGAAATTATACCATTATTAGGGCTATTCATCACTATGGCGTGCCAACCATTATGTTCAAATTCTGATTAATTTTTATTAATAAATAAAAATTGTTTTATTCGACCTTTAAAATATCATATTTTGTGAGGATAATTTTAATTTGAAGGCAATGTTTGGAGCACTTAAAGATACATAAAACGTCCACACTCCGAAATTTTTTGAATGCCTCATGATTAAAAATTATGTTAAGAACATTTTTGGACCGTTAAAGCTATAAACACATGCAAAAAAGTTATACTTTTAGGGGAATTTCAAATAGGCTATTAAAAAAATAAAAATTAATAAAATTCATAATTTCAAAGGAATAAAAGTATACTGTGAATTGCACTGAATTGATACTACTCATATGTGGAATATAGAGCGACATGTATACAACAAGATTCCAAGTAAAACGGTTGCCTTAATTAGCCTCTAGGCCATGTTATCGCGGTTTTAAAAACCATCTAAAATCGAAAAAAAAAATATTAAGTGTTTTATAGAATTTAATTAAGAATCTTAAAAATTTCGGTATATAAAAAATAAGCAACAAAGGAGGATTAAGCGATTTTATATAAGTGGTTCCACACTAAATTTCCAACTCACAAATTTTATTCGAATGTATGAGAGGTTCCACACTACATGTCCAACTTGAAAATTTTATTCGTATTTATTCCGACCTTACTCTTTCGATTATCAATTCTGAAGTTACTATTTCGATATTTTTAAAAAATAAATACTATTTGGCGGTTTTATATGCAGGGTTTCACACTTAATTTCCAATCAAAAAATTTTATTCATATCAATTTCGAAGTTACTGTTTTGATAATAATAAGAGGGATTTATATATGAGTGGTTGCACACTAAATTTTCAACTCACGTATTTTAATCGTATCCATTTTTAATTTATTTTTTCTTGGAGTTGAAATATTACAATCTTTTTTTGCTTTTTAGTTAACATCCTTTTCGCTTTTGTAAAAAGTCTGCGAAAAGTTATTGATAGGTGTCAAAAAAATTGATTTTATTTTTTGTTAAATATAAATTTGCATTGTTTTCGCAAAATCAAAAAAATGGTTTTACCCAATAAGCACTTTTAAAATTCAAGTGCAAATCAAGTATAAATCAAGTGTAAATCAAGCCCTTAATTCCAGTCTATGCTTGAATTATACTTGAATTACACTTGAATTCAATAGCATTCTCCAGCAAAACGGATACTTGAATTCAAGCGCTGTTTTTACACTTGAAAACCAGTGAAAAGGCTGTAAAAACAGGGCTTGAATTCCAGTGTCCGTTTTGCTGGAGTATGCTATTGAATTCAAGTGTAATTCAAGTACAAATCAAGCAGGGGCTGGAATTTAGGGCTTGATTTACACTTGTTTTATACTTGATTTGCACTTGAATTTTAGAATTGCTTATAGGGTATACACACTTTTTACTCGTTTTTTTACATTTAATAATTTTTGCTTGATTTGTTCTCAAAAAACTTACACAATTTTTTTGCATGTTGTTTTGCAAAATGCTAAAAAAATATGATATTATTAAATATTTCTCATTCACATTTGTTGAAAAAAAAATAGTTTTTATTGTTTCTGAATTGTAGTTTTTTAATTTTTTTTTTTTGCATTTTTTTTTTGCAAACTCTTACATAAACCAGAAAGTAGATGTATTTTATTATTCCAACTGAGTTTGTTTTATTTTTTAACGTAATTAAAGATTTTAAAAACAAAAAATACATTAAACGAACATAATATTGCAAAATTTTCAGAATTTTGCAAGGTAACCATGAAATTTTATAATGCAAATATGATCTACAGATCGTCCCCTTTACAACGGTACCACACACTCTTATTAAAAATAGGCGGTTTATTTAATGCCAAGAATCGTAAAGGTTTGCCCCAATGTGCAATCTGACGACGCACTGTGGCGCCTTTTCCCTAAAAGCGTTTCAAAAATCCTAAAATTGACAGAAGAATTTGATAAAATGAGTGATTACATCTGATTGAAAACTCCTCACTGATTAAGAATCCAAAAACGTTTTTGAAATCGGATAAAAATTATGAAGTATAGAGCCACCCAAAGTTGGCAATTTTTCAGTCTGCCGAAAAAAGTTGAAACTTAAAAAAATTATATCATCTTTTAAATTGAATTTCAGGCAAACTATGCAACCGATCATAATTTTTTTGATGTAGTTTGAAAGGTATATTAATTCAAATTGAACGATATAAATAACTGGTTATTTGGTCGAATACTTTGTTTTTAGGCGCAGTTTTGCAAACACACCACATTTCGGTCTTTTTTTATATTTGATAGAATAGAACTAAAAAAGTGACGGTTTGTGACGGGAACTATTAAACAGAGGATGTTTAGTATTTAATACTCTAACTTATTCAATAAAAATTGGGTGCCCGTACTTACCCGTGTACATGAAAAAACAAAGAAACTGTAACAACTTTTATTACGAAAAGGAGATATTTTTAAAATATCCTAACAGATTTTGGGCAATTTTGAGATCCACTGGAATTTTTTACCAAGCTTAGTAGATGTATTGGTTTTTAATTTATTATTTTATTTTTTTGGCTTTTTTATTTGCTTATAACGCCCCCTAGCGGAAATTTTTTTCAATAAGTAACCACTTTGACGAGCTGTAACTCCTGAACGAATTAAGATATTTTAAAAGTTAAAATTTTGTATTTTTAATAAAACAAAGTCAAACATAAAAATTGCGAAAAACTTATGTTTCATCTCGGAATTTTTAAGCATTTTTTAAATAGACAAAGGTTTGTGTACAAAGAAAGAAAGTTATCTAACAAGATTTATTAAAAAAGTCTTACATTTGTTTAACCCTACACTGAAAAAAATAACCGTCCTGATATTAATGAAGCGGATTCATTATTTTGTTTTCATTACTTAAATGAAGGAATTCATAAGCTGATTGAAATTTCATGCATGTTATGAACAAATTTTATGAAACTTGTTTCATTGGATTTCATAATTTCATTAAAAAATATCATAAGATTTTTTAGAATTAAATACAACTCTGCGTTGCGAATAAGAGAAAGAAAACAGAACAAAAACATACAACGTTTTATTACACCACGCGTGTTTAGTCTAATTGTAATTTTTACATGTGTGTTAAGTTTTTTCTAATAAAATAAAATAATTTCATATTTTTTTGCTTTGTTGTTGAAACTTGTGTGTGTGTTATGCTGGTTATATCTAATTGAAATTACAAGTGAAAAGCTCCGTATAAGTGTTTCTTTTGACTTTTTCTTATAAAATATAATAAAATTTGCAACAAAAAAATAGTTTTTTAAGTCATTAAAATTTTATGATGAAATGTAGGGTAATTTGTGTTGTTCCATTGCTTCGTTGTTGCTACGTTTTGGCAGCACGTGTTTTTAAAGTCATCGCGTTTTTGTATTTTATAGTTTACCTTATATGGCAATTCAGACCAATTTAAGTTTGGAGTAAAATTTTGTTGTGTGTAAAAACTAGGTGAAAACCATAAAAAGTGTGCAAATAAGGGTCAGGTCACAGACTCAATTCCGTTCGGAAGTGGAATAAGTGGTTCACTCGTAAAACGCAAAGCAAATACTTTTTTTCGGAATGAAACCACTTTTAGCAATTCAATTCCACTTTGATTTTTGAAAGTGATTTCATTTCGAAAAAAAAAAAAATAGTTTTGCGTTTTACTACTAACAACTTTTTTTCAAATCCGATCGGAATTGAGTCTGTGACATGCCCCTAAATAAAATTTCAGTGACGGTTACAGTGATGGTTACATGTGACTTACCAAAATTGTTATTAATGCAAATTTTCACTTATGGGTGTATGATACGTGCTGTTTTTAGGTAACTTGTTCCTAACTTGATTAGGGGCTTTCTATGTAAATTTTGATAACTTTAACCAACATGAATTTATCGTAATTCCCATATCAAAACCTTAATAAAGTTAGCAACTAGTTACTTGTAAAAAGCAATTATCATACGCTCATTACCAACTACTATTCCACATTTAATCAATGGATATTTTCATACATTTTATGAAAAACTTCATAAAACGTTTCAAACAAGTTCTACGAATATTTTCATTATTTATATGCAAGTTTTCAATGAAAGGAACTTTAATGACACCAGTTTCATTAATCAAATGAAACCTGTCTTTGGTGGAAAACGTGAGTCATTTTTCATTAAGGTTAAGTCAATTTTCAATAATCTGTTAAAATTGAACCTACAGCTAATTAAAATTAGTGTTTTGAATTCTCATTGAGTTAATAGTTCTTTTTTTTATATATTTGAAAGTTTCCAATCATCTTTTTAAAATTTGCCTATGTCTTTAAGACATAAATATACTTGGTTTGTTTAAAAGGTGAAACTTTTTTTAAATATATAAGTTTTAAGTTAACTTTTACTTGACACAATTAAAAAATTACTTAAAAAAAACAAAAAATCAAGTAAAATTTTAGTTTTATAAATTGAAAATTTTCTCAAATTTGTTAGTAAACATTTATTAAATTTTAAATATCAAATGGTTTTCTGGTGCAAAATTGAGTAATATTTTACTCCATACCGTTAAAAGTTTCCGAATTTTTTTATAATTTTTTCTCTGTCGTATAAGAGTGGTATTTTTTCGAGACTTTAAATATGTATTCACGAGAATATCAGCGTGCGGACTGACCTAATTTGACGCACAAGAAGTTTACAAGTTATATTTTTAAAGATTTTTAGATTTAGAAATATCATTACTTTAAAAGATAGGATTTTTGCAGCAAAATAGGTCAAAAGGTGTCACAGGTCACAGTGCGGATGCGCTTTTCTTGAAGCTAAAGGAGATAAAATCCAAGTGCGTTTCAAACATTAAAAATGCCTTAAAATCTTCAAAACTTGTGATTTTTGCAACGAAAAAAAGTCAAAACGAGGCACTGTGCTGCAGTGGGCCAATGGCCATGTGGGCTTCTTATTTTTAAGCTGAAGGGGTTTCTTTCAAATGCTGTATAAATCTTGATAATACCTTTATTACTTTAAAATTTATAATGCTTACAACGAAAAAAGTCAAAATACGACACTGTGCACAGTTCCGCGCTTGACCTATTACCTTGCGGATCATATATTTTGAAGCTAGGGGAGTCTTCTTTCGAATGCTCTTTAAATTTTTAAAATATCTTCATTAGTTCAAAAGTTATGATTTTTGCAACGAAAAAAGTCAAAAGGCGCCACTGTGCGACGGTCATTGTTACCAGTTCTCGGATAGGTTGAATTTATTAAAAATGAGTTGTTAAAAAATAGAAAGAATAAATAAAAATAATTGATCATGTGATCAAATCTATTATTATATAATCTTGATGACCAACATAATTAAATTTAAAACAGAAAAATAATTTTCTTGAAATCTATTCTATGAGAATATCATAGTCTTAATTAGTAAAGGAAATAATGACCTCGAGCTAGAAAAAAACCTATTCAAAATATGATATTTTAAAGGTAAAAAAACAATTTTTATTTTTGAATCAGAAATTAAATTTTATTGTAATAAATTTTAAACTTTAAAAATTTTCTCTATATTACACCGTAAATCTTCTTTTTTTTAATCAATAAAAACTAGTAGCTAGATTGATAGTTATTACACTTGATGAAACATTTACTACAATCCCTAACAATTTCATCAAAAACGAAAACGATTACAAAAGAGAATTCCAACATAAATATACAAATGAAAGCAAAATGAAATAATTGCAACTCAGACAAAATAAAAAAATATTTCAAACACCTAATCTGTTTTAGTACAAAAAAAACTGAAATGATAAAAAAAAACGTGAACCAATTCACAAAGTAATGCAAAAGCGCTACAACAATGATAATACACAAAAAGCAAAAGCCTAAGCCTAAAGAGCAGTAGATGACATAGAACATACATTCCTGCACCCATTTACACCCACCAACAAACTACTACTACACACACACACACTAACCCACCCACACAGCCTTAACATGCATTCATCTAAAATATTACAGACATTATTATAAAAAAAAAAATAGCACTACAGCCTCTTTTTTTTTTTGTGTAGCCATCATCATTGAGTCTTTTATCCTTCAGTCATTAAAGTAAGGTAAATAATGTAGAAAAAAAGCAAAACATCAAAGAAACAAAACTATGTATATAGTCATTATTTGCTTTTAAATTTTTTATACAAAAAAGAAAAAAAAATGAGGAAAAATCCACTGAAAATAAAACTTTTTTGTGTTTTTTTTTTTCAGTATTTCTTTCGTTTTTCGTACTTTAAAAAGAACCTACACCAACAACAAATAATGTAAACATGCCACTCTGTTAATAACGCTGTTAAAATGAACGGCACGTGTTTCTCTCACACAACAAATTTTTTGCTTTTCAATACATATAAATATGTTTTGTTTGTATGTATGTGTAGAGTTAAACGCATATTTTAGTTTTGTTTTGATTTATAACTTCGTTGCAGTCAGCTGAAAATGTAAATACTTATACTTGCATATATACATACAAAATAAGAAAAAACCGTATATAATATATACCGCCTATATGTATACAATATGAATAAAAATGCAACAATGTCACGTGGTCTATTTGAGTAAGGATTTTTGAAAAAAAGAGAAGAGTCTTAAACAAAAAGAGTATTTTGATGAGTTTGCTAAAAGAGTCTTTTGCAAAGAGTTTAAACTCTCTTTTTTAAAAAATAAAACTGCAAGTGTATAGGTTACTTACTAAGTTTTAAGGCTATGTTACTCTCTTGTGCTAAATCTTTTAAAATTAACAGTAATTTTCATTTTTTTTTTGAGTAATAACTGTTAGTTGTATGTGTGTAAGTGTAAAAGTAAAGTTTAAAAGGTACTAAGAAAAACATACAGAGAGAGGGAGAGTATACGTTTAAACAAGAGAGCTTAAATGAGTGTTGCAAAGTTATATCCTTATTTTTACCAGTATTAAACACTGTTCTAGGATTTTAGTTAACGGTGGGGGTTATTTTTTTTTTTATTAATAATTTTTGGTTTGTTTCAAACATGTTGTTTACTTTGGTTGCAAATGATTCGTGTTAATAAATGTTAAAGTTGAACTACAGGTTTTTTTGTTTGTTTATTTTCTGTTCTTCTACATTGATGCTTTAAAAAATATATATTTACATATTTGTGTTAAATTTTTATTTTTTTTTATTATTTTTGCTACAACATATACTACATTTTGCGATTTGCTCCTCCCACTGTGTTTTAAATAATATAAAAATTAAGGGTTGGCGTTAAAATATATTTTATTAACAAAGTTTTGTTTCAAGTTTTTGATAAACAATGTCAAAAGTGTATGAAATAAAGAAAAAAGAAATTTAAAATGAAACCATACTGCACATGCCACTATTTTTCTTTTTTTTTGCTTTTTATCTTTGAAGGTTTTTAGTTTATTTACAATAGAGCTGATAGTTCTTTTTTTACACAAAGCTAAAAATAAATATGGGTTGAGTTAAAATTTTACTCTTTTTTTTTTAAAAAAAATGAACTTTGGGCTTAAAAAAAAGTAACAAATTGTATGCCTACCTCTTTATTAAAATAATAAGGTGGTGGGGCTTATATACTTTAGTATTAATAAAATTATGATTGGTTACAAAACTTAAAAAATCAAAAGAAACTCGTAAAAAAAAATGGCTTTGTTTATTTAAAGTGAAGGAGAAATATGTAAAAAAAAAATTAAAAATGTTGCCAATATGGCGGATAAATTTTTTTAATAATTGTTCGAGTTAACTCAAATTTTGTTTTAAGGGGGTCTTGGAGTTACTGAATCAGAATTACTGGCGTGAATTTTGAAAAAAAAAAAAAATGGCGGACTAAATATTCTTAGTAATGTTTGTTACATGTAATTAGAAAACAGTAATATTCCTTTTCGTTGTTTAAGCTAGCTGAAAGTGTGGCCTAGTAAATTTCCGGGTATGTTATCTTAAAATCGAACTGATAAAATTCAATATGGCGAAAACAATATGGCGCCAAGATTTTTTAACTTTGATCTAATTAAAAATTAGTTTTAAGAGTATTAAGAGTGTCTAAACCTAAATCTACGCACATAATTTTCATATATATATTTTTTTTTATTTTTGATATAAATATGGAAATGGTGTAAATGACTTACTTAGTTTCAAAAAAGCTTTTGGAAATGGTGACGACAAATTATTCACTTTTTTTTTCTTTATTTTGGAAATTCAATAAAAAATCTTTGAATTTAATTGGTAATGGTGTTACTGATATTTTCCATAATTCTACAAAAAAAAAAAACTAGAAATGAAGATAATTTTTTTTTTCCTACACTTAAGGCACTCTCTGAAGATAAAAAAAACTAATCAAGCCGTAAAACACTATTTTGGGTTAAATTATTTTTTTTTTTAAACAAATCTCGGAGCTGTAATTTCGCCATTTATCATTTCGAGCAAGTTTGGGCAACTTTGTTCGAAAGATATGGATCCATTCTATATATGAAAAAATATAGACTGATTGTATCGAACGGAGGATCGCTGAGGATTTTTTCGGCGCGAAGTAAATAACTAAAAAATCATAGTTATTTTCACAAAAATGCGAATTGTTGTCAGGAAAATGAGTTATATTTTTCCATACTATTTTCGTTACAAAGGCTTATATATAAGGGTAAACCCTGCAAATCAAAAGTTGATCATTAACAATAGGAATGTGTAAAAAAAAAATAAAAGGTATCTCCACTTACAATTTTTTTTTTTCAACTTTTTTATCTTTGAAAACCTGTCAAAAGAAATGGTGTTGGATCATAAAAATAAGTTCAGGAAACCAGCTCCTTTATATGTCCAACAAATTGGTATAGATATTTTTTGAGAAATTAAATATAAGGACTTTTGGCCGGAAATCGATGAAATTTTGTAAAATATTTTATAAATATCTATACTTGTCTTATAATGTTACTATTAATTGCAAATAAAATAGGAGAATCTTGGCAAATTTTCCTTTATTTTCTTTTACTAAATCAAGAAAAAGGATATAAATAATGTTCTTTCAAAATTTTATCAAAATATTTTGTTTAAAATTTTAAATGATATTTAAGGACAAAGTTTTGAAATTACATAACTTACCTCCTTTTTCCTGATATGTCAAAATAATAAAATGGGAAAATTAGCGGAAATCCTATTATTTTATTTGCTATAAATAGTGGCATCCTAGGACAAGTACAAATATTTTTAAAAAATAATTTCCAATAATTCATCGAAACAATAAAGTCCTTTAAAAAGGAAACAGGATCAAGAAATGAAAAACTGTAAATGCAGTTTTATTACATTTAATCTCTACACTGATAGAAATTTGTACATGACAATAATGAAAATCTACATTAATATTATGAACAATTACGTTAAAAAGGAACTTATGTAGGGTTTCATTGAATTAATGAAATAGGTATCATAAAATGTAATTGCAAGAACAAGTTTCAATAAATTAATGAAAATTGTTTATCCAAAATATAAATTATATTTTATGAAATGTTTAATTTCTTTTATGAAAAAAGTATTTAACTCTTATGAAATACTTTCATTGAATAAATCCTTTTTATTTTTGAAATTAAATACTTTCATTGAATAAATGCTACTTTTTAAAATAAAATATATGTATGTATGAAATTGTTAAGATTTTTTAATACAATTAAAAATAATAAAACAATATCCGTGCCGGTGCAATGCACTTCAATATACTACATTAGTTAAACCACGAAGCAAAACAGCGAGAATTTAGTAAATATAAAATTAATAATTTATTTTTTATTTTAAATTTCATAAAAAAGTCTGAAAAAATCACAAAATAACCAAGCTAAAAAAACACTTTCACATATTTTTTATTTTATATCTATAGATTTCACTCAGATTTCTCACACAAAATTTTAATATAACATTAACTTTTAATAGATAAGTAAAACCCCGAAATAATATAAAACAACGCAAGTTAATTCAATATTTATAGTCAATCAATAACATTTCATTTTAAATTTCGTATGAAAATTCTAAGAAAAATCACAAATTATTTCGTGCCGCTCTGATCAGCTTTGCCGTAAACTAACAGACGCGATACGACAGGTGTCAAGAAAAGCAAATTATATAAACAAAACTTAATGATTTTTTTTAATGAAACTACGAAATTGAACGAATAAAAATTAATGAAAATCTTGCACAAGATGTATGAAATTTCATTCAGCATATGAAATATTTCATTGTTGTAATGAAACAACGTTAATGAATTCCATTCATTAGTGATATGAAGCGTTTTTCTATCAGTGCAACATATTTTTTTTCAACTCAATTTTTGTTTTTTCATCAAGACTTTTTTTTTATCAAAATAATTTTTCATAAAATTTGTGTACATCAAAAACATTTTTTTAAATTTTTTTTATAATTTTTTCAATAAATAATTTTTTCACCCAAAATTCTATTTTCATAAAATTTTTTTTTACACTGAGGGAAAAAAGCATATTTAAATCAAAAATTTCCAATTTTATTTTAAATATGCTACATATTTTTGAAAAAATATATAATTTTAATATTGATTATGATTGATTTTAAAATAACAAACTTGTTTTAAAATTGCCTCCTTTTTGTTTTAAATTTTACCAACTTTAAATTTAATATGATGTCATTAACGTTCGTTACAAATTCAAATTTGAATTTTTATTAAAAAATCAATATTGTTTCATGCTTAATTTTAAGTTGAACAATTTCATTTTCTGACAATTCAAAACCATGTGTTAAATTTTAATATGAAAACATATTTTGTTGCGGTGGCCCCACATTCAGTATTTTTATTTGATACGTCCCTGTACTTTTTTTTTATATATACCACCCCGCCCCCACGCTTTAGGAAACGTCCATGGCTACGAAAAAAATTTTTGCGTGGCGGAGCCTTAGGGAAAATGATTTGGGCACCGTCGTAGTATAAGGCTGGCCCCAATAATTGTATATAATGAACGGTGAAAGGCCAGCCGTGCCCTTTTTCCTTAAATAATAATACGAGGAAGGAGCTTTGTGCAAGTGGGGGAGCCACAATTGCATAATACAATTTTCCCCACTCCTTCCAGTCTCAATCGGTGGGATGATTCACATTTTGCTAGCGGGAAGAGCCAATTCCCAGTGAAAGCATCGGGCTGTAGGGGGAAGCTTTTATGTCATGCAGACGAGTCGCACTGCAGCTAGCCCCCAGACTCTGAAATCTAATATCCAGGGAACACGCGTACTGAAGTTCAACGGAACTTCAGTACACGTGTCCGAAATCTGAAAAGAAGGAAAATAATAGAGAGAATACATTAGAAAATATAATATTAAATCTGAAAATGAATAGGAAAAAGATAATTAATAAAGGAAATTATAACAATACTTACCTCGGTCAATTCTCTATTTCTGACTTTTGTGAATGGTGGGCATTGTTAACATGTGTAGTAAAAATAGTGATGCCAGACTAGTTTTACGGGGTTTTTGTTAGTGTACCGGGAGAAAAGTATAGTAAAACGTTTTTATGAATGAATTGTGTATGATCTGTTATAATTTTACGTTGGATTTGAAATTATGTATAAAAACGGTTTGTGTCTAGATTTAGGGTAAGATGAACGGATTTCGATAAATAAAAATAAGAAAAGGATAGATAGTGAGTGATTAGAAGGAGATGAGGGTATGGACAAAATTTTAGATATACAGAAAAATCTTTTAATTGGAAAGTTTTAGTAATGTGTACTTAGAAAAGCCTCAGCCATCTTTTTTAAATCATAAATCAAAAAAGCGCGAGTCAAGTCGGACACAACCACCTCCGAAAGTTTGTTTAAAACAGTGGAAAGCGTATTTTTTAATAAAGTAGTATAAAGTGAATTCTTTTAAATTTAACAAAATTCGGTGAAAAGCCAAAAAGGAAAAAAAATAAAAACTTTAATTGTGAGATTCAAATAATAAGGAGTGTTAAAAGAAGGTAAATCATCACAGAAAAAAATATATAATGTTTTTTTTCAAAGGAAAAGAAAAAAATAATAAAATAGAATTTTTGTACAATAGTGAAGGCTGCCTTGTGAAACGTAAAGGGACGAAAATCTTAGGAAAACTTCCCGCAGAAAAAATAAATAAAATTGAGGAGAACGTAAGTGTACTTTTCTGTAGATTCAAATATTGAATTATAGGGATTTAAAGCAATACAATTTCTTTTAAATAGTTTGGGTCTAGAAGCCACCTGGTACACAGGACCATACTGGTAAAGTAAATTTGGTGGAATTTAATGGAAGTACCAGGCAAAAGTTCTCCCGTATATAGAAATTTGTAGTTGGAAGAAAGAAAAAAACGAAACCCTTGAAAATCGTTAAACCACAGGTAACCTCTTTTAGAATTTGTAATGCTCCAGGACTGGAAAAAGAATCAAAATTAATCGAAATCACATCAGAAAATTTTAATCAAGCGGCTAGACACCTGAACTTTTCAGGATTAGTGTATTTTAAGTATGTGTTAAATGTATATCAGTGAATGTCTATAAATTAAGTATTGGTTATTTGAGCTGGGTTTAATATTTGGATTTATTCCTCTTGGTGCCTCCGCACATTGAAAGGACAAAAGAAAAATTTTCAGGAGAATAGAAGAAAAAAATAAAATTAAGATTCAATAAGAAATATCCGGTGGTCAATAGCTAACAGGCGCATAAGGGCCTATTCATAGTGGTTTCGGAGAAATAATAGTTTTTTTTTATTTCGAATATATTTTTTATAGACAGGTTTCAAAGAGCTCTTTCAAACTAGCTGAACAGAATTAGGAAAACTGTTATTGATTTCCGGTATCCGGTACCGTGAATAGGAACATAAAATTATTACCATCTGTTATATTGGTCGTTACCGTCGCGAATTCTGCGACGCATATGAACGCATACCAACGCGTAAGTCTGGCTATACTTCTGGCGACTTATTGAATATGATTTATTTTTTTTTACACTTTTGATAATAATAATTTTTTTTATTTATTATTTTAATACAAGAAAAAAAAAACACTTTTTTATTATAATACTTTTTTTTTAAATTTGATTGTTAAGCAATTTTTTTTATAATAAATTATTTTTGGTATTTTTTTTTTTGTTTGGAAACTTCATATAAATATAGTGAGCTTTTGACATATTTTTATCATTGTGGTTGCCACTATAAAAGAACTAGAAAAGTATCGTTAAAAAAAACATTTCCTGGAAATCAGGGTTCGCAGTATTGGATCATAGGATCGTTCTAATTTGTAAAGAAAAAAAAAAACGTTATTTTGTTTTGTTTAAAAATAAAATCTATTAGTATTTGTTTAATTGTAGTGAGTAAGGTCAGCACCAGTTTAACTTTAAGTTTTATGTATTTTAGTGTTAGTTTAGGGTTAAGGTTTTTAAATAAATTATGTCTTGAGATTGATTAGAAAAAAAAATCATGAGTGAATAGAGTATTTATTTAGGGGTGGTTGAACATAAGGTAAGTGGTGAAGCGTGAGCGGGTTTGAGGGGTCACGATGACAGGTTAGGACATACGTGTGACCATGGTTGGGTTGGGCAGCTGGAGTTCAATATCTATACTCCCAATTCTAAAGTGTTGTGTTGATAGATTATACCTTTTTGTTGTTGTTTGTAAATTTTTTATTGGAGCGGTCCCTGGACTAGTATGGAGGGAGGGATTCATACCCTTGGAAGAGTCTGTTCGTCAGCTGGTCGGCCGATTCATACTAGTGCTATTAAGGTCCCGTAACAATTTAATTTAAATAATTTCATAGTAAGAAATTTTTTGACGCAAATACAGACATTTTGGCAGTCAAAGGAAAAATTTGTGAAAAAAATAAAAAAACCTAACATTTTATCAATAAAAATTAACATTGCAAGGAAATACCAAAAAATAAAGGTAAGTGAATTAATTGTTATGTGTTTTTGCATACATATGTGTTAACAAAATCGTTTTGCATTTTTTTAGCTTTAAGTACGTGTTTTGGGAAATGAAGTTTTTGGGAATGTATGATGAAATGGTGTTCCTGGATTATTACCCTTAGCCAACTCACAAATTTATTAATAGAAGGCTAAGCAAAAAGATGTTATTAGTGAAATTGTAAGTAATGTTTATTTTTTTATACGGTCTATTGAGTCTTGCTACATAGATGACCATTTTTTCTGATTGTATAGACTGGGTTCTTATATAACATAGTTTTATCAGAATTTTAATAAAAAAGTGTAATTTTCTGTTTAAATTTTTAATAAAATGTTAATAAAAACATTAAAAATTTTTGTTTTATTTATTAAAAAATATTGGTTTAGGACATCATAAAAATAAAATTACATCAACGTTAAATCAAAATTGGTTTCAATTTTAAATTAAAGTAGAAAAACTTTAATTTTAACATGAGCGTATTTATTTGGTCATTTTAAAAATAAACATGAAAATATTTAAAATAAGTAGAAACAAACTTAGTTCTATTTCGTCACTGTTTTATATTTGTTTTAAAGTTGTTTCTGCTTGATTTTAAAATTTTTTTTTTTAATTTTAATTTTTAATTCTTTTTTTTTTTTTAACATCTCGGGCAGGCAATATTTGACTTCGGCATGAATATTTTCCTTGAGCTCGTTGGTGATCTGAGGATTGTTTCGTACATTTTCCTTTTTAAGTAAACACACAAAAATACGTCTGGAGGGTTCAAATCTGCAATTGAGGGTCAGTTGTTGTCGCCCTTATTTGACATCACACCTCCAGGGAATTTTAACAGGCCATTTAGATTTTCAGATTTGACCACTTTGGACTTATTTTTGTGGGGTTATTTGAAAAGAAAAATATACGCCAACAATTTTCAGACCAATGACGAGCTCAACATCAACACTTCGAGATGCTCGAAAAATGGAAATGCTTAAAAAAGGCACATTTTCCTGTCGCCAATGGAGGCGGCCATTTAACTGATGTTGTATTTGAAAAGTAGTCAAAAATAATAATAAATGTATCTCCCATATAAAAATCGGTTGATTTATTTTTAAATTATTCAAAAAAAAAAAAAATTATGTATGGGTCCAGTTACTTTCACAAAATTCAACTGAAAAATTTCAATTGTCCAGTTATTTGACTTCTAGTATCTGACTACCCTACTTCCATGTGGGCGGAATTCCACAATAGGGCGCTGCACCAGTCATGTAACCCATCATTTTCAAATGATGGCTCAAGGTCAACATATTTGAATGAAATTTAAAATAGGTAAATATTTTATTATTCTGAACGTATTTCTGAAAATTTTGGTATAAATTATGGCAACATGGGTCCATGGGTTAAAAAAGTTATAAGCAAAATAGGTCCAGAAAAGTTTGTATTTTTTTGTAGTCAGTGTTGTTGTTGTTATTGTTGTTGTAAAATGTAGTTTATGTTTTGGCGTTGCTTGCATAATGTGGTACTGCAAAATATCCCTCAAATGAAATAAGTCCCAATGAATTTAGCACAAAAAAAAAAAAAATTAACTAGTAATTCCCAACTTTTAAAAATGAAGTAGTATCTCCCAAAGAAAAAATAATAAACAAAAATACTAAAAAATAAATATCTCAGAAAAAAAACTAAACTCCCAATATTTGAAAGTTAATAAAATCAAAATAATAACTCAAAAAAATAAAGAACTCGCAATGAAATAAGTCCCAAAAAAATTAAATAAGTCCCCATTACAGGAATCATGTCTACTTCTTGGTCATAGTCCAAAAATTATGAAAAACATTTATGCTACCTCTGTGAAATTTATTGTGTTTGTCTTAGTTTTTATAAACCGGTTAACCGAAAAACCGTTTTTTTCCCCAAAATATCGGTTTTTTTCAAACCGGTTAACCGGAATTGAAAATTTCCGATGCACCGAAAACCGGTTTTTTTCTGTCGGTTAACCGGTTTCTTTAAATACGTGAAAAACGGATTATTTTTGCAATTATTAAGGGTTTTTACTTATATTTTATGACATTATCAAAATTTCGTTAAAAAACCTTCTAACATCTACAAGAAACAATTTTCCAAATGGGGATTTTATTCAGAATCTGGTAAATATTAAAAATTCACATTGTTGTAAGCAAGTTTTGGGCACTTTCATTGAAAACTTTATAAGTGACTGTTAACCAGATAGTAAAATTCCTGTTAATGGAGAGAATGCCAATTATATAACATCGAAATAAAATACGGTACTGCAATTTAAAACGAAGTGATGTGTTTTTAAAATAAAACCAATAAAAGTTAAATTAAAGCCCAGGAGAATATGGGAAAATAAAAGCACCGTATTTAAATACCGCTATTTTGAAAAGGTATCAGTTGCCAACTTTACTGAAAGAAACAAATATGTTAACTTAAGTTATATATTCGCTTTTGTATTTAATAAAATTTATCTACTTTAAAGTATTTTTTGGGTTTGTCAGTTAAAGAAAAAAAAAAAAAACGGTTAACCGGTTTTTTAATTCCGGTTTAACCGAGAAAACCGGTTAACCGAAAAAGCTGATTTTCGGTTAACCGAGAAACCGGTTTTCCAAAATGTCGGTTTTTTATAAACACTAGTTTGTCTGTTCAGGGTAAAATTACCAGTTTCTCAAATACTTCGAAAATGGCGTCTTAAAAAAATTGGTTTTGAATATTAGAAAAATATAAAAAACGGGGTTTGGAAACTGTTAATGACAACTTCTTCTGTAAAAAAATGGAAAATCTAAAAATTTATTTCAGAGTGTTCGGTTTAGAAAAATATATTATGGTATAATATTGGCCTAAACTTCTGGATAAACTGACTAAATAACTTAGAGATGGTCACATGAGCAGATTAGAGCGTGATTCACACGGGAGTGTGACTCAATTCAATTTTACTTACGTGATTGTGAGTGAGTGGAGAAAAAAATTGCGTGAGTAAGATTTTTGAGTGAGTGAGTGTGCGTTAGTTGCTTTTTTGCGTGAGTTTGCGTGATTTATTTTCTATGTTAAAAAATAAAGTTGTTCAAGCTCGAGGTTTATTTTTTAACATACACTCAAAAAATTATGTCATTAACTGTTTGTAGTTTATTTAAAAAGTTTTCCGTTTAGTCGTTTTTAAAAGAAAAAACATTTGTTTGTTGTTCAGTTTTTATTAATGACTACTTCAGTCCTTTGTTTTAAAAATAACACACTAAAAAATTAAGACTTTCATTTACATTCAATTTTTAAAGTCATTTATTTTTGTTCTGTAAGTAAAAACTACTGATTATTCTTTTGATTTTTAATAATTTGTGTAAGTAATTTTTTTTTAAATTGTTGGTATTTTTTAATGAAATATCATTAGTTTTAACCTACACAAGACAGTTATTTTTTTGTAGAAAAAAAAATCAAAAAATTATTTATAGAAATATAAAAACATGTTTGTATCAAGTGACTTTGGCACGATGGGTGGAGTGTCTGGCCAGAATGTAGTTGATTGCGGGATCGATTCCCCAAAAATTTTATTAAAAATTAAAAAAAAAATATTTCAATAAAAAATTGTAAAAAATTACCTACGAAATCATTAATTTTTATTGTTTTCGTAGGTTATTTTTTTGAAATTTGTTGGTAAAAATAACAGAACTATCATTAATTTTTAATGTTTTCGTTGGTTATTTTTTTCGAATTTGTTGGTAAAAAAGAGTGAAAACAAACGTAATTTTTAAATGTTTAATGTTATTTATTTTAGAAAATTTTGTCAACAGTAAAAAATAAATGTTGATGTTTGTTAAAACAAATGAATAATTACTGGAATGGTTTTCAATTGTTTATTCACTGGTTTTAAGTGTGTTTTTCATTTGTTTTTTCCTACAAAATATTTTGAGTGTATTAAATCTGAAAGGTCGAATAAAAAACAACTTTAAGTGATTTGTTTTCTCTTCATATTTCCTTTCGTACCAAAAAAAGCAAAAAAAAATGTAAAATTTGGCTTAATTTAAGATTTCGTCCCGAAAAAGGCAAAAAAAAAATATGTAAAATTTAGCTGAACGTAAAATTTTGCAAAAAAGACTTGATATTTTTTTGTATAAATAAGAGCTTGCGTTAGTGCACATGAGTGTGAGTTGTATTAAATTTACTCACGTGATTGTGAGTGAGTGTGAGTAGAAAAAATATGCTCGTGAGTGAGTGTGTGTTGTTAAAAAATTCCTGTCGTGAGCGTGAGTGAGTGTGAATCAAAAATTACTCACGCGCACATCTCTAAAATAAATAACTCGTTTGTTTAATCATAAGCATTTCGTTGGCTAAGTCGGCAAACCTGTCAAGTCCGTTTTTTTTTTTAATTTTTCAGAAGAGACAAAAACTGTCTAACTTTTGGTTAATTTTTTTAAATCTGTAAGCGCAGTTTTTTTCTTAAGTTCAACTTGTTTAACCCCCAAAAAATCATAGAACTCTAAAATAAAAGAAAGGAACACTTATAGGCTATTTTTGATCTTAGCATATTTGCTCTTTATAATTTTCTATTTTAAATGTGGACTTAGCAGATTAGCAGATTAGATTAGATAAGAAAATGGTCTTAACGTTAATCCGCGGAAAACTGAAATGGTACTGTTTACACGAAAGTACAAGATCGAAAATTTTAGAAAAGTCAGGGTCAATGGCGTTGAAATCCCACTTTCAAATCAAAAAATCATTTTTGAATTTTTAGGAATCATCCTGGACAATAAGTTATCATGGAACCAAAATACAGAGGAACGATTAAAGAAGGCAAATAATGCATAATATGCATGCAAGAAAATGTTCGGAAAAACATGGGGACTTGAGCCAAGGATCACGTACTGGATATACACTTCTATAGTAAGACCTATCTTACTCTACGGGGTTATGGTCTGGCACAAAGCACTTGAAAGGGATGTGACTCTTAGGAAATTCCAAAAGGCCCAACGGCTTTTAGGCCTTAGTGTCACTGGAGCCCTAAGGACGACATCAGCTGCATCCATCGACACATTACTGCATCTACTGCCAATTGACATCTTTGCTAAAGGTGAGGCTTATAAGGCATGCCTCAGACTAAAGGAGTCAAATTGGCTCAGACGCCGAAACTTTGGACACAGTAGCATGGACAATTTGGAAAATGTTGTCACTGACTACAAAGTGCCCAAATTACTTTTCGACCGGAAATTTAAAGTTGAATTTCCGACTCGAGAATTTTGGTCGGACTGGCGTTGCGCTCCAAATGACGCTATAAATATTTTCACAGACGGCTCCAAACAATCGACGGGAGTTGGAGCCGGTTTTACTTCAGACGTTTGTGATATAGAGAAGTCTTTCAAATTACCTTTACACTGTAGTATTTTCCAGGCTGAAATAGTTGCTATAGATAAGGCAGCCTCACAGTTTCTTGGGGAAACGGGTAAAATGATAAACTTTTACGTCGACAGTCAAGCTGCACTAAAGGCTCTAATGAGCTTTTGTACACACAGAAAACAAGTTTGCTAATTTCCAACTGAAATTCAGTTGTTGCAACAAAAAATCGGTGGATGCATTTGAAATAAGGTTGAAGCAACTAAATATCGGTAGTTACAAAAAACTTTTGTTATTACAACTGTCTTTTAATTTAACCAACTATAAAATTCGTTAGCCACATCAAAATATAGTGGCAGTAACCGAATTTTGAGTTAATGCAACTGAAAAATTCAGTTGGAAATTTATTTTTCTCTGTGTATTAAATCAAAAGTCGTTTTTAGATGTTACGAGAATCTTCAGAAACTATCCGGGAATAATACCGTATCTCTTGTATGGGTACCTGGACATAGGGGAGTAGATGGGAACGAGAAAGCTGATGAGCTCGCTAAGCTTGGAGCAGATGGCGTAGGAACTTTTGTTCATATTGAGCCCCCGATTCAGTACTATAGGACGAGAAGTGACTGTCGTTGCATTTCTATTGCAAACAGGAAATGGAGAGAGCTAAGCACGAGCAGTATCACCAGAAGAATCTGGCCGCATTACTACCTCGGGAAAACTCGCTACCTTCTCTCTCTTAACAGAGAGGATTGTCGTTTACTCACGGGAGTGGTCACAGGACACTGCCTAATTGCTTTTCACGCGAAAACTATGGGACTTATCTCGGATGCCAATTGTAGAAAATGTGATGAACCTAATACAGATGAAACAGTTGAACATATTCTGTGCAAATGCCCCGCATTGGCCAGACACCGCGAGCGAATACTAGGTAAAGCAGAAATCGAGAATCTGGAAGATATCGCCGCTACGGACCTTACGCAACTAAAACTGTTCGCAACATGGACTAACGCGTTTTATCCTCGTCGCTGAAGGAAATTGTGGTATCGCTATGGACCAGCCGGTCTATGCGAGGAGTCTGAACTTTAGGCTCCACCACCCCTAACCTAACCTAACCTAGCAGATTTTATTTCCATTTTGTGGACTTAACAGATTTTCTTGTATTTTTTATACCCTCCACTCTAGTGATAGAGGGTATATATAAGTTTGTCATTCCGTTTGTAACACATCGAAATATTGGTCTAGGACCCCATAAAGTATATATATTCATGATCCTCGATCGATTTTAAGTCGATCTAGAGATGTCCGTCCGTCCGTCCGTCTGTCTGTCTGTCTGTCTGTCCGTCCGTAGAAAACACGCTAACTTTTGAAAGGCTTTACAGAGGCTACTGAAGTTTGGCATATATGTTTGTCATTCGGCTGGTCAGGTTGGTATTGCATTTCAGCCAAATCGGTCCAGTGCACAGTGATTCGTTCCCATATATCGAGTGGGCAAAAATAGAATATTGGTCGCAGATTTCTGAAATTTGGAACACAAGCATTTAATTATCTAATCAAGAAAAAAACGAGTTTTTGGAAAAATCGGAGCAAGGACACGCCTACCCCCCATATATCCTGAAACTTAAATATGTGATTAAAACTACAAAAATGGCCACAAAATTCCCAAATTTTGTCAATGTTACCAATTTTGATACAGTATTTTATGTGTAAATTTTTTTCAAGATTGAAGCAAGGACTCGTGTGGCTGCCATATATCCTTTTTCTTAAAAAAATTGTAAATCGCTCAAAAATTACTCGATACTCTTGAAATATTTTGTAAAAATTTGAATAAGTGATGTCAATGTGTGTGCCAAATTTCGCTGAAATCGGTTCTGTAAAACAAAAGTTATTTATATATCCTTTTTAAAAACTGCAATAAAGTGTTAATATATTTTAATTACAAAAATAAAATAGAAAGAGTTGTCAACGATTTTCCAAATTTGGTACGCAAGCACAAAATTAATTAATAGAAAAAAAAAAAAAATTTTGAGCAAATCGGTCGAAGGACATTTGTACCTGTCGTATATCCTGAAATTTAAAAGTGGAGTTTTAGCCACAAAACTTGATATAAAATTACTTAACTTAGTTATTGTCTTAGAAATTTAGATAACCATCGACGTACATTATTTGTATTTTAATCTGAGCAAGGACTCGCATGGCTGCCATATATCCTTTTTCTTAAAATCGCTGTAACTATTTTAAAAATCTTTCAATTGCTATCAAATTTTTAATATAGATTAGATCAAATAACGTTAATAAGTGTGCCAAATTTCGTTGAGTTACTTGCTGTAACAAAAAAGCTGTTAATATATCCTTTTTTTAAATATAGTCAAAAATATAAAAATACCTAATAACTGCAAAAATAAAACATTCGCAACACTTATTTCCTGTTGCATTACGAAAATAATTTTATTCAAAATAAGTTTTAAGTAAACTCGTTTAATACTTGCTTTATTTCTAAGTATATACCCCGTTAATAACAAAAAACTTAAAAAAAAAAAAATTTTTTGTGTACTTAAATTTTTTTTTTTTCGTTTTTTTCAAAAACTTAGTTATTTTTATTATTTGATCGTATAGAAAACAGTCCAGGATGTTAAAAAAATCAATAAAAAATAATTTTTGAGTACGAACTTTTTTTATGTATCTCAAAAAAAAATTTGGTTTTGATTTGGGATACCAAAGAAAATCAAATACTGGTTTTAAAGCAAAATGGCCCACTGTATACTTACTTCATCGAATTTTTTACTATAAATTTATGGTATACAATACAATAAATCCCTTTATATAAAAAAACAGGAAAATGTTGATGTATTTTTTTAATTTTATTTACAGTACATAAAATAAATAAAAAAAAAATAATCCAATTTTAGATTTTTTAAAAATTTTTTTTTTCAACTTAAAAAAAAAAACTTAGTTATTTTTATTTTTTGATCTTATAAAACATAGTTAAAGCTACAAAAAAAATGAAAAACAAAAAAAATTTATTCACGAACTTTTTTTATGAAGGCCATTAAAATTTGGTGATTTTGGGGATTTTAGTAAAAGTCATAGATAACTTTTAAAGCAAAACGGCCCACGTACTGCATATTTTTTTTCTGATTTTTTATTATATTTTTACAGAATACTATATAATATATCAATGTGTAAAGAAAAAATACTTAATATTAAATTTTTTTTTAATATTTTTTCCATTAATAATATAGCTTTTGAAAAAAATTAAATAAAGACACAAAAAAAACCTAACTTTTTTCCAACTTCAGACAAAACTTAGTTATTTTTATTGTTTTGCCTTATAAACCATAGTCCGAGCTATTGAAAAAGCGAAAAAAATAATTTTTTGACTCACGAACTTTTTTTATGCATTCCATCAAAATTTGTCAATTTTTGGGAATTCGGTAGAAAAAATATAGATTTCAGAGCAATACAAAAATGTATTTTAAGATTAATTCTAAAAAAATGCAAATACAACATTTAGCTAATATATTAAAGTAACTTTTGCAAAAAAAAGTTCGTTGATTTCTTTAAAATTCGATTTTTCATAATTATTTTAGTAAACCTATAAAAATCAATTTTTAGGTTTTAACACAATAGCGTTGAATTTTCATACTTTAGCGCCCTCTTGTGGCAACATATGACTTCTTAAAAATCAGAAAAGTACATATTTCTTTTAGTTTACTATTAAACTGTAAAAATACAAAAAATCATCAACATTGAAGACATACTTTTTTTTTTGATTTTTGCCAATGAAACGAATCACTGTGCAGTGGTTCAAAAGTTATGAGTAAAAAGGTAAGGGTATCTCAAAATTTTTTGGGTATTTCACACAACAAAAATGGTATAACTTGACATCTGTTCAATGAATATGAACAAAACTTGGTATATGTTGTTATTTTGTCATTTCTAACCCACACACAAAATGTGGGCGGAAGTGGACAATGGGGCGTGGCACCTGTAGTGTTGCCCAAAATTTTTAAAATGCTTTATCTCAAGTAATAGTAAATATATTTGAGCAAAATTTAATATTAGTACATATTTTTTTGTTCTCTACGTTTTTCTGATCATTTTGGTATTAAATATGGCAAAATCGGTCAAGGAGTTAAGAAGTTATATGAGTTTTAATAAATTCCACGTGGTTTAATTTTTTTGTTATTTGATTGCATTTGTATTATCGTTGTTATTGTAGTGTAGTCAAAAAAAAAAAACCCGCTATTTTTTTTTGTTTTTGTATGTCAATATATTGAGGTGAGTTTCAATATAAACAACGCCATTTTATTGTTGATGTTGTTGCAGTTTTTGTCATACAGTAAAGATGATGATGGTTGTTGTTTTTTTAATTTATAACTAAAAATGAGTTACCAAATGTTTGTTTGTTTACACGTGGTTTCTTTTTCTTTTATATGGTTGTGATTGTTTATGCTGAAATTTCGAACGCGGCAACAAAAACATTTGTACAAAAAGAAGCATACAAATTATTTGTGTTTATTTTAAAATTGTGAATGTAAAAAGTTAATTAAAGTTATTTTGTGCAAATTATTAACGAAAAGTGCGCCCACGATATGTAAAGAAAAATTGATGGCAAATGCTTGACGTTTAGTAAAATGGCAAATTTGCCAAATACCCAACTAAAAAAGGCAAATTTAATCGTCACTGTGAAAACCCTAATTATTTTTATTCTATGTATGCCTTGGTTAATATTGTGGAGGGTATTCATAGATTCGGCCAAGTTGAATTTAATTTTTCTACTTGTTTTTTATTTTTATAGATTTTTTGTGTTTTTTTTAATAAAAAATACTATATACTTTTTCATTGTTGTTGGCAAAAAAGGGTGGGTCGGTGATATGGATATTTGCGAATCTCGTGAACTAATAGCAAAAAGTCGGTGAGCATTTTCGAGGTGATAACGGGAAAAATTATAAAAAAAAAATTGCAGGCTACTTTTAGTCCTTTTCAAGCGGTTTTAGTTCGCAGCTCCAGAAAGTGAATTAAAAAAAAAGAATTTTGCTGATCAATTTTGGTCCATGGAAGCACATCAAAAGCCAAATTTTCTTTTCCTAATACGCTTTTTTATATAAAAAAAAAATCTAACTTTTCTGGCTTTGAAAATGCCATCGTGTACCAAAATTCATCAGCTAAATTTTTTTTGGACCTTTTGCCTTTATAAGTTTTATTTTGAAAAAAAAAAAAACAGCAGGTTTTTCCATACGAGCTCTCTTTTTGCGTCATTTTAATAAAATAAACAAACGTCGAATTCAAATCTATTGAAGAAATTTGTTGATACAAAATGTGTGTTGTTTTCAGCTGGACTTAGTACGTGGCGTTCGATGTTTTATTTTTTAACTTGACAGAATTTCTTACCACTGCATAAAAAGAAGAAAAAACAACATAACGGCATTTTGTTTTTTGTAAATGATGTGTTTTGAGTTATACTAGCATACTACATCAAAAACTCAATTTGCATAAAAATTGGACTTGACAGGTTTTCTGACTAATTGCCGAAATTTCAACAAGCAGATAACTATCAGTGCATAGATATCTACCGTGTAATGTTATTTTACCGGCTAGGTAAAGATATCTATTAGGCATTTTACACCCGTAGTAACCTACTTGTTGAAATTACGAGCATAAGCCAACGATTTAGCTAATGGGTGCTCTACGCGTATGCGTAATGTTCAATACACTTTTTAAATTAAATATCACGAATACGCACCGTGGGACGGTTGTGTAAATAAATTATTTGTTGTTTTATAGAACAAGTTTCCAATTTAGCTTTTCCCCCGCTATATTTAGTTTTTTTTTATTTTCCGCGGGAAAATTTTGCATTTAGCTTTAAGCGAGTTTTTTTTAGCTTTTTTTGAAAATGTTTTGGTTTTTTTTTTTAGACTTTTTTTAAACTTTTTTCAGTAAATATCAATTTAAAAAGAGAAGAAACATAAATATTTACTTTAAAAATTTCTAGTTGTGTTCAAAAACACAATTTTATTTCAGAAACATTTAAATATTTAGGCCTTTATTCATAATACTTAAAGTGTACTTAAAGTAGGTTTATTTGACAAATATTCATGCAATATCAGTCAAATAAACCTACATTAGATTTAATTTACTCATTATGAATAGCCCAGTTATATTTTAAAGTTTGTCTAATTGTGTTATAGGAAGTTTTTGTTTAATTCAATTTTTTTTCAGAATTCTTATTGTTATTGAAAATTTTAAAAACTTGAATAAAAATTTTCAAAATGTATTTGGAAATTTCTTAAATATACCATATTTGATAAAATTAAATTTTTGGAACATATAAAGAATTTTCCAAAACATATTTAGTTTTTTCTGAAATAAAATGGGAAGTTTTTAAAATATAAATGCAGATTTCTTAAAATTTGTAAAATTTTTAAATAGGTTTTTTAGGGAGGAGTATTTTTTTTTTTCTACAAAATCTTCTAGCATATTCAGATTCTGCATAAAATTCTAAGAAAAAATGCTGAACAAACCATGTCTCAAAAATCAGTCTCGACCCCACCAATTTTCAAAAAATAGTTTTGCACGAAATACGACTTTTTTAGCTGGGCTTATTATTTGGAATTTATTGTTTTACTAATAATTGTTGCTTTTATTTTGTATTAAGAGGTGTACCTAGTATTGTTGGGTACGTGAAATCCATATTTGATATTTATTTTGCTCTAAACCGCCGCTAGAGGGCGCTAAAAAACAAAAATCTAAGGAGCCATTTAGACATTCCCATTTACAGTTTAATTAAATTCCAAAAACTCGCAATTTAATTCGCAATTTTAATTTTGAAAAATCCAGAAAAAAAATTAAAAGTGGTGTAGTTTGAAGAAATATAACTTCTTAAGTAAATATCGGATTTTTATAATCAAAATTGAAATGGAAAGCTTAAGTACACTGATAGAGAAACGCTTCATATCACTAATGAATGGAATTCATTAACGTTGTTTTATTACAACAATGAAATATTTCATATGCCGAATGAAATTTCATACATATTGTGCAACATTTTCATTAATTTTGATTCATTAGACTTCGTAGTTTCATTAAAAATGTCATTAAGTTTTATGTGGTTTGAATTGAGAAAGGTGTGAAAGAAAAATTTATTTTTCTAAAAATTTAAGACATCGTGGTTCGTTTTTTACTAGTTTCATATAATCCAGTTATTATAATCATCAGAAAAACTTTTAATATCAAATTTATTCAGTTAATAGTCAATTTTATTCTATATGTGAAAAAATTAGAAAATAGTTTTGTTTACAAAATTTGCTGTTTTTTGACACCTGTCGTGTCGCGTCTGTTTAGTCTGTTAGTTTACGCGCGCAAAAACAGCTGATCAGAGCGTGATTTTTTTCAGAATTTTTATACGAAACTAAAAATGAAATGTTGTTGATTAATTATAAGTAGGGTTCGGACTTTTATGCAGTTAAAATCGCGTTTTATGCGCATAGAATATTCACCAAAAAAAGAAAAATATGCGCTAAAAATTTAAAAAATATGCACTTAAAATTTTTTTTAAAACATTTATTAATGATAAAATAAAATAAAAATAAGAAGAAAAAACAAAAAAAAAGAACATAAAAAACGTAAAAATGTTGTCTTTTAAACAAAAATAAGGTACAATAAACACAAAAAATCAAGTTCAAATAATGTAAAACACAAAATTATTAAAGTAACAAAAAGAAAAAAAAATTGTAAATTTTCAATACTATTGAGTAAAAAATTACTCAATTTTGCACCAGTAAACGATTTAATTGTATTGAGTAAGCTTTTAATACAAAATTTAATAAATGTATACCAAAAAATTTGAGTAAATTTTTAATTGACACAATTAAATCTTTACTTTCATTATTTTATTCGGTTTTTTTAATTAAGTTTTGAATTTTGTCAAATAAAAATTTATTCAAAATTTATCATTTTTTTTTTAAAGATTAAAAAAGTTTTACATTTTTTTTTCAAAAAAAAAAAAGTTTTTTTATTAAGGGTTTGGGATTGAAGAAGAAAACATTGTTTTTGTAAAGATTATTTTAAATGTCGATTTATTCCATTTTTGTAAGACTGTTTTTTCTATATGTTTTTTCATCAACAGACTTAACTCTGATTGGAATAGAACCCACGTTCTTCAAAATTTCCATCAGTTTGCAAAGCAAGTACTCTACCATATGGGCTATCGCTCTGCTTGACAAACTAATCTTTTACTAAATACATTTTTGTCTTAAAGACATAGAAAAATTTCGTAAAGATGATTTCAAACAAAAACTTTAAATTGAATGAGAATTCAAAACAACTAACAATAAGAGAAAAAAATAAGATTAAAAAAATTTTATATTTTTATTAAATTAATTGCTCAAATTTTTGATAAAATTTTGTGGAAATTTTTAATTGCGTCAAAAAAATATTATTAATTTTTTTGAAATTTAAACAATTGAATACTCAACACTTTTCCCATATTTTTTTCTGTGCACTTTAAGGCATACATTATAAAATAAAAAATATATCATTCAAAATACGAGAGATCGCCACAAAACTGGACTTAGGTACTCCGATTAACTTTATATTATACACACGGATATTTTATGGAGCCATTTTGGCTTTTGCATTTAAAATTTAAAAAAAAAATTAAAACTCCCGATTTTATTAGCGTTTTAAATTTTTCAAAAAATCAAAAAAATGCAAAATTTAGTCAAGTTTGAAGAGCTATATTTCCTAAAGTATATATCAGAGCCCCCCGTTTCCCGGGTAGACGAGTACCCGAGCTACCCGGGAAGCTCAACTACCCGGGATTGCTACCCGGGTAGTTGAGCTACCCGGGTAGTTGAAATAAAATTTTTTTACGTTTAAAACCGTGTAAAATCTAAACTATTATTAGAAAGTATAGCAAAGTTATATAAATTTTAATGGAGAGATTGCAAGGAATAACCTCAAAAAATTTTATGCAAATCTAACGACAACTGTGGCTTCGGCATACAACTACCCGTCTCGGCTCGTCAACTTTCCATACAAATATGTGAAAAACTGTACAATTTTCAAGTTTGACATCATTTTATGAAAATTTTTTAAAAACGACTTGTTACAAAAATTACATGGCTGGGATCGGCTTATAATTGTTAATTCTTGTTTAAAATTTCAAAAGAATCCGATGAAAATTGTGGCCTTGCCAAACTACTACCCGTCCCGGCTCGTCCACTTTCCATACAAATGTGTAAAAAAGTGTACAATTTTCAAGTTTGAAGTCATTTTATGAAAATATTTTCAAAGAGACTTGTTAAAAAAAATACATGGCTGGAATCGGCATATAATTGTGATTACTTGTTTAAAATTTCAAAAGAATCCGATGAAAATTGTTGCCTGGCCAAACTACTACCCGACTACCCGTCACGGCTAGTCCACTGAAAAAAAAAAAATGAAAAAAATCCAAAAAAAAAAAAAAAATTTTTTTTACTAATTATAATTGACTATATTCAAGGACACCAAATTTCAAATTTTAGTACAATCCGATGAATTTGGTGGCATTGGCGAACTACTACCCGTCCCAGCTCGCCCAATCACCATACAAATGTGTGAAAAAGCGAAAAATTTTCAAGTTTGAAGTCATTTTATGAAAAAAATTTCAAAGAGACTTGTTGAAAAAATTACATGGCTGGAATCGGCATATAATTGTGATTACTCGTTTAAAATTTCAAAAGAATCCGATGAAAATTGTGGCCTGGCCAAACTACTACCCGACTACCCGTCTAAGCTAGTCCACTTAAAAAAAAATGTAAAAAATAAAAAAAAATAAAAAAATATTTTTTTTATTTACTAATTAGAATTGACTATATTCAAGGACACCAAATTTCAAATTTTAGTGCAGTCCGATGAATTTTGTGGCATTGGCGAACTACTACCCGTCCCAGCTCGTCCAATTTCCATACAAATGTATGAAAAAGTGTACAATTTTCAACTTTGAAGTCATTTTATGAAAAAATTTTCAAAGAGGATTGTTGAAAAAATTACATGGCTGGAATCGGTATATAATTGTGATTACTTGTTTAAAATTTCAAAAGAATCCGATGAAAATTGTGGCCTGGCCATACTACTACCCGTCCCGGCTCGTCCACTTTCCATACAAATGTGTGAAAAAGTGTTCAATTTTCAAGTTTGAAGTCATTTTATGAAAAATTTTTAAAAAAGACTTGTTAAAAAAATTACATGGCTGGAATCGGCTTATAATTGTTATTACTTGTGTAAAATTGCATAAGAATCCGATGAAAATTTTGGCCTGGCAATACTACTACCCGTCCCGGCTCGTCCACTTTTCATACAAATGTGTGAAAAAGTGTACAATTTTCAAGTTTGAAGTCATTTTAAGAAAACAATTTAAAAAAGACTTGTTAAAAAAATTACATGGCTGGAATCGGCTTATTATTGTTATTGCTTGTGTAAAATTTCATAAGAATCCGATGAAAATTGTGGCCTGGTCATACTACTACCCGTCCCGGCTCGTCCACTTTCCATGCAATTGTGTGAAATAGTGTACAATTTTCAAGTTTGAAGTCATTTTATGAAACATTTTTTAAAAAGACTTTTTAAAAAAATTACATGGCTGGAATCGGCTTATAATTGTTATTACTTGTTCAAAATTTCATAAGAATCCGATGAAAATTGTGGCCTGGCCATACTACTACCCGTCCCGGCTCGTCCACTTTCCATACAAATGTGTGAAAAAGCGAAAAATTTTCAAGTTTGAAGTCATTTTATGAAAAAAATTTCAAAGAGACTTGTTGAAAAAATTACATGGCTGGAATTGGCATATAATTGTGATTACTCGTTTAAAATTTCAAAAGAATCCGATGAAAATTGTGGCCTGGCCAAACTACTACCCGACTACCCGTCTCGGCTAGTCCACTTAAAAAAAAAATGTAAAAAATCAAAAAATAAAATATTTTTTTTATTTACTAATTAGAATTGACTATATTCAAGGACACCAAATTTCAAATTTTAGTGCAGTCCGATGAATTTTGTGGCATTGGCGAACTACTACCCGTCCTAGCTCGTCCAATCTCCATACAAATGTATGAAAAAGTGTACAATTTTCAACTTTGAAGTCATTTTATGAAAAAATTTTCAAAGAGGCTTGTTGAAAAAATTACATGGCTGGAATCGGCATATAATTGTGATTACTCGTTTAAAATTTCAAAAGAATCCGATGAAAATTGTGGCCTGGCCAAACTACTACCCGACTACCCGTCTCGGCTAGTCCACTTAAAAAAAAATGTAAAAAATCAAAAAAAAAAAAAAATATTTTTTTATTTACTAATTAGAATTGACTATATTCAAGGACACCAAATTTCAAATTTTAGTGCAGTCCGATGAATTTTGTGGCATTGGCGAACTACTACCCGTCCTAGCTCGTCCAATCTCCATACAAATGTATGAAAAAGTGTACAATTTTCAACTTTGAAGTCATTTTATGAAAAAATTTTCAAAGAGGCTTGTTGAAAAAATTACATGGCTGGAATCGGCATATAATTGTGATTACTCGTTTAAAATTTCAAAAGAATCCGATGAAAATTGTGGCCTGGCCAAACTACTACCCGACTACCCGTCTCGGCTAGTCCACTTAAAAAAAAATGTAAAAAATCAAAAAAAAAAAAAAATATTTTTTTATTTACTAATTAGAATTGACTATATTCAAGGACACCAAATTTCAAATTTTAGTGCAGTCCGATGAATTTTGTGGCATTGGCGAACTACTACCCGTCCTAGCTCGTCCAATTTTCATACAAATGTATGAAAAAGTGTACAATTTTCAACTTTGAAGTCATTTTATGAAAAAAATTTCAAAGAGGCTTGTTGAAAAAATTACATGGCTGGAATCGGCTTATAATTGCTATTACTTGTTTAAAATTTCATAAGAATCCGATGAAAGTTGTGGCCTGGCCTTACTACTACCCGTCCCGGCTCGTCCACTTTCCATACAAATGTGTGAAAAAGTGTACAATTTTCAAGTTTGAAGTCATTTTATGAAAAATTTTTAAAAAAGACTTGTTAAAAAAATTACATGGCTGGAATGGGCTTATAATTGTTATTACTTGTGTAAAATTTCATAAGAATCCGCTGAAAATTGTGGCCTGGCCATACTACTACCCGTCACGGCTCGTCCACTTTCCATACAAATTTGTGAAATAGTATACAATTTTCAAGTTTTAAGTCATTTTATGAAAAATTTTTAAAAAAGACTTGTTGAAAAAATTACATGGCTGGAATCGGCATATAATTGTGATTACTTGTTTAAAATTTCAAAAGAATCCGATGAAAATTGTGGCCTGGCCATACTACTACCCGTCCCGGCTCGTCCACTTTCCATACAAATTTGTGAAATAGTGTACAGTTTTCAAGTTTGAAGTCATTTTATGAAACATTTTTAAAAAAGACTTTTTTAAAAAAGTTACATGGCTGGAATCGGCTTATAATTGTTATTACTTGTTTAAAATTTCAAAAGAATCCGATTAAAATTTTGGCCTGGCCATACTACTACCCGTCCCGGCTCGTCCACTTTCCATACAAATGTGTGAAAAAGTGTACAATTTTCAAGTTTGAAGACATTTTATGAGAAAATTTTCAAAGAGACTTGTTAAAAAAATTACATGGCTGGAATCGGCTTATAATTGTGATTACTTGTTTAAAGTTTCAAAAGAATCCGATGAAAATTGTGGCCTGGCCAAACTACTACCCGTCTCAGCTCGTCCACGTTCCGCACAATTGTGAGAAAAAGTAAATTTTTTTAGGTTTGATGTTGTTTGTTTATGTTTTTGTGAAAAGTATGTTTGTATTTGAAGAGATATTCGAAAAGTTAGCAGTTGAAAAAATAATCCAATAGTTTACTTGCTGTTAAAGTTCAAACAAATTTTGAGCAGTTTTACTAATCCAATGGTATTTGCGGTAATCCAAACGTAGACTGATAAATTACACAAATTTTGGCTGCTTTATATACCTTTTTTTTGTCATCAAAATCACTACCTAAAATGCGATGTAACATATTTTTTACAACTTCTCGCGAAATATTTAACAAAAGTTAATAAAATTATCTATCATAAAACCATATTCTTAAAAAATTTGCGCACTTGTAAGTGAAACTAACTACCTATCATAAAACTCTATCATAAAACTCTATAAGAGCAGGTAGTACTTAGATTCAGAATATATCAAGATGTTTGTTTATTTAAATGCGACTGGATCCTTTTTAAGCATAGGAAAAATTTATCAATGGTGAAATTACGTTTTAGAACTTAATAGAAATTGCCACACACACAGTGTAGTACACATTTTGGGATTAGAGTGTTTTTTTAGGAAAAGTGAAAAACTCGTGACAGGTAGTAGTTTAGCCAGGCCACAATTTTCATCCGATTCTTTTGAAATTTTAAGCATGCCGATCCCAGCCATGTAAATTTTTTTAACAAGTTTCATTGAAAATTTTTTCATAAAATGACTTGAAAATTGTACACTTTTTCACACATTTGTATGGAAAGTGGAAGAGACGGGACGGGTAGTAGTATGGCCAGGCCACAATTTTCATCGGATTCTTTTGAAATTTTAAACAAGTAATCACAATTATATGCCGATTCCAGCCATGTAATTTTTTCAACAAGCCTCTTTGAAAATTTTTTCATAAAATGACTTCAAAGTTGAAAATTGTACACTTTTTCATACATTTGTATGGAGATTGGACGAGCTAGGACGGGTAGTAGTTCGCCAATGCCACAAAATTCATCGGACTGCACTAAAATTTGAAATTTGGTGTCCTTGAATATAGTCAATTCTAATTAGTAAATAAAAAAAATATATATTTTTTTTTTTGATTTTTTACATTTTTTTTTAAGTGGACTAGCCGAGACGGGTAGTCGGGTAGTAGTTTGGCCAGGCCACAATTTTCATCGGATTCTTTTGAAACTTTAAACAAGTAATCACAATTATAAGCCGATTCCAGCCATGTAATTTTTTTAACAAGTCTCTTTGAAATTTTTTTCATAAAATGACTTCAAACTTGAAAATTTTTCGCTTTTTCACACATTTGTATGGAAAGTGGACGAGCCGGGACGGGTAGTAGTTCGCCAATGCCACAAAATTCATCGGACTGCACTAAAATTTGAAATTTGGTGTCCTTGAATATAGTCAATTCTAATTAGTAAATAAAAAAAATATTTTATTTTTTGATTTTTTACATTTTTTTTTAAGTGGACTAGCCGAGACGGGTAGTCGGGTAGTAGTTTGGCCAGGCCACAATTTTCATCGGATTCTTTTGAAATTTTAAACGAGTAATCACAATTATATGCCAATTCCAGCCATGTAATTTTTTCAACAAGTCTCTTTGAAATTTTTTTCATAAAATGACTTCAAACTTGAAAATTTTTCGCTTTTTCACACATTTGTATGGAAAGTGGACGAGCCGGGACGGGTAGTAGTATGGCCAGGCCACAATTTTCATCGGATTCTTTTGAAATTTTAAACGAGTAATCACAATTATATGCCGATTCCAGCCATGTAATTTTTTCAACAAGCCTCTTTGAAAATTTTTTCATAAAATGACTTCAAAGTTGAAAATTGTACACTTTTTCATACATTTGTATGGAGATTGGACGAGCTAGGACGGGTAGTAGTTCGCCAATGCCACAAAATTCATCGGACTGCACTAAAATTTGAAATTTGGTGTCCTTGAATATAGTCAATTCTAATTAGTAAATAAAAAAAATATTTTATTTTTTGATTTTTTACATTTTTTTTTTAAGTGGACTAGCCGAGACGGGTAGTCGGGTAGTAGTTTGGCCAGGCCACAATTTTCATCGGATTCTTTTGAAATTTTAAACGAGTAATCACAATTATATGCCAATTCCAGCCATGTAATTTTTTCAACAAGTCTCTTTGAAATTTTTTTCATAAAATGACTTCAAACTTGAAAATTTTTCGCTTTTTCACACATTTGTATGGAAAGTGGACGAGCCGGGACGGGTAGTAGTATGGCCAGGCCAAAATTTTAATCGGATTCTTTTGAAATTTTAAACAAGTAATAACAATTATAAGCCGATTCCAGCCATGTAACTTTTTTAAAAAAGTCTTTTTTAAAAATGTTTCATAAAATGACTTCAAACTTGAAAACTGTACACTATTTCACAAATTTGTATGGAAAGTGGACGAGCCGGGACGGGTAGTAGTATGGCCAGGCCACAATTTTCATCGGATTCTTTTGAAATTTTAAACAAGTAATCACAATTATATGCCGATTCCAGCCATGTAATTTTTTCAACAAGTCTTTTTTAAAAATTTTTCATAAAATGACTTCAAACTTGAAAATTGTATACTATTTCACAAATTTGTATGGAAAGTGGACGAGCCGTGACGGGTAGTAGTATGGCCAGGCCACAATTTTCAGCGGATTCTTATGAAATTTTACACAAGTAATAACAATTATAAGCCCATTCCAGCCATGTAATTTTTTTAACAAGTCTTTTTTAAAAATTTTTCATAAAATGACTTCAAACTTGAAAATTGTACACTTTTTCACACATTTGTATGGAAAGTGGACGAGCCGGGACGGGTAGTAGTAAGGCCAGGCCACAACTTTCATCGGATTCTTATGAAATTTTAAACAAGTAATAGCAATTATAAGCCGATTCCAGCCATGTAATTTTTTCAACAAGCCTCTTTGAAATTTTTTTCATAAAATGACTTCAAAGTTGAAAATTGTACACTTTTTCATACATTTGTATGAAAATTGGACGAGCTAGGACGGGTAGTAGTTCGCCAATGCCACAAAATTCATCGGACTGCACTAAAATTTGAAATTTGGTGTCCTTGAATATAGTCAATTCTAATTAGTAAATAAAAAAATATTTTTTTTTTTTTTTGATTTTTTACATTTTTTTTTAAGTGGACTAGCCGAGACGGGTAGTCGGGTAGTAGTTTGGCCAGGCCACAATTTTCATCGGATTCTTTTGAAATTTTAAACGAGTAATCACAATTATATGCCGATTCCAGCCATGTAATTTTTTCAACAAGCCTCTTTGAAAATTTTTTCATAAAATGACTTCAAAGTTGAAAATTGTACACTTTTTCATACATTTGTATGGAGATTGGACGAGCTAGGACGGGTAGTAGTTCGCCAATGCCACAAAATTCATCGGACTGCACTAAAATTTGAAATTTGGTGTCCTTGAATATAGTCAATTCTAATTAGTAAATAAAAAAATATTTTTTTTTTTTTTTGATTTTTTACATTTTTTTTTAAGTGGACTAGCCGAGACGGGTAGTCGGGTAGTAGTTTGGCCAGGCCACAATTTTCATCGGATTCTTTTGAAATTTTAAACGAGTAATCACAATTATATGCCGATTCCAGCCATGTAATTTTTTCAACAAGCCTCTTTGAAAATTTTTTCATAAAATGACTTCAAAGTTGAAAATTGTACACTTTTTCATACATTTGTATGGAGATTGGACGAGCTAGGACGGGTAGTAGTTCGCCAATGCCACAAAATTCATCGGACTGCACTAAAATTTGAAATTTGGTGTCCTTGAATATAGTCAATTCTAATTAGTAAATAAAAAAAATATTTTATTTTTTGATTTTTTACATTTTTTTTTTAAGTGGACTAGCCGAGACGGGTAGTCGGGTAGTAGTTTGGCCAGGCCACAATTTTCATCGGATTCTTTTGAAATTTTAAACGAGTAATCACAATTATATGCCGATTCCAGCCATGTAATTTTTTCAACAAGTCTCTTTGAAATTTTTTTCATAAAATGACTTCAAACTTGAAAATTTTTCGCTTTTTCACACATTTGTATGGTGATTGGGCGAGCTGGGACGGGTAGTAGTTCGCCAATGCCACAAAATTCATCGGATTGTACTAAAATTTGAAATTTGGTGTCCTTGAATATAGTCAATTATAATTAGTAAAAAAAATTTTTTTTTTTTTTTTGGATTTTTTTCATTTTTTTTTTTTTCAGTGGACTAGCCGTGACGGGTAGTCGGGTAGTAGTTTGGCCAGGCAACAATTTTCATCGGATTCTTTTGAAATTTTAAACAAGTAATCACAATTATATGCCGATTCCAGCCATGTATTTTTTTTAACAAGTCTCTTTGAAAATATTTTCATAAAATGACTTCAAACTTGAAAATTGTACACTTTTTTACACATTTGTATGGAAAGTGGACGAGCCGGGACGGGTAGTAGTTTGGCAAGGCCACAATTTTCATCGGATTCTTTAGAAATTTTAAACAAGAATTAACAATTATAAGCCGATCCCAGCCATGTAATTTTTGTAACAAGTCGTTTTTAAAAAATTTTCATAAAATGATGTCAAACTTGAAAATTGTACAGTTTTTCACATGTTTGTATGGAAAGTGGACGAGCCGAGACGGGTAGTTGTATGCCGAAGCCACAGTTGTCGTTAGATTTGCATAAAATTTTTTGAGGTTATTCCTTGCAATCTCTCCATTAAAATTTATATAACTTTGCTATACTTTCTAGTAATAGTTTAGACTTTACACGGTTTTAAAAGTAAAAAAAGCTCATTTCAACTACCCGGGTAGCTCAACTACCCGGGTAGTAATCCCGGGTAGTTGAGCTTCCCGGGTAGGCGAGTTCCCGGGTACTCGAGCTTCCCGGTTCTGACCGCAGGCTCTGGTATATATCGGATTTCAATTCTGTTCAACGCATTCGAAAGGTATACTCTTCTTTTTATAACTAATATTTTTTAAAGAAAAAATTGTGTCTAAAAATGCAGTTTTAAGACAAATGCAATTTTAAAATGCATTTTTTACTCAATGCTCTGTTATAAAACAACTCTCCGTTAAATTTTACTTTTTCATACAAATTTTGACATAAGGCTCCGTTAAATCGTCAGTTAGCAGCTAACTTTTCATTGAGTAATTCGCCCTTAGTATTTTAAAATTTTGTATTATTGTATAAATTTTTTCAAAAAGTATTCCACTTCAATACTCTTCATTAATAAAAGTAAATATCGCATTTAACTGTCTTAAAAAGTTGTTTACAGATTTAACTGTGTTTTCTAAAATTATCAGTTTTCCTTTTGGAGTTAATAACACACAAAGTTGCAGGTTAAAATTTTGTATAAAACATATTGCAAACATTTTTTTTTGCAGCAAAACCGATCAAAAATGAATTTGCAATTTTATTGCATTTTTCCCGAGGAATAATTTTTGTCTTTATTCTTATATCATATTTCTGATTATTTCATTTTCTTATTTTTTCAAAAAAACGGCTCCGCGGAAGATTTTGATTTTCGTCGAAAAATATGCATAGTAGTGGGGCACCCCAGATTCAAAATCAAGAAAGAAATTTACGAAAACTTAAATGCATCATGTAAACTAAATGCATCTTAAAAATTCTAATTGAAATGCATTGTATTATTTTAAAACTGATAATTTTAGAAAACACAGTTAAATCTGTAAACAACTTTTTAAAACAGTTAAATGCGATACTTACTTTTATTAATGAAGATTATTGAAGTGGAATACTTTTTGAAAAAATTTCTACAATAATACTAAATTTTAAAATACTAAAAAAATAAATTTTTTTGAACTTTTTATATGAAAAATTTAGTAAGATATTTTTCATAAAATCATTTTAAATAGCACGAATGCGTGTCCCAAAATAGTTCTTAGCTACATTTAATGTAAAAGTTTCAATCTTTTCAAAAATGTTGGTTTTTTAAAAATCGAAGATGTAGTAAGTTCTGAAAAACGCATTTCTAAATTGCATTTGTCTTAAAACTGCATTTTTATACACAATTTTTTCTTTAAAAAATATTAGTTATAAAGAAGACGAGTATACCTTTCGAATGCATTGAACAGAATTGAAATCCGATATATACTTTAGGAAATATAGCTCTTCAAAGTTGACTACATTTTGCATTTTTTTAATTTTTTGAAAAATTTAAAACGCTAAAAAAATAGCGAGTTTTTAATTTTTTTTTAAAATTCTAAATGCAATTATCCAAATTGCTCCATAGAGTATCCGTGTGCACAATATAAAGTTAATCGGGGAACCTAAGTCCAGATTTATTGCGTTTTCTATTGATTTCTCGTGTTTTCAATGATATACAGCAATGTAAAAATATCATAAAGTAAAATAAAAAAAAAACACTTTTTTTTTCAAAATATGCGACAAAAATATGTAATATCAGGAATATATGCAAAACTATGCATTAAAAGCAAAATATGCACTAACAAATCGATGCCATTTTACTGCAAATTTCTTAATTCGTAAAGATATTTAGTTTTTGTTGATCTCAGTCTGACGACAACAAATATGCATTTGCATAAAAGTCCGAACCCTAATTATAAGTAAGTTTTTAATAATTTTTAGTGGTTTTACTTACGTATTAAAAGTAAATGTTATAGTAAAATATTGTGTGAGAAAACTGAGTGAAATCTATAGATAAAATAAAAAATATGTGAAAGTGGTTTTTTAACTTGGTTATTTTGTGATTTTTTCAGACTTTTTTTTATGAAATTGGAAAAAAGTAAAATATTAATTTTATATTTACTAAATTTGTGCTGTTTTATATTAGTTCGTGGTTTTAATTATGTATTACAACTTAAGTTTGGTGTAAAATTTTTTGCGAGAAAACTAAGTGAAAACCATTTTTTATTATTTTTAATTCTATAAAAAGATCTTTACAATTTCTTACATATATTTCATTTTAAAAAGTAGCATTTATTCAATGTAAGTATTTCATTTCAAAAATAAAAAGTAGGATTTATTCAATGAAAATATTTCATAAGAATTAAACACTTGTTTCATTAAAGTAATGAAAAATTTTCATAAAATACAATATATATTTTGTATGAACAATTTTCATTAATTTAATGAAAAAGCAATTGAATTTTATGATACCTTTTCCATTAATTCAATGAAACCCTACATAGGTTCCTTTTTAACGTCATTTTTCATAACATTAATGTAGGTTTTCATTATTGTCATGTACAAATTTCTATCAGTGTACTCCGTATTGTAGTATCCGTTTCTGTTCCATTTAAAACGGACTACACCGATGTTCATCCGTATTCAATCCGTTACAAACGGAGTCGTTTTTCTTCCGTTTCTTACGGAGCTTATTCTTTTGTCATAATAACAAATTTTTACTACAAATAATGTAAGAATATGGCAAAATATCACGTTTAAAATTAAGTTGAGGCCGTGAGTTATATGTAAATTTTACTGCAATTGCAAGTAAATCAATGATAAATTAGGAGTGGTATTCTGGTGTGCTGAATAATTAAAGTTTCCTGGAGTTTATGCTTTTTAGAGCCGATGAAAAATGGATTTGATTGCATGTGCATTTAAATATTAACTTCCAAGTAATTATTGTAAGTATTTTAAATAAAATATCCATTAATCTGTTAAAAATACATAACTTAAAACATCTTTAATTTTAGGTTTCAAGAAATTCTATTATAAATTTGTGTACTCCGTTTTCAACAATGTATATCGGTCCGTTTACGGTCCGTAAGTGTCGTAGTCTCAACAGATTTCGAATCAGATTCGATGTTCCTTATAGTCCGTTTTCTGGTCCGTATACGGATTCAGAAAACGGTCCGTAAACGGAGTTGGATTCCGTCTTAGACGGACCGAAAACGGACCGTAAACGGAACATTTTGTTTGTTGGGATTATTTTATTTTTAAATTGGTACAAAAGTTTTCGATACATACCGAAATTCCATTAGATCACGAATGCGGTAATTCGGGCCATGGATTTAAAAGGATTAAGCCAAATTTTGGCAGAAAATTGGTCCGAAATTTTTAGAAAATTTACGAATTTTCTGCCAATTTTTTTGGTCGAAAAACTAAGAGAATAATCACAATTGGAGCGGGAAGCGGTTTTCCGCCACTCTCCCCATACATTTTGTATGAAAACAAAATTCCGCGGAAATAGATTCTATTTTATTTTCATGGCGTTTTTTCTCTCTCTCTCATTTTTCCTCTCATTTTATTTTTTGGCGTTGCCGGATTTTAAGCAAAAAAAGTATTGTTTTTCAGTACAGTGTTGTAAAATATAGTTTTAGTACAAATTTTTTGGCAGATGGAAATAAACAACGAAGCAAAACATGAAAAAAATGCTTGGGAATTGTAAAAAAAAATATGGAAAATTATTTAAACATGGGAGTTTGCTGAAAAATTAATAGAAATTGTTAAAAAAAGATGCTTTTATGAATTTTTCAAGTTTTAAAAGATGCAATATGTAAAATGTGTTTTACCTATTGTGTATTTTATTTTTTATTGTTTTGAATAAATTATTTGTGCTGTTCTTTTTTAATTTTTTTCTTGTTATTTAACTGTTTTATAAGATTTTGTATCTCGATCTTAATTGAATGAGTTCTTAAATATTAAAAAAATTTTATTGTTTAAATATAAAAAAACATGTTCTTGACAAAAGTAAGAATTCTAAATAAAATTAAAATAATTATCACATCAAATATACATTTCCAAGTAGGTATGTAAAAAACAATGTAGGGAAAACCGCAAACCGCTTTACGCGTTTCTCCGCTTCCCGCTCCAATTGTAATTAATCTCTAAAACTATTTTTTTTATGTGAGTAAGAGTGAGCACAAAAAAAAAATGTTCGTACGTGAGCGAAGTTATTTTTCGTGAGCGTGCGTGAGTCCAAAATCACTCACTCGCCTATCTTTTTTTAATGTAGGTAAGCGTTAGCAAAAAAAAATTGTGCATAAGCGTGAGTGAGCGAAATTATTTTTCGTGAGCCCATCTATATTGCAATTTTCATCGTTTAAGAGCGTCAAAACTTTCATTTGTTAAGGCGCATTAAAGAGTATCATATATGTTTTGAAAATAAAATATGGTTTTAAATTGAAACAAGTTTATTCTTCTTTGAAAATGTGACAAATAGACGCTTCAGATGAAATAATCTCATTTAAGTGCATATACATATGTGGGATAAATGTTGCCTCATTTAAGAGAGTCAAAACTTAACATTTGAAAAGTCGTATTTAAGCGGGCCATACTTGAATTGAAAATTATAGATGGTTTTAAATTAAAGAGTTTGTTCTTCGTCGAGAGCATTTTTTTAGTGGCTGTAGGCAAAATCGCCCAAAGAAAAATCGCCCAAAAAATTTTATGAAAAATCGCCCAAATGCAAAATCGCCCAAAAAATATGAAAAATTACCCAAAAAGAAAAATACGAAATTTCGCCCAAAATTAACGAAAAAAAACCCAAAATAGAAATGAAAAATGGCCCAAAACAAAATAAAAAAAGATTTTTTCTAATACATTTTTTCCAAAACACATACTACTTCACAGAAAAGCTTTTTTTGCGGAGAGGGTGGGTCTAAGGCATGGAGTTTGTAATCCCTAAGCCCGGCCGAAGGCCGGCTACGCAGAAGAACTTTAAGACAAAAAGAAAGACTTTTAAGATAGGACCATAGGTTAAGTGGTTATTATTTATTTTTAAAGATCGTTGTTTTGAGAATACAGCCCGTAAAATGCATAAGTAATTGATGTAAAAGTTTTAAGTGTGAAACTTAAATTTTAACGAAATAAAAAAAAAATTGGAAATAGCACCGATCAAAGCGCCGCAGGCGAAAAATTTTACCAACAAATTTTAACAAAAAATCGCGCGATTTTTTGTTAAAATTTGTTGGTAAAATTTTTCGCCTGCGGAGCTTTCATCGGACTTGCATGCTGTTTTTAAATTCATTACTTTTGATTTCTACTGCGCTGCGATAGATTAATACATATATAGCGTGGTAATCTGCATGTAAGAGCAAGGGTTTTGGGTTCGATTCCCATTAGAACCTTTATATGTAAGCAACAACGGAACGGTTTTGCTTCAGCTTTTTCTTGGTTAGTTAAATATATAATTTATAAAAAATCACGATATGCGTTTACTGTTTCTAAAAATAATAATACACTGATTTATTGTGACATACATATTTTAGTTTTGACATTTTAAGATTTTGACAAAAAATAAAACCAAAATAAAATTGGGCAATTTTTCATATATAATTTTTGGGTAATTTTTCGTAATGAAAAATCACCCAATTTTTAATTTCGAAATTTTCCCCAAAAACTATGAAAATTTGCCCAAAAATGTTGGGTAACTTTTCATATGAAATATGACCCAAATTTGTATGAAAAATTTTTGGGCGAATTTTCGTTTTCTTTTTTGGGCCATTTTTCTTTGGGTGATTTTGCCTACAGCCTTTTTTGGTATACTTCTGTTAGCATTTAACAACATTTTACAGATAATTCTGCAAATTAAAATTTTCTTTTATCGAAATCATTTTACAAAGTTTTCTTCGTAAAATAAGAAAATTTATTGCAAGTTAGAATTTAGGATAATTTCTGCTGGCTCAGACAAGTATCTTTGTAATTGAACAAAGTTATTAGCTCCATTCGTTTACCTACTACAATTTACTATTTTTTTATTCAATTTATTACTTTTGCTCAAAAACCGTTCAAGTACACACAAAAATAGTAAATGCAGTAATCAATTAAAGAGAAAATTAGTTTCTCGTTTTCAAACAAATTTGGCAAGAAAAAACGCTCGACTGAAAACCGCTTGAATAAAATCAATTTTATTTCTGTGTCGGTTTCTCTCTCTCTTTGAATTTTTGATATGAAAATGTTACCACATTTTTATAAATATTTCGATTATTTTCGATAAAGTAAACAAAAAAATGTGATCCTTAAAAAAAAATATTTAAAATTCTAAAAAAAATACAAAAAAAACTATTGAATATAAGAAAATTAATTTATATGAAAAAAAAAATAGAATTAAATTAAATAAAAAAGTGTTGAAAAAGTGAAAAATAGTGTTTATATTAACGCCTGACTGACTTTCTCTCTCTCATGACCGAAACCGTCAACCGCTACGACATTGTAGTGCGGGAACTCTAAATAAAAAAGTTATGTCAAAAAAAATTATTGACAAATTTATATTTTTATTTACAAACAAAAATTTTATTCTAAAAAAAAAAAAAAAATTGAAAATTATGGATGAAATTGTATCGCGTATTGATAGTCAAGATAAAAAAAATTAACAAAAAACAACTTATGCTGTGAAATATATTCATATGCATTAAAAGGACGTTTGAAAATAAATGCAAAATCAGATTAACATTAACTCTTAAGCCTGAATTACTTTAAACGTGCATGAAACGTAGACTCTTAAGCAAAATTCAGTGAGTAAAAATTGTACAGAACATTTTTATTTATGTTTTGTTTGTGTCTAACGCATTGTATTTTTTGTCACATCAAAACGTAGAGAAATTCTGTTGAAAATAGAATTTCTCTACGTTTCTACGTGACAAAAAATACAATGCGATAGACAAAAACAAAACATAAATAAAAATGTTCTGTACGTTTTTTACTTATAGCACATTCAGACTGACCTTGAAACCTCGTTGAAAATACGTATTTTCATTTTGAAAACTAAACCGTTCACACCCGAAAAATTTGACACTTATCACGTTTTCGAAATTTACCGAACAAAATTCGCGATTATATCGGCTTTAAAAACACACAATTAATTAATTTACGCTATATTTTAAAATAATTTATCGAAATATTTTGTTAATAGTTGTTTTTATGTAAATATTTAAATATTTTTATTTTTTTTTTATTTTTGACACTTTCTTTAATTTATTTTCTTCTATTATAACAGTTGTAAAAAAAAGTTGAACTATGGAATTTAAAAGGTTTCAATTGTACATTCGTTGAAACCTCAATAAAAAAAGGTTTCAATTTGTGTGGGAAAATCAGGGACCCGATTTTAATACTTTTAAAACTATCTTTTTATATTTTTCTTTAAAAAAAAACAAACACTTGTGTTCAATAAAAAAATAAAAATCCATTCGGAGTTTTTTATTTTAATCAAAGTTGAAAATAATTTTTATTGTTCAAAATCAAAATTTGAAAAAATCGTTTGTGATATTTATCAGGAAAGTTTAAAATTATTTTCATCTTTTTTTTATTTTTTTCATCGGATGAAAATAGTTTAATAAAAAAATTAAAACAGAAATTATTTAAAGAATAATTTAATAATTTTTATAAAAAAGTGATATGTTGTAAAAAATTAAGATTTACATATGTGTACATTTATGTACAATAGGGCGTGAAATTTGTCGCCACTTTGTCCAATTGTGATATTTTTTGGCCTTAAGTTTCGCCCTCGGTTATCTATCTGTCTGCCATTTTATCGTGATTGCGAAACTGGCAAACATAACGTTGTAGAAGAAAATTGTATATGGTCCAAAAAATCCATAATCATTAACATTTTTGAATCCGTCTCTGATTTTATGATAACACATCAAGTGGTTTTTCATTTAGGAACAATTTCGACCGATTTCGTGCAAAGCCTTGGATGAACTAGATCAAAATAAGTTTATATAAATACATCGCGCTTTCCAATCACAATGACCAATAACAAAATTAAAAACACAACTCGGTTCTAAGTACATATTAAGACACGTAGTTTTATGCATTAAATTTGAAGGTGATGCATTGACTGCTACTGCTAGGAACAAGATCTAAAAATTTTGCACAATTTTCAAAAATGCCATACAAAGTCAAAGGTAGTTTATTTTAAACTACCTTTGACTTTGTGACCTAATGTCACAAAAAGTTATTGTTAGTTTGACCAACAGTCCGCCATATTTAAAAAAAAGCAGCGAATGTGCCTCGCGAAAAACTTGTATTTAAGAAGAAAACGTTTTTCTTTTAAATTTTGAGCAGCTTCTATTATTATTCTCGACACATTAATGGAATACGATTTCAGTATGGATATTTTCTAGCCATTTTTCAAAATCTTTCAACTTTTACCCTCTGTAATTATAACAGATACAGAGATCTGCGCCTTAAACTTTGCGCTACTATAGTTCAAGGTCTTGCCTACACAATTGCGCTTGCAGATTTCCTTAATTCGAAAAATTGGAGGTTTTATTAACCATTATTGTCGGTTGTGATATGGGGGGGTGAAATAAAGCCATAGGCAATAAGGCCATATGGCCTTATTTCCCAAAGAGTTGAGAAATAAGGCCATATGGCGTTATTACCAACCACTGTTGGAAATAAAGCCATATATGGCTTTGTTACTCATTTGAATATTTTTAAAAATGTTCATCATTATTTTGCGGAGAGTGTGGAAATATATTTCCACGTAAATCCTGCTACCCAAAAAAAAATATTTAGCGAAGCCGCTAAATTAATTTATGGAGTTTGAAATGGCGTACGGACATAGCGCCCAAGGTCTTATCGCCCAAAACCGTAAATGTCATATCGCCCAAGCTGCGACATATAGCCCAAAACGATAGGTCTAAAAATGTTATTTCTCGCAAAACAAAATTGTCAAAAAATCCAAAATATTTTTTTTGGGCGAAATGTCGAAATTACGACTTCTATGATTTGTGTTTTTGTAATAAAGGTTTTCTGCCTTCGGCCGGTTACGCAGTTTTGTAATAGTTTTGTACAGAAAAACTTTTTTTGTTAAACAATCTTTAAATAAAAAACTCTGCCAATAAAAAATTGGTGCCTCTAGACCCCTCTAAGTTCCGAGGTTCCTGGCATATGTGGTTTTTTAATTAAAAGATATATTTCCACATTTTCAGCTGATATGGCTTTATTTCCACTTTGGTTGCAAAATCAGTATGACTTTATTGCTCAATCGTGTTGGTAATAACGCCATATGGCCTTATTTCCCATTGAATTGAGAAATAAGGCCATATGGCCTTATTGCCTATGGCCTTATTTCACCCCCCCCCCCCCCCCCCTTGTGATATATATTTGCTTAAGTTTTTATAAAAATTGTGTTTAAAATATTTGATTTAAAAATAAACAAAAAATGAAAAAAAGATATTTATATTTTTTATTTTTAAATATTTTCCTCCTTTGTGATATTTATCGCAATGGATATTTTTCGATTTTCATCATGATGGATATTTATTTTTTAAACAAAAATATTTATATGTTGTTTTTTTATTTTTAGTACCAAAAGGTACATAAAAATAAAATGTATTTATTCGGCCTTTATATATGTATATATATTCGATTAGAGTTTTATTCTAGTTCGAGGCCCAAAAATATTTCTATTTATGATATACAAAAATATTTATTTTATTTTTTTGAACAAATTGAAAAATATTTTGAACTTTAAAAATAAATATTTTGATGAAAACAAAAAAATGAAACGTTTTCCGGTCCTTGGGGAAAATACGTATTTTCAAATGAGGTTTGGCTCGAAACCTCGTTAAACGGGATTTCGACGCCAATGTGAATGCACTATTACTGAATTTTGTTAAAGGGTCCACGTTTCATGCACGTTTAAAGTAATTCAGGCTTTAAGCATGAACTCTTGTCAGGAAATTGGATTGTTTTCCTACAAAAATGATCTTATTGTTAGTCAGATATATTTTTGTTCGATGTATCTTTTCCAAAGAGGAGATTCTCTTAATGCAGTTGCATAACAATAAATTAGAAAAATACTAAAAATTTGAATCTGTCCATTTCTAAATAGAAACCCACAAATCGAGCGGAGTTTTTCATAGCGAACACTTAATAAAAAAAAATTGTCCATGCATTTTGAGGATCTTTGAAATATGTTTTACGAGATTTTTAAATATTTTTCTCAATGATTTTCTGTAAAACAATCTTAAGATGGTAAGAAAATTTTCTGAGCTTTTGAGATCAAATATTCAAAGATTCTGCGGGTTTTTTATAGGAATAAATTCTAAAGTAGAAAAATGTTTTGATAGAAAAATTCTTCAGGCTCTAAGGGGTTTTCTGTTATAATAACTGTGTGCTCTGATGCTGAGTGTTCAGATACCAATTCTAAGTGTATTTTTACAAGAAAAGTTCCTCAGCTTCTGAGTATTTTTCATTAAGAAAAGTCTATAAGTTCTTAGGATTTTGGTTTTAAACTTATCCTCTAGGATTGTTCTCAGATTCTCAAATTTCCATTGAAAAATATTCTCAGATTCTGAGTATTTTTGTGCAGACATCATGATAAAATTATATTTAAAAAAAATTTAACGTTAATAATATATTTACTATTTTTACTACTTTTGTGGTTTTTTCTCTCAATGAGTAAAATTTTAAAATGTTTCCCTTTTACTACATTTACTACAAAAAAAAAGTAATCACGCGGACCTATTATTTACAGTGTACAAAACAGCATTTGAAACTACATCGATTTTTGTGGAAGGAATTGTTTTTAAACCAATAAAGTAAAAAACAAATAAATCAGTATACTAAATTAAAATTTCAAATATAGGAAACTTTTAAATTTTTTAGGAAAAACTTGGCAACATTGACGGTTTATTTAAGATTCAGAACCTTACGAGAAGTATTAAAGTAAATAATAGATTCACGGTTTTGAAAATGAAATCTGGATCAAGTAGTAAGGTGTGGGACTAATAAAGTTCCAAGTTCAAATTCAGTTGGGACTGAAAAAGATGAAAAGTGACATCTTAATATGATCAAGATAACCCTGCACGGTTTTTGCACAGATATGTTGAATACATTTTCTAAAGTATTTTGGCCTTCTAAACACGAATCTGTCAACAGAAAAATTGTCATAAATCGCCTTCTAGAGATATATGTAGGCATTTCCATTTTTTAATATTGGAAAAGTGTATGTCAAAGTTTTTTATATTTTTGTTATTTGAATTCCCAAAAAAATTATCTAACTTTTGCAAAAATATCCGGACTCGATACGATCAAGGATACTATTAGGACATTATAAGGAATTTTAATATGGATTTTTTTGGTTTTATCCTTATAAGTATCCGAATTTTTCACGAAATTTTTCGTTCGAAGCAGATACGTAAAGTAGACTCTCCAGTAAAGAGAAACTGGAGTTAGAATCAAAAATACCTTGAGCATATCCAGAAATATTTACAAAAAAAGTTAAAATTTTGAACCTAATTTGCATTTTTTTTTTCATACATTTTTTCGAACCAATTTTTATGATTTTTTATTAAAATTAAAAAAAAAATTCAAAAAATAAAAATCTGATATCAGAAAAATTGTGTCAAATCGCCTTATCGAGATATAGGCATTTACATTTTTTGTGGGTCAAGCCCTCAAAACCTACAATTTTTTTAATATTGGAAAAAGGTGTGGAAAAGTTAGTCATTTTTTTTTTTATTCGAACTCCCAATAAAATTACCTTACTTTTGAAAGAAATCCAAACTCGATATGATCAGGGATACCATCAGGACATTAAAATAAATCTTTTTAATTCTAATAATTAAGTGTCCGAATTTTGCAAGCAATTTCCCGTTCAATTCTAAGATGTAAACAAGGCACTCTAATAAAGAGAACCTTTAATAGAGAGATGTAAAGAAGACACTCTAATAAAGAGAACCTGTGGTAAAAATACAAAATCCAGAAATAATTGCAAAAGAAACAAAAATTTCGGTTTCGAGGGCTTAGTCCACAAAAATTTAAAATGACTGTATCTCGAGAAGGCGATTCGATACAATTTTTCCGATGTCAGGTTTGTGTTGAGGAGGCAAAAATACTTTCAAAAATGTGTTATATTTTTTTTAATTTTACCAAAAAAAAAATTGGTGCGAAAAAATGTTTAAAAAAAATATTCAAATTCGGTTCAAAACTTTGACTTCTTTTGTAAATATTTCCAGATATTTTGAGAAATATTATTCTAGCTCAAGGTCATGTTTCTTTAAGTAATCATTACGATGATTTTGTCAAAGTAAGAACTTTCAAGAAACTATTAATAAATTTGTTTTTATTAAATTTATTGGTTTGGTAATTTTGCAAGACTTACTCGACACATGTTAGTGTGTACTAGGGATGCCAAACGGGATTGACATTTACAAATCCCGGGATTCGGGATTTTAAAATCCTAATCCCGGGATCCCGGGATTTTTCGGGATTTCGGGATTTTTCGGGATTTCGGGATTTACTAAAATTAAGCTTTTTTACGTAATATTTTTAACATTATTTTTTATAATTAAATATTCAATTAATTCATAACCATTGAATAATTACACAGTGATACAAAATCGAACTTTCGGAATCGGAATGGGATGAAACCAAAAGCAAATGAAAGCTGACGTTTTCCATAACAAACCCCTCAAGGCCTTTTTTTAGGTCAGAGCTAGATTTTATTTTACACGCATTTAAAGTTGGTGATTTTAAAGCATTTAAAGTTTTTGTGTACTAAACGTGTCCAACTTTAAAGACCCCTGGTGGTGCCCTTATTGGACATGTAGGGTCCAGTTTCCAAACTTAAGCTCAAAATTACTTCAGCTATGACTGGTATGAATTTTGCTGCAATCGGTCCAGTACCTATTTACTGAATAGCCAAATTATTAAAATAAACCATGTACACCGTTGCGTATGATTGTTATTTAAAGGCAATTATTAATATCCCAGCAAAACTTAGATTACCAAATAAGGTATGAAATAAGGTATAGGATCTCTTATTTTATACATTGCAGCATTGATGATTTTAACAGGCGATGAGACTCAAAGTAATGCATCCACATTATCACAAAGAATACCAGTAAGGTATAAAATAAGTCATAAATTTATAACGAAGAATACGAGTAAGGTGTAAAATATATGATATTTTATAGGTTACGAGAAATGAAATAATATAGCATACCAGAAGATAATATATATGTTACGAGTAGTGAAAAAGTAATTTTGTATTAAATTTACTCACGTGATTGTAAGTGAGTGTAAGTAGATAAAATATGCTCGTGAGTGTGAGTCGTTAGAAATTTCCTGTCGTGAGCCCATCTCTAGCCCGAGTAAAAATTTTTATATGATGCAATATATAATGATATGTAACACAATATATATTTATACGCAATTTGATCCGAATAATGGTGGATGTGTTTGCATTAAAAAAGATCAACTTGTATAAAATATGATTTGATTTCATCCGAGTTTTGACCAGACATTGCCATATATTGGTGGATCTAATTAGATCTAATTGCATAAAAACATTTAAAATCCTGGTGTTTTTTGGTTTGGGTTGAGATACACCACAGGTCAACGATACATTCACCAAACATTTAATTTTCTAAAACAAAAAAAAATGTTTGGGTACGCTTCGAACCAGATAGGTGATATACATAACCCTAACAATAAATGTTTAGGAACATTTTAAAAAGTTTCTTATACTTTGCCTAAAAAACTTAGAAAATTTTTGGTTAATTAGAAACATATATAGTTTTATATGGAACAGCATACACTGAAAAAAATAACCTTCCTGATATTAATGAAACGGATTCATTATTTTGTTTTCATTACTTAAATGAAGGAATTCATAAGCTGATTGAAATTTCATGCATGTTATGAACAAATTTTATGAAACTTGTTTCATTAGATTTCATAATTTCATTAAAAAATATCATACGATTTTTAGAACTAAATACAACTCTGCGTTGCGAATAAGAGAAAGAAAACAAAACAAAAACATACGACGTTTTATTACACCACGCGTGTTTAGTCTAATTGTAATTTTTACATGTGTGTTAACTTTTTTCTAATAAAATAATATAATTGTATATTTTTTTGCTTTGTTATTGAAACCTGTGTGTGTGTTATGCTGGTTATATCTAATTGAAATTACAAGTGAAAAGTTCCGTATAAGTGTTTCTTTTGACTGTTTCTTATAAAATATAATATAATTTGCAACAGAAAAATAGTTTTTTAAGTCATTAAAATTTTGTGATGAAATGTAGAGTAATTTGTGTTGTTCCATTCAAATCCGATCGGAATTGAGTGTGTGACATGCCCCTAAATAAAATTTAAGTGACGGTTACAGTGATGGTTACATGTGACTTACCAAAATTGTTATTAATGCAAATTTTCACTTATGGGTTTATGATACGTGCTGTTTTTAGGTAACATGTTCCTAACTTGATTAGGGGCTTTCTATGGAAATTTTGATAACTATAACCAACATGAATTTATCGTAATTCCCATATCAAAACCTTAATAAAGTTAGCAACTAGTTACTTGTAAAAAGCAATTATCATACGCTCATTACCAACTACTATTCCACATTTAATCAATGGATATTTCATACATTTTATGAAAAACTTCATAAAACGTTTCAAACAAGTTCTACGAATATTTTCATTATTACTATGCAAGTTTTCATTGAAGGGAACTTTAATGACACCAGTTTCATTAATCAAATGAAACCTGTCTTCGGTTGAAAACGTGAGTCATTTTTCATTAAGGTTAAGTCAATTTTCATTAATTTCACGAAGCTATTTTTTTCAGTGTAAGCTATATATAATTTTATGTTAAATTATACAGAAAAACAAATTTTGTATTGACCCTCATATAATTTTATATAATTATATCAACCGTACACCTTTTGATCCGAATCATGATTAAATTATATATATCTACATATGACTGCATTTAAAAAATTTGGAAAAGATCTCAAGCGATGTATAATCATATATGATCTATTATGTTTTTATCAAGTTATATATTGTTATATATGTTTATTTTTACTCGGGAGTTTAAACTTATGCATTTTTTTATAAAATAATTATTTTTTATGTTATTGTAATGCATTATGCATCCAATTAAAAATAATGCATTATTTCAAACTTTCAAATAATACATAATGTAACCAAATATAAGTCATCCATGATTTAATGTTTAGAAATAATAAATATGAAATAAATTTTTTTTAATAATCATGCATTACGTAGCAAATTATTAGTAATGTATTATTTTTCACTTGAAAATAATACGTTGTGGAACAAATGTTTGGTAAGACATCATAAAATAATGCTACAAATAAGTTATATACATTACCTGGTAATGTGTTATATAATCACTACCCATTACCAAAGTTTTGCTGGGATAAATCACTGGACACCGTTGCGTATGATTGTTATTTAAAGGCAATTACAATATTAATCATTCGCCACTAATACAGTTTTCAAGCATTTATTATTGTAATTATAATAAAAGTGCACTAACTTCAAATGCGTGTAAAACAAAATCTAGCTCTGAACTAGAAAAAAGCCTTGAGGGGTTTGTTATGGAATATGTCAACTTTCATTTGCTTTTGGTTTCATCCCATTCCGATTTTGGGTGTTGCACTGTGTTATTTAGCACAGAAAAACCGAAAATTTAGGAGCAAATATGACCGATTTAAATAGAGCGATGTCCGTCTGTGAAAGACGCGATACAGTCGAATTCAAAAGATTAGAAAATATTTTTTTTTCGGTCGGTCTCTTTTGTAGACATGGATATAAAATATTTGTTTAAATAATGTTAAAATTGTATTAATGAATTTGTTACAGTTTCTCGCGAGGGGATGATGTTTCCCAAAATCCTCTGCCGATACAAAATTTGTATTGATTGTCCTATTGGTAGCCGAATCGCTTTTTAACAGTTTCCTTCCCGTTGCGATAAATAATTACAAATGCATTTATTACGCTTAAATAACAGAATTTTATCATTATTTTTATTATTTTTTATATCCATGCCCACAAAAAGGAAGGACAAGAAAAATTGCACTTTCTGGCTAGGTGCAACTTTAAAATCTGTCATTTGATTAACAAAAGTACAAATTGGTAAACAATTTTGGGTTTTCTGAGGCTATTTTGGTTCTTCAAGTGGGAAATTTTCCCCCCATCCGCTTTTACTCATTAACCAACTAAAACTGTTAAAAAGAAACTTTACAGATGGATTTTCTTATACTCTCGGTAAAATTTGACTGCTTCTTAAAAATGTTTACATATGCATAAATCGGCAGCGAACTGTATAGCAAATGTGAAGCAAATTTTCCTTTGTCAATATTTTTACAAAAAAATATTGGACCTCTTGGTTTCCTTTTTAGACTTGAAAATCGGAAAGTTTCAAATAAAGTAAAAAAATGTTTCACATTGTTCGGAATTTTAAATTTTCAAGTCAAAAAGGAACCCAAAGACTTTGCACTGTAGGTCCAATATTGACCCTTAAAGGTATCAATTCTGACTCCGACGATTTTTAAATTCAAAAAAAGGAAAATATGCAAATTAAATTGTACTCCAAAAGAGTAAGAGAATTTAAGCCAAACATGTCTTATTTAAAAGATATTTCAAACACCTTTCAAACGATACCCATTTTGTCACCATCGGACAACAAGCACTGAAGAAATAGTCAATTTTGATAACAAAATTTGACAAAAAACCCCGAAATCCCGGGGTTTTTCGGGATTTGCCAATCCCGGAAAATACCGAAAAATCCCGGGATTGAAAAAAATAAATCCCGGGATTCGGGATTTGTCAATCCCGAAAAATCCCGGGATTTCGGGATTCGGGATTTCCCGTTTGGCATCCCTAGTGTGTACGTCTTGCAAAATGACCAAACCAATCAATTTGAAACAAACAAATTTATAAATCGTTTGTTGAACATTCTAGATTTGACAATATCATCGTAATGATTAGTGAAAGAAAAAAGCGAAATAGAATTTTAAAGGTCGAATAATAAATAATTTTTATTAATCTTAAAATTAAAACAGAATTTTATTTCTAGATATATTCAAGAGATTTTAGATTTTAACCTCTCTTTATTGGAGTATCTACTTTGCATATCTGGGTTGAACAGGAAAATTCTTGTTTTATAAAGAAATAATTCTAACAAAGAAATTAAATAATTAAAACAGTTAAAAATATAGAGCAAATTATCTGAACAATGTGAAAACCTTTTACACTTTTGCTCGTCACTGTATGTGTTAAGCACTCATTACAGGTACATAAATGACCAATTAAATGCATCCTAAAACTCCGAAAGGCTGCAACTAAAAAAATTGTAAATCAACATTTTAATTCAAAGATAGTAAATCTTTACGAAAGTCTACAGACAGAAAGACCGTTTGCAAAATCATACCCAATTTTTAAAGATAGAAATTTTATGTGCTACAAAAATTTGTTTTTATCAAAACTTTTCGGATCTAACACAACAAAGTATTTTTTTTTTTAATATTTAAAATAAAACGATAAGTCGTATTGAAGTGTTTACGCAATCTTATTGCACAAGCTTTTTCGCTCCAATACACTACGGAACCTTAATATATAACACTTTTTTACACAATCCCAATGGGTGATCTACGCGTATGCGTAATATGCAATACTTGGAATAAATAAAATATCACTCATACGCAATATTGGACGGTTATGTTAAATGAAATAAATTAATTGGTGTTTCAGACAACAACTTTAATGCTATTTATATTTAATCGTCAAATTATGGCGAAAATATATATGCCCAAAACACCGGTATTCCGATTCATGCTTGGCAATTAATAAAAATTTATCTCACTGTGGCAAATTAAAACACAGTGCTATTAAAGTTGTTGGTACTCTAACAATGAAACCATTCACTTTGAAATGAATAAATGAACTGACTCTTTATTTACAATTTTGGTTGACTTATATACTAAATTATTTCTACTTACACTATTATTTCCACACACGACAATGTGTGTGAATGTTTGTGTAAGATTGGAAAAGTTCATGAACTCATTATCATTAGTTCTTTGTATGATCCCTTTTCTAATCTTACGTATGCAACGCAACACAACGTGTAGTAATAAACTCAACTATCAACATAAAATACCTGCCAAGTGCATTATCAACAGGGCAGTGACCTGATCATAAAATTAAACATGCATTGGGTAAACATACCCAAACGCATCCGTTAGAATGTATAAACATTCTAACACATGTCACATAAATTGCCGAATTTATTACATCACGTTGCGTTGAGTTCTTATCTCTAGAGAATAATTGTTACCTTCAATTGGATTGAACATATTGCCGGCCTTGAAAGATCCTAATCTTTCAAAACACAAAAAAAATAGAATTATGGTTGTACATAATTAATTTAATATTACCCTAAATCAATCGAGGTATCGTGACAACAGTAGGCAAATATCTGGCGGACATCTGGCATACCTTTCTTAGTATGCAAATCAAGGCGGTGATGATGATGATTACAATGATGGTAGTTGAGACACTGAAATGATGTACGTCAAGTTGTGTAGGAAATCCCAATATGTTGAGTGTTTTTGGAATATCAGGACTTTTGTAAAATTCTATATCAGCCTTCAATTCGTGTTGTACTAAATCTGACATTAATGACGATGGATTTAGTCTGGGAAATATGTAGTTAACGTCACTACTGTAGGCATCATATGCCCATAGACTCAAAGTTACATTCCGGTTGAGAATAATATTGTGCTTTACGTCATTGCATTTCATGTCTGCAAATGTTTTTCATTAAGTGAATGTATCCAAACATTTAAAGAATGCGATTGTTGCCAGAAACTATGAAATATTTTAATGACAATCTTCTGGAATTCTTCTTGTTCTTAAAAACAAATTAACTTCGCAGTTGCCTCTTGTGTTGTAGACGGAGTGAATATGATTTCATATCTAATGTCTTTAATTTGGTGGCATCGATTAAAACTGTCATCTTCGAAGCTATAAAATACTGCCTTTCCTTCATCAATTACAATGTACTTTCTGCTTGGCTGAATCTCAATTGAGTACCCGTCATGCACCGTTGAATAAGTATATATTTCATTGACTTAAATTAGTTCGTGGTTGATTAACGAAATACGAACGTTGAATAGGATGAACTCGTCACTGGTTTCTGCAGAAATGTATAATATTTGTGCAAGTTCTGCAGGATTTTCCCTTGGCAGTTTAAAGACAAACGTTTTATAATCTTCAGCTGCTTTCACTTCATTCTTGGTAACTAGTTTATGGCTTTATGTAGGCTCGCTATACTGCTCCGTTCTGTTGATATGCACCACCCTGCTTCATGTAGTTTTTTAAGACCAACAATCACGACCTCTTCGAAGAAGTTCCCTGCCTTGTTATAATAATTAATACTAAATTGAAATCTAATAAGACTTCAAATAGTTAAAAGAGATAATATTGTAATCAACATATTTTTGTTTTTTAATCTTTTACCACCTTTATTGTGGTGTGTATTTATCTTCTTAAAATTATTATTATTCTGTGTTAAAGATGGATTGTCCATTCTTTTATTTTTTAAAGTTGGATTATCCATACTTTTAATTTTTGTAGAATTTTTATTGGATGAGATGTCTACCAAATCATCTTCATCTTTTTGGGTGGGAAAAGGACAAACATTGTGGATTGATCTTTTACTTTCCCCATTGCTTGTCCTTACGTCCACCATTCTACATAACCCATCCGAACCCATTATAGTTCGGATGACCCTCCCCCGCCTCCAGCTCAAGGGAGGAATGATATCTTTTTTAAAAGTCATCAGTCTTTCCCGTCTAAAAAAAAACTTGTATCGTTTTTGCAATTCAGACAAAAACTTAGTGAACTAATGCTCGCAAACTTGTTTCCTGTTGGATTGCACAGCTTTCCAATGCTCCGAACCAACATTTGACTTAATAGATTTGTCAAAAAAAAATTCTATCAGTTTTACATATGTATTTTTCCTACTACTTTTCTCATTGATACATTGGATAATATGGTTTGTATTACCAATGCGTCCAAGTGAGTTTATAATTTGAAATTTTTTGCCCTTGTATTAAATATAGATTATTATTATTTTTTTTTTTCTTCGAAGGATTTCCATTTTTCTGATTTGCCTTCTGAGAACACTACGGTCTATATCCCGAGAGATTTACCAATTTATGGCCTGCCCCCAAGAGATTTACCAATTTTATGGCCTGCTCCCGAGAGATTTACCTATCAATGGCATGCCCCCAAGGATTGCATTTTTGAAGTATCTGCCTCCTGAGCATGCATCGCTTTATATCCCGAAAGATTTACCAATTTATGGCCTGTCCCCAAGAGATTTACCAATTTTATGGCCTGCTCCCGAAAGATTCACCACTTTATGGCCTGCCCCCAAGGATTGTATGTTTAAAGTATCTGCCTCCTGAGCATGCATCTTTTCATGTCCCGAAGGATTTACCAATTTATGGCCTGTCCCCAAGAGATTTACCAATTTTATGGCCTGCTCCCGAAAGATTCACCACTTTATGGCCTGCCCCCAAGGATTGTATGTTTGAAGTATCTGTCTCCTGAGCATGTATCGCTCCATTTCCTGAAAGATTTACCAATTTATGGCCTGCCCCCAAGAGATTTACCAATTTTATGGCCTGCTCTGGAAAGATTTACCACTTTTTCACTTGATTTAGTGAACTGGCCTGCTTTCAAGGATTGAAATTGTTATTTCCCGAAAGATTTACCAGATTTTCACTTGATTTAGTGAACTGGCCTGCCTTCAAGGATGGCTTTGAAAAGGGGAGAAACTTCAAACGGCTATCATCTTCGAAAGCTCATAAGAACTTTTCAATTACTGTTCCAAACTGGGCTCTTGAATCCAGTTTCCTTTGATGAATGAACACAGGAAGGCCGAAAGCATTTCCTCTGACCAAATCTTCATCGAGCCTAAAGCTTGACATTGGTCACCTCTGGTTAACCCACATTGCTCTATGCTAATTTACTCAGGGAATTGTAATTTTTAACTGCTCATATCCCAATACCTTTTTGAAAAAGACCTACAGCCAAACAATAATAACCAATAAGTGTCTTATCCTAAGGAAAAAAATATCTAATATAATCATTTTATAATTGTTTGGCATGCTCTATGATATAGACATATAAGTTTATATATAGCATTGTATATTTCCTTATTTTTCAATGTGATAATTAGTGCAAGTTCTCTTATGAAAATGTTTGTTTTTACTATGCACTCTAACTAAATAAAATATTAATTTAATATCTACCCGAATAAACTTGCAATAAAATTGCATCGATTTGTAGTTGCGTATTTTTTTCCCAATTTTGGTATAAATGCACATTTTTTCATATTAAATGCTTCAAGCTTTGAAAGCCATTGGTAACCAACAAAAATACTTTACAAATCATTTTTGTCACTTAAAAAATGTTTATAAAAATGACTAAAATTATATCACTAAGCAAACTTTTGTCAAAGTTAATGAAAAAGCCAATTTTTTTTTTTTAGTAAAACCAATAACATTTTTATGGATATTTTCCAATTTTAAATGCATATTTTTGATTTTTAGTTATATGAAAGAACTCAAGACAATGATAACATATATATTTATATGCCAATTTTTTGGATCAAATTGAATTGAATTATTATTATTTTATCAAAAACAATATATGCTATAATCGTAACATATTTTTTTCCTAAATAACAAACCGTTGATTTCTTTGACCATAATCACAAAATTTATAAGTTTTTGCAAAATATGTTATACTCTTTTAAAAAATATCAGAGACCAAATATAACAGTTATATGTGTCTTTTCTTTAAAAAAAAATCATTAAACGAGTGTTGTCCAAACTAAGTATTTTATATATGAAATGACGTCTAGAGATGTCCCGTGTTTGAATTTGCAATAACGTTATTTTTTAATTTTTACAATAACAGTATAAAATAACAGTTATTAAAAACTTTTTGTTCAAACAATCTAAAAAAACTTTTATTTTGTATTTATTGGAGTAAATAACTGTTATAACAGTTATTTTTAAAAAAATTAATTAAAGTTTGTATCTTTAAATCAATGATTGAAGTATTAGCTATCAATTGGATTTTTTTTTTTTTTTTTTTTCGCTAAAACTCACCTTTTTTTATTTGTGCTTTTTTCCCCCCACCTTACTACTGGTGGGGGGAGTTTTGTTACTCTATTATATTTAACAAAATTAAAAAAAAAACCTGCGTGTATGAATCCGCTTAAAGAGCATTTTAAGTCCCTTACCACTGGTGGGGGGAAACTTAAAATACTTTCTAAGCGTTTTTACGGGGTCACCATTTGTTGGTACTCTAACAATGAAACCATTCACTTTGAAATGAATAAATGAACTGACTCTTTATTTACAATTTTGGTTGACTTATATACTAAATTATTTCTACTTACACTATTATTTCCACACACGACAATGTGTGTGAATGTTTGTGTAAGATTGGAAAAGTTCATGAACTCATTATCATTAGTTCTTTGTATGATCCCTTTTCTAATCTTACGTATGCAACGCAACACAACGTGTAGTAATAAACTCAACTATCAACATAAAATACCTGCCAAGTGCATTATCAACAGGGCAGTGACCTGATCATAAAATTAAACATGCATTGGGTAAACATACCCAAACGCATCCGTTAGAATGTATAAACATTCTAACACATGTCACATAAATTGCCGAATTTATTACATCACGTTGCGTTGAGTTCTTATCTCTAGAGAATAATTGTTACCTTCAATTGGATTGAACAAAAGTGAAGGAAAATCAATCTTATGCAGAGGTTCTTATACAAAAATGCTGGTTGGTTAGAGTTATATGACTGAGACTCGGCACATTTACTTGTTGTTGCCCCAAGCAGTTTGGAATTGCATTTGAGCAAAATCGGTTCAGCGCATAGTGGGTTCGACGGTACCCAAAATGGCGATTAATTCAGATAAGCAGTAGTTGTAGAATATTATATTTTTTTATTGATGAACTATTATAAACACGTAAAAATACACATTTTGGAAAAAGGATTATAGTTCACAATTTTTGCTGTAACTTTGGAATAAAAAGCGATATATTAAAAAAAAAAATGGAAAATTAAGTATACATAATGTGATATCAAAATAAATAAAGAAAGAACGCATAATATGTATTAATATTATTATAAATTTTATATAAAATCGAATTTTTGTTTTTCACAAAATCTCTAAATTGTACATTTATCTGAAAAAAGCAATTTAAGGGAACATTATAATTTTTTTATTAACAAATTATTATAAATACATAAAAAGCCAACATTTTAGAAAAAAAAAATTAAAAAAAAAAAAATTTTAATCTTTTAATAGTTTTTTGTTTTTTTGAAAAAAAAACATGAATTCCTTGAACATGTAATAAAGCTACAAAAACAAATAATGGCTACGTTTTTTTTTTGGCGAAATGGCGAGGGATTGCCGGGAGACCATGGGGGACACCTTCCCCTCACCATAGCATTGCCAAATAAAAAAATGCCCGTTTTTGCACCTAATTAATAAAAATTTATTATTATTTAAATAATTTTTTTTCTACACACTCCCCCAAAAAGAGGCGGACCGAGCAAAATTGGCTTTCCTGATCCCATTGGTTCAAATTCAGTTCGATGAACTACATATTACAGTAAAATGTTTTAATTATTGAACAAATATACAAATAAAACATGTAAAAAAAATATTTTTCTGGTGTAGTTTTAGTTCTTCAAGGGGGAACTTTTTCCCCCTGGTCCGATTTTGCTCGTTTAAGAATTTAACCAGCCTATGACCATTATACATATTTCTGACAAACTTCATGATTCTAGCTTTGTTTTTTTGTACTTTATGGTGTACTCCACTACAGACGGACGGACGGACACACGGTCAGTCACAGAATGTCTTAGAATCGATCAGTGATCAATAATATATACTTTATGGGGTCCTAGACCCATATTCGATGCGTTACATGCGGAATGACAAAGTTATTATACGCCCATACTGTAGTTGGAGGTTATAAACACACATATAATGGTATTGTTTAATAAATGATAACCAGACTTTTTACATAAAAATGGGAATAAAAAAAGGGACGGACATTGTCCGGACTTTTTTTCTTTTAAATAACAGCTGATATCCTATAGTTTTTTAAAATCCTCAAAACTAAATCCAACTACTACTAACTTAATATTTGTGGCCCACTAAATGTGGAAAATAACCTAATTTCGGACACTTTTTAAAAAAATTATTAAAAATGTTAAGACACAACTTTTAAAAACAAAAAAAATTGCAATTTAGTTTAATACCTGATATTGAAGGTTCCATTATAAAAGATTTTCTTTTAAAAGATTTAATACTACAAATAATCGCTCGAATTGTGAAAAATTCCTATTTTTTACTTTTTCAAAGACTGCAAAAATTATCTAACTTTGACTGCAATAATTAGCTAAATTTGACAGCTCACAAAAAAAAGTAAACAACTTAGATGCTTGATTTTGATAACTAGTGTTGCAGAATTTTATCTACTTTTACCCCATGCCAAATTTTATAACAAAAACTTCATTTATAAATTTCAATTAATCGCCACTTTGGTACCGTTTGAACCCAATGTGCAGCGGTTTAAAAGTTATGAACAAAAATGTAAGAACACCTCGAAAATGTTGGTACATTCCACATAACTTTAAAATACAAAATGCTTTAGATAGGCTGCTTGTTGGCATATGTGAACAGAATTGGACACAGAAGCGGTATTTTTACAGGTACAAACTAATTAAATTACAAACAAAATTTTAAGGAATTTCTTTTTTCATAAAAAAAATTTTTCCGCGTATTTTTTTTTTAAAGATTTTTCTTGCAAATAATGTTTTTTACATTGTGGAGAGTATCAATACATTCGACATTTTTACTTGTTTTTTACTCAAAGGGTTATTTTTTAGCTAATTTTATACTGATTCTCATTTAGAGGTAAGACTCGTATCTTTTAAACAAAACCAAATAATAGAAAATCCGTTCTAAAACAACAAAGTTATAACTTTTTGTTTTTAATTTAAGAATTTCGGCTTTTCAACACATTTGTTATAAAAAAAAGTATCGAACGAAGTGATCGAGAAAAACTATGAGTATTTCCGGACTGTATGAACTCCAACGAATCAGAATTTTTGTATGAGAACCCCTGCATAAGTTTTTCGTTCATATTTTTATAGCACTGTTAATTTGCCACAATGAGATTAATTTTTATTGAATTGTACACCATGATTTGGAATATCGATGGTTAAGACATATATACACTAGTGCCTACGGTCAGTACCGTAGTACCGGGAATACCGGTATTCCCGGTTCTCGGTATTACCGGGAAATGGTACCGGTTTCCCGGTTCTTAATTCATTCCCGGTATTCCCGGGAATACCGGTATTCCCGGTTCCGGTTCTGACGGTATTCCCGGGAATACCGGTATGAATATTTTGTAAAATTTTGTACAATTAAAATTTTTTCTTTGCTTTTACCAAAAAAAATACAAAACATGTGAATAACACCATTTCCATTTTATTTTTTTAATTTTAGAAAAAATAGTTGCTGATTTTTAAATAATTTTACAAACACAACTAAATATTACTGAAATACTGATTAAATAGTGTAATTTAAATATTTTATGGTATAGTATTTTTTTGGTTTTTGAGAATCGGTACCAGGATCAGAACCGGGAATACCGGTATTCCCGGGAATATATCTAGAACCGGGAAACCGGTTCCAGAACCGGGAATACCGGTATTCCCGGGAATACCGAGAACCGGGAAATGGGGGGCACTAATATACACTCTTATAAATTTTTGTTGAAATTTACCCACTTTATTGTAGGTAACTGTTCTCCTACAATAAAGTGGGTAAAAATACTCTATGTGTTTAAATTTCAACAATTGCACACAAAGTGTGTACAAATAATAAACATTTTGTGTGTAAACCTACATATGAAATGCTTTCAAAATTCTCCGGCAGTACACACAAAATGTGTAATTTTAGCTTAATTGTGCTTAAAAATAGATTTAAAATGTTTAAAATTGCATCTTAAATGTTGTCTTTTACATAAAAAGTGCTTGATTTTAAACAACCTGCTAAAAAATTTATTCCCATAAAATGATGAAACCAAAATGCATTTTTGTTATTATTTTTGTAGTTTTTATTTAAACTAAAGTGAAATTAGGTATAATAGTTAAATATATTATTCATAAATTATAATTTAAATGCTACTTTTTTTGTGTTTAAAAATAATTTGTAACGTAAGCTAAAGATAAATAACAAACTAAAAATAACACCTTTTCACCATTAGTACTTTCTTTTAATTCTTTGGAACTTGACTTTTCTTTTCATTAATTGTTGTCCCAAACTGCAAGTATAAAAAAATTTCACATTATTTTTGAGATATTACTGATATTTAAATCATACAAGGGAATATTTTCAGAATCTGAGTTATTTCTCTATAGAAAATTTCCAGAATCTAAAAAGTTTTTTGTATAGAAAAATTCTAAGAATCTGAGATATTTTACTATAGAAACATTTTTAGAATCTGGTACTTATATTTTTTTATAGAAAAAATATAAGAATCTGAGATTTTTTTTTCTATAGAAAAATTTTCAGATATTTTTTCTATTAAAAAATTCTAAGAATCTGAGATATTTTTTCTATAGAAAAATTTACAGAATCTGAGATATTTTTTTAATTTTTTCTATAGAAAACATGTCAGAATCAGATCCAATTTTTCCATAAACAATCTCAAAGAATCTAAGATACTTTGCTATAGAAAATTTCTCCGAATCTGAGAATCTAAGATTTTATTTCTATAGAAAAATTATCAGAACCTAAGATATTTTTTTTATGAAAAACTTCTCAGAATCTGAGATATTTTTACTATAAAAAAATCTTCAGAATCTGATGTATTTTTTCTATTGAAAAATTTTCAGAATCTGAGGTATTTTTTTACAGAAAAATTCTCATAACCTGAGATATTATTTTACAAAAATTTTCAAAATCTGAAATAGTTTTTTTCAATAGAAAAAATTCTTAGAATCTGGGATATTTTTTCTATAGAAAAATTCTCAGAATCTGATATATTCTTTCTATAGAAAAAATATAAGAATCTGAAATATTTTTTCTATACATAGTAAAATTCTCAGATTGTGAGATATTTTTTCTATAGTAATATTCTCAGAATGAGATATATACTTTCTATAGAAAAATTCTCAAAATCGAATTATTTTTTTCTATTGAAAAATGCTCATAATCTAATGAATTTTTCTAAAAAAAATTCTTAGAAAAATTCTCAGAATCTGATATATTTTTTCTATAGACAAAATATAATTATCTGAGATATTTTTTCGATAGAAAAATTCTTAAAATCTGACATATTTTTTCTGTAAAAAAATTCTTATAATCTGAGATATTTCTTTTATAGAAAAATTCTCAAAATCTGAGATATTGTTTCAGTAGAAAACTTCTCAGAATGTAATATATTTTTGCTATAGAAAATTTCTCAGAATCTAATATATATTTTCTATAGAAAATTTCTCAGAATCTAATATATTTTCTCTATAGAAAATCTCTCAGAATCTGATATTTTTTTCTATCAAAGTTTTCTCAGAATCTGAGATATTTTTTCTACAGAAAAGTTCGCAGAATCTGAGATATTTCTTCTATAGAAAAATTCTCAGAGTCTGAAATATTTTTTTCTCTAGAAAAATTCTCAGAATTTGATCCATTTTTTCTGCAGAAAAAAATCTGTAACAATCTTAAAATTTTTATTGAAATATTTCCAGAATCTGGTTAGGATTTGAAACATTTTTTCTGTAGATAAATTCTTTATAAAAAATATTCTCAGATTCTGGTATCCATTAATTTTTGTAAAGAATAATTCAGAAATCCAAGTCATTTGTGGTACTTACCTTTCTAATTTATAATTGCAAAAATTTATGAAAACATGAAATTAACAATATACTATTTTTGCTCTGACCAGCCTCTTTGAAATTTTATATAGCATTGAAACGTTGGTTAATATTTCCACTTTTTCTACTTTATTTGCTTTTATTTTATGTTTTTTTCGCGTTATTTTAGTTTAATTGCGAGCATATTACAAAATTTTCTGGTTATATTTTTCTTTTAATTTTATTTTTAATTTAATTTTGACAATTTGTATTTTAAAATTGTTGAACATTACGCATTTAATGTTTAATATCAAAAATTAAACACTAAATGTTTACAATAAACATTAAATGTGTAATTTTAAAATTCTTGTGTTTATAATTTTATAAAAATATTTATCAATTCACAAAATACTATATACTTAATGTGCGTAATATTTAAATTTTTGTGTGTAAACTAAAAATTTAAACACTTGGTGCTCAATTTTAGGCGTTGTGTGTTATTTTACATAAAAATTTACCCACTTTATAGTAGTATTTTTACAAGGATTTTTAGAGTGTATTTTCGCCATAATTTTACAATTAAATAAAAATAGCACTATTGTTGTTTTGTGAAACACCAAATTAATTGATTTCATTTAACATAACCGTCCAGCATTGCGTATGCGTGATATTTAATTCATTACAAGTATTGCATATTACGCATACGCGTATATAGCCCATTGGGATTGTGCAAAAGTGTTATGTATTTAGGTTCAATTTAAAGCAAACAACTGTGTTAGAGCGAAAAAGCTTAATAAAAGCGTATCTTTTAATAAAAGCTTATCGTTTTTTAAATATTTGAAAAAAATACATTGTTGTGTTTAACCAAGTTTCCATTTGATTTTAGCATAGCACTTCGAGCTATTTCCATACAAGTTGAAGTGTTTTGCAACGTCAAACTAATTACGAATTTTCGTAAATAATTTGACGTTTTCTCCACAATATAGTTAAAACAACAAAACTAAGAAAATTATTAACAATAACAATTAATTTTGTAGTTTATTATAATTAAATAAAAATGATTAAACAAACGAATTTATCTTAATAATAAAACAAATAAAATGTCTTCTTCTTCTAACGAACATTCACGACGAATGAGTAGCTCTTATTTTCGAATAAATAAACAGTGTTGCACTTACCAAAACAAGTGGTGATTTTAAAAAGTCGATATGTTTTGTACCAAAACACTCAATTTGAGATGTTTTGCGCATATGAAAAATACTAGGAAAATATGTAGAAAATGACATGATTTCCTATTACCACTCTGATTTGTCCAAATCATGCCAACGGAAACATACTATTAGATCCGAAATGGTTTTGATAAAAACTACTGTTTGTAACACATAAAATTTTTACACTCATAGAAATCCTACAGTATTCCTTACTAAAAAGTTGGTAGTTAATACTAATTGTTAGTATTAAAGGGCCCCACAACGCGTTAGTCAATTTTTACTAACGCAGTTATAAAAAACCGGTAAACAAATTTAAAAGCGAAAACCTATCCAAAATCGATTTTGAAAAATTTTTTAATAAAAAAAATTGTTTCAAAACTATATAATTATTGAGCTTGATGGCTGGCAATGATCTATTTCGGAAATTTTTTTAAAAAATATACTACTACATTTTTTTTTTTTCAACGAAAATTTGCTATGTGCGTTTGAAAAAAAAAAAAATAGTCAAAAATGTAAATTTTACCATACTAGGTGTCAAAAATAATTTTCCAAATTTTTTAAAATTACTAACAAAAATTATTAAAAAATCGGTAAAAAATCAGTATTCAGTAAAGTTCAAAGTATTCCAATTTCAAAAAAATAACTAAATTTATACTGTAAAGCTAAATTTATACTGTAAATTACTGAAAAAGTAGTATAGAAGGATTCCAAAATTTTTGACTACAAAAAAACACTTTTTCGGCCTTACCTATTTCAATTGTCTTAAAAATTGGTAAATATATTCTTCTGATTTTTATTGAATTTCGGTTTTTGTTATTTAGTCAAAATTGTGAATGGTTCGCGTTTTATCGCTGTTCAAAGTTGGTATTTTGCAACAATTGCATGAGAAATACACAATGTTTAAATGATCATATCTTTGGAGCGCATCATCCGATTGTCACGAAATAAAGCGCAAAATAATGGTTATGTCCTGTACTTAAAATAGAATTTTGAAAAAGGATAGGATGCTTTGCAAAAAGGATATAGAAATTAAAAAAAGTCCTTAATTTGCAAATATCTCAAAATGCGTATCTTTAATTTTCCTATATTTTTTTGCACATATAGCCCAAAATGTACTTAACAACATATGCAAATCCCAAATTGGGGTGATAAGCGGTTTAAATATAAACGTGGTTTCATGAAACGACTTATTGATGTTTGTAAATAAATCTTGTTTACAAATGAAAAACAATTTCTGCGCAGTAACCGCAAATATTTTTTTTTATATGTATTTTGGACCGCTAAACTCAAAAATTTCATTAATAGAACATTTCGCGAAAACGTTTTCGTTTAATGAATTTTTTAGCGTTTTTTGGAGGTATTTTGACAGTTTTTTCTTATATCCTAAGTTCTGCTTATCTGATCTTCTCGCAATAAAAACCAAATTAAAGACAATAAAATTTCCAACAAATTCTACATTCATCATTTTTCCATTAGTATATAGCTTTACACGCAAATAATTTTTTTTAGCGTTATTTGGAGGTATTTTGACTATTTTTCCTATATCTTGAGTTCCGTTCATCTGATCTTTTCGCAACAAGAACCAAATTAAAGAAAATCAAATTTCCAACAAATCCTTCATTCATTATTTTTATATCAGTTCATAACTTTACGCGCAATAGGCAAACAAGGAAAAACTATTTTTTTATTAACAAAGCTAATTTTTTAAAAATTTTAAAAAACATAAATCATAAAAAATTACCAATTTTTTTTATTTTATCATGTATATTCATATAATTTGTGATAACTTCGAAGAAAACCTATAGATTTTCATCAAATCAACTTTATTATATTTCTAAATGTTTGCAGATAAATAAAAAACCGTAATTAATTGCAAAGATTTCTATTTCTTGAACTTTTTTTAAATGATGTGTTAATCAAAAAACCAATTTTAGTCATATGTTTGCCTATTGAACGGAAAGCTTTGAACTGATGGAAAAATGATGAATGTAGGATTTGTTGGAAATTTGATTGTCTTTAATTTGGTTCTTATTGCGAAAAGATCAGATGAACGGAACTCAAGATATAAGAAAAATAGTCAAAATACCTCCAAATAACGCGAAAAAATTATTTGCGCGTAAAGCTATGAACTGATGGAAAAATGATGAATGTAGGATTTGTTGGAAATTTGATTGTTTTTAATTTGGGTTTGTATTGCGAGAAGATCAGATAAACAGAACTTAAGATATAAGAAAAATAGTCAAAATACCTCCAAAAAACGCTAAAAAATTCATTAAACAAAAACGTATTCGCGAAATGTTCTTTTAATTAAATTTTTGATTTTAGCGGTCCAAAATACATATAAAAAAATATTCGCAGTTACTGTGCAGAAATTGTTTTTCATTTGTAAACAAGAGTTATTAACAAAAATCAATAAGTCGTTTCAGGAAACCACGTTTATAATAAAACCGCTTATCACCCCAATTTGGGATTTGCATATTTTGTTAAGTACATTTTGGGCTATATGTGCAAAAAAATATAGGAAAATTAAAGATACGCATTTTGAGATATTTGCAAATTAAGGACATTTTTTTAATTTCAATATCCTTTTTGCAAAGGATCCTATCCTTTTTCAAACTTCTGTTTTAATAACAGGACATAACCATTATTTTGCTCTTTATTTCGTGACAATCGGATGATGCGTTCCAAAGATACGATCATTTAAACATTATGTATTTTTTATAAAATTGTTGCAAAATACCAACTTTGAACAGCGATAAAACGCGAACCATTCACAATTTCGACTAAATAACAAAAACCGAAATTCAATAAAAATCAGAAGAATGGATATGTTAAGTTTTGGATAAATTGAACCACCATCGGCTGATTGCCTATGCTATTTAAAATGGAACCAGTCTATAGTTAAAGTTATAACACTTTTACTGTATTTTTTACTGTAGGATTATTTTGAGTGTATCTTTAAAAATTCGGTTTGATTTTGCAAACGATGTTTTCGTTTGTTGACTTTCGTAAAGTTTACTGTCTTTGAATCAAAATGTTGATTTATAAATTTTGTTAGTTAAAGCCTATCGGATTTTTCGGATGCATTAAATTGGTGATCCACGCACTTGTAATGAGTGCTTACAAGCTCTTTGTCTCCCGCTCTTAATATTTTGGAACTTTTTAACAGAAGGTACGAAAACTGTTAGACGAGGAAAATACGATAATGTTAAATTAACATTGTTGGTTTGACAAATAATGCTAACTTTTTATATCGAAAAAGCGCTTAATAAATTTAAAAAAAATTTATCAATTTATAATTTTTATGTTAATATTATTTAGGAAATACCTTTAAAAGTGTTTAAAACAAATTGTCAGCAAATAAAAAGTCAGTGGATTTCCCGATAATCCACAAAAAAAACTTTTTTTACAGCTAGATGAAACAAAAACGCTAGCTTTAGTCTGAAAATCGCCAAACTGCAACACTTTTTTTTTGTTTATATCGAACTTAAGGGTTTTTTTTGGTTTGATCAAACGTCCAGTTCGATGGCGGACTTAGCAAAGGGAATTTAAGAGCGGCTTTAACAGAAGAAGAGCGAGTTCAGATCCCTTTAGTATTGATACTCTTTGGTGCTTAACACATACAGTGACGAGCAAAAGTGTACAAGGTTTTCACATTGTTCATATAATTGAAATTCTTTGTTAAATTTATTTTATTACTACACTAAGAAAATTATGTCATTAACTGTTTGTAGGTTATTTTAAAAAGTAATCAGTAAAGTTATTTTAAAAGAAAAATCGTTAATTTTATAAAGGAATTCTTGTTTTCTACTATTTTTGTAGTTTAAAAAAAAAAAATTACTGTCTTAAAACTGAATTTTCTGTTACATTCAATTTCGGCAGTAAAAAAATTCTTCTATAGTTTTACTGTTTTTCAATACAAAATAACTGAATATTCACTAGTTTTTTAATGTTTTGGTTAGTCATTAAATTAGCATTTAAAATTGACTGTAATGTGTTTTTATTTTAAATGAAAAAACAGTGGAATGGTTTTTAAATAAAATTTAATTTGTTTTAAGTGAATATTCAGTGCAATTTACCTACATAATTTTTTGAGTGTAGCGAACTACTGCACACTTTGTAGTGCAAATGCTTAGGTACACTCAAAGAATTATGTAGGTAAATTCCACTGAATATTCACTTAAAACAAATGAATTTTTTTTTAAAAACCATTCCACTGTTTTTTCATTTAAAATAAAAACACATTACAGTCAATTTTAAATGTTAATTTAATGACTAACCAAAACATTAAAAAACTAGTGAATATTCAGTTATTTTGTATTGAAAAACAGTAAAACTATAGAAGAAATATTTTACTGCCGAAATTAAATGTAACAGAAAATTCGTTTTTAATACAGTAAATATTTTTTTTAAACTACAGAAACAGTAAAAAAATTAAATCCTTTATAAAATAAGTGATTTTTCTTTTAAAATGACTTTACTGATTACTTTTTAAAATAACCTACAAACAGTTAATGACATAATTTTCTTAGTGTACCCCTTTTTACCTTAAAATTTTTAAATTTGAAAAAATTAATGTGGGTGTGGAATAAAGTGCTATAATCCAAAAACCAAACTGTTCAGGAGAAGCAAAAAACTAAATAAGTCGCGAAAAAAAATATTTTTTTTTTTTAATTTATTTTTGCAGTTCGATGAAGATGGACCATATGCATCTATGTACAAAATTTCATAAAAAACAAATGATCGGAAGTAGCAAAAAAAGGAATTCCAATACATTTTCCAAGTAGTTTTAGGGTTTTTGTGTTATTTTTTTTTAAATTAAAATTTACCATGAGCATTACTTGTTTTTATAAAGGAATAATAAAAATTAGTTAATTTAACAAATAAAAATAACTGTTATACTGTTTAATTTAAAATTTTTTTCCCATAATGGGTTAAAAAATTGCACAATTTATGATATAAGTATTAACTATTCAATTTTAAAGTTTTACCGCAAAAATCGAACAGATTATTAAAATTTGCTTTAATAGTTCGTAAAATAATATTTTGTTTTTATATGGATATGACACCTTTTTCCACATTCACACTTTAACTATAGAAAGATACGATTAGAAAGCGTTTTTGCCAAACTAATGGGCCCATGTTGAAGCCTAGGATGTTTCCTACATGTTACCCATCTCACATGTAAGAATTTTTATAAATTATCTTTAGTTAAACTGTAAAATATGTTAGCATGTAATATGTTAGTATCCGGGCAAAAAATATAAACTATTCCCAAAAATACTTAAAATTTAACTTTTAAGGTAAATTTTATGACCGAAAACGATCAAGTTTTTAAAAAAATTTCCTTACAAAAATGGCAAACTATTGTGGGAAGGCACGATTTTGCAAAAAAAAACACGATTTCCAAAAATTGGATTTTAGCACCTTATTCCATACCCACATTCGTAAGTATTTCTCTTTTATATTAATTATTATGCTGTGTGGGATATGTTAATTTTTTTTATTCTCTGAGTTTTAGTTCAATAGTTATAAAAAATAGTACCAATTTTCCCCGTTTACCACACTTTTGTCCATACACAAATATTGTCCATATACACCATTTACGCAATCGTACAGGTATGTGCACTAAAATGCATGTAACTCATGAACGAATACACATATAAAAACCGTACGCACATAAGAGCCTTTGCATTGCCACCACCTTTAATGGAAAATTTACAGAAATAAAATCGGTTCACGCAAATCTGCAAACAAAAAAGTCCACGGAATCTGCAAACGCGAATATTTCGTAAACGGTTTATGCTACAAAAATTTTCCATATATTTGAATTTTGAAGAATGATTTTTTTTTTATTTTTTTGCCATTTTAAACGCGATTTTTGGAAAAAGGGCTCGACCGAAGATTTTTTTTTGTTGCTAAATTTTTTTTTACACTTCCCAAATACATATTCAAAAAAAAAAATATATACAGTGGGCGACAATACGTTGGAAACTTTTTTATAGTCCCGGGTGAAAATGACCATGTATGTTCATACATGTTCATACATGCTCATAATTGATTCCATGTATGATAGTATATGAACAATATATGGAAATGTATGTCATATATGGGAGCATATATGAACATACACAAGTAATGTAATATTCCATATATGTAAATGTATGCAACTACTAGTTGAAAAGCCTGCCCCTGCCAGGCGGGACACCAAGTCTATATTTACTCAATTTAGATTATAGCTGATATCTTTCTGGAATTTATTAATTTTCTTAAACTAAATTTTCTGCTTTTTACCTTATCAGTGTGCTAAAAAATGCTTTGTATAGACAAAATAATCTACACACAAATAAGAAGATTATTTATACAGATTGAACTTAATACACAACACCTTTTTTTCTTTTGTCTCTCAGTGTTGATCTTCCCCATTGTCCGTTAAGTAGGGTCTTCAAAATATATAAAAACATAATTTTGACACTCCCCTTTTTCCTCTTAAACCCAAATTTTTACTCTGACAACTTTAGTATATGCTCCATCGTCAGTACTAAATGCGTGTCAATTTTAAGCTCCTTAGGTCAATAGGGGCTTTAAAATTAGCTAAAATGTTGAAAAACAAATTTTTGCCACACTCCTTTTTCCTTTCAATTTTCCGTACACAGCACTATAGGGAATTTATAAGGAATTGTTGGCCAAAAGTCCATTTTTGATGTGTTCAAAAAAACTTTTTTCGGATGCCATTATACAGTAAACTATATTAAAGTAAGCTAGCACACATATTTTTGTACACCAAACTCTTTTACCGCTAGTACGGAGGCGTCAAAAACAAAATTTAATTTTTTATTATTTTTTTTTTAATTTTGGAGAACATAACTTATTACAAAATTAACGTACTTAAAATCCTGTATTAAAATCTTTTGAAATTAATTTCAATTATCAATAGGGCAAATAAATATATTTTGTACAAAGTACAGGTTTAAAATGTTGATTTATATATTTTTTAATTTTTGTATTTAATTAATTTTTCCTTTTTTAAACCAAATTTATTTGTGGACTGCTACTTTTTTTGCATATAATTGCATACTCCCATATCTCTATGAGATATTGGGAAACTCTTTGTGACTAAGGTGTATTCATCCGCTAAGCCATGCGGCTCCATGGGGAAAAAAAATTTAGTGATGTCCGTCCGACCGTCTGTCGGTCTGACTGTCTGGGGAATGCACGATGCTGTCCAAACCAAAAGAGCTAGCCACCTGATGTTTGGCACGAATATGTCTTATAGTCTTACGATGTTCAAGTTCGTAAATGAGCAAAATTGGAACATGTGAAAAAAAGCTCCCCCTTAAATAACTTAGTCTAGCTACGCAAAATCCCATATTTTACATTTTTTTTGTACATTTGCTTAAAAATTAAAAAAAAATACGCCACAAGAAGTTCAAAGCCCTGCACTTGGACCAAAGGCACTAGGAAAATAATTTTTTTGCCCGCCCCCTTTTGTGGGCGTGGATGTAAAAATTATTGACAAAATTATATTACAAAATTGCATTAAAAACATGATTTGTTAGGCCAGATCATGCCAATTTTTTATACAGAGCCTTAAAACTTACCGCCAAATAAACTTGCCAAATTTTGAGGCAATATCCCAACTTTTGGAGTTTTGGCCAGAAAATACCAGAAAATTCCCTATAGTGCACAGTCCAAACATTTTAAATCCAATTTCTTCAGAATATGGTCCATTGTTAAGACTATATTAAGCTTCTCAATCCATTTGAAGCTTCTCAAGTGTTCAGGGAGCTTTTAAAAAGGTAATATGTTAAAAAACTGAACCTCCTTCCTCTTAATTCTTCCCCCACAGGCCAAAAATAAAAATCCGGCTACGTTAAGATCTGACTCAGATATTTTACTATATGTATGCCAATTTCAGCTTTTTAGGTCATCAGTGGGCTATAAAAGGGTCTGGATAGACAAATGTTTAGATAAGGTAATATGAAATAAAATTTAACACACCCCTTTGTCCAACATCACTCTGCTCTTTAACCTGATATCGAAAATCTCGGACTGTGCTGAAAGTCCGCACTATATTTATTCCCTTTTTTCATTTTCATAGATCAGGGGGTCTTTAAAATTTGTTAAAATGTAGAAACACAGTCCAAAAATTTTATCTCTGATTACTTTAGGATATGTTCCAGTGTCAGGACAATATGCTTGCCAATTTTCGGCTGCGTTGGTCAGTAGGGCTTTAAAGTTAGTTAAAATAAAAAAAAAACGCACAATTTTTCCTTGCCCCTTTTTCCTCTCAATTCTCCGTCCACGCACCAAAAATGCTAAATCCAAGTACTGTAGAATATGCCTCATAGTAAGAACTGTATGCTAGGGAACTTCCAGCTTCCTAATTCATTGGGGCGGGGCTTAAAATAAAGACTCTGAAATGTTTAAAAAATAAATTTTGTCAAGTCCCCTTTTTCTCGTAAAAAAATCCGGCTTCGTAAGAATCTGTTCCTGGTGTTTTACTGTATGCATGAAAATTTTAAGCTTTTTAGTTTTTTTCAACAATGGGATTCAAAAGGCGCTGGATACACACAAAATAATAGAAACACAAAAAAATAAATTGTATATACTGCAAATAGATGGAAATAAATTTACCACGCCCCTTTGCCTATCTTATTCTCTACCACATACATATTAGTTAAAATATTAAAAATCACAATTTTTCCACGCCCCTTTTATATCTTAATTCTCCGTCCACACTCGAAAAATTTTAAATCCGATAACTTCAGGATATACTACATCGTTAGGACTATAAACTATGCATTTTCTGCTTCCTTTGGGGGCTTCAAAAGAAGTTAAAAATCCTAATTTTGCCACACCAATTTTTCCTTTCAATTCTCCGTCCACAGTCCAAAAATTTAAAATTCGACTACTTCATGATATGATTCATTGATAGGACAATATGCTAGGAAATTTTCAGCTTTCTTTGTCATTAAAGGTCTTTAAAATAATCAAAAATTCCAATTTTCATCTGCATAGGTCATTAGGGGTTTTCAAATTAGTTTAATTTGAAGACACAATTTTGCCACGCCCCTTTTTTCTCCTAATTCTCCTTCCACAGTCTAAAAAATTTAGATCCAATTACTTCAGGGTATGTTTCATTGTTATACCTATAGGCTATGCAATTTTGCGCTTTCTAAGCCATTTGGGGGCTTCAAAAGAAGTAAAAATTTAAAAAAATCCCAATTTTGCCACGCCACTTTTCCCTTCAAATCTCTGCCCAAATTGCGAAAATTTTAAATACGACTACATGGGGATATGCGCTATCGTTAGGACTATATTCTAGGAAATTTTCAGCTTCCTAAGTCATTAGGGGGCTTTAAATTAAGCAAAAATGTCAAAAAATTTAGTTTTGCCACGCCCACTTTTCCGCTTATTTCTCCGCCCACAGGCAAAAAACTGAAAATCCGGCTACGTTAGGATCAGCCCCAGGTCTTTTACTATATGCATGCCAATTTTCAGCTTTGTAGCTCATCAGTGGGCTTCAAAAAGCTCTGGATAGACAAAAAAGAGGAACACACAAATAGGGAAATTATATATAAGTATATAGATGTGTGGATAGGTATATGTCATACTCCTTCATATATGCTATGCATCTGCATAGCATACATGTCTTAGAAACAATTTTTTTAAAGATTGGGTTCGGCAGAACTTTGCAAAATTGGACGAAGTTCATGTATGGGTTCCAACGGCGTATGCAGGACTGTTTTTTCAGGGCCCAACAACAACAACAAAAAATTTTTTGTTGTTTTTTTCGTGAGATTTGTGTTTTCCAATACATATAAAAAAAATATTTTTTTGTTGTTGTTGTTGGGCCCCCCCCCCCCCCCCCCCCTCTGTATACGCCGATGATGGGTTCAGTCTGAAAAAGTCGTTCGGTTGGACAATAACGATCATATATCATCAAGATTGGTTATAATTTTTGTATTCTATAGGCGAATATGAACGGCACTAAGATTTGGTGTTCTGAATTAAATTTTAATGATTGCATTCCCCAATCACAATTTATTGAATGAATTTACATTTGATTTTAAAATATAGAATGAATTCGGTTTCTTTTTCATTCGACTTTGAAATTGAATGCGTAAGTTTTTATAAATTCGATTTTTAAAAGTCTCATGAATAATAAATAAATGAAATAAAGAATGCATTCAGTTTTTAAAATTCTCATACACAAGAATTCCATTTAATGGTAAAAATCGAATCCATTCTAAGAAATATTGATATTTAAAGATAATTGTATTCAGTGACTATAAAAATCGAATATATTTTATTTGTAAATTCATTCGAAAAGTGGTTAATTCTTCGAAGCTTTGATTATCCTGAAGTATCATAAAGTCCAAAGTATATTTTTAAAATATTCGTTAGTTTTTATTAAAAAATCAGTGTCATAAATTAGTACAAATTATTTATATTTGAAAAAATTTCAATTAATAGACGTTTTATGGAAAAAATACAAAAAAAAAAAAAATTTACATACAAATTCATGTATGACAATGTATGATCATTAATGTACATGTACCCTCAAATTACGGATATGTACTTGTATGGACATCCATATATGCATCATATATGAACATACATGGTCATTTTCACCCGGGGTAGATGAAATTTGTTAAAGACAAAGTTAACAAAACTAAACGTTATAATTATCAAACAAGTATTATAAAAAAATGTTATGTAGGTAATTTATCAAGCTTTAATTTAAGCTTAATATCGTCCAGATTGGGAAAACAATGAATGTGTTACGAGGGTCGATGTGGAAAATGAAAAAAATTATAGACATTTTTCAGAACATTTTTAAAAAATATTTCCGAGTCGATTTTTTCCAAGTTTAAACATTAGAAATTTAAAAAAAGGTCCAATAGCTTTTATTCAGTGATCAAATAATTTTTCCAACAACCCAAACAAACAGTGGAATTTTTTAAGTACTGTAGCAAAAATCCACATTTTTTGATCTCCAATTCTTTTGACCACCAATTTTTTGTTAACAAAGAGAAATTAAAATTATCTTAATATATCCTTAGCATACACTTAAGTGTACTAAAATTAATAAACAATAACATCTTTTCTTTGTTTATAAAAAATTGGTGGTCAAAAGAATTGGAGGTCAAAAAATGTGGATTTTTGCTACTGTACTTAAAAAACTCCACTGTTTGTTTGGGTTGTTGGAAAAATTATTTGATCACTGAATAAAAACTATTGGACTTTTTTTAAATTTCTACTGTTTTAACTTGGAAAAAATCGACTCGCAAATATTTTTTAAAAATGTTCTGAAAAATGTCTATAAATTTTTTCATTTTCCACATCGACCCTCGTAGCACATTCATTATTTTCCCAATCTGGACGCTATTAAGCTTAAATTAAAGCTTGATATATTACCTACATATCGTTTTTTTATAATACTTGTTTGATAATTATAACGTTTAGTATTGTTAACTTTGTCTGCTAAGTACGGAAACAGTACACTAAGAGTACTTTATTTTGTTTGTGATCGTTCAAAAACACACAACCACTAGGATGTAGCATTTCTGGTTATAGTGCAGTACATTATCGTAAAGTTTGAGTTCGTCAATTCGAAAGCATAACGTTCGCTATTCTGTTTGCGTACACGAACACAATCACTAAAAAAAATTTAGTGAATGTGTTTTTTGGAAAAACCCGTACGTTATAAACCGTACCGTTTTTTTTTGAACACTGTTCGCATGGTATGGTATTTAAATATTTTAATTTAAAACCAAAAATAATGAAATTTAACAATTTGGTTAGGAGATATCTTTGTTTAAGTAAAACTACTTTTTTAAAAAGCTAGCAATATCTTGAAAACTATTGACACTTTGGACTTTATTTTCGGATTTAGCGAAAGATTTTACAAATAAAATAAATGCAAAATGTCGTGGATCAAAATCTCTGTACACTAGTGTAATTTACTTACAAATAATTTTGTTTTTATAAAAACGTTAAAAAGTTATAAAAATTATACCCCTTTTTTAAAAAAAATATTAAATTAATTAAATTAATTTTATTTTATTTTGATCAAATTAATATCATGTCATAATTGTGCTTTGCTCCTCCCTTTACAACTTGTTTGTTTCGAACATGTTCGTTAAGCGTTCATGTAATTTCCCCTTATGCACACCATTTTCTTTTTTTTTTTCTTCTTTTAGTTTTTTTGCCTGTCATGTTGTTTTTTTACAATTTTTTTTATTATTTGCTAAAATAGGTTCCTTCCTTTTTACCACAACCACCAACCATAAACAAACTGTTGTTGTTGCTTTTTTTCTCATTTTCCATTTTTTTTGCTACTATTTCTTCCTCTCATACACACATGTACTAAAGAAAGCTACAACAACTATTACGTTGTTGCCCTCCTGCAATACAGTTATTGGTTCGTTATTTTTAGACATTCGTTTTAAGGCTTTTATTGTTGTTGCTGTTATACATGTACTTTTACTAGACCATTTGGTAGAGTGTGAATGTGTAAGTGTGTGTAGGTGCCGATGTAGTAGGTACCTCGTTAACTGTCGTTATTTACAGCATTTCATTATGAGTCAAATGTTGTGGCAAGCACATAGTATATCGCTTGTTTTTATAAAATTTTTTTAAATTAAAAATTTACGTAAATTTAAATTTTTATTTATAAAAATGATTAACAGATGGCATTATCTGTATTAATTTGATTAAATTTTCATGCATTTATTATTAAAATTACAAAGGAATAAAAAAAGCTGGACGTTATATTATTAAATTATTTAAATTAATGAAAATTATAAACAGATTGTATTAATTAAATTTTATTTTAATAAATAAAATTAATGTGATATACAAAATGGCTCACATTACGTATGAGTAATATACAATAATTGAATTAAATAGTACGTATACGCACCATTGGTATATTGTGTTATTTAAGCCTCTAATGGAGTATGAGTAACCTGACCAACCATCCCGCTTTTTGATGTCTCATCCCGCCTTGAATTTCTATCCCGCTTTTTGAACTAAAATCCCGCTTTATCCCGCTTTTTGACTTTTGGAATAGAAAAGTACAATTTAAAATTGTTTAAATAATAACTTGAGTATGATTGTTCTGAAAAAATTTTAAGCGATTTATTTAGATTTTTGAGCATATAGAAATTCTAAATTTGGTAACATTTAGAATTTCTTACCGCGCTTAAAAAATTACTCCTAAAATTTTGTTCGAACTCGAAAAAGATTCCAATAACTTTTAAAACGTTAAAATTAAAACAAAATATATACATAATTCAGAAACAAATTTTTAAGTTTAGTTTTATTTCAATTAATTTTATTTTTTAAATCTAATTTTTTTTCGAGACGTGTTCAATAGGGGTGGTCCTTATTTTGAAAAAAATTAAATGACCTGAAAAGTAAAATTTTGAGCCGAATCGGTAAACTGTTTGACCCCTCGAAAATCAGCCAAAGTTTCGAGTTTTGGGCAAAAATTCTCTAAATTTAGGAAAAAAAGTTTGATTAAAAATTTTATGAATATGCTCAAACAAAATAATAAAATAATTGTTGTTTAAAGGTGGAAGTACATAGGAACAAACTTGCTTTGCGTCCGGTTGTCAAAAAGTTAAAACTGTATAAATGAATGAAGCAAGTTACAAAACAAAAGTTCAAAACGCATAGAACTAAAAAAATTTTAAAAATATTCACCACTCTTTGCGTCTTGAACATTTTTTTGACAATTTTCTTTTGTATTGTTTTCGTTTTAAAATAAACATTTTTTTTAATAAATTTATACAAAAACTTCAAAAATACTAAAAATATAATTTCCCCAAATAAAAATAAACCAATTTTAGTGCAAAAACATAAGGATTTAGCAAGGTATTTATGAAAAGCTGCCGCATTCAACGCTCTTTCTATGTAACTTAAAGTTTTCAACGCATAGAAAGCAGACATAGGTGAGAACGTATCGGACGCAACGCACCCCTATGTACTTCCACCTTAACGTTGCCAAAACGTACTCAGATAAGAAATATATAATTATTAGGGATGAGATTTTCATGCACTAAGAAATCGAAAATATGCGCTTAAAATATGCGCTAAAAAATTCAAAATATGCACTAAAAAACCTAAAAATATGCACTAAAAAATAAAATGTATGCAAAAAAAATCTTGTATTCATGCAAAAAACTTCTTAAAAAGTAAAATATAACTCCGAGTTTGAATAGCAACATCTAAAACTTTATGTAAGCAAGACTTTTTAGAAACAAAAAAAAATACATTAAAATAATTTTAAATTATAAAAAAAAAAATTGTCTTATTTTCAAAATAAATTTTTCAAATTTTAAACAGTTTTTGAAACAAATAAATTTCAATTTGTGTTTTTGCTAGTTTATGCCAAAATTTGCAAAAATATGCTCTTAAAAGTTGGAAATATGCACAAAATATGCATTTAAAACCAAAATATGAAAAAATATGAATTTTAACCATAATATGAAAAAACAAATCGATGCCATTTTAACGCAAATTTTCTGATTCGGAAAGATAATTGGTCGATTTCGATTTTAGACTATCGACAAAAAACATGCATTTGCATGGAAATCGCATCCCTAATAATTATATAATAATATATAATAGATATCTGCAAAATTATTTTTTTTCAATTTTTCTCAAACAGAATTTCTAGGTATTTCAGCTTGTTTAACAAATAGAGGTTAAGGAGCAGCAAAAATCCAAAATTTTCAAAAAAAAATCCACCCTGTTTGAAAACTTTGACTCGGAATAAATTTTTTTTGAGTAAATGATTTTTTATGTAATTTATTTGAGTGTAAAATTTTTTTAAAGTGACAAAAATATTTTGAAAACTATTTTTTTGGTCTTTAGAAGCGTGTTCATCGTTTTATTTAACACGTGAATTGGCAGAACCAATTTAAAATTCACGGTTTTGCTCATAACTTCAGGACCACTGGACCGATTCCACTGAAATTCAATATCAACCCAACCGGAAAAATAACAAACTACGTTCTTTCGAAAGCAAGTGTGTTTTCAACAGACATACAGACAGCCAGAGAGACGGACGGACATCACTATATCAAATTAAAATCGATTGAAAATCATAAATTTTTATACTTTTTCGAACTGTTACAAACTTCTATCACTAAGTGGATGATATAAAAAAGTCCCGCTTTTTAGACCAAAATCCCGCCTTTTCATCCTTTCCATTCCGCTTTTCAGACAAAAACAGTTGGTCAGGCTAAGTATGAGTAAACAGACCAACCATCCCGCTTTTGGAGGGATTATCCCGCTTTTTAAAGACTCATCCCGCCTTGATTTTCCATCCCGCTTTTTAAGCAAATGTACCATTTCATCCCTCTATATCCATCTTTTTGACTTTTATAATAGTAAAGTACAATTTATAATTTTTCAAATAATATTTTGCGTATGATTGTTCTGTACAAAGACTAACAAGACTTCCAACTCATTTTGTTTTGCTGTCAGAAGACCTAACTCTTTGAATGTATTTGAGTTAGGTCCTCTTTAGTATTGGTGCACCTAACTTTTTTCACCACATACACAGAGTTACTTTTCTTTATCAATATTTTTTTTGTTATGGAATTTTTTCGTAACAAAAAGTGGGAAAGCATAAAAATACCTTAAACACAATTGTTAGTACCCACATAAATGCATATTTGCAAAAAAAATTAAAGAAAAGACAAATTTAATTATAAAAATTATAGATTTTAATATCAACTCTGTATTCGTTTTTGATATTTACCACAACTATTTCACCACTAATAACGACAAATGTCAATATTTTATTTGTTTATTTTCATTACAAATTTTTTAAATTCGGAAAAAAAACTAAAAATAATTAAACGAATACATGTAATGCGATATAACACCTTACCATTAATAAAGTAGGAGCTTATGTGGCTTGTCATCTATCAGGAAGAGTTTCGATTACTATAAAATTGTTCCTGTACAAAAAGTCTTCGATACAGATCTTTTTCTCTAAAGAAAGTTTTAGATTCAAAGGACAATTTCTTAAAAAAAAACTCCTTAAATTTATAGTATTTGTTTCTATAAGTTTAATGAGTTTTTTTTATAAAAAGTCCTTTGAATGTGATGTCATTCAATAGAAAAAAGTCCTTACAATCTATAAGAAACATGTCTGAGAATCTGGAACTTTTCCCTGAGAAAAATGTCTCAGTATATGGTATTTTTTTGTAAGAAAAATGTCTTCGATATTAAGAATTTTTCTATACGAAAAGTGTCTCAGAATCTGAGACTTTTTCTATAGAAAAAGTGTCTCAGAATCTGAGACTTTTTCTATAGAAAAAGTGTCTCAGAATCTGAGACATTTTCTATAGAAAAAGTGTCTCAGAATCTCAGAATCTGAGACTTTTTCTATAGAAAAAGTGTCTCAGAATCTCAGAATCTGAGACTTTTTCTATAGAAAAAGTGTCTCAGAATCTGAGACTTTCTATAGAAAAAGTGTCTCAGAATCTGAGACTTTTTCTGTATGAAAAATATCTCATAAACTGAGACTTTTTCTATAAGAAAAACATCTCAAAATCTGAGACTTTTTCTATAAGAAAAATATCGCAGAATCTGACCCTTTTTCTATAAAAAAATATCTTAGAATCTGAAATTTTGTTAAAGAAAAATATCTCAGAATCTAAAAATCTTTCTATAAGAAAAATATCGCAGAATCTGAGATTTTTTCTATAAGAAATTTTTTTTTCAGAATCTGAGATTTTTTCTTTAAGAAAAATATCTCAGAATCTGGGATTTTTTTATAAGAAAAATATCTCCGAATCTAAAATTTAAAAAAAAAAAAAAAAAAAATATCTCAGAATCTAAAAAATTTTCTATAAGAAAAAGGTCTCAGAATCTGAGACCTTTTCTATAAGAAAAATATCTCAGAATATGATACTTTTTCTATAAGTAAAATACCTCAGAATCTGAAAAATTAGACCATCTAATTTTGTAAGATATATCTTTAAAATCTAATGGATTCAAACTTAGAAACTGCTTTTAAGCTTGTTCCTAAAGAATAATATATCTCAGTTTAATATTTATTTAAAAAACGAATGGGTGTTTTTGTTTTTGCAATATTTGCGATTTATTTAGGTAAATGTTTTTAATATAATTTTACATATATGTACGAGTAATTAGATTCTAATGATTTTTTCCGTTAAAAAGTCTCAGATTCTAAGACATTTTTCTTATAGAAAAAGTCTCAGATTCTGAGACATTTTTCCTATATAAGATTATGAAACACTTTTCCAATAGAAAAAATCTCAGGTTCTGAGAAATTTTTCCTTTACAAAAGGTGGTAGATTCTGGGACATTTTTCCTATAGAAAGTGTGTCAGATTCTGAGACATTTTTCCTACAGAAAAAGTTTCAGACCTTAAGACATTTTTTCTAAAGAAAGTCTCAGATCTGAGACTTTTTTTATAGGAAAAATGTTTCAGAATCTTATACTTTTTCTATAGGAAAAATGTCTCAGAATCTGAGACTTTTCTACAGGAAAAATGTCTCAGAATCTGAGACTTTTTCTATAGGAAAAATGTATCAGAATCTGAGACTTTTTCTATAGGAAAAATGTATCAGAATCTGAGACTTTTTCTATAGGAAAAATGTCTCAGAATCTGAGACTTTTTCTATAGGAAAAATGTCTCAAAATCTGAGACTTTTTCTATAGGAAAAATGTCTCAGAATCTGAGACTTTTTCTATAGGAAAAATGTCTCAGAATCTGAGACTTTTTCTATAGGAAAAATGTCAGAATCTGAGACTTTTTCTATAGGAAAAATGTCTCAGAATCTGAGACTTTTTCTATAGGAAAAATGTCTCAGAATCTGAGACTTTTTCTATAGGAAAAATGTCTCAGAATCTGAGACTTTTTCTATAGGAAAAATGTCTCAGAATCTGAGACTTTTTCTATAGGAAAAATGTCTCAGAATCTGAGACTTTTTCTATAGGAAAAATGTCTCAGAATCTGAGACTTTTTCTATAGGAAAAATGTCTCAGAATCTGAGACTTTTTCTATAGGAAAAATGTCTCAGAATCTGAGACTTTTCTATAGGAAAAATGTCTCAGAATCTGAGACTTTTTCTATAGAAAAAGTGTCTCAAAATCTGAGAGTTTTTCTATAGGAAAAATGTCTCAGAATATGAGACTTTTTCTATAGGAAGAATGTCTTAGAATCTGAGACTTTTTCTATAGGAAAAATTTCTTAGAATCTGAGACTTTTTCTATAGGAGAAATTCTCAGAATCTGAGATTTTTTCTATAGGAAAAATATCTCAGAATCTGAGACTTTTTCTATAGGAAAAATATCTCACAATCTGAGACTTTTCTATAGGAAAAATATCTCAGAATCTGAGACCTTTTCTATAGGAAAAATATCTCAGAATCTGAGACTTTTTCCATAAGAAAAATGTCTTAGAATCTGAGACTTTTTCTATAGGAAAAATGTCTCAGAATCTGAGACTGTTCCTATAGGAAAAATATCTCAAAACCTGAGACTTTTTCTATAAGAAGAATGTCTCAGAATCTGAGCCTTTTCTACAGAAAAAATGAATAATAAAATTTTTTTATTGGAAAATGTCTCAGAAGCTGAGACTTTTTCCATAGCAAAATGTCTAAGAGTCTAAGACTTTTTTTTGTAGGAAAAACGTCTCAGAATCTGAGACTTTCTATAGGAAAAGTCTTAGACTCTAAGCCTCAGCTTCTAAGGCATTTTTCCAATAGCAAGTTCTTAGATTCCGAAAAAAATTTTTTTGTAGAAAAATGGCTCAGATAAACATCTTTCCTATAGAAAAAGTCATAGATTCTTAGACATTTTTCCTATAAAAAAGTCTCAGATTCTAAGAAATTTTTCCGAAAGGAAAAGTCTCCGAATCTGGGAAAATTTTTCCATAGACATTTTTCTTATAGAAAGTCTCAGATTCATAGAAATTTTTCCGGTAGAAAAAGTCTCAAAAAAAACATTGAACACCGTTGCAATAACTGATGCGAGCACAGGAACAGCTTTCCCCTGTATGCAAGTTTGCATTGTTTCAGGGACGAGGGTTTTCAGCAAATTATTGGCAGTACACCAAACCACAAGTCCAGAGAAAAATAGGCAACTGAAAGATACAATAGCAACAATACTAAAGATTAGAATCTAAACACAAAAGAAATTAATAACAATAATTACCTTTAATTATGTTACTTGCACTATGTCCATTGCACATGTTTTCATCCCCTCTTTTGAACCGCAATCTGAAAAAAGACAATTGAAGTTTAAGCTTTAATAATAGAAATTTATTAATTAGAGATCAAATTTATGTTAGATTTTATTATACTTACAAGTTTCTTGTGCAAAAAAACAAAACTCATCTGTAAATTCGATATTTTAGCTAAAAAAAGAAATAAACAAATTTTGTTTATATTTTTATTAGAAACGTCATATTTTTTTTATTTCACAACACTTTCCCAAATGTGTTGAAATACACAGTACCTGTATGTGTGAATTATTTTATTGAGGTTATGTAGAGTCGGAGGTCTTGTTAGTCTTTGGTTCTGTAGTTTGTTTTTATTTATTTTTAATCATATAAATATTGTAATATTTAGAATTTTTTACCGTGTTAAAAAAATTTAAAGGAAATTAATTCTTAAATTGTGTTTGAATTCAAAAAAAATTTAAAAAACTATTTAAATTAGAGATGGGCACCAATCACGTGAATCACGTGAATCACGCATGAATCATGGATTCGTGATTAAATTTGTTCTACTCACGTGAGCGTGCGTGAGCGTGAGTAACAAAACTAAGTTCGTGCATGATCGTGCGATTTTTTTGTTCAGTTACCTTTTCTAGTGATTTTTTCATGGTCTTTCAAAAAAATTATAAATTTAATAAGTTTTTTAAATGCGTCATTGAGGAATTTGCACAGTGCTTCCATGAGGAAATGTCTTCAGATTCTGACATATAATAGGTAGTTCTTGAGGACACACTAACAAAAATATGTTATTAACTGTTTGTAGGTTATTTTAAAAAGTAATCAGTAAAGTTATTTTAAAAAAAAATCACTTATCTTATAGAGGATTTAATTTTTTTACTATTTCTGTAATTTAAAAAATATAATTTACTGCCTTTAGAATTAATTTTCTGTTGCATTTACTTTCGGCAGTAAAAAATTTCTTCTATAGTTTTACTGTTTTTCAATCTATACATGGGGCATTCCATGTGAAATCGGACACTTTGAAAAACTTTTTTTTTAGATTTTCCTAATTTGTTTACAGTTTTTAGTACCCTTCGAAAACTCCTTCGTGGTAAATTTTCAGATTTTTTTGATGACCCGTTCAAAAGATATCGAATTTTTAAAAATTTGTAGTTTGTTCCTTTACTCAAATTTCTTTTAATCATAACTTCTTCAATAATGGTCCGAATTTAAAATTTTTTTTTTCAAAATTTTTGTTTTTTTACGTACTTTCTAAAAAAAAAATCCCAAAAAATTCTTAAAAGCGCTTTAGTATGCGATTTTTAAGTTTTAAAATTTAAATCTCATTTTTGAAAATGTTTGTACTCTTCGATTTTTTTTTAATTTTTTTGTGTAAAAGTTCTATCGATTCTACAAATTTTTTGCCCAGGAAGATCGTGGGATAACGATTATTACTATTTTTTAAAATTTTTTGAAAAAATGTTATTGTAATTTTTCAATCTTAAAATCATTTCTACTGCTCCAATGGTGCGTCATAGAGGGGTCCTTTATAAGACCGACCCCCATTCATTTTTACGTCTTAACATTTCTTTGGAACAAACTAATACCCTATCTCCAATTTCTAAGGGGGCTCCCACACAAAACGACATTTTTTAAAATTTGTTCCAACAGCTCCAACAGCCCTAATAGTGCCCTTACAGCAACAAAATGTATGACCGACCCACAATATTTTTTTAGTCCAAACATTTTCTCTGAACACACCTACCCTCTATCTTTAACTGTTAAGGCGGTCCCCATACAATTTTTTTTTATTTTTTGTAAATTTGTTTTATTTAATCAGCCTCTACCGGTCCAATGGTGCGTCCGAGAGGGGTCATTAGTGAGAGCGAGCCTCATTTATTTTTATCCTACAACATTTTTTCAAAACATACCTATGCCCTATCTTCACTCCCTAAGTAGTCTCCCATATAAATAACAGTTGGAGCAAATTTTATGAAAATGTAATTTTAAATGGAAGCCTACTTAGGGAGTGGAGATAGGGCGTAGGTATGTTTTAAAAAAATGTTGTAGGGTAAAAATAAATGGGGGTCGGTCTCACTAATGACCCCTCTCGGACGCACCATTGGACCGGTAGAAGCTGATTAAATGAAACAAATTTACAACAAATAAACAAAATTGTATGGGGACCGCCTTAACAGTTAAAGATAGAGGGTAGGTGTGTTCAGAGAAAATGTTTGGACTAAAAAAATATTGTGGGTCATACATTTTGTTGCTCTAAGGGCACTATTAGGGCAGTTAGAGCGGTTGGAACAAATTTAAAAAAATGTCGTTTTGTGTGGGAGCCCCCATAGAAATTGCAGATAGGGTATTAGTTTGTTCCAAAGAAATGTTAAGACGTAAAAATTAATGGGGTTCGGTCTAGTAAAGGACCCCTCTATGACGCACCATTGGAGAAGTAGAAATAATTTTAAGATTGAAAAATTACAAAAAATTTTAAAAAATAGTAATAACCGTTATCCCACGATCTTCCTGGGCAAAAAATTTGTAGAATTGATAGACGTTTTACACAAAAAAATTAAAAAAAAAATCGAAGAGTACAAACATTTTCAAAAATGAGATTTAAATTTTAAAACTTAAAAATCGCATACTAGAGCGCTTTTAAGAATTTTTTGGGATTTTTATTAGAAAGTACGTAAAAAAACAAAAATTTTGAAAAAAAAATTGAAATTCGGACCATTATTGAAGAAGTTATGATTAAAAGAAGTTTAAGTAAAGGAACAAACTACCAATTTTTAAAAATTGGATATCTTTTGAACGGGTCATCAAAAAAATCTGAAAATTTACCACGAAGGAGTTTTCAAAGGTACTAAAAACTGTAAACAAATTGAAAAAATCTAAAAAAAAAGTTTTTCAAAGTGTCCGATTTCACATGGAATGCCCCATATATAGATTTAATTAAACAGTACGTATACGCACCATTGGTATATTTTGTTATTCAAGCCTTTAATGGAGTATGAGTAACCTGACCAACTGCTTTTAACTGAAAAGAGGGATGAACAGGTTGAAAAAGCGGGATTTCGGTCTAAAAAGCGGGAATTTTTTTTAAATGAGTTAAAATGTTAAATTCGACTTCATGATTTGTTTCCTCCACAATACCCAAAATGCTGGAACTACTTTTAAGGGATTGTAATATTTTTAATTAAAAAAATTGAATAAGAATTTTGAATAAAAAATTTTTATTGTAAAATAAAAAAGTTTGAATATGAAAATCTTGCACTCAAAATTTATTTTAAAAACTTGTTACATCCTTAGGACAATATTACTTAGAATCAAATAAAAATCTTAAATGGCATTAGAGTCGCAGGCATTTTCTAACTAAATCTGATAACTTTGTATCATTTTCTATGGAAAAAGTATTCAGAATTTATTTTTGGATAATTATACCAAGTTGACTCAGAATGTAACATTTATTTGATAGAAAAACTATCTCAAATTTTAAAGAATTTTTCTGTAGGAAAAATGTTTACGAATCTTATAAATTATATACAAAAATCGTCAACAACTGAAATCGTCAATTACAAAATTTTTTCAGAATCTGGCAAGAATTTTTCTGGAAAAAATTTCTTAAAATCATATAACTTTTTTACAGGAAAATCTAAGATTTTAATGGAAAATATATTTCACAATCTTAGAAGTTTTATAATGGAAAAAGTTTTAAGAATATAAGAGTTTTTTTTTTGGAAAAAATTCTTTAGAATCTGAGAACTTTTTTTTTAGGAAAAGTTTATCAAATTTGTGATTTCTTTTAATAGGAAAAAAGTTTTGGAATTTTTCTATCGAAAACTATATTAGAATACACCTCGAGATAGGTATTTTTAATACCTTTAATCTGATACCACACATGCCTATATTAATTTTGTTTAAATAGGCGTAAATCGTAAAAAACTGAAAAAGGTCAATTTCCACCCATACAAATCGACCCCCCCTCAAAATGAGTTTGGGCCGCTAAAAAAAATACGTGTCGAATTAATTTTCGTTCTTAACAAGATATCCAAATTTCATGAAGATCGGAGGGTGACACCAGGGAGACTTCCCTTGTAAGAACTTTATAATTTTTTTAAAAATATTGCAGATTCTAAGAAATTGCCTTAGAAAACATTAGAAGGCAATAAAACCATACTTTTTTTTTATTCTCAACTATGTTTCGTTGAAAAATGCTATAAAATTTTAAATTTTGTTTTTAGAAAATTGTATCAGAATTTATTAAAAGGAAAAATGTTTAAGAAACATAAAATTTTCTAGAACCTGAGAGTTCTCAATTACGAAAAATGTTTCAGAATCTGAGAATTTTTGAACACTAAAAATAATCTGAGAATTACTTAAAAATATAGGAAATATTTCAAAATTTTTCTTTAAGAAAAGTTCATGAGAATTTGTTAATTTTTATATAGAAAGACTGCATATGATATAGGTTTTTTTATGAAAAAGGTTTTAGAATCTGAACAATTTTTTAAAGGCAAATGTTTCAGAAAAAGATAATTTTTTTACAGGAAAAATATTTTAGAATGTATAATTTTTTCTCTACTAAAAATGTGTCCATATCTGAGAAATTTTGTAAGGGAAATATGTGTAGGGGGGCTAATGGGGAAGTGAAGCGAATTCAAATAGTAATGCTATTTGTACACAAAGCCAATCCTATCCAAATGTCAACCTCATCCACTGTCCATATGGGACTTGGTGCCCCCTGTTAACCTAACTAGGCTCTGACGACCGATCATGGGCGGTATAACCCCAACAACATGCGTAGATTAAATCCAGCCAAACAAGGCCAGCCTGATGGCGTTTAGATGGCCGCCCCATCATCAGGCTAGGAGCAATAGGCTGATAACCCGTTGTATCTAAAAGTTTACTTATCCACAGAATGTCTAAAAGAAAAAATAAAATGATCCAAAACTCGATGACGACCCTACGCTTTGAAAAAGGACTACGATTTGCTACATGGAATGTTTTGACACTATATCAGACTGGAAAATTGGCACAAGCCGGTAAAATTATGGAGAAATACAGGCTGGCGTTTATGGGCATGAGTGAAGTAAGGTGGAACCAATGTGGTCCATTAACCACTTCAAAAGGAGATGTTATGTATTGGTCCGGTATGCCTAATCAAGACGATATACACCATTATGGGGGTCCCTGTAGGTTAGTTGGTAGCGTGCTAGCCTATGAAACAGGAGGTCGTGGGTTCGATTCCCACAAAAACCCTTGGTCGATTTCGCTACAACGAGACGACGGTCATTGTTACCAGTTCTCGTTTAGGTTTAAATTATTAAAAATGATTTGTAATTAAATTGGAAAAATAAATAAAAACCGATCATTGGATCATACACCATTATGGTGTAGGTATATTAGTCAACAGCAAAATCCGTAATGCTGTGATTGACTGTAAATTCATAAATGAACGTATTATGACCATCAGGTTCAAAGGCCACATGAATAATTTAACTGTTATACAGTGATACGCTCCTACTGAGGAGTCATCGGAAGAAATTAAAGATGCTTTTTACGATAAACTAAACACCACCTTATCATCAACAGCAAAGAATGATTTAAAAATATTAATGGGAGATTTCAATGCCAAAGTTGGCTCTGATAACTTCGATCTTCAACACGTAATGGGAGTTCATGGAATTGGCGATATGAATGATAACGGACAACAGTTCGTAGAGTTATGCGGAATGAACGAATATAAAATTGGTGGTACACTTTTTCCTCACAAGCACTCTCACAAAGTCATCTGGGTATCACCAGATGGTACAACTCAGAACCAGATTGATCATATTTGCGTTAGCGCACGATGGAGCAACAGTTTATGTGATGTGCGTAACAAAAGAGGGGCAGATATTGGTTCTGATCATCATCTTCTCTTTGGTATAATAAAATTTCACACGCGAAATAAACACAACAATGGTAAGCACACCAGAGTAAAATATAATATAGATAAACTAAAATCAACAGAACATCGTACGGTATTCACGGAACTTCTTCAAAAAAGGTCCCAGAAGTGACCATAACAAATAGTATACAACAAAATTGGAAGAACATCAAGACAGCTATAACTGAAGCTTGCGTAGAAGGACTGGGTAAAGCGTGCAACAAAAGAGAAGAGTTCATATCACCACATACGTGGACACTTATTAATGAACGCGCAACAGCAAAAAACAAAATTAACTCCATCAAAAACATCAATGAAAGAAAAAAAGCCCAAAGAGAGTACAGGCAAATGGATAAACAAGTCAAGTGTGCGATAAAAAATGACAAAAAAAGAACAAATGAACAACATGGCGACTGAAGCTGAAAATGCAGCTGCAGCATATAATATGAAGGATCTATTCAACATCACCAAAAAAATTGCAGGTTCAACAAGAAGAAATGTACCTGTCAAACACCTGGATGGTCACTTACTCACGAATGTAGACGAACAGCTAAAACGATGGAAAGAACATTTTTAAGTGTACTCAACGTTCACCGTGAAGGCATCTGCATAACGCAAAATAGTCAGATCAGCACATTACCTATTGCAACCGAACCACCTACATGGTAGGTGGCTCTAAAAAATAGAAAAACAGCTGGTGTCGATAATATTGCTGCAGAAGTACTTAAATCGGACCCAAATTTTTTCGCCAACATACTTTATCCATTATTTCTCCAAATATGGAACATCATCGTAAAATTACCTAAGAAAGGAGATGTAACCGATTGTAATAACTGGAGATGCATTACTATTTTGTGCGTGGTTATGAAAGTTTTTATGAAAATCATCCTGGAACGAATGATAAAACATGTCGACGATAAGCTACGTCCCGAGCAAGCTGGTTTCCAAAGCGGCAGATCATGTATTGATCAAATTAACACCCTTAGGATTATAATCGAACAAGCGGTGGAAATGCAATCTCCATTGTACATCCTTTTTATCGACTACGAGAAAGCTTTCGATTCTATTCATAGAAAATGTATATGGGCCGAAATGAAAAATATGGGAGTTCGAGATAAGATTATTTCTGTAATACGCAGTAGCTATGACAGCTTTTAATGCACTGTACTTCATGTAGGAAAAATGTCTGAACCATTTAGCACAATTTCTGGCGTAAGACAAGGTCACCTTTGCTTTTCCTTATTGTTATGGATGCAGTTTCCCGTCGAACAAATAATAACAACGCGCGAGGAATTGTTTGGAACCCCCTGCGACCTAATATCCGGCTTGAATCGCTTGACTACGCCGACGACAAGTGCGAACTATCTCACCGGCTTTGCGATATGCAAACCACGCTAGACCACCTCACTCGAGAATCCAACAAAGTTGGTCTCAGAATAAACGCCTCAAAAACAAAGGAGATGCGAATAAACCCCACATCAACTGATTCTCTGATCCTTTTGCAAAATCCAGTGCAACGCGTGGAAGAGTTTCAATATCTGGGTAGCATGATAACTGAGAACGGTGGGACTGCAAAAGATGTTAAAAATCATATCAAAAAGGCACTTGGTGCATATACACAGTTGCATAAAATATGGAACTCCACCATCTACAGCGTTAAAACAAAAATTAATATATTTAAAGCATGTGTTCTTTCTGTGCTTCTCTACGGATGCGAGACTTGGTTTGTTTCAGAAGTTATACAAAACAAACTTAAAATATTCTGGCCCTGTACAATAACGAATGAACAGCTTTGGGCCAGAACATGTGTTCGGGACATAAACAATGAAATTCGAAGAAGAAAATTTGGTTGGATAGGTCATACTCTTCGTAAGCCACCTGAAGAAATATGCAACCACGCCCTTGTTTACAACCCACAAGGAAGCAGAAAACCAGGTCGACCAAAAAACACATGGCGGCGATCTACTCTAATAGAAATAAATTCCTTGTCTCATAGTCTTGGTAGAACCTCCAATAACATCGGAGAGCTGAAAGTTACAGCCGCACATCGACAAAGATGGAGACAACTTATAGACAGCCTATGCCCAGTATAGAGGCAGCTCGTAATCAGAAGACGACAAGCAAGGCATTATATATATATATAAACATGTGTACAAGTCTTATAATTCCTTAATTGAATTTTGGAATATTGGAAGTGTCACAATTAAAAACCATATTTATATGCTCAAAAATATATAAAAAAAATCCCCTTTAAATGATTACACCGTCAGACAGCTAATATTAAACATGAACCGGATGGTATACGTCTGAAGATAGAAATCAAATAGAGTAAAAATGTATTTACAGTTTTTCATTTCGTGATCCTGTTTCCTTTTAAAAGGACATCAAAGTTTTAGAGAAAAGATTTTGTAAAATATTTGTAATTGTCCTAGGATGACACTGGTTACAGCAGATGAAAGAGGAGGATCTCCCCTAATTTTGACATTTTAAAATTTTGCTGTATCAAATTAAAAAAATGTGAATAAAGCCATTTGAAAACTTTATCAAAATTTTTTGTTGAAAATTTTGAATGATATTGAAGGACACATTTTTGAATGGACGTAACTTACCTCCTTTTTCCTAATATGTAAAAAAAAAATAGGAAAATTAGGGGAGATACTCCTCCCTCTTTCATTTGCTATCAATAGTGGCATTCTAGGACAAGTACAAATACCTATTAAAAAAATATTTTATAAAATTAAATCCTCTAAAGCTTTGAAGTTCTTTTAAAAAGAAACAGGTTCACAAAATGAAAAACTGTAAACGAAGTTTTAATACATTTAGTCTCTAGTTTCAATCGTATATTATCCAGTTCGTGTTCAACGGCTTTTTTGATTTTTGTCGGACGGTTATTTTTAATTTTACTATAAATTATACTTTGCTATTACAAAAGCCAAAAAGCGGGATAAAGCGGGATGAAGCGGGAATTTTGCTTAAAAAGCGGGATATGAATTCAAGGCGGGATCAGACATTAAAAAGCGGGATAATCCCCCCAAAAGCGGGATGGTTGGTCAGGTTAAGTATGAGTAACCTGACCAACCACCCCGCTTTTAGCGGAATTATCCCGCTTTTTAAAGACTCATCCCGCCTTGATTTTCCATCCCGCTTTTTAAGCAAATGTTAAAAAAAAAAATGTTTTTAAAAAATATTAAAAAACTTTTGAATTTTTGAATTATGCTGTTCAATTGGGCAGAGAACATTTTTCTTTTTCCGAATTTTAAAATCATTGGGGTGTCTATTAGGGCCAATAACATGACATGAAATTCGAAAAGCTCCAAACAAAGTGAAAAAAAATATTTTTTTTTTAGCTTGACCCCATACGTTAGGTTACGGTGGCGGTGTCCGATTTACACCTCGAATATACCTCTTGGTCCATAGCGGTACTACACAATTTTTTTTCGCTAGCGGCGATAGTTAAACATGTTCAAAGTCATTGCGAATCTTTTGATATTCTAAACCCTTTGACAACCACATATTTTTTTCCGAAGCGTTTTTTAGTTTCTGTTCATTGTCGTGATATGTGACCTAATAATAGTTCCTATCAGAAATTTTGCAGCAGCTTTCGAAAGGAAACTCGAGTCAAGGAGCGCATCCAAACCTGCTGAATTCATGCATGATTTTCTAAGGCGATGCCCCACTTTAGAGCGCTAGTTGGATATACCGAAATAGCGCTCTTAAGATGCACTAAAATCATGTGTCTTTAGAGCGCTGATTAAGCATTCTTTTTTAGAGCTGACTTTAGCAGAAAAAAGATGAATACATTTGACAATTTCTGAAATACAATTGGGAAATCTGAAATACAATGGCCTATTTTTAAATTACAATTGGAAAATCTTAAATACAATTGAAAATAATGTAAACCAACATTTGGAAACGTATTTTTTTTAGTTTATTTTGTAGTATTGTTAAAAAAAAATTAAATATTTTTATGTCAAAAAAATTTTCAAAGTCCATTTCCACTTTTATTTCAGAAAATACAAATTATGTATCAGAAATTTCCATTTATATTTCAGAAATTTCTATTTTTATATCAGAAATTTCCATAAATATTTCAGGAACATTTATTTATGTTATGGAAATTTCCAACTATATTTAAGAAATTTCCATTTGTATTTCAAAATTTTATAAATGGTCGAAATATAAATAAATTTTCTGGAAATAATTTCGAAAATTTTGAAATTGAAATGGAAATGTTTGAAATACAATTGGAAACTTCTAAAATATACATGGATTTTTTTTTTAATTAATATAAAATTTTCTTAAAAGCAATTATAAAATTATGAAATCCAAATGGAAATTTTTTAAATACGAAAAGCATTTCCCAGTTGGAAAATGTGTCACTGAGGAAATTTCCACAGTGATTCCATGAGGAAATGTCTTCAGCTTCTGACAAATCATAGGTAATCCTTGATGACATGTCCTTACATTGTCAGCACTGAATGTTTACTTTAAGAGTGTGGACAATTCCTCTAAGACGTCTAAAAGGAAATGTCTTCAGAATAGCAGTATATTAAATTAAAATTTTAAATCTGGGCAACTCTTCAATTTCCAAGAAAACAGATGGCAATATTATCGATTTATTTAAAATAAAATCAAAATCTAACAAGTAGAATAAAAGTAATAAATTGACAAACAATTTTCAAAATAAAGTTTGAAACAAGTAGTTAGGTGTGGGACTAATAAACTGGAGGTTCCAGGTTCAAATCCAGTTGGCACTAAAAAAGGCGAAAAGTTTTTTCTAAATATGAGAAAGATAGTTTATAAAGGAAAATGGATAAACGTAAAAACTAAAGGAAATACGAAAATTTTTTGTACACTAAGAAAATTATATCATTAACTGTTTTTAGGTTATTTTAAAAAGTAATCAGTAAAGTTATTTTAAAAGAAAAATCACTTATTTTATAAAGGATTACATTTTTTTACTATTTCTATAGTTTAAAAAATATAATTTACTGTCTTAAAAACGAATTTTCTGTTACATTTATTTTCGGCAGTAAAAAATTTCTTCTATAGTTTTACTGTTTTTCAATACAAAATAAGTGAATATTCAGTTGTTTTTTAATGTTTTGGTTAGTCATTAAATTAACATTTAAAATTGACTGTAATGTGTTTTTATTTTAAATGAAAAAACAGTGGAATGGTTTTTAAATAAAATTTCATTTGTTTTAAGTGAATATTCACTGGAATTTACCTACATAATTTTTTGAGTGTATTTTCGCATGATCTACGTTAGACATTTCCCCAAAGAAGTCTTAGGTGACATGTCCCCAGAAGGTCAGCCCTGACCACTGCTGACTTTGAGTGAGGACATTTTTAAAATTTGTATGAAACTGTCCTCAACCCAGTATATAGAGATGTCTTGTGGATGTCAGCAGTGACTCTGACATGTCACCGCTCCGTCACTGAGGATGGCTCGAGGACATTGCCAACTGGGTTAGAAAATTTTAGAAATACAAATTTAATTTTTTTAAATACAATTAGAAATTTCTGAAACATAAATAGCCCTGCAAGCATTTGGAATAGAAAGAGAATAAGAGAAATTGCGGCAATATCTTCCTTTTATCGAAATAAAAATAATCAAAGTAGTAATTTGTTAAAATCTTCCTTTTATCATTTTAAGGATATTTTAGCAATATTTAAAAAATATATTTATTTTTTTGTCATTTCTACACTCAAAATAATTACTCTGTTAAAAACTCTGTAAAATGACTGTAATCTCAATTCGACAGATATTTGACAAAGCTATCTGTCGAAATACAGATTTTAAGAATAAACTTTGTATTTTCTTGTAACCGAATAACAAAATTTTATCTGTAATTTTACTTTTTACTTTGTAATCTCTATTTTACAGATAATAAATAGAGTTTTTTTTGTTAAAATACAGATTTTATAAAAATACTTGTGTTTTTTTCTCGTAACCAAAATACAAAATTTCAACTATAATTTTACTTATTGCTCTGTAATAATAAAACCTGGCACATTTAACGAGGATGTCGTGTAAAATTGCAGGTACTTGTAAAAAAACTTTCACAAAAATAAAAATAAAATAAATTTACAATTTGGAAGCATTAAAGCGGGCAAATTTACTCGATGGCATTTTCCAATTGTCAACGCTACTTGCACATTAAGGAAAGATAAATTGATCAGAAATCAAATAGTAAAAAAAATAGTCAAATTCTGGCCGCTTTTATCAAAATTTTACAGATAATTCTGAAAATTTACTGTTTTTTTATCGAAATCATTTTACAGAGTTTTCTTCGTAAAATAACAAAAAATCTTGCTGGTTGGAAATCTATGGTATTTTCTGCTGGCTCAGCAGAGTATCTCTGTATTTTAACAGAGTTTTTGAGTGTAAAGTAGATAAAATCGACAAATTATCAAAAATTTGTCTTCCAGGTGATTTTTCACCTGCGCGATTCATATATGATATCTTTTTATCATACGGATGAAAAAATAACGAAATCAAAATATTTTATTTGTTGTCAAAAAAATATTTCAATGTTATAATTTCGTTTTTCTTCGTTATTTTGCAATAAACATGGAATAAATCAAACAAAAATTCTTAAAAAGTGGTTTGAGAAGGTAAGTAAAGAATTTGCAATCAAAAAAATATTATGCCTCAAATCTAATTATCTGCATTTCTTTATTGCCTTAGATCCAGCTCATTTTCATCAAATTTCTGAACAAGACAAAACAATTGTTTCAAGATCATGCAAAAAATCATCATGAAGACATTTTTTGTAATTTATCATCTTTTTGATTATAATATCAAATAATAATAAAGACCCTAATTTTATCTTCTCTGAGACAAAAACGGTGACACCCAGCAAAACTTAGATTACCAAATAATGTATAAAATATGGTATAGGATCTCTTATTTTATACATTGCAGCATTTATGATTTTAACAAGCGATGAGACTCAAAGTAATGCATCCACATTATCACAAAGAATACCAGTAAGGTATAAAATAAGTCATAAATTTATAACGAAGAATACGAGTAAGGTGTAAAATATATAATATTTTATAGGTTACGAGAAATGAAATAATATAGCATACCAGAAGATAATATATAAGGTGTTACGAGTAGTGAAAAAGAAATTTTGTATTAAATTTACTCACGTGATTGTAAGTGAGTGTAAGTAAATAAAATATGCTCGTGAGTGTGTGTCGTTAGAAATTTCCTGTCGTGAGCCCATTCTAGTTTAAACTTATATATTTTTTTATAAAATAATTTTTTTTTATGTTATTGTAATGCATTATGCATCCAATTATAAATAATGCATTATTTCAAACTTTCAAATAATACATAATGTAACCAAATATAAGTCATCCATGATTTAATGTTTAGAAATAACAAATATGAAATACATTTTTTCCAATAATCATGCATTACGTAGCAAATTATTAGTAATGCATTATTTTTCACTTTAAAATAATACGTTGTGGAACAAATGTTTGGTAAGACATCCTAAAATAATGCTACAAAAAAGGTATATACATTACCTGGTAATGTGTTATATAATCACTACCCATTACCAAAGTTTTGCTTGGCATCTTCTTTTTATCTTCCAGGAACAGTACCGGGGATATCGTTTAGGAGATTATCTGGCAATATTTTCTAGTTTGAGTGATATCTTAAATTTATTTTCTAAATGATTATCTGGCAATATCGCCTATTTATCTTCCGGATGAATTGCTTTCGGGACACGATTTCTACCAAAGGGTGTTTCTTCCGCAAAACGAAGAAGATATCCTCCGCAATACAATTTATCTTCCAGACGATACGCTTGGATTCTTCGTATCGAAATGCTTGCAGGGAGATATTTCTGTAATGTAAATGGAAATTTCTGATAAATATATTTACATACATATAAATGTACTTTCTGAAATTAAATGGATTTTTTTTTACTCTTTGAAATAACAAACAAGCATTTGCTGTTGTTTGGTTGTCCTTTTAACCATTATTCAAAATATGATACATATGTTATGATTGAAGCACTCTTTGCAGCGCCGATTAATGCGCAATAATGATGCAGTCAAATCATGTGGTTTTATCCAAACTCATGCTTTTCATTCAAAAACTGTTAAAAATATTAAAAAGAAAAACAAGTGTGAAATTTTATCAAAATATATTTTTATATTATAAGTTTTATATAAAAAATCTCATCAAAAAATTAATATTTTTTCGCCTTACATTTACTGCATCCTCAAGAGCGCTCTTTGGATGCACTTCGGTATGCTATAAAAAGATGTTGTGTCGCCAAAATCTCGATTTATTTTTGCTCGGATGTTTATGATAGACATCAATAAAAAATTATAATATTTTTAAACTACATCGTATCTCTAATAAGATTCTGCAGATCAAGATGTGGAGCTTCCATATCGTGCGCCATATAAGATGATGCAAGATATAGGACTCTATTCCCCATTTTGTAGATTGCGGTTGTTAGGTCGTTAGTGCTATATTTTTTCAAGAGAAATATAATAAAGGTTTTTAGCTAAAGTGATTGTACTTTTCTTACCCTTAGCCCTTTATTTCACCTTTGGCATTCACCCAGGGCGCTTAGATGAGTGCTACGTTGTATGACTAATTAGGGAAAGTCATCCACAATGCATCAGTGGCTGCACTAATGTGATGCATATCATAGCATTGGCATAGTACTCTACAATATGCAAACAACAAAGTCAAAATTGACGTTCCCATTGTGGTATTGGCAAAGCTCTTTAAATTTTTTAAATTCTACAAATGCTATGTCATTTGTATTTTTCCATAGCTTTTGTTGTATGAAAAATTGTAAAATGAAAATACAAAAGAAAACTATTTTTTTTTTCTCTCCCTTAAAGTGCTCATAATATATGAATAATATGCTAAAGACATTTATGTATGTAGTTGTTAAAGCGTAAGAATTTTATTGCTGAAATGCGATACTTCAGAACAAGTATGTATTATGTATACGAGCACTCACTGGTATGTATTGGCTACACTCAAAATAATTCTACAGTAAAAAAATTAGTAAGTGCGTTGGTAATCCAAATCTACTAATAAGTTACCAATTACCAGTATTACAGTAGTTTTTTTAGTATCTTAAAAGTGCTAAAATTAGTATTTCTTACTGTTTATGAGTAATTTTTGTTGGTAGTCGGTTGTACTAATTTTTTTACTATTTTTAGTTCATAAAAGTACTAATATACAGTAATTTATTAGGTTTTTAATTTTTTTTTTGTTAGTAATAATTCCGTAAGGGGGCGCTTGTTTACAAGCAGAGCTACCAACTGTTTTTGCTGCAAAATCGTTAAATTTGAATTCAGTGTTGCCATTTTGTTACATTTCGGGTATGTGCTGGTGCTTTTTTGGTTTTGCCGTTTTTAAACACGCGTTTTTAAAGATAAGGTATTTATGGTGTTTTTTCCATTTTTTTTAATTTGTGATTTTTATATTATCAATAGATTTTGCTGAAATTTGAAAGTTAAGCCCAGACCTAATGAAATTTGGAAAATTTTATCCATGTTTGGACTTTGGCCTCATACAAACAACCCCTTTAAATTTGAATTAAGTGACTCTAACAATTAATTTAAATTGTGCCGACGAGGAACTTACGGTGGTGGAGACTCGCCCCATTTGCTTGCAGACGGCGGCGTTTGCTCTCAATCGTCGGCTAATTTAAATTTTTGGTTATGTAGTTGTATTTTTGTAATGACGCAATCAAAATATGTATTTTTGATAAAGTTAAATAAAGAAAATTGGGGTTTATTTTCGTAAAAATTTCAATACAATTTATTGTTTTTACAAAACCAATTTACACAGAATTTTGAACAACGCTATGCGTTGTGATCGAATGTGATTTCATCTTAGGTGTGAATTAGGTATAAGTTCATGTAGTGTGAACGTGGCCTTACTCTATACAGGATTAATGATTTTTTTGGGATAAGACTAAAAATAATGCATGAACCATCGTAATGCATGAAAAATGAAGAAAAAAAAAATATGGCCTATGGTAAGCGGTAGGGAACAGCTAGTACATATTTTTCAATTTTTTGTGGCTATGCATTACATGGTAATGCATACTGTTACTCCCTGTAGATTTAGTCGCCAATATTCAGTTAAAAGAAGCATATTTCTCTCAAAATTGTTTTATATGTGTTTTTTCCAGTAATTAAAGATCTTAAAAAAATATTCAATCTGTGTAAAAACTTTTTGGTACATATTTTCTAATTTTTTTTACAACTACGTATTTTTTAAATGTTTAATGACTGTTGTTTTTTTAAACAATTTTGTTTACTGTCAAAATAAAGTAAAATGCATAAAAATTAAACTGATAAAATACCTAAACATTTCATTAAAGCAGTTCTGTGGCTTGATAATTGAATGTAATAAAAAAAGTTTGTTTTAAATTTAATGTTAACCATTATCTTAATATTATTTGAGTAATATGAATGTAATATTATTTTTACTTTTGATTGTATCAGCTAATTTATTAAATTTATAATAAAAACAAATATGTTTATTTTTTTGCTTTTTATCCTTTTTACCTTAAAAAGCACATTTTCAATTTTTTTTTAATATTCTCTCTTTTCTTGGCGCTGATTTTTGTTTGGTAAATTTTTACCCTTTTGCTACGATTTTTGCGTTTTTTTTCATATTGATAATGGCAACACTGTTTTTATTAGCGATCATTTGCTCCTTCACAATTCAGCAGCAAGCAGCAAACAGCAAAAATTAAGAGTACACTATTTAATTATAATTTCACTAAAATGCCGTATTTTTTATTTCTTAACATTGCAAAAGCACACATCAAGTTCCAAATACAATAAGTACAGCTTTTATAAATTTAAAATTTATAATTAAACAGGTACTTTATATTTTTTGCCGTCTGCTGCTTGCTGCTGCAGTGTGTGCGAACACTACGTTTGCTCGCATTAACTGCAGTGCTACCAACTGTTTTTTCTGTTTGTTTAGTGCGAAAAAGAATTAAAAAAAGTAACAACGCGATACCCAGTCACGGAGTGTTTATAAAAAAAATATATGTTACATTTATTTAATTAAATTGTGTTAAAGTAATTAAATATAAATGTTTTTGATTTAAATGTGTTTATAATAAAATTAATATGCATTAATAATAAAACTACGTCAGTTTTTTTTTAAATCGTTTTTTATTTCAATGATTGTGTAAGAAAAAAATTCAAGCTGAAGAAGAATATGGATACACACACGATAACAAACAAAACTGTAGGTATAAAAAAGCGCCCTCTGTAGTAAAATGTTTGTACATACATTTGAACATGTATTGAGAATATATTATTTCTTTCTTATATTTTTAGCAATCGTTTACGTGGTACAATCAACGCTACATTTTTTTAAACAGCTTAAGAAGACATGTAATTAAGTATATCTTATAACCGAAGTGAAATAATAAAATAAAAAACCGAAGTGAAATAAAATCATTTATATATAATATTTTTCTGACTTTTATTTATTAAAATTGATTTAGGTAGTAATTTTAATCACTAAAATTAGTAATTTGATTTACTAAAATTAGTAGTTTTATTTACTAAATAGGACAAAATTTTTAAATATTTATGATTTTTTTAGTAGTAAATTGCAGTAATATTTACTGTTTTGTTAGTATTTCTCATGTACTAGATATTAGTAACAAATTTTAGTAATGATTAGCAACGCCTGCACTAGATCATTTTGGACTAAAACATTAGTACTCGTAGCTAAATTTTTAGTATTAAATACCCACGTTTTTTTTTGAGTGTATGCTTGCCTTACTCCAAAAAGAATGTCATTGTGAAAAAAATTCCTCAAGTTCATCTTTTGCCAGCACTTTATTCAATTATGTCATTGTTATCACAATATCTATGAATACATTTATAAAAAAAAAATGAAATGAATAATATGCATGTCGAGTAGTATGTGGTAAAAGTTTTAAAATTTTTATGGACATTTTAAAAATATATCAGCAGGCATTTTAATATGTAAGAAACATCGTAGGTTGAACTTAAACAATAACATTTTTTTGTGTGCTTTTCTTGTCGTGAGATTTTTTTTTTTTTTCAAATACATATAAAAATCCCTTAAAATTTCGTACTCTGGCCCAAGACATTTAAGGTTAGGTTAGGGATGGGCATCCGGCAATTTAGCGAATTCACTCGGAGGCCATTAAGAACATTGCGATTCCCTTAACTGTCATTTCCGTACTGCCTCTGATACAAAAACTTTTTACTTCTTGAACCACTGCGATTCTCTAAGATATTCCGCTAGAGTTGTCAATGAGACACCGTTTAGGCAATCTAGGTCATCGAAAAATCTTTGCCCTTAATGCTTAAGGCGGCTTCTGATAAGACCCGAACATTCACATAACAAGTACTTCATTGACTCCACCTCCACTTCCCTACAACTTCGAAAATAGTCTCCATCAGAAACTCCCATACGCACGGCCATTTGGCCAATTATGCAACGTCCTGTTAGTACTCCCACTAATAGGCTAACCGTCCGTTTCCCAAAAGTAAGAAGACTTTTTAGTGAGTAGTGAGTAACATCCACCTATTCTTCATTATATTCTTAGATATCCTATTAATTCAGTTCACGTTTCCCCACCGATTCCAAGAATTTTCTTGCACTTTCATCAGCCAATTCTTTCCCAGCGACCCAAATATGTCCAGTGTGATCACCCGGAAGCTAATCCAGATTAGCTTGACTGTGTGTTGACTTTTTCGATGAAGGGATTGCATACAATTCCTAACGATTCCCGATCTTACGGTGTTTTATTCTTAGGCCTTCAAAGCTGAAAGACTATCCACAAAAATGTTAGTGGCGCGAGGACGAATGTTCCTTGTCATAATCATAAGCGCGGCTTTATTAATTGCAAGTTCCTCAGCCTGAAAAACATTACAAGTATCCGGAATCAATGAGGCCCCAATTTCGAGGCATTAAGAGTACACTCCCGAACCCGTACCCATCTAAATCTTTGATCCGCCCCTAAAGATTGAGATTGCATTCTTAGTTATAACAGAGTTTTCCGCCCAGTCTTCCTTAGTTGGTATTTGGACTTGGTGAGATATAGTCGGCCCTCTGTTCAAGTTTCGTCCCGTCCACCGTACTTAATATGGTCGGGTGTCCCCACGAGCGTTACTTAAACATTTTTGACTCTCCTAACCTGAGAGCCGATTTTGCTGCTGTGCTCTTGACGTAAATATATACAGGCTGAATGTTAAGTATCACTTCCAGTCCGGCCTGGGGTGCTGTGACTACAAAGCACTTAACGACATTTTCATTCTTTTCTCTGTATCCTTTTCCAAGAAAGCTTTAAGTCAAGGATCACACCCAGGTATTTCGCTTCATTAAATAGCTCCAGGGTAATTCCATCTAATTTGGGAAGGACAAACCTGTCTATCTTAGTCTTTTTTGTGAAAAAGACGAGTTCGGTTTTGGCGGGATTGACTCCGAGACCAAACCAGCCTATCTTAGCCCTTTTTTTTTTTTTTTTTTTTTTTTTTTAACGTTTATTTAAACAAACTTAATATTCGGGCGCTCAAGTACATTTCATTTGTATATTAATATAATATATTAATCATTTTTTGGAATTTATTATTTTATTTTTTACAATATGTGTTAATATTTGCATTTAATATAAATGTTATGTAAAGAAAAAAGCTTGAAAAACCTTACTTTGTTATTGCAAGAAGATAAAAAGCTACAGTCAAGTGATAAAAAGAATTGAAAAATTACTCGGTGAGCCACCAATATTTTTTTATATTCAGGTTTGGAATCATATTTTTGTCCCTTAGGTAAATGCTAGTGTCAAATCTGCAATTATCATTTGATAGTTGGTTACTAGATATAGCTTTAATATTGGCCCGTCTATAAATATGGTATAATATAGGAATGCCACTTTCGTTTTGTATAAAACCCTTGCTATCGAGGTATAAGAAGGCCTCAGGTGGGACATATCCACTTTGTAAAGTTGAATGTATATATTCCTCATTGGCATAATAAGGAGCCATGATTAAATTATTTTCATAGCATTCTAAACTTTTATTAATGTGGTTTCTTATCAGGTGTATGATGAAATTATCAATTCTGCTTATTTCTGCAGCTTAGCCCTTTTTGTGAACAAGACAAGTTCGGTTTTGGCGGAATTAACTTCCAGACCGTTGTCCTTTGAACACGTTGAGAGTATTTGAGCGCTGATTCCACGAGTTCGCTAATCTTTGGTAAAAACTTATCTTTTATTAGAATCACAACGTCATCAGCGTAGGCAATCACCTTGAAACCTATTCCGTTAAGTGACTCGTGTATCTCATTTAATACAAGATTCCACGGAAGACGGGAGATTTCTCCCTCTTGGGAGTGTCCTTTTTCCACGGAAGACGGGAGATTACTCCCTCTTGGGAGTGTTGTTACTACTTTTCTCGCTTCACCATCACTTATCTTCGAGTTTGTTGTAATGCTTTTCAGCATGTTGTCCGTCCGTGCCTGTATTACACGCAGAAAAAAAACATGGTTGCGGTGATCATGATTTAAGAGCGTCATATTATGATTGGGAATATGATTGTAACAATAATGTTAATATGATTGAAGGCAACAAGGAATGTAAATCATTATATGATTGCAGCAATAATGGCCTAAATGTTATATAATTATCATAATATGATTTCAGTTTATTATTTTTTTGAGATTGAAAAAATATATTATGCTTTAATACCACACGTGTATAGAAATTCTTCACTACTTTTTTTTTTTTGATAAAGTTCACACCAATTATTTTTTTTTTTTGTTTTAAAATGTTTTTTTTTAAATATGAAACCATTTTTATTAATGTTGGTTCAATTTAGTAGCAACCTGCGTTTTACATCAATGATGTGCAATAAACTTATAAAATTTTTCTAAAAAAATTTCATTAACGATAACATTTTTGTCAGCTGACATTGAATGATTGTATAAACCATTAAGTTATTGACAAAATCATACATATTTGCTGCAATCAGAATATATTTGTTACAAAATTAAAAATATTGTCAGCAATTATAATACATTCAGTAAACAAAAAATGCACAAAAAACACTTTACTTAGTATTTTCGATTTGAAGTTTTTATTTAAAATAGAAAGTTATTTTTTAACCGCACAATAAATAAATTAAATAAAGTAGATTTTTATATTTCATTTCCTTCGGCATTGATCCAATTTAACTCAAATTGCCTTATATTTTTTAAGAACTAATTGTACGACGTGGCGTCCTTGCGACTAACTGCTTGCTGACAAAGCACTAAACTGATGAATAAACCTGACAATGTTTGCAAAAATCAATTTCCACTAAGTTGTGATTATCTAATGATTATTATAATCATATTATGTTTCAATTTTTGGTGTGTCGAGAATATAATTAACTATAACATTGTTACAACAACCATATTGTACTTTTGGATGTAGCAATTATTTTGTCATGATTGAAGGGACTATTAAATGTCTAAAACAACCATATAAATGTTTAAATACAATTTTAAAAACAATAACTTGATTGCTGCAATCATAACTGGGTTTAGAGATCATACTTAGTATAGTTGCCGTGATCATGTCGCAACCATATTTTTTCTCTGCGTGTATGTAAGACATTAAGAATTGATGATATTTTGACATTGTGGAACGCACCTTCCATGTCCAGAATTTATGTCAAAACATACCCACGGTGAGCCTCACCGAAGTTTAGGTTGAACTTTAGTGTCGACGAAAAGTGTAAGCGCAGTTCGATTTCTACAAGATTAAATGTCACAAAACTGTTAACAGCGAAATCGTAGCTGCTCGCAATCGCTAGATAACGCGAAATTAGTGTTTTTGTATTTTTTAAAATTTTGACATTGAAGTTTTTAAAATATTTTCAAAAACTGAGTATACAGTTCTAATTGTACTTATATAAAGGTCACAAAACAGTAAACATCAAAGTCCTATCTTTTTTAATTCGCAAGAAATCGCGAAATTATTTTTTTCTGTTTTTGTTTTCGTTTTTTATCTTTAGACACCCAGCAAATTGGTAATTGGTGGTGTTTATATAACTTATTACCAGGAAATGTATATACCTTATTTGTATATACCTTTTTTGTTACGTAATGCATGATTATTGAAAAAAATGTATTTCATATTTATTATTTCTAAACATTAAATCATGGATGACTTATATTTGGTTACATTACATATTGTTTCAAAGTTTGAAATAATGCATTATTTATAATTGGATGCATAATGCATTACAATAACATAAAAAATAAATATTTTATAAAAAAATGCATAAGTTTAAATTAGAGATGGGCTCACGACAGGAATTTTCTAATGACACACACTCACTCACGAGCATATTTCATCTACTTACACTCACTTACATTCACGTGAGTAAATTTAATACAAAATTACTTGTTCACTACTCGTAACATCTTATTTATTACGTTCTGGTATGCTATATTATATACCTTACTCGTATGCATTACTTTGAGTCTCATTTCATAAAATAAGCAATCCTATACCTTGTTTGGTAATCTAAGTTTTGCTGGGTGGTTTAACTCTTTTGTAAAGCAAATGAACTTTTTTATGTCAGAAGACTTTCTGACTTGGTGAAAAAGTAATTTTGGTAAAAAAAAGAATTAAAAAAAAAAATAAAAAATTAATGAACAAAAAATTTTAATAAAAAAAATAGTTTTAAAAAAAAAAAGTTTGAATGAGTTATTTATTTTAAACCTTTGATGAAAAAAAAATTTAATAAAAAAATCTTCATGTGAAAAAAAAAATACAAAAAACAATTTGATGAAAAAAAATTAAATTTGATGAAAAAAAAATTTAATTTAATAAAAAAAAATTATTAAAATAATAAAAAATTGATGAAAAAAACATTGTTAAGATCAAAAAATTGGCGAAAAACAGTAATTCATATTTTCTATTCGCTATCTTATAAAGTCAAATTGAGGTTGCGCCCTGTGTCTCTTTTAAATTCGACACCAGCCTAAAGATATTATTACGTTAAAAACATTTTTGTTGCTGTTTCTAATTAAGGGATCTTGTTTGTATAAACCTGAATATTTTTTACGCATTTTTTAATGGATTTATAAAATTTCAATATTTTCTCAAAAAATTAAGTCAAATACAGATACAAAAATTTCTTAAATTCTTAAAAATAAAACTATACAAAAAATTTTATTATTTTAATTTTCATTTATCTTTATTTGTTCTTTCAGAAGGTTTTTGCTTTTTTTAATCCTTGATAATTGTTAATAAAGACGTCTGTCATACTTAAAGTATTCATCAAATTCTTTTCTACAAGAGTACTGGTACGATTTCTTGCTTATCATCTTGTTGGGAACACAAGATGAAAAATTATTTTATATCAGTATTTTTTTTTCATCTTCTAGTTCTTAAAATTAGAATCTTGTATATATTTTTTTTATAATGTAATATATGCACATTTGCTTTAAACATCACATGCCTGTGTGCATGTAGAATGCAGTTTGTTTTATTTTTTGTAAGTAAAAATAAATAAATAAATACATACATAAGAATGCTTTATTCGGCTACGACGAATCAATTTTATGCTCCAGAATTTTTGCAAAATTTGGAATGAATAATTCTCAGATTATAAGAAGACTTTTCAGCAGAAAAGTATTAAGATTAGAAGTAACTAACATTTTCTGATTCTAAGAAAATTTTAGAATTACATTTAATTTTAAATTCAGAAAAGTGGTCAGATTCTAGCAAGAGAGGTATTCCAATCCTTATGGACCAATTGCATGAAACTTAAAATATATACACTCAAAAGAAAAACTCTGTCAAAAAGAAAAACTCTATAAGACGACTTTCACTTTGATTTTGCAAACTTTCAGCAGATTTTTCTGCTAAAATTTATATATTTTTTCTAAAATCTCTGTCATTCGGTTTTCAAAATAACATAAATTTTACTGCGTTTTTACTGATTCTGTTTGCTGAATTTCAAAATATTTTTTAACATATTTTTTAAATATACAGAAATAGTTTGCTGTCATTCTTTCTTCAAGAAAATTTTCTAAATTTTTTCAAAGTGTTAATATTTTTTCTATTGTTTTTTTATGCAATCAAAACGATATTTTTAAAAATTTTTTTTGAACATGTTTTTACCAGAATATTTTGTAATTTTACACAAATAGTTTGCTGTCATCCATTTTTCACGAAAACTTTCTTAAGTTTTTTTTTAAAGTGTTTTTTTTTTTTTTTTTTATTTTTTATACAATTAAACCGATTGAGACTAATTGACAAAACTAAAAAAAAAATCAGTAGATTATGTTGATAATTTTACAGAAAAATTTTTATTTTTTAAAAGTTAAAATAAAAAAAAAAAAAAACTATTAAAGTTTTTATGAAAACAAATTTTCTAAAAATGTAAAATTTTCTAGAATATGTCTTAGTAGATTTCTCTGCTGTTTTAACAGTTTTCTGTAAATTTCTCTCAAATCAGCACATTGCTCATATGGCCAAGGACCATAGAAGTATATAGGATGTCCAGAATGTCAAGTTTGTGATAATCACGAGACCCCTCGTTGCTCAACTTGCTCAACTTGCTATGACGTAGCAGGGGCGTTGTGGACTGTCCACATGACCCCTGAACATTAACCACGTAAGCGTTCAAAACAAAGAAATTGAAATTTGGCAAACATTTTGAAAAATTTTCGGTTTTAATTTTGAAAAAATTAGGAATATTAAGAAAAATTCCAAAAAAAATTATTGAAAATACAAAGAAGAACCAAAAATGAATATTTATGGGGGAAAAAAATAAAGAAAACTTTTTAGGTTTTCAAAAAGAAGAGAAAAAGGCTTAAAAAGATTTATTTATAACACCGCTCTACAAATCTGACGTTTGTCGCTGCGTTTTGAATGAAACCAAAAAAAGTGTATAGGTTTTGGTTTCCCGATTCCAAAACGGTCACACAAATTTTTCTATCACGTCACAATTTTAAAAAAATCGCGTTTAAAGTGTCAAATATTTAAAAAATGGAAGGTTTTTTGTAAATGATTTTTTTACCATTTTAGAAAATAAAATTCCAAGAACATTTGATCTCGTCTTATAGAGAAAATTACATACTTCGTCAATCGCATGGCAGGATCTTATATTATAAGCTTTCAAAAAGGGTAAAAAATGGCATTTTGCGGCATTTTAACTGCGAATAACTCAAAATCCTGATGTGATAGACATATTTGGGTCAAAGATTTGGAATCAACGCAACAAACACTACCTAAATCACTTACCAGAGTCCAATACGTATTTTCATGTTGAGCTGTGTAATTTATAATTTTTAAATAATTTTTTTTTTTTTTAAATTTCGTTCCACAAAATTTTTTATTTTTTTTTTAAATAATTTGTCGTCCTGAAAAGAACGGATTTGATTTATAAATCTTTTTAAGCCTTTTTCTCTTCTTTTTGAAAACCTAAAAAATGTTCTTTCTTTTTTATTTTTTTTTTTCCCATAAATATTAAATTTTGGTTCTTCTTTGCTTTTTCCATAATTTTTTTGGAATTTTTCTTAATTTTCCTCATTTTTTCAAAATTAAAATCGAAAATTTTTCAAAATGTTTGCCAAATTTCAATTTCTTTGTTTTCAACGCTTACGTGGTTAATGTTCAGGGGTCTTGTGGACAGTCCACAAGGCCCCTGTTACGTCATAGCAAGTTGAGCAAGTTGGGCAAAGAGGGGTCTCGTAATTATCACAAACTTGACATTCTGGACATCCTATACACTTCTATAGTCCTTGATATGGCTCAAAACGTGTTTATTTTCTTCTGATTGGACATAGAATTTACTTTGAGTGCATAAAAGGTACAATTCTAAGGTTGGGGTATCACGGCTTATCGGCCATATCGGGGACTTCGGGGTTCAAAAAATGGATACAAAAATGACAAAAAAAATATCTTTTTAGATTTGCCAGCTACTTCTTCTTAACAACTGTATAAAATTTTCATATGATAAGAAAGGTTTATAATACCTATCCAACGGCGGCATACCCTTATAAAAAATCAGTCTCGTTAAATATTTTTGTTCACTAAAATGTTAAATTTTTGGGGTGTATTTATATGAAGACATAGATCTACAATTCTTAAATTTAAGTCAACACGTATTTTTAAGTTAAAAAAACAACAATGCCCCCCTACACTCAAGAAAAATTTGTAAATTTTTCAAATTTGTTTAAAATTTACATGTGGTTAAGCAAATTTTTTGTTAAAATCATCGTTTTAACAAAGTTTTTAGAAAATGTTTTCAACAATCTACTGAAATTTATTTAATTGAAATTTTATTTTATTTATTTAATTGCCCCCCAGTGGGGCGAGAATCAAAGGTTGGGAACCATTGCTCTAGACCAGCGGTTACCAACCTATGGTACGCGTACCACTAGGGGGTACGCGAAAATGTCCGCGGGGGTACGCAAAATGTTAGTAATTTAGACATTAAGATTAAGATTAACCTTTCAATCCTGGTTCCCCATCTGGCTTCTAAAGTTTTCCATAACGCCAGGGTTTTAAGAAAGTTGAGGTCAAAATAATAAAAAAACGTATTTTTGTCCAATTTAGAGAGCATTTTATATATGGTTTTGAATTGAGAAAAGTGTGAAAGAAAAATTTTAATTTTTTAAAGATTTAGACATCCTGGTTTGTTTCTTACTAGTTTCATATTATCCAGTTATAATAATCTTCAGAAAAACTTTTAATGTCAAATTTATTTAGTTAATAGTCAATAAAACTCTATATGTGAAAATTATTTACAGATCGCAGCCGACAAGAATTGAACTCATCATCATCTGTAATACTTTGCTATTAACTGCTTGTAACGTACAATCACTCTAGACCGATACGCCAAGTAGGCTGTTAAGCAAGTATCAACTAAATCTGATTTTTTCAATTCGAGTGTAGTTGTTGCATTTTTTTCATTATTTTTGGATGATATTTTGAGTTCTGACCACTTGTTTTCGAGTAACCTTTCGATGCTTATTCCTAATATGGTTCCCAAATTTTTCTATAATGTCAGGTTTTTGAGAAAACTTATGTCAAAGTTCTCAAAAAACGTCTTTTTGGGCATTTTTGAGACATGCATGGGCATTTTTGTGATGGAGTGGAAATGCTCAAAATGCCCTTTCATTGTACATACGAGGGTGTTTCTTTCGGAAAGTCACGGAATTATTGATCTGCCCTCGTATTAAAAAAACATTTAAAAAAAAATATTGTTTAAAAACAGACAAAAAAAAATATTTTTTTAAAAAAAAAATTAAAACATTGTCAGCCTTACCATAGAAAAATAAATTATATTTAAAATCAGCTTTTAATTTTATTTCCATACAAATTGTTTTTGTTTTTAAAATCGAATTTCAAAAAATGTATTGAAAATTTAAAATTTAAAATAAAACTTTTGTTAAAATAGACTTTCTGTTTTCTTGTGGTAAGGGCCTATATTTTTTAAGAGTTCAACAAAAAACGTCCGTTGTTTTAATTTTTGGTGTAGAATCGACTGGTGAAATCAAATTTGCAATATTTCAGCCGTTTTGGCTCTGCAGAAAATCAGCTCAAAATCCGCGTTTTAAGATTCATTGAACCACCCCAAGTAGCGAACATTTTTCCAAAAAAATACCACCAATGTTTTGATCTTCCCTAAATCATTAAAAAATCATAATACCCGGAGATTAAAAATTTCAAAATTAACTCTAATATTTGTGAAGTTTTTTAACCAAAACAAAAACTTGTTAGAGGGTAGAGATGGGCGCTGGTCACGTGATTTGCGTGATTCACGTGAATCACGCGTGAATCACGCGTGAGTGTGAGTGATTTTCATTTCAATCACGTGAATGTGAGTGAGTGTGAGTTGAAAAAAAATGTGAGTGAGTGATTAGTGAGTGAGTCATTTATTTTTTGCGTGAGTTTGCGTGATTAGATTTTTGATTTGCCCAATTTTTTTTTAATTTTTGTAAAAATTTTTCTTTTGGATTGTTTTTTCCTTTTGGTAAGATAATTTTATTGCGTGAGTAGATTTTGCGTGACTCACGCGTGAGCGTGATTGAATCTAGCGTGAGTCACGCGTGAGCGTGAGTAAGTATTTTATTACTCACGTGAATGTGAGTGAGCGTGAGTAAAAAAAAAAGTTGCGTGAGTGATTAGTGAGTGATTCGATTATTTTTTGCGTGAGCGTGAGTGAGTGTGAGTCGAAATCCACTCACGCGCCCATCTCTATTAGAGGGTACGCGGCTAATAAAATTTATAATTTGGGGTACGCGAGGCAAAAAGGTTGGTAACTGCTGCTCTAGACGATATTCCTGTTAGTTCGGGAGCTATCGAAATTTTCCCAAAAGTCCGCATTGTTTCTCAAATCAAACAAATTTAAATTTATGAAAGCAGATTTTTTTTAAATAAAAAACCGCCAAAAAATGGGCAAAATTTTGAAGAAGATTTGCAAGAATACTGTTCCATTGATTAAAAAACGGGATTCACCATTGAAATCAGCATGCCTTAATTATATAGAAATGATGGTCAGACTGCGTGTCACAAACTTGATGTTACGCAGTGTTACCCAACAATTTTTGGGTGATTTTGTAATGCAAAATGGCCAAAAACTGAAATAGGAAAAATGACCACAAAATTCTATAAAAATTACCTCAAGTTTTTATGTTGTTGTACTTGCATTGGGGTCATTTCCTATGTTGCCTGACCCATACTTAAAATAAACAAAGCAGCAGAAAAATCTGCTGAAAATTCACCCATTTTGATCCATATGAGGAAATCTGTCATGACAGCAGAAAACTCTGCGGATTTAAGCAGAAAAAATCTGCTGTTCTCAGATATATTCTTTTGTGTAAAAAATACTAAAATAATATTTTGAACATCATTTATCTTTAAAACTAATAGAAAAGCGATTGGATTTTTTTTAAAGAATTTTTTTACGCTATTTTCCAATAAAAGTTTGTTTTATAAAAATTAATTTAAAAAAACTGAAAAATTTTTATGAAAACAGGATAGATTTCAGTTAAAATATACCTTTCAGCAGAAAAATCTGCTAAAAATTTTGCTTACTCAAACCGAAAATTGTTTAACAGATTTTTTGACAGAGTTTTTATTCTGACTGCAGTTTTTGCAATAAGAAGTATAAATGTGTTAAAACTTTAAATGACCTTTCTCGAACTATTGTTGAAAAATCGGGTGCAGTTGTACGTCAAAAACTACTCAATTTTAATGTAAACATGTAGAAAAGTTAAATTCGACTTTGCCGAATCTACGAATACCATCCACAATGACCTTTTTAAGTGATAGTAAATTTTTTAACATGCAAAAATTTAAATTTTCGATTAGAAATATTTTATTTTTTGTAAAAAAAATTTTTTTTTAACTAATTTTTGAAAAAAAAAAATAATTTACTAAATTTTTGTTGAGTTTAAAATTTTTTTCGAGTGTATTTTTTTTTTTGTGTTAAAATATTTTTGAGTGACAAAAATACGTTGTAAAAAATTTTTGTCACTTACCAATGTTTTTAAAACAGGTTTAACGGGTTTTTTAACACGTGAATTTGAGGTGAAGCTAATCTGAAATTCACGGTTTTGCTAATAACTTTTGAATCACTGAACCAATTTGACTAAAATGCAATAAGAACTAGGCCAGAGGACCGACAAATATATATGCCAAGCTTCAGCATCCTCAGAATTGGCTTTCGAAAGTTAGCTTGTTTTTATTTCGTAAATTCACGAAAAACCCTTACCGAAACTCAGTCTTTTGCTCATAACTTTTGAACCACTGGACCGATTTTGCTGGATTGCAATAAAAACCTGACCAGGTAAATGCCCAGCATATATTTCAAACTTTAGAAACCTCCGTAAAGTCTTTCAAAAGTTAGCGTGTTTTCAACAAACAGATAGACGGACGGACGGATGGACATCGCTAGACCGTCTTAAAATCGTTCGAGGATCATGAATATATATACTTTATGGGGTCCTACACCAATATTTCGAGGTGTTACAAACGGAATGAAAAACTTATATATACCCTCTATCACTAGAGTGGAGGGTATAAAAAGTACACGATTTTTTGTCCGACAATGGTGAATCGATAATTTTTTTTATTCAAAAGCTGTACTCTCCACTGCATACTTATTACCACTTTTTTATCATAAATCCCACTGTGCTACAAATTATATCATGTATTCATATGTTGTGTCATTCATAGATTCTTCAAATGCATTTGTACAATTTTTTTTATGTATTTTCCAGTTGTTATTAAAATTTTTTGTAAATATTGTACAAATAAAAACAAAATAGTAGTACTTTATTAGCATTTTAATGCGTAAACATAAAAAATAATAAAAAAAAAATATTGCTGTTAGTAAAGTACAAACAAAATTGTTTGCATTTTTACAATTATTTCTTTAATTTTTTTTTCCCAAGTATAAGTCTTAAATCTTTTTTAAATTTTATGTTACCATAAAAAAAACTGAATAAAATCTCTTTTACAAATCATTTATTTAATTATTTTTTAAGACCTTGTTTAATTTTCTTCCTCATCATCAGTATTTAAATATGGTAAAAAAAATGCTTGAATGTGAAATGTTTAAAAATTCTTTGCCAGACTTTCTAGACATTACATCGACAATTAGATGGTGTGTAAAACCCCTCTACAGCAACACAACCGGTGCACTATGATGTGCTAAATCCAATTTATTACTGCTGCCATCATTACGTTGATGTAGGTCTGTCCAAAGTCTGAAGTAGAGTTGGGAAGTTTTACTTTTTCAACATTTTTTTTTTCTTGTTGTGCTAACAACTTCGATTTCTAACACATTCTTTGAGTTATTGTGGTAAAAGTGTTTTTGTTCCTTTTTATACCCTCCACTCTAGTGATAGAGGGTATATATAAGTTTGTCATTCCGTTTGTAACACCTCGAAATATTGGTCTGGGACCCCATAAAGTATATATATTTATGATCCTCGATCGATTTTATGTCGATCTAGCGATGTCCGTCCGTCCGTCCGTCTGTCTGTCTGTCTGTCCGTAGAAAACACGCTAACTTTTGAAAGACTTTACAGAGGCTACTGAAGTTTGGCATATATGTTTGTCATTTACCTGGTCAGGTTGGTATTGCAATCCAGCAAAATCGGTCCAGTGGTTCAAAAGTTATGAGCAAAAGTGTAAATTTCGGCAAGGGTATTTCGCGAATTTACGAGATAAAAAACACGATAACTTTCGAAAGACAATAATTAGACTACTGAAGCTTGGCACGTATCTTTGCCGTTCCCCGGGTCTGTTTGGTTTTAAATTTCAGCTCAATCGGTCCAGTGGTTCAAAAGTTATAAGCAAAACCTTGAATTACAGATTAGTTTCATCTAAAATGCCACGTGTTTTAACAAGTTTTAAAAGCATTGGTGGTAACTAAACAATGCTTTTCAAACTTGTTTAATTTTAAAGCAATGTTTTTTAAACTTGTTTAGTTTTAAAAAAATTTTACACTCAAAAAAAAATTTACACAAAAAAAAATTTTTTTTTTTTACAAAAATGACAATATTTTGTGTAAGAAATATTTTTACAGTAAAAAAAAACATTACACTCGAAAAAATTTTACACTCAAAAAAAAAAAAAATTAGTAATTTTTCTTTTTTTAAAAAAAAAATTACAAAAAAAGAGTTTTTTACTCAAAATAAAATATTTCTAATCAAAATTGTTAAGTTTTTCACGTTAAAAAATGTACTATCCTTAAAAAAAAATGCATTGTGGAGGGTATTCATAGATTCGGCAAAGTCGAATTTAACTTTTCTACTTGTTTTTGCTCTTTTTGGTATTTGATGTAATACACAATGCCCGTTTAATTTTCCGTACTTTTTCAGGGCCAAAACTTTTTTAATTATTTTTTTTTTGCTTAAATGCTTAAATGTGAGTGATGCATAATAGTACACTCAAATAAATTAGAATTAGAATTTTGTAATTTTAATGGATAAACAGTGTAAACAATGTTTTATTATAATATAGAGCTAATCCATGGGAAATAAAACTGACGGATCACCGATTTAGTTTATTTTTGGTTATTTGATAAAGCTTCGTAAATTAAACCCCATATTTTTAATATTTTTTGGATCAATACTTTGGAAAATATGGGCGTTTAAAAAAGCGCTTTTTTGACAATATTGACTTTTAGACAGTTTTTTAAAAGTTTTTTAAAATTTTTGTGCTTGGAAATCGTAAGTTGTACGAAAAAATTTATAAAAACAATATTGTATATAAAATTATAAAGATTTAAAATTTAGAACCATTTTTTTTTTTTTAATTTAAATTTAAAACAAAAAATGTTGAAAACCATATTTGAATGTCCTTTTATCCTGGAAAGGTCAGCATTGATTTCCAAAATTAAAATTTTGTATTTAAGTTTAGAATGTCCTTTTAACACTGTAAAATTTTTAGAGAGGTGTTTTTTCGAATTGTTGAGCAATTAATTTTTAAAATTTGTTAGATCGCCAAATATTTGATTTGTTTCAAAATTTTGGCACAAAATCAAAAATTTAGCTGTATCACCAATTTTAAAAATTTATTGCTCGACAACACAAAAAAAACCTCCCTGAAATTTTAACAGCGTTAAAAGGGCATTCTAAACTTTAATAAAAAAATTTGGTTTTGGAAATCCACGGCGTCCTTCCCAATGGTGTCCTAATAAAAAATTTGGGTTTTGGAAATTCATAGTGTCCTTGATAGAATAAAAGGGCATTTCAATATTGTTTTAAAATATTTTTGTCAATTTTTTTTGAATTTTTTTTTTGTTTCTAAATTTAAAATCTCCATAATTTTATAAACAATATTGTCTCAGAAAGTTTTTTCCTAGAACTAACGGTTTCCGAGTAAAAAAGCACAAAAAACTGTCTAGAGCCAACTAATTGATTTTTTTGCCAAAATTTAAAAAAAAATCAAATAACAAACTTTGAAAATTTATTGCTCAACAATACGAAAAAAAACCTCACTGAAATTTAAACAGCGTTAAAAGGGCATTCTAAACATTAAAACAAAATTTTGCTTTTGAAAATCCATGGTGTCCTTCCTAGGAAAAAAGGGCATTCAAATGTTGTTTTCAAAATTTTTTGTTAAAATTTAAAAAAAAATTTTTTTTTAAATTTAAATTTAAATTTAAATTTAAATTTAAATTTAAATTTAAATTTAAATTTAAATCCTCATAACTTTTCCTACAATATTGTTTTAAGATTTTTTGTGCTACTTGCGGTTTTCTAGTACAAAAATGTTAAAAAACTGTCTAAAAGTCAATATTGTAAAAAAATCGCTTTTTAAACGCTCGGTGATCCGTCAGTTAAATTTCCCATGGATTTGCTCTTTATTGAAATGTTAAAAGAGTTGCTTCGTCATTTTCATCACGTCAGAAATGGTCAAGTACACAGAAAATACTATCGTATATTTTATTTTAATTTAAATTTTAATTGTTTTTTAATTTAGTATTAATTTAATTTTTAATTAATATAATTAACTGTTTAATTAAATTTTTAAGTTTATTTTAATTACCATTTTAATTGTTTTAAAATTTAAAATTAATTAAATATTTAATTAATATAACAGGCGCGGATCCACGGGGGGAAAGGTAATTCCCCCCCCCCCCCCCCCCAAACCGAATTTAAAAAAGAAAAAAGGAAACCAGAAAAAAAGAAAAAAAAAGAAGGAAAAGAAGGAAAAGGAAAGGAAAAGAAAGGAAAGAAGAAAAAGGAATAAGAAAAAAATCTCAAAAGGAAAAGAAAGAAAAGAAGAAAGAGGAATAAGAAATAATCTCAAAATTTTTTCTATGAAAAATGTTTCTAAAGGAAAAATGTCTCGAATGTAAAATGTTTCTATATGAAAAAAATTAAGAATTTTTAGGAAATAATTTGCGAATTTTTCTATAGGAAAAACATTAGAATTTTTCTATATGAAAAAAGTTTAGGAAGATTTAAAATTTCTTTAGAAACAAGTAGAAAAATTAAGTTCGACTTGGTCGAATCTATGAATACCCTCCACAATGTCATCTGATAGTAATTTTCTAAAAAAATTTCAAAAAATTGCATCACAAATTTTTTATTAGAAATACATATATTATATTGAGTAAAACTTTTTTTTAATCAATCAAATTTTTTTGAGCGTAAAATTTTTTTGACTGTCAGCATTTTTTTGAGTGTGACATTTCATTAAAAAAAAAAACTATTTATACATTTTTTTTTGAGTGTAACATTTTTTTTAGTGTACAATTTCTTTGAGTAACAAAATTACTTTGTAAAATATTTTTGTTGTTTTGTACCTACGTATATGCAATACAAAAAAAAATATTTCACATATTTCCCACTTTTTATTTGGCTGTAGGCAAAATCGCCCAAAGAAAAATGGCCCAAAAAAGAAAACGAAAATTCGCCCAAAAATTTTTCATACAAATTTGGGTCATATTTCATAAGAAAATTTACCCAACATTTTTGGGCAAATTTTCATAGTTTTTGGGGAAAATTTCGAAATTAAAAATTGGGTGATTTTTCATTACGAAAAATTACCCAAAAATTATATATGAAAAATTGCCCAATTTTATTTTGGTTTTATTTTTTGTCAAAATCTTAAAATGTCAAAATTGAAATATGTATGTCACAATAAATCAGTATATTATTATTTTTAGAAACAGAAAATGCATATCGTGTTTTTTTGTAAATTATATATTGAACTAACCAAGAATAAGCTGAAACAAAACCGTTCCGTTGTTGCTAACATACAAAGGCTTTGGTGGGAATCGAACCCCTGCTCTTACTTGCAGATTACCATGCTATCTATCGCAGCGCAGTAGAAAATCAAAAGTAATGAATTTAAAAACAGTATGCAACTCCGATGAAAGCTCCGCAGGCGAAAATTTTTACCAACAAATTTTAACAAAAAATCGCGCGATTTTTTGTTAAAATTTGTTGGTAAAATTTTTCGCCTGCGGCGCTTTGATCGAAGTTAATTACAATTTTTTTTTTATTTCGTTAAAATTTAAGTTTCACACTTAAAACTTTTACATCAATTACTTATGCATTTTACGGACTGTATTCTCAAAACAACGATCTATAAAAATAAATAATAAACACGTAACCTATAGTCTTATCTTAAAAGTTTTTGTCTTTGTCTTAAAATGATTCTGCGTAACCGGCCTTCGGCCGGGCTTAGAGATTACAAACTCCATGCCTTAGACCCACCCTCTCCGCAAAAGAAAGTTTTCTGTGTAGTATGTGCTTTGGAAAAAATGTGTTAGAAAAAATATTTTTTTATTTTGGGCCATTTTTCATTTCGTTTTTGGGTTTTTTTTCGTTAATTTTGGGCGAAGTTTCGTATTTTTATTTTTGGGCCATTTTTCATATTTTTTGGGCGATTTTGCATTTGGGCGATTTTTCATAAAATTTTTTGGGCGATTTTTCTTTGGGCGATTTTGCCTACAGCCTTTTTATTTTACTTCATTTCATTTTTTTTCCAAAAATTCTTACTATACACCGTTACATACAGTTACAATAACAAAACAATAACAAATATTTACTTGTCTAACAACTAAACTGCACCCCACGACAAGAAAACAAACAACAACAAGTTTTAAAAAACTGGTATTCCACCATGCTTTTAAAACTTGTTTATCGAGTTTTCAACAGTTTAAGGTGAAACAAATCTGAAATTCAGTGCCTTGCTTATAACTTTTGAACCACTGAACCGATTTTGCTGAAATTCAAAACCAAATAGCCTTGGGGAACGACAAATATATATGCTAAGCTTCAGCCCCCTCAGAACTGTCTTTCGAAAGTTATAGTGGTTTTAATCTTGTAAATTAAAAAAATAACCTTGCCGAAATTTACTCTTTTGCTCATAACTTTTGAACCACTTGACCGATTTCGCTGGATTGCAATACCAACCTGACCCGGTAAATAGAGAACATATATGTCAAACTTCAGGAGCCTCCGTAAAGTCTTTCAAAAGTTAGCGTGTTTTCAACGGACAGACAGACAGACGGACGGACGGACGGACGGACATCGCTAGATCGACTTAAAATCGATCAAGGATAATAAATATATATACTTTATGGGGTCCTAGACCAATATTTCGATGTGTTACAAACGGAATGACAAACTTATATATACCCTCTATCACTAGAGTGGAGGGTATAAAAATACGATAATTTTTCTAGACGAAAAATTTGGGAATTTTTCTAGGCGAAAAATTAAGAAATTTTTCTATACAAAAAATTTAAGAATTTTTCAATGGGGAAAACATGCGAATTTTTGTATAGGAAAAATCTGAGAATTTTAATAAGAACAATTTTTCTAAAGGAAAATATTAGAGAATTTTTGGACAACAACACTTCACTTTTTTTATTTTTTTGCGTCATTTTTTTTAGCTTAAGTAGAACAAATGAGAATTGCGTAGTAGTCTACACAAGAAATTTCTTACATTTTCAGGTAAAATTTGTAAAAAATTAACAATTTTTTTTAGAATTTTTAATTTTTTTCACATGTATTTAAAAAAAAAATAAAAAAAAAACTTTGGATATTAAAGATTAGATATCTAACTATGTGTTAACATTTTAAAAAAATAATTTTTCAAAACTATCAACTTTTTATTAACAATTTAGGTGGCAAATTTTAAAAAATTTTCATATAAAATTAGCAAAAAATATAGTAAAATTAGCAAAAAATATGGTAAAAAATACAAAAAATTGTGTAGCCTATTTTTGAGCGCACATGCAGTTGATGGATGGCTACTTTGCTATGGTGTTGGTAGCATCATCAATCTGCAATAACTTTCTTTTTTTTCACTAGAACACTTTAAACATTTTTTTTTTCTTAACTAAGAAAAAAATAAATAAAAAGTATTACCATTTCTTTAAGGAAAATACTAATATTTTTGCTAAAATTATAGTAAAATAAAAAAAAGAACTAGCAAGAAAATATAGTAAAAGTACCACAAAATTTTTGTATTTTACCAATAGTAAATTGCCAAAAAAAACTGTAAAAGTTAAATTTTTACAATTTTTTTTGCTAAAGTTTGGTTGAAGTAAATTACAACACCTTTTACTAATATTTTGACTAAGTTATTTTTTTGAGTGTAGAGAAAAAGAAATTATATGAACATTTTTTCTGTTAAAATTGCTCAAGAATCTCAATTTTTCTATAAAAAGAATGTCGTTGAATCTTACAATTTTTTTTATAGGAAAAAAATTCTGAGATAATATCTCAGAATCTGAAATTTTTCCTATTTGAAAAAGTCTCAGAATCTAAGATTATTTAATAATAAAAGCTAAAATTTTTGGCTAAGATAAAAAATTCTCAGACTTTTTCGATAGGAAATATATAGAATTTGTGAGTTTTTATAGAAAAAATGTTCTAGAATCTGAGACCTTTTGTAAAATATAAACGACTCAGAATATGAGACTTTTTCCATAGAAAAAAATCTCAGAATATGAGATTTTAGGAAAAATGTCTCAGAATCTAATAAAATATCACAAATTCTGAGATTTTTTCTAATTGAAAAATGTTCCAGAATCTTTTTCTATAGGAAAATGTCTGAGACTTAGATTCTGAGACTTTTTCTATGGGAAAATGTCCCAGAAGCTGAGACCTGCTCTGTAGGAAAAATGTTTCAGAATCTAAAAGATTTGTTGTATGAAAAATTTCTTAGATTCTCAGTCTTTTTAATAGAAAATATGTCTCAGAAAAGGTTCGAGAATCTTAGATTTTTTCTAAGGAAAAGTGAATCAAGAACCTTTACGTTTTCTTTAGAAAAATGTCTCAGAATCTAGGAAATTGAATCAAAAATTGTTTAATGGCATTAAAGTGTTTAATATTTCTTATCTCAGGTACTTTCTGGATTTAGTTTCCAAAGCCTGAAAATTTTGGTAAAGAAAGAAAGAACGTATCGGTGGAAAATAGAATAGACATACACTCAAAATAATTCTACAGTAAAAGGTTTAGTAAGTGATATTGTACCAAAATCTACTAATTCGTTACTAATTTTAGTATCTTCAAAGTACTAACATTAGTAATTTTTACTGGATTTGACTAATATTAGTTAAAAATTTTAGTATTGGTTACCAATTTCTGCACTAGGTCCTTTTGGACTAAAATTAGTTAAATTTTTAGTATTGAATACCCACGTTTTTTTTTGGGTGTACATATTTTAGAACCTTAGAGGTTTTCTATGGAGAAAAAAGTCACTAAAGTCACACATAAATTCTTAAAACTTTTTTGTAGCAAAATAGATCAGAATTTTTCTATTGGGATAATGTCTCAGACTCATAAACTTTCTCTTTAAGCAAATGACTCTGAAAAATTTTGAAATCAGGAAACTTTTTTGAATTAAATATGTCGCAAATCTGATATATTTTCTAATGGAAATTTTTTCAGAATCTGGGTCTTTTGCTAAAAATTTTATGAGGAAACATTTTTTTTAAATATCAAACTTTTTCTTAAATGGTAAAACCTTTTTTAAAGGAATAAATTTTTAGAATTTGGAAATGTTTCTACAGAAAAAATCATAATAACCAAGAGAGAAACACTAAAAAAAACCTTAACTAATGATTCAAATCCGATCTGAGGTTCCCTGCAAAAAAAAAGTTTTTTTGAGTAAAAAAAAACTCCCCCCCCCCCCCAAACTCAAGTGCTGGATCCTCGCCTGATATAATTAATTGCTTAATTAAATTTTTAGCTTCACTTACAATTAGTTTTTTTTTGTGTTTGGTTTTTCGTGTGTGCGCGAGTGTGTTTTTTTTCTTGCATTGTATTACAATATTTTTTTAATTTAATCTACGAATATTTTAATTAATTTTTTTTTCTGTGTAATATATTGTTATCGCTTTTTACAAGCCTTTTATGTTAAATAAATTTCATTTTGCATCTTTTTTTTAAGTGTAAATAATTTTTGGATGCTGTTACTTCCATGCAATTAGAAGTTAAAACTTTCATTTGTGGCGTATGTAAGATACTAATAGAATATTGTTAGTCATTTTCAAAAGTGAAATTAAAGTTGAACTTTTTCTTTCTTTATTTGCATATCCACTACTGGATGTAAGCGATTACGTACATTTTATAAAAATTTCATTTATAACTTTTTGTTGTGTATTGGTTTACACAAATACATAAAAAAATACATGTCATTGATTCTACTTCATACATTTACCTAATGTACAATTGCAACCTTATTCTATACTATTAATTATGTTTAAAAAATCATCTCGGCTTCTTGCGGTGGTTATAAGTTCATTGATCGTTCGTAACCCAGTCAAGTTTTGTATATTTCTTAGCCACGATACTTGTTTTCGACCAATACCACGTCTTCCTTCGATTTTGCCTTGGATAATGAGCTGTAATAACTCATACTTTTGTCCTCTGATTATGTGACCGAGGTATGCTGTTTTTCGACGTTTAATATGTTTTAAAAGTTCACGATCTTTATTAAGAATTCTAATTGTAAGTACTTCAAAGTTGAACAGTGCAATGTTTTTGTATTTTAAAAATTCAAAATACTCTGAGTGCAAACATAGAAAATTTAGCTCTTAAATGATCGGAACAACGCATGGTGGATTCTATGGTACCCAAAATTACGAATAATTCAGATGCTGTAGTTTTAAAACATTATACACATTTTTTCAAAGTCATATTAGACGTTTGGGTATTAGAATAAAAGTTTTTGCCTAGTTAAAGAACTTTTCATTTCTTACAACTCTGTTCACCACAAATTTGGGTTCTTTCACACAAATTGGGTTTGTTTCGCGGGATTCAATATTCTTAAACTAAAAAAGTCATGTTTATATCTTTAAAGTTAGACTTTGCGTAAACATACAATACGATATCTCAATATCTAAATCGTTTCGACCAATAGAGAGATAAAATTTTTAATACAGTTGATTCAACTTTCGTTTGACTATTAAAATTAAAATCTAATCAAGCGAATAAAAAAACTCTTATACCTTCAGTTTGTTTTCTTTAATCTTAAATTTATTTTCTATAAAAAATACTCACATATTGAATTTCACTAACAGGGAAGGTATCTTCAACTGGTTTCACTTGATCTAAAACTAGAAAAAAATTATCTGAAAGTAAATCCAGTATCAGCTCCCTAAAACTGTAAAAGCTCTTCACAGCTTCACGTTACACGATGACATACACACAGAAAATAGATTCAGTTGTTGCAACTGAATTGTTTGGCAACTGAATTTTTGCGGTTGCACCAACTATCACAATATTCAGTTGCCTCTACTGCCAATTCAGTTGTCTCTACAGGTAAATATCTATCATAAGAACCGAATATTTTTATGTTAAAATTGACATTGGTTAGAGTGATCGAATTTTAAAAAGCGTTATATAGTTTTACCAATCAATATTTTTTTAAACTGTTTCTTTTGAAATAATTTTTTTTTATATTTTTTTCAAGCAATTTTACTAATTAATTTGATTGCAAAAATTTTAAAATTTAAAAAGTGAAATAAATACATACATACAATGGAAAAAATAAATTAAAACTGGCAATAAATAAAAAATAAAATAGAAAAAATTTAACTTCTGATTAATTTTTATTAAAAAATAAAAATTGTTTTATTCGACCTTTGAAATATTATATTTTGAGGATGTTTATTCTGGCTCGAGGTCATTATTTTTTTTACTAATTAAAACCATGATATTCTCATAGCATAATATGCAAGAAAATTATTTTTTTGTTTTAAATTTATTTATGTTGGTCATTTTTGCAAGACTTAATCGACACGTGTTTCGGAATTTGTCAAGATTCCATTGTGAAGATTATTTAGCAAAAATAGAAACGATTTACTACAAAGTAGCAAACGAGTCTAATGACAAATCGTTTGTGCACAAACTAGCACATTAATACATATTCGCCTCTATTCGCAATGAGAATTAGAAAGACGAAGAAATTGTACCATACTAATAAGGCAACGATTGTCAATAACCAACAAAAATATTAAAAACAATTTTAAATACGATAGTCCATTGGACTACAACAATATGTTTTTTGTGTTGTTGTTGTGAGAAAAACCTCCATATTAGGGTTATTCATCACATGGCGTGCCAACCATTATGTTCAAATTCTGATTAATTTTTATTAAAAAATAAAAATTGTTTTATTCGACCTTTAAAATATTATATTTTGAGGATGTTTATTCTGGCTCGAGGTCATTATTTTCTTTACTAATTAAAACCATGATATTCTCATAGCATATTTTCAAGAAAATTATTTTTTTGTTGTAAATTTATTTATGTTGGTCAACAAAAAAAATAATTTTCTTGAAAATTATGCTATAAGAATATCATGGTTTTAATTAGTAAAGAAAATAAAATATGTTATAAGGGCATAAAATGCTCTTGTCGCAGTTTTTATTCTCTCTCTAATGTCGGCTGTGCAATCATTTTCCGCATTTACAAAGGAACCTAGATATTTAAAATTTTCAACCACTTCGAAGCTGTAGTCATCGATATTAATTTGATTGCCGAACCATGCTTTCCAATATTGATTACCCGCTAGCATTATCTAAGTTTTATCTTCGTTTATATGAAGACCTGCTTCGTTAGCTGCTTTGTATAGTCTCTGAAATGCTTCCTTCATAGAATTTACTGACCTTCCAACCAGGTCTTTATCATCAGCAAACGCTAGCAGCTGTGTATTTGAACCCCATATAGTTTCTGGCGATATAATTGATGCGTTCCATACTATTTGCTCTACTACTATTATGAATAATTCGGTTGATAGCCCATCACCGTGTCTGACTCCGGTAGTAGTTTGAAAAGGTTTCGACAGATCGTTTTGCACTCGTATTACATTCATGCTGTTACTTGTTGCCATTCTAGCCAGCTTTATAAGCTTTACTGGTACTCCGAGTTGCTTCATACTGTTCCATATATATGTTCTGTTAATACTGTCAAACGCTTGCTTGTAGTCTATGAAGAGATGTGCTGTGTTTGTACTGAATTCGGAGCCTTTTTCTAAAATTTGTCGAACACCGAAAAGGCTCAACTAATATACATACAATCATCATGAAGCTCTATCTCATCGATTTCGTGCGTGCTCTCATTATTTATCAATAAGTTAAAATGTTCCTTCCATCTTCTTAGGATATCATTTTTTATGTGTAGCATATTGCTATTTTGAGCTCTGATACATTCTACTCTTGGCTGAAATCCTTGTTTTGTATTTTTGACGTGCTTATACATTTCTCTTGTGTTCTGGGTATTATAATGATCTATCATCTCTTGAATCTCCTTTTCCATCTGTAATTTCTTTTTGCCTCTGCACAGCCTGTTGAAATTTCGGCGTTCTGTTTTAAACTTGTCCGTATTGTGACTTGTAGGATGTTGCAGCATGGTTTTTCCTAGTTTCGTTCTTGATTTTAAGTGCCGAGATACATTCACTATCCCACCAATGTTCATTTCGTTTTGCTTGTTTAATGCCGAGTGTTGTTGTAGCTGCGTTATTCAGTGATTCCTCAATAATGTTCCAATGATCTTGCACGTTTAAATTGGATGTATTTTGAATAATAATTCTTGCATTTATGTCGGCTTGAAATTGTCGGGCTGTATCTTCGTTCTTCAGTTTATCTACAATCCATTTTTGTCGTTTTGTGGACTTGTGTTTTTTTAAGGTTGATATCCTTGCTAGGAATCTTACAAATACCATAAAATGATCGGAATCTATGAAGGCTCCTTTCTTGGTTGTTACATTTACAGAATGTTACAGAATGTTTCCTGCGTGTCGTTGGCTTATTGCCACGTGGTCAATTTGGTTTTTAGTCTTCTTGTCTGGGCTGGCCCGAGTATGTTTGTGAATATTTTTTCTAGGAAAACATGTACTGGATATAACTAATTCATTAAACGATGCAAAGTCAATAAGTCTTTGACCATTGTCGTTGGATTCACTATGCAGGCTATATTTTCCGATCGTTGGTCTGTAGAATGTTTCCTTCCCAATTTGAGCGTTAAGGTCTCCTAAAAGTATTTTGATGTCATTCTTCTGTATTTTGTTCCATGTGGATTCAAGTAGCCCATAAAATTCGTCTTTTCCTGCTTCATCTGTGCATTCTGTTGGTGCGTATACGTTTACCAGGGTGGCATTGAAAAATTGTGTCTTTAGTCAAAGCTTGCAAATTCTATCGTTGATGCTCTGAAAATCAAGGACGGCGTGGTTAATGCTCTTGTGGACTATAAAAGCAGTACCATGTATGTGCACATTATCTGTGTTCCCGCTTGAGTATATATGGAAGTCTCCTGACCTAAATATTTTAACATCTTTCCACTTCGATTCTTGTATTGCTGCGATTTTGATCTTAAATTCAGACAAGGCTGTTAAGAGAGAGTTAAGAGCACCTGCTCTATTTAAAGCTAATACGTTCCATGTTGCGAATATCAAATCGTTAGCCTTTTCCATTGCCGAGTTCGTTTGCCGATTGGGGGGATTTGTTTTATTATTTTGTTTGGATCTCTTGACGGTAACTTTTTTTTATAAGACTGGGTTGTCAGCCCAGAGCTAACTTCATTTGTCCTTGAAGATAGGTTGCCAAGTTATACCTACAGGCTAGGTTTGGGTTTACTAGAGTGGAGGGTATAAAAAAACCCTTGTCAAATTACTGGAAAAAGTCTCGTAATCCCAGTTACCAATATTTGACAGTTTTCCTTGTGTTTTAAAAAAAAAAATTCAATCGAAAAAAAATCTAGTAAATTTACGAAAGTTCCTTGTAAGTTTTATTGCGCCAAAAAAAGTTGTAAATTTACAATTTTATTAGTAAAAAGATTGTAAAATTACAAAAAAGCTCGTAGTTTTTACAAGAAATTCTCGTAAAATATTAGGTAGCAAAAAATCTAGTAAAGTTACGCAACCTACTTGTAAGTTTTATCGCGTCAAAAAATTGTAAACTTACACAGAAAATAAAATAGCCAAATTTAAATCAACAAACATCAATTGTAAATCAACCAAACATGATATCAACCAAACATTTAGTAAAAACGGCCGCCAGTTAGTCCATAATACAAAATTTCGATTTTGTTTTCAACAAACTTAGTCAAGTAATTTTATTTCAAAATTGTTTTTTCATGTCAAGAAATAGTTTTTGTGTTTGTTGAATTTCTTTGTTGAAAAAAATAAGATTTTTTACGTTTGTCAGATCAACAAATTCTGTTTGTGTTTGTTGAATTTCTTTGTTGAAAAAAAATTTAAGATTTTGTACGTTTGTCAATACAAATAATAATTTAAGAGAACTATTACAAACTCGTTTATCATTTTTTTTTTAGTTTTTTTTCAACAATCAATATTTACAAACGTTAGTTGATATCACAAATTTCCGTATAGGAGCACTTTCAGTGAAAAAGTTAATTGTATTCTCAAATATGGGGGTCAATATAACAGTTCGTTTTTTTCTGTGTACAATTTAATTAGTAAAAATCTTGTAAAATAACAAAATAATTGTAAAAACCTTGTAAAATAACAAGGAATTCTTGTCAAATAGGAGGTAGCAAAAAAAATTTTAAATTTTTTTCTTGTCATTTTACAAGTTTTTTTTTGTGTTAAAATCAGGTGTGATGAGCATATAAAAGCACAGAGCTTCTCACTAACTTTTGCATCGCGACCCCTTTTCAATATTAAAAATTTCTCGCGAATTTTGAGATATTTTTACGAACATCGGAAGGGTGGGGACTACAAGTAGAACTAGTCCGATTTCTTTCAAATTTGGAATGCCAAATTTAAGGAGGACGTATGTATGGGGGCTACAAATAAACATGGCCCATTTTTCTTCAACACAGTTTTTTAACATTTTAGCTGCATTCAAAGGCCCCAACTAAGCAAGGATTCTGATAGCATGTAGTCCTGGCGATCATATCCTGAAGTAGTCAGATTTAAAATTGTGCTTTTTAAAAATGTTAGCCAATTTTGAAGCCCTAACGTGCTATAAAGCTTAAAACGTCCAAGTAAATAGCATTGTAAATGGACCATATCCTAAAAATGTCGGATTTAAAATTGTTGGACTGTGGACGGGAAAAAAATACAAATTATGGTAAAATTGTGTTTTTGGCATGCATATTTGTAAGTAGTATGTAACATAAGATCCACACGGACCTGGATTTTTCATTGTAAGGGAATGGTAAAAGGAGATAAATTTAATTTTATCTTTTCCAGACTTTTTTGAAGCTGAAAAGCTTAAAATAGGCCAACATTGGCAGATTCTATCGTAGCCGTATATTTTTAGATTTTGATAACTCAGCAATTACCAAAAAATTATGCTTTGCTTTTATATTTTAATAATTTTAGCATGATGTTTACTAAACTTTTCCCATCTACCATATTAGTAGATTACAAACAGCGGGAATTTTAGCCACCGCCTTAATTGTGGGCGTGGCAGTAAAATTGGAAAAAATCATATTTGTTTTAAATTTTAAAAAATGTTTTGTATGAAATAGGGAGTAGGTTTTGTTTGACCCCTTTTGAAGGAAGAGTAGAAGCGAAAGTAGCCGATTTATTAAAACAAATTTATAAAAAAAAACTAACTAAAGTGCCCGGCGTTACTCGGGTCGACTTACAAGGGAGGTGTTTCGCAGGGCACCCTCCGATTGTACTGAAACTTGCATATGGGAATGAGGGGAGAAAAATAAAAGTTACCCGTTTTTGTTTTAGCTGCCGAATCCCAAATAGAAAAAAGAGTTGCCACCTTATGACAAAATTAGGTCTTTGGGAAAATTCGCATAAAATCCGAACTAGCAGGAATTTCGCTAAATGCAAAAATGGAGGTAAGCTTAATTTTAGTATAGATTATTATATGTGATATAGACTATATAAACTACCAAATAAACTACCCCAAAGATTTTAAATTTTTGGAAAATTAGGACACGACTGATACACCATTGAATAGGCCTTAAAAAGACCTTCCGATAGGTATAAAATGTTGAGGTAGCTCAAAACCACGAAAAAATCAAGTTCCCCCCCCCCCCCCTCCTTTCATCCGCTACATGTCTGATGGGGCAGCTAAGAAAAAAACAGGTAACTCTGATTTTCCTCCCCTCTTTCCCATATGCAAATTTCAGGGCAATCCGATATGAATGTATATCCGATTCATTCATACATATACAGTAGAGCGTCCCGTCAAGTTAAAATTGTCGAAACAGTAATTCCAATTTTCTTTTTTGTTAGTCGTTAGCTTATATAGTCAAACTGAGGTGGCGTTCTGCAACTTTCTTAAAATTAGAAACCAGTCTAAAAACATTATCATGTTAAAAAACAGTTTTTATGTTTTTATGGTTTTGAAAATTATTAAATATTTTCCAATAAAGTGCGCCAAATTTCCCAATTTTTGAGCCGGATTTGTTCAAAAAATTAAGACATGAATTTTGGTCGAAATACTTTTTCCTACTTTGACAGCTGGTTGCCGACTGAAGATGATCTTGCAAAATTTTTTCATAAATTTTCCCACAATCAGCTCTTACATGGCCATCGTTTGGCCAGGTATTACGACATGAAATTCGAAAATTTAAGTTTGACGGGACGCCCAAATATACAGAAGGCCGTATAATTTTTTTTTTTTTAGCTGAAAGGGGTACAAGAAGTTTCTGTCTGATGTCACAATGACTCCATAAAATTTTTGTAAAACTAAAAATTTTAGGTAAAATTTATCCATTTCGTGTTATTTCTCGGCAACCAATATTTTTTGTTGGTATTATTTATTAGAAAAAATTGGTCTTCCCTATCCAGAAACGATAACATACAAAAATATTGCAAACAAATTTAGTAACAAAAATCGCGGAATCGTGACTTTATTAGCGATTTCTCCGAGTTAAACCACTTTAAAAATTATGCTTTTGATTTTTTCTTCTCAAAATATACCAGTTTTAAGAAAATCTAAAGGAATCATTTTGTATACTTTCCTTGTAAGAAAAGAAAATTACCATTATAAAGCGATTTTTTTTCGTGTGTCCTAACAAACGTCGAACATATGTTAAACATGCAACTGCATAGACGGAAATTATACACACCTACCTTCATACAATGCATTTAATGCAAACTAACACAAAACTGCAAAAAAAAAATAAAATAAAATTATACGAAAAAATCACAATAAAAGGAAATAAAAATATTCTCAAACATTTTTCAAAGAAAAATAGAAAAGCGTAAAAAAAAACACAAATTCTAAGAAGGAAAAAAAAAAGGAATCTGAAAGCAATAGTTTGCTTTCAATGATGGTTAGAAAACCATGAAAGTAGTTATTTAAGTAAGTAGATTGTGTACTTTTGCAGCAGCACAAAAAAAAATTTAAAATGCAAAAGAAAAACAGCATCATCATACAACTATAACAACAGCTTATAAAGGGTATTAAAGTTTAAGTAAAAACACTTGAGAAATTCTTTAACAGAAATAAAAAAAGAATGACAAAAACGCAATATGCAACAAGAAACAAAATTATGAAAAGTGTTGATAACTTTATAGATAAAGTTGTGAGAACTAACCAAAGGCACGGAATGTTGTAAAGGATAACACTGTGGAATACTGCATTTATTCCGGGGACGACATGATTTTTCTGGAATAGGGACATCTATTTGTATTGTTATTCTTGCTTGTTGTATTTGTTCCTTTTCGTATTATAGAAAAAAAAAGGAAATATTAATTTTTTTTTGTTCTATTAAACCACACTTGCGGAATAATGATTACTTTTATATGCGTTATGATTACATTTTTGTAATAGATTACACATTAAAAAAAATAGATATATAATTTTACAACACTCTTAAAATCTAAAAAAAAATGTTTAAATAAATTAAAAAACTATCAGAAATAAAAAAAAAATATACTACCTCCGTCCCAAAAAAAATCTTAACATTTCTATATTTTTGCTGGGATTATGGAGGATTTTTTGAAAAAGCTTTGTTTTTTTTTTAATACATATCGGGACATATCAATAATTTAAAAATTCTTTATAGCTTTGCAATTTTTTAATTCATGCGCAAAATGATACTTTTTATAAAAGGTACTTTTTACAAAAGGTACTTTTTATAAAAGGTACTTTTTATAAAAGGTACTTTTTATAAAAGGTACTTTTTATAAAAGGTACTTTTTATAAAAGGTACTTTTTATAAAAGGTACTTTTTATAAAAGGTACTTTTTATAAAAGGTACTTTTTATAAAAGGTACTTTTTATAAAAGGTACTTCTTATAAAAGGTACTTTTTATAAAAGGTACTTTTTATAAAAGGTACTTTTTATAAAAGGTACTTTTTATAAAAGATACTTTTTATAAAAGGTACTTTTTATAAAAGGTACTTTTTATAAAAGGTACTTTTTTAAAAGGTACTTTTTATAAAAGGTACTTTTTATAAAAGGTACTTTTTATAAAAGGTAATTTTTGTAAAAGGTACTTTTTATAAAAGGTAATTTTTATAAAAGGTACTTTTTATAAAATGTACTTTTTATAAAAGGTACTTTTTATAAAAGGTACTTTTTATAAAAGGTACTTTTTATAAAAGGTACTTTTTATAAAAGGTACTTTTTATAAAAGGTATTTTTTATAAAAGGTACTTTTTATAAAAGGTTCTTTTTATAAAAGGTACTTTTTATAAAAGGTTCTTTTTATAAAAGGTACTTTTTATAAAAGGTACTTTTTGAAAACGGTACAGAATTTTCAGAAAGTACTTGTTCCAGAATGCTTTATTTCACTAAAGGATCCTACATTCTAAATTTCAAGTTTGAATTACCATTATTTCAGTAAATAAAAAAAAAGTACCAAAAGTACTTTTTTACCCATTTTACCCCCGTAGAATCAACATTGGCAAAACCCGAGCCTTAGTGAATCTTTTTCCCGGAAGATGAACCGACATTGCAAACTTCAATTTTCTAGTACCATTATTTAAGGAAATATAAAATGTAACAAAAGTACATATTTTTACATTTTTTACCCTATTAGAAACATCATTGGCAAAAACCTAGCCTTAGGGGATCTATATTCCGGGAGGTGATTATACAGTCCCAATTTCAAGTCTATGTGACAATTTTTTAAAGAAATATAAAAGGTAACAAAAGTACAGATTTTTTCCCTTTTTACCCCTATTAGAATCAACATTGGCAATAATCCAGCCGTACTGGATCTACATATTTTCTAGGATGTGAACATACTGTCCAAATTTCAAGTTTCTATGACCATTATTTCAGGAGATATAAAAAGCACCAAAAGTAAATTTTTTTACCCTTTTGACCCCCTTAGAATCAACACTGGAAAAAATCCAGCCTTAATGGATCTATATTCCGGGAGGTGAACATACAGTCCAAATTTCAAGTCTCTATGATCATTATATCAGAAGATTTAAAAAGTACCAAAAGTACAGTTTTTTTACCATTTTTACCCCCTTACCATTGGCTAAACTCCAGCCATAGTGGATCTATATTGCGGGAGGGTAACATACAGTCCAAATTTCAAGTCTATATGACCATTATATCGGGAGATATAAAAAGTACCAAAAGTACAGTTTTTTACCCTTTTTACCCCCTTAAAATGAACATTGGCAGCAAAAATCCAGCCGTACTGGATCTACATATTTTCTAGGATGTGAACATACTGTCCAAATTTCAAGTTTCTATGACCATTATTTCAGGAGATATAAAAAGCACCAAAAGTACAGTTTTTTACCCTTTTGACCCCCTTAGAATCAACACTGCCAAAAATCCAGCCTTAATGGATCTATATTCCGGGAGGTGAACATATAGTCCAAATTTCAAGTCTCTATGATCATTATATCAGAAGATTTAAAAAGTACCAAAAGGACAGTTTTTTACCATTTTTACCCCCTTACCATTGGCTAAACTCCCGCCATAGTGGATCTATATTGCGGGAGGGTAACGTACAGTCCAAATTTCAAGTCTATATGACCATTATATCGGGAGATATAAAAATTACCAAAAGTACAGTTTTTTACCCTTTTTACCCCCTTAGAATCAACATTGGCAAAAATCCAGCCTTAGTGGATCTTTATTCCGGAAGGTCAAACTACAGTCCAAATTTCAAGTCTCTAACTTCAGCGGCTTAGGATGGGCGATGATGAATGAGTATGTCAGTCAGTCATAATTAACCTGACCAACCATCCCGCTTTTGGCGGGATTATCCCGCTTTTTGATGTCTCATCCCGCCTTGAATTTCTATCCTGCTTTTTAAACAAAAGTCCCGCTTCATCCCGCTTTATCCCGCTTTTTGACTTTTGGAATAGCAAAGTACAATTTAAAATTGTTTAAAAAATATTTTGGGTATGATTGTTCTGAAGTAATTTTAAGCTGTTTATTTCTATTTTTGAGCATATAAATATGGTAACATTTAAAATTTCGTTAAAAAATTACTCCTAAAATTGTGTTGAAACTCGAAAAAAATTCCAATAACTTTTTAAACGCTTATTTTTGAAAAAAATATAAATTGATTTTGATTTTATTTAAATTATTCTTTTCATCTCAAAATTAAAAAAAAAAAGCAAGTAAGAGTGTTACATTCGGCTGTGCTGAATCTTTTATACCCTCCAATATGTTAAAAACAATATAAAAAAAATTCCAGGGGCGTCTTTCTTTTAAGGGGGGGGGGGCTGGTTTTAGATGTTGGGGCACCTTCTTCTGACATAAATAAGAATTTGTTGAATTTGCTTAAGAAAAGTACAAAAAACCCTGCAAAAAATGCGGTTTTTCTTAGGTTGGTTTAGTTCTCTAAGGGGGAACTTTTTTCCCCTTGGTCCGATTTTGCCCACTTCCGAACTTAACCTGCCTAGGAATATAAGACATATTCGTGCCAAACTTCCTCTACAGACGAACGGACGAACGTAGCTAGAATGTCTTAGAATCGATCACTACACTGAAAGAATTATTGTTCATAATATCTATGAACATATTTCATAAAACCAAATTCATAGAATCTATGAAACAATTCATTGGCTGAATGAATATTCATTAGTATTTTGAAATATTTCATAGAATTTTATTCATAGATTTTGTAAGATTCATAGAAAAAATTCATAGAAAAAAAAATGTCATTAATAATTTTTTAAAAATTAAAATAATGTTACAATAATTAAATAATTTGAATAAATATTTAAAAAAATATAAAAAATATAAAAAAACATAAAAAACATAAAAAACGTAAAAAAAATATTGCTGCCCAGGCGGGGTTCGAACCCAAGACCTATCGGCTGGGAAATTTATAATCGACGCCTTAGCTATCAGCGCCACCAAAGGAGGAAACCTCGCCGACTAACACTTAGTTTTGTAATGTTCGTTATTTTTTTTTTGCAAATACACAAACATTTTGTTTTCTACAAACATACACACAGATTTTGGCAGAGCATTGTGACAGAGCATAATATTTCAAAGCAGAATATTTAACAAAATGGATTTTAAGTGTTATAACTTGTTTATTTACTTTAGCTCAGTGGTTAGAGACTAAGCTTCACGAACAACTGGTATTGTGTTCGAATCTCAGTGGGGATCAGTTAAAAATAAACAAATTTTTAAAAATAGAATATTGTAAATAAATAAAAAAATAATAATAAAGTAAATAAAAATTAAATAATAAAATAAAAAAAAAAAATAGAATTGAACAATAAATTTTTTTTCCATAGCCTATGAACTTTTTCATAGGTATCTGGTTTCTATGAATTTGTTTCATAGATTCTATGAAGGGCATCATTGGCTCACTTCTAATGATTTTTTTCATAGAATCAATGTACGTTTTCATAGCCGTAATGAACAAAATTCTTTCAGTGTAACCAATAAAATATATACTTTATAGGGTCCTAGACCGACATTTCAATGCGTTACAAACGGAATGACAAAGTGAGTATAACCCCATACTGTGGTTGGAGGGTATAAAAAAATATAGTTCAGAAACAAATTTTTAAGTTTATTTTTATTTCAATTAATTTTTATTTTTTTTTTAAATTTTTTTTTCGAGACGTATTTAATAGGGTGGTCCTTATTTTGAAAATTTTTAAATGATCTGAAATAAGAACCTAGTGAATTTTTGAGCCGACTCGGTTAAATTTTTGACCTCGCGAAAATCAGTCAAAGTTTCGAGTTTTGGGCAAAAATTCTCTAAATTTAAGAAAAAAAAGGTCGATTAACCATTTTATGAATATGATCAACACAAAATAATAAAATAATTTTTGTTTAACGTTGCCCAGACGTTCTCAGATAAGAAATATACAATTTTCGAGATATCGGTAACCCATATTAATTTAGTACAAAATAAAATTTTTGAATTTGAAACATTTTTCAAATCGGCAAAACTATTTTTTTCAAATTTCCTCAAACAAAATTACCTGGTATTTCAGCTCGTCTAACAAATCGGGGTTAAGTAACAGCAAAAGATCCAAATCCATATATTTTATGTAATTACAATTTTTTTGAAGAGACAACAATAATTTGAAAACTATTTTTGTGGTCTTTAGAAGCGTGTTCAACGTCTTATTTAACACCTGAATTGGAGGTGAAACCAATCCAAAATTCATGGTTTTGCACATAACTTCTGAACCACTGAACCGATTTCACTGAAATTCAATATCAACCTGACCGGAATATTACAAACTACTTTCTATCGAAAGTAAACAGAGCGACGGACGGACATCACTATGTCAAATTTAAATCGATTGATAATCATGATTTGTTTATACTTTTTCGAACTGTAACAAACTTACTATACCTAGTTGTAAGTGAAGGATATAAAAAAAGTCCCGCTTTTTAGACCAAAATCCCGCTTTTTCAACCTTTCCATCCCGCTTTTCAGACAAAAACAGTTGGTCAGGTTAGTCATAATACTCTTTTATATATATAAATTTTCCGGATTTGGGCGATTTTTGCCATAAAGTTTATTTCTGTCTTTTATTATTTAACAAAATTTATTTTTTTAAATGAAAATATTTTTTTTTAAGAAATCTGAACAAAATTGAATTTTGGCGATATTTTACATCCGATTTGACGACAATGCCAAAAAAAAGTCTGGCAACCCCGTTAATATGACGAAGCAAAAAATGGACACACACACACACACATGCTATATAAAAATAACTATAACGAACTTTTTTTTAATTAAATTTAGATTTTGTTTTACATATTTTAAAGGTTTTTTGTAAAGATTTTTTATTTTTCTCCGTTTTTTTTCATTTCCGTATTCTTTGTTATGTATCTACACAAAATATGAGTTAATTCAGGGTTATGTTGAAAAAATCTAAGACTTTTTTCAGTAATTCACTCATAACTTTTAAAATACTTAACCGATTTAGAAGAAAAAATATATCAGATTCTTCCTCGATAAATTCCGCAACTAATGGTACCCCAAGCGTGTAAATCGGTTCCGGATTATTGCCAAAAACGTGATTTCAACAGACAGACGGACATCGTTAGATCGACTTAAAATCGATCAAGGATCATGAATATACATATATACTTTATGGGGTCCTAAACCAATATTTCAATGTTTTACATACGGAATGACAAATTTATATATACCCTCTATCACCAGAGTGGAGGGTATAAAAAAACGAAATGTTTTATTGAGCCCCATATTTGTAAATACAATTAACTTTTTCACTGAAAGTACTCCTACACGAAAATTTGTGATATCAACTAATGTTTGCAAATATTGATTGTTGAAAAAAAATGGAAAAAAATGGATAAGCATGTTTGTAGTAGATCCCTAAAATTATTATTTGTATTGACAAACGTACAAAATCTTAATTTTTTTTTCAACAAAGAAATTCAACAAACACAATTTGTTGATCTGACAATCGTTAAAAATTTTATTTTTTTTCAACAAAGAAATTCAACAAACACAAAAACTATTTGTTGACATGATAAAATAATTTTGAAATAAAATTAATTGACTGAGTTTGCTGAAAACAAAATCGAAGTTTTGTATTATAGACAAACAGGCTGCCGTTTTTATTAAATATTTGGTTGATATCGTGATTGGTTGATTTACAATTGCTGTTTGTTGATTTCAATTTCACGATTTTTTTATGTGTAAGCTAAGAATAAAATAAATGTATATCCGCCTTTTTGAATTTCGAAATACAAAATTAGATTTAGCATCCAAAATACCATAAAAATTAAATTTTTTGGCCAAGAAAGACAACATAGGAAAAAACTCAAAATTAATTTTGGCACCATATTGGATCCGCCATTTTAAACTTTAAAAATCTGTGTTCATATTAATAATGACTGATTTAAAATACAGACAATGATTAACTTAAGTACAATAAGCTAAGAATTTGGTTATTTGGTGGTCTAATTTCATTTGGTATTGGATCCATTGAGGCTCATTTTTCTTGTTGCACAGTGTTATATATCGTTGATTGGCTTGCGAAAAGGTCAATCTTCAAATACAGCATTCTTGGAAAGTATTTTCCATATTCAGTGATATATTTTACCTATTTGAGATTACACAAAAGAAATTATACTTTTGTATATTTGAAATACTCATCATTTAACTTTTTAATCCTTTATTGAAAATTTCTTTTGACAAACACTAAAATTTATTACTTTACAAAGATTTTGTTGGCCGCTGTAAAGGATTATTTGAACTATTATGTTTACACTCCTAATTAAAAACTACTCCAGTAATGTAATTTAAGCAAATAAAAATTACTGCAGCTCTTGTTTAAACAAAATGACTCCCTCTTAACCTAACACAATCTTGCCAACTTACAGCAATTACATTTTTTTCTTAGCAAAAACCCCTTTGAAATTTTATAAATATCCAACTTCATAATGTTTGCCATCACCGCATTCAACAATGTACTTTAACGCGAGTGATACCGCATTACGCAGTTAAGATGTTTTGTGTTTTATTTTTTATTTTTTTTTTGGTAAAATGCCCGAGGATAACTGATGTTTAATTTCATATTAAACAATGACTAAACTCTGATACCACCCGGGCCATGTCATGATACAAATTTAAACAATTACAAGAAGATACAATTATAATTATTAAAATTTGAATTGGAAATTTTTCTTCTTTGAAATGGATGATGAATTTTCATTAGATTTTAAGAAAAACTTTTTTTTTTGTATTTTATACTTCAATATAAAATGTACATTTTGAATTAAGACTAAACAAAAGATAAAGAAAATATATAAAAAAAAAGAAAAATATTGAATGATGAAAAAAGAAATTGCAAATTAAAATGTTGCTCAAGTTAAAAATATAAAGTTATACTATTTCAAAGAGAAATTGGTAAAATTTAAAATAAGGAAATTGGAGTATTCCTTAAAAATACTTAAGAATTTTCTAAAAAAAAATTGCGTGTTATCGATATACCAAGAACTATAGAATTTTCGAAAAAATGGTGTTATGGCTTGAGTTTTCTAAAAAAAAATTGTGTTTTCCATACAGCGATAACTATAAAATTTTCTATAGAAAATTTTGTAGTTTTAGTTTATAGTTTTTAAAAAATGTTCTGTTATCGATATCCAGAATTTTCTATAGAAATTTTTTTTTGTCGATGTATTGATATCTATAAAATTTTCTGTAGAATATTTTTTAGAAAAATTTCTGTTATCGGTAACTAATTAATTTTCTATAGAAAATGTGTTTGTTAGATATATCCATAACTAAAATTTTCTACAAAAAATTTTCTGTTATCAATATATCGATGACTACTGAATTTTCTATAGAAAATTTTCTGTTGTCGATACATCGATAACTATAGAATTTTTTATAAAAAGTTTTCTGTTATCTATTTTTCGATAACTATAGAATTTTCTATAGAAAAATTTCTGTTATCGATATTTCGATAACTATAGAATTTTCAATAGAAAATTTTCTGTTTGTGATATATTGATAACTATAGAATTTTTTATAGAAAATTTTATAGATATCGATATATCAATTACAGAAAACTTTCTATAGTTATCGATTTATCGATAAAGGAAAAATTTCTATTGAAAATTATAAAGTTATCGATATGCTGATAAAGGAAAATTTACAATAGAAAATTCTACAGTTATCGATATATCGATAAAGAAAAATTTTCTATAAAAATTTCTATAGTTATCGATACATTGATAACAGAAAATTTTCTATCAAAAATTCTACATTTATCGACAACAGAAAATGTTTCATAGAGAGCTCTATAGTTATCGATAACAGAAATTTTTCTATAGAAAATTCAATAGTTATTGACATATCGATAACAGAAAATGTTCTTGAAATTCTATAGTTATCGATGTATTATATAGTTATCGTAATATCGATATCAGAAAATTTTCTATAGAAAATTATATAGTTTATCAATATATCGATAAAATAAATCAATAACTATAAAATTTTCGATGACAGAAAGTAGTCTGTTATATATAGTTTTCTATAGTTAACGATATATCGATATCGAAATATATATATATCGAAAATTATATAATTGTCAATATATCGATAAATTTGGTTTTATCTATATATCGATATATTGATAATAGAAAATTTTCTATAGAAAATTTTCTTTTATCAATATATCGATAACTATTGAATTTTTTATAGAAAATTATCTGTTATCCATATGAATATCGATAACTATAAAATTTTCAAAGAACATTTTCTGTTATCGATATATCGATAACTCTAGAGCTTTCTATAGAAAATTTTCAGTTACTGATATGTAGATAACTATAGAATTTTATAAAAATTTTCTGTTATCGATACATCCAGAGACCATAACAGTTATGAGATTTATTGAAAAAAAAAAATTTAACTGTTCAAAAATATTTTTTCAAATAAAAATAAAAAATAACAGTTTGAAATGATTTATATAAATATCTGTTCAAAATAACAGAAACAAAAAACTTTTATTTTTTATAACTGTTATTAAAAACTCAACAATAAACGCATGCAGAAAAATCCTATTGATATCTAATATTTCAATCATTGATTTAAAGATATAAACTTCGATTTTTTTAAAAATAACTGTTATAACAGTTATTTAATCAAATAAATATAAAATAAAAGTTATATTAGATTGTTTGAACAAAAAGTTTTTAATAACTGTTATTTTTTACTGTTATTGAAAAAATCAAAAAAGTAAATGTTATTGCAAATTTTAACACGGGACATCTTTAGAAGTCTTTTCATATATAAAATACTAAGTTTGGACAACATTCGTTTCATGATTTTTTTAAAACAAAAAGACACATATAACTGTTATATTTGGTCTCTGGATACATCTATAACTATAGAATTTTCTGTTATCTATAGTTTTCTATAGTTATCGATATTTCGATAACAGAAAATTTAAAAGCATCGATATATTGATAAAGGAAAACTTTCTGTAAAAAAAATTCTATAGTCATCGATGTATGGAGAAAGGAATCTTTTCTTTAGAAGAATCTACAGTTATCTAATACATCGATAACATAAAATAGGAAATTATATAGTTAATCAATAACTCGATAAAAGAAATCTATTACTATAGAATTTTTTTATAGAAACTTGTCTGTTATCTATTGTTTTCTATAGTTATCGATATCTCGATAATAGAAATTTTTTTATAGAAAAATTTTGTGTTATCGACAATTCTATAGTTATCGTAGTATCGATATCAGAAAATTTTCTGTAGAAAATTATATAGTTGTCAATATATCGATAAATTTTGTTATATCTATATATCGATAACTATAAAATTTCCTTTAATAAATTTCGTGTTATCGATATATCGATAACTACAGAATTTTCTATCGAAAATTTTCTTATCGAAACATCGAAAACTATAGCATTTTCTATAGAAAATTTTCTGTTATCGATATATTGATAAATATAAGCTTTCTAAAAGAAAATATTCTGTTACCGATGTATCCCAGGAAAATTTTTTGGAACAAATTCCTGGTTCAATAGATTCTTGAATACATTCTACGGTAATCACAACAAAATTTTCTATGTAAAATTATTTTTCAAAAAAACTACTTGCTCTAAAAAACGATTGCTTTCGGGACAATTTCAAACAAAAATCATTGATTCTGGAATGTTAAGTAGAACCGGTTGCAGGGTAGTTTGATGGGTTCCGGAACCGATTATTTGGAACAGAAAATTTTGCTGGGATAGATATCTATAGAATTTTCAACATCAATACATTGATAAGAGAAAGTTTTCTACAGAAAATTCTATGGTTATCGATATATCGATAACAGCAAATTTTTTATAGAAAATTTTCTGTTACCGAAAATTTTTAACTTATCGACAACAGAAAATTTTATAAAGAAAATTATAAAGTTATCGATATATCAATAAAGGAAAATTTTCTATAAAAAATTGTCTGTTATCGATATATCGATAACTATAGGGCACACAAGAATTTGGGGTCCCTCTGGAAAGTAAAAAGTCGAAAGACAAAAAAAAATATTCTTTTGAAACAAATTAAATTCATGTTATTACCTGTTTTAAGAAAATGAAACTAAAAAAAAACTATTTTGGGTAGGGATATTTTAGCTTGAGGTCATTTTTCTTTACATATTAAAACCATGATATTCGTGAAAAATAATTTGGTTTTAATGAGACCTTTTCTATCTCCAAATCTAAGACATTTCCTGTATGAAAAATTTCTCAGAATCTGAGAATATTTTTATACGAAAAACGTCTCGACATCTGAGAGCTTTTCCATACCAATAACTCAGAATCTGAGACCTTGCATACAAAAAGTGTCTCAGAATCTGAGACTTTTTGTTTTGGAAAAATTTCTCTGAACTTAAGACTTTTAAAATCAAAGAATCTGAAATTTTTTCTGTACGAAAAATATTTCACATTCTGAAACTTTTTATGTAGAAAATATTTCTATGGATTTAAAACTTTTGATATATTACAATTTTCTCCTATAGAAAAAGTCTCAGTGTATACGAAAAATCTCTTAGATTCTGAGACTTTTTCTGTAAAAAATAAGAAATTTTCTTTTAAAAGAAATTAAAAAAAATCTTCATTTTTGTATAACCGAATTTATTGGCATTTTGGGGCCCTGGGCACGTGCTCAGTGTGCCCTTATGGTTAAAATGGTACTGCCCAGATATAAAAGTTTAGTTTGATACACTGCTATTGTGAAGACATTTCCTTATAGATGTCTAAGAGGATTTTTTCACACTCTTACATTCATTGATGACAATGTTAGGACATGTCCTCATGAACTACCTATTATATGTCAGAATCTGAAGACATTTCCTCAAATTTGTCATTGAGCAAATTCCCTAATGACACATTTAAAAAACTTATTAAATTTATAATTTTTGTGAAAGACCATGAAAAATCAGAAAAATCGGGAAAACAATTAAAATCACGAAAAATTCACGCAAGAATTTTACTCACGCTCAAACTTTTTATTATTACTCACGCTCAAGTGAGTAGAAAAAAATTTACTCACGAATCACGTGATTCATGCGTGATTCACGTGATTCACGTTAATCACGTGATTGGTGCCCATCTCTAATATCAATAACTATAGATTTTTCAATAAAAAATTTCGTGTTATCGATATATCTATAACTATTGAATTTTATATCGAAAATTTGTTGTTGATTATTACAGTTTTTTTCTGTTTTATCTATAGAACATTTTGCTTGTAATTCAAATATTGAAAAATTTTGAATTTTTTATAGTAAAAGTTTCTGTTATCGATCCATCGATAACTATAAAATTTTCTTTAAAAAAAATTTCTCTTATCGATACATCTAAACTTTAGAATTTTCTATCGAAAACTAAAGAACTTTCTACAAAAGGTTTTGTATTATGGATATATCGATAACTATAGACTTTTCTACAGAAAATTGTGTGTTCCTTAGATACATCGATAACTATAGACATTTTTATAGAAATTTTGTAAGTTATCGAGATAGAAAATTTATCGACGACAGTATAAAATTTTATAGTAACAAATTCTGATTAATTTTTATTTAAAATAAAAATTGTTTTATTCGACCATTAAAATATTATATTTTGAGAATGTTTATTCTGGCTCGAGGTCATTATTTTCTTTACTAATTAAAACCATGATATTCTCATAGCATAATTTTCAAGAAAATTATTTTTTGTTTTAAATTTATTTATGTTGGTCATTTTTGCAAGACTTAATCGACACGTGTTTCGGAATTTGTCAAGATTCCATTGTCAAGATTATTTAGCAAAAATAGAAACGATTTACTACAAAGTAGCAAACGAGTCTAATGACAAATCGTTTGTGCACAAACTAAAGTATTAATACATATTCGATTCTATCCACAATGTGAATTAGAAAGACGAAGAAATTGTACTATACTAGTAATATCATGGTTTTAATTAGTAAAGAAAATAATGACCTCGAGCCAGATAAACATCCTCAAAATATAATATTTTAAAGGTCGAATAAAACAATTTTTATTTTAAATAAAAATTAATCAGAATTTGAACATAATGGTTGGCACGCCATAGTGATGAATAACCCTAATGTGGTTATTACATTCACAACAACAAAAAACATATTGTTGTAGTCCAATGGACTATCGTATGCAAAAATGTTTTAAATATTTTTGTTGGTTATTGACAATCGTTGCCTTACTAGTATAGTACAATTTCTTCGTCTTTCTAATTCACATTGTGGATAGAGTCGAATATGTATTAATACTTTAGTTTGTGCACAAACGATTTGTCATTAGACTCGTTTGCTACTTTGTAGTAAATCGTTTCTATTTTTGCTAAATAATCTTGACAATGGAATCTTGACAAATTCCGAAACACGTGTCGATTAAGTCTTACAAAAATGACCAACATAAATAAATTTAAAACAAAAAATAATTTTCTTGAAAATTATGCTATGAGAATATCATGGTTTTAATTAGTAAAGAAAATAATTACCTCGAGCCAGAATAAACATCCTCATAATATTATTTTATAGTAACTTTAAAATTTGTTTTAAACAATTTTATAGTTACTGAACATTTTCTGAATTTGAGTTTGAAATGGTATGAAAGTTTAACACACAATCTTACTATTGATGATGATGAAATATGCTGCATCAGTTTATATTTCTGCAATCTTAATATGGGCAGAGGTAGATGAAATATTGCGATATATAATGGTTGTTTTTTGGTACGCAAGAAACGCTAATCCTTGGGGATATTTTATGATAATACGCAGAGGTGCTGTCTCTATGATTATAAAACAAGAGGAAATTACATTTTCTTAACGCAATTTTTTCGTTATTCTATTTATATTTTCTTTGGTGTCTCAACATTTTTTTAGTGGCAGTGTTAACAAGTTATGTTGGTTGATAGTTTGGTTGGTGTTATCAAGTTTTGGTTGGTTAATGCCGCCTGCTTGTTAAATGAAAATTATTCAAGACGGTTTAGTGATGTCTCACATAGTGTTACAATGAAAACAATGCTGAAATTAACTTCTGAAAGAAAACATTTTGTTTAAATCTGCTTATGGAAACTGAGTATGTGTGTGTGTGCAAGAAAAACACTTTAACAATGATATGAATATTAGGGTTGAGTATATTTGAACACTTAAAAAATTATACTATTAACTTGTTGTATATAGTTTGTCTTAAAAGTTGTCCGTTTATTTGTTTTTTATAAGAAAAAATATTTGTGTAACGAACAAATTTCATAATTGACCACTTTTGGGAGTTGTTTCAAAAAAAACATCATTAAAGGAAAAACTTTCATAAATATTTAATTTTTAAACAGATTTTTTGTTCTTTAAGTAAAATAGTAGATTATTTTCTTAATTATGAATTATATTTGTAGGTTATTTTATTTCTTTCAATTGTTGGTACATACTTTAAAATGAAAACAAAAATACAGGAATTTTAAGAGGAAAACTTAAAACGGTGATTAATTCTTTGGGTAAATTGTTTATATCTACCATCACAATATTCGTTTGATATGAAAAGCCCTTAATATGTGCCACCCTATTAAATATGATGTGCATACATATATCTTGCATCAACACGACTAAGAATTATGTACATAACAGCAGAAAGTAATTTATGTTGCAGTAGGTAACAAAAAAACATTATGCATAAATTTTGACTTTTTCACAGTACAAAAAAAATATTAATTGAAATTCATACACTTAAACACACACTCACACATACTAAGGCATTAATTACGCTGAACAACAGATTTTGGGTCATCGCCATGAGCCTCAATGGATTTTAAGTGGTAATTTCAGTTCTTTTTCAAAAATTAAGTACAGAAAGAAGTCTAAAAAAAGTCGATTTGAAGGGTTCGAATGGTCTTCAAATATTTTCTCATAAAATTTCATTTGGGGTTGTCAAAGAGTGCAAGTTCGTGCCACATGCACAAAATACTTAAAACCCGAATAATATAAGCATCATAATTTTATTGTATTTTTTTACCAAAGCGGTTTAAAAAAAATACTAGAAAAAATAGTGTAAATGGAGCATTTTATACCAAATCCCACATTTTCGGACACAACCCCCTTTGATTTCGCTAAAAGTAAAAACCTTGTCCAATTACAAGAAAAAGTCTCGTTATCCCATTTTACCAATATTTTACAGTTTTGTCGTAAAAAAAGGTAACAAAAGTCATTTAAAGTCACGAGAATTCCTTGTTAGTTTATCACGTCAAAAATTTGTAAATTTACATATTTATCGGTATAAAGCTTGTCAAAGTACAGAAAAGCTCTATATTTTTAACTACATTCGAAAAAAATCCTTGTAAAGTTACAAAAAAATCTCGAGATGTTAGGAGGTATGTAAAATTCTCGTAAAATTACGAGGATTCCTCGTAATTTTGAATGTGCCAAAAATTGGTAAAATAACCAATTTTATTGGTAAATTTATTGTTTTAAAACCGCAAAAAATAAAAAAAAATGGTAAACTTACAAGAAAAAATGGTAAATATATTTACAAAAATGGTAAATTTACAAACCAAAATGGTAAATTTACAAAAAAAATAGTAAATTAAAAAAAAAATAAATTAAAAATTGTTAATTTACCAAAAAAAATGTTTAAATTTTACCAATTTTTGGTAGCGATAACTTAAATTTACAAAGAATAATTGTAAATTTACAAAAAAAAAAATAAAAAACAAAATTAAATTTACCAATTTTTGGTAGTAATAGTTTTTAATCCACAAAAATTACTGAAAAAAAGAAAACTACTGAAAAAAGAAAATAGAAAATTTTCAACAAAAATTTTAGGACTTCGAAAGTTTTATGAAAAATTTTTTTTTAATCTTTTTTAATAATTCTTTACTTCAAACAGCAAAAAAAATGTGTCTGGGAATCAGAAAATTTGCAAAAAAAAAAAATTTTTAAACATAAATCCTCGTAATAAAATCATTTTTGTAAAATAACTTTTTTTTTTGTAAATCAACTACACCATTTTCAATGGAAATTGAGAGCTTTCTATATGAAATTGGTAAAATTCCAAATGAAATTGAGAATTTATATTTGAAATTGGGAAAATTCCATTTGAAATTAAGATTTCCCATTTGAAATTGAGAATATTTCAAATGAAATTGAGACTTTCCATTTGAAATTAGGAAAATTTCAAATGAAATTGAGATTTTTTATTTTAAATTGAAAAAATTCCAAATGAAATTGAGAATATCTATTTGAAATTGAGAAAATTTCATATGAAATTGAAAATTTTTATTTGAAATTAAGAAAATTTCAAATGAAATTGAGAAAATTTCAAATGAAATTAAAAAAGTTTCAAATGATATTGAGAAATTTTCATATGAAATTGAGATATTTACATATGAAATTGGGAATTGTACAATTGAAATTGAGAAAATTTTCAATTGAAATTGAGAATTTCCATTTGAAATTGAGAAAACTTTAAACGAAACTTACACTTTCCAGTTGAAATTGAGAAAATTTCAAATGAATTTGAGATATTTCCAATTGAAATTAAGAAAATTTCAAATGAAATTGAGAAAATTTTAAATAAAATTAAGAAAATTTCAAATGAAATTAAGAAAATTTCAAATGAAATTGGGAAAATCTCCATAGTTTTAAATTTGAAAATTTCTCAATTTCATTTGAAATTTTTTCAATTTCATTCAAAATTTTCTCAATTTCATTTGAAATTTTCCCAATTTCAATTGAAAATATCTCAATTTCTTTTGAAATTTTCTCAATTTCAAATGAAAAGTGTTAGTTTCGTTTAAAGAATTCTCAATTTCAAATGGAAATTCTCAATTTCAATTGAAAATTTTCTCAATTTCAATTGTACTTTTCCCAATTTCATATGTAGATTTCTCAATTTCAAATATAAAGTCTCAATTTCATATAAAAATTTTCTCAATTTCATTTGAAATTTTTTCAATTTCATTTGAAATTTTCTCAATTTCATATAAAATTTTCTCAATTGCAAATGAAATTTTCTCAATTTAAAATGGAAACTCTCAATTTAAAATGAAGTTTTCTCAATTTCAAATGAAAAATCTCAATTTCATTTGAAATTTTCTCAATTTCAAATGGAAAGCTCCATTTTCATTTGAAATTTTCTCAATTTCAAATAGAATTTCTCAATTTCATATGGAATTTTATCAATTTCAAATGGAAATTTTCATTTTCATATGGAATTTTCTCAATTTCAAATAGAAGTTCTCAATTTCATTTGGAATTTTCTCAATTTCAATTAAAAATGGTGTAGAATCCTCGTATTACAGTTTTTTTTGTAAAATGACCTTTCAAAATGGTAGAATACAATTACGAAAATAAATTTGTAAAATTACCAATAAAACTTTAGTTCTCGTTTGAGAAAAGTACAAGAATTTTTGTTAAATAACAAAGAAAATTGTTAAATATTGGTAGAACGAGATAACAAGGCATTTTACCAGGCGTTTTACAAGTTTTTTTTTTGAGTGTAGGAATTCTCATAAAATAGGAGGTAGCTAAAAATAAAAATTACAAGCTTTTCCTGTCATTTTACAAGGTTTTTACGTAGCCTTTTAACGTTTTCCATATACCTTTGATAAGAAACTAAAAATGTCAGTGGACCATAAAAATAAAATTCGGACTAAATTTGCAAAGCGAATTTCACCTTCGGTGTTTTGTTTATTTTATAATCAACTTTAATTTGGCATTGTAGCCATTGAGGCTAATTTTTCTTGTTGCACAGTGTTATAAGCATACATAAGACACGGAAATTAACTTGATACAAAAGCAAAAAAAAGTTATTCATGGCGTATGAGGAATTAATATTCACTTAATCTATGCAACTATGCGTGTAGTAATATAAAAAAATTAAATAAACTTTATAAGATCAAGAGAAAATCTTTAATAATATTCATACTTTTTCAGAGCATAAATATTTTCTTAAATTATAGTTTTTGTTTATGAAAAAAAAAGAAAAAACGGGAACAGCATAACTTTTCCTTAAGACTACAGAAATGTTTTTTCGCGAATTTCACTGAGGTGCTATGCGGAGTTGGTAAAAATGGACGCCAAATTGGAGTGGTTAACTTTTTAGGAAGATCGGACTTCAACTTTGGGGTCTGCTTTTTATTTGGATTTTCTGAAATATAGAAAAATTCTGATTAATTTTTATTGCAAAAAATAATAATTGTTTTTTATGGTTTTGAATTGAGAAAAGTGTGAAAGAAAATTTAAATTTTTCTAAAAATTTAAGACATCCTGGTTTGTTTCTTACTAGTTTCATATTATCCAGTTATAATAATCTTCAGATAAACTTTTAATGTCAAATTTATTCAATTAATAGTCAATAGAACTCTATATGTGAAAATTATTAACAGATCGCAGCCGACAAGGATTGAACCCATCATCTGTAATACTTTCCTATTAACTGCTTGTAACGTAGAATCACTCTAGACCGATACGCCAATTAGGTTGTTAAGCAAGTATCAACTAAATCATGATTTTTTCAATTCGAGTTCGGTTGTTGCTGTTGTTTTTATTCGACCTTTAAAATATTATATTTTGAGTAGTTTTTTTCTAGCTCCATTATATTTTAAGTAGTTTTTTTTCTAGCTCGAGGTCATTATTTTCTTTACTAATTAAAACTATGATGTTCTCATAAAAATAATGTTCAAGAAAATTGTTTTTCTGTTTTACATTTATTTGTGTTCTTGTAAAGAACTTGCCTTGATTGGGTATACCCGTTCCCGTAAGGAAGCCTTATCGTACGTGCTCTACCACTGCACGTAATATCCAGAAAATAAACAAAGACACCTTTTTCTTATTCGTTTTCTGATAAAAGAATTCACTTATTTTATTTGTTTTAGCTTTAAACGCTTTTTATAAAGTTACAAGAGAAAGATCGGCCTTCATTGGCGCTAACAAATTCACAATTGAAAGTAAAACTTAAAAAGTAGGAAAAAAAAAAGGAAAATACAAAAAAATGACATTTCATGACAATGTAAGAGAATTGCCAACGTTCACGTCATATAAGAGCCCTTTACAGAAAATAACATGTAGTGAGTATTAACCCTTATATGACGTGAACATATCGGCCTCCTTGCACCTATGGTGCAAAACTTAATCTATATCTAAGTGATATTTTCAAATTCAGTACATTAATTTTAATTTCATTAAAGAGAAAATACTATCCAAAACTAAAAGTTAACCTGGATTTACATAAATAAAAAAATTTTGGTCGTGAATGAATTAAGTAAATAGCGAACATAGCAAATTCCAAAAAAAGGGTTTCAGTATACAATAAAGGAACAATCGTATTTAAATATATAAATGGTTTTAAATATTTAAAGGTATTATTAGGAAATAGTAAATGTTGCATTTAGCTCCCGGGGTTGACCCAACAAGTCAGCTTCTCCGAAAAGGCACCATCCAAATATGGTGTTTTGAACCCACGGTAATGAAGGCTGGCTTTCAGGGAGACCCAAATACACTCTGTTGGCGACATCACGACCCAGCACGATACCGTATGGATATACGTTTTGAAATAAATGATCGGCAAGCTTATTTTTGGGGTATGTTTTTGTGATCGAGGTAGGATCCACCTTTTTTTTTGGGTGATATGGGGCTGATCCATCTCTCAGAGGTAACGACAGAGTCAGAGTACGGGTTATGTTGTTGTAGGCTGATAGTCGGATGGACAATCGTCCGTCAACAAGCTTAACTGGAAACCGGTAGGGCGTATGATTATAAATAAAACTCGTTTCCTCCATGGGATCCAGTAATGCCCGTACTGAAATGGCCGGACCGGTTCCATTGGATGCCGTGACTTTTACGAGTGCCGTCATCTGGAGCCAAACCTATCTTTTGAAGTCTACCGGATGTATTATGGTATGATGATCTTGGCCACACTTGAAACAGCGATCTAAGCTTTGGCAGTTGCTTATTTGGTGGGATAGGCCGAGACAGTTGCTGCATATTTGTTCTTGTTTAATTACATCGTTCTTTTGATCTGGAGTCATCGAAAGAAATTGTCGACATGTTCGGAGTGAATGTCTAGTGTTACACAAGGGACAGCGATATTGTTCGTTATATTCTGCCATAACTAAGAAAGAAATATGAAAAAATGTTAGATTTAGAGTTTTTTTTTTTTTTTTTTTTTTTTAAAATAAAGGAAATGGTTGTATAAGAGACAGACATCAGAATGGGTAGTTATGCTACATTTTGTGGCAATAATACCAGCTTGTGGACGGGCCGTGTTATGATCCCATTTTGAGTTTTTAAGTCGACTACCCTTACTCGCTTATCGATGCCACAATATACTTTGAGAACGCGACCTAATCTCCATTCAGTGGGACAGACGGGCTCGTGTTTTAACACAACCAAATCATTTATTTTCACGTCTTCTTGAGGCAATTTCCATTTATTTCTTTTATGAAGTTCTTTGAGATATTCGGACTTCCAGCGGCGACAGAACTCCTGTTGGAGTACCTTTAGACGTCTCCATCGATTTAACATTGAGGCCGTTGATGGAATTTCTTCTGGTTCGGCAGGAGTCATCAGGGATGAACCTATCAAGAAATGTGCAGGTGTCAGAGCTGTCAAATCTTCGCTATTTTCCGATAGGGGGTTTAGGGGTCTCGAGTTTAGACAGGCTTCAATAGATGCTAATAAGGTGGCTAGTTCTTCAAAGGTGAGTTTAACTTGACCTGTGATTTTCTTAAGATGTGCCTTGCAACTTTTGACTCCTGCCTCCCATAACCCTCCCATGTGAGGGGCAGACGCCGGTATAAAATGCCAAGATAACTGTTGATGACCATATTTTGAAACCGCTGAGTCTTTCAACTCGGTTGTGTGCTGCATAAATTTATTTTTTAACTCTCTTGCTGCTCCTACGAAGTTTCTTCCGTTGTCAGAGTAGACTCGGTTTGGACAACCTCTGCGAGAGACAAAACGAGTAAAAGCTGCCAGGAATGCTGGGGTGGATAGATCGCTGACGAGTTCCAAATGAATGGCCTTAGTTGAGAAGCAGACGAAGAGACAAATGTAACCTTTAGTTATGCGACAGCCGCGTCCCGAAAAACTTTTAATGTCAAATGGACCAGCGAAGTCCACTCCAGTATTAGTGAAAGGTCGACTTAACGTTGTCCTTTCATTCGGAAGCTCAGCCATTATCTGACCTTGAAGCTTTTTACGATGAAGAATACATGATTTGCAATTGTTAATGTGGGCTTTAATTAGTATTTTTGCTTTTATGATCCAACACTCGGACCTAATGGTTGCCAACATTAGCTGGGGTCCCCCATGGTGAACTAATTTGTGTATAAAATCAACATACAGTCGAGCCAATCTGCTTTCATAAGCTAGGATAATAGGGTGGCGTTCATGATAGCTGAGAGATGAGGTGGAACCTAAGCGACCATTGGCTCGAATAATCTTTCGCTCGTCAAGAAAAGGAGTAAGAGTCAAGATAGTGCTTTTTGACGCTAACCGTTTTTTTTGAGACAGAAGATCATATTCTTGTGGGAAATACATTTGCTGTGATAACTGAAACAGTCTATTTCTTACCGCCGTAAGTTCTGCCGCAGATAGACGAATAGAACTGAATTGGGTTTTTGAGTCCGGGTGTGTCCGTCTGAGAAATCGAAAAACATATGCTATTACGTGAATTGCCCTTGATAGGCAAGAAAATCTATTCAAAATGTCGTTGTCTGCAGATCTAGCAATATGAGCCTTTACCTTTCTCATTTCCAGCGTGGTTACCAGATCGATTGGGTGGGAGGGCCATTTTGATTTTTCTAACTTGAGCCAGCCTGGCCCCTTCCACCAAAGCTCATTTTCCTTCAATTCTGAAGGGGTCAGCCCCCGGGTTGCTAGGTCGGAAGGGTTACAATGTGTGTTCACATGGGCCCAATTATTTCCCACTTTTTCCTGAATTGTTGCGACACGGTTTGCGACAAATGTTGTCCACGAGGTTGGAGGTTTGTTGAGCCAAGCCAGGACAATTGTGGAGTCGGACCAGAGTCCGAGTGTAAACGACTTAATCTCAAACTGTGGTAATACAGAATCGACTAGGTTTGCTAGGAGAAGGGCCCCGCATAATTCCAACCGCGGCAGTGATAATTTTTTAACAGGGGCAACCTTAGTTTTTGCAACTAGCAAATTTGTAAAAACCTGATTATCGACTTCTACTCTTACGTAAAGAGTGGCCGCATATGCTAATTCGGATGAGTCACAAAACCCATGAATTTCGATCTTACAGCTGGGAGAGTACTGCACCCATCGTGGTATCGTGATCAAGTCGATGTCGTTGTATTTCGATATAAAACCTTGCCATTTAAGAAGCGATATGGGTTTAATATTTTCGTCCCAGTCTGTTTTGTCGAGCCACATTTGTTGCATCAGAATTTTCGCCACCACAATTATGGGAGACAGCCACCCTGCTGGGTCAAAAAGCCTCGCAATGACCGAAAGTACCTCTCTCTTGGTATATACGGGTTTGGTCGGTATTTTGTGGGTTGAAAAATAAAAAGTGTCTGTTGAGGCATTCCACCTAACACCCAGCGTTTTTGCGATACTTTTGTCGTCAATGCACAAGAAGTCTTCGTTTAACAAAATTTCACGAGGCAGATCGTTGAGAATTTGTCTTGTGTTAGATGTCCACTTTCTAAGCTGGAAACCCGCAGAATCTAAAATCTGAATAAGTTGATTTCTGGCTTCTAGAGCGTCCGAGACATTGTGAGCACCAACTAACGCGTCATCAACATACATGTTATCGCGCAAAATTTTTGAGCCAATAGGATACCGAAGTTCTTCATCATCTGCCAATTGCAATAAAGTTCTAATCGCTAAATAGGGTGCGCAATTTACCCCAAATGTCACTGTTTTTAATTGAAAGTCCTGAATTTCTTTGTCCGGGGTGTCGCGAAACAGCAGCCTTTGGAATGAGGCATGTTCGGGGTTTACCAGAATTTGTCGGTACATTTTTGTTATGTCGGCATTAAACACAATTCTGAAAAATCGCCACTTCAAAATTAATGAGACAATATCCGACTGGAGTATCGGGCCAACATAAAGGATGTCGTTGAGGCTATTTCCGTTTAATGAATTGCTTGAGGCATTAAAGACAACTCTCAGCTGGGTTGTCGTACTGTCGGGCTTAAAAACACCGTGATGGGGCAAGTAAAAATGTGAGGGACTAGTAGTCCATACCGGGGCAGTAACCTTTTCCATGTGACCAAGTGTTATATATTCGTTGATGACGTCATCATATAATTGCTTGTATTCAGGTTTACGGAGCAAGGTTTTCTCATTTCTTAAGAATTGCCTGAGAGCAATATGTCTGTTAGGACCAATAGTCTGTTGGGGTGTAACAGGAAGCCTAAAAGGAAGATTCACGACATATCTTCCTTCCGAGTTTCGTCGCGTTGTAGAGCGATAGATTTCCTCACAAATCTTATCTTCTTCAGACACAGGAGGTTTTTTTGAGATCTCTTCGATTTCCCAAAATTTTGATAGTTGGTCGTTCATTGAGACCCTTGTACAGTGAGACAGTGAAACCCTCCTAAAGTAATTTTGAGTTGGCCCTGTCACTATCCATCCGAATATGGTCTCCTGGGCGACCAACGAGCCCAGAATTCCGTGCTTAACTCCGCCGAGTAAGATTAACGGGTATAGATTTCCTCCTAATAGAACATCTATCGGACCACTTTGGTAAAAACCTGGATCGGCGAAGTCTAGTTTCGGTAAGGAGTTGGCTTCCATAGGTGTTATAGTATGGGTGGGTACATTACCCGTTACCTCAGTTACTACTAAAGCATCGATTTCTAGGGACACGTTTGGATTAAGAATCGACCGAATCGAGAAATTTGCTATTTTATGACATTTGGCTATGTTCTCACCACCTAAACCAGTAATATCAGCCAAAATTGGCTTGGTTGGTAGTTTTAATAATTTCTGAATTTTTTCTGAGACAAAGGAATCGTCAGAGCATGGGTCAATCAAAGCTCTTACTTTATAGGCAGTGCCTAAGTGGACGATATTTATCCAAGCTGTTGCAAGCATTGTGTTTTTTGAGACCGATGTATGGTAGTTTTGGACTGTATTATTTATGGCTTGAGTATTAAGAGTGGACTGTATCGCATATGCTTGTGACGTGGTAGCTTCCGTATTTAACGGGGGGTTACTTAAGGGACTTTCAGTTTGTTCATGAGAGTTATTTTTATGGAGTAAAGTGTGGTGTCTAAGGTGACATTTTAAACAAGAATGTTGACTTTTGCACTCTGTTGCAATGTGGCCAAGGGCCAGACAATTTATACAATGCTTGTGTTTCTTTACTTCGATTAAGCGAGCATTAAAATCCATATTCAAAAACTCTGGGCAAGATCTCAAACTATGGTCACCTTTACATAAGGTGCACTTATAATTCCCGCTCTTTATGTGATAAGCTTTTGACTGAATTGATTTAGTAAAGTTTGAATACTTATTTCTTGGTTGGGAACCACTGGTCTCCTGAGAGCTAGCCATATCCGTCATACTTTCTAAAACTTGAAATCTTTCAGTCAAAAACTTATCTAACGTGTCCCATTGTGGCATTTTTGTTTTGTTGTCTACGGATTGCTCAAAAAGTGCCCGTGTTAATTTGGGTAGGCGGGTTAAGCATTGGTAGGCGAATATGGGGCCCCAAGAGGAAATATCGATTTTATAAAGTTTCATAACGGACTGAAAGTTATTTATATCTCGTTGGAGGCGTTTGATATCCTTAGGCGATTCTTGATTGCATTTTGGCAAATTGAAAAGGATATCGAATTGATTAAATATCAACATTCGTTCGTTGTCGTATTGACTTTTCAAATTGTCCCATGCAATATCAAACCCGTCATCAGTGAAAGGAACAGACTCAATTATTTCCTTTGCTTGGCCATCTGTTTTTTCGCGCAAGTGACAAAATTTTTCTACCTTGGTTAGTCGTTTGTTGTTTACGTAGAGAGCAGTAAACATGTCTCGAAATGTGGGCCAGGTTATATAATCACCATGAAATGTAGCAATTTCACACGGAGGGAGATGAACGAAGTGTTCACGATTGGGAATCTCTGATTTCGTAGAAACAGTCACGGTTAGGCTGTTGGCCTTTTCCGTAATATAGGATATACAATGTATATAGGTTTTGTGTACAGAAGATTGTTTTGACGTTACGGCCGTAAAATTTTCTGCAGGGATGTCGGGTACTTTCAAAAAGCTTTTGTAGGCCTGCTTGCATTCCCCCCACGCAGTTTCCAATTCTAGTTTTTCGACATTCCATGCCTCCTTGTTAAGTTTGGTGGGGTCTAAATCTTTCAAATATTGGGCAAATCTAATAATTTCGTCGGAACATATTGTATATTCTTGTTGTGGCTCCATATCTTTTTCTTTTTTTCCCATCCTCAGTAAATCACGCGAATGAAGAAAGATAAAAAAAAGCTAATTCAAACAGAGGGAAAAAACCCTTACTGTATATACTTTCTCTATATGAGCCCGATTGGGAAAGGCTAATTGTCGTTTTTAGTTAAAGTTCAATTCATAAAAATTTTAATTTCAACCAAACTTTTCGATGTATTAATAAAAAAAATATAACAAATTAGGTGATGACGGTCTGAACCAATCTTGTTGTATACTGGCCCAGTGTGTAGTTGAACCAATGCAAAAAATAATTTTTCATGCAAGTAGGCACAATAGCAAAAAAATCGCAAATCAGAACCCAGAGAGTAAAGAGACAGTTTTTTTTTTTTGTATATAGGCCCAGTGTGCGGTATTTAAGTATGAGACAGATCGTGTATGGTTTATTGTTGTGTGGTAATAAGCGCAAAAAAAAGAAATAAATTAATATCAACCAAAAAAAAAATTTTTTTTTTTACGAATTTGTTCTATAGAGGCCCAATGTGTGGCTCTATTGCTATATATCACACGCCAGGAATGAGACAATATGATTTCGTATTAAGCTGGCATTCAAAAAAAAATTATAAAAAAGTAATCATATTTCGTATCGTAATGGCCCAATGTGCATCAACTATTAAATGATCACGAATAGAGGAAGAGACAAAATCGAAAATATCAAATCACGTTGTCCAGTTAATTCCAGTAACAAAAAGTTATTGTAATTTGCAAATGAGATTCCAAAAAAATTCTAACAGTATTTTTTTTTTTTTGTTAACGGTGTTTCTAGATTTGTCTTTAAACTCTTATGTTCAAATGAGTAAACTGATTTTTAATATAAGTCTCAAATTTATTGGTTTCAGTTCCTTATTATTTTTGAAGACAAATTTACGCACCTTTTTGTTTCCAGCGATTTAGCTAATATCCAGTGTTAAGGGTCAGCTCTGTCAGGAACACTATTGCTGTCGGACAAATTTTCTAAAAACACTCCACACGACTTGTTGTTACTGCTGTTGAATCCGGTTCGAAGATGACCAAATGTTCTTGTAAAGAACTTGCCTTGATTGGGTATACCCGTTCCCGTAAGGAAGCCTTATCGTACGTGCTCTACCACTGCACGTAATATCCAGAAAATAAACAAAGACACCTTTTTCTTATTCGTTTTCTGATAAAAGAATTCACTTATTTTATTTGTTTTAGCTTTAAACGCTTTTTATAAAGTTACAAGAGAAAGATCGGCCTTCATTGGCGCTAACAAATTCACAATTGAAAGTAAAACTTAAAAAGTAGGAAAAAAAAAAGGAAAATACAAAAAAATGACATTTCATGACAATGTAAGAGAATTGCCAACGTTCACGTCATATAAGAGCCCTTTACAGAAAATAACATGTAGTGAGTATTAACCCTTATATGACGTGAACAATTTGTGTTGGTCATTTTTGCAAGACTTTATTGACACGTGTTTCGGAATTTGTCAGATTCCATTGTCAAGATTATTTAGCAAAAATTAAAACCCTATACTACAAGTATCAAAGGGATTTTAATGGCAAATAGTTAATGATCAAAATAAAATAATAATATACATATGTCATTTTGTAAAAATTCTGATTAATTTTCTTGAAAATTATTCTATGAGAATATCATAGTTTTAATTAGTAAAAAAAATAATGACCTCGAGCTAGAATAAACATACCCAAATATATTGGGAATTTTTTTATTTAAATTATTTTTGCTAAATAATCTTGATAATGGGATTTGACAAATCCCGAAACACGTGTCGATTAAGTCTTGCAAAAAATGACCAGCATAAATAAATTTAAAACAGAAAAATAATTTTCTTGAAAATTATTCTATGAGAATATCATAGTTTTAATTAGTAAAGGAAATAATGACCTCGAGCTAGAATAAACCTACTTAAAATATATTAAAAAAAAAAATTTGCAGGGAACCTCAGGTCGGATTTGAATCATTAAGGTTTTTTTGTGTTTACCTTTTGTTTATTTTGATTTTTTCTAAGAAATGTTTCCAAATTTTAAAAACTTATTCGTATAGAAAAGGTTTAGAAAAGGTTTAGGAATAATTGATATTTTGAAAAATGTTTCCTAAAGAAATTCTCAGGTTCTAAGGCAAAAAACCCAGGTTCTGAAATATTTTTTCAATAGAAAATATATCAGATTTCAGACATGTTTCTTTAAAAAAGGTTTCCTGATTTTGAAATTTTTCTTTTTTGGAATCTGGACTAAAAATAGTTCATTTACAACTAATATTACCTTAACTTACTAAACTTAAATACAAACCTGATTAAATTACTCAGTTTACTCAGAGTTTTCTTTATTAGAATACTTAATTGTCATAGCACAACAAAATACTTAAAAAAATATTTAATTCAAAGCCAAATTTATTAAAATAAAATTTAATTGCTTTCTACATCCTATAAAAATATTATAAATTTTATTATTTTTCTTATAGTGTTTTATTTACAAACACTTTATTACTCATAAATTATTTTTTTATTAAAATATGTAGTTTTCTTTTACACTAGAGTGTCCCTTATTTTGGAAATGTTGGAAATCTTGAGACGGTACCCGCTCATTTTTTTCCTTTTGACTTAAAAATAACTCAGGAAAAATTTTACGCCCCTAGGACCACGCCTTCCCTACGCGACGGGGCCTTAAAGAGCGGGGCCTAAAAAATCATTTTTCCATACAAACCAAAAAAATTTTTTTTTGATTTTTAATTTTTTTGTTATTAATTATTATATTACTTGGTTTGCTTATTCACGACAAAAAATTTGATTTTGGAGGGATAAGTCTTTCAGCGCTAAAAAATTTTTCGCAAAAAAAAAATTTGGGCGGCCGGGGTCCTACAGTAAAAAATTTTTAAAAAATATTTTTTTTTAGTTTTGACCAGCAACGGTTTTAGCTGCTATGTTGCTTTAAATGATATATATTCCAAAAAAAAAATTATTCATATCTGTGACATCTTTATCTTTTTCGAAAAAAAAAATTTTGAGCCGTAGGAATCCTACGGTAAAAAATTTTTAAAAAATATTTTTTTTTAGTTTTGAAAAGCAATGGTTTTAGTTTTTATGTTGTTTTTAATGATATATATTCCAAAAAAAATATTATTCATATTTGTGACATTTTTATCGTGTATCGAAAAAAATCATCAATGCATTTTTTACCCTTTTTTAGAACACGATTAAGATGTCACAGATACAAAAAATATTTTTTTATGAATATATATCATTTAAAGCAACATAGCAGCTAAAACCGTTGCTGGTCAAAACTAAAAAAAAATATTTTTTAAAAATTTTTTACTGTAGGACCCCGGCGGCTCAAAATTTTTTTTTGCGAAAAATTTTTTAGCGCTGAAAGACTTATCCCACCAAAATCAAATTTTTTGTTGTGAATAAGCAAACCAAGTAATATAATAAATAATAACAAAAAAATTAAAAATCAAAAAAAAAATTTTTTGGTTTGTATGGAAAAATGATTTTTTAGGCCCCGCTCTTTAAGGGCCCGTCGCGTAGGGAAGGCGTGGTCCTAGGGGCGTAAAATTTTTCCTGAGTTATTTTTAAGTCAAAAGGAAAAAAATGAGCGGGTACCGTCTCAAGATTTCCAACATTTCCAAAATAAGGGACACTCTATTTTACACGTATGAGTGTATATTAGTTAATCCCGATTTTTTTTTTTTTTTTGGAATTTTGATTTGGTGGGAAAAATAAAACTTAAAAAAATAGCTGATTTGATCAATATTAATGTAAAAATTCACGTTGGGTGAAGTACATTAACCTGTAAATAAACTTCTCTGTATATGAGGACTACACAGAAAAAAACGAATTGTTAAATTGACCCCCATATTTGTGAATACAATTAATTTTTTCACTGAAAGTGCTCCTATACGGAAATTTGTAATATCAACAAACGTTTGTAAATTTTGATTGTTGAAAATTTTTTTTTTTTTTTCAACAAAGAAATTCAATAAACACAAACACAATTTGTTGATCTGACAAGAGTAAAAAAAATCTTCATTTTTTTTTTCAACAAATAAATTCAATTAAAAAAACACAATTTGTTGACTTGACAAATGAAATTTTTTTTCATCAAAGAAATTCAACAAACACAAACACTATTTATTGACATGATAAAATAATATTGAAATAAAATTACTTGACTGAGTTTGTTAAAAACAAAATCAAAATTTTCTATTGTGTACTAACAGGCGGCCGTTTTACTAAATGTTTGGTTGATTGATAACACTACGTGACAGTTTTTTGACCAAATGTATCTGACACCTAAGCTTTATGTACAATTGTCCGCTGAATCCGAATATGAATTCAGAATGGTCAAAAGTAGAACAGTTTTCGAGATATTCGAAAATAAGCGTTTTTTGTGTTTTTAAAAAAGATGATGTCACTTAAATGCAAATATCTTCAAAGCTATTCGTCGATTTATGTATTTCTTTTTTTTTAATGAAAGATAATAAAATTACTAAAATAACCATGGGTCGCTTGTGAAGATTAGTTAAGAAATGACAGAGTTACAGTGGACAAAAGTTCAAACTTCATGAAAAATTTGATGATTTTTTGCAATTTTGCTCTTTTCAAGTTATCGTTTTTAAACCAAACAATTAAAAATTATAATGTTTTATTACATAGGACATTATTTTATTTCAATACGAACATTTTGCGCCCAACAAGACCCAGATTGGTGCAAAAATGACAAAGCTACAGAAGATTTAGTGAATTAATCCACCTTTCATTACTAACATTTAGCTTTGTATATTTACTTGTGTTTTAAAAAAAAAATCGAAAAGTGGGATAATTCAATTAATCTACTGTAACTTTGTCATTTTTGCACTGATCTGGATCCTATTGGGCACAAAATGTTCGTATTGAAATAAACTAACGTTTTAAGTGATAAAATTAAAAAAAAAATTGTTGTTTGGTTTTAAAAAAATAAGTTGAAAAGAGCAAATAACGGTAATTTTCTCGATTTTCTCGTAAATATCTCGAAAACTGTTCTACTTTTGACCATTCTGACTTCATATTCGGATTCAGCGTTCGGATTTACATAAAGATTAGGTGTCAGATTCATTTGGTCACGACTTTGTTGAAAATTTGTGACACAGTGTAATTGCTGTTTGTTGATTTAAATTTGACGATTTTATTTTCTGTGTAGGGTGGCACAAATTATGACTTTTTTGAAATTTCGACGATTGCCGGGCAAATTATGGTTCGTTTTGGTCTAAAAACTCTATGTTTAAGATTTTAACCAAATCGGAAAAAAATTAACCCGTGCTTTTGGGGGTTAAGTTTTGCCAAAAAAAAAAAATCTCATACGAACCAAATTTTTTTTTTCGATTTTTTAATTATTTTTTTGTTTATTATTTTGCTTTATTAGCTTACTAACGACTAAAAATTTAATTTTGGTGGGATAAACCCTTTCACTCTAAAATTGAGTTCGAAAAATAAAGGGCCGTTGGGGTTCTACTCTTAAAGTTTAATTTTTTTTTTTTAGTTTTGACTTTAAGGATTTTGGTTGTGATGTTGCTTTTAATAAGAGATGTGCGTGTGAGTTAATTTTGACTCACACTCACGGCAGAAATGTTTAAATCACGCACACGAGCCATTTTTTCTTATCACACTCACTCACAATAACGATATATACGTTTAATACAACTCACATTCACGTACACTCACATGAGCTTCACACTCACATTGTCTCACACTCACAATTTAAAAACTAAATTTTATTACTTATGTCGATTGCTTTGCAAAATATCGTTTGTTTTGGTCTAAAAACTCTATTTTTAAATGTTTGGCCAAATCGGATGAATTTATACCGTGCCCCTGGAGGGTTAAAATTTCTTGTACAAACCAAAAAAAAAAAAAAATCAGGGCTAAACTTTAACCCCCAGCCGTATTTAATAAGATTACAAAGTAAATTTTATTTTTTTTATTTCTTTGTTTAAAAATTTTCAAAATTTTCAAATTTTGGCTTTAAAAACCATGCAATGGTCTGGGGCATGTATGCGTAAAATGTTTATTTTTTATCCGATTTAAATTTCTTTAAGCTTTTTGGAAAGGTAATTAATTACAATTTTCATATTATTTAACAAAAAAATTTACAAAAAATATGATGTATCAATATTTTTCTAAAAACTAGAAAAAAAGGTTTTTTTCATTACACTGCGGAACACTAAAAAATAAACAAGATTCGCTTTAAACCAAATTTACATTAGAAATATTGCTACAAGTTATATCTTTGTTTTCCTGCCATAGCATTTAAAAATTTTGGAAATTTTTTGGAAATTGTTTTGTTAAAAAAACCGCTGAAAATCAGCCAATCTTTAATAACATTTTGCAAAAAAAACTGTACCATACATCGAAAAACGGAGTACGCCATTCGATTCAGCATGTCCGAAATATATACAAATGATGGTCGTACCTCTTGTTTTCTAAAATAGTGGTTACCCAGTCAGAAAAATACAATCGCAAAAGCGTTGTAGACGGCTGTACGAGCGTTCTGTATACCAACTTCAAAGCGCCTTCAGATGATCCGAATGATAACATCGATCTACGGTAGGTTTAAAGCGTTTTAAAAGCGATGTAAAAAAGTGCTTTGAGAACGTTTTTTTAAAGTCATCAAAGCGCTTTAAAAACCCAAAGTAAAGAATTTCTGTTTTAGTTCGGTTATAATAATTTGTTTGATACAAAGTGAAATCCGAAAAAAAAGTTTTTGTACTTAAAAAAAACTTAGAAAATTTTTCAAAAAATTTTTCGAAACTTTGAAAATTAAAAAAAAAAAAAAATCTAAAAACATTTTTTATGATTTTTTTTTTACTTAAAAAACAAAAAACCCAAAACATCAATCCATTTTCGGCACGAGTTATTTTTATGCGATTGTCCCCAAATTTTGGCTCAATCATTATTAGATACTAATGGGTCTATTCTAAAAATATACAACAATATTTTTTGTCATAAAATGTTGTTATATTTTCTGTTATAATTTTTGTTATAGATTTGTTTTGGTATTCTTTGCCTATAATGACAAAAAAATAATAGTTAAATTCACCTCAATGTGGTAAACGTTTTTATTCGTCAAAAAATAATAATGAAAATTAAACAAAAGTTGTTAGAATTTTTGTGAAGAATTATTGGATTCATTAGCCAAGGTTCTAATAGCATTTCCCTGACCACAATTCCCATCTTTGGAATGGACAAGTGGTCACAAATCAAATTAAAACGTGTATATTATAGAGACTGGTAGTTGCTATTGTTGCAATATTGGTGCAATAAAGTACTCAAGTTGGAATTCATTGAAAAGGACCTTTATCCAAAGGATCCACCGTTTGATATCACAATGACCGGGTGCTACATTATACGCACTCTGTCTCCTCTTAATTACCTTCCCCAATCTTTAACCATTCCCCAAACTTCCCTATAATTCTATCTTCTCCTCCTCCTTCATTTATGAACTTGAAAAAATTACCCGTATTTCCATTAACCCTTCACATTAAGAATTTCCGCTAACATCTGAATATACATACTTTTTTGTAAGAGACGTGGTCATAAAAATAAAATGCCGAAGGGAACCTAATAAAAAAAGAAATTTTCCAATCTTGAATAAGTTCAAGACAAAACGAGCGAAGAAATCTGAAATGCCTTTTATACGTTCTCTTATCCACCAAAAATAGATCAGATTTATCTTTAAGGTTTTCCAAGATTACCCGTCATCCCAATTTTGTCCTCCTATCCACAATTTTTATAAACATTAGTTCACCGGCCATTCTTTTTTAATTAATTTTTTTAAATATATTGAAATAACAAACAAAATATTGCTTGTTATGTGGTTTTTATATCATAACAATTTTGTCATGAATTTTCTATGACAAAATTTTTCAAGAATACCAAATTTGAATAATTGTCATTCACCTCAATTTTATTATAATTTTGTTATTTATTATAGACTAGCTTACAATCCCGGTACTTCGTTACCGGTTGTATTGAATACCGAATAATAGAAGGATCAGGATTGCTCTATGATTTCAAAAAATTCCCCTAGGTAGTCTTTGTTTTATTTACTTGTGGACGTTTACGTCTTTCATAAAATAATATTTCAATGAATAATTTAAACAATACAATTTGAATAACTTTGCTGGTACGTTAACATGTGCGTTCCGGTGAAAAAAAGATATTGACAATTTTCGAGCCCTTATATCAGGTTTTTGGATTTAAAGTGAATAAATATTTCAGTGAAAAAAGAAATGGGAATAAAAATAAGTTTGAGTGAAAAAACATATAGGGAGAAAAAATATGGAATAAAAAAAGTTAAATACGATAAATTTGAGTAAAAAGTATCATTTCATATTGTTCCCTGCTCTATTTCATTTCGATCCCCGTTCTACTCCATTTCATTTCCAATTGCATCTCCTTTTGTTCCATGCAAGTTTCATTCCTCTCCGTATAATATGCGTTAAAGAAATAAAAATTTATATTGTCGTTATTTTATAGATAAGAAAAGTACCATTTTACACCACTTTTACCAGTTACCCCTTTTTATCCTAAAATTTAAAGTTTTAAAATATGGCTGTTATTTCTGGGGCTTTTAGTTTAATAGTTAGATAGGTAAAAATAACCATTTGCCACCTCTTCCCTTAAAATTAAATTTTCCAAAAAACCTTTTTTTTGTGCTAGTTGATCCTATATTTAAAATATCGAGTTTTTGAAACATTATTTCAAGAAATATAAGAATAACAAAATTTACACTTCTTTATCCCCTTTACAATCAGTCGCGACCCTTAGAAACAGAATTTCCTAAAATAAAGCATTAAAAATTTCAGTGCCTAGGATCATTACTTCATGAAATATAAAAAGTATCAAAAAACCCTTTTTTATGCCTCTAGAAACGGATTTTTTTAAAAAATACTTTAGCAGAATGTTTTTTCACCGAAGTACCCTACATTCCAAAATTCAAGCTTCTAAGGTCATTATTATAGGAACAAAAAAAGTACCAAAAGTACACTTTCTTACCCCCGTTAGAAACGGAATTTCACAAAAAGTATTTCTTCCAGAATGTTTTTTTCTTCATCGAAAAATCCTACATTCCATATTTTATTTTTCTAGGATCATTGTTTCAGAACTTTCGGTACTTTTAATAAAAGGTAAAGTACTTTTTATAAATGTACTTTTTATAAAAGGTACTTTTTATAAATGGTACTTTTTATAAAAGGTACTTTTTATAAAAGGTACTTTTTATAAAAGGTACTTTTAATAAAAGGTACTTTTAATAAAAGGTACTTTTAATAAAAGGTACTTTTAATAAAAGGTACTTTTATTAAAAGGTACTTTTTATAAAAGGTACTTTTTATAAAAGGTACTTTTTATAAAAGGTAGTTTTTATAAAAGGTACTTTTTATAAAAGGTACTTTTTATAAAAGGTACTTTTTATAAAAGGTACTTTTTATAAAAGGTACTTTTTATAAAAGGTACTTTTTATAAAAGGTACTTTTTATAAAAGGTACTTTTTATAAAAGGTACTTTTTATAAAAGGTACTTTTTATAAAAGGTACTTTTTATAAAAGGTACTTTTTATAAAAGGTACTTTTTATAAAAGGTACTTTTTATAAAAGGTACTTTTTATAAAAGGTACTTTTTATAAAAGGTACTTTTTATAAAAGGTACTTTTTATAAAAGGTACTTTTTATAAAAGGTACTTTTTATAAAAGGTACTTTTTATAAAAGGTACTTTTTATAAAAGGTACTTTTTATAAAAGGTACTTTTTATAAAAGGTACTTTTTATAAAAGGTACTTTTTATAAAGGTACTTTTTATAAAAGGTACTTTTTATAAAAGGTACTTTTTATAAAAGGTACTTTTTATAAAAGGTACTTTTTATAAAAGGCACTTTTTGTAAAAGGTACTTTTTATAAAAGGTACTTTTTATAAAAGGTACTTTTTATAAAAGGCACTTTTAATAAAAGGTACTTTTTATAAAAGGTACTTTTTATAAAAGGTACTTTTTAAAAAAGGTACTTTTTATAAAAGGTACTTTTTATAAAAGGTACTTTTTATAAAAGGTACTTTTTATAAAAGGTACTTTTATAAAAGGTACTTTTTATAAAAGGTACTTTTTATAAAAGGTACTTTTTATAAAAGGTACTTTTTATAAAAGGTACTTTTTATAAAAGGTACTTTTTATAAAAGGTACTTTTTATAAAAGGTACTTTTTATAAAAGGTACTTTTTATAAAAGGTACTTTTTATAAAAGGTACTTTTTATAAAAGGTATTTTTTAAAAAAGGTACTTTTTATAAAAGGTAATTTTTATTAAAGGTACTTTTTATAAAAGGTACTTTTTATAAAAGGTACTTTTTATAAAAGGTACTTTTTATAAAAGGTACTTTTTATAAAAGGTACTTTTTATAAAAGGTACTTTTTATAAAAGGTACTTTTTATAAAAGGTACTTTTTATAAAAGGTACTTTTTATAAAAGGTACTTTTTATAAAAAGTACTTTTTATAAAGGGTACTTTTTATAAAAGGTACTTTTTATAAAAGGTACTTTTTATAAAAGGTACTTTTTATAAAAGGTACTTTTTAAAAAAATAATTTTTATAAACGGTACAGAATTTTCAGAAAGTACTTCCAGAATTTTTTATTTCACTAAAGGATCCTACATTCTAAATTTCAAGTTTGAATAACCATTATTTTAGTAAATAAAAAAAAGTACCAAAAGAACACTTTTTTACCCATTTTACTCCCGTAGAATCTACATTGGCAAAAACCCAGCCGTAGTGAATCTTTTTTCCCGGAAGTGAACCGAAATTGCAAATTTCAAGTTTCTAGTACCATTATGTCAGGAGATATAAAAAGTACCAAAAGTACAGTTTTTTACCCCCTCAGAATCAACACTGGCAAAAATCCTGTCTTAGTGGATCTATATTTCGGGAGGTGAACATACATTCCAAATTTCAAGTCTCTATGACCATTATTTCAGGAGATATAAAAAGTACCAAAAGTACAGATTTTTACCCTTTTTACCCCCTTAGAACCAACATTGGCAAAAACCCAGCCTTACTGGATCTAAATTCCATAATGTTAACATACAGTCCCAATTTCAAGTCTCTATGACCATTATTTCAGGAGATATAAAAAGTACCAAAAGTACAGTTTTTTACCCTTTTACCCCCTTAGAATCAGCACTGGCAAAAATCCAGCCTTAGTGGATCTATATTTCGGGAGGTGAACATACAGTCTAAATTTCAAGTCTCTATGACCATTATTTCAGGAGAAATAAAAAGTACCAAAAGTACAGTTTTTTACCCTTTTTACCCCCTTAGAATCAACACTGGCAAAAGTCCAGCCTTTGTGGTTCTATATTCCGGGAGGTGAACATGCAGTCCAAATTTCAAGTCTCTACGACCATTCTTTCAGGAGATATAAAAAGTACCAAAAGTACAGTTTTTTTCCCTTTTTACCCCCTTAGAATCAACATTGGCAAAAATCCAGCCTTAGTGGATCTATATTCCGGGAGGTCCAAATTTCAAGTCTCTAGCTTCAGCGGTTTGGGCTGGGCGATGATGAATCAGTCAATAAGTCAGTCAGTCAGTCAGTCAGTCAGTCAGTCAGTCAGTCAGTCAGTCAGTCACGTTACTCTTTTATATCGTTAAACTATATTCAATTTGAGCTAACTAAAAAAACAAAACTTTTCAGGAGAGCAAAAAAACCGTCGCATTAGCGTATTTTTAAATGTTTTGTCATTCGATCTTTTACAATATTAATTAATAATTACTACTAAATTTTACATGTGCCTTGTTTGTAAAAATTCGTATTATTCGCTGAGTTACAGCAGATAGCTCAACCTTTTTTATTTGAAATTAATCAACCTAAGCAGATAGCTCATTAAATATAGACTTTAAAGCTTTATAACTTTTTAACGGATTATGATAAAAATATGATTTTGGTACCATATTTCTCAGTTTTTTAAGCACTTCCAGTACAGGTTTTAAGTTTTTTTTTAAATCATCGATTTTTTCGCGCTTTATCGCCATTATTTGGAACCTTCATGAAGCTTGCGAAAAATGTCATATCACTTGTGTTTGCTGTACAATCGAATGGGCAAAAAAAAATATGCAAAGAGTTTAACCGTTTTTGCTCCGCATCGAAATAAGGGTCAAAAACCGCGTTTTTAACCGCGGAAAGGAGTTGAAATTTTCCAAAAAAAAATTATGCCGTTATTTTTATTGATGGAAAACCCGTCTAAAAAGTGATAATATCAAAAAATTTAAATTTAAAAGTTTACTCTAGTAAACTATACTGTAGATAGCTCAAATTTTTATTTATAAAAAAACATGGTTTCACATAGCTCATGCTATTTTTGCAATAAAATAGTCTTAAAATAATTTTTTTGCTCTGAAATTAATACCATAGATGACACTTACGCCAACGAACATTTTGCCATCAAAAACTCATTTTCGTCAACCGAGCAGATAGCTCAAATTGAATATAGTTCCACGATATATATAGATGACAAAATTTTTAGAATAGGGGTATAAACTACAATTTAGGACCCTACCAGGTATTAAAAAGTGATTTTGAAAAATTACCTTAGTCGTAAGGACACCTTTAATGTACATAAAATGTGAAAAAATTGTAAAAATGTTTTTTTTTCAGTTTTTTGCTGTTTTAGTACACGATAAAGATGTAACGGATAGGAATAATATTTTTTTGTGGATATCTTGGAATCTTTTCAATTTAAAACTATAATTTTTTTTTTTTTTAATTTTAGGGTAGGACCACAACGGCCCTAAATTTTTTATGCGGGAGGATTTAACACATAACAATTTAAATCTCTGGGCTTTTCAGCTCAATAGTTAAAATAATAGTACCAATTTTTATCCATTTCCCCTCCACCCCAGAAACAAAATTTCAGGCTATAACTCATTAACGAGTACACTTACAAAGTGTACCGAATACACTTACAAAGACTGTTTACTTACAAAACATTGGTGTTGACGTTACCTTTCATGGGAAATTTTCAAAAAAACAATCGGTTCACTCATTACAGAGATAATGCTTCTCACAGGAAGTGCGCTAAAATGCATACAACTGTTTACAATATAAATAAAAACCTTGGTATTGACGCCACCTTTCATGGGGAATTTTCAGAAAGAAAAACGAATTACAATCAATATTTATAAACATTTTTAAATATAAAATTCAATTAACAAATTTTTTCGGGACACGCTAATGTGCATACAATTTATATCTTTTGAAAACTTTAATATTTTCTTAAGATTTTTTTTTTCTTTTAATCAAACATTAAAAAACATTATGATTTATTTTTAAATATAAATCCATTAAAATATTTTAAAAGTTTCTTATCTGCATAAATATTGCATTTACAAATATGAATGAAATAACTGCCACATACTTGTATTTACAAATTCTGTTCAATCTGTTTCTACATTATTTAAAAAAAGAAAACTTAAACCATAATTCACTGATTGTGATATAAATTACACATGAAAATATTTGCATTTAATATGCATAAAATTATTTAAAATTTAATAGAGTTTAGATATTTGTAGGAATGTTAAAAAAAAATTATTTAAAAAAGAAACTAATATAAATATTTATGTGACACAAAAATCTTAAAGGAATTATATAAGAGGTATTCCATGCCAAATCGAACAGTTTTAGACTCGACCCTATTCGATTTCACTCGTTTTTCGATGTTTCGATATGTTTGACATATTAAATGTAACTTTTATAAAAATGTTCAGTCAAATGACTGAACATTTTTATAAAGTTAATTTTGAGCACGAATGACAGATATAAAGGATGAAGAAGAACGACAGAAGTCGGTGTCAGGGTTGCCAGAATTATTGCGTACAAAATCGTCAAAAATGTACGATTTTTATAAAAAAAAATCGTCATCCCATTTGCAAAAATCGTCAAAATAAAAAAGGTATATTTATCCTTGATAAAATAATAAGTTTAAGACATTCAAGAGATGTCCGCAAGTCTATTAAAAACATGATGCAGTCCAATTCCAAAAGAGCTAAATCCATGCAGCTTGCCACAAATATATCTTATGGCCATTGGATGATTCAGTTCGAAAATTGGCAAAATCAGGTCAGGAAGAAAACTAAACCTATGTATTTCTGATTTTTTTTTTACATTTTTTGTTATAAGCATATGAAATATTTTTATGAAAGAAAAGGTCATGCAGTGGGTCAAGTTGGTTGGAAATGCATTTTTTCAGGTTTTTGTTATTTTTAAAAATCGTAATTTTTTGGGTAAAAATCGTCAAATCGTCATTTTGCTATTTTGGGGAGTAAAAATCGTCAAAGTGCAGAGAAATCGTCAAATCTGGCAACAGGGATCGGTGTGTACTAAAAAAAAATGCCGAACCAAAAAGGAATTGTGAAAATTGTCAATTTTTTTTTTTTAATTTGTTTAAAATATTAGAAAATTGTGAGATTTTTAGTAATTTTTTTGAAAAGAATTGTTTCTGCTAAAAGTGTGTGAAATTGCAAATAATAAAAATTAAAAGAAAACGCCGAAACTTGTCAAAAATTTTACATGGCCGACCAGATGTCCAATCTTATTCAACCTGATATATCAAAACCGTGGTTTTGAGTAATCAATTTTTAAAACTGTCAAAATTCAAAAATTTTTCCAAGAAATTAAAATTTTCAAGTAATTTTGACTTTGCTTGCATGCTTTAAATAAATGCTAAAAAATGCCTGAATTATTCAACACTATTTTCTGATCTCCGATTTTAAATTTTTATTTTTTTTTAAATTAGGAAAAATCATAAAATTATTACATTGGAACTTGAAGAATAAAAAATAATGTTATTACAGTAGATAATTTCAATAAATTTGAAAAATTGGACTTGTTTTCCTTAATCAAGTGGTCTGCCAGATATAAGATGTTTGGGGAAGTTGTAATTATTTGGCAGATTTTTAACGGATTTTTTTGGTTAGCACCTTATTAGAGAGACATTTTACTCCAAATAAAAATTTTGTAAAATAGTTGTGCAAGTTGCATTTAATACGTACCTACTAAGGCATATACAAAAATGAGTAAAATCGAAGGGGGTCGTGTCCAAATGTATGCGATTTGACATGGAATGTCCCATAAATGTTTTTCTTTACAAAAAGCCACTTAAAAGTTAAAAACATAAAACAGTATTCAGTTAAAACGTAAATGTTAAGAATAAATATATTGATAAATCAATTTAAATGATTTCTTTTGTAATTTCAAAAATGATATTTGTAATAATAAATTTCAAAGATTTATAAAAATGTATAAAGTGTTTTTTAAAGTTGATGTTATTTTAGTTTTAAAATTAACAATCATATTATAATGGACTTTGTTTGTTTCTAAAGAGGTGAAAGAGCAAAAATATCATAAATTGGTACGCTCAAAATAATCACTCTGTTAAATTACAGAGATACTCTGCTAAGCCAGCAGAAAATACCATAGATTTCCAACCATCAAGATTTTTTGTTGTTTTACGAAGAAAACTCTGTAAAATTGCTTGGACAAAAAAACTGTAATATTACATAGTTTTTAGTAAAATATTAGTTAACTGGGATCACATTTTTACAAAGAAGTACTTTACATATATTTGTAAAAACTCTGTAAAATTATTTCGATAAAAAACTGAAAATTTACAGAATTATCTATAAAATGTTGGAATGTGACTAGAAGTTTTTTAAAAAAACTTCTGAAAATTTACAAAGTTTTTATTTGATTTCAAACTTAAATACATGAAATAATTGAGAACAAAAATAACATCCATACTTATAATACAAAAACTTCTTCCCTGCAAGCATTTGGAAGAAATATCGCCTAAGAGAAATTGCGGCAATATCTTCTTTTTATCGTATTCAAAAATTATCAAGGTAGTATTGTTTAAAAATCTTCCTTTTATTATTTTGAGGATATTTTAGCAATATTTAAAAAAATATTTATTTCTTGTCATTTATAAAGTAGATAATGTCGCCAAATTATCAAAAACTTATCGTCCAGGTGATTTTCCACCTGCGCGATTCAAATACGATATCCTCCTTTTATCATAAGGATGACAAAAATACGAAATCAAAACATTTTATTTATTGTCAAAAACATTTTTTTTTTCGATGATAATCAAATTTTTTCGGTTTATTTTACAATTAATGTAAAATAAAGAAAATATCAGAGCTTTGTGTGCGGATTTACAGCGTGAGCAGTCACTTCCAGCGTAAGTAGTAACTCACAAGAGGAATCTGAAAAAAATGTTAAGTTTTTCACGTTATATTTCAGATGATGATTCGTCCAGCTATGAAAAAGTTTGGCTTGTTCCAAAAGACGTAAGAAGTCCAAAAATTACATCAAAAATTGCGAATTGGATTATATAACAATATGGAATAAAAGATGCAATACCTGATTTTATTCAATAAACTCTTCTTGATAGCGGTATTCAATTGGATTTTACACATTTTTCATTAAGTTATGTATTTCCCGTTTATTGTAATCAAATCTGCGATATTTTGTAAAATATTATGTATTAAACTTTAATAACATCAAATAAAAATCATAATTTATCTCTTATGAGACAAAACGACGACATCTTCTTTTTATCTTCCACACATATAATTGGGGATATCCTAAAGTTATCTTCCAAATGATTATCTGGCAATATTGCCCATTTATCCTCCAGAAGAATTGCTTTCGTATCTCCTGGACGTATCGCTTTCGGGACACGATTTCTACCAACGGGTGTTTCTTCCGCAATACGAAGAAGATATCCCCCGCAATACAATTTATCTTCCAGGCGATACGCTAGGGTATCTTCTTCGTATCGAAATGCTTGCAGGGTTAAAGTTGTCATTCCAACGGCGTTTTGAATTTTTTTTTACCTGCGTGCATGAACTCCAGAACTTTTCTGCATCAAAAACATTAACAGTCTGACAAGGCATCAAAATTATTCTTTGCGTATTAAAGCTCACATATTTAGTGACGCATTTAAGCGTAGATATTCACCGAGGTTTTTATAAACTAATAAATGACGATTTGAGCAGGGGCTATTTAAATGTGAAAATTGTAGTATTTTATAAACTTTGAGAAAAAACTAAAAATTAAATGAGCCTGATTAAACGCATTTCCCACTTTAATGGTGCACACGCGAAACATTATTTTTTAATTTCTTGTGTTTAAATTCACTTTTTAAGTGCCAATTATAATAATTCTTATTCATTTTCTTCGATTGTAATGTGCAAGAAGCATGGCTAAGTAATAACTTGACACAAAATAAAGGCAACTGCCATCATTTAAATGCGCCCGCTTAAATGTTTCGCACGCGAATGTTGAACTTTGTAGCAATTATTTATAAACTCGCTAGATGTTCTCAGGTTTTTTGTTTTTTCATAAATTTCTCATTTTCAGTGCCACCTTTGAGCGGATTCATTCTAATAAACATTTTATAAAATTTAAGATAAATCGTTTAAGAATGCCTTGACTTTCTTGCATATTTTTTTTAATGTGTTTGATATGGCTTTTTTTATTTATCTGTAAAATAAAGATTACAAAGAAAAAATTAAAATTACAGATAATACTTAGTTTTTCGGTCACAAGAAAATACAAAGTTTTTTCTCAAAATCTGTATTTCGGCAGATAACTTTGTCAAATATCTGTCAAATTGAGATTACAGGCATTTTACAGAGTATTTAACAGAGTAATTATTTTGAGTGTAATAATCACTATAAATTTCAAAAAGTCCATCCCAGCAAACAAGCAGACTCAATTTAGACTCCAAAATGGGCTCTAAAAATGTAACCAAAATTTCAAATTTTTGTATGAAAGTGGTTCATCCAAAAGAGCCCTCTTTTTGGACTCCAAATTGAATCAATAAAAAGAGTGTATTTGGGGAAATTTCCCATATTAATTTGAGTCGTTTAGGAGTCCATTTGGAGTGTAAAAAAAAGTCTTGCGTGGAGCCTTTTTGGTGCCAATATTTTTTTTTTTAGATCGCTAATCCTTTAATTTATTTAAATAGAAAGATCACTTTATATATATTTTTCTTATTTGTACACACATTTATTTATTAATTATAAATTAAAAAAGAATAAATTTCAAAACTGACCACAAAGAACAATTCATCATCTTCAAGGAGCTCTTCATTCAGGATCTTCCAAAATAATCGCTCGCATTGGCAGGTTCTGTCGTTGATGTGTATATATATTGTTCAAAAACCACAATAAATAGCGCGGTATTTAATTTAAACAGTATTTTTGATTGTTATTTTGTATTCAAAAGAAAATTGTTGACAAATAAAAACAATTTTGTAAAATAAATTTTTTTGTTCACTCCAAAAAGACTATTTTTTTGGAGCTTTTTTGGAATGTTCAAAAAAAACTTAAATTTCCCAAATTTTTGGATTCATTTTGGAGCCAACATTTTTATATAACAATTTCCCATACATTTTTAAGTATTTTTGGACTTATTTCAGATTGCTTTTTTTGACTCCAAAAAATCAGTGTTTTATGAGCAAAGAAATGAAAAACTGAAAAAAAAGTTTCCTGTTTGAATCATTTTTTATTCCAAAATATGTGGGCTCTAAAAACAATGCTTTTTTGTAGTCATTAAGGAGTCTTAAATTTGGAGGGCTCAACATTTTGTTGTCTGGGATGTTTAAAAAAATTTTCTTTACAATAACACTAGCTTACAAAGATTTTGATCCAAGACATGTTGCATTTGTTTTCCATGTAAAATCTTATGCTGAATCCGAGAATCCATTCCAAAGTTTCAAAAGTACACTCAAAATAATAACTCTGTTAAATATTCTGTAATATGACTGTAATCTCAATTCAACAGATATTTGACAGAGGTTTCTGTCAAAATCAGAGACAATTACAGTTATGAGATTTATTGAAAAAAATCAAATTTAACTGTTCAAAAAAATTTTTTCAAGTAAAAATTAAAAATATCAGTTTGAAATTATTTATATAAATATCTGTTCAAAATAACAGAAATAAAAAACTTTTATTTTTTATAACTGTTATTAAAGACTCTTTGAGCCTTAAAAAAAAACTCGAGTTATTAAAATAAAACAACAATAAACACATGCAGAAGAATCCTATTGATATTTAATACTTCAATCATTGATTTAAAGCAGGGTTGGTAACCGAAACGAATAACGGTATCGGTAACGGTATTGATATCACATATTTTTTATATCGGTAACGGTAAAGGTAACGGTATTTTCGATTATTTCGGTAACGATGAACCGTTACCGAAACATAAATACCGGTACGTACCGGTATTATGAATAAAATAAAAACCGTCAAGACAGCAGAAAAATCTGCTGATTTCTAATAAACAACCTGTTGTTAAAAAAAATTTGCAGGGATAAAAAACTTGGCAAGGATGTTTCAGGGGATGTTTTTTAAGGGGGAGGGCGGGCGGTAGTGGAGGGGCACCTTTCCTCTCGCCAAAGATGTTAAGAAATTCATTCTATTTATATTTACACTTAAATAATACAATTTTATCAATATTTAATTTTATTTTCTATAGCCAAACCCCCAAAAGGTGGTTCATATCTAAATCAATGAAAAATTTTTCATTTTCTAAACAAATAGTCAAAAACTTAAATAAAATAGGCCCCGTGGGGGTCGTGGGTTCGATTCCCACCAGATCCCTTGGTTTTTCGCTACAACGAGACGGCGGTCATTGTTACCACTTCTCGGTTAGGTTGAAATTATTAAAAATGAGTTGTAAAAAAATAGAAAGAATAAATAAAAATTCTTTATCATCAGATAAAAATATTATTATATATAAATAAAATATGCTTTTTGGGGTTGTGTAAATTTTTCAGATGGGAACTTTTTTCATCTGATCCGATTTTGCCCATTTCGAAACTTAATCATCATATGACCATAAGACGTATTCGTACCAAATTTCAGCAGAGTTGCCCGTCTATTTAGGACTGTATCGTGTCTTCTGCAGACGGACAGACGAACAGACGAACATCGCTAACAATCGATCACTGATCAATAATATATCGTGAACCTATATTCAAAATATGCCAACTCAAATTTGACGGAAATGAGTTTCCGATGGCAAATAGCTCCCCTATGTAATACCTATCTGCCATAAAAATTTCAGAGCAAAAAAATAATTTGTTGTCGTTTTACATCCATTTTTGTTATTCTGCTAACTCAAAGTACATATTTTTTTGGTGGAAATAAATGCCAACTCCCATTGTAAATTTCCAAAAATTTTTCAAAAATTTTTTAAAAAAAAATTAGACCACATATCTTATTGCATTTGCCATCCTAAACACGAATCTTGTAAAGATTTTGATATCTAATGACTGGTTCTCGAGATATTGCCATTTTGAAAATATCGGTAAATAGTGTTTGCAAAAAAAAAAATTGCTTATATTTATGTAACTTTCAAACTATTTATCAGATTGAAACATAATGAATGGGGCAAATAAAGTCAATGATATAAGCTTTCAAAATAGCTATTTTGGAGTGACCCTATTGCAATACAGCGTGAGTTACAGAGTGCCAAAGTTGACCACCCTGAGATTAAAAGGCTTTCGGAGCTAGTAACTTTTAAAAATATGCAAAGATTTTTAATTTTTTGTTCAGTTTTTGCAATTACCGTACTAAGGGTAACAAAAACCAAAAAAAAAAAAAATTTTAAAAATTTTTCAAAAAAAAATGTATTTTTATTTTCCGACAAAATATGCCAACTCTAAAAAAATATTAGTTTTTTGATATAGTAATAAATGCCATCTCTGAAAAATACGCGAACAAGTGCAAAATATGAAAATTTTTGCATAGGTAAAAATTGTTTAGAATATTTAAACCATCTTGTGGAAGGTACATTGTTTATTTTTGCAATAATTTGCGAAATAACTAGTTTTTTAGCTCTCCTGAACAGTAAGCTTTTTCGAGTTGGCATTTATTGAATATAGTTCGACGATATTATCTTTATGAGGTCCAATTGCGAATGTTATCATTGGCTGGATTGACAAAGAACAAAAATTTTTTTTTTTTTATTTTACGTATATTAAAAATATATTACTGTTTTTAACTCACAAAAAAAATAAAATAAGTAATATCCCAGCAAAATTTTCGGTTGCAAAGAACCGATTGTGGAACAACTTTTACTTCCCTAGAACCTGTTCTAATTCTTGTGCAACACCGATTCTTTTTACAAAGGAATTGTCCTAAAAGCAACAGGTGTTTGTAAGCAAAATTAGAACATATTTTTGTTCCTCGGAATCGGTTCTAGAAGTAAAATTTGGAACAGAAATGAGAACTAAAGAAAAATTTTGAATTGCATTAATTTATTAAACAAAGATAAAGACAATCATATATAACATGGAGTATTAACATTTTGTTAACACACATTTATCCTCTTTCGCCTCCAAAGTTGCATTTTGGGCCTTACAATAATGACATACCAGAACATGGATTTTCTGCAAACGAAAATAGAAAACACAATATTATTAGTATTTGACCCGACCCAGACAATGAAAATTTAATTAACTCACCTTTGTTTCAACAATTTTCACGATTATATCCTGCTATTTTAGTAAATTTTCGTGTTTTTTCTTGGTTACCAAAAATAAATTGATATTTATTTTTTAATTTTTTTGACACATAATTTTTTTAATTCTTGAGAACTGAAATGTTATGAAACTTTGATTGCAGAGAACAAGCTTCACAATAATTTTCACTTAACTTGTTCTGAATAATTAAAGTGTAATAGTGTATGGTTACCAAAGAACCTGTTCTAGAACAGGTGTTGTCAGAATCGGTTCTGAAAAATTTTCCTGGGATTAATACAACCGAAACAAAACCGATATAATACCGGTAAAAATCTGAATAAAGGTAACGGTTTTTTATCGGTAACGGTATTTAAAAATTTTTATTTCGGTATTGGTAACGGTAACAGTAGTCAATATTAAAGGGTTTTTAATCGGTAACGGTATTGAAAGGGTAACGGTAGCCAACACTGATTTAAAGATATAAACTTTGATTGATTTTTTTAAAAATAACTGTTATAACAGTTATTTACTCAAATAAATATAAAATAAAAGTTATTTTAGATTGTTTGAACAAAAAGTTTTTAATAACTGTTATTTTTTACTGTTATTGAAAAAATCAAAAAAATAAATGTTATTGCAAATTTAAACACGGGACACCTCTAGAAGTCTTTTCATATATAAAATACTAAGTTTGGACAACATTCGTTTCATGATTTTTTTAAAACAAAAAGACACATATAACTGTTATATTTGGTCTCTGGTCAAAATACAGATTTAAAGAAAAAACTTTGAAACAAAGTTTCATTTGTAATATTACTTTTCACTATGTAATCTTAATTTTACAGATAATTAACAGAGTTTTCTGCTAAAATACAGATTTAAGCGGAATACTATGTATTTTTTATAACCAAAAAACAAAGTTTTATCTGTATTTTTACATATTTCTATGTAATCTTAATTTCATAGTTATAAACAGAGTTTTCTGTAAAAACACCAAAATTTTACTTGTATTTTTTTTTTTTTTTTTTTTGAGAAAATGTTAAAAAAGTAACAAAAAATTTTTTTTTTTTAATCTTATAAAAATTTTACATGTTTTTTAATAAACTCTGTAAATTTACAGAGTTTTTTTCTGTAAAATTTTGGTTGCATAAAATGCATTTTACAAATATACAGTGACGAGCAAAAGTGTAACAGGGTTCACATTGCTTAGATAATCTGCTCTATATTTTAAACTACACAAGATAAAGTATTGAAGTTTTTTGATAATTTTATTAGTTAATTGATCAGAATTTATAAACATTATCGAAATATGCTGTAAAATTTTTTATAAAAAAAATATAGTAAAAATTCCATAAAAAGGCAAGTGTTACATTATTGCACTCATGATTTTTCTACATAAATCTTTAGGACAACTTTTATATTTCGCGCATATAGACCCGGATTTTGCAATTTTTTTATAAAACTTAATAAATAACATAAAAATAATTCATTTGTTGAAAAGAAATTTTGGGTAAGCATTATTTTTAACTCAATAGTCCGTCCTTTTTACGTTTTTTGGGGAACCAGGCATATTTATCAAGCTAAGAATTTGCAGAAATTATTTTTTTTGAATGGTGTTTATATCAGGCGATAATAGAGACCATTTATAAAAAATTTCGTAAATGGATTGTTGCTTTTGCAATTAGTAAAAAAAAGTTATTGTGTACTGGGGTTGGGTTTCTGGAGGAATTTCAAATATTTTTGCCGAAATTCGACATTTTTCGGCTGAATAAAGGCCAATTTTGCCTCAAGAAGTGTTTTCTTAATTCAGCCGTAAATAAATCAACAAGTTATATCACCAGTTGATCATAAATTTTGTTAAGAATGGGTTTATGCCATTTAAAACCACTATCACATTTCGTGGTTTTGGACATTATCCTCGGGGTAGTGCCATAGTGTCAAATTATCGAATCAGAACGCAATCTTTGGAGTTAATTTTTTCAGAAAGAACAAAAATAAATAATGTTTAATAAATAAAAGTCTTTTGCTGCTCTTATCATTGGACGAAATTCACTAATTCAATTTAGGTACCCCAAACAATAATTTTAAATAGGGATTTAATAATAACTACATTCTTTATAACAATATTGTCAGTCTACTGATGATTTTAATTGACGATATATTTAAGACCGAATATAGAAAAAACATCATCGGCCAGAATTGGCTCGTATTCATCCGAAAAATGTTGAATATCTGCAAAAATATTTGAAATTCCGCCAAAAACCCAAATTGAGTACCCAATAAAAAATTGTATTAATTGCAAAATAAACAAACCACTTATGAATTTGATTATAAATGGGCTCTACTATCGCCGGATATAAACGCCATTCCAAAAAAATAATGTCTGTATATTCTAAGCTTGAGTAATACGTGTGGCTCTCCTAAAATCGTTAAAAGGACGGACTTTTGAGTTAAAAAAAATGTTTAGCCAAAATTTCTTTTCAACAAATGAATTATTTTTATGTTATTTATTAAGTTTTATAAAAAAATTGCAAAATCCGGGTCTATATGCGCGAAATATAAAAGTTGTCCTAAAGATTTATGTAGAAAAATCATGAGTGCAATAATGTAACACTTGCCTTTTTATGGAATTTTTACTATATTTTTTTTATAAAAAATTTTACAGCATATTTCAATAATGTTTATAAATTCTGATCAATTAACTAATAAAATTATCAAAAAACTTCAATACTTTATCTTGTGTAGTTTAAAATATAGAGCAGATTATCTAAGCAATGTGAACCCTGTTACACTTTTGCTCGTCACTGTATGTAAATTTACAGGTGTTTTATTTAACCCATATTTTACTCTTTAAATTAACAGTTTTTTTTTTGTCAAAATCTTTTTACAGAGTTTTATAGTAAAATTACTAAGAAATGTTAGGTTAGGTTAGGTTAGGTTGTAAGTGGCTGCTGACGTTTTACGTCAACACACGTAGACTCTGAGGTCCATTGTGATACCACGGGATCGTAATAGGTTTCCCTACTAGTCCCTGTCGTTAAACCAGTTTGAGCTTCTTATGAAACTCCTTAGATGTTGAATTTTGACATCCGACAAATCAGAAAGATCGTACAGCTCCCTAGATCCCAGTGAAGCAAGTCGCTGACCAGAAAGTGCCGGTCAATGGCAAATAAAGTGTTCGATAGTTTCCAACTCCTCTTCATCCATGCAACTCCGGCAAAAGTCATTCAACGGCACATTTAACCGCTCTGCGTGCTTCCCTATAAGACAGTGTCCGGTAATTATAGAAACCACCGTCGAAATCTCTCCTCTTGGAAGCGATATCAGCTCACTTGTGCGCCACTTTTTTATGTGAAACCACTTTTTTAAATATAAAATTTGGCAATATCTTTCAAACTTTTCTAATTTTTAATATTTTGACTTCATTTTTGCATTCAGCGCTCGATTTTACATCATGAGTCGAACAATTTTTAAAAATTTGTAAGCTGGTGTTACACTCAATAAACTAATCTATATATATAAAAGAGTAATTTGACTGACTGACTGACTGACTGACTGACTGACTGACTGACTGACTGACTGACTGACTGACTGACTGACTGACTCATCATCGCCCAGCCCAAACCGCTGAAGCTAGAGACTTGAACTTTGGACTGTAGGTTCACCTCCCAGAATATAGATCCACTAAGGCTGGGTTTTTGCCAATGTTGATTCTAAGGGGGTAAAAAGGGTAAAAAACTGTACTTTGGGTACTTTTTATATCTCCTGAAATAATGGTCATAGAGACTTGAAATTTGGACTGTATGTTCACCTCCCGGAATATAGATCCCGTAAGGCTGGATTTTTGCCAGTGTTGATTCTAAGGGATAAAAAGGGTAAAAAACTGTACTTTTGGTACTTTTTGTATCTCCTGAAATAATGGTCATAGAGACTTGAAATTTAGACTGTATGTTCACATCCCGGAAAGATCCAGTATGTCTGGATTTTTGCCAATGTTGATTCTGAGGGGAAAAAGGGGTAAAAATCTGTACTTTTGGTACCTTTTATATTTCCTTAAAAAATTGTCACAGAAACTTGAAATTTGGGCTGTTCACCTCCCGGAATAAAGATCCCTTAAGGCTGGATTTGTGCCAATGATGATTCTAAGGGGGTAAAAATGGTAAAAACCTGTACCTATGGTACATTTTGTATTTCCTTAAATAATGGTACTAGAAACTTGAAATTTGCAATGTAGGTTCACCTCCCGGAAAAAAGATTCACTAATGTGGGTTTTGTCAATGTTGATTCTACGGGGGTAAAATGGGTAAAAAAGTGTACCTTTGGTACTTTTTTTTATTTACTGAAATAATGGACATTCAAACTTGAAATTTGGAAAGTAGGGTCCTTTAGTGAAATAAAACATTCTGGAACAAGTAATTTCTAAAAATTCTGTACCGTTTATAAAAATACCTTTTATAAAAAGAACCTTTTATAAAAAATACCTTTTATAAAAAGTATCTTTTATAAAAAATACTTTTTATAAAAAGTACCTTTTATAAAAAGTACCTTTTATAAAAAGTACCTTTTATAAAAAGTACCTTTTATAAAAAGTACCTTTTATAAAAAGTACCTTTTATAAAAAGTACCTTTTATAAAAAGTACCTTTTATAAAAAGTACCTTTTATAAAAAGTACCTTTTATAAAAAGTACCTTTTATAAAAAGTACCTTTTATAAAAAGTACCTTTTATAAAAAGTACCTTTTATAAAAAGTACCTTTTATAAAAAGTACCTTTTATAAAAAGTACCTTTTATAAAAAGTACCTTTTATAAAAAGTACCTTTTATAAAAAGTACCTTTTATAAAAAGTACCTTTTATAAAAAGTACCTTTTATAAAAAGTACCTTTTATAAAAAGTACCTTTTATAAAAAGTACCTTTTATAAAAAGTACCTTTTATAAAAAGTACCTTTTATAAAAAGTTCCTTTTAAAAAGTACCTGTTATAAAAAGTACCTTTTATAAAAAGTACCTTTTATAAAAAGTACCTTTTATAAAAAGTACCTTTTATAAAAAGTGCCTTTTATAAAAGGTACCTTTTATAAAATGTACCTTTTATAAAAAGTACCTTTTATAAAAAGTACCTTTTATAAAAAGTACCTTTTATAAAAAGTACCTTTTATAAAAAGTACCTTTTATAAAAAGTACCTTTTATAAAAAGTACCTTTTATAAAAAGTACCTTTTATAAAAAGTACCATTTATAAAAAGTACCTTTTATAAAAAGTACCTTTTATAAAAAGTACCTTTTATAAAAAGTACCTTTTATAAAAAGTACATTTTATAAAAAGTACATTTTATAAAAAGTACCTTTTATAAAAAGTACCTGTTATAAAAAGTACCTTTTACATAAAGTACCATTAATAAAAAGTACCTTTAATAAAAGAGGTTCTTTTTGGAAATTTCATTTATAACGGGGGTAAGAAAGTGTACTTTTGGTTTTTTTTTTTGTTCATATAATAATGAAGAAGTGGCAATTTGAATTATTCTTATATTTCTTGAAATATTAGTTAAGAAACTTGATATTTTAAATAAAGGATCACCTAGCTCAAAAAACTGTTTTTTGAAAATTTAATTTTAATGGGAAAAGGGGGCAAATGGTTATTTTTACCTATCTAACTATTAAACTAAAATCCCCAGAAAAAACACCCAAGAGAAGGACATATTTTAAACGAAATGGAATTGAGCAGGGAACACTATGGAATGATACTTTTTACTTAAATTTTTCGTATGTTACTTTTTTACTCCATATTTTTTTTCTTTATGTGTTTTTTCACTCAAAATCATTTTTATTCCAATTTCTTTATTCGCTGAAATATTTATTCAGCCCAAAATACTGATATTAGGCCTCAAAAACTATTCAAATTTTATTGTTTAAATTTTTCGTTGAAATATTATTTTATGAAAGACTTAAACGTGCACAAGTTAATAAAACAAAACTACGTAGGGGAATTTTATTGAAATCGGTAGATCAATTTTGATCCTTCTATTATCCGGTATTCAATGCAACCGGTAACGAAGTACCGGGATGGTAAGCTAGTAATGAATAAATAAACGGAATTTCTGCAATTTTACTCAAATCCATGTACACTCAAAAAAAAAAAACTGTAATGTTAGCAAAAAAAGCTTGTAAACCTACAAGAAAATTTGCTGATTTTGAACCCAAAATTTGTTTGGTAAACTTGGCAAAAATGTTTTGCCAAAAATTAGTTAACTGAAATTTTTCTTGTTTTAACTTAGTTCATACACATGTGAGGACCCCATTGGGTTCGGACCCGATAGGTCCAGACCCCGATGGGCCTAGGCCTAGTTGGGTTCCATAAAAATCGTCATAGTTTTTGATCCAAAATTTGTGTCTGTTTCGCTCTACCTTGCTTAGTTTTTGAGTTACGTGATTTTAGGGGACCACTTGGGTTTTGAGAATTACAAAACTCGATAACTTCAAAAATATTATTCAGAGAGCTTTTGATTATTTTGCGGTCTTGTCTACGTGTTGAGAGCTACAAAAATGCTTTTCGACTTTTTGGTTGTGTCTGCAATATTTACCGAGATATGAGCTTTTTAAAATTTTCGGCAATGCTATTTTTGGATCCAAAGTTATAACTTATTAGTAGGGCAAGTACTTTCATGCATCTAAAAAACGAAAATATGTGCCTATAATATGTGTCTAAAAATCAAAAATATGCACTAAAAACTTCAAAAATATGCATCTAAAAATTATTATTTTTTAGTAAAAAAATAATTTGTCAACATAAATTAGGCTTTGTCAAATACATTAAGGCCCTCGACAATTCTTAAAAATGTTTTTTTTTGAGTGGAAATAATTTGTAAAATATTTTTTTCTTTGATGCACTGAATATTTTTGATATAAAAAAATTTATAAAAGAAAAACAAATATTAAAATACAATATTTTTCTAGAACGAGTTATTTTTAAATACTTTTTGTTTTTTTCTAAAAAAAAATCTTTTTTTAAAATACATTTTTTTACTTTTTTAAGAAAAATAAAAAACGTAATTTTCACGTAATAAAATCTTAAATTCGATAACATGTTTGTTTACGATTAGTAAAATGTCTCAGAATAGGAACATTTTAAATAGGAAACATTTCTCAGAATCTAAAAATTATACTTCCAGATTTCTATAAATAAATATATTTTTCTATAAAAAAGAGGATAGGTTTTGAATTTTCATAAGGAAGTTTTGAAAAAATATTGATGAAATTTTTAAAAAGTCCAATTTATATGAAAATATGCAAAAATATGCATTTATACCAAAATATGCAAAAATATGCAACTACAAATCAATGCCATGTTATTGCAAATTCAATGATTCGGATAGATAATTAATTTATGTTATGTTTACAATGCTGAGTAAAAATATGCATTTTCATGAAAGTACTTGCCCTACTCATTAGGGTCCACACATGTGAAGAGGACCGGCGATACTATCGTGAGCACGAGAACCAAAAATGGCCTCTATGTTCTATCTGGCTTAGTTTCCGAGATAGCGCCATTTTAAGTTTTTTAAAAATAAAAATTACAATTTATTTTTGCTAATATTACCAAAAAAGCTTGTAAAATTTTTGTCAACTTAATTTTAAATATAGTAAAAAAAATTTGTTCAAATTTTGTTTAAAATTGCTAATGCGCTAAATGAAGCTTACAAGATATTTTTGCTAACATGCTATTCTCAACTAAAAATTTGCTAAAGGTTAGCTTTACTAGTAATTAGTAAATCTAATAATGCATTAGGGGGGCCCCCGTAGGCTAGTTGGTAGCGTGCTAGCCTTTCAACGTGGGGGTCGTGGGTTCGATTCCCACCAGAACCCTTGGTTTTTTTCGCTACAACGAGGCGACAGTCATTGTTACCAGTTCTCGGTTAGGTGGAATTTATTAAAAATGAGTTGTAAATAATTAGAAAAAATAAATAAAAATAATTGATCATGTGATAAAAACTATTATTATTATATTATTAATGCATTATTTTGAGTGTAACTTTTACAATTTTCAACGGGTTTTCTTTAAAACCCTCTTATTTTCCTTGTAATATGTTAGATCACACTTGAACTGTAAAGAGAGAAAAGAATTTAATAATTTTTTTGTTTCTAAAATTAGCAATAAAATTTACTTTTTTCCCCCAAATTTCGGTAAAATAAAAAAGGAAAATTTTCGATATATCGGTTCTAAGGTAGAATTGATATTGCATTTAATAACATTTTCTTTAAAACCAAAAAGAATGAAATCAATTGATTTGATCCGTAGATATTTTTATTTAAGTAAAACAATTTTTTTTTTTTAAGTTGAAAGTTTCAAAAGTAGAACAGTTTTCAAGATATTGCAAACTTTTTTCAACTTTTGGATTCAATGCGATATTTTAAATGACAAACAAATGCAAAATGTTGTGGATCAAAATTTCTGCAAACTGGTGTTATAAATTTACTAAAATTCTTGTTGTTTTATATTATTTCGTGGTTTTACTTATATTACGTACTAGCTAACTCGCCCGGTACTTCGTTACCGGTTAGCTGTAAAAAAAAAAAAACTTTATTACTTCAAATTCTTACTATTTTTTAATTAAACATAAAAATTGTTAGTTTCGACCTTTAAAATATTATATTTTGAGTAGATTTAAAGTTGCAAAAAATTTTATTTTGGCGAAACGATCCCATAGTTCAAACTTTAAGTTTAAAGGAACATTAGTGCATAAGGAACAATATGTACGAAATTGAAGCGAAAATTCAAAAAATAATTTTCCCAGAATGTAATTTCCGCAAGTGGATCGTAAAGTACCAATTTAAAGTATTTCTACTTTCTCCTTTTTTCCCCATTAGAAGCAGAATTTTCATAAAAGTACTTATTTTAAATGTTATTTCCGCGAAAGGATCGTACAGTCCAAATTTCAAGTATCTAGGACCATTAATTCAGTAGATACAAAATTGCCCTACTTTCCCCAATTTCCCCCTTAGAAGCAGAATTTTCTAAAAAAGTGCTTCTTCCAGAATGTTATTTCCGCGATAGGATAGTACACTCCAAACTTTAAGTATCTACGACCATTATTTCAGCAGATACAAAACGGTTCAAAATTCAAGTATCTAGGACCATTAGTTCAGCAGATACAAAATTGCCCTACTTTCCCCCTTTTCCACCTTTAAAACAAAATTTTCAAAGAAGTACTTCTTTTAGAATGTTTTTTCCGCGAGAGGATTGTACACTCCAAATTTCAAGTATCTAGGACCGTTAGTTCAGCAGATACAAAATTGCCCTAATTTCCCCCTTTTTTCCCGTAGAAGCGAAATTTCAAAAAAGTACCTCCATTAGAATGTTGTTTCCGCAAGAAGATTCAAATTTGCCCTACTCTCCCTCTTTTTCCCCCATAGAAGTAGATTTTTCCAAAAAAGTACTTCTTCCATAATGTTATTTCCGCGAGAGGATCGTACAGTCCAAACTTCAATATCTAGGACCATTAGATCAGCAGATAAAAGATTGCCCCTCTTTCCCCCTTTAAAAAGTAATTTTCAAAAAAGTACTTCTTTCAATATGTTATATCCGCGAGATGATCCTATATTGCAAATGTCATGTTTTTAAGACCATTAGTTTAAAATTTACCAAATTGCCCTATTTTCCCCCTCATGGCCCTCCTTAAAACCAAAATTTTCAAAAAGTGTATTTTTCAAAAAATTATTTCCGCGAGAGGATCAAAACTTAAAGTTTTAGTTCAGAAGATACAAAATTGCCCTAGTTTCCCCCTTCTACTTTTTTCAAGATGTTTTTTTTGCGAGATGATCCTAGAGTTCAAATTTCAAGTTTCTGGAGCCATTTGTTTAAAAGATAAATAATGTACCGATTTTCCTTATTTCCCCCCCTTTCCCACCGTGGAGGAGGAGTTTTTCAAACAATATTTTTTCTGAATGCTGTTTCCGCGAGAGGATCCTAAAGACCAAATTTCACGTTTCTGGGACCATTTGTTCAGAAGATAAAAAATTTACCGATTTTCCCTATTTTCCCCTTTTCCCACCCTTGGAGGCGGAATTTTCAAAAAATTTTGTTTTCCACATGTTAATTCCGCGAGAGGATCCTAGAGTTCAAATTTTAAGTTTCTGGGACCATTTGTCCAGAAGATAAAAAATGTACCAATTTGCTCTATTTTCCCGACCTTGGAGGCGGAATTTTCAAAAAAATATTTTTTTAGTTTTTTTTCGCGAGAGGATCATAGAGTCCAAATTTCAAGTTTCTAAAACTATTAGTTCAAAAGATACAAAATCCCCCAAAGTGCCCAACTTTCCCTTTTTTCCCATAGAAGTGGAAGTTCTTTAAGTATGTTATTTTCGCGAAAGGATCGTTCAGTTCAAATTTCAAGAATCTAGGACCATTAGTTCAGCAGATTCAAAATTGCCCTTCTTTCCCCCTTTTTCCCACAGAATTTTGAAAAGTACTTTCTTAAGAATGTTATTTCCGCGAGAGGATCGTTCAGCCAAATTTCAAGTATCTAGAACCATTAGTTCAGCAATTTTAAAAAAGTACTTCTTTCAGAATGTTAATTCCAAGAGAGAGGATCGTGCAGTCTAAGTTTCAAGTATCTAGGACCATAAGTTGAGCAGATACAAAATTGCCCTACTTTCCGCCTTTTCCCCCTTAGAAGCGGAACTTTCTACAAAAAGGACTTATTTTAAAATGTTATTTCCGCAAGAGGATCATACAGTTAAAATTTCAAGTATCTAGGATCATTAGTTCAGCAGATACAGAATTGCCCTACTTTCCACCTTTTCCCCCTTTAGAAGGAGAACTTTAAAAAAGTACTTCTTCTAAAATGTTCTTTCCGCGAGAGGATCGTAAAGTCCAAACTTCAAGTATGTAGGACTATTAGTTCAGCAGATTCAAAATTGCCCTACTTTCTCCCTTTTCCCCCCGTAGAATCAGAATTAAAAAAAAGTACTTCTTTTGGAATGTTATATAACCCCCCCCCCCCCACCCCCTTAAAAGTAGAGTTTTCAAAAAAGTACTTCCTTGAGAATGTTATTTCCGCGAGAGGATCGTACAGTCCAAATTTCAAGTATATAGGACCATTATTTCAGCAGATACAAAATTGCCCTACTTTTCCCCTTTTCCCACTCAAAATCGGAATATTTAAAAAAGTACTTCTTTCAGAATGTTATTCTCGCGAAAAGATCGTTCAGTCCAAATTTCAAGTCTCCCGGACCATTAGTTCTACTTTCCCCCTTTTCCCTCTTAGAGGCGGAATTTTCCAAAAAGTCAACCATTCGAATTTTATTTCAGCGAGAGGATCGTGCAGTCCAATTTTCAAGTATCTAGGACTATTTGTTCAGCAGATACACAATTGGCCTACTTTCCCCTTTTTCCCCCTTAAGAGAAGAATTTTTAAAAAAGTATTTCTTTCCGAATGTTATTTCCGCGGGAGGACCATTACTTTAGCATATACAAAATTGCACTACTTTCCCCCTTTCTACCCCTTAAAAGCGAAATTTTCAAAAAAGTACTTCTTTTAGAATGTTATTGCCGCGATATGATCCCATATTCCAAATGTCATGTTTCTAAGACCATTAGTTTAAAGTTTAGCAAATTGCCCTATTTTCCCCCTTTTGGGCTTCCTTAAAACCAAAATTCTCAAAAAAGTATATATTTTTCAAAAAATAATTTCCGCAAGAGCATCCAGATTCAAAATTTCAAGTTTGTTCAGAAGATACAAAATTGCCCTATTAAACCACTTCTACTCCCACCCCCACCCTTATAAAAGGATCATAGAGTTAAAATTTCAAGTTTCTGGGACCATTCGTTTAGCAGATACGAAACTGCCCATCCTTCCCCATTTTCCAACTTTAAAAACGAATTTTTCAAAAAAGTACTTCTTTTAGAGTGTTATTTTCGGGATAGGATTGTACAGTTCAACCATTAGTTCAGCAGATACAAAATTGCCCTGCTTTCCCCCTTTTTTGCCGTAGAAGCGGAATTTTTAAAAAAGTTTTTCTTTAACAATGTTATTTCCGCGAGAGGATCGTTCAGTTGAAATTTCAAGTATCTAGGACCATGAGTTCAGCAGATTCAAAATTACCCCACTCACCCCCTTTTTCCATGGAATTTTCAAAAAGTACTTTCTTAAGAATATTATTTCCGCGAGAGGATTGTACTGTTCAAATTTCAAGTATCTAGGACCATTAGTTCAGCAGATACAAAATTGCCCTACTTCCCCCTTTTTCATTGTTGGAGCGGAATTTTTGAAAAAGGTCTTCTTTAAGACTGTTATTTTCGCGAAAGGATCGTACAGTTAAAATTTCAAGTATTAAGGACCATTAGTTCAGCAGATTCAAAATTGTCCTACTTTACCCCATTTTCCCCCAGAATTTTGAAAAAGTACTTCCTTTAGAATGTTATTTCCGCGAGAGGATCGTTCACTCCAAATTTCAAGTATCTAGGACCATATTTTCAGCAGATACAAAATTGCCCTACCTTCCCCTTTTTCACCCTTTAAAGCGGAATTTTAAAAAAATTATTTTTTTCAGAATGTTATTTCCGCGAGAGGATCGTGCAGTCCACGCGAGAGGATCGAGCAGTCCTATTTGTTCAGCAGATACAAACCGGAATTTTCAAAAAAGTACTTCTTTCAGAAAGTTATTTCCGCGAGAGGATCGTACAGTCCAAATTTCAAGGATCTACGACCATTAGTTCAGCAGACACAAAATTACCCTACTTTCCACCTTTTTCGCCCTAAGAAGCCAAATTTTCAAAATAGAATTTTCTTTACAATGTTATTTCCGCGAATTATTATTTCCTATTATCCCCCTTTTCCACCCTAGAAGCGGAATTGAAAAAAAAAACTTTGTTTCGGAATGTTTTTTCCGCGAGATGATCTTATAGTCCAAACTTTAAGTATCTAGAACCATTAGGTCAGAAAAAACAATATGTACCAAAGAAGTGCCTTTTTAAAAAAGTACTTTCTTCAGAATATTATTTCCGCGAGAGGTTCCTATAGTCCAAATTTCAGGTTTCTGTGACCATTAGTTCACAATATAGAAAATTTTCAAAATCGTCTTATTTCCCCACCCCCCAAATTTGAATAAAAAATTTTCAAAAAATACTTTCTTCAGAACATAAATTCCGTGAGAGGATCATATAGTCCAAATTTTTAAGTTTCTAGGACCATTAGTTCAGAAGATACAAAATGTACCTATCCTACTTTCCCCCTTTCAACCCCCTAGAATCAGAATTAAAAAAAAAAATTGTTTTAGAATGTTTTTTCCGTTAGAGGATCTTATAGTCCAAACTTTAAGTTTCTAGGACCATTAGGTCAAAAGATAGAACATGTACCAAATTGCCCTTTTTCCCCCATTTCCCCCGATTTCCCCTTCTTATTGAAAAAAAAATACTTTCTTTAGAGTATTATTTCCGCGAGAGGATCCTATAGTCTAAATGTTAGGTTACTGGGGCCATTAGTTCAGAAGATGTTCAAAATTGTCCTATTTCCCCCTAAATTTATGTGATTAAATCAATAAATTCCCAAAAATAAAAAAATAAATGAGAAAAAAAATTGAGTAAAAAATTTGAGTCAAAAAATTAAGCGAAAAAAATTTTGAGTAAAAAAAAATTGAGTAAAAAAAATTTGGGTGAAAACACCTTCTAAGTAAAAAATTTAAGTAAAAAAATTAAGTAAAAAAACTGAAGAATAAAATACAATTGAGTCAAAAAAATTTGTGAAAAAAATTGAGTGATAAAAAATTTTGAGTAAAAAAGTTTTGAGTAAAAAAAAATTTTTGAGTGAAAAAAAATTTTGAGTGAAAAAAAATTTTGAGTGAAAAAATTTTGAGTGAAAAAAAATTGAGTGAAAAAAATTTTTGAGTGAAAAAAAATTTTGAGTAAAAAAAAATTTTGAGTGAAAAAAAATTTAAAAAAAAAAAAAAAAATTTTTAAAAAAAAATTTTGAGTTAAAAACTTTTGAGTGAAAAAAAATTTTGAGTGAAAAAAAATTTTGAGTGAAAAAAAATTTTGAGTGAAAAAAAAATTTTGAGTAAAAAAAAATTTTGAGTGAAAAAATTTTAGTAAAAAAATGTTTTTTCCCCGAGAGGATACTATAGTTCAAATATCTAGTTTCTAGGACCATTATTTCAAAATTCACCAAATTGCCCTATTTTCCCCCTTTTTGTCCCCCTTAAAACCGGAATTTTCAAAAAAGTACTTTTTTCAAAATGTTATTTCCGCGAGAGTATCCTATATTCAAAATTTCAAGATTGTAGGACCATTAGTTCAGAAGATACAAAATGTACCAACTTGCCCTATTTTCCCCCTCCCCAGCCCCCTTAGAAACGGAATTTTCAAAATATTACTTTTTCCAAAATGTTATTTCCGCGAGAGGGACCTAGACTTCAAATTTCAAGTTTCTGGGAGCATTTGTTTAGAATATCAAAAATGTAACAATTTGCCCTATTTCCCCCCTTGGAGGCGGAATTTTCCAAAAAAAATTTTTCCGAAATTTTATTTCCGCGAGAGGATCCTAGAGTTCAAATTTGAAGTTTCTAGGACTATTAGTTCAAAAGATACAAAATCCCCGAAAGGGCCCTATTTTCCCCCTTTTGCCCCCCTTAGAACCGGAATTTCCAAAAATCCCTTCTTAGTGGGTGGTTTTGTCGGGAGCCGAACCTACATTCCAAATTTCAAGTCTCTAGCTTCAGCGGTTTGGGCTGGGCGATGATTATTGCCAATCAGTCAGTCAGTCAGTCACCACACTCTTTTATATATATAGATTAACATTTACGGATAAAGTTAAATTATGTGTGTGGAAACTGAGTTAAATCTACAAAAAAAAAGTGTAAAAGTGTATTTTTCTAACCTGTTTATGTAAATTATATTCGGACTTTTTATACGAAAGTTAATAAAATATTTACTAAAATCGGCGCGGTTTTATTATTTCGTGGTTTCTCCAATGTATAACAATTTTAGTGTGGAGTAAAATTTTGTGTAAGAAAACTAATTGTATTCTATTTTTTACCATGTATACTACAATAATGTAAATTAATTAATATTTCAGTGACGGTTACACGTGATTTACCAAAAATTGTTATTAATGAACATTTTCATTAATTTAAATTTAAGTTTGTAATTTTCCATTACTTACCTTACTATGACATATTTAATAAATTTGAAAAAATGTCCTTTTAAAATTGACACCCCCCCCCCCTACTAAGCAATTTTATTTTTTAGTATTTGAAAATTAAAACTATCATATTTGTAATTTAATTTTTGTAAGCCTGAAAAAAAACTAAAATGTAATTAAATGCATGCATTTTTTGGTAAATTATACCTTCTTTGAACTAAATTGATCCAATTTAAATTTCTATTACATCTTATACAATTTTTTTTTGCACTCGTAGGAAAAATGCACAAATAATAAGCATAAAGTAAAAAAATCAGCCTACGGACAACTAATCCTACTTTTGTGTGCATGCATATTAGACGACCCAAATTTGCTAAAGTATTTTTTTGTTCGCTCCACCGGCAGTTTCTGATAGATCGGCCATAAAAAATAATATCTGTGCAAGAACTGGATCTCTCGGTTGCATACAGGCCAGTCGATTTGAACTTTTGACCCCAAAAGTGACCTAAAAGCACTACAAAGCTTTTAAGAGCCATAACTCTTAAAATATACGTTTTTCCAAAAAATACTATATAAGTTTTATTTTGCAGAATAAGAAAGCAAACATTTCCTTCATACAAATTTTTGGCCTAAGTCTAAGACATCGTGGTGTTTTTGGCGGTTAAAATAAAAGTTTATGTGAAGACTTCATTTAAAACGACCCTCGTTAAAATTTGGACGGAGACTCAAATAGTCGGTATCCATTATTTTGTAGAGTAAGATATGTAGTTTTCATAAACCAATTACATTTGGAATTTATATGGGTAATTTCATTACAGAAGAGCCCAAAGCTGACTTTGAAGTTTTGATTATCCAAATGCTGTATACAAATTTGTAAAATTACTTTATTTTAAACGACCCTCGTTAAAATTTTAATGGATTACAATCGGTTTCCATGATTTTGAAGAGTTAAAAATGCAGATTTCAAACAAGTGTTGAAAAGTACAGGCATTTTTAGCATTAATTGAAAACATGTTAGCAAAATACTATATGAAAAATACTTGGCATCTTATTACTTTTGAACTTGAAGAATAAAAAAATGTTATTACAGTAGAAAATTTCAATGAATTTCATGATTCGGATTGTATTCAAGTGGTCTGCCGCTCGTTAGATGCTTGGGGAAGTTTTAATAACTTGGCTGATTTTCAACCGATTTTAGTTTTTAGTACCTTATTAGAGTGGCATTTTACTCCAAATCAAAATTCTTTAACCACCTGAATTCAAATTTAACTTAAAATACAAAAAAAAATGAGAAAACAGAAAAAAATCATATTTTTCCTTGTAATCCGTTTTTTAAAATTCAAGGCCGATGCGGGACGCCTTACCCATGTCCAAAAAAACTAAATTTTTATGAGACATATTTTTACAACAAATGAATGTATCTAGGGTAAGTTATGGTTAATGTCTTCCAATTTAATTATTTTGGAGCACCATATAAAATACACCAGTCTAAAAAAAAAACTGCAATTTTCAAAATTTGAAAAAAAAAATAGAACTAATTGTGCTCACATCTCGAATTATGGATTAAAAATTGTGTAATTTAGAGTAGAATTTTTGGACTTTAAAAAAAAATCGAAGGTTTCGGACTTTTTCAAAAATTCGATTTTAATTTTATACGTTAAAAAATAAGTGATAATTAATTCGAATAATTTTTAAATATTTTTTTTCTAAAACTACATTTAAATACCAACAAAACGTCGTCCAACTTATTGTAAGATATCTATATTTTTTACTGGTCAAAATTAATGGAAAATTTTAATTTTTTATATTTTTTTTGAAAAAAAAACGCCATTTTAAAAAATTGATTGCTCAACACCGACTTGGTATAAAAGTCTGAAAATTTGAGTGAAAGTTGCATTTAATACGTACTAAAATATATCCAAAAAAATTAATCGAAGGGGGTCGGGTCTAAAAGTGAGTGATTTGGCCTGGAATTCCCCAAATATTTTCCAAAAAGTACACATCTAACTCTTCAAAATCATGGAAACCGATTGTATCCACTAAAATTTTAACGAGGGTCGTTTAAAATAAAGTAATTTCACAAATTTGTATACAGCATTTGAAAATTCTGAACTTCAAAGTCAGCTTTGGCCTCTTCTGTAATGAAATCATCCATATAAATTCCAAATGTAATTGGTTTATGAAAACTACATATCTTACTCTACAAAATAATGGATACCGACTATTTGAGTCTCCGTCCAAATTTTAACGAGGGTCGTTTTAAATGAAGTCTTCACATAAATTTTTATTTTAACCGCCAAAAACACCACGATGTCTTAGACTTAGGCCAAAAATTTGTATGAAGGAAATGTTTGCTTTCTTATTCTGCAAAATAAAACTTATATAGTATTTTTTGGAAAAACGCATATTTTAAAAGTTATGTCACTTAAAAGCTTTGTATTGCTTTTATGTCACTTTTGGGGTCAAAAGTTCAAATCGACTGGCCTGTATGCAACCGAGAGATCCAGTTCTTGCACAGATATTATTTTTTATGGCCGATCTATCAGAAACTGCCGGTGGAGCGAACAAAAAAATACTTTTGCAAATCCCATACATTTTTTGGGTGGTCTAATGCATATACATGATCTAAAGACGAAATAACCGGCTTGACAGTAATTTTTCTTCATTTTAAAAATTTTCTTTTTAGTATTACCCATGTAATCAAGGACATTTATATCCTTAAGGCAAATTGTGAAAGTATTTACGTAGGAACTTTAGAAATACAAAGTTAAAAAAAGAAAGGTTTTCTATGCACAGAAACCGAACATATTTTCAATAGCACAAATAGGCAATAACAAGTAGAAAAGTTAAATTCGACTTGGCCGAATCTATGAATACCCTCCACAATGCCCTTTTTAAGTGATAGTAAATTTTCTAACGTGAAAAAAATAACATTTTTGGTTAGAAATATTTTATTTTCTGTAAAAAACTTTTTTTATTCATTTTTGAAAAAAAAAAATACTAATTTTTTTTTGAGTGTATTTTTTTTTGTTTTAGTTTAAAAAAACTTTTTTTGTTAATTTTTGAAAAAAAAAAATAATTTACCAATTTTTTTTTGAGTGTAAAATTTTTTTTGAGTGTAAACTTTTTTTTTTTTTCTGTAAAAAAAACTTTTTTTATTAATTTTTGAAAAAAAAATTACAATTTTTTTTTTTTTTTGAGTGTAAATTTTTTTTTGAGTGTATTTTTTTTTTTGTTTTAGTGTAAAAAAACTTTTTTTTGTTAATTTTTGAAAAAAAAAAAAAAAAATTTACCAATTTTTTTTTTGTGTGTAAAATTTTTTTTGAGTGTAAACTTTTTTTTTAAGTGTATTTTTTTTTGGTTTAGTGTAAAACTATTTTTGTGTGACAAAAATACCTTTTAAAATATTTTTCTGACAAATGTTTTTAAAACATGTTTAACGGGTTTTCAACACGTGAATTTAAGGTGAACTAATTTGAAATTTACGGTTTTGCTAATAACTTTTGAACCGCCGGACCGATTTGGCTGAAATTTAAAACGAACCGGATCAGAGGAACGGTAAATATATATGCCACACGTCAGTACCCTCAGAATTGCCGTTCGAAAGTTACCGTGTGTTTTATCTCGTAAATTCCAGAAAACCCCTTGCCGAAATTCACTCATTTGCTTATAACTTTTGAACCACTGGACCGATTTCGCTGGATTGCAATACCAACCTGACCAGGTAAATGTCCAACATATATGCCAAACTTCAGGAGCCTCCGTAAAGTCTTTCAAAAGTTAGCGTGTTTTCAACAGACAGACAGACAGACAGACAGACAGACGGACAGACGGACGGACGGACGGACGGACGGACGGACGGACGGACGGACGGACATCGCTAGATCGTCTTAAAATCGATCGAGGATCATGAATATATATACTTTATGGGGTCCTAGACCAATATTTCGAGGTGTTACAAACGGAATGACAAACTTATATATACCCTCTATCACTAGAGTGGAGGGTATAAAAAGGAAATTTTATGAAAAAAGAAATAGCCAACATGCGAATAACTGAATTTTGTGACATAATAAGAACTAATGCATGTCTGATGAAGTAAAAATAGAAAAAAGAATGTTAATATAAAATTTAAAGTTTTACCGAAAATTTAGAAAAAAGTTTATAATACAACAAATTTTCACAAATTTGACGTCCGACAAATCCGAAAAAAGAAGGAAACATTAGTGGTGAAGTCTTACAGGTTCATCCATCTGCCCTTCTCTAATTTGTCCCTTTAGCGAAACAAAGCCCCAGTTTGTGCTTAAGATGGTCACTATTCACGTGATTTGTGTGATTTTTCATTTCAATCTAGGTAAAGTACCTAAAAAGTTCCGAAAAATCTGAATTTCATAAAATTCTTAGATTTCGAAAAAAAACAGGTGTCCAAAATGAATTAAAACCATTCCGAAAAATTTAGCTCAAATTTTAGTCATTGTTGGAAACGGTGTCTTCAGATTTATCGGATTAAGTTAACAGTGGCGCTCGTCGGTCAAAGTTTTGAATTTTTGAAAAGTTAAAAAAAAATAAACATATCTTTCGACAAATCATATTTGTTAATTTTGATGCGCTGAGCACGAATATCAAAAAAAAAATCGGTCAAACAGTTTTCGAGATATTTGAAATTTGCACAAAAATGGCGGTTTTTTCCTAAGTTGAAGAATTTTTTTAAAAATATTCTCAAAACTTCATTCCGTTGACTCTTTTATAGAGCTTGAGACAATCTTTCATTTAAAACAAATTTGAACAAAATCCGATAATTTTAACCCGTGTCGCCCTTCGATCAATGTTTTAGACTTTTGAAAATTTCCACCAAAATTTTGGATTTTTGAAAATGAAAAAATAAAAAAATATATATGGGGGTTTTCGTGTCAACTGACACAACTTTTGAAACCGATGTCTACCAAGGTTAGTACTATTGGATAGTAGTTCAGACACAATTTTTCAACGAGATCGGTCAAGAACTCTCTGAGTTAGAGGGGGTCGAAATTTGACATTTTGGCCAAAGAGGTGTTGATTCTCATCCATGTAACTTTTTACCTATTGTTTTTAGCAAAATGTGTCCCAAAGAGTTTGGATAGCTATTTCTTCAGTCTTTCGAAAAAAAAATATAAAAAAATAAAAAAAAAAAATTTAGATTTTTTTTCTTAAAAATCCAAAACTTTTTTGACTTTTTCCTTAAATTGGGCCCTTTTTTTTTTTTGATTCAAAAGAAAGCTTAGGTGATTTCCTTTAAGAGCTGTGGGGTCGTTAAGTGGGATGCGAGTATGAAAAATTTTTTTTTTAACTTTGGAACACAAAAAATGGTTCTGCAATTTGCACTATTAGGCGTGGGATAGCTAACCAGTTTTCGATTTCGATCCGCGATACCCTCTATTTTTTTAGGTTCGAAAAAGAAAGTACGAGCCAAAAAATGGGGGCGGTGGGGAGGGGCCATATGGCCCCTCATTGGGGTCAAAGTTGGGCGTAAAGAGGTAAAAATCCCCAAAAAGCCCCAAAACTCCCTAGAAACGCCCCTGGAGGGGTGCAATGTGAGACCGACCTCCAATAATTTTCTGCCCCCAACATTTTTCTTGACCACATACCTTACCCCTATTTCCACTTCCTAAGGGGGCTCCCATACAAAACATTTAAAAAAAATTTAATCCTACCATTCTAACTTACCCTAAAGTGCCCCTAGTGGGGCCAAATGTATGACCGACCTCCATTATTTTATTAATTCCAACATTTTTTGCAAACATACCTACAATGTATCTTTAACCCTTAAGGTGGTCCCCATACATTTCTTTTAATTTTTATAAATTTGTTTTATTAAACCAGCTCCTACCGCCCCTACCGTGCCTCCTAGAGAGGCAAAAATTACGACCAACCCGCATTATTTTTTAGTTACCAACATTTTGTCCGAACATCATAACACCCTATCTCCACTCCTTAAGGGGCTCCCATACATTATAAAAACATGTATTTTTAAAAACTAATAAAAAAATAAAAAAAAATGTATGGGGACCTCCTTAAGAGTTGAAAATAAAGGGTAGGTATATTCAAAGAAAATGTTGGAGTTGAAAAAATATTGGGGGTTGGTCATACATTTTACATCTCTAGGGGCACCCTATGGACAGTTAGAGCGGTAGGAGCAAATTTTATAAAAATGTAATTTTGTATGGGAGCCCCCTTAGGAAGTGGAAATAGGGGTAAGGTATGTTCAAGAAAAATGTTGGGGGAAGATTTTAGAAAAATTCAAATACTCTGAGACATTTTTTTTAATTTTCAGAATCTCAGACATTTTTGTATAGAACAAATTCTCAGAATCAGACACAGTTTTCCATAGAAAAAATTATCAGAACCTTAGACACTTTTTGCATTAAAAAAATTCTCAGAATCTGAGACATTTTTTCTACAGAAAAATTCTTAGAATCTGAGACATTTTTTCTATAGAAAAATTCTCAGAATGTGAGACGTTTTTTCTATTAAAAAAAATTCCCAGAATCTGAGACATTTTTTTATAGAAATATTCTCAAAATCTGAGACAATTTTTTTCTATAAAAAAATGTCTCAGATTCTAAAAAGTTTTCTATAGAAAAAATTTCTTAGATTTTGAGAATTTTTCTATGGAAAAAATGTCTTAGATTCTAACAATTTTTCTATAGAAAAATGTCTCAGATACTAAGAATTTTTCTATAAAAAATTTCTCAGATTCTAAGAATTTTTCTATAGAAAAAATGTATCAGATTCTGAGAATTTTTTATAGAAAAAATATCTTAGATTTTGAGACATTTTTTCCATAGAAAAAATGCCTCAGATTCTAGGAATTTTTCTATTTCATATTCAGAATATGAAACATTTTTTCTATAGAAAATATATATAGAAATTTTCAGACATTTTTTTATAGAAAAATTCTCAGAATCTGAGAAATTTTTTTTCGAAAAATTCTCAGAATCTGAGACATTTTTTTATAGAAAAATTCTCATAATCTGAAACATTTTTTCTATAGAAAAACTTTCAGAATCTGAGACATTTTTTTTATAGAAAAGGTCTCAGAGTCTGAGATATTTTTCCTATAGAATAATTTTAAGAATCTGATACATTTTTTCTATAGAAAAATTTTTAAAATCTGAGACAGTTTTTGTATCGAAAAATTCTCAGAAGCTGAGAAAGTTGTTCTTAAGAAAAATTTTCAGAATCCAAAACATTTTTGAATATTAAAATTCGTAGAACCTGTCACTTTCTTTGTAAAGAAAAATTCTCAAAATCAGGAAGATTTTGTGATTCTGGAAAATTTTAAAATCTGAGAAATTTTTTCTAAGACATTTTGTTTTAAGATACATGAGTTCACAGAATCTTAAACATTTCCGCTAAGAAAAATTCTTAAAATCTGAGACACATGTTTTTTCTAAAAACAATTTGAAAGATAGTTGCTGTACTTACCGATAAGTTGTATAATTGGCAAATAGTTTCCTTAAATATCACGAGATAATTTCCTTTGTTAATATTTGTTTTTGGTTTATTTTCGCTTAGACTTTGTAAATACCAAAATGCATATATTGCATTTGAACGCAGGACATACCCAACAAACATCAATTCCAGCCTTTGAAAAAAATTACTAACTGGCACTGAATATCAAGGGTGTTTTTCAAATTGTTTTCAGTGACAAAAATTCAAACATTTAAACTAAATTTGAAACATGTTGGAAATATTTGTTTTTTCCTATACTATTAATTCTTTTCAAAAAAATATAAACATCAAATTGATTTGCCATGTTTCTCAAACCTAATATCGAACATTGATTATGGGTGGAAATAATTTTGTTTTTAAATGTTGTTCAATTTCGGATTTCAAATTGTCAGAAAACTTAAAATTTTGTTTTAATAATTAAGAAGAAAAATGTAAAAATTTTATGCATTTTTATGCATTTGTGCCAATTAATTGAATGCTATAAGTATAAAAACTTGCATAAACGTTTAAAAAGTAAGTACACATGAGTTTATGAAAAAAAGTTATACATTTAATAACGTCTTTTCTTTTCTTTAAAGATTTCGAATTTTAAAGAGCAGACGGCTGAAGAAGAAGACCTGGAAGGAGACGACCTCAAAAATGGCATTCGATGTATTTTTTTTTATTAACAATTCGTATTTACAGTTTTTTAATAAAAAATAGTATTGAGGTTCATTTGAAAAATAATGATAAATTAACATTATAAATAAGGCTGAGATTTCTTTGAAAACTACACTAAAATTCAATTAGATAGTAAGCATATACATTGGAGAAACAATATACATTCAAAAAATCTCAAACTATATATCAAATCTAAATAAACTTGAAAATTTTACTTGAGAACTAACATGCCGTTTTCTTTGAGAATGCTATTGTTTTCACGTTGAGAACTATGTTATTTTCAACTGGTTTTCAAGGCTAAGGTTTAAATTTTAAACTTGGTATCAATATAATATTTAATGTATTTCAAAGGTAAATGTTTGTTGGGTATATTTTAATTTTCCCGTTACTTTAAATACTTTAATTTTCATGTTTTTGTTATTTTTTTCGCGTTGTTTCATTTTTGTTGCTGAATGCTGAAAATTTTTCTGTATTTATTTTAATTTTTATTTGACAATTTTAATTTTGTTTTTTTTTAGTTACACATTTAATGTTCAATTTTGGAATATTAAACACAAAATGCTTACTATACATATTAAATGTTTTATTTTAAACATCTTGTGTGTAATTTTCTACGAATAAATTTATCAACACACAAAATACTACATAAAGTGTTTAATTTTCGAATTTTTGTGTGCAAATTAGATTTTTAAACACTTTGTGCTCAATATTAGGCGTTGTGTGTTATTTTACATAGAAATTTACCCACTTTATAGCAGTAATTTTGACAAGTGCTTTTGATACATTCGAACGAACAAGTATTTTTTTTTTTTTAATTTTCTTTAGATTTTATAGGGAAAATTTAAATGCAGTGTAACTTTTTTGTTAATTAATATAAGACCATACTTCCAAAGCAAGAATTTATTGATTTTTTTAGTACTATTATTTAATGGAAAAATAAAGATCATTTAGGTGGGTAAAAAGCTGAGAAACTAACACTTATAACACGAAGATGACCTCAGAGGTCAAAACCAGATATGGGTCAAATTTAGTACTCGCTGAGGACTTTCTAACAAAATTTTTTTTTACAACGATCGGACATCAAATGACAAAGCTATGAACCAAAAACGATTTCGGCGGTACCAAATCGCGACCTAAAAATCTAATATTTTGGCTATGGAACTTTTTCGAGGTAAGCTTTAAAATAAAGCCCGCATAATGGGAACTTTTTTTTTCTCCTTTATGGTCGACCCAGTCTATAGTACATGTTATCACAAAACTTAGCATTACTTATTCATTATCTAATCGATTTTTATATTTTTTGATGTTATGGAAAGCTAATTTACCATACCTTATTACAAAAATAAAAGGAAAATATTTTAATGAGTCACGATCAATACAGAGTGAAAAGAAAGTGAACATTTCTTTAAAAAAATATGTTTTTTCAACTTAAGGGACTGTAGTTCCACCAATTTTAAACCGTTTGTAAAAAAACTAACCTGAATTTTCATATTAGAACCCCTGCATATTTTTTTTTTGACTTTTGTAGCACAGTGTTATAGTCAGTAACGACCAACTATATAATAACCAACAGCAGTGTTTTCTGGAAAATAGATTCCGGAAAACACTGGACCGATTTGTTCTATCTTTGGTTGATCTTTAATTAGTGCAGAAATCCCAAAAAACTAAATTTGAACGAAATTGACTTTTTTTTGTTTAATAGACCGATTTAACTGAATATCGGTAAATATTATTATAAATGAGAAGTGAGTCCTAAAATTATCTTACAATAATCATATTTGATATGACTACCAGAGAACACGTTTAACACCTACCCAGCAAAAACATGGTAATGAGTTGTGAAAAGTAATCATTACCAAGTACATTATTTATAATGAGTACCCATTACCATTAACATAACTTTAAGCCCAAAAGTAATTACTTCTAAGTAATATGTTATAAAAGCACATCTAACTAATAATATACCCTTGCACATGCAGTTTTTAACCTTTACAATTGAATTAACTTTAAAAGTACTTAAAAACATAATAAAAATTAATCAATTTTTAAGTTTTAGTAAAAACAAGTTAAATTTTAAATGTTTTAATTAAATAATTATTTTACTTCTTATTGGTAATGGGGTTTTACTCCTTATTAGTAATCCGAGTCAGTAACTACTTATTTATCTCCATACTCTTCACTAGTTATTTTTGTCTCACGCCCTTGTTAAAATAATTAGTGTTTCATTCAATAAGTAACTACTTATTAAGATCTGTTTCGGATTACAAAACCCATTACTAGTAATGCCAATTTTTGCTGGATACAAACAAAACTTTTAACAAATAATAAATTTTAAGAGATTTTTGTCAATATCATCAGAGTGGTTTGCATGGGGGCTACAATAACAACTGGTTCAATTCCTTTGAAATTTCGAACGATGATTTGTATATACAAAATACGTTCACCTGCTACATTTTGAATTGATACCTATTAAAATACGGGAAATAGAGTCATTTAAGCCAAATCTAAAGGGGTCGTTTTTTAGAGGGCTAGGTCAACACAAAGGCCGAGTTTTCGCAATACCAATATGGTTTATCCTTGGGCTAAAAGAAGCTAAGCCTTCACATTTCAGTCAAATTTATTGATAATGCGATCTGTATTGTGATTAGAACGTTTACAGGGACAAACGTTAGCATTCCATACAAGTTTTCAAAAAAAAATTATAAGAGTCGTAAAATATCTGGTTCCTGTTGTTGCTACTGAACAAATATTTAAATTAAGAATGTGTAAAGTTGATGTCTCATACGAGAGTATGTTATGTCGTATAATGCATACGTTAAAGTGATGAAGTGCGAAGAAAATTTAACAATTTAACACATTTTCATTTACACATCCAAACAACTTTTTATATGCATTCAACACCGTAGAGGTATATCGTCATTTTATGCAACACATTTTGCTGCTCGTACACCTTCATGTTTAGTTAGTTAAATGAATGCATGATTCATGTCTAAACTAAACTATCGTAAACACTCAGCTTCATATTCTTTCGTCTATCTTAATACTTTTTTTTTTTTTGTAGTTTAGTTTTTATTTTTACTACCAAATGTAAAGGAATATTATTTTACGAGTTAAATAGTTGTTTGTGTTGTTCGGTCTGGGATGTACAAGAGTATATATTTAGTGGAGATTTTTCTGTAAACAAATGATGGTTTAAGTTGAAGCTAATAATGTTGTTTTTAATAGTAGTTGAAGAGGGGGAAAGCTAATGACATTTTAATTTTTAACAAATTTGACTTTTATGAAGTAAAATTTTTCTTATTAAAATTTGGATTGCTTTTCTTAATATAAATTGCGCATTTTTGAATAACAATTGAGTTTTTCTGACAATGTATTGTGCTTTTCTGAATTTTAACTGGTCTATCTGAAATTCAATTATGCTTTTCTAAGTTTACATTAAAAAGTATGTATTATCTACTTTATTGTAAAACAACTAAGCGAATGAGTGATATTCTGTATTCTAAAATTTAAAAATTACTCATACGTGTCGTAAAACGAGACCCATCCAGATAGAAGCAGGCGAACACATTTAAAGGGGCATCCTAAATAAATAGGCATTTAAAAAACTTTTCGATTCATATCATATGTGGGGCAAAACGCGTCAAAGGTCCACACCAAAAAACAAATGTTGTCCAATTTAAGTATAATTTTGGTAAAATAGTAGGTTAATGATAGGTATTCTAAATTACAAATATAAAATTTTTTGATGAAATATTGGCAGAGTTACAGGGTTGCAAAGTTTTGATGTTTTTGAAAAGAACATATTTTGGTGAATTTTAATTAACATTTTGATGAAACAAAAATTATAATTTAAAAAACGACTTTTAAAGTATTTTTGACGGCCTTTAAAATGGCATTTGTGTTTTTTTTGAAAAAAATAAATTTGACCTTAAAATTCAAGGTCAAAATATTTAATTGTAATTATCTTATAAGGGTCGCACTTTTAGATTTTTTTCACTAAGCCCACAGGAAGGGTTGATATTTTTTTTAATTTCGGTTTTTTAAAAAAAAAATGGTATGTATGATACTTTATGAGAAATCAATTTTTTTACGAGTACATAACACCCAAACTGTACTGATTTCTTTATTTTTTATGCGTGCAACGTTTGTTGTGTGTGTTTACAACGCACACTTTATCTAAGCATTGATTTTTGTTGTTGTTATTATATGCAGATTAAATCGATTTCAGTACAATTTGAGTGTTATATACTCCTAAAAAATTGATTTCTCATAAAGTATCATACATACCATTTTTTTAAAAAAAACCGAAATTAAAAAAAATGTCAAGCTTTCTAATGGGCTTAGTGAAAAAAATTTAAAAGTGCGACCCTTATAAGATAATTACAATTTAATAATTTGACCTTGAATTTTTAGGTCAAATTTATTTTTTTCAAAAAAAACACAAATGCCATTTTAAAGGCCATCAAAAATACTTTAAAATTAGTTTTTTAAATTATAATTTTTGTTTCATCAAAGTGTTAATTAAAATTCACCAAAATATATTCTTTTCAAAAACATCAAAATTTCCCAACCCTGTAACTCTGCCAATATTTCATCAAAAAATTTTATATTTGTAATTTATACTACCTATCATTAACCTAATATTTTGCCAAAATTATACTTGAATCGGACAACATTTGTTTTTTGGTGTGGACCGTTGACGCGTTTTGCCCCATGTTCATATGAAAGAAATATGAAAATAAATATGAAAAGCAATTCCAAAACAAAAAAATCCAAAAAACCAAAAGAATACAACTCATTTCTCCCTTTTAACCGACAAGATGTCACCTAAAAAACAGATAAATCTTATATTCTGGTGCTATATAACATATACAAATTTCAGAAAAATCAAAGTGTAAGCTATGGAAGAACTTTCTTGTTAGATTTTTCCTTGAAATTATTAGAAAGTTTGTACATCACCGTCTTTAACATTAATAGATTTTAAACACGAAAAGACTGGCAAAAGTCTAAAATACCACAATAACAACATAAGTCTCGCAATACATGTGCAGATGCAGAAGTAGTGGCAGTAGTTGAAGCAACACTAAAATGCCACTCAACAAACCTAACGATGTGTTGCACTTTCAATAAATTATTCAATATCAAATAAAATTGAACTTCCTTCTTTTTTGCTGTTGCTAATGCTGCCGTTAATATTGTTGTATTCTCTAACACATAATACAGCCACTAATACTTGCTACTGCTAATATTATTCTTTTATTTTGTTTTTTTTTTTTCTATTTTATTCTATGAACAAATGTTATTTTTCCGTTTATTTACTTGCATTTTTTTTCTATTTATTCCCTGTACCACTTTGTATATTTATTTCTATTTATTTGAACCCTACCTATGGTAATGTAGCATAGTTGTGGGCTGATATATTTTGCAACTCTTGGAGAAATACAGAATGTTGGTTGCTTAGCATGCTTACGATCCTTAAAATAGTCAATTAATCAAAAATGCTTCTACTATGAGACTTTTTGAATGCCACTATAATCCCAACCAGAGTTATGGATAAATAGAACTTCAAGTAAAAAACACTCCACGAATTATTACACAGACAGATCGAAGCTACAGAAACAAAAGAGCTTTGGAGTCTACTCGGGGACGCTTTAACTGAGCCTAAAGTGTATCATTTTTTTTTGAGTGTAAAATTTTTTTCGAGTTTTTTTTAGTGTAAAAATATTTTTGAGTGACAAAAATACGCTTTAAAGAATTTTTGTGACTTTTCAATGTTTTAAAAGCTTGTTTAACTGCCCAAAAAAAAAATTCAGAACCGATTCTGACAATACTTGTTCTAGAACAGATTCCTCGGTAATCATACACTATTACACTTTAATTATTCAGAACAAGTTAAGTGAAAATTATTGTGAAACATGTTCTCTGCAATCAAAGTTTCATTACATTTTGGTTCTCAGGAATTGAAAAAAAATTATGTATGAGTCACAAAAATATAAAATTAAAATCATTTCTTTTTTTGCTAACCAAGAAAAAACTGAAATTTCTGTTAAAACAAGAAAATACAAGTAAATTACAAAATTGTTATGAATTTTAAAATTCAAATGCGATTTTTTCGAAAAAAAACGACGAACGCGTGTCTGAACACAGAAAAAAAATTTTCATACTGGGCATGATTTTCTACATAAACTGTATAAATTCTACATGACTTTTTTTCCCAGAACTTGTTCATACAGTTTATGAATTTGTACATACTGAGAATTAACAAAATATTGATGATATTTTGGTACATTTTGATTTATTTCTTCACTGAAACATTAATATACAGTAGTTCGATAAAATTTCGTGGTTTTTCACCTACATTTGGAGGGTTTTCTGAATAAAACAACAATTTCTTGATTTTTCAACTGTTCTATTTAATACGCACATAATTACATGAAATAGTATATTGCAAATAAATATCATGATTCAGCATACCTGTTACACACTCTCCATCAATATTTCGTGGCAGAAATTTTAAAATTTTAGCGAAATTGGTTGCGATTTTGTTGAACAAGATAACTAACATCATTTGTTGAAATATCCAAAAAGAATGAATTTCTGGAAAGAAATTTAGAAGATTTATAAATTAAAGTATACATGAATTAGTGTAACTAGGTTGTACATACCATTTAACGGTGGAAAAACGGCGATCTTTCTTGATTAATAATTTCCACAACAAAAGAAAATTTTTTGACTTTTATTTTTTTTTTTTCAAATAATTGTTGTTTGAATTATTTTTGGAAAAAAAACAGTAGGTTCATAAATAGTATGAATTTTTTAATAAATAGTTTGAATTGATTTTAAAGATATGTGTTCATACTATTTATGAACAAAATTTGTTCTGTGAATTTTTTTGTGTGGATGGAAAAACATCTAAACTTAAAAAAAAAAAAAATTTAAAAAAAAGTGGCCGGATTTTTGATAAATTGACTTTTTTAAAAAATGGAAAATTTCAGAACGGGTTCTGAAAATTTTCGAAAAAAAAAATTTTTAATCGATAGCCCATACAAAACTATAAAAGAATGTAAATTTTTGAGATTGTGGTGCATTCCGTTTTAATGTGATAATTATTTAATCAAGGCAACTCGCCACAAATTTTACCATTTTTCCAATATTTGACCACGCCTTCTAAGCCAAGTTTTTGAAAATTAGAAAAACCAAAAACGCAATTTTCTTAGTTCCATATAGGGCTATCCAAAAAACCTATTCAGAAATTTACGGGACACATGTTTTTCTGTAGCGGGACATTTGGTGTGGAATGCCTCATACTATTATTGTGAAAAGTTTATTTGGAATGACAAAAATATAAAAACAATAAAGACAGTATTGAAAACTAAATACAAAACAAAACTAGATTCTATACTCAATATTTCAATACAGTATAACACAACAAGTGGTAACTTATACACATAACACAGATAAATCTTCTAACATCAATACTTTCCCTTGTTATGATAATTAGTTAACACTTGAAATTCCCAGTTGATTAATTAAATATTTTAATCTTAAGGGTTGTAACGGCTTCGTCATTATATCAGCTAATTGATCTTGAGTTGAAATTCTCTGAATATCAAGTTCCTTCTCCGAAACTTTTTCACGAACAAAAAAGTGCTTTAAAGCAATATGCTTCGTTCTGCGATGGAATTCGGGATTCTGAGCTAATCTTATTGCTGCATTATTATCCACTTGTAACACTGGAATTTCTTTAAAACCAATTAATTCTGAATATAACCTTTTTAACCACATGATTTCTTTTGTAGCTTCTGAAGCGGCAACTATTTCGGCTTCTGTTGTAGATGTCGCCACTATTGGTTGTCTTTGACTCATCCACGATATTACTGCTCCAGCATACTTAATTACGATACCAGAAGTTGATCTTCCTGTTTTGATACAACCTCCAAAGTCAGCATCACTGTAGCATTCGAACTTAAGATTATCATCAGATTTGTATACTATACCATAATCTTTTGTACCAGATATGTAACGAAATGTTCTTTTGACTCTGATGATATCTTCTTTTGTAGGATTTTCTAAAGTTCTCGACAAGTACCCAATACTAAATGCTAAGTCTGGTCTAGTACCAAGCATTAAGTACATTATTGCTCCCACTGCTTGTCGATAGGGAAATTTGGAAACATCCTCAGCTTTCCCTGTTTTTGAGCTTTCAGTATCTTTTATCATTGGCGTTGAAACAGGTCGGCAATCTTGAAAGTTAAACCTCTCCAAAATCTTACGAACATAAGCACCTTGAGTTATTTTGATTGCACCTTGTTCCTTCTTTATTTCCAAACCCAAAAAATAACTTGCATCTTTTGCTATAATTTTAAATTCTGATCTTAATTCTTTCAAAAATGTTTTAAGATCATTAGTGTCAGTTCCGGCAATAAGGCCATCATCTACGTATAAAACCAAGATTATTTTCTTTCCATTTTTAATTCTGATGAAAAGACACGGATCAGATTCACTAACTTTAAAACCAATTTTCATTAAGTAGTTCACAAGGCGTTTATTCCAACAACGAGGTGCTTGCTTTAGGCCATATAAACTTTTCTTCAATTTGCACACTCGTTTTGAACCATCATTAAAGCCTTCGGGCTGCTTCATGAAAATTTCTTCTTCTAATTCTCCATATAAAAATGCTGTTGCAACATCAAACTGAGACAAGTGCATGTTGTTACTAGCTGCTATGCTTAAAACAGCACGTATTGTTCCCAATTTTGCCACAGGACTAAACGTTTCTTTGTAGTCTATACCTTCTCTTTGTTTAAAACCTTTTATAACTAACCTGGCTTTAAATTTATCAACGGTACCATCGGGATTCGTCTTCACACGATACACCCACTTCGACGGCAAAGCTTTGGCTCCTCTAAGTAGTTCAGACATCTCCCAAGTTTTATTTTCTTTTAACGAATTTATTTCGGAGTCCATAGCCATCTTCCACTGATTACTCTCATTACCATTAATTGCTTCAGTGTATGTCATAGGAGTATCAATTTTATTTATAAAACTTTGTGCTTCCATAACAAAATCATCATACTTAGAATTTGATAACAAAGTACGATCTCTTAACCTCTTAACTAATGGCAACTCTTCATCAAATGTTGTTTCTTCTCTAGGACGTTTATTACTTACAACTTTTCCAGCATTTTCACCATCATCAGAAATTGTTATTTCTTCATCTACTTGTTGTTCTTCACCAATAGCATCACTAAACTGATCTTCATTTAGCTGTTGTTCTTCACTTATATCATCAATTGTTGCTTCTTCTTCATATTCATCTGTTGTTGCTTCTTCATAATCATCGATTGTTGCTTCTTCTTCATAATCATCTATTGTTGCTTCTTCTTCATAATCATCTATTGTTGCTTCTTCTTCATAATCATCTTCTATAGCTGGCCTGTGATAATCTTCAAATCTTAGCTTAACTTCATCATTTGGATTATCATCGTTGTAATCATCTTCTTTGTTGATATCAGCCACGCACGATTTTGTTTTCTCAACAAATTTTACATCTCGAGATACTATCAGATTACGTTCTTTTCTATTATACACACGATAGCGTTCATCATTATCATACCCAACTAGGTAACCCTTTATAGCTTTAGAATCCATCTTCTTTCTCTTTTGGCTAGGTATATGGACATAACATTCACTGGCTATTATCCTCAGATGATGTATTCTAGGCTTCTTTCCCAACCACATCTCATAAGGGCTTTTACCTTCAACAGACGATTTTCCAGTTCTATAAAGCACATATATGGCTGTTGTAACGAATTCAGCCCATATAGCATCTGGAAACTTTACATCGCTATTAGAGAACTTAAATGTACGAGCCATCTCAACTACAGTGCGGTTTTCACGCTCACTAGCACCATTTTGTTGAGGCGTGTATGGTGCTGTTAACCTCTGAGTAACACCATACTTCTTTAGTATCATCTTAACATCATGATTGTCAAACTCACCACCGTTATCGCTTAATAATTCTTTAATCGGATAACCTTGAGTTTTTGCTTTATTTAAAACATCTATTAGACAATCTTTTACATCGGATTTGTGTTTAATTGTAAAACCAAAACGATACTTGGTATACGCATCTTTAAAAATTACTAAGTATTTCTTCTTACCAAACGATTCACTGAATGGACCACAAACATCAGTTGTCATGAGTTCACCTGGACTTTTTGCTTTGACTCTATGACCAAACGGCAAACGATGAGCCTTACCATAGATACACGGCTCACAAATAGTCTTATCATCCTTCGCATTTATACCCATATCTGACTTGAGCATCTTCTGAATGTGACGTTTGTCTTGATGACCCCATCGTTCATGATAAAGTTGCAATATATCGGAATCTTGAACTTCATTGACCTGTGCATGGGCTTCTTGCGCCACAGGTGTAAAATTAGCCTTATATAATGAACCATTTACTGACCTTGATCCACATATGATTTCTTCACCATCAACAACAAGCTTGCATCTTGTAGTTGTTGAAATAAATTTACTATTTTGTAGCTTATCCTGAGCAGCAAGCACTGAGAACAGATTCCTTGATATGTTAGGAACATACCAGACATCTGTCAAATTCATAATTTCGACCTTCTTGTTGCATCTTGATTCTATTTCTATTGTACCTTTACCAACTGCTATAAGTTCTTCTTTACCAGCAGCTTTGATGAAACTTGGATTTGAAAATGACTCAAAATCTTTAAAATATTCTTTGTTGTTTGTCACATGACGTGTTGCTCCATTATCAATCCACCACCCAGCGGCATCGGCATCTTGAACCGCATTGACTTCCTCACAAAATAGTGGTAAACATCTTTGAACAGCTTTAGCTTCATTAATTTGTTTGCTTGGCTTACCATCAGCTGCCCATTTTCTGCAGTCTCGAACCCAATGTCCTTTCTTTTTGCAGTAATTACAAACATCACTATTCTTCTTTAATTGATTGTTTGAATTTTCAAATTTCTTATCTTTTCTTCTTACCATCAGCGCCTCTTGATTTTGATCTTCACTTTTCATAAAATTCCGTTGATACATCGATAGTTGAATGGATAATTCTTCAAACGTTTTCTCTTCATTTTTGCTCATCATCATCCAGCTTGATTTAAAATTTTCAAAATTGGATGGCAAAATGTGTAGAATCTTTCCCACTAACAATAAATCTGGCAACTCATTTAATTGCTTTGCCTTCAGACCATTGTTGAACTCAAGCCACAAACTTTTTAATTTGGCGATGTGCATTGTAACATCTTCACTATCATTCCATTGGAATGAGAAAAAATCTGCACATATTTTAAATACCTGATCTTTAGCTGTAGCTTCAAAAAGATTCTTGAGGGCATCCCACACATCTGCAGCAGTTTCTTTATCCATTACTTTTTGGTATATGTCGTCACAAATCGCACTACACAACACAGACTTTGCATAACTGTTTGCTTTTCTGTACAAATCATTTTCTTCTTTAAATGCTTTCCTTTGATCTGCGGTAGCTGTGGCATCTAGAGGTAATGGCTTATGCAATTTTCTGTCAATAGCATCCAACGCACCTTCATGATAGTCCAACAGGTCCCTTATCTTACGCTTCCAAATAGGCCAATCTATTTCACCTTTGAGTGTCTTGATGTTTTTAGCAAAATCCATTTTTTCTTGACGGTTTTCTTGATTATTTTCTTGATGTGTTTCTTGATGATTTTCTTGAATATCTTGAGTCTTGATTGTCCTTGACAAAATTCTTAATCTATTCCTTAGATATTTTCTTGAAAATTTTCCTTATTTTGATTTGAAAAACAAATTTTCTTTTCAAACTTCAAAAAATAAAAATAATTTTCCAAGAGCTTCCTGGGCTCATAACCTATTATTGTGAAAAGTTTATTTGGAATGACAAAAATATAAAAACAATAAAGACAGTATTGAAAACTAAATACAAAACAAAACTAGATTCTATACTCAATATTTCAATACAGTATAACACAACAAGTGGTAACTTATACACATAACACAGATAAATCTTCTAACATCAATACATACGTGTGTTAAAAACTGTGAATACTTCGTGTCAAATATGATTGTATTTATCTTTGATTAATAAATTAATACAATTCAAAATATTTCTTCTAATTCTCATTTCAGTTCCAAATTTTACTTCTAGAACCGATTCCGAAGAACAAAAATATGTTCTAATTTTGCTGACAAACACCTGTTGATATTGGAACAATCCCTATGAAAAAAGAATCGTGTTGCACACGAATTAGAACAGGTTCTAAAGAAGTATAAGTCGTTCCACAATCGGTTCTTTGCAACCGAAAATTTTGCTGGGACACATGAATTTAAGGTGAAATCAACCAATCGGAAGTTCACGGTTTTGCTCATAACTTTTAAACCACTGAACCGATTTTGCTGAAATACAATACCAACTTAATTTTCGAAAAATCCTTGCCGAAATTCACTCTTTTATTTATAAATTTTGAACTACCAGACTGATTTTGTTTAAATGCAATATCAAACTTAATCTTCAACCTTTAGACCAAAACTACAACCGCCAAAGATCGGTGGGGCGGTGTCTCGAATTAAATGTTTGTTGTTTTTGTTTATTATTTCATTTTCCCATTTGTATGCATGACAAATTCACACCTATTGCGAACAATTTCTTTATTCTACTTTTTTGTTTCGAGTTACGTAAATTAAAAACAATTCCACAGTTGAAAGCCGTCCGACTACCCGACCGATTTGAACTTATCTTAATCAAAAGTAGACTATTGTCGCTCCGAAGAAGAAATATGTCGATGATTTTAGCTTTCATTACCGGTAACACGTTCAATCAGTAAAAGTGCTATTAAATAACTTATACCGGAGCTAAATGGATGGAGTTTGAAACTATTGAACGTTATATCTACCGGCACTGATTCATTGGAATCTGGACAGCTTCATGAACTCTTTGATTAATCGGTCATAAAATCGAAATATCTTAGGAGTTTCGTGATGTATGTAAAGAATGATTTAGCCCATTACGTCACATTTGAGACAGCCAAATTTTTCTCAAACTCCTGGAAAAAGTGTGAAGACTTCCAGCAAGTACTGCAGATATTACGTAATTTATATGTTGTCGACGACGCTGCCGAAAGAGGCGTATAGTTAATAGAGGATTAAAAAACGTGGCTTCATTCTCATAATTTGATTCACATTTTTGTAGTTTTAACATTTTCCAGTTATAAAAACATGAATTTTTAAAAAATTGCAAAAAAATAAAAATTTTGTATGAGGGTTGGAAATATAGAGTAGGTTTATTTTGAGAAAATTTTGGGGATGAAAAAATATTGGGGGTAGGTCATATATTTTACTCCTCTAGGGGCACCCTTTGAACAGTTAGAGCGGTGAAAGCAAATTGTATAGAAATGTTATTTTGTATAGGAGCTCCCTTATGGAGTGGAGATAGGGTCTAGGTATGTTCGGAAAAAATGTTTGAGGGTAAAAAAATTGGGGTTGGTTTGAATTTTTATCATGTCTAATTAAGGAGGCACGATACAGGCGTTAGAAGCTAGTTTAGAAAGTGAAGATGATGTTTATGTGTATTCAGAAAAAAAATGGGGGTCGGTCATTAATTTCACCCCACCAGGGGTGACTCAAGAATCGCTATGGGACTTTTTGTGGATTATTAACCCTTAACGCCCAACTCTGTCCCCAATAAGGAGCCATAAAACCCCACTCATTAATTTTTTTACGAACCTAACAAAATTGGGGGGTATAACTTAACGAAAACACGTGCATTATCCCACCCTAATGTGTATCGAGTTTGCACAATCAGCATTTTTAAGCTTATGCCCGTCAGCATTGGAATTGAAAAAATTCCTCCACTGCACTATAGGAAATTTTACCCTTTTTTTGGCCAAAATTATTTACAGCCAAACGGCTGGACCGATTTGACTGATTTTTTTTATTTGACTTTTGGAAGACTCTTTAGAGGGAGGGAGTGACTCTTAAAGGTTTTCATACACTCAAAAAAAAAAATTAGTAAAGTTACCTAAAAAATTACCTAATAATTAGTTCCAAACAGGGTTCCCGGGTTATAAGTTGCCGCATCTAAGATTTTTTATATCCTTGATAGATTATATGGTTTTCTAAACTGTTTTAACAATATATTTTTTTTGAGTGTACACTAACTTTCGAAGATAACAGTAGAAATTTATTTTAACAATGTTAAGAAGTGTCAAACAAATCTACTTTTTAATAAGGATTTTATTCAAAAATTTTATTTTTGAGTTCCAAGTCGTCAACTACATTTCAAAATGCCACTACGGGCAGTCGTAGATGAAGCAATAGCTAGGGGCTCAACTTCCCCATTTAGATATTTAGAGATTTCTGCTGTACCTCGTATTTTTGTTCTCGCAGATTTTGACAAAAAAGTTAATTGCGGTCGCCCAGGTTTCGATTTAGTGGAGGCAGGCTGCGTTTCAAGTTTTCTAAGCCAAGTATTGCCTTTAAGCCAAACAGCATGCTGTCTTTCAAAAACTTTCAAACTCCTACAACTTTTAATCCTTTTCATATTTATATTTGAACAAAATATTCTTAATTCCTCCTTTATATATTGTTTAAAGTTTTCGAAACATTCACTCTCAGCAATGTATGAAAAGAAATGGTCAGAAATAGCGGCTCCTTATCCACCTCTGCTTTATTTCTCTCGCCATGTATTAAATAACTCTGAATTTGGCACTCAGTAGTCACCTGGAAAAATGGGTATAAAAAAAAAGTTTGCACATATCCGACCTTGAAATTTTTTAAATTCGGAAGGTAATTGATTGTCCTAGAGAACTTTTATGGTTTTATAGCTAACATATGCTATCATTTTTTTTAAAGTCAAAATAAAATTCCAATTCATACTTCAATAAGTTCATCTTAAGGTCACTTCAATTTTTCCAATAAAATCGATCTAATAGATGAGTTCACCAACATTTCACTATTTATCATTAAAGTACTCACCTTTGACATTATTTTCCATTTTTTAGTTTTTAAAAACTATAAAATCTTAATATAAAAACTTTTGTTAGAAGCTATCACAAAATTCGCTGCTCTCAATCGTTTTTTATAACTAAGTAAGAAATTGCAAGAAAAACTACTGATAAAGTGACACTACATCAATTCTGTCGAAAAATTGAGAAAGAATTGTTTACTTTGTTAAGTTTTTTTTATATTAATGTGAAAAAAAATAATGTTTGCAAAAATTTTAATTTTGATTTTTGGCCAAAAAATGGGTAAAATTTCCTATAGTGCACTGGATTAATGCTTGTTTTCGGGTTCGTTTATGGTGTCCATAATTATACCTGTTGTATGTAAATTTTTGTAAATTATTTATATTTTTTATTTATATTTTTAAAGCATACCTTTAGGTGCGAACAACCCAACCACATAAAGCGTCGTGTTTTAGCGCCATGTTTTGTAAATTAGACACAATTTTAATTTTTATTACCGAATTTAAGGGTAATAATTACAAATGAACTTTAAAATCCAAATAATTACAACGTCTAACAAAATTGAAAAAAAGTCGTTAGATCGAACTGGAAAATATACGTTTTAAACCAGAGACTAAATTTAGTAAAATTGCATTTACAGTTTTCCTTCTCGTGATCCTGCTTTCTTTTAAAAGGACTTTAAAGTTTTAGAGGATTAAATTTTATAAAATATTTTTTTAATATTTGTACTTGGCCTAGGATGCCACTAGTGATAAAAAATTAAAGAGGAGGATCTCCGCTAATTTTCCAATTTTATTATTTTTACATATCAGGAAAAACGAGGTAAGTTACGCCCTTTAAAAAATGTATCCTTCAATATCATTCAAAATTTTTAACAAAATATTTTGATAAGGTTTTCAAATGACCTTATTCACATCTCTTTATCCTGACATGTCAAAATAAAAAAATGTAAACATGAGTTGAGATCCTCCTCTTTAATTTGCCATCACCAGTGTCATCCTAGGACAAGTACAAATATTTCAAAAATATTTTACAAAATGTATCCTTTAAAACTTTGAAGTCGTTTTAAAAGGAAACATGATCACGAAATGAAAAACTATAAATGCAGTTTTACTCCATCTGATCTCTGCTTTCAGACGTACACACAGAAAACGGATTCGTTGTGCCAACCAAATTTAGAACCAACCAAATTATTGTAGTCCAGCCAACTATCACTTTTATCAGTTGTAATTACTAATATTTTCGACTCAGTCAATTGGTATATATATCGAATTTCAGTAAGAGCAATTGAATATATCTGTTGAAGCAACGAAAAATTATAAGATCAAAATGGTTGTTGTGACCAATATAATAGCACCACGACTAAAATATTTTTTTAATGGGGTCCTTCAACCGTAAAATAAAAAGACAAAAAAGTGTTTTTTGTAATATATTTATTAAATAAGTTAATTTTACAAGAAAATATACAAAAGTTGATATTTAATACAATTGAAGGGCTTACTGCAAGAACTTGATAAGCAACATTTTATTTTTTCGTGCTATTCGCCTTCTGATGATGTTCCATTGACAGATTTTTAGCAGAAGTCTTGCTTTATCCCTTCGTACAAGTATATTGAGAATAAAAGTTCTGCGAAAGTTATATTTTCTACATTATCTTTAAAGTTTTAAGGCAAAAACCACCATACAATGAAATGTTGCTTATCGAGTTTTTACAATAAGCCCTTCAATTTTAAAGCATAACTTTTTTATGAAAATTCTCAGAATCTGCGAAAAACGTCTCAGCACTTTAGAATTTTTCTATAGAAAATATATCTTGAATCTAAGACTTTTTCTATAGAAAATATGTACCAGAATCTGCGACTTTTTGTATAGAATCTGAGAATTTTTCTATAGCAAAAATATCTTACAATCTAAAACTTTCTATTTAAAAAATATCTTAGAATCAGGGACTCAGAATCTGAGACTTTTTCCATAGAACAAAAGTATCAGAACCTGAGACTTTTTCTATGGGAAAAACGTGTCAGAATCTGAGAATTATTCTATATCAAAATCATCTTAGAAACTCAGACATCGCAGAATCTGAGTTTTTTTTTTATAAAACAGATTCAAAATCTGAGACTTTTTCTTATAGTAAACCCGTTTCAGAACCGGAGACTTTTTCTACAGAGAAAACAGTATCATAATCTGAGACTTTTTCTAAATAAAAAACGTCTTAGAATATAGAAAAAACTTTCAAAATCTGAGCCTTTTTCTATAAAAAAAACGTCCCAGAATCTGTAGAAAAACATTCTCTGTAAAAAACAAACTACTCAGAGTCTGATACCGTTTTATATAAAAAATGTCTCAAAATCTGAGACCCTTCTATAGAAAAAATGTCTCAGATTTAGAAAGTTTTTTCTATATTCTAAGACGTTTTTTATTTAGAAAAAGTCTCAGATTATGATACGGTTTTCTCTGTAGAAAAAGTCTCCGATTCTGAAATGGGTTTCCTATAAGAAAAAAAAACTGTCTCAGATTCGGAGACAGTTTTTCTATAGAAAAAGTCTAAGATTCTGAGACTGTTTTTCTATAGAAAAAGTCTCAGATTCTGAGACTGTTTTTCTATAGAAAAAGTCTCAGATTCTGAGACTGTTTTTCTATAGAAAAAGTCTCAGATTCTGAGACTGTTTTTCTATAGAAAAAGTCTCAGATTCTGAGACTGTTTTTCTATAGAAAAAGTCTCAGATTCTGAGACAGTTTTTCTATAGCAAAAGTCTCAGATTCTGAGACAGTTTTTCTATAGAAAAAGTCTCAGATTCTGATACAGTTTTTCTATAGAAAAAGTCTCAGATTCTGATACAGTTTTTCTATAGAAAAAGTCTCAGATTCTGATACAGTTTTTCTATAGAAAAAGTCTCAGATTCTGAGACAGTTTTTCTATAGAAAAAGTCTCAGATTCTGAGACAGTTTTTCTATAGAAAAAGTCTCAGATTCTGAGACAGTTTTTCTATAGAAAAAGTCTCAGATTCTGAGACAGTTTTTCTATAGAAAAAGTCTCAGATTCTGAGACAGTTTTTCTATAGAAAAAGTCTCAGATTCTGAGACAGTTTTTCTATAGAAAAAGTCTCAGATTCTGAGACAGTTTTTCTATAGAAAAAGTCTCAGATTCTGAGACAGTTTTTCTATAGAAAAAGTCTCAGATTCTGAGACAGTTTTTCTATAGAAAAAGTCTCAGATTCTGAGACAGTTTTTCTATAGAAAAAGTCTCAGATTCTGAGACAGTTTTTCTATAGAAAAAGTCTCAGATTCTGAGACAGTTTTTCTATAGAAAAAGTCTCAGATTCTGAGACAGTTTTTCTATAGAAAAAGTCTCAGATTCTGAGACAGTTTTTCTATAGAAAAAGTCTCAGATTCTGAGACAGTTTTTCTATAGAAAAAGTCTCAGATTCTGAGACAGTTTTTCTATAGAAAAAGTCTCAGATTCTGAGACAGTTTTTCTATAGAAAAAGTCTCAGATTCTGAGACAGTTTTTCTATAGAAAAAGTCTCAGATTCTGAGACAGTTTTTCTATAGAAAAAGTCTCAGATTCTGAGACAGTTTTTCTATAGAAAAAGTCTCAGATTCTGAGACAGTTTTTCTATAGAAAAAGTCTCAGATTCTGAGACAGTTTTTCTATAGAAAAAGTCTCAGATTCTGAGACAGTTTTTCTATAGAAAAAGTCTCAGATTCTGTGACAGTTTTTCTATAGAAAAAGTCTCAGATTCTGAGACAGTTTTTCTATAGAAAAAGTCTCAGATTCTGAGACAGTTTTTCTATAGAAAAAGTCTCAGATTCTGAGACAGTTTTTCTATAGAAAAAGTCTCAGATTCTGAGACAGTTTTTCTATAGAAAAAGTCTCAGATTCTGAGACAGTTTTTCTATAGAAAAAGTCTCAGATTCTGAGACAGTTTTTCTATAGAAAAAGTCTCAGATTCTGAGACAGTTTTTCTATAGAAAAAGTCTCAGATTCTGAGACAGTTTTTCTATAGAAAAAGTCTCAGATTCTGAGACAGTTTTTCTATAGAAAAAGTCTCAGATTCTGAGACAGTGTTTTTATAAAAAAAGTCTCAGATTCTGAGTCATATTTTCTATTGAAAAACATTTATTTTTCTTTTAAAAATAGCGCAGATTCTAAGACATTTTGTCGAATCCGAGATTTTAGTTCGAAAACTTGCCAGAATACATGGACTTAGCATTCCCTTAATCCTTATAATTACCATAAATTTTTGTAAACAAATTCAAACCCACTAACATTTTGCATCTTCATCCCTCCTTTTCTCTTTTTCTCACTTTTTAATTTCTTCCTTTACTCATAGAAAATTCAATTCATTCTTCCACATTATATACAGGATGATATTTTGGCTTAACCCCATGTTATCCACTTTTGAATATCTGAAAAACAAATTGTTCATTTAACTTAAATCGATCTTTCTAATATTAAAAAAAAACTTTCTGCTTTATTTGTTGATTTCTCCATGTTTGTGCTGTCCTGCTATAACCAGTAATTGCGCGAATTAGACTTTCTTATTTTTTGAACATATCTTTTTTATTAAAACTAATTTAGCAATGTGAAATTTTTAGTTTTTTACATAATTTTTTAATAATTTTAATGAAAGAAATTTTAATATTTTTCTTGACGTTAATCGCAAAAGCCAATTTTATTTACATACGACTAATTAACGATCGTGATATCCAATTTCTGTTTTTTAAATGGTTACTTGTACTAGTAGTTGCAGGAACAGTTTTATTATTTTAATATGCTGTTCATATAACCAATATATGGTTACTAAGACAGTTTTACGATTATATTGATATTTTTTCACTCATTAGTATAGTTTTTCTTCCTTTACTGTAGAAAATGAGTAAGAAGAAATAAATTACGTATTTAATAATATAAATTTGATAATTACAACTCAATCCCAACTACTCCGTTTTCTGTGTGTATATCATCGGGTTCATGTTTAATATTGGCTGTCGGACGGTGTTATATTACGGAGAAAATGTGATAATATACAATTTTACCTACACATTGAGTTGTAAAGTACCTCAGATTGTATGGTTGACAAAAACAATCATTTAATACAGTATCATATGGTCGACCTTACTAGTCTTAAATTTTTCTGGCTTCCTTATTTGTACATATTTGTTTTTATACCCTCCAACCACAGTATGGGGGTATACTCACTTTGTCATTCCGTGTGTAACGCATCGAAATATCGGTCTAGAACCCCATAAAGTATATATATTATTGATCAGTGATCCATTCTAAGACATTCTAGCGATGTCCGTCTGTCCGTCCGTCCGTCCGTCCGTCTGTGGAAGACACGATACAGTCCAAAGTAAAAGAGCTAGACTCCTGAAATTTGGCACGAATATGTCTTATGGTATTGGGCTGGTTAAGTTCAAACATGGGCAAAATCGGATCAGGGGAAAAAAAGTTCCCCTCTTTAGAACTAAACAAACCTCTAAAAAAAAGCCAATTTTTATAGGTTTTTTGTACTTTTGCTTAACAAACGACACATTTTTATGTCAATAGAAGTTTAAAGTCTTGCAGTTGAATCCAGGAAGGTTGTCTCGCACCGACGTTACCCGCCCCCCCCCCCAAAAAAAAAAAAAAAACGCTCCTGTTTTTTTTTTTTTTAACGTGTTGGAGGGTATAAAAGATTCGGCACAGCCGAATTTAACACTCTCACTTGTTTTTTTTTTTTTTGCAACACGAAAAGTAGCATGAAATAAATATCAACGGGAAACATTTTTCTATACATATTTATTTTATTTTTTATTTAGCATTCAACCTCAACCATAATGTCATTTGTATTGGGGTCTTATATTTTTTGTTTTCTTTAAAGGATTATTGCATCTTTTGTATAGTTGCTCGTGCGCGAAATTACATTAAATGTTTTGAATAAACGGTGTTTGGTTGCAAAATACTGCTCATACACAGGCAGACACACAACGACTTTTACACACTCGTTGAATGAATGAATGGCGTTTTCATCAAGTCAAGGGATTTTTAAAGTTAAATGTTTTTCAAGAGCATTTTCTGTTCGTTGGTTGGTGACACTTTTCTTTAAATAAATTATGACTTGAGAATTTGTGTGATGGATTTATGAGACATGATATTTTCATCAGCTTCATTTGTTATTCAATTTATAAGGCTAAAGTGGTTTAAGAGCTTAATTATTTGTAAGTTTTTAAGGGCAACTTCATGATACCTTGTGGTTGTGATGTAATGATTTAATGGTCATGATAGGTGAGATAATTTATCATAATAAGAAGGATTAGTTGAATTACACCGTTCGACAGCCAATATTCAAAATGAACCGTATGCTATACGTCTGGATTTTGAGATCATATAGAGTAAAACCGCATTTACAGTTTTTATGTTCGTGATCCTGTTTCCTTTTAAAATGACTTCAAAGTTTTAGGCTATTTCATTTAATGATGCAAAAAAACAAGGCCATTATTTCGATTTTAAATACCTCCCAAATATTGCTATTTATTTAATTTTTTTCTTTGGAAGTTATTTAAATGTTTAAGTAGGGAGTTAAATCATTTCTCTTTGGACTTATTTCATTGGGGGTTATTTAATTTGGGACTTATTTAATTTAGGACTTATTTTATTTGGGATTTATTTTGCAGTTCCTAGGATTGGCACCTCTGAACTTACACATTATAGTTTTTGTCGTCGCCGCCATCGAGTCTAGTTGTTTTTGTAAATGGGAATCGTCTTAGTGCCAGTTTACAGAAGGCGAACGATACACACGAACGAACATTTTGCATGTGTTTTGTTATTGTAACAATAACAAAATACATGCAAAATTTTCGTTCGTGTGTAGCATTCGCCTTCTGTAAACTGGCCCTTACTTTGTGTGATTGCTTTTCTCAATCTCCAAGGTAAAAAAAAAATCCCAACAACTTTAACAACAACTTATATCAAGGAGTAATCCCCTTAATAACAACATTTGTACCCCCTTTATTATATTTTTAATGAATTTAAATTATAATTTTAAGTTTTTCTTAAACACCGTGAATTTTACATGAATTACGTGTATAAACAAACACATATAAAATATTTATGTGTGTTTACTTGACGACAATAAATTATTGATTTAAAAGTGAATGTGTATGTGTGTTTGATGTGTTTGTATCTTATTCAAATTAATATCGTTTTAAATCAGAACTTCCCTATATTTTGAAAACAACGGCACCCCTAGGATAGTTTTTTAACATATTGAAAGTTGTGAATTGATCTACGGCTTCCTATAGCAGATTTATATTAAACTATATTAAATGGTGAGCGCGATGGATTATAGCCAGCACGCCAAAGTTCGATTCAGAGCTCAGATATAACATATCATTTTTCAGATATGAATTATTTTTACTTTATAGCCAACTGACATGTCATTGTCCTTTTGAATTTTGAAAATCCAAGCAGCCCCAAGAACCCGTGTTTGAAGAGTTCCAAGCGACTTCGTAATTTTTTTAAAAAATTATGCCTCATATTTAATCTGCCATATTGATATTAAAAAACCGCCTTGGAATTCAAAAGTAAATATTTTTCAGTATTTTCGAAATTTTTTAAAAAAATTTTAACCCCATAACAATTTTGGAGAAAGGGGTGGCCCGGTTGAGTAAGAAACCCTCATATTATTATTTTTTGAGAATTATGGACTCATAAAAAATACTAAACTAAAATTTTTCCCCCCTTTAACCACGTAGTATTAGAAATTTCTTTTGGACTTTAGTCAGAGTGTTTTGTTTCGATGAAGGCTCCTACACTGATAAAAAAATATTTTAAATTTAAAACATTTTGACCTTGTGGAACTAAAGAAAGAACTAAATTAGCGGTTTCTGAAATCTTCAAACGCGAATATCATAAAAAAGGTGTAACCTTGATCAATTTTGAAAGCAGATTTGGAATCAGGAGGTCAAAATTTATTAAGTCCATACATTTGAATTATTTTAAGTGAAGGGTTTTTATGTTTTCTAAATATAATTTCTTGAACATCCAAAATACATATTCAAAAAAGAATTTATGGTGGTCGCAATTTAAGGTCACAGCTGGTTCCGACTAGCCTTGGTACCTTTTTTATAATGTTTTTTTGGTAAAGGATCCCATATTTGAAAATTTAAGTTTTTAACATGTCTTCCTTGCCTATGGCAAACTTCGTTCCTTTCTAAAAGATGCATATGCAAATTTTCTTTCTAAAAGATACATCACAGTTTCATAAGGTAATTGAAAGACAGCATTTCCCGAGGGTGCTTTCTTAAAAAAAAAGGAAGTATATCTTTGACTACGAAGTTTAACCTTGATACTTAAGTGCTTAATAGATTAGGGATACTCTGTTTTAAATACACACAAACACATTAAGGACATCATATCTCAATTTGAAAACATATATGTATGTGTGTATGTAATTACCCAGCAAAAACTCTCATTAGCAAAAAAAAATGGTTAAGGGGTAAAATTAAATTTAGTCCTTAAAATGGGTTATCTTAATTTTAAGTCCTAATCTATTTAAAAATACTTGTTAAAGTGTCTTGCGTTTTCTAGGTCTACTGAATTTTTTAACAATTACACACACAAAAAAAAACCTTGTTAAATTACAAGAAAAAGTCTCGTTATCCCATTTTAACAATATTTGATGGTTTTTTTTAACAAACAAATATGGATCTAATTTTTTTTTTTTTAATTTTTCAATTTTTTTTTGGCAATTTTTAATTTTTTTTTTGTAATTTTACAAATTTTCAAGATAATTTTACAAAAAAATCTAGTAAATTCACGAGAATTCCTTGTAATTTTTATTGCGCCAAAAACAACTTTAAATTTACAATTTTATTGGTAAAAAGCTTGTAAAATTACAAAGAAACTCGTAATAATACTAGGACTTCTTGTAAAACAGGAGGTAGCAAATTCCCGGACTTTTTCAATTCCCGGGAAATCGTTTTAAAAAATTGTATTCCCGGGAATTCCTGAGAATTTTGTAATTAAAACAAATTTTGAACATTATAATATAAAAGTTATTAAATTACAAATTATGGTGGCATTTTCTAATTTAAAACCATTTCTGATGTCTTCTTTTGTAAAATAGTTTTATTAACCTCAAAAATATACGTAGAAAGTTCATAAAATCTAATTTTTGTAGAAATATTTGACCTTATCACAGTTGTAGTGCATACACGTATTTCCACTCCGTAAAAAAATTTTCACAATTTGGAAAATGTGTATAACTTATCCGAATTTTAAGTTTTACAACAAATAGTTATGAGGCCTAAATTACACGCAAGCTGAAGCATATGGTTGCTATTTTTTCTTTAAAAATTTGAATTTTTTCAAAGTTTTAATGTTAGTTTTAATAAATCATTTAAAATTGTGTTAAAAATGTGTAAAATAAATATATTTTTCTTAACTTATTTTGAGCCTATACTTATTTTGAGTAAATAGCCGTAAATCGCAAAAAACTGAAAAAGCTCAACTTTCCTTCCCCTAAAAATTAGTTTTGGACGCTAAAAAAATTACGTGTCGAATAAATTTTCGTTTTGAACAACATATCCACATTTTATGAAGATCGGAGGGTGACACCAGGGAGACTCTCCTTGTCAGTCCAAACCAAAATACCCAGCCGCCGAAGTGTGATACGAATATAAGGCATTCCACACCAAATGTCCCGCTACAGAAAAATATGTGTCCCGTAAATTTCTGAATAGGTTGTTTGGATAGCCCTATATGGAACTAAGAATATTGCGTTTTTGGTTTTTCTAATTTTAAAAAACTGGGCTTAGAAGGCGTGGTCAAATATTGGAAAAATGGTCAAATTTGTGGAGAGTTGCCTTGATAAAATATTTATCACATTAAAACAGAATGCACCACAATCTCAAAAATTTACATTTTTATATTGTTTTGTATGGGCTATCGATAAAAAAAAAAATTTTTTGAAAATTTTCAGAACCCGTTCTGAAATTTTCCATTTTTTTAAAATGTCAATTTATTACATGCTTGTCAATTTTTAAACATGCCACTTTTTTTTTTAATTTTTTTTTTTTTAAAGTTTAGATGTTTGTCCATCCACACAAAAAATTCAGAAACACGTTCTTCGTTTTTTTTTTCGAGAAAATCGCATTTGAACTTTAAATTTCATAACAATTTTGTAATTTGCTTGTATTTTCTTGATTTAACGTTGCGAATGAGTATTATTAATTGCATAAATATAACTCATTCGCAACGTTAAAACAAAGAAATACAAGCAAATTACAAAATTGTTATGAAATTTAAAGTTCAAATGCGATTTTCTTGAAAAAAACGAAGAACGTGTTTCTGAATTTTTTGTGTGGATGGACAAACATCTAAACTTTAAAAAAAAAAATTAAAAAAGAAAAAAAAGTGGCATGTTTTTTAATAAATTGACATTTTTAAAAAATGGAAAATTTCAGAACGGGTTCTGAAAATTTTCCAAAAAAAAAAAATTTAATCGATAGCCCATACAAAACTATATAAGAATGTACATTTTTTGAGACTGTGGTTCATTCCGTTTTAATGTGATAAATATTTAATCAAGGCAACTCGCCACAAATTTGACCATTTTTTCAATATTTGACCACGCCTCCTAAGCCCAGTTTTTGAAAAATTGAAAAACCAAAAACGCAATTTTCTAAGTTCCATATAGGGCTATCCATATAACCTCTTCAGAAGTTTACGGTACTCGTGTTTTTTTTTCGCTGGACATTTGGTGTGGAATGCCTCATATGTCTCATATCACTCATAAGGAGAAGCTCGTATCTAGGCTAAATTGGACAAGGGGGAAAAGTTTCCACTTAAAGAGCTTAAACTTCCCCAGTAAATAATTTTTATACATGTTTTTTTTTATATTGGTTCAAGAAATCAAACATTTTTATGTCAATGAAATTCTTTGACCACAGGGATCAGTAAAGCTATTTTTTCTCCAGCCCCATTTTGGGGGCGTGGATAAAAAATTAATAATAAAATTGTTACCTAAGACAAATAATTATATGTGCACTGTATTATATTGAGTTAAAAGAAAGAAAACAAAATATTTTTTCAAGTTTGGTTAATATTTTGTTATGTTTTTAAGTAAGCTATAAAATCATAAAAACATTAATTTCAAACTTTATTTTTTAGTACAGAAAATAAGGCATAAAAATATACTTCATAGAAAATAATTATATGTGCAAAAAAGAAAATTCACATATTTTCTTTTTGATTTACAATTTAATTAGGCTATTCATAAAAAAATGGTTTGCACTTAAATATTTATACTTGTTTTAGTCTACGAGGTATAAAACCAATCAAGTTTTTAATGTGCCAATGCCATTTTTTCCTCGTTTCGTCAATATCGCAAATTTAAGTCCTTAGCGTGTTGTGTACCTCTTTGACTTTGAAAAGACCTTGGCAGAAAGGGTCCTAAGGAGAAATTTAGTTCGGTTTAGGTCGGAACTAATGGCTGGCCATTTCAAAACTGGTATGCTGGCCGTTTTAAACAAGTTTTTTGTCAAACCAGTGACATGGATTGGGGCGTTGTCTTGGTGGAATGTCCAATTATCTCCACACAGTTCGCTAGCAAAGTCTATTAAATGTTCCCGAACAAGTAAAATTATATTTTTGCATTATTTTTAGTATGGGCAAATCATATTCGGAACCATCCTCCTGATCCAAATGCATCCCATAACATAACGGATTCGGAACTGTGGTTTTGCAAAAAGCACGTTTGACGCGGAGGTCCTAAATCTCTCTAATATTGATGTTGACCATCAGTGCCATCCAAACTAAACTTTTTTTGTCACTAAATATGACGAAAAAAAGTTAAATTAGGACGGCGCTGATGGTCACCACTTCTCTTGTAGAGATTTAAGACATCTCCGCAAAACGAGCTATTTGTGAAGCCCCAGTTGCGAATCCGTCATGGTATGGGATGCATTTGGATCATGAGGAAGGGTTTGAATATGATTTGGTTCCAATAAAAATAATGCAAAAATATATTTTTACTTATTGGAGACCATTTAATAGACTCTGCTACCGAACTGTATGGAGATAATTGGGCATTCTCACATGATAACGCTCTAATCCATTTCACTCGTTTGACAAAAAACTTGTTAAATGCGCACAACATACCAGTATTGAAATGGCCAGCCGTTAATCCCGACCTACAAACAATTAAATTCCTCTTTAGGACCCTTTCTGCCAAGGTCATTTCAAAGTCAAGGCCGTACAAGACCATTAAAGGACTTTAAATTTAAATTCTGACAAAATGGTGGACAAGGGGTATTGGCACATTAAAAACCTTGGTGGGTTTTATGCCTCCTAGGCTTAAAAAAGTTTAAATATACAAGGCGAACACAAATTTTCACAAAATACGTAATTATATTGCAAATCAAAAAGAATATATAGGAATTTTCTTTTATGCACATATAATTATTTTCTATTAAAAATATGTGCAGTATTTCCTTTTTCGTTATTTTCAGTTTTAAAAAATAAGGTATAAAATTAAAATGTTTATGATTTTAATGCTTATATATAAACATAATAAAATATTAACCAAACATGAAAAAATATTTTTTTTTCTTTCCTACAACTCAATATAAAAAAATGCACATACAGTTGAACCTCGATTATCCGGCCCTCTATTAACCGGTGCCTCTATTAACCGGCATGCTGTGTGTTTGTTTTTTACCTCTATTATCCGTGCTTTACCTCTACTATCCGTGCAATTCATACATGTACGTACATATTGTATTTTTTGTTATTGTTTTTACCTCTGTTAACCGTGCTTTACCTCTATTATCCGTGCAATATATTAACGAACATATACAAATGTAGAAAAATATATAACCTCTTTCAACCGTGTTTTTCGATTATCCGTACTTAGTCCGGTCCTGTGCAACCCGGATAATCGAGGTTCAACTGTATAATTATTTGTCTTAGGTAATTTAGTGCAAAAACCAAGAGTTATCAATTTGACAACTTTTATCCCGACACGCAGTGGGGAAAAATGGACTTTTTTTGTCCAATTTTTCCTACAGGTCGCAATTCTTAACCGATTTTGATTTTTCTTTGTTTGTATTTTATCTAATAAAATTCCGCATCGATTTGTTATGGTGGATTTTTGAAAAAAATTTCGGATTACTTTTTATATTTTTCTAAAGTTCAGAAAATTTTAATTTTTTCAGTTTTTTTGCAATAAAAAATGTATTAGGCATGGGACGAATATGCTTTATGGGCTAAATTAAAGGTATTGGAACCCCTTATCGACGGCGTGGTTAGTATTTAAAAATATATTATTATTTTGGTTTTTACAACCAGACAAAAATTCAAGAATTTTCACCTCTAAAAGCCTATATCTTTAAAAATAATGTACCAATTTCAATGAAATCTTTTTTAGATTAAAGCTTATGTTTTGCTTAGTCATAATTGGTACACAAAATTTTTTGAAACAAATATTTTATTTTTTTGCTTAAATTTTACCTTATGATTTTTGGAATTTCAAAATTATTTTTTAGTCTGTTTAAAAAAAAAAAAAAAATTGTTACATTGTAAATTCGAAAAAAAGAGTAAAACAATTTTGCAAAAATACTTTATGTACCAATAATGGTTAAGAAAATGACAAGCTTTAATTTAAAAAAAATTTCATTGAAATTGGTACATTATTTAAAATGATATACTTAGGTACTTAAAAGTGAACATTTTTAAGTTTTCAGATGTTTATAAAAACCAAAATAATAATAAATTAACAAATGCTATTAATGTAATTTATAAGGGGTTCAAATACCTTTTATTTTGTCCATACAGCTTGTTCGCAGTGGCTATTACATTTTTTACAGCAATTATTAAAAAAAAAATAATATTTTTTTAGAACCATGACAGACCGATGAGGAATTTTATTAGCTAAATTTCAAAAAAAGAAAAACTAAAATCGGTTAAGAATTGCAACCTGTAGGCAAAATCGGACAAAAAAAAAACAATTTTTCCCCAATGTGCAACAGGAAAATTATTATTAATTAAAGTTTCGTCCACGAAATTTGCGTAGAGTGATTGACCCAAGGTTGCGGTCGACAAGGCAACATGCATACAGCAAGGGTAGATCAACGGCAACAACACTTATGAGCTCGCTGGTAACATCGAGAGATCGTTTTCGGTAAAGGAGTACAGTATGATGGCCTTTCTTGATATAAAGGGGGGTTTTATAAATGTCATCTCTGACTTGGCAATTGTGACGTTGTCTTGTCTGGGAGCATGGGATCGTTTTAATGGTAGAAAATCTACTTGTCAATAGACGTATAACGTCTGAATTGGAAGCATGTCTCGACTTGTCACTAGAGGCACACCCAGGCCATCTTAAGCAGGGCCCCCAAGGCCCCTGGAAACCTAAAAGTCGTATGATAATTAAAAAAGATTTTTCGTTTCTGTTTTAATAAGAAATCAAAAAATATATATTTTGAGTAGGGTTATTCTAGCTGGAGGAATTTTATCTTGTCTATAAAAAAAGGTTTCAAAATTCAATTAGTATTAATATCAGAAGCGCACAAGTGAGCTGATTACGACGGTGGTTGCTATAATTACCGAACACTGTCTTATAGGGATGCACGCAGAGCGGTTAAATGTGCCGCCGAATGAATTTTTGTCAAATCGATTTAAAGAAACCATCAAAATAAAATTGCATGAATTTTTTAATAATTTTGATCTTTTAATCCTTGATAGAGGCATCCTATATGAGGCATTCCACACCAAATGTCCCAATACAGCAAAAAATGTGTCCCATGAATTTCTAAATTGGTTGTAATGATAGCCCTACATGAAAATTAGAAAACTGCGTTTTCGATTCTTCAATAAATAATGAAAAAATGGTCAAATTAATGTCGAGTTGCCTTGATTAAATATTAGAGTTGTCAATTATTCGACTTTCAACTTTGTTCGAATAATTCAAATAATTGTTTTTCCTCGTTCGATCAAACGATTAAAGATCAAAATTTATTCGATTAATCGAAGAGAATAACGAATAAAAAAATTATTTTAAAAAATATTTGTATTAACAAAAACATAAACAATTCATAGAAAAAACTTAAAATAAGAAAGTTAAAATTTTTATTAACGAAAAAATGCTAAAAAAACTTAAAAATAAAATAGTTAAAAGTTAAAAAAACTTAAAAATTTAATAACAGAGATTGATTAATGGATGTCGATTTTAATACTTGTTGAGAAATAATTCAAATACAAATTATTATTTGAAGTATTCAGACAAAATATATCATAAATGATTTTAATTTTTGTCAAATAAGACAATTTAAGATAAGAACATAATCTTTTAAAAATAAAAGTTGACTCAATTTTTTTGCTTTCAAACGATTTTTGTTTTTATTAAATTAGATTTTGAAAACACTCTTTCGCTAATTGTTGAAGTAGGTGATATAGTAAGAAGAGCATACAAAAGTTTATCTAATTTTTCTGTTCTTTTTTCAGATTTTCCCAAATATACCATAGTCCTTTTTATTTTCTGAATTTTTAATACTTTGAATTGAATTATTTAACACGCATTAAAGATTATTATTTTCATTACTAATAACTTCCTCTATTTCAATACTTTTATCTGGAGTATAATTTATTTGCGTATTCTATTGTTTTGCTTTTTGTAGAATATTTTAAGAAACTTTCATTGCTCGAAAAATTTCCAGAATTTAGAAAAATTATTAACGTATTTAACACTTTTATACGTCTCTCATTAATTCTTATTTTAATACGTTTTAGTAAGTCTGCTGCAAAAGAATTATTAATTTTTTCTAAATTATTTAATAAAAACTTGATAACTCCCTCTAATTCTATAATGGATGTGCTATACAGGACTATGGCTACAATATATTTTAACTTTCCTGCATTTGTATAAAATCTTTAAAAAATTTATGAGAATAAATCAAATTCTAAGCATTTATTTTATTTTTTAATTAAAAAAAATTGTTCGATTAATCGACATTAATTAATCGATATATTCGTTATTCGAAAATCGTCATTTTTGAATTATTCGAACAAGAGTTGGGTTTTGTTTGATCGATTAATCGAATTATTCTTAATCGACTGACAACTCTATTATGTTGAAAAATTTTCAGAGCCCGTTCTGAAATTTCCTATTAGATCGATATTTCTATATGTGATGCATTCCACACCAAATGTCCATCGAAAAAAACATGTGTCCCATGAATTTTTATTTTGAAAAATTTTCAAAACCCATTCTAAAATTTCGCATTTTTCACACAAAAAAAATCATACGCGTGTTTTTCGTTTTTTTTCGAGAAAACCGCTTTTGATTATTAAATTTCATAAGAACATGGTAATTTGTTTGTATATTCTTGTTTCGACATAGCGTATGAGTATTATTTTTGCAAATATTTGTTACTCATCCGCTATGCTCTTTGTCACTCAAACAAAATTTAAACTCAATTTTTTATGTACATATACAGAAACGACTAAACTATTTTACTCAAAATAAAATTTTCTAGTCAAAATTTTTATAATTATTTTTTATCACTAAGGGTATGCATGGATTCGGCCAATCGAATTTAATATTTATACCCTCCAACCACAGTATGGGGGTATACTCACTTTGTCATTCCGTGTGTAACGCATTGAAATATCGGTCTAGGACCCTATAAAGTATGTATTTTATTGATCAGTGATCGATTCTAAGACATTCTAGCGATGTCCGTCCGTCCGTCTGTCCGTCTGTAGAGGACACGATACAGTCCAAAATAAAAGAGCTAGACTTCCGAAGTTTGGCACGAATATGTCTTATATTCCTAGGCAGGTTAAGTTCGGAAACGGGTAAAATCGGAAAAAAATCGGGAAAAAGTTCCCCCTTAGAGAACTAAACCAACCCATGAAAAATACCACTTTTTTACATGATTTTTTTTGTTTTAGTTTAACAAATGCAACATTTTTATGCTACAGGAAGTTCAAAGTCCTGCATTTGGACCCTGAGAATTAGATAATGTCCTTTTTTCGGTCCGCCCCCCTTTTATGGGCGTGGAATATTTTTTTTTTTAAATAATGATAAACTTGTATTTCTTTAGTGCAAAATCATAGAATGAATTTTTAAACACATATTCGAGGGGAAATTTTGCGCCCCCCAATTACCACGTTCGACCCCCCACCCCCTCCAAAAAAAACGTCCCTGCATTTTTTTTTTGCATGTTGGAGGGTATAAAAGATCGGCACAGCCGAATTTAACACTTTTACTTGTTTTACTTGATTTTATTACAAACCATTAAACAATATTGCCCACACTGAAAGAATTTTGTTCATTACGGCTATGAAAACGTACATTGATTCTATAAAAAAAATTCATTAGAAGTCAGCCAATGATGCCCTTCATAGAATCTATGAAACAAATTCATAGAAACCAGATACCTATGAAAAAGTTCATAGGTTATGAAAAAAAAAAATTATTGTTAAATTTTTTTTTTTTCTATTTATTTTATTATTTCATTTTTATTTATTTTTATATTTCGTTTTTTTTTTTTTAATATTTTATTTATTTACAATTTTTTTTTTTTGAAAATTTTTTATGTTTTTAACTTATCCCCACCGATATTCGAACCCAAAACCAGTTGTTCGTGAAGCTTAGTCTCTAGCCACCGAGATAAAGTATATAAACAAATTATAACACTTAAGATCCATTTTGTTTAATATTCTGCTTTAACATATTGAGTTTGTATCTACATATGCTCTTCCACAATGCTCTGCCAAAAGCTGTGTGTGTGTTTGTAGAAAACAACATTTTTGTGTATTTGCAAAAACAAATAACGAACATTATAAAACTAACTGATAGTTGGCGAGATTTTCCTCCTTTGGTGGCGCTGATTGCTAAGGCGTCGACAATAATTTCCACAGCCGGTAGGTCTTGGGTTCGAATCCCGCCAGGGCAGCAATATTTCTTTTTACGTTTTTATGCTTTTTTTTTTTTGTAATAAATTTATTCAATTTTTTTAATTATAGTAACAATATTTTAATTATTAAAAAAATTAAAATGCTTATTGATGACATTTTTTTCTATGAATGACATTCATTAATTCTGTGAATTTTTTTCTATGAATTTAACAAAATCTATGAATAAAATTCGATGAAATATTTCACAATACTAATGAATATTCATTCAGCCAATGAATTGTTACATAGATTCTATGAATTTAGTTTTATGTAATTTGTTCATAGATATTATGAACAATAATTCTTTCAGTGCATGAATGCAAAAAACATGAATTTGTTATTAAAAAATCATCATTTCTTCAGCACAAATCGTCAAATCGTCATTTGTCATTTTTTTACCAAAAAATCGTCAAAATGATGATAAATAGTCAAACATGGCAGCCCTGAATCCAAATGTTAATGAATTTCCCCCGACCAAAACCAAATACAATCACTAATGAGTTGACAAATGTCATTATGACATTTTTGCTGGGTTTCATTAAGTAAACAATAAATGATGCATACGATGTGTACAATTAGACCATTAAATTTTCAATAACAGCTGACTTCAGTTTTGTTCATATTTGTTCTTGGCATTTTGGCCTGGCATTTACATTGCGGTTTACAGAACCCGCACTTTTAATCACCATTTTATTGAAACCACAGTTTATGACCAAAAATACCCAAAATCTTAAGCATTGACATATAAATTCCGCACATGCACACACAAAAGTAGTCAGGCACACGTCACATACATTCATACAATTTGCAAACAAAAACCGTTATATTTTATTGTAAATACTATTTGCATTTTACTCAAAGTTTTTCTTTTTTTTTTTTTTTGTTTGAAAATTGCATTTTATGGCACACACACAAGAAAAAGAAGAACCAAATAGTAAAACCAAGAACAATATATGTAAGAGGATATTCAATGTTCTGACGCCAAAATAAGTTTGGCGTCTTGGCGTCTTGGCGTTTCTTACATAGGCCAAAATGAAAGGGTGTCAGGTGTTTTTTGCGGGAGTTGGTTGTATCCAACAGTTGCGCATCTCATAAAATTGAGATTTTACAGCGAAAAAATTATATTAAAACTTTAAAAAATTAAAAAAAATTATGAAAGAATTAAGAAAAAATTTTACCAATAAAAAAAAATAAAAAATTAAGAAAAAAAAAACCCAAAATATTTTATTTTTAATTTTTTTTATGGATGAGTTATTTGTTAATTTGTTCTCCTTTTTTTTAATTTTTTAAAGTTTTAATATAATTTTTTCGCTGTAAAATCTCAATTTTATGAGATGCGCAACTGTTGGATACAACCAACTCCCGCAAAAAACACCTGACACCCTTTCATTTTGGCCTATGTAAGAAACGCCAAGACGCCAAGACGCCAAACTTATTTTGGCGTCAGAACATTGAATATCCTCTTACATATATTGTTCTTGAGTAAAACAATTGAATTGAAAGTTTTCTTTTGCGGTGTCGTTTATTCTTAAGAACGACCAACCAACAGAAAGACAAACAGACAGGCGGATACGGATGTGTATATTGTATTGATACTTTGTTGCTCTCTTTTTTTTTTGTTCTCAACGTCTTCGTGTGCAATTGACATTGCTGTTGTTGTAGTTTCTTCTTATGACTGGCTGTTCTTTTGCCTTTGCCTAGGAAACGGAAGTAAATTAATTGTAAGAAACTGTTAATGTTTGTTTCTTCATGTTTTTAAAGTACTAAGAGTTTATTTTTTATTTATTTTATTTTAAACATTTATTTGATTTACACTTTAAACGGCTATTTGTTGTTGGTTGGTGTGTGTTTATTGTTAATGAGCCAATTTAGTTGCAACTTTTATACCTAAGTTTATCCTGTGGACGGACAAAAAATATTCCTTAGTACTTGCAATAGTTCGGCTGATTGTGTGTTTCACTCTGAAAAACTTATTTAAAAGTTTAATATTTTATTTAAGAAAATTTGTTGAAAGTGTTAAAAGTTTACTTTTCATCCTTTTTCTTTATTTTAAGTTGAATAGTGCAAAGTAGAAATTTAACTATTGGGGAGAAACAATAAAATAATGTAATTAATGTACAAAGTTTAAACGACTTTGTAAACAATGATGTTATATCAAATTATTTTATATAGGAAATTATTTGTTAAACTAAATGATAGCCAAATGAGTTTAAGTTTTAATAAAATAATACAAATTTCAAATAAAAAAGTTAAAATATTTTAAATTTAGATGATAACTTAATATGAGTTTAGTTTAGTTCATTTAAGGAGACATGGGAACACAGAAATAGAACACCTGGTAACTATTTCGGGGTTTCTGATTTTAATAGGTTTTATCCAAATTACTTCACTCAAAAGAAAAACTTCGCAAAAAAATCTGTAAAACGACTTTTAATTTATTTAGCAAACTTTCAGCAGATTTTTCTGCAAAAATGGATATCTTTACTAAAATCTCTGTCATTTAGTTTTAGCAAATAACAGAAAATTTACTGCGTTTTTACTGATTCTGCTATCTGAATTTTAAAATATTTTTGAACATATTTTTCGCAGATTTTTTTCTTAATTACACAGAAATAGTTTGCTGTCATTCTCTTCAAGAAAATTTTCTAAGTTTCACAACCATATTTTTAAACATATTTTTGAAGATATTTTTAGCATATTATTTTGTAATTTTACAGAAATAGTTTGCTGTCATTCTTTTTTCAAGAAAACTTTCTTCAGTTTTTTTTAAGTGTTAATTTTTTCATTTTTTATACAATTTAAACGATTGAGACTACACTAAAAAAAAAAAACTGTGATGTTGGCAAAAAAAGCTTGTAAACCTTCAAGAAAATTTGCTGATTTTGAACCCACAATTTTTTTGGTAAAGTTAGCAAAAATGTTCAAATTCTGATTAATTTTTATAAAAAAATAAAAACTGTTTTATTCGACCTTTAAATTACTATATTTTGAGGATGTTTATTCTGGCTCGAGGTCATTATTTTCTTTATTAATTAAAACCATCATATTCTCATAGCATAATTTTCAAGAAAATTATTTTTTTGTTTTAAATTTATTTATGTTGGTCATTTTTGCAAGACACGTGTTTCGGAATTTGTCAGATTCCATAGTCAAGATTATTTAGCAAGAATAGAAACGCTACAAAGTAGCAAACGAGTTTAATGACAAATCGTTTGTGCACAAACTAAAGTACACCGAAAAAAATCCATGCAACATTTTACGAAAAAAAGTTTCGTACATTTTATTTTCGTAAAATACACGAAAGTTGACTACATATTACGAAAAACTTTAGTACTGAATTTCGTATTTTTACGAAAGTAACGAAAATGATTAGTAAATATTTTTTTCGTAATATTTACGAATGTTGACTACATATTACGAAAAAAATGTTGTAAAAACTTTCGTAACTTTACGAAAGTAATGAAAAAAAGAATGTAAATGCTTCTTTCGTAATATTTACGAATGTTGACTACATATTACTAAAAAAATGTAAAAACTTTCGTAATTTTACGAAAGTAGCGAAGAAAACGAATGTAAATGCTTCTTTCGTAAAATAAACGAAAGTTTACTTTATATTACGAAAAAAAAAATGATCTAGAATTTTGTGATTTTACGAAGCTGTAAAAAAGAATTAATATTTTATGATCATCAGCAGATTAAGTTCGCATATGGGCAAAATTGTCACAGGGGAAAAAGGTTTCCCATTGAAGAAATAAAGCAAGTTCTGAAAAGCAGATTTTTTTTTAATCTCACTGAACTAAAAAATACACACTTTTTTTCTTGATCAAAATTTTAAAACTTGAAAAAAAATACAGACCAAACTTTAAAAATATTTTTTTTATGATCTCGTTTTTTGCATTAAATGTAATACGAATAAATTGAATAATACATCGATGGCTTATATTCAAAACCCTATACCTTCCATTTCCACGAAAATGACTTTTTGAAGACAAAATATTCAGTACAACGGCCTTCATCTATGGTGTATAATTCAGAGCAAAAACATTTTTTTTTGCTATTTTATTTGCATTTTTGATTTTCTCTATCTTTTACACAATTAATTTTTCTGAATGCAAAACCCTCTATCTTTTAAAATAATTAATTTATAAATATTTATTTTAAAAATTTTATTATGCATTACATGTTTTCATACTAAATTTTGCATGCTGAACATGAATTTGTCAACAAAACTCAAGAACAACGATTTTGGTCCACTGATGCTAATTTTTTCTGAAAAATCTTGTTTGACTTTTTTGAAAAATATGGCTCAAAATTTGGAGTTCTTGTGTACATTATGAAACAAAAATTGTAATCTTAAAAATCGCGATGCTGATCAGCATCTGAGGGCCAAAATCGCGTTTTTAATTTTTTTACTTACTATTTTTTACATAACATACTCAACAGTTTGTCAACTTTTGATATGAATTCTGTAAAAAAAAACAATTTTGTCTTAAAAATCAGCATCTGTGGACCAAAACCGCGAATTCGGATTTTTTTATAAGCCGTTATCTTTAATAAATCACGTTAAAAATTTACCGATGTCGTATATGAAATCATAATAATTAATGTTTATTAAAATGCAAAACCCTCTATCTGATTATTTTTATTCATATACTTAATATTGTTGAGAAACAAAACCTCTATCTATCATAAAATCCCAATAGTGCAAAATTTTAAAAACGAATTATATGTGAGATTCAGTAGTTGATTTAAAAAAAAATATTGTAGAATATCGAATTTTAATTACTCTAATAATACGCGAAATAAACAGTTTTTTGGCTCTCCTGAAAAGTTGTGTTTTCGTAGATAGAGTGTTTTGAATATAGGCCCTCGACATGTTTTTATGTTAACTTAAATAAAATAATTGAATTTACAAAAAAAAATATTAATATAAACGTTAATAATAGCTAAACGACACAAAAAAGACGACATATTTTATTTATTTAACAAACATTTTTCGTAAAACACAAAAAAATGTTTTTTTTTACGAAAGATTTTCGTAAAAAAAAATTTTGTTTATTTTACGAAAGATTTTCGTAAAATTAAAAATATTTCGTTTATTTTACGAAATAGTTTTGTAAAACAAAAAATATATTTCGTTTATTTTACAAAAATTTTCGTAAAACACATAAATTTATTTCGTTTATTTATGAAAATATTTCGTAAAATACCAAAAAAATTTCGTTTATTTTACGAAAGATGTTCGTGCGTTGAGGATTTTGGTTTGGCTTGAGGTCATTAAATTAAGAAAATAAATAACACTTGTTGTTTAAATTTTTAAATTGTTTTTATTAATGCCCGATATTTCGCGTGCGTTTCGTACATTGTACGCAAGAATTTCGTGGTGCGAAACAACGAAATGTTTCGTACATTGTACGAACGTTTTCGTACATATTTTTTTTTGATTGTGTTTTTTGTTATTTTTGTTGTATTTCATTACATTTTCTATAGTTTTAAAGCACTCCAAATAGAAGTACTCCGCATTTTTTTTTTTTGATGGGTTTATATGGAGAAGTATATACGTACGACCCCCAAAATTATATAAAATAACAAAGGGCAACACTTTTTTTGTCCGGGTTCTGATAGCTAATTTTGGGTATTAGGGGTACGCTGATTTCAAATCTGGCTACCGTTTTTGAGATATAGCCTAAGGAAACTTTGAAAACAGGTTGTTTTTGGCACGTTTGTGAGTCTATATTTACCAACACTAGTCTTACATCAAAAAAGTGAATGACGACTTTAGGTATGTTAGATATGCTGATTCCAAAAATGCTCTTACTTTTGTTGAGTCATCTTTAGTTTTTAAGATATCGCTAAAATAAAATTTTTAAATTTATGACCTCTTTAATTTTGTCTCAATATTTATGCCCTTTTTAATAACTCAAAAAATAAAGCTGTCAGAAGAAGCCAATACCTGTTTTGGAAACCTGGCATCCAATATAGTTAAGTTCGTGTTAAAAACTGAGGCACTAAATTTTTTTTGGAAATTATAGCCAAGCAAAATTGGTAAAAACGCACTTTTTCGATGGAAACAATTGGATAACAGATTCGGAATCAGCACAGTAAAATCCATATAAATCAGTTGTCAAAGGTCAGGCAAATTGAAAAAGTTCAAATTTTGTCAACCTGTGTAATCTATATTTGACACGTGTATTTACTTTTGGCGACATTTCGCTTAGTTCGGCTTTTATTCTGATTTTCCCGAAAGGCCATCATGTTTCATAAGGTGGCAACCCTTTTTTAAACCACCGGGATAACCGATAAAAAATAGCTGGTTAAACTTAGTTTTCCATACTTATTAACATTTATAAATTGCAGAGCAATCGGAGTATAAGCAGTGGGATACCTTCCTTGTTAGATGTTTTTATTTGTTAGATGTTTTTTGTAACAAGCTGCGCTTTTACGTTTTATAAATTAAACAACTTGTTAATTAATTATTATTTAGTTTAATAGATTTTATTAAACACGTTTATTCAACCACGTCTTATATGACAAATCATGAATTGATCTCCTTTTTCTTATAGTAATCCTATCAGCTGGTTACTAAATTACAATAATGCTAACTTAGCGACTTATTAAATAGCTAAAATAATAATCAAAGGACATAATCATTACATGCTTCTTTTTTTTTTTTTTTTATTTTTTTTTTTAATAACTTAAGCTACTAGCGTTTGGACCAAGTTTCAACGCCATAATCCCTACCATAACGGCGTGGAGGCCTTACGGCACGACCACTTCTCGTTACTACCGGTTCCCTAACCTGCACACCTGTCGTTCCAGCACTAGTCGTACTTGAGCCAACTGCCTCGGGAATTATCTGACCAGAAGAGGACTCAAATTCAACCAAAGGAACTGGTTCATTTACGTTACGACAATTTTCGCTACCTTCTGTGACCTCCACCATCATTGAGCTATTACCCCCAGCAACATCACCGCTCAGATTCTCCATGGGTGGATTCACAATTTGACTTTGATTCGAGCCTGTGGCAGTATTTTCCTTAATATCCTCCTCGAATAACAAATCGCTCGCACTAAAATCCTCATTTCGAGTCTTAGCAATAAAGCGTCGATTTCGCCGGAAATAATTATTAAAACTATCCCTTATTAAGTATGACCTGCCATTATGTGATGAAATAATCCTACCGTAATGCCATTCCCTTCCGTTTTTTCTAAAAATAACCAAATCCCCTTCATGTAATGCTGCCATTGACCTAGCATTTCTATCATAGTAATATTTCTGCCTCTCCCTTTTTCTTTTTAATTTGTCCTGAATCTCCCTTTCATCTATGTTTTTTCGTAACAAGAGCGAACCTGATACTGGTAATTTGGTTTTCAAAAGTCTACCGAAGAATAATTCAGATGGAGTAATATGCATACTTGTTAAAGGGGTTGTGTTATATTCCAACAAACGATACTGAAATTGATTTATATCATTCGCTTCAAAGCAGCGTTTGAGGATGTTCTTTGCAATGGCTACACCCTTTTCGGCTAGTCCATTGCTCTGGGGATATCTTGGACTTGAGAATTTGAATAGAATGTTATATTCGTCTGAAAACCGTGCGAATTCAGCCGATCCAAAAGGACTGTTATCACATTTAATAACCGAGGGATATCCTAGCTTATCAAATATCTGGCATAATGTACCGATTACATGGCTTGATGTTTTGTTTCGAATACTAACGGAAATGAGATAGTTCGAATACGCATCAATTAGGGAAATGAAATCGCGACCAGCATATTCGAAAAGGTCCATAGCCACTATATGAAACGGATACTTCGGAATGTCCTCCTGAACCAATGGTTCCTTTTGATTGCTTCTTCTGAACTTTTCACAGATGTTGCAAGAAGTTACCAACTCCTTAATCTGTTCATTCATTCCGGGCCAATAATAAAGCATCCTTGCACGAGCGAGCGTTTTCTCTATACCCAGATGTGGAGAATGCAGCCAATTTGACATTTTTCGTTGCATACCCGAGGGAATTACCAATCTGTGATTCAAAAACAACAATCCGTTTTCTACATGTAACTCCGACTTCAATTTAAAAAATTGTTGACTTAGTGCATCAAGTTTATGAAAGCTAGGCCAACCATTCTCAACATAATTACAAATCCGTGAATATTTTTCGTCCTCCCCTAATGTTTTGCGATAAAAATCATAATTTTCCTGCGTAAGACAAACCGATTTTGTTACCGAATGAATAACCCCTGAAAGTTCCTCAATTTCTGAAACTTCCGATAACTGTGCTCTTGACAAACAATCAGCCAATAACATCTCCCTGCCCGGTTTATAAACAACAGTCATATGCGGATATTTCAGAAGGAACATAAACATGCGCTGAAGCCGCATTGTCACATCATCAATATCGCGCTTGACCAGAGTCTCTAAAGGCTTATGATCACTTTCAACCGTGAATTCACGTCTATATAAAAAGAAATGGAAACGTTGGCACGCGAAAACAATGGCTAGAAGCTCCTTTTCAATTTGCGCCCATTTCTGTTCACTTTTGCTCAGTGTTCGAGATGCATACACTACAGGATGACCATTTTGTATTATCACGCAGCCCAATCCATCCTTTGATGCATCAGTCTGAACGACCACGGGAATTTTTGGATCATAGATCGCGAGCACTGGCTCAGATGTAACTATACCGAGCAAATTTTCAAATTCTCTGTCATGTTCCACTGTCCATTTAAATTTCACATCATTCCGAGTTAGATTCCGCAAGCCCGCCGATTGCTTCGAAAGGTTTGGAATAAATCTAGCCAGATACTTAAGAAGACCCAAGAACCTTAATACGTCCGATTTATTTGCCGGCTTCTTCATTTCCAAAATTGCATCCCGATATTTTAAATCCGCTTTAATTTTCCCTTCTGATAAAATATTTCCCATGAATTTCACTTCGCGTTTCCGATATTGAATCTTGTCCGGATTAAATTTAATATTATTAATACGTGCCCTATTCATCACCACACTCATCACCCGATCATGTTCTTCTTCACTATCCGCGCATATAGCTACATCATCAAAATATATAAGTACTCCCTGTATATCCCCGAAAATTCGTATCATCTCCTGCTGAAACATTTCCGGGGCACAATTAAGACCAAATGGCACTCGAATAAACCTAAACCTCCCGAAAGGTGTTAAAAACGTTGTAAGTTCCGAGCTTCTCCTATCCAACTCCATATGCCAAAACCCACTCTTTAAATCGAGAACCGAAAAAATTTGTTTATTCGCAAGTTTAGATGTTAGGTCATCTATTGTTGGAATTAAAAAATATTCACGTTTAATACACTCATTTAGTGCTTTTGGATCCAGACATATTCGAAGATCACCGTTGGGCTTTTCAACCATCTGTAAATTGTTTACCCAATCAGTTGGGTAATCGACAGGTGCAATAATTCCGTCCCCTACCATTTTCCCTAGTTCTACTTTTAACTTCTCCGACAGTGAATTCGGTATCCGTTTTCTGTAATGGAGCACCGGCTTCGAATTTTCCTTCAACGAGATTGAAAAAGTTTTCGGAAATTTTCCCAGTCCCTGAAACACATCCCCATATTCGCCCAGGAACGATTCCTTCGACCCCTTGCATGCGATACTACTCACGTCTAATCGTTTGATTAACTGAAATTCCTTACAAGTTTCCAATCCAAGTATAGGTTCGCATTTGTCACTAACAACAACAAATTCAGCTGACTTTCCTGACCTTGAATTAAAATCTACGCAATTAAGTATACAAGTACCAAAAATTTTTATTCTGTTCTCATTATAATCAAACACTGTAAAGTTATTCTCCTGATCGTACATTTTAATTCCTAATCTTTTCACTAAACCAATTGGTATGCAATTGACGTCCGCTCCAGTGTCCAATTTGAATGTCACGACCTCACTATCTATTTTATATTTCTTGGTCCACCGCTTATTCTCCACTCCAATTGAATTTAACCTAAGAATATGTTTAGATCTTAATAATATACTTAATTTTCTAACTTTATTACAAATAGTACCTCGTACATCACTCCAGTTGAGTTCGGCTACTTTTTGCTTATTGCTGTTGTTGTTGCTATCGTTTCCGCTGAATTGTTTAACATCTGATGATTGTTTTTTATTTTTACGGCACATTCTTTGAAAGTGACCCTTCTTTGAACATGAACGACATACGACATCTTTAGCTTTGCATTCATTTGTGTGGCCGAATTTCCATGGGCCTCCACAGTTGAAACAAAATCGATTAATTGCACCAACTGTTGTTAACTCAGGGTTGTCACTAGCTTTGGCGGCGTTAACTACTGAGTGTTTCGCATCCAATATGCCTTTATTTGCATTCGCTGCTTCATATGTTTTATATATTTCGATGACACGTGCTAATTGTTCATCCCGACCATCCAACAATTTCAACTGCAATTTCTTGTCATGGACTCCCACAATGATTCGGTCACGTAACATACGATCCTCGTACGATTTTCCACAATCACATTTAAACTCACAGTAGCGTAACTGTGTTCGAAGTTCAGTCTCAAATTCCGTAAATGTTTGACGTTCTTTTTGAGAGATTACGTTGAACTTATATGACTCCATGGCAACATTGCGCTGTGGTAAACAGTGTTGATCAAATCTTTGCAAAACATCATTTAGTGTGCGTTGTACCACTGCGTCCCCTGATCTAACTGTACCCAACAACGAATTTTGTGTTCCATCATTTGGAAATAACGTATTATAAATATTAGCACCACCTGTGCCAATTAACCAAATGAAATTCGCAATTTTTGTTGTTTCAGATTCTGATGCTTTTCCACTGGCGATCATATAAACCATAAAGTTGCGTTTCCAGTCTGGCCAGTCGTTTGCTAGGTTCGAACAATCCAATTCAGGTGGCAGACGATCGTTCGTTGCCATGTTGAAAAATTATTACCAAAGTGACTTCTTTGAGTATAATGCTTGCCCACAGAATACAAATTTTTATCCGATGCTTTGTAGAATGCTGGATTTTTCCCGATTAACTATTGTCACCTTGAAGTATCACAGGTGCTGATTAGGGGTGGGATAGTGCACGAGTTTTCGATTTCGACACGCTAGAACCGCTTATTTTGTGAGGTTCGTAAAAAAAATGCATGGGCCAAAAAATGGGGCAGATCGGATAGGATCTAGGGGTCGCTCATCGGGGTCAAAGTTGGGCGTAGAGGGGAAAAAATCCAATAAAAGGCTCAAAACTCCCCTGGTTTTGCTCCTAGAGGGGTCAAATGTGAGACCGGCCCCCATTATTTTTTCCTCCTGAACACTTTTGCCAAATATACCTAAGACCTATCTCCAATCCCTAAGGGGGGTCCCATACAAAGGCTCAATTTTTAAAAAATCTTGCTCCTACCGCTCTAGCTGTCCTAGAAGTCACCCTAGAGGAATCAAATGTATGACCGACTCCCAATATTTTTTCAACCCCAACATTTTCTTAGAACATACCTACCCCCTATCTTCAATCCTTAGGGTGGTCCCCATACATTTTTTTTATTTTTTCTTAAATTTTCATATTAAATCAGCTCCTACCGGTCCAATGGTGCCTCCTAGAGTGGTCATTATCAAGACAAACCCCCATTAATTTTTAGCCCCCAACACTTCTTCTGAACATACCAATTCCATATCTCCAATTCCTAAGGGGTCTCCCACACAAAACGACATTTTTGTAAATCTTGCTCCCACCGCTCTAACTATCGCAGGGGTGACCCTAGAGAAGTTAAATGTGTGACCGACCCCCAATATTTTTTCAGCCCCAACATTTTCCCCAAACAAACCTACCCTCTATTTTAAAGCCTTAAGGGTGTCCCGGCACATTTTTTTTATTTTTTAATTTTTTTTTATAAAATCTGCGCCTACCGCTCCCATTCTGCCTTTTAGGAACGGTAAACGCAGACTGACCCCCATTAATTTTTGCCCCCTACATTTTTTCTGAACATACCTACGCCGTATTTCCACTTTGTAGGGGTTCACTAAGTCCTGGGGAAAACTAAATTAGTAATGTATGTAGAGAAGTCAAATGTATGACCTGCCCATATATTTTTTTAGCCAAAACATTTTCTTCAAACATACCTACCCTCTATCTTCAAGGTGTTACCCCACAATTTCTTTATTTATTTTATCGAGAAATCCGAGGTCTTTAATTTGCAATTTAATAGTAACTTTTGTTAAGCGTAAAAAATATTTTTTTTAACTTGAAAATAATAAAAAATGATAAATAATATAACTATAAATCAAATTAATTTATTTTTATCGTGTGATGGATATTGTATCCGATTTTCGGCCACGACCTGAAGCAAAACTATTTTTTCCTCCTCGTTACGGCACAACACATTGTTATAGTCTTCTATTAATTTTACGCCTCTTTCGGCAGCGTCGTTGACAACATGTAATTTACGTAATATTTGCAGCTCTCGCTGGTAGTCCTGACGATTTTCCCAAGTATTTGAATCGGAAGCAATGAAATTTGTTGTTATTCCGAAGCGTGCAAAAAATTTTGGAGTCTCAGGTGTGACGTAGTGGCTTAAATCAGTTTTCATGAGTTCTTGATTCACTTGTTTCGATGCCATGTTAATTCTTTTCACACCTTCGAATCCAACAACATGTAGAGTGGCAACTGGATACAATCCTTGTTGCCACTGTCGCCGCTATCCTCTGAGGCATCTTCTTCCCCGATATCATCGTCTTCTTCTTCCTCGCTGTCTTCGTTAGACGATTCGTCCATCTCATCGTCAGATAACTCTTCCTCCAATTTCTCTTTCTCTTTTTCAAATATACGAATTGCATTCGACATTTTTCGTTTTATTTCACAAGAGATATTCGGATCAAATAGTGCGAGAGCAACAGCTTCGCCACTGAGATACCAGAGATGTCCACAAAATCTCTTTACCAATCGTTGCGACAGAATCTTATCAATTGAAGCATAATTGGCAATCGCTTTCAAAAAATTCAAATCATTATTTGGAGCTTCTATTGCTTTGGTAGCGCTAAACCAAGCTTTTACGTAAATTGTTATGATGAAAACGGTCACATCAAGAAGTGCATTTAATTCTTTTTTGGCCAAACCGATATATTTTCGGAACAAAAACATTTTTAGGCAATATATGCCTTTTGCCATCCTTCGAGCATGACTGATGGGTCCTGGTGGGCTAAAACGCTTATTAGGAATATTTTCGCCAAGGTATAATAAAACAATTTCAAGAAACTCCTTGTAGTCGTCTCTGGGTTGCTTTTCTTTTATTTGAACCCAACAAAACAACTTGATGGCAGTTTGGACTTGAGCTGGTATGTTGCCTGCCACTTCCTCATCTTATATGCCAAGACTGTACGGTTTGTCTTTTATATTTTCCCACTGCTCTTTAAAAGGCGCAAACATTAGCACTACTGGTCCAGATGTTTTGCCGAATTTGGTTTCAAACACTTAGTTTTCCCCAGGGGAGCACCCCTACAAAGTGGAAATACGGCGTAGGAATGTTCAGAAAAAATGTAGGGGGCAAAAATTAATGGGGGTCAGTCTGCATTTCCCGTTCCTAAAAGGCACAGTGGGAGCGGTAGGCGCAAATTTTATAAAAAAAAAAAAAATTGTGTGGGGACACCCTTAAGGCTTAAAAATAGAGGGTAGGTTTGTTTGGGGAAAATGTTGGGGCTGAAAAAATATTGGGGGTCGGTCACACATTTAACTTCTCTAGGGTCACCCCTGCGATAGTTAGAGCGGTGGGAGCAAGATTTACAAAAATGTCGTTTTGTGTGGGAGACCCCTTAGGAATTGGAGATATGGAATTGGTATGTTCAGAAGAAGTGTTGGGGGCTAAAAATTAATGGGGGTTGGTCTTGATAATGACCCCTCTAGGAGGCACCATTGGACCGGTAGGAGCTGATTTAATATGACAATTTAAGAAAAAATTAAAAAAAATGTATGGGGACCACCCTAAGGATTGAAGATAGGGGGTAGGTATGTTCTAAGAAAATGTTGGGGTTGAAAAAATATTGGGGGTCGGTCATACATTTGATTCCTCTAGGGTGACTTTTAGGACAGCTAGAGCGGTAGAAGAAAGATTTTTTAAAAATTGAACCTTTGTATGGGACCCCCCTTAGGGATTGGAGATAGGGCTTAGGTATGTTTGGCAAAAGTGTTCAGAGGGAAAAAATAATGGTGGCCGGTCTCACATTTGACCCTCTAGGAGCAAAACCAGGGGAGTTTTGGGGCTTTTTGTGGATTTTTTCCCCTCTACGCCCAACTTTGACCCCGATGAGCGACCCCTAGATCCTATCCGACCTCCCCCATTTTTTGGCTCATACACTTTTTTTACCAACCTCACAAAATGAGCGGTTCTAGCGCTTCCAAATATTGCTGCTTAAAATCTCACACAACACTATCCCACCCTTAGTGCTGATACACGTTAATTTTTACTGCTGACAAAAATTTTCAGTTTGGACTTGTATTTCACTTTTATTTTTTCAGCGAAGTTTTAACTTCTGACACCATGTAACAAGCTGCGCTTTTACGTCTTATAAATTAAACAACTTGTTAATTAATTATTATTTAGTTTAATAGATTTTATTAAACACGTTTATTCAACCACGTCTTATATGACAAATCATGAATTGATCTCCTTTTTCTTATAGTAATCCTATCAGCTGGTTACTAAATTACAATAATGCTAACTTAGCGACTTATTAAATAGCTAAAATAATAATCAAAGGACATAATCATTACAGAAATACGTCTCACAAAATTTCAGGATAATCGGACATGTCTGATTTGTGCTACATGAAGTTTAAAAACGAATTAAACGGGAAAAATATGAATTTTTGTTAATTTTCTATTTTTTTTTTATTTTCTGTTACGTTTGTAGTGAAATGGTTACAGAATTATAGTTTGGATTAAAATGTCTCTCTAATAAGGTACTAAAAACTAAAATCGGTTGAAAATCAGCCAAGTTATTACAACTTCCCCAGGCATCTAACGTGTGTCATACTACATGATTATGATTCATGTTTCAGTGTAATATTTAAAAAGGGAGATTTCAAACGAGTGTTGAAAAATGCAGGCATTTTTAGCATTAATTTAAAACATGTTAGCAAAACATAATATGAAAAATACTTGTCATCTAATTACATTTAAACTTGAAGAATAAAAAAAAAGTTTTTACAGAAGAAAATTTCAATGAATTTCATAAATCGGATTGTATTCCTTAATCAAGTGGTCCGCCACACGGTAGATGCCTGTGGAAGTTGTAATAACTTGGCTGATTTTCAACCGATTTTAGTTTTTAGTACGTTATTAGAAAGGCATTTTACTCCACATCATAATTCTGTAATCACTTGAATTAAAACTGAACTTAAAATAACAAAAAAATTGCGAAAACATAAAAAAATTCATATTTTTCCTTGTAATCCGTTTTTTAAACTTCAAGAACCATGCTAAACGCCTTACCCATTTCCGATCGTCCTTAATTTTTGTGAAACGTATTTTTACCACGAATTGAATAAGAAAGGTTCAATATCTACCAATTTATTTTTTTTTGGAGCACCATATAAAATAAATCAGAGCCAAAAAATAAAAGGTGCAATTTTAAAAACTAAAAAAAAAATAGAAAGAATTGTGATCACATCTCGAATTATGGCTTAAAACTTGTGTTATTTAGAGTAGAGTTTTTATAGTTTTTTACAAAAAAATTTAAGGTTTCGGACTTTTTCAAAAAGTCGATTTTAATTTCTAAACTTAATTAAATTTTAAAATAAATTTTAAAATAAATCGAAATATTGCGATCTGTTACAAACGGAATGACAAACTTATATATACCCTCTATCACTAGAGTGGAGGGTATAGAAAACTAGATTAATTTTTGGTGTAGAATACATAATTAAATTACGTTATTTTGCATATCTTGGCAAAACAAATTTTATAATGATATTTACATCATCAATGTCAAAGACAACAAAAACACAATAACTATAAATAAAATTTGCTCCCCAAAAAAAAAAAGAAACACACAATTTTACCAATTTATAAATGATGCAACAGCCAACTAACAGCTCCAAGTCCAGTAGTTAAATAAATTATTCTACTTGAATAACTGACAAGAAAACATAAAATGCTTGAATGATAGTGACTGTTAAAATAAACTTCAACTGAAAGCCAAAGAGACCAATTTTAAGTAAAAAAAAATTTAAAGGATAAGAGAGAAATTTAAGACTAGGCAATATGGAATGCATGATACTCTACGAAAATGCAAAACATTCTGAGAAAAATGCTTTCTAATGACAGGATTTCATAAATATTTTTGTCATAAAATTTCGTTGTAAATATGAAACCTTCATAAATAAAATTAAGTTTTATAAAAAAACAATATTTCATAAAAAAATCATAAACGTGTCATTTGTTTTTTTTTTTGTAATATGATTAAAAAATTGGGGCAAAACTATTTGAGATCCTGAAAACGATTTTTAAAATTGTAATTCCTAATTTTGGTTTTGCCAATGACAATATCATAAGTTTTATTTCTAAAAAATTTAATATAATTGCTTATATGTATTAATGAATCATTTAATAAATACTATGAAACCTTTTCATAAATATAATGAAACTTGTTATTTAAGTTCGTCCTGTTTTGATTAAACCATATTTCAAAATATGTCCTTTTTTGGATGATAATTATGCTAAAGGATAGTACATGTTAAGTATAAAAATTCTGCGGCTTTTGGTTTTAAAATTGTTTTAAGAATACATTAGTTTTCTCTTTTGACCCTTTTGAAACAAAATTTCAAACTCAAAAGATTAAGATTAAAAGATTAAAATTATTTTAGGAAATCGAAAAGTGTTAAAGTACAATGTTCTTGCTCCATAAAACCCTCTTGGATTAAACTTGAAAATATTTCCTCATATGAGGCATTCCACACCAAATGTCCAGCGAAAAAAACACGTGTACCGTAAACTTCTGGATAGGTTATAGGGATAGCCCTATATGGAACTTAGAAAATTGCGTTTTTGGTTTTTCAATTTTTCAAAAACTGGGCTTAGGAGGCGTGGTCAAATATTGGAAAAATGGTCAAATTTGTGGCGAGTTGCCTTGATTAAATATTTATCACATTAAAATGGAATGCACCACAATCTTAAAAATTTAAATTTTTATATAGTTTGTATGGGCTATCGATTAAATATTTTTTTTTTTTTTGATAATTTTCAGAACCCGTTCTGAAATTTTCCATTTTTAAAAAAAGTCAATTTATCAAAACTCCGGCCACTTTTTTTTAATTTTTTTTTTTTTTAAGTTTAGATATTTGTCTATCCACACAAAAAATTTCCGACACACGTTTTTTCGAGAAAATCGCGTTTGAATTTTAAATTTCATAACAATTTATTTTCTTGTATTTCTTGTATTTTCTTGATTCAACAGAGCGTATGAGTAATATTTATGCAATTAATATTACTCATTCGCAACGTTAAAACAAGAAAATACAAGGAAATTACAAAATTGTTATGAAATTTAAAATTCAAAAGCAAATTTTCTCGAAAACAACGACAAACGTGTGTCTGATTTTTTTTTGTGTGGATGGACAAACATCTAAACTTTTTAAAGAAAAAAATTTAAAAAAAAGTGGCCGGATTTTTGATAAATTGACTTTTTTAAAAAATGTAAAATTTTTAATCGATAGCTAATACAAAACTAAATAAGAAAGTAAATAAAGTAAATTTTTGAGATTGTGGTGCATTCTATTTTAATGTGATAAATATTTAATCAAGGCAACTCTCCTCAAATTTGACCATTTTTCCAATATTTGACCACGCCTTATAAGCCCAGTTTTTGGAAATTACACAGATAAAAATGAGTTGTTAGATCAAGCACGAAATACACCAGGTTGAGCATTATTTTAATTAAAAGTCATCTAATGAGGAAAATTGTTGGATCAAGCACGAAAATTGTAGGTCAGTCATTGACTATTCCTTGATTAAACCAATGCTTGATTTGAGTAATTTGTTAATTGTTATTTTTCTGTAATTTTTGATTAAACCAATGCTTGATTTGAGTGAGCGGTTAATCAATAATTTTGTGTTATTTTTGAGTAATCCAATGCTTGATCTGAGTGAATGGTTAATCATTATTTTACAGTTGTAGTGTTTTTTGTCAGTCTTTTCAAGTCTTTTGTTTAAATTGTTTTTTTTGTGCTTTATATTATTTTGTTTATTTTCGTCTTGTGTGCGTGAAAGTACTTTTCTATTTGACGACTAACTAAAACTAAAACAAAAAACGCAACAGCGTTCATCGCATTGTTACTCAAAGCCTACTATGATGAGTTTTTTTGTTTTTATGAATTTTTTTGTGAATTTTTCAGATTTGAGCAAATGGTTAATTGATTCAAGTAAAATTTAATTAAATGTCAAATTTTAAGCTGAGCAAATATTTAATTGTTTTTTTCCATTGAATATTTTTCTCTGTGTAGAAAAACCGAAAACGAAATTTTCTTAGTTCCATATAGAGCTATCAAAACAATCTATTCCGAAATTTACGGGACACATGTTTTTCTGTAGCGGGACATTTGGTGTGGAATGCATCATATATATCATATACAAGAAATACAGGTACCTGTACCAAAATGAATATTGCTCATGAACCAATACACTTTTAAAAAACACCATATACACACATAAAAACCTAGGGGGCCCCGTAGGCTAGTTGGTAGTGTGCTAGCCTTTGAACGTTGCAACGCGTTGGGGTCGTGGGTTCGATTCCCACCAGAACCCTTGGTTTTTTTCGCTACAACGCACGGTGGGAAAAATTTCCAATCTAGCGGGAAATAATTCAAAATATAACTAACAGATTTTAACAAAGTTATAATGCGATTTTAAAGTGGGATAATGACTGCGTTTTAATCCGCTAAGAACTTAAAGTTTAGTTAACCCATTAGGGAATTACACACTATCAAATGTTGACAATTTATTGGGCTCTCACAGTTAATTGTTTATAATAGTAAACTTGTCATCGCCGTGTATCGGAAGGGGTAAGCCGCGACATACCAAGTGTTTGATTTCTTTTAAAGGGTGCTATTACTTATGTATATTTTGTATAAATTTCCATACGTTATCTGTTTTGCGAAGGCTCCCTCGTAACGAATTACATAAACAACGTTTTTTTTTTTAACTTGTTTAAATTCTTATGGAGCTACAAAAAAAACGCTGTCAGATGCTGCTTAATCTTTAATTATAGATTATTCTACATATAATTAAGTATTACTATTCAAAAAATTAGCTGCGTAGGCCTGCGTAGCGATTTTTTTAAATTATTTTTGTAATTTTGGTCCTTCAATAATTATAATTCTAAACCTAGGCAGCGTATATGTTGAGAATCGCGAAGGATTGTTAGTAATTTGTTTTTAACATAGTAGAGCGTCGAAATCTTGAAAAAAGTTCGTGCTGAATTAAAATTATTTTTGATTTTATGATTTTTAAATAACCGATTTAAGTCGCATTCAGTTGTTAAAAAAATTCTTAATAAAAATATTGTTATAAATAATAATAAATTTAATACTATCATTTGAATTGGTTAATAAACTCTTTGTTTTTTTTAAATTTGTTTGACATGTCATTTCAACGGAGAGAGATATTTGAAGTTTGGCGTAAATGCGACAGTGCTTCTGATCGGAACTCAACAGTTATCAATTATATCTTGTCCAAACTTGGAAATAATATCTGTAACGAGAATGATAGCTATAAAAAACTAACTGTTAGTGTGCGAGATTTATGTAGTAAATTTAAATGTAGATGGGCCAGTGTTTCTCGCAATTTATATAGTTTTGAAAATCATAACAATATATGGTTAAATGAAAATATAGATTTTCTAGTAGAAGACGAAGAACCAGGACCGTCACAACCACGAGGGCGTCCTTTGAAGACTTTTTTGGAAACGACAAAAAATCCAAGAGGAGTCGTGTTTCGGATCTTGTACAAAATAACATCAAGGAATAATTATTGGTCGCTACGAAAGTAAGTCTGTACAAATCTGGAAAGAGAGACGCAGCCCAATTATTAGATGAAATTAAAAAAACACCAAAAAGGGCTACAAAGATGAAAAAAACGTATTTTACCCCTCTGAAGCACCGACATAATACACATTAGAAGAGGCAATGGCACTATACATTGACAAAAGGTTAACTAAAAATTCGTATATGCTTATGCAATCAGGTGCTAAGACTCCTATTTTAGTTATATGCTGGATGTAGGGTATATGTCCAAATGTTATCAGATTTCACTTACAATATTTGATAACCCCATTTACTTTTCAAAAAGTATAAAATTCTTATTTTAAACATAATTTTCCACAGCTAACAGGTACAAAAAAAATACTCCTGAGGTAGTCGTATATAACACCTTTTGGGGCACCCTGTATTGAATAACAGTTTCTTATTATTCATTATACAAAAAGCTCATATCCTTAGCTATAAAATCTCCAAGTATTGTTATCGGATCAGACCAATAGTTTAGAAGATATGATTTTTTCCTGCCAGATTGATGTTTTTTCCCACTGTGCAACGAGACGACGGTCATTGTTACCAGTTCTCGGTTAGGATGAATTTATTAAAAATGAGTTGTAAATAAATAGAAAAGAATAAATAAAACATAATTGATAATGTGATCACAACTATTATTATTATATTATTATTATAAAAACCTTGGTATTAATGTCACCTTTAATGAGAAATTTTTCAGAAACAAAATCTGTTCACGCATTACAGAAAGTTAAAGTTAAAGTTAAATTTATTGAGGCTTTTGTTTTTTTTACATATAAAGAAAATTTACACAATTAACTGAATTAAATTTAAGATTATAATGTAATGTCTTAAAACAATATATTGAAAATACAGTATCAAACTTTACATAAAATAATTAACATCTTAGATAAAAACATAAAATTAAACGCCCTTGCTCCCGAGGCTATCCATATCGTGAGAGTTTATCTCTTGAAATTACAAAACTTAAATCTAAAAATTAAGGCCTCTACAGACGATTCAATATTATGCACAATATGTCTTTCCATTGATGGTGTGTGGGTAAGATTGACCATTGTACAATCGTCAATATCACCCACACACCATCAATATAATTGAACATTGTTCATAATATTGCTTCGTCCGTAGATACCTTTACAAACTAGATTTATTATATAAAACTTAAATCTAAAAATTACAAACTAGATTTATTGAAATTATAATCAAAATTAAAAATTACATATTAGGAATAACGAAACGAAATAAAACGAATAATAATATAGATAAAAAAGAAAAAATATTAAAATATATATACAATATGTGCGCATATATACAATACATATTGCATACATAATGCATAATAAGGTTGAACCGCACGTCAACTACCTCCGACCACCTACATCTATAATGTCTCAGTATCGGGGACAACAACTGCTCAATCTAAACAATTTTTTATATAAAACTATTTAGACCAGGCAAATCTTATCCCCAACACTGGAGAACACCAACAAGTTCGAGCAAAAGCAGCTAACGTGCAAATCAACCCCCCATGCACGTTCAAATGCGCGTATGCACATATGTAAATACACACACAAATGCATATACATCTTATATAGACATTATTAACCCCTGTGGGTACCCGGAGAGGTGTGTTTAAAAAAATCCGGTGGCGAATTAGTTAAATTGCAAACAATATTTTCATTTTGTACCCCCAGAGGAGATAAATAATTAGTATTAGTCCAATTAAATCCCCTTTGAGAGTTAATTATTTCCTTTAATATTACATTTTCATGCGAATATAATCTGATAACATAATTTTTTATCAAGTCAATAACGTACAAGCTCAATGGTAAAATAGCTGACTCTTGGTAAATCACAGTATTAGAAAATCTTTTAGTTCTTGAAATAAAATTTTTACCAATACACGATCTCAAGACCTTCCTTTCAAAAATTTCAAATTTATTCATTAACGTAGGAGATATAAAAAACCACACTGGAAAACCGTATAACAATACCGGTCGTAAACATGTTTTGTAGAGCAATAATTTGGTTTTCATTGGTAACGATTTATTAGATAAGACTCTTCCGAACATCCCCTTCACCCTATATACTTTATTTAGAACGAATTTACCATGTTCATTAAACTTGAAAAGCTTATTGAAATAAACGCCAAGATATTTAAAACTGTCTCTAAAAGGTATTTCAGTACCATTCAAAAACAATTTCAAAGTCTTACTTTCAGGTACAACGTAGTACGGGCATTTACCGGACGCATTTCTAAGACAAATCGCTTCACTTTTGGAAGCGTTTATCTTTATGCCCCAAAAATCATAAAAATCCTTTACAAAGTATAAATGTCTCGACACAATTCGAAGTGCCTCTATAGGAGATTCATGATGGGCATAGAGCAGAGAATCGTCCGCGTACAGAACACCAGTAGAATTTGAAAAATTATGAGGAAAATCGTGAATAAAAATACTATATAAATGAGGCGCCAGAATTGAGCCCTGCGGCACTCCACAAGAAATCTCTCCAAAATCAGAAACAGAATCATTTACCTGTACACAGAAACTTCTGTTATTAAAGAAACTTTTGAAAAGTTTAATAGTATGTACGTCAAACCCTATTTTACTCATTTTGAATATAATTCCATCATGAAATGCTCTATCAAATGCCTTTTCAACATCAAGTGACACGGCAACTGTACAACGTCGTTCCCTTAAATTACAAATCACGTCATTCTGAAATTTTGAAAGGGCGTCTACAGTGGAATGGCCTTTTTTAAATCCGAATTGCAAATTTGGAATATAATCATCATCTAAACCGATATCCATTTTTTCACGTATAATTTTCTCAAATAATTTTCCTAAGTTTGATAACAACGAAATAGGTCTTATATTATTTATTTCAGACGAGTTAGCCTTCTTCTTAATTGGCACTATCCTAGATATTTTCCAACTATCAGGAAAATATGCATTGTTCAAACAGTTGTTAAAAATAATAACTAAAAACTCGAACGCCTTTATTGGAAATTTTTTAATCAAAAAATTTGAAATTTGATCGATACCGGAGGTTTTTTTATTGTTTAAAATTTTGGCAAAATCTAAGATCTTATCTAAACTTATTAATCTTATTGAATTTTGATTGTTTACCGACGTAAAATGTTCATCAAAATTGTATAAGACATCCTGATCTAGGGAATTTATAAAGCTATTAATTTCGGAACAATCTCTATCTAAAGTGTTGCCACTATAAATTTTAGAAAAATGTTCTTTTAAAATATTTAATTTATGCAAATCATTATCAATAACCAACCCATTTACCGACAAATTACCAATATCAGTTCGACGTTTATATCCCAAAATGTTGTAGATTTGTTTATGAGCTAAAGGACCCGGATTTATTTTAGTTAGTTTTTCATTAAAACTTTGTATATGTTCCTTACTTACACGTTCTTTTATCAAAATATTGAGAAGTTGAATTTGTTTAGAAATCAACCTATATTGATCGTTATGCCTATTTAAGTCCGATTAAAAATTTTTCTTAATTCCTTTTGCCAATTATATTTAATTTTGAATAATTTCTTAACAAAATCAGAAGGTTCAAACTTTTTTGATTTAGGTTCAACTTTATGGGAATGTTCGTTACTATATGTATTTATGGTCAAGGTAAACTTATTAATGTAAAAATCAATTTCCTCGTTTGATAAATTTCTTGCGGATGAAGGGAAGTGTTGCAAAAGATCCATTGTAATTTTAAATAAAAGTCTGTCTTAAGCTCTATGAAAGGGTCAAGGGAAAGAATTTTTGAGATATTTTTTTTTAAATTTCTTGAATCTTGGAAAAACCGCAATTTTTGCAAATTTCAAATCGCGGTATCTCGAAAACCGTTCGACCGATTTACAAAATCGAAAATTTTGATCGCCGAGCGCCACGGGTTTATTTAATCCAATTTGCCTCAAATTTGCACCAAAAATCAGAAATCGAAAGAAAAACATGTTTTCCATACAAAAAAAAAATACCGGTGTAATTGAACATATTGGTCAGTTATCACACAGACGGGTACAAGAAACACGAAAGATTTGGTCTTTTCTTAATTCAAAGTGCACAAGTGAGCTGCTATCGCTTTCACGTGGAACCATGTTGACGATGTTTGCTGTAACTCGATCGAACTTTCCGAGTCGGAATGGGATGAAACCAAAAGCAAATGAAAGTTAATATTTCCATAACAACACGCGTAAAGCTTTTTTAGTTCAATGCTATTTTTTTACACGCATTTGAAGTTGGTGATTTAAAAGCATTTTCAGTTTTAGTATGCAAAAATGTCCTACTTTAGGTGCCCCTGGTTGTGCCCTTATTAGGCATGTGGCGTCCAGCGTTAAAATTACTATAACCGGTATGAATTTCGCTGCAATCGGTCCAGTACCTACTTACTGAATAGCCAAATTATTAAACATAAACCACTGTACACCGTTGCGTATGATTGTTATGTAAAGGCAATTACAAAATTAAGTAAACGCCACTCATACAGTTTTCAAGTAATTATTATTATAATTATAATAAAAAGTCACCAAATTCAAATGCCTAAAAAAATCTAGCACTGAACTAAAAAAGACTTAAGGGTTTTGCTATGGAAAATGTCAACTTTCATTTGATTTTGTTGGTTGGAGCACTGTGTAATCAACGAACACTGCCTTCAGGAAAGCACCCTGACTGCTTGTATGAGGACGAGTTGGAAACTATCGAACACTTTATATGTCATTGCAGAAAACACAAGTTTCCCTGGGATCTAATGAGCTGTACGATATCGCTGATTTGTCGGACGTTCACCAGAGCTCACGTGGGATTAACGGCTGGGACTATTAGGAGATTCTCATTAACTCCGGTATCACAACTGACCCAGGAGTCTATGTGCTGACGCCACTTAAAACTTAACCTAAGCTTCATTTCGCTTCGTCTTACATAATGCCGAAAAAACTTAGTTCACGCAACACTTTTGAATTTTTCGAACAAATATTTTGGAATATTTTGAACGAATTAATTTTTTTTATCAAAATTAATGTGATGATACTCTATTACTACATCAACTGTGTAATGTAGGGTGATATATCCCATAACAAAAATAAAAAAAATTGTATATGGTGTTTAGTTACTTCCTGAAGTGATAACTTATTTTATAGAACAACAACAAGCAACAACAACATGGTACGTGTACTTCAATAACAACATGCATCTACAACACAACTTTAGGGAATATAATGGATGGACAGTATGGAAAAAATTTCAACTCGAACTCATGATGTAGCTGAATTTAGAAATAGTATACAACAACAAAAAATAGTAAAGCCAAGTAAATGGTCGTTCGACAAAAGTGTAGGAACGATGAGTATCACTAATAAAATTTTCTTTTTGCAATTTTATTATATTTTTTTTTTTCTTTTAAATGCAATTTGTGTCTTTTTAAGAAAGACATCACTACAACAATACTAAATTTAATAATAATGATGTACAAAAACAACTACCACTATGAAACAACTACACTATGAATGTCAATATAACGAGCTATAAATGAACAATCTTAATGGCCATTTAATAAAGTTTAATTAAAATGTTATAGCTGCTGTTGGTCTTGTAATAAAGGAGTAAAATAGGAGATGGTTAATAAAATTTCAAATTAAATGTTTTTATTAAAGGAAATGGACATTTTTTAAAGGTTTCAAAATTTGAGAATTTTTAGGTATCTCACACAGAAAAAAAAATAATTGTTATATTGACCCCCATATTTGTGAATGCAAATAATTCTTTCACTGAAAGTGCCCCTATACGTAAATTTGTAATACCAACAAACGTTTGTAAAGTTTGATTGTTGAAAAAAGAATTTTTTCGTTTTCAACAAAGAAATTCATCAAACAAAAACACAATTATTTGTCTCAAAAAAGTTTAAAATCTTCTTTTTTTTCAACTAAGAAATTTAACAAACACAATTTGTTGATCTGACAAAAGATAATTTTTTTCACAAAGAAATTTATCAAACACAAACACTATTTATTGACATGATAAAAGAATTTTGAAAAAAATGACTTCCCGAGTAAAAAAGTTCCTATATAGTTGTATATAATTTTAAATACATTATATATGATTAAATAGAATTATATAGAATTTGATGCGAAAAATGAGTCGATAAAACTATATAAAATTTGATCAATGTTTCATATATTTTGATAAATTTTTTATATAATTTTATGCGAAATTTGGACCCCTATTTTTATATAATAATAGCAAAATTATATAATTAGATATAATTATATAAAAATATATAAAATTGTATAAAACTGTATAAAACTATATAAAGTTACATAAAATTATATATAATTATATATAATTTAAAAAAAAGTTTATGATTTATATAAAACTTGATATAATTTTATGTACCTTTATATAGTTTTATACATTTTAATACAATTTTATATATTTTTATATAATTATATCTAATTATATAATTTTGCTATTATTATATAAAAATAGGGGTCCAAATTTCGCATAAAATTATATAAAAAATTTATCAAAATATATGAAACATTGATCAAATTTTATATAGTTTTATCGACTCATTTTTCGCATCAAATTCTATATAATTCTATTTAATCATATATGATGTTTATAAAATTATATACAACTATATAGGAACTTTTTTACTCGGGTTGACTGAATTTGTTGAAAACAAAATCCAAGTTTTGTATTATGGACTATCATGCGGCCGTTTTTACTAAATGTTTGGTTGATATTAGAGTTTGCAAAACGATTAAAATCGTAATCGTAATCGCGATTAATCGCACCAATTAATCGTAATCGTAATCGACAAAAAAATCATGCGATTACGATTAATCATTTTCTTTGAAATACACTGATTTTATAATGATTTTAAAATATATTATTTTGGCTGACGATTCATTGAACTTTTTTGCAATTTCTCTTTCCTTTTTTCTTGTAAAAGTTATTTAAATTTAAAGAAAATTTAAATTTTCATCTAAGTAACCCCACAATTTTGTTTTAAAAATATGAAATCCAAAAGGATTTGGCTGAATTTGGTCAAAAATTCGGGCATGAAATTTTATAAAAAAACGTAATTTTTTCTCTGGTTGTAGACTGAAGACGCTCTTTCTAAATTCCCTTATAAATTTTCACACAATCAGCTCTTCAGTGGCCATTGGCAGGTATTCTGACACGAAATTCAAAAGATTATACTTTTCGGCACTTTTTTTTTACCAAAGGATCCTTCAGTACAAATTTCAAGTTTCCAGGATCGTTATTTCAAAAATATGAAAAGTATATAAAGCAAGGACCGGAAAACGTTTTTTTATTTTGTTTTCATCAAAATATTTATTTTTGTAGTTCAAAATGTTTTCTAATTTGTTCAAAAAAATAAAATAAAAATTTTTGTTTAAAAAAATAAATATCCATCATGATGAAAATCGAAAAATATCTATTGCGATAAATATCACAAAGGAGGAAAATAAAAATAATAAATATCTTTTTTTTCAACTTTTTTTTATATTTCAAATAAAATATTTCAAATAAAATTTAAATAAATACACAAATAATTTTCATAACCGACATAAATAGTTCATCAAACCTCCAAATTTTAGAAAAACTACAAATGCAATTGGAAAACTACAAATTCAATTGTGCAGACAGGACCTTAAACCATTATAGCGCAAAGTTTAAGACTTAGATCTCTTTATCTGTAATTTATCTGTAATAATAACTACAGAAGGTAAAAGTTAAAAAAAACGTTGAAAATGGCTAAATCTATCTTCTTTCCCTATATTCTTTAAGTTCTCCTTAAAACACAAAGTCAGAACACTTAAGAGATAATTTGAATGTTGGTCTGATAGATGCTTTATCGTTTTTAAGAAGTCATAAGACGGCAAAGCATTGAAACATTTTATACATTGTTTTATCGCGGGTAAATTGAGATTTTTTTATATGCCGGAATTTAACTGTTAGATAGAACTCCTCATATTTGAATTTTTATTAAATCATACATCGCGAGTGTTCCAAATAGCTGTTCAGAATCCCTTGTAAGTTTAGGTGAACCCCAAAATGTTGCAAACGGGGGAAAAAGGCTTTATGAGCAGACATGTACCTAAAAAGGGTTTTTATTAACTAGAATTCGGACACATCGCCGTCAAAAAAGACAAAAATTTATATTAGTTTATTTAATTCGAACGATGAAAATCAAAATTTGTATTTGTTTATTTTATTTTAATGATGAAAATAAAAAGATGAAAATAATTTTCCTCTTTTTGATAAATATCGTAATGATATTTAAAATATTTTGATTTCGAACAATAAAAAATATTTTCAACTTTGATCGAAATAAAAATATCTTTATTGAGAAATATTTTATTTTGAACACAAGTTTTTGTTTTTTTTTTTTGGATTAAAATTTAAATTGTTCGTTTTAAAAGTATTAAAATCGGGTCCCTGATATAAAGTACACTTTTTTGTAAATTTAATTTCGACCCTTCGAAATTAAATTTACAACATATACTTTTTTTCAGACGTTTTTTACCAAAGGATCCTGTATTCCAAATTTTACCCCTTTTTGTCCCCTTAACAATTTATCAAAAATCCGGCCATATTTTTTAATTTTTTTTAGTTTAGATGTTTGTCTATGCACATAAAAAATTCAGGAGGGCATTTTTCGAGAAAATCGCATTTGAATATTGGATTTCAGAAAAATTCTATAATTCTCTTGTACTTTATTGTGCCAACACTGCGTATGAGTAACGACTATTTGCGAAACCAATGAATTTTCGTCACTCATACGCGGTGTTGACACAATAAAATACAAGAGAATTGCAGACTTTTTATGAAATCTAATATTCAAATGCTATTTTCTCGAAAAATACGAAAAATTCCCACCTGATTATTTTTTGTGAATAGACAAACAAATAAACTTAAAAAAAAATGTTGCCGGATTTTTGATAAATTGACTTTTTTAAAAAATTAAAACTTTCAGAACGGTTTCTGAAAATTTTCCAAAATAAAAAATGTTAGTAGATAGCCCATAAAAAAATATACATGAATGTTAATTTTTGCGATTGTGGTGCATTTCGTAAATTTGATAAATACCCAGCAAAAAAAGAGCTTACCATTCACTACAAAATTCACCACAACTTATGAACCAGATGTACTTCTTCTTCAGCTGAAACACTGATGAATTTTATATGGGCGTGACACACAATATCACTAGTGTTTAGTATGTACATATATATTAACATCTTTATCACAACTTCTGAAGTAGTGATCGGGATGTTAATATAACTTGACCTTTTGGAAGTGCTTTTTTCATCACTTCTTTAGAAGTATATATTTCCTGGCATTTTGGATGTGATTATGTAATTTTTATATGGTGATTTAGAAGTGATTTTTTCATCACTTCTTGATAAGTACATATTTCATGACTTTTTGGGATTGATTTTAAGAGTTTTTTTTTAGTATTTACACTAATAATAATTAAAACCAAAACGATATGTTTAACAATGTATAATATTTATTATGTAATATTTAGACTTAAAATTGTTAAGATTAAATCGATGTTTTTAATAATTTAGTTTAGCTAATAGGAATTATTAATTAAATGTGGATGTATATATTTTTCTAATAGTTTTTCATGCGATTAATCCGAATCTGGCCTTAGAAGTGATTTATCTTATTTTGAGATATTTAGATTTTCGATTGACAGTACTGCATAAACTCAGATATTCGCAATGTTCGGGACCTTATAAAACCGAGAATTATTTTATGATGTATAATTAGTTCAGCACATCTAAAAATACTTCACTTATTCTTCAAATTACTTTTGCAATCCTTAAGATATCTTTTTTATTACGGAGATATCGACCGATAAAATTATTGCAATTTCGGCCCTAAAAAATAAAAGAAAACAAATTTGAAAACCAACCAATTTGTCTTGTTGATATATAATAGTACCGAATTCGAAACTCTATTACACCCGGTCTAGATTAGCAATCATCACTTCCATCATACGTCACAATCGATAGTAATGGCTGTGATTGCTAATCCGGACAGTTGTATACAATGATGGTATACAATTGATGGTAGAGCGCCTGTTCTACTATAGATTGCTAGCAATCAAGTGTCTATATGAAATTGCTAACCATTGCTTACTATCGAGTTTGGCGTTTGTAAACGTCAAATGTAACACTGAACACCCTCTATGGTTGCTTTGTTGGTTGCTAATCTAGAACGGGTGTTAGAGGTGCATCTAAGCCCGGCATCAATTTGGGTACCAATTTTAGGGTAAATTTTCAGGGTGCCATACAAAAAAATCTTTATTTGGGCTAACATTATAGAGCTTCGCCATATCGGATAAAGATTTATTTTAAATAAAATTAATAAAATTCTTAAAAGTACATAGAGTTCTTAGTTTTATATTCAATTAAAATTTTTATTATTCGGTTAGCCGAATAATTCAAATTTATTCGATTATTAACCGATTAAATCTCAACCCCGCACTCAGAAAATTATGTAAGTTACTACATGTTAGTTATTTGTATATTTTACAGTAGTTAGTTGTTTTCAACTACAAAGTCAGTTGTTTTTGTATGAAAAATATCAAACAACTATTTCTGTTATTTTAAATCGTTTTTTTGAACTAATAAAAAAGTACTGTGATGTAGTAACAGTTATTTAAAGTAGTTAATTTTATTTATTTTATCTCTGAAAAGTTTTAAAGTTTTTTTTCCAAAAAAAAAAATTTTGTTATTTTTATTTTTCACAACTTTTTTTTTAAAAAAAAACTTGGAAAAAATTTGGTCTTCAATTTTTTTTTTCTGAAAAATGTTTTGAAAAAAAAAATTATATATTGATTTTTTTTATTTTACTACATTTTAGTTGTTTTGACTACAAATGTAAGTAGTTTTTACTACATAAGTCAGTTGTTTTTTTTTTGTCAGTTACAATAACTAACATTGTTAGTTGATTTAACTGAAAAAGTAGTTGACCCCAAAACAACTTACAAAGTAGTTATTTTAACTGACATTTTCAGTTCATATTACTAACATAATTTTTTTAGTGCGATTAATTATTTGCCCGATTAGCCGATTAAACCAAAACCTCGATTATTTGAATACCCTAATGTTTAGAAGAGTTTTTATACCTTTCAACAGCGATACCAACTTAGTCATTTTGTGGCTATAATTCAGCCCTTTTTTTTAAAGGCTACCACCTTTTTTTGGTTATCTTTTTTAGCCCTTTAAGCACTTTTTAAGGCATTTGATTTTTACCATAATCTGGAAACTTTTTATTGTTTTTTTTGTACATAATTTACAAAACAACTCTAACTACAATGTTTTTATACATGTAGTTAAAAAAAAAAACATCCAATAAATAAAATGAAGAGATACAAAAAGTAATTCTCTCATTTTAAATCAGATATCGTATATTTTTAGAAGAGTTTTTATACCTTTAAACGGCAATACCAACTTAGCTCTTTTTTGGTTATATTTAACCCTTGTCTTTTTTAAGGGCTAACAGTTTTTTTGTTATCTTTTTAGCACTTCTTGAGTCATTTGGTAATTTTAACAAAAATCTGGAAACTGTATTTTTTTATAACATAATTTACATAACAAATTCGCTTTTGCGGCATATCAAGTTAATTTATTTATAAAATTTAACTTTTTATTAAATCAGAGAAAATTATAAAAAAAAATGTTCAACAAAACAAATCCAATACTTAACATAAGTGCCACAAATTTGTACTTTTCAATTGCATTTGTAAACACATATGAAAATGGTACTTATAAATCATTGAGGAAAGAACTGGTGAAAGTTGTTATTATTGGCATTTTTTTAGCAGTTTTGGAAGTGCTTATAAAAGTACTTCTTATGGAATATGAAGATCGGCACATATAGCTACTATGTATGTAGTGAATCACTTATTCTTTTTGCACCACTTCGATTTTTTTTTGCTGGGTATTTAATCATGGGAACTCGACACAATTTTGACAGTTTTAAAAAATTGAAAAACCAAAAACGCAATTTTCTTAGTTTCATATAGGGCTATACATACCACCTATTTTTGTAAAAGAGTTTTTTTTAAATAAACTATTGCAATTATATTTATTTAAAAAACTCGATTAATCGATAATCGCGATTAAAGGCTATTTTTTTAATCGTAATCACGATTATGAAATATCACGATTATTTGCAAACTCTAGTTGATATCATGTTTGGTTGATTTACAATTGATGTTTGTTGATTTAAATTTGACGATTTTATTTTCTGTGCAGCATCTGATAATTTTTCTAAAGTACAAGTGTTATAGAAACTGAAACTTTTCTTATACAAAACATTTTTCAGAATCTCAGACTTTTTCAATACAAAAAATATCTGAGAATCTATGAAATTTTCAGCATCTGAGAAATTTTTTAAAGGATAAATATCTCAAAAAAAATGCCTGCGAATTTTGTACTCTTGCCCAAAACATTAAATCATGATAATGTTTTGTGGAAGATTTGGGTGTACTTACTTGCCAAAGCAAAGTTTTTTTAGAAAAAATAATGTTATATTACTTTGCTATTCCATGGAAAACGAATTGAAATATCAGTCAAGGACCCCACTAAAAAAACAAAAGAGCTGTACATATTGTAAGTGAGTGCAAAAATAAGTGCAAAAAAGTGTTGTAACATTTTGGAGAGTATAAAAGATTCGGCACCAAAGAATATAATACTCTCACTTGTTTTATGTACATTTGATAAACAAATGGAAAATTTGTATGCGAAAAGCATAGACTTGGTGAAAAAGTAGTTTTTGTAAAAAAAATATTTTTTTCACGAAAAACAAAATTATGGTAAAAAAAATTGAATGAACCCAAAATTTTTGGTGAAAAAAAATTTTGATGACAAAAAGTTTTTGATGAATTTTTTTGATGAAAAGAAAATTTTTGGAAGAAAAAAAAAATGATGAAAAAAAAATCTGAAAAAAAAATTTTCGGTGAGAAAAAAATTGATAATAAAAAATTTGATGAAAAATAATATGATAAAAAACAAGTAAGAGTGTTAAATTCGGCTGTGCCGAATCTTTTATACCCTCCAACACGTTTAAAATTAAAAAAAAATCGCAGCAGGGTCGTCTTTTTTTTGGGGGGTGGAGGAGGGTCTTTGGAGTTGGTGGGGGACACGATGAAAAAAAAAATTTTATGAAAAAAAAAAAAAAAATTTGATGAAAAAAAAAAAAATTGATGAAAAAAAAAGTTTAATAAAAAAAAAATTGATGAAAAAAAAAAAGTTATGGAAAAAAAATTTTGATGAAAAAAAAAATTTTTGATGAAAAAAAAAAAAATTTATTAAAAAAAACTTGATGAAAAAAAAAATTTGATGAAAAAAAATTGAGGAAAAAATAATTTAAGAAAAAAAAATTTGATGAAAAAAAATCAAAAAAAAGTTTGATGAAAAAAAAAAAAATTTATGAAAAAAAATTTGATGAAAAAAAATTTGATAAAAAAAAAAATTTTTTTGTTGAAAATAATTATGATCCTTTTTATTCACCAGCCGGTGAAAAACGGTTTTATTCACCACGAGGTGAATTGTTATCCAAGTTACAAACCCAAGTTATTAAAATGTTTGGTTTTAGGAAAATGAAAATAGTAATTCTTGTTTTCTTTTTCGTTAATTGTTAGCTTATACCAACAAAAATTGGCATTACTAGTAATGGGTTTTGTAATCCGAAACAGATGTTAATAAGTAGTTACTTATTGAATGAAACACTAATTATTTTAACAAGGGCGTGAGACAAAAATAACTAGTGAAGAGTATGAAGATAAATAAGTAGTTACTGCCTCGGATTACAAATAAGGAGTAAAAACCCATTACCAATAAGAAGAATAATAATTAGTTAATTAAAGCTTTTAAAATTTAACTTGTTTTTACTAAAACTTAAAAATTGCGTAATTTTTATTAAGTTTTTAAGTACTTTTTAAGTTAATTGAATTGTAAGGTTAAAAACTGCAAGTGCAAGAATATATTATTACTTAGATGTGCTTTTATAACATATTACTGAGAAGTAGTTACTTTTAGGCTTAAAATAATTTTAATGGTAATGGGTACTCATTATAAATAATGTACTTGGTAATGATTACTTTTCACAACTCATTACCATGTTTTTGCTGGGTATAGTCAAACTGAGGTGGCATCCTGCAACTTTTTTAATATTAGACACCAGCCTTAAAACATTATCATGTTAAAGTGTTTCAGAATCTGAAACTTTTTCTATAGAAAAAGTGTCTTAGAACCTGAGACTTTTTCAATAGGAGAAATGTCTCAGTATCTGAAATGTTTTAATTTTTTGTCTCAGAATCAGAGACTTTTTCTATAAAAAAAATATATCTCAGAGCATTTGACTTTTTCTGTTGGAAAAAAGTTTTGAAATCTGAGGCTTTTTCTGCAGGAAAAATGTCTCAGAACCTGACAATTTTTCTATAAGAAAATTGTCTCCGAATCTGACACTTTTTCTAATAAAAAAATCATCAAAATCTGTTTAAGGAAAAATTAATCTAAATTAATCTATAGGAAAATTAATCCGATACTTTTTCTAAAGGAAATTTTTTTTTTAAATCTTAGACATTTGCTATTAGAAAAATGTCGTAAAATCTGAGACATTTTTTTAAATCCAATTTTTATTTTTCAAATTTTGAGCTTACTTAATGAGTAAATATCTACTTACAAATTTTTATATAAATATTTTTTTTTTTAAATTAGCATCTTAAATCTAAATCCCAATTTACAAATTTCAAATAAAATATACAATAAAACATGTCTAAACTATTTGAACACTAGAAAATAAACAAATTTATTCTTAAAAAGAAAAAAACATAAAAATAACAACAATATTTCTGTTTGAAAACTATTTAGAAAATTTACAAAATAATCCTTTTTGAACAACAATAACAAGCTGGTGTTGTGGGTACACAGGACAAACAACAACACAACACTCCTTTGTAAATGAATATGTACTCAGTCGTTTTAATATCAAAACAAGCAAATCGTTTCAAAATGAAAATAGACAAGTGATGAAAGATGATTTGCTTGTACTCGTAAGATGTATTTTTTTTTTTGTTATTTTTTTAAGGAAATAAATCGAAATGAATGTACGCTCAGAAAAATAACACAGTTACTTGAATATTCAAGAAAAATTAGTTTAGCCTTATGTTTGGCTTAAAAAAGAAATCACACATTTTTTTTTTTTATTTGTTATACACTCCACTCTGGTGATAGAGGATATATATATTAGAGTTCGTTTGGTGACTATGTCACTTCATCTGTTTATCGGATATCAAAATTTTTTTAAAGGATTTAGGGGAGCTAAATAGAATGCCAGTTTTTTTTTGAAAAATTTTCACTCCTTGGGGTGGTTCAAAGCATCTGAAAACGCTGTTTTTGAGCTAATTTTTCTGCAGAGAAAAAACGGCTGAATATATTGCAAATCAGATTTCACCAGTCGATTCTACAGCAAAAATAATATCTGTTTTTTGAACTCTTAAAAAAAGTTCCAATTAGGGTTATATAGTCGCAACAAAAAGTCGACTTTTCGACTTTTTTCAATTTCAAAAAAGTCGATTTTTCGACTTTTCGACTTTTTTCAAAATTTAAAAAGTCGACTTTTCGACCTTTCGACTTTTTAAAAAGTCGACTTTTTTCGACTTTCGACTTTTTTCGACTTTTCGACTTTTTTCGACTTTTTAACTTTTTTCGACCTTTTCCAACTTTTATTTTTGTAAATAAAAGTTTAGTTTTGACTTGTTGTAAGCACTTAGGTGCTATTTTTTTTGTTGTATTTTATTTATCAAAAAAAGTCGAAGAAATCGAAAATTTTGAAAAGGTTAAAAAAATTGAAAGCAAAAGATTCGACTTTCGATTTATAGAACCCTATCACTGAGGTGTTAACAATACTCAAAAATATTGGTGAATTTCTAACTCATGAATTTGGCATTGACATTTTTGCTTCACATACAAATACATGGAAATACCAATAGCTTCAGTTGTTATTAAACTCGGCTCTCATTTGAATTTTTTTTTCAGAAGAAAGAAATTATTTTCATCTGGCAAAAGTAAAAAAAAAATCAAAAAAAATAAATTCGAAAAAAGTCGAAACAAGTAAAAAAGTTAAATTCGGCCTTGCCGAATGTAGTGATACCCTCCACAATTTCAAAAAGATTATTGCAAAAAACTTTAGTTAAAAGGAAATAACTTAAAAAAAAAATTAAAAAAAAAAAAAATCCGCGAAAAAAAATTTTGGTAAAAAAAAAAATTTTTACTTTTTGTCAAAATTTTTTTTCTTTTTTTGTCAAAAAATATGTTCGTACTTGTTTAAATACCATTTGGTACTCAATTATGTTCACATATGTCAACCAGAAGCCGAATTAAAGCATTTTGTATTTTTAGGTTATGTTGAATGAAAATTTTACTGAAATTTTTGAGGTGTGCTTACATTTTCGTTCATAACTTTTGAACCGCTGAACCGATATCGCTCAAATGCAATACCAAACTTCTCGGGAGAACTTCCAATAAATATGTTAAGTTTCAGTCATCTCTGTGCAATATTTTGTCCAATAGAGCATTTTCCACAGACAGACAGACAGACAGACGGACAGACGGACATCGCTAGAATGTCTTAAAATCGATCGGGCATCATGAATATATATACTTTATGGGGTCCCAGACCGATATTTCGATGAGTTACAAACAGAATGACAAACTTATATATACCCTCTATCACTAAGTGGAGGGTATAAAAAGTGGAGAAAAGTCGAAAAAGTCGAAAGCAAAAGTCGACTTTTCGACTTTTTAAGAACAAAAAAGTCGATTTCGACTTTTCGACTTTTTCATACAAAAAGTCGATTAATCGACTTTTCGACTTTTCGACTATAGAACCCTAGTTCCAATAACCCACAGCAGGGGGCGGAAAAATTGATAATTGGTACAAAAAGCACCTTTCTAGCACAACCCATTAAAAAGTTATAAGGCTTTAAAGTTTTTTTCTAATGGCAAAATTATAAAACACTGACCGAAATTTGAAAATTTTTTGGATGGGTCAGCGGTCTGGACACTCGTTTTAGATTTTCATCTCAATGCTGATTCCAAATCTGGTTTCCAAAAAGTGCCGTAACGTCAGGTTTTTGAGATAATTGAGGTCAAAGTTCACAAAAAACGCATTTTTGTGCATTATTGAGAGCATTTTTTTATGATCTTTTTGGATGATATTCTGGGATCATAAAACTTGTTTTCGATTAACATTTCGATGCTGATTCTGAATCTAGTTTTCAAATTTTTCTATCACGTCATGTTTTCGAGAAAATTGAGGTCAAAGTTCTCAAAAATGGTGTTTTTGTCCATTTTTGAGAGCTTATAACTTTTTAACGGGTTGTGATAGAACGGAAAATTTGGTACCATTTTGTTAAGCTGGAAATGCTCTTTAATTGTACATATTTAAAAAGTTAATTTAAAATGAAAATGGAAAAACCTTATATTTCCGCCCTCTGTGGTGCGTTTTTGGAACTTTTTTTAAAGTTTAAAAAACGACCATTGTATTATTTTTTGCTGTAGAATCGACTGGTGAAATCAGATTTGCGATATATTCAGCCGTTTTTGCTCTGCAGAAAAATCAGCTTAAAATTCGCGTTTTCAGATGCCTTGAACCACCCCAAGGAGCAAATTTTGTTCCAAAAAAATACCGCCATTCTTTTTAGTTCCCCTAAATCCTTCAAAAAAATTATGATATCCGCAGATCCAATTTTCAAAATTAACTCTAATAAATATGTTTGTCATTCCGTATGTAACACATTGAAATATTGGTTTAGGCCCTATTAAGTATATATATTCATGATCCTTGATCGATTTTAAGGCGATATAGCGATGTCCGTCGATCTGTCTGTATGTCTGTCTGTCCGTCCGTCTGTCTGTTTGTCCGTTGAAATCGTGTTTTTGGCAATAATCCGGAACCGATTTAAACACTTGGGGTACCAAAAGTTGCGTAATTCCCTAGGCAGAACCTGATGTATTTTGTTTTTGAAATCGGTTAATATTGGTCTTAAGTACACAAAAACAATTGTACTGTAGGCTCATTCCCAATTCAATCGTTGTTGTATTAACAAACAATTTAATTACGGTGAATAAATTCAATTTTTTAGTAATTTATATATATTTAGAAATAAAATAATTGATATTTAATTGAACAACAAAATTTTTCAATAAAATTAAATTGTTTGTTAACACAACACAGATTTAATTAAAAAAGAGCCTGCAATACAAACTTATTTTTTCTGTGTATATGTATAAATTCATGATCCTTGATCGATTTTAAGTCGATCTAGAGGTGTCCCTCAACCTGTCTGTCTATCCGTCTGTCTGTTGAAATCGTGTTTTCAGCGATAATACTAAACCAATTTAAACGCTTGAAATACCAAAACTTGCGAAATTTTCCTGGTCAGAGGTTTATTTAGTTTTTAATTCGGTTACTTAGATTAAAATTTATGAGTGGATTTCGGAAATAACTTCCAGAGTCTTTCAACATAACCATAATAAAAAATAAAACTGAAAAGAAAAAAAAATAAGAAAAGAGGAAAAAAAATATTTTTTTTTTAAATTAAAAAAAAAATCTAAATTTAATTTAAAAAAGTTCTTTTAGTAATAAAAAAAAACATGTGTTAAAATTAGAGATGCGAGCGTGACACGAATTTTAGTGGTTCACGCGTGAATCACACGTAATCGTGAGTGAAATTTATTTTTACTCACGACATCATGAGTGCGTGTGAAATATTTTTGTGCATGAGTGTGCGTGAGTAAATTTTTGTTTCGTGAGTTTGTATGATTGTTTTTTGCTGTATGAAACAGAAAACAACTAAGAAATCGTCATCATAGTTAATTTTAAAATTGTGATTTAAATTTTAATTTCGTGAATCTAACGTGAGCAGTATTTTTATTTTGTGATCGTGAGCGTGTGTGAGTCAAAATTCACTCACGTTTGCATCTCTTGTTAAAATGCTCTTATTGATAGCTTTATTCATATGTATGTTTATTAGGGTGGTGCGTATTCCAATGAAGTGCTCAGATCAACTATTAATAATGCGGTAAAGTTAGTTTAATGAAATACAAGCCTTTTAAATTCCAAATGATCAAAATCGGTCCATGTCTTAGGTTCGCGCATCGCGGGTCAAAATTGGGGTTTTTGAAAACATTTTTAGCATTTACTTTTTCACAATTTTAAAAATTTAATGAAACAAAATTTCAAAATACATAAGTTTTTCCATTTGATTTTATTGAATATATCCCAGGGCAGTGGCGTATACAGGGGGGGGCCCGGGGGCCCGGGGGCCCGGCCCCCCCCCCCGAAATGATTTTACAAATTTCAGGATTTGGTATCAAATAAAAAGTACAATGTTAAAAAACTTCGTAAAAAAATCTAAAAAACATTTAAGAATCTAAAATTTTTTGAAGAGAAATGTTTTGAAACTGAAAATTTTTCTGTTAAAAAAATCTCAAAATCTGAAAAAAAAATTTTAGAATTTTAAACTTTTCAACAGGGACCCGATTTTAATACTTTTAAAACTATCTTTTTATATTTTTCTTAAAAAAAAACAAACACTTGTGTTCAATAAAAAAATAAAAATCCATTCGGAGTTTTTTATTTTAATCAAAGTTGAAAATTATTTTTATTGTTCAAAATCAAAATTTGAAAAAATCGTTTGTGATATTTATCAGGAAAGTTTAAAATTATTTTCATCTTTTTTTTATTTTTTTTTCATCGGATGAAAATAGTTTAACAAAAAAGTTAAAACAGAAATTAGTTGAAGAATAATTTAATTATTTTTATAAAAAAGTGATATGTTGTAAAAAATTAAGATTTATATGTACATTTATGTACAATAGGGCGTGAAATTTTTCGCCACTTTGTCCAATTGTGATATTTTTTGGCCTTAAGTTTCGCCCTCGGTTATCACTTTCTGTCTGCCGTTTTATCGTGATTGCGAAACTGGCAAACATAACGTTCGTATCATTGTAGAAGAAAATTGTATTTGGTCCAAAAAATCCATAATCATTAACATTTTTGAATCCGTCTCTGATTTTATGATAACACATCAAGTGGTTTTTCATTTAGGAACAATTTTGACCGATTTCGTGCAAAGCCTTGGATGTACTAGATCAAAATAAGTTGATATAAATACATCGCGCTTTCCAATCACAATGACCAAAAACAAAATTAAAAACACAAATCGGTTCTAAGTACATATTAAGATACGTAGTTTTATTCATTAAATTTGAAGGTGATGCATTGACTGCTACTAAAAAAAATGGAACAAGATCTAAAAATTTTGCACAATTTTCAAAAATGCCATACATTTTTTGCAATTTATTTTAAACCACCTTTGACTTTGTGACCTAATGTTACAAAAACTTAGTTTGACCAACAGTCCGCCATATTTAAAAAAAAGCAGCGAAAACGTTTTTTGTTTTAAATTTTGAGCAGCTTCTTTTACTATTCTCGACACATTAATGGAATACGATTTCATTATTTTGCATTTTATAGAAGGCGACAGTATTGATATAAAACAATTGAGAAATTAAAAAAAATTAGGGAAAGAAGGAAAAAGTTATGGATATTTTCTAGCCATTTTTCAAAATCTTTCAACTTTTACCCTCTGTAATTATAACAGATACAGAGATCTGCTCCTTAAACTTTACGCTACGATAGTTCAAGGTCTTGTCTACACAATTGCGCTTGCAGATTTCCTTAATTCGAAAAATTGGAGGTTTTATTAACCATTATTGTCGGTTGTGATATATATTTGTTTAAGTTTTTATAAAAATTGTATTTAAAATATTTGATTTAAAAATAAACAAAAGATGAAAAAAAAGATATTTATATTTTTTATTTTTAAATATATTCCTCCTTTGTGATATTTATCGCAATGAATATTTTTCGATTTTCATCATGATGGATATTTATTTTTTAAACAAAAATATTTATTTTATTTTTTTGAACAAATTGAAAAATATTTTGAACTTTAAAAATAAATATTTTGATGAAAACAAAAAAATAAAACGTTTTCCGGTCCTTGCTTTTCAACCTAGGATTCTAATGAAAAAATAACTTAGAACCTGCAGTTTTATGTAAACAAAAAATGGACCTAATTGTAAGTAAAATATAGTCAAATCTTAAAATGCGACTTTGTTATTTAGAAAAATGTCTCAAAACGAGACTATTTCTTAAAAAAAATTTTTCTCAGAACCTAAAACTTTCTATAAAAAAATGTCTGAGAATCTAACTAACACTTTTTCTATAGGAATACTGCCTTAAAATATTAGCCTTTTTTGCAGAATATAAGACCTTTTCTATAGGAAAAACGTCTCAGAATCTGGTACTTTTTCTATAAAAAATTCTTAGAATCTGAGGCTTCTCTAAATGAAAAAAGTTTCAGAATCTGAGGCTTTTCTATATGAGAAATGTTTCAGAATCTGAGAACTTTCTCTAGGAAAAATGTCTCTGAATCTGAAAAATGTCTCAAAAAATCTTAGAATCTGATGCTTTTCTATATGAAAAATGTTTTAAAAGCTGATAACTTTTTATAGGAATAATGTCTCTGAATCTGAGAATTTTTCTTACAATAGGAAAATGTCTCAGAATTTTAGACTTTTTTTACGAAAAATGTTTCAGAATCAACGAGTTTTTCTTAAGGAAAATTATCTCAAAATCAAATAAAGGAAAAATGTCTCAGAGACACAAGGTGAGACATTTTGTATAGAAAAATGCTCAAAATCTGAAACTTTTTCTATTGTAAAAATATATTTTTCTATAAGAATAATGTCTCAGAATTTGAGTATTTTGCTATGGGAAATATATTTCAAATCTTAGACTTTTTCTTTAGGAAAATTTTCTCAGAATCTGAGGCTTTTTCTATATGAAAAATGTTTCAGAATCTGGCAATTTCCTATAGTCAAAATGTCTCAGAATCTGAGACTTGTTCTATAGGAAAAGTGATTAAGCATCTTAGACTTTTTCAATAGGAAAAATGTGTCAGAATCTAAAAAATTTTCTGTAAAAAAAATGTCTGAGAACCTGAGACATTTTCTATAGGAAAAATGTCGAATAATCTGAGACTTTTTCTGTAGGAAACATGTCGAAGAATCTGAAACTTTTTCTATAAGAATCTGAGACTTTTTATAGGAAAAATGTCTCAGAATTAAAAACTTTTTCTATAGAAAAAATGTCTGAGAACCTGAGAAATTTTCTATAGGAAAAATGTCGCATAATCTGAGACTTTTTCTGTAAGAAACATGTCGAAGAATCGGAGACTTTTTCTACAAGAATCTGAGACTTTTTCTATAGGAAAAATGTCTAAGAATCTTAGACCTTTTCTATAGAAAAATGTTTTAGAATCTAAGACTTTTTATACTGTTTTCTTTTCACAAAGTTCTCAGAATCTGAATCATTTTATTTATAGAAAAAGCGAAGATTTTCTCAGAATCTAAAATTTTTTGTGTGGAATGTTGTAGAATCTGAGAAAATGGGCTAAACTAGAAATATCTCAGATTATGGGAAAATGTCTTACAATAGGAGTCTTTTCTTTTGGAAAAGCATTTTATGAATATGCTCATAGAATCAATTTCTAAACTGAATATTTCCGAGAAACGTTTTCCATTGGAAATATGATTTAGAGTCTTTGACTTTTTCTATTACAAAAACTGTCTTAACTGCAAATTGTGATAGAATCTTAGACTTTTCTTTGAAACAATTTCAGATAATCTTCTTTGTAAAAATGTTTCAGCATCGAATAAAAACTTTAAAAAAAATGCTTAAGTCTCTCAAAAAATTCTAAAATATAAAAAAATCTTAATTTCCCCCAAAACGGTGGTAAACTTACACAAAAATGAAGAATCTCATTATGTTACATTCAGTTCAAGGAAAAGATCGGTAAAAATTCTAAAACATGTGCTGTTATGTAAATTTTTTGTAAAAAAAAATTTAAGAATAATGTTGGGCCCCCACCGAAATAAAATCCTGGATACACCCCTGTCCCAGGGACTGTACAAAAAAATTCTTGGTTAAATTCCTTCATCCAGTTAGTCTGTGGAGCAATTTGAATTTACCCGATTTAAAGAAAATGTGTTTTTATAAAATGTGTTGTCTAATTTACAGCTGTAGGCAACATTTTACTCAAAATTAACCAACAGTCATTTTCAAATGGTTGTTTGGACCATATTTACTCTGATATAAAATAATAGGCTTTTTGGATAAGGTTAACCCTTGCCGGCACGCGGTTAAAAGAAAAAGTGAAATTTCAGAGAAAAGTTCTTAAATTTTTTAAAATTCCTCCCACAAAAATGTGTATGTCTTCAAATAATGAACAATTATACATTTATGCAAAGTTTTCTTGAAAAACATCTATAACCCTTGTTGAACCAGTGCCCAACAAATTTCAAAAAGCTGTTTTTTTTGGTCATACTTTTTTTACTTATGAAATAATATTTTTTTAATCTCAGGAACAATGACAAGGTCATGGTGAAATGACTGATCCCATTTTTTTTTATTTTCTTTTTATTTATTTATAGAAAAAATAAAAATAATTTTGAGTAAAATGTTGCCTACAAATATATGTATATTAGACACAAATTTTGATTAAATTTAGTTTTCTTGATATCCGGTAAATTCAAATTGCTCCACAGACTAACTGGATGAAGGAATTTAATCAATAATTTTTTTGTACAGTCCCTGGGATGTATTCAGTGAAATCAAATGGAAAAACTTATATATTTTGAAATTTTGTTTCATTAAATTTAAAAAATTGTTAAAAAGTAGTTTTGAGTTCCATGCTAAAAATGTGGGTTATCGATATCCGAAAAAATAAAAAAAATGTATCTGAATATTTACGAATTAATGCTATACGAAAATTTTTTTTTTTTAAATAATTTTTTTATATTTTTTTTTTTTAAATTATGTCCATTTTTTCAAAAACACAAATTTTGACCCGCGATGCGCGAACAAAAGATCCTTATTGTCCTTTCAAACTATGTCCTTAAATATCATTTAAGTTTATTATTTACATTCCTTTTCTTAATATGGCAAAATAAAAAATGGAAAAATTAGGGAAGATTCCACTCTTTCATTTGCAATCAATAGTGACATTATAAGACAAGTACAAATATTTTACAAAATGGCATCCTTTAAAAATATGAAGTTCTTTTAAAAGAAAACAGGATCACGAAATGAAAAACTGTAAATGCAGTTTTACTCCATTTAATCTTTAGATTTAGACGTATGTTATCCGGTTTATGTTTAATATTGGCTGTCGGACGGTGCAATAACTTCAAAAACTGTTTTCATATTTTTTTCTAATACGGTATTTACACCAACAAAAACAACTTGTTTTTGAATATTTTTTTGGCAAAAACTACATAAATTTTCCATACAATTTAAAAACTGAGTTGTCAACTAAAACTGGACAAAAACTTGAATTTAGGTTCTGGTCTATGCTACTATTAATTCAGTGTGAATGTTTTTTTCAATTTTCTTTTGGTAAAAACGAATGTCAAAATAAAAATATTTGTTTTTTTGTGAAATTAATATTCTAATCTTTTAAAAAAGTAAATAAATGTGTAATTTAATTTTTTTTTTATAACGTGTGGCTATTATAATTTTGTGTTTTTTAGTGAATTTAGAAAATAATTAATTTGATTTGACAAACAAAAACTCTTTTTATTCGGTGTTAACAGTTTGGTTTTCCAAAATGCTTTTTTGCCAAAAACAAGTTAGTTTTTTTTTGGTCTAAACATAGTATAAAACAAAATTTTAATACCAAGAAAATGTTGTCCAACTTTTTTGAGATATCGAAATTTTAATTTCATAATTTTTTGAGAAAATCGCAATTTTAAAAAATCGATTACTGACAACCAGCTGAGGCTGAAAATTGGTGTACAAGTTGCATTTAATACGTACGTACATATATAAAAAATTTGCGAAATCAAAAGGGGTTGTGCCGGAAATTGTGCGATTTGGCATGGAATGCCCCAAGTACATATGCCTGCAATTAAATCGGGTTCCATACCAATTTAGTTGCAGAGCCAACGGAGATCAAGTCATGGGTTACCTTCCTTGTAAGTGCAGAACACAAAACAATTGTAAATAAATTAAAAAAAAAATTGCATAAAAAAAATCTGCAAAACTAAGCGCAAAAATAAATTCAACAATTTTTGACAAATATGTATAAAAAAATAAAAAAACAAAAAAATCTTTAAAATTCAAAAAACACTCAACAAAAAACCTTGTAAAATGATAAGTAAAGTTTGTAACTTTTTTTGTTTGTCACCTCGGATTCAACAAGAATTTCTTGTAATTTTACAACTTTTTACCAACAATTTCGTAATTTTATAAGCTTTTTACCAATAAAATTGTAAATTTACAGTTTACTAGATTTTTTACTGCCTCCTATTTTACGAGAATTCCTAGTAAAAATTAAATTTTTTTTTGTAATTTTACAAGATTTTTACCAATAAAATTGTAAACTTACAACTTTTTTGGCGCAATAAAACTTACAAGGATTTGTAAAAAAACCTTGGCAATTTGTAAAATTACAAAAAAAAAAATCAAATTTCGATCGAACATTTTTTGTTAAAAAAACAAGGAAAACGGTCAAATATTGGTAAAATGGGATTACGAGACTTTTTCTAGTAATTTGACAAGGTTGTTTTTTGTGTAAAAAACTTGTCCTAAGTTCTGAAAAGTTAAAGTAGTTTTTCATTTGGCACAATTTAGCTTTTAAATTTGTTGACTATTATTTCCAATTGATTTGGATTACAAATTTTTTGAGTGTATAAGTAAAAATACTCCTGCTATGACTCCCATTAAAGCATAGGAAATAGTTATAAATAAACGTAAAAAAAACTATGCAATGCTTTTAGAAATCATTAAACTGGGATTGAAATGTATTGCGAAATTTTAAAACCGCTTTTTGTTGAGCAAACAAATGAATTTTAAATTTTGGTGTCTTAACAATAATTCGCTTCACGGTTTTCGGTTAAACGATGGAAAAATAAAATCCAGCAACATATTGTCTTCATACACAGAAAAAAACGAATTGTTATATTGACCCCCATATTTGTGAATACAATAATTTTTTTCAATGAAAGTGCTCTTATACGGAAATTTGTAATATCAACAACCGTTTGTAAATGTTGATTGTTGAAGGAAAAAAAATTGTGTTTTCAACAAAGAAATTCAACAAACACAATTTGTTGATCTGACAAATGATTTTTTTTTAACAAAGAAATTTAACAAACACAGACACTATTTATTGACAAGATAAATGAATTTTAACATTAAGTAACTTGACTGAATTTGTTGAAGACAAAATTGAAGTTTTGTATTATGGACTAACAGGTGGTCGTTTTTATTAAATGTTTGGTTGATATCTTGTTTGGTTAATTTACAATTGATGTTTGTTGATTTAAATTTGACGATTTTATTTTCTGTCTTCCCTGAAAAAAATGTGTACTAACACTTCTCTACACGGTTGTTGCACCGACACATTGAATATATTTTCAGTATGTTGGCCTTCTTAACACGAATTTGTCATCAGAAACGTTGTTTCATATCGCCTTCTCGAGATATAGTAATCTTAATTTTTTATGAACCAAGCCCTCAAGACCGACAATTTTTTTTTAAATTTGAAAAGTTAATGTAGAAGATATTCATATTTTTTTTTTCAAATTCCCAATAAAATTACCGAACTTTGGCAAGAAATCCGGACTCGATGCGATCAACAATACCATCAGGACATTATAAGAAATTTTAAAATGTTCTTTTTGGTTTCAGCCTTAAAAGTATCCGAATTTTTCAAGAAATTTCCTGTTCACAGTAGATATGTAAAGTAGTAGTTAAAATCTAAAACACCGTCCGAAAAAATTAAAACATGTCGTTAAACACGAACTCGATAACATACGTCTGAAACTAGAGACTAAATGTAATAAAACTGCATTTACATTTTTTTCATTTCGCGATCCTGTTTCCTTTTAAAAGGACTTTCAAATTTTTGAGAATTAAATTTTATAAAATATTTTTTTAATATTTGTACTTGTCCAAGGAAAATATTTGTAATTGTCCAGTGATAGCAGAAGAAAGAGGAGGATCTCCCCAAATCCGATTTTATTATTTTTACATATCAGGAAAAAGCAGGTAATTTACGTCCTTTCAAAACTTTATCCTAAAATAGGATTCAAAATTTTCTACAATATATTTTGATAAAGTTTTCAAAGGACTTAATTCACTTCCTTTTATCCTAATGTGGCAAAATAAAAAAATAAAAAAATAGGGGAGATCCTCCTCTTTCATTTGCCATCACCAGTGGAAAAGTATAAATATTTCAGAAATATTACAAAATGTATCCTCTTAAATTTTGAAGTAATTTTAAAAGGAAACAGGATGACGAAATGAAAAACTGTAAATGCAGTTTTACTCCATTTGATATCTACTATCAGACGTATATCATAGTAAAACACATTTCGTAAAGTATTTTTGCCTCCTAAATACGAATCTGGCATAAAATCGCCTTCTCGAGATATAGACATTTTCAGTTTTTGTGAACCAAGCCCTCAAAATTGAATTCAGCAAACAGAATCAGTAAAAACGCAGTAAAATGTCGGTTATTTTCTAAAACTAAATGACAGAGATTTTAGTAAATATATCCTTCTCAGCAAAACAATCTCCTGAAAATTTGCTAATTCAAATTGAAAGTCGTTTTTCAAACTTTTTGACAGTTTTTTTTTGAGTATACTTACACATAATATGGCATCTAAAGCGGGTGTGTGATGCTTGGAAATAAAATGAAAGCAGAGATAGTTTTCATCAAAGGCTGTTCCAAAGAATCACTTCACTACTAAACATTTTGAACAAAACTTGATGCGACTGGGACGCGCCACTGAACGGTTAATTCAAATTGTTCAAGTGATCGCAAATCTTTTCTCAAAACTTTTCCATCGCATCAGGTTTTTGAGAAAATTGAGATCAAAGTTAAAAAAAAATCGCCGTTTTGGGCATTTTTGACAACTCATAGCTGATAAACCCGATGTGATAGCGACTTAAAAATAAGTAGAGAGTAAATCTTAAACATTCCTCTTAAGGATGCTAAACTCATTTGGTCAGTCGCCTTAACCCTGGTGTCACCCTCCGATCTTCATGAAATTTGGATATGTTGTTAAGAACGAAAATTAATTCGACATGTATTTTTTTTTAGCGGCCCAAACTCATTTTCAGGGGGGGGTCGATTAGTATGGGGGGAAATTGACCTTGTTCAGTTTTTTACGATTTACGCCTATTTAAACAAAATTAATATGGGCATGTGTGGTATCAGATTAAAGGTATTAAAAATACCTATCTCGTGGTCCTAACAACGGGCCAAAGAAGTTAATATTTTTCGACTTATTAACAAAAATGTCCTAAAATTTTGGTATTTTACTCAATATTGCGTAAAGTTGTGCATATTTGGACACGTTCTTAGCACACGTAGATAGGTTTTCCAAAGACCTTTCATTTGGTATGTAACGTGACTAGGTTTCTTTGCATAATATAGGAGATAAACGAAAAAAACTGAAAAATGGCCTCGTCTTTCCCCCTCCTTTTTACCCCCTAAATATGAATTTTGGCCGCTAAAACAAATACGTGTCCCTTTATTTTTTCTTATCTACAAAATAAAACCAATTCCATAAAGATCCGCGGGTGACACTAGGGAGACTTCCCTTGTCAGTGATATCTTATTCCCCAAAAAAAAAATGTCCGGCTACAAATCATAAAAAGGCTTTATGCGAATGGAACTCCACCTAATACACTCAAAAAAAAACGTGGGTATTTAATACTAAAAATTTAGCTACGAGTACTAATGTTTTAGTCCAAAATGATCTAGTGCAGGCGTTGCTAATCATTACTAAAATTTATACTAATATCTAGTACATGAGAAATACTAACAAAACAGTAAATATTACTGCAATTTACTACTAAAAAAATCATAAATATTTAAAATTTTTGTCCTATTTAGTAAATAAAACTACTAATTTTAGTAAATAAAATTACTAATTTTAGTGATTAAAATTACTACCTAAATCAATTTTAATAAATAATAGTCAGAAAAATATTATATATAAATGATTTTATTTCACTTCGGTTTTTTATTTTATTATTTCACTTCGGTTATAAGATATACTTAATTACGTGTCTTCTTAAGCTGTTTAAAAAAATGTAGCGTTCATTGTACCACGTAAACGATTGCTAAAAATATAAGAAAGAAATAATATATTCTCAATACATGTTCAAATGTATGTACAAACATTTTACTACAGAGGGCGCTTTTTTATACCTACATTTTTTTTTGTATTCGTGTGTGTATCCATATTCTTCTTCAGCTTGAATTTTTTTCTTACACAATCATTATTTCAATGAAAAAACGATTTAAAAAAAAAACTGACGTAGTTTTATTATTAATGCATATTAATTTTATTATAAACACATTTAAATAAAAAAACATTTATATATAATTACTTTAACACAATTTAATTAAATAAATGTAACATATATTTTTTTTATAAACACTCCGTGAGTGGGTATCGCGTTGTTACTTTTTCTAATTCTTTTTCGCACTAAACAAACAGAAAAAACAGTTGGTAGCACTGCAGTTAATGCGAGCAAACGTAGTGTTCGCACACACTGCAGCAGCAAGCAGCAGACGGCAAAAAATATAAAGTGCCTGTTTAATTATAAATTATAAATTTATAAAAGCTGTACTTATTGTATTTGGAACTTGATGTGTGCTTTTGCAATGTTAAGAAATAAAAAATATGGCATTTTAGTGAAATTATAATTAAAAAGTCTACTCTTAATTTTTGCTGTCTGCTGCTTGCTGCTGAATTGTGAAGGAGCAAATGATCGCTAATAAAAACAGTGTTGCCATTATCAATATGAAAAAAAAAACGCAAAAATCGTAGGAAAAGGGTAAAAATTTACCAAACAAAAATCAGCGCCAAGAAAAGAGAGAATATAAAAAAAAAAATTTGAAAATGTGTTTTTAAGGTAAAAAGGATAAAAAGCAAAAAAAAAAAAAATAAAAATATTTGTTTTTATTATAAATTCAATAAATTAGCTGATACAATCAAAAGTAAAAATAATATTACATTCATATTACTCAAGTAATATTAAGATAATGGTTAACATTAAATTTTAAACAAACTTTTTTTATTACATTCAATTATCAAGCCACAGAACTGCTTTAATGCACAGAGGGCCAGACAGATCGATTTCCGGCCCAAAGTCCTTATTTGTAAATTCTCACAAAAATGTTTACCAGTTTGTTGGGCATATAAAAAAAATATAAAAAATAAAAAAATATAAAAAGGGTCAAAAATGCCCTTTTTTGGCACTTTAACCGCGAATTACTCAAAATCCTGACGTGATAGACAAATTTGGTCGCCGGATTTGGATTTTGACAGTAAACAAAATTGTTTAAAAAACAACAGTCATTAAACATTTAAAAAAATACGTAGTTGTAAAAAAAAAATTAGAAAATATGTACCAAAAAGTTTTTACACAAATACAAGTAGGAAAGTCCAAACATGGACCGATTGGATATTTTTTTAAAATCTTTAATTACTGAAAAAAACACATATAAAACAATTTTGAGAGAAATATGCTTCTTTTAACTGAATATCGGCGACTAAATCTACAGGGAGTAACAGTATGCATTACCATGTAATGCATAGCCACAAAAAATGGAAAAATATGTACTAGTTGTTCCCTACCGCTTCCCATAGGCCATATTTTTTTTTTCATGCATTACGAAGGTTCATGCATTATTTTTAGTCTTATCCCAAAAAAATCATTAATCCTGTATAGAGTAAGGCCACGTTCACACTACATGAACTTATACCTAATTCACACCTAAGATGAAATCACATTCCATCACAACGCATAGCGTTGTTCAAAATTCTGTGTAAATTGGTTTTGTAAAAACAATAAATTGTATTGAAATTTTTACGAAAATAAACTCCAATTTTCTTTATTTAACTTTATCAAAAATACATATTTTGATTGCGTCATTACAAAAATACAACTCCATAACCAAAAATTTAAATAAGCCGACGATTGAGAGCAAACGCCGCCGTCTGTAAGCAAATGGGGCGAGTCGCCACCACCGTAAGTTCCTCTTCGGCACAATTTAAATTAATTGTTAGAGTCACTTAATTTAAATTTAAAGGGGTTGTTTGTATGAGGCCAAGGTCCAAACATGGATAAAATTTTCCAAATTTCATTAGGTCTGGGCTTAACTTTCAAATTTCAGCAAAATCTATTGATAATATAAAAATCTCAAATTAAAAAAAAATAGAAAAAAACACCATAAACCTTATCTTTAAAAACGCGTATTTAAAAAACGGCAAAACCAAAAAAGCACCAGCACTTACCCAAAATGTAACATAATGGCAACACTGAATTCAAATTTAACGATTTTGCAGCAAAAACAGTTGGTAGCTCTGCTTGTAAACAAGCGCCCCCTTACGGAATTATTACTAACAAAAAAAAAAATAAAAACCTAATAAATTACTGTATATTAGTACTTTTATGAACTAAAAATAGTAAAAAAATTAGTACAACCGACTACCAACAAAAATTACTCATAAACAGTAAGAAATACTAATTTTAGCACTTTTAAGATACTAAAAAAACTACTGTAATACTGGTAATTGGTAACTTATTAGTAGATTTGGATTACCAACGCACTTACTAATTTTTTTACTGTAGAATTATTTTGAGTGTACACACGATTACAACCATTTTCACGGTCACAAATCCGGTCTTCAATCTTTTCTATTACATCAGGTTTTTGAGAAATTTGAAATATAAAAAAAAAAATCACGTTTCGGACATATTTGACAATTTATAGCTGATGAACCCGATGTGCTGACGACATAAAAATAAGTCAACGATAAAGTTCAAACACTGCACTTTAAGATGTATTACTCATATGATCAGTCGCTTTAACCGTTGGATCACCAATTGTCTTTTAATAAGGCTTTTTCCCCCTAAAACGTTTATTTACATCATTGAAAGGCAATTGGTGCCCAAAGGTGTAGGTGACTGACCAAATGGGATCTGCATCCTAATGAGTAATGTTAAAGCTTTAACCATGACTCACAAGGGAAGTCTCCCTGGTGTCACCCTCCGATCCTCATGAAATTTGGATATGTTGTTAAAAACGAAAATTAATTCGACACCTATTTTTTTTAGCGGCCCAAACTCATTTTTAGGGGGGGTCGATTTGTATTGGGGGAAATTGACCTTTTTCAGTTTTTTACGATTTACGCCTATTTACGATTTACGCCTATTAAAAATATAAGCATGTGTGGTATCATATTAAAGGTATTAAAAATACCTATCTCGTGTTGCTAACAACGGGCCAAAGAAGTTAATATTTTTCGACTTATTAAAAAAAATGTCCTAAAATGTTGGTATTTTACTCAATATGACGAAAAGTTGTGGATGTTTGGACACGTTCCTTGCACACGTAGGTTTTCCAAAGACCTTTCATTTAGTATGTCACATGACTAGGTTTCTTTGCATAATATAGGAGATAAACGAAAAAAAAACTGAAAAATGGCCTTGTCTTCCCTCCTCCTTTTTACCCCCTAAATATGAATTTGGGCCGCTAAAATAAATATGTATCCCTTTATTTTTTCTGATCTACAAAATAAAACCAATTCAATAAAGATCTGCGGGTGACACTAGGGAGACTTCCCTTGTCAGTTTAAAGTCGCCATCACATCGGGTTCATCCGTTATGAGTTTCCAAAAATCCCCAAAGCGGCAATTTTCTCAAAAACCTGATGTAATGGAAACTTTTGGAGACCGGATTTCTGACCAGCAGAACTATTGTAATAAGGTGTATTAGGTCGCGCTTCGGTCACATTTTCAATGTTTAGCAGTGATATTTATAAGTAGAAATAAAATTGTGAAGAAAAAGCTTCATCATATTGATTACTTTTGACTTTGTATGAAATACGATGTAACATTTCATAATATTTATGAAGCTAGTTCTTTCAGTGTCTCGTCAATAACTAACACCCATAAATAGTAGTTTCTTATATCTAATATATCTATATACTTTATGATCTCAGTGTAAACTACACCATTTACAGATGTAATTCGAAAAAGATCAATTGTAATTCGAAGATTCTATTTGTAATTCGAAGATTCCATTTGTAATTCGAAGATTCCATTTGTAATTCGAAGATTCCATTTGTAATTCGAATACTCCAATTGTAATTCGAAGATTCCATTTGTAATTCGAAGATTCCAATTGTAATTCGAAAAAGATCAATTGTAATTCGTAAAAGATCAATTGTAATTCGAAAAAGATCAATTGTAATTCGAAAAAGATCAATTGTAATTCGTAAAAGATCAATTGTAATTCGAAAAAGATCAATTGTAATTCGTAAAAGATCAATTGTAATTCGAAAAAGATCAATTGTAATTCGAAGATTCCAATTGTAATTCGTAAAAGATCAATTGTAATTCGAAAAAGATCAATTGTAATTCGAAGATTCCAATTGTAATTCGTAAAAGATCAATTGTAATTCGAAAAAGATCAATTGTAATTCGTAAAAGATCAATTGTAATTCGTAAAAGATCAATTGTAATTCGTAAAAGATCAATTGTAATTCGAAAAAGATCAATTGTAATTCGTAAAAGATCAATTGTAATTCGAAAAAGATCAATTGTAATTCGAAAAAGATCAATTGTAATTCGTAAAAGATCAATTGTAATTCGAAAAAGATCAATTGTAATTCGAAAAAGATCAATTGTAATTCGTAAAAGATCAATTGTAATTCGTAAAAGATCAATTGTAATTCGAAAAAGATCAATTGTAATTCGAAAAAGATCAATTGTAATTCGAAAAAGATCAATTGTAATTCGTAAAAGATCAATTGTAATTCGTAAAAGATCAATTGTAATTCGAAAAAGATCAATTGTAATTCGAAAAAGATCAATTGTAATTCGAAAAAGATCAATTGTAATTCGTAAAAGATCAATTGTAATTCGTAAAAGATCAATTGTAATTCGAAGATTCCATTTGTAATTCGAAGATTCCATTTGTAATTCGAAGATTCCAATTGTAATTCGAAAAGCAACGAGTAAAAAATCGTTTCTTACGCCTTTAAAAACATTGTTTTTTTGTTGATTTACTCGTTGGTTTTCGAATTACAATTGGAATCTTCGAATTACAAATGGAATCTTCGAATTACAAATGGAATCTTCGAATTACAATTGATCTTTTACGAATTACAATTGATCTTTTTCGAATTACAATTGATCTTTTTCGAATTACAATTGATCTTTTTCGAATTACAATTGATCTTTTACGAATTACAATTGATCTTTTACGAATTACAATTGATCTTTTTCGAATTACAATTGATCTTTTTCGAATTACAATTGATCTTTTTCGAATTACAATTGATCTTTTACGAATTACAATTGATCTTTTACGAATTACAATTGATCTTTTTCGAATTACAATTGATCTTTTTCGAATTACAATTGATCTTTTTCGAATTACAATTGATCTTTTACGAATTACAATTGATCTTTTTCGAATTACAATTGGTCTTTTTCGAATTACAATTGATCTTTTTCGAATTACAATTGATCTTTTTCGAATTACAATTGATCTTTTTCGAATTACAATTGATCTTTTACGAATTACAATTGATCTTTTACGAATTACAATTGATCTTTTTCGAATTACAATTGATCTTTTACGAATTACAATTGGAATCTTCGAATTACAATTGATCTTTTTCGAATTACAATTGATCTTTTACGAATTACAATTGGAATCTTCGAATTACAATTGATCTTTTACGAATTACAATTGATCTTTTACGAATTACAATTGATCTTTTTCGAATTACAATTGATCTTTTACGAATTACAATTGATCTTTTTCGAATTACAATTGATCTTTTTCGAATTACAATTGATCTTTTACGAATTACAATTGATCTTTTTCGAATTACAATTGGAATCTTCGAATTACAAATGGAATCTTCGAATTACAATTGGAGTATTCGAATTACAAATGGAATCTTCGAATTACAAATGGAATCTTCGAATTACAAATGGAATATTCGAATTACAAATAGAATCTTCGAATTACAATTGATCTTTTTCGAATTACATCTGTAAATGGTGTAGTACCAATATTCTTAAGAATATTGTAAAATCTCAATTGTTATTGTTACGTTGAACATCTCATGTTGTTGCTACTGAATGGTATTGGTTGTTTTGGGAATAGAGTTTGTTAAAGCTAAACAAGTTCTTTCCGGTTTAAAGGATATCTAAATATCTACCTCTTTTCTAATTTCATCTTCGTTTATTTGTGTAATAAAACCAAAACCATATAAAACGTATTGTTGTACGGTGCTATTGTAGTTGTTGCATTTTGTAATTGGAATGGAAAACCCAGTTTTCCTTGGTTAGTTTTATTATTGTATGGATGTTAGAGAATGAACATGAACCATTTAGTAATGATAGTAAAATACTCAAGGTGCACAATGGTACGTATCACATTATAGTACTTGAATTTAATTAATTTAGAAAAAATGGTTATGAGCGTTTATGCTTTGTGCACTATAATAAAGTGTTACCTGCTAACAGTTATGAATTACAGCTGATCTTTTATAATTTTGAAATGGAATTTTTGAATTTCAAACAGAATTCCATGAATAACAATAGATTTCTGCGAATTTTATATGATCTTTTACGAATTTTAATTGATCTTCCACAATTTTGGAATGAAATTTATTATTTTCAAATGTGATCTCAGAATTTCAAGAAGAATCTGCGAACTTTAAATCAAAAAATTAAAATAAAATATATTAAATTTTTTATCAGGACTATTTAAAATTTTCTAGTTTCATATGATCTTTTTTAATTTCAAATGATCTTTTACAAACTTTAATTGATCTTTCACTATTTTAAAATAGAATTTATTATTTTCAAATGTGATCTCAGAATTTCAAGAAGAATCTGCGAACTTTAATTCAAAAAATTTAATAAAATGTATTAATTTTTTTATCAGGACTATTTAAAACTTTCTAGATATTTACCATAGTGCATCTGTCCAAGATTTGAAAAAAAAAAGAAAAAAACTTAAAAAATAAACAACCACAACACTTGGAACAAATGCAAATTGTTTAAATGTTGTATCTTATTTACGAAAATATGCTATTGTAAACATTTGTCTTGTTCTACTTCTTTAGCCGATGAATACAAGTCTTAACACGCAGTCGGAAGATAATAACAAACCACTTGGTGTTGTACAGTAGTTGGTCATTTAATTAGGAAAAAAAGTATTAAGTTGGAAAATACGAAGAGGGAAATTGTAGTTTTTGTGCAGTTTTCGGTAATTTTGACCAACTAAATTTTCAAATATCGCAAAGTGATGTTAAGCAAAGTTGTAGCCGGCGCTAATCTTAATAACTTTGCTGAACATCACTTTACGATATTCGGACATTTACAGAGAAAAAATATCGTGAAATCAAAAGCAACTAAACAAACTGTTAGCAACTAATTTCTAGTTTAACAACGTTTTTAATTGTATCAACAATGTATATTGTTAATGTGACAAAAATCCACTTTAATTTCCAATTAAATGCATCAATTAAAATCATCATATGTCCGAAAATCACAAAGTGTATAGAAAAAAATAACAAACAAATTTTGTATAGCAAAATTTTTAAAAAATCAAAAAAGCCCATTTGTAGTTACCCCCAATCCATTGTATTTATTTGCTTAAAATTTTGGACGGCTTAGTTATGTCATAGGAAGCTAATACAATTTTTTTTTTTTTCAATTAGCTTGGAGTGTATGCTGAATAAAAAAAATCTAAAACATTTTAGATTTTAAATTCTGATTACTTTTTATTAAAAAATAAAAATTGTTTTAAGGTTCAAGTTGAAAAAATGCAGAAGAAAAATTGAATTTCTAAAAATTATAGACATTTCTGGTATTTCCTATACCGGTTTCAAACACCCCAGTTAGTGTCATCATCAGTAGGATTTTAAATGTCGGTTTGTCTTGTTAATGAAAACTATTTTTTTATATATGTGAATATTTATAGTTTCTACAGAACAAATTTTGACAGTTTCCAACACTACAATTCTATTTCTAGCAATCTCAACCTCACTTCATACTTTCTTTCAACTTTTTTGTCACTTACATTATTTCGCAAGGGTTATGACAAATCGTTTGTGCACAAACTAAAATATTAATACATATTCGCCTCTATTCACAATGAGAATTAGAAAGACGAAGAAATTGTACCATACTAATAAGGCAACGATTGTCAATAACCAACAAAAATATTTAAAACAATTTTACATATGATAGTCCATTGGACTACATATTAGGGTTATTCGTTCATTGTTTTAAATGTTTTTGTTGGTTATTGACAATCGTTGCCTTATTAGTATGGTATTCTCATTGTGAATAGAGGCGAATATGTATTAATATTTTAGTTTGTGCACAAACGATTTATCATTAGACTCGTTTGCTACTTTGTAGTAAATCGTTTCTATTTTTTGCTAAATAATCTAGACAATGGAATTTGACAAATTCTGAAACACGTGTCGATTAAGTCTTGCAAAAATGACCAACATAAATAAATTTAAAACAAAAAAATAATTTTCTTGAAAATATCATGGTTTTAATTAGTAAAGAAAATAATGATCTCGAGCCAGAATAAACATCCTCAAAATACATTTTATATTTTTTTAACATAATGGTGCCGTTTTTCCAAATATCTCGAATTTTAAGCAGACAAGGAAAAACAATAAAAATTAAAGTTCGTTATTGATAAAATTCAATTTTGAATTTTTCAAAAAATTCAATTTTGAATTTTAAATAAAATTCTTTAGAATTCTAAAGAATTTTATTTTAAATTCTTAAAAGAAATAAAATTCTAAAAAATTTTATTTAAAATTCTTAAAAGAATTTTATTAATAAAAAAAAAATAATTTTATTTTCATACAAATAAATAGATTTCAAACAAGTAAATATTTTAATAATGTTCGAGTATTTCTATATATTAAGGTAACTTAATTAGCTAAATACATCCTCATATGATAGTAAATTGCCACTATCTTCTAACTTAATGTAATTTAATAATTAACTTAGTTCAAACTTATAATGCAATAGTATTTTTTTTAGTAATTTCCAAATTCTGATCCACTTATTTATAGAAAACCTCTTAAAAAATTCTCATATTTTAATGAAATTCTCTGATTCTGAAAGCTTTTTCGAACAGAAACTTTATAAAGAAATTTTGTACACTTTTCTAAAAATAGTATCGTTAATTTTATAGCAATTTTCTATAAAAAAAAGTGTTTTCTGAGTTAGTTTTTCAGCTTCTGCAACATTTTTCATATAGAAAATTATTAGGGTCTTAGACATTTTTCTAAAGAAATATTTTAAGACACTATTTCAACAGAAAATTTGAAGATTTAGAGATAAATTTTCTATAGAAAATTCTTACAAAATTCTTACAAACAGAAAAATGTTTAGATTCTGAGTAATTTTATTCGTTCCAAAAAATCTCACATCTAATATAGTTTTCTATAGAGAAGTTTTGATCAATGATTTTTATAAAATTTCCCTATATAAAAGTTCTCAGATTCCAAAAGATCACCCGAGTAAAAATAAAGATATATAACAATATATAACTTGATGCAAACATAATAAATCATATATGATTATACATCGCGTGAGATATTTACAAAGAATAATATGATTTTTTTCTGTTTTCTAAATTTTTTTGGTATTTTAAGTTAAGTTTTAATTCAAGTGGTTACAGAATTATAATACGGAGTAAAATGCTTCTCTAATAAGGTAACAAAAACTAAAATCGGTTGAAAATCAGCCAAGTTATTACAACTTCCCCAGGCATCTAATGTATGGCAGACAACTTGTTTAAGCAATCCAATCCGATTTTTGAAATTCATTGAAATTTATACTGTAATAACATTTTTTTATTCTTCAAGTTCAAATGTAATTAGATGACAAGTATTTTTCATATTGTGTTTTGCTAACATGTTTTAAATTAATGCTAAAAATGCCTGTACTTTTCAAAACCCTTTTGAAATCTCTATTTAAAAAAAAAAAATTTTTTTTTGTTATAAAATTTGGAAAAACCCAAAGAATATTACACTGAAATATGAATATTGGAAAAATGTTATTGCAGTAGAAAATTTCAATAAATTTAAAAAAATTGACTCGTATTCTTTAATCAAGTGGTATGACACACGCTAGATGCCTGGGGAAGTTGTAATAACTTGGCTGATTTTCAACCGATTTTAATTTTAAGTACCTTATTAGAAAGGCATTTTACTCCACATCATAATTCTGTAATCACTTGAATTAAAACTTAACATAAAATACCAAAAAAATTGCGAAAACAGAAAAAAATTCATATTTTTCCTTGTAATCAGTTTTTTAAACTTCAAGGACCATGCTAAACGCCTTACCCATTTCCGATCGTCCTAAATTTTTGTGAGACGTATTTTTACCTCAACGTCTATCAATTTATTTTTTTTGGAGTACCATATAAAATAAATCATAGCCAAAAAATTAAAGGTGCAATTTTAAAAATTTAAAAATAAATAGAAAAAATTGCGATCACATCTCGAATTATGGCTTAAAAGTTGCATAATTTAGAGTAGAATTTTTATAGTTTTTTGCAAAAAAATCGAAGGTTTCGGACTTTTTCAAAAAGTCGATTTTAGTTTTTAAACGTCAAAAAATAAGTGATAATTACTTCGAATAATTTTTTCATATTTTTTTTTCTAAAACTACATTTAAATACCAACAAAACGTTGTCCAACTTTTTTTAAAATATCTTTATTTTTTAATGCCCGGTTAGAAATCATCACGTATGTACACATATGAACAATGTTGAACATGTATGACCACTAGGGCGTTTCATCAAAAACTTTTTTTTGGATTTTTGCAACTCTTGAAGCGGAATATAAATTCTTATGGCCTAAAAGATTTTTGAGATTTTTTTCAGATTTTTTTCAGATTTTTGGAATGTCGGGATCAACTCGCTCAAATCGATTTTATCAAAAAAAAATGAGGTTATGAAACATAATTTTTTTTATTTTTTGTTCTCTGGTGCCTTTTTTAAAAAAACCGGATATAATACTTCTTAATGTTGCTAGCCTCCTAAAAAAAAATATTCGCGGTCAAAATAATAACTTCAAGGGTCACTAAGATGACCTTTAAAGTAAAAATTCAGAATTTCCCGTGTTCCAACCTTAATAATTTGAGAAATATGCAATATATGAACGTAATGATGAATCCGTTAGATAGGTCTTTTTAATACCTTTAATTTAAAACCAAAATGACATTTGTCACTTTAGTAGAAATATTAAAAAACTAAGATAAACTCATTTTTTCCCCCATTTTACAGAAAATCGAAGGGAATCCATTAGTAGTTTTTTTGTAAAATTGAAATTATAAACTTAAAAGAAGTTTTTTTTATTGCAATTAGTGTTTCCAAACCGGAAACCCGGGTTTTTTACAAACCGGTTTTTTGGTTAACCGGCTTGGAAACACTAACCACAATCTATAAAAAGCCTTTAAAATTATTATTTTAACTTTACAAAAAAAAACTACCTAATGCACCAGTTCAATTTTGGATAAAATGGGGGAGAAAATTAGTTTTTCCCAGTTTTTTTATTTTTTTTAACATTTCTTCAAAAGTGACAATAGTCAGATTGGTTTTAAATGAAAGGTGTTTTAAAGACCTATCTAACGGATTCAACATGACGTTCATACATAGCTTATTTCTCGAATTATTGAGGTTAAAACACGGGAAATTCTGAATTTTTACTTTTAAGGTCATCTTAGTGACCCTTGAACTTATAATTTTGACCGCGAATATTTTTTTTTAGGAGGCTAGCAACATTAAGAAGTATTATATCCGGTTTTGTTAAAAAAGGCACCAGAGAACAAAAAATAAAAAAAATTATGTTTCATAACCTAATTTTTTTGATAAAATCGATTTGAGCGAGTTGATCACGACATTCCAAAAATCTGAAAAAAATCTCAAAAATCTTTTAGGCCATAAGAATTCATATTCCGCTTCAAGAGTTGCAAAAATCCAAAAAAAAGTTTTTGATGAAACGCCCTAATGACCACCCATATATGAAGGTTTCTATTTCAAACGTACCACGAAAATAAAAATGTTGTTGGATCAAAGTCAAACTTTGAGAGCTTATTGCCCTATATGAAAGTAACAAATCGTGGAACAAATGTTTTCGTTTTTCGGAAAAATGGGCTAGATAGGCGTGGTCAAACATGGTAAAATTGAGCAATTTTTGCATGATGTCGCTTTATATTTAATTTTTTCTACAGTAACTCAACGATTCTGAAATTTTCGAAACACATTTATTTTATAGTGTTTTGTATGGGCTATCGATTGGCATTATTAGTTTTTGGAAAAAATTCAGAAAAATAAAAATCGATGTAGCAAAAAACACGCCATTTTTAATTTTTTTTTAAAAAATTTTAAATTAAAGCTCATTTCATTCTCTACATCATATCAAATTTTCAGAGAGCAGTTATTTTTGGTTTTCGAGAAAATTGGCTTTAAAGTTTAAATGTCTTATTTTATTTTCTATATCACTCATACGCCACGATACATTTATTTTTGCACTTACCAAAAACTTGTTTAATTCTGTTTAGATAACAGATTTAGAGCGCATATGAGCATACATGTTCATATATGTTGGCATATATTTTCATATGTATAATAATTTCATATAATTTTTTATTCTTTTGCATGCGTTATAGCATAAAAAACAATATAATTCTTAAAAAAATAGTTTATTGTTTAATAAAATTGATTTTAAAAAGTTAAACTACAAGATAAATTTCATACGTATATTTCGATGAGTTACAAACGGAATCACAAACTTATATATATCCTCTATCACTAGGTGGAGGGTATAAAAATGCTGTTTTGTACGCAAATTGCCCTGATTTGATATTTCGATGGATGTGTTTTTCGCTTATAGTGCCAGCAGCTCAGGTTCGAATCCCGGCTATGGCCATCACATATTTTTTTTGCTTTTAATTATTTTTTAATTATTTAAACTTAAAAAAAAATATCAAAAAATATTAAAATTTAGTCGATTTTAAAAAAAATATCTTTTTTCTTTTAATTTATAAAAAAAAACATAATTAAATAAAAAATAAAACGTTATTGAATAAAAAAAAATTACCAGAATAAAAAAAATGTTTGACCACACTGGGATTTGAACTCCGGACACATCCTCTGCACCACAACAGCACCAGTTAACTCCTACGCTTAATTTTGCTTCATGAGGAACAGTTTTTCACCCCGTCATATGATTAAGGGTGGAAAAATTTGCTTTTTTTACATCATGGGAAGGCAATATTTTGAAAAAATTTTTTTTTTTTTTAAAAAGTGTGCATTTTTTACGAACACAAAAAATGCAAAGAATACAAAAAATGCAAAGAATACAAAAAATGTACAAATTGTCACATTTTTTGCCTGAAGGGAATTCGCCATAAGAGGAGATATGTTGACGCAGCTGAGTGTATACCTTGTAGAGGCAAGGCCGTGGTTTTGATGCGTTACAAATGCAATGACAAACCTTCTAATACAAAAAAAAAAAAACTAAAAAAAATAATAAAAAAAATAAACTTTTCTTTGAAATTTTACAATGTATTTTAGTAAATGTACAAATTTCTAAGTTAATTTTACAAAAAAAATTAGTTAAGTCACGAGAATTCCTTGTAATCATAATCGCATCAAAAAAGTTGTAAATTAAAAATTTTTTTAGTAAAAAACTTGTAGAATTACAAAAAAGCTCGTAATTTTTATTAGAACGTCCTTGTAGTTTTTATCGCGTCAAAAAAGATGTAAATTTACAATTTTATTGGTAAAATGCTCGTAAATTGTTAGAATTTACAAGCTTTTTTCCAATAAAATTGTAATTTTTACTAGGAACTCTTGTAAAAGAGGAGGTAGCAAACCATTGTTTTACGAGGAGTGTACAAAATGTATGGTCTCAAAACCTCATCATAATTTTCTGATTAGATAGTTTAAATCTCTTTTAAGTACTTATTTTGGAATAGAAAAAATATTTCAATACAAAAATATTTACATAACAATGGTCATTCTTTGGATTTTGGTTATATGTATATCATAATATGTATTTCAACATATTCGTACACATACAGATGAAATACTTAAATATTTGTAAATTTAGTACAATGCTACTGATGCTGTATGACCAAAGGGTGAAAACACTTGTGGAAACATACTTAATCACTTACTCATGCCAACACTAGGACCAACACCAACCAACCAAGTCGTCATTATCTTCCTTAACAACAACATGAATTCTGTTTTTTTTTTTCTAAAAAAAAAAAATATAAGAACTGCTTTAGCATTTTGCCAAAAAAAAGAAAAAGCAAAAAATAAATACATAACCCGATACTTTATTATTTCTATGGCCATAAATTTGTTTTTGTTAACAGGATATTGGTAGTTACATACAGTCATAAAGTATTATTGATCATAAATTTAAAATAGTTTTCTACGCACCGAATGGTGGTACAAATTCAATATGAGTATTTATATCTTTTGAATTTTCACAAAATATGTTGTTATAAATAGTTAGTACATGCATATTGATATTAATAAATTTTTAGTACCTTGTTTTAAAAAAGCATTCAATTTAAAATAGTTTTTTACACCCCCCAAAAATTTATATGAGCAAATCCATAAGATATTGATAGAGCTTTATAAATGATTAAAAAACTTTTTTTTTAATACTTTGGAAGATATGGGCCTTTAAAATTGCGATTTTTTGGCAATATTGATTTTTAGACAGTTTTTTTACCATTTTTGTACTCACAAGGGAAGTATCTCAACCCTTATGAATCGATTTGCGTGAAACTTAAAATATGTATAAAATAGACGATTTTAAGGTTGGGGTGGCTCGGCTTATCGGCCATAACCGTATTTAAAAATTTCGTTGCCCCTTATGAGACATTGTGGACCTTTGCGAAAATTTCGATAACTTTCGAACTAACAGGAATATCGTCTAGAGCAAAAATACGTGTCGACTTAAATTTAATAATGATTATTTTGTATTCATATGGATATCGTAGGTCTATGTGTTTACATAAATACCCCCCAAAATTTACACATTTTCATGAAAAAAGTATTTAGTGAAGCCGAATTTTTACAAGGTTATGCCTCCGTTGGGTAGGTATTAAAAAAACCATAAGCATACATCATATAGTTTCTTAAAAAAAATGGCTAAAAAATCTAAAAAAAAAAATATTTTTTCCACATTTTTTGACCCATTTTTTGAACCCCTAAATCCCCGATATGGCTGATAAGCCGAGACACCCCAACCTTAGAATTGTCTCTTCTATATATATTAAGTTTCAGGAAAATCGGTTCATAAGGGTTGAGATACTTCCCTTGTCGGTAACCGTAAGTCGTACGAAAAAACTTCTAAAAGCAATGTTGTAGATAAAATTATGAAAATTTAAAATTAAAAAAAAAAAAAAAATCAACAAAAAAATTTTAAAACAATATTTGAAAGTCGCGTTTTTCTTGGCAAGGATTTTCTGAACTTCCAAAGCAAAAATTTTGTTGTTAAAATTTTAGAGAGGTGTTTCTTCGTGTTGTTAAGCAATAAATTTTTAAAGTTTGTTAGAGAGTCAATTGTTTTTTTTTTTTTTTTTTTTTTTTTAATTTTTGCAAAAAATCAAAAATTTAGTTTATTACAAACTTTGAAAATTTATTGCTCGACAACAAAAAAAAAATATCTGTTGCCAGCAACAAAATACATTTAAATATTGTTTTCAAAAATTTTTGTTATATTTTTTTTTAAATTTTTTATTTTTTTTTGTTTCTAAGCGTCCAACCTGAATCAAATTACGTCGCGTAAGGCGTAACGCCCAATAATTTTTCGTTTCTAATATTTAAATGTGAGCTACCTAAATCAAACGGACGTAAAAATTTCAAATTTGATGTGTTTGTTTTTGTTTTTTTAACGTCTTGCGCTACGCATTTGATTCTGGTTCCACCCTAAATTTTAAATCTCCATAATTTTATCAACAACATTGTCACAGAAAGTTTTTTCGTACAAATTAGGGTTTCCGAGTAAAAAACACAAAAAAACTCTCTAGAGCACACTATTTGATTTTTTTGCCAAAATTTAAAAAAAAAAAAAAATATTTGGCTCTCTAATAAACTTTGAAAATTTATAGCTCAACAACGCGAAAAAACACCTCCGTGAAATTTTAATAGAACATTCTAAGCTTCAGTAAAAAATTTTGATTTTGGAAATCCCTTGCTAGAAAAAAATACATTAAAATATTGTGTTCAAAATGTTTTGTTGCAATTTTTTGCAATTTTTTTTTTTTAATTTTAAATCTTCATATTATATCTACAATATTGCTTTTAGGAGTTTTTTCATACAACTTGCGGTCAAGTTATTATTGCAAATAACCAAAAATAAACAAAATCAGTTTAATTTCCACGGATTTGCTCATATAGAATTTCGAATAAATATATCGGCTACGAGTTATTAGTTTTTTTAACCAGAAACGTAGCTAATCGGGTTTTGTGTTTTTGGAGGAAAATCGTACTTTCTCTGAATTTTTATACCCTACACTATAGGAAAATAGGGTATATATAAGTTTGTCATTATGTTATTACCCATCGGAATAATGGTCTAGGACTAGAGTTGGCAATTATTCTTCTTTTAACTTTGTTCGAATAATTCAATTAATCGTTTTTTTTTGTTCGATCAGACGATTAAAGCTAGAAAAATTATTCGATTAATCGATGAGAATAAAGAATAAAAACATTATTTAAAAAAAATATATATTTTTATTTACAAAAAAATTAACAAATCATACAAAAAACAAGTAAGAAAGTTATGGTCGGTCAAGACCGGCCATATAATACCCTACACCAGTGTTTCCCGGAAAATGGGTCCCAAGTTCAAACATGCACCGATTTGATGTATCTTTATCAAATCTTTAATAAGTGTAAAAAACACTCACAAACCAAATTTGAGTGAAAAAGGGTTCCATTTGTGGCCAATAAACCGATATAACTGAATATCGGCCGAAATTTTCATATGAGGCCTAAGTCCAAAAATGATGCAGATATAATCAGACTTGATTATGTTATTAAAGTACGCGTTAAACACATACAAACAAACTTTTAATTAAATATTTTCTATTTTCGTTAAATTTTACAGATTTATGTGAATATCGGGAATGTGGTTTGTATGGGGGTTATAAGAAGATCTGGTCTGATTCCTTTGAAATTTGGAATGGTGAGTCGGAATTGTGAATATAAAATACTTTTTTTTTTGTCAAATTTCGAACAGATATATTTTATAATAAGGGTATTAGAGTCATTTGAGGCAAAATTAAAGAGAACCTTTTTATGGGGGCTAGGTCTAAACTTGGACCGAAAGTTTCCAATTTCAATAGGCTTCGTCCTTGGGCCAAGAGAGGCTTAAGTTTCAAATTTCAAGTAAATTGATTAAATTCAACTGAAAAACGTTTAAAACAATCGTTTTTCCTTTTAAAAAACGGACTACTTATATTTCATTTAAAACCACATACTTTTTCAGTTATTTTTAAACGACTAGCCATTCCGTAAAAACAAATGATATTTCAGTTATATTAACTGTTTACAATTTTTTATTTTGTGGAGTAAAATATTTTTTTTTGAACAACAAATCAAATTTTGAATCAGAAATAATTTAAATAAAAATATTTTTCCGTAAAGTTTGTAGTTAATTTTTTTAACAACTGTTTAAGTGCGCAATTATAATTCTGGCGTTGGCCTTGAATTTTGCTTGTTCCCATACATTTTGTATGTAGAACAAAATTCAAAGCCAACGCTAGCGTTTCAAAGCCAGAATAGAATCAATTCTATTTTCTTGGCTTTGCTCTCTCGTGAGTATTTTTTTTTTTTTGGTTTGGCATTGCCAGTCTTTAATAAAAAAAGGGTTGATTTTGTTTATGAAACACATCTTGTTTATGAAACACATCTGTGTATTGGAAAATTATAAGAAAAGAAAGAAAGTGAAAATATAATTTACCGCCAATTATTATAAAAAAAAAAAACAATTATCAAAAAAATATCAATAAAAAAACCAAAGGAGTTTTATGTTTCATCGAAAAAAAATAATTTTCAAGACAAATTTATTTTTCTTCCACCAAATAATTATATTTCTGTTCTTCTTTGTGTGTATGTATACACTAGAGGTGTCCTTAAAAACGAAAATCACAATTTTATACCTGGTAGGGTCCTATATTGTTCTTTAGTATCTAAAAATGAGTGAGCCAAAATTTGGGGACAATCGGCTAAAAATAACTCGTGCCGAAAATGGATTGAAGTTTTGGGACATTCTTATATGAACGAAAAATGCTTTTTTTCTAGCTTTTGGAAAAATATTGGTATTTGATATTTTTTGTTAAATTTTTTGTGAAATAATATGAAAATGGTATTAAATTACCTTATCAAAACGACTAAAAAAATTAAAATCGGATGAAAAATAAGCATTTTACGCATACATGCCCCAGACCATTGTAAGGTTTTTAAAGCCAGAATTTCAAAATTTTCAAAATTTTTAGGCAAAAAAATAATAAAAATTTAATTTTACTTTATGATCAAATTGAAAACATTTTTAAGATTAAAAATAGCAGATATGGTAGTCAAGCTTTTTTTTTATTTGGCGCGGGTAGTGATAAAATTTCCGCGGATTCCAAATAAAATGCGTTTTTCTACAATAATTAAGCAAATTTTTGAAAATTTGTGCTCTATTGTACGGATCGAAGTGTAAAACGTAAATTCTGTAACTTTTGAGAAATCGGATATATGCAGATATTTTGCATTATAGAAATGTATAACGTCTCAAATTTGTCATTTCACCTCGACGAAAAGGGGTTAAAGATGCCCGATTTCTCAAAAAAATTACAGAATTTATGTATTTCACTTCGTATAATACAATACAGAAAATTGTTTCCCATATTTGCTAAATTATTTTAGAAAAACACATTTTCTTTGGAATCCGCGGAAATTATATCACTACCCACGCCAAATGAAAAAAAAAGTAAGACTACCATATCTGTTAATTTTTATCTATAACATGTATTTAATATAATTATAAAGTAAAATTTAATTTTTTTTATTTTTTTGCCTAAAAATTTTGAAAATTATCAAATTTTAGCTTTAAAAACCATGCAATGGTCTGGGGCATGTATGCGTAAAATGCTTATTTTTTATCCGATTTGAATTTCTTTAAGCTTTTTGGAAAGGTAATTTATTACCATTTTCATATTATTTAACAAAAAAATTAACAAAAAATAACATATACCAATATTTTAAAAAAAACTAGAAAAAACGTGTTTTTTCATCAGATAAGAGTGTCCCAAAACTTCAATCCATTTTCGGCACGAGTTATTTTAATCCGATTGTCTCCAAATTTTGGCTCACTCATTTTTAGATACTAAACTACAATTTAGGACCCTACCACGTATTAAAAAGTGATTTTGAAAAATTACCTTAGTCGTTAGGACACCTTTAGTATACACTCATAGAAATATCTTAGTAGAAAAATTAGTAAACCCATTGTAGATCAAGTTTTACAGAATTTAACAAAAATCAATGTTGATACATATTACAAAAATCAATAGTTAAAAAATACATAGTTGGAAAAATTTGTATAAAATATAAGTACATGAAATGTGCAACACTGCTTTTGCTGATCGCCGTTTGTAAATTTTTGTTGTCTTGTACAGAAGGGATGTTTCTCAAAAAACTCTTTTTTATTAGAAAATATTTGGTGAATAATTAAATATATTTGTTATTTAATTCATTAATAAAGCAATTTTTTTTAGCAATTTGTGATTTGGAATTTTTCTAAAAACTCCAGAAGCTAATCACAAAAAAGTATTGCCGACAGCAAAACAACAGCAAAATACATCACAGTCCAAGGAAACAAAAAAACATCATCTAAAAACAAAATAAGTTAATGTGAAAATAATAAGTTACTGAAAACCACGAAAAAATATTGTGAAAATATTCAATTAAATAAAATAACATTTGCAACACAAATAAGAATTTCATTTTAATAAATAAAATTAAATGAATATACAAAACAAATCAAGTATGATTAACAAAAATACGAATAGAACCAACAAAAACACGAGTCAATCAGATTTTACAAAAACTGACAACAATTAATGTTGAAATCAACATAAATATTTGTAGGGTCAAAATCAACAATGATTTCTGTTGAATTTACTACGATTTTCTTTGGGAATACAATGATTTTTGGTTGAGTGTACAAACAAACGCCAGAACAAAATTCAAAGCCAAAGCCTTTGTTTAAATCAAACGCCCTCTCTTTACACAAAATTCAAAGCCAACGCCAGAACTGTAATTGCACACTAAGTTTTAATTTAAGAAAGCAAACATTTCCTTCCTACAAATTTTTAGCCTAAGTCTAATACATCGTGGTGTTTTTGGCGGTTCAAATAAAAATTTATGTGAAGACTTCATTTAAAACGACCCTCGTTAAAATTTGGACGGAGACTCAAATAGTCGGTATCCATTATTTTATAGAGTAAGATATGTAATTTTCATAAATCAATTACATTTGGAATTTATATGGGTAATTTCATTACAGAAGAGCCCAAAGCTGACTTTGGAGTTTAGATTTTTGAAATGCTGTATACAAATTTGTGAAATTACTTTATTTTAAACGACCCTCGTTAAAATTTTAGTGGATACAATCGGTTTCAATGATTTTTAAGAGTTAGATGTGTACTTTTTGGAAAATATTTGGGGAATTCCACACTAAAAAAAAAAAACTGTAAAGTTGGCAAAAAATTTAGTTAAATTTAACTAAAAAAACACCTGATTTTGAACCTACTAAATTTCTAATTAATTTAACAAAAAATATTTAGTTAACTTTTCGTAGAATGCATGTAGCAAAAAAACAGTAATTTTAACTAAAAATTCAGCTGAAAATTTCGTAACATTTTTTATTAGGTGAATTCAGCTAACCTTTTTTTTTAAATAAAAAAAAAAAATATTTTTCACAGCGTTAAGTTCAGCTTAAGTAGGACTAATGAGATTTGCATAGGAGGCTACACAAGAAATGTTTAAAATTTTCGACTTGACAAAAATGTTACAAAAAATCAGCAAATTAATTAGTAAAAATTCGTTAACTCAATTTTAAAGCCAACAAAAAAAATTAATTCCAAATTTGTACAAAACTAGTATTTTCGTAAATCGAACTTAACTAAAAAAAGTAGTTAAAACGCTGATTTTAACTAAAAATTTGCTAAAAAGCCAGTAAACTCGAGTTAACAAAAAAAAGTTAGTTAACTTTACAGTTTTATTTTTTTGAGTGCAGGCCAAATCACTCACTTTTAGACCCGACCCCCTTCGATTAATTTTTTTGATATATTTTAGTACCTATTAAATGCAACTTTCACTCAAATTTTCAGACTTTTGTACCAAGTTGGTGTTGGGTAATCAATTTTTTAAAATGGTGTTTTTAAAAAAAAAAATAAAAAATTAAAATTTTCCATTAATTTTGACTAGTAAAAAATATAGATATCTTACAATAAGTTAGACGACGTTTTATTGTATTTAAATGTAGTTTTAGAAAAAAAATATATTTAAAAATTATTCGAATTAATTATCATTTATTTTTTAACGTATAAAATTAAAATCAAATTTTTGAAAAAGTAAGAAAACTTAGATTTTTTTTTAAAAGTCTAAAAATTCTACTCTAAATTACACAATTTTTAATCCATAATTCGAGATGTGAGCACAATCAGTTCTATTTTTTTCAAATTTTGAAAATTTCAGTTTTTTTTAGACTCTGGTATATTTTATATGGTGCTCCAAATAATTAAATTGGATGACATTAACCATAACTTACCCTAGATACATTCATTTGTTGGTAAAAATATGTCTCATAAAAATTTAGGTTTATTGGACATGGGTAAGGCGTCCCGTATCGGCCTTGAATTTTAAAAAACGGATTACAAGGAAAAATATTTTTTTTTCTGTTTTCTCATTTTTTTTTGTATTTAAGTTAAATTTGAATTCAGGTGGTTAAAGAATTTTGATTTGGAGTAAAATGCCTCTCTAATAACGTACTAAAAACTAAAATCGGTTGAAAATCAGCCAAGTTATTAAAACTTCCCCAGGCATCTTACGTGTGGCAGACCACTTGAATACAATCCGAATCATGAAATTCATTGAAATTTTCTACTGTAATAACATTTTTTTATTCTTCAAGTTCAAATGTAATAAGATGCCAAGTATTTTGCTAACATGTTTTCAATTAATGCTAAAAATGCCTGCACTTTTCAACACTTGTTTGAAATCTGCATTTTTAACTCTTCTAAATCATGGAAACCGATTGTAATCCATTAAAATTTTAGCGAGGGTCCTTTAAAATAAAGCAATTTTACAAATTTGTATAAAGCATTTGGATAATCGAAACTTCAAAGTCAGCTTTGGGCTCTTCTGTAATGAAATTACCCATATAAATTCCAAATGTAATTGGTTTATAAAAACTACATATCTTACTCTACAAAATAATGGATACCGACTATTTAAGTCTCCGTCCAAATTTTAACGAGGGTCGTTTTAAATGAAGTCTTCACATAAATTTTTATTTTAACCGCGAAAAACACCACGATGTCTTAGACTTAGGCTAAAAATTTGTATGAAGGAAATGTTTGCTTTCTTATTCTGCAAAATAAAACTTATATAGTATTTTTTGGAAACACGCATATTTTAAGAGTTATGGCTCTTAAAAGCTTTGTAGTGCTTTTAGGTCACTTTTGGAGTCAAAAGTTCAAATCGACTGGCCTGTATGCAACCGATAGATCCAGTTCTTACACAGATATTATTTTTTATGGCCGATCTATCAGAAACTGCCGGTTGAGCCAACAAAAATATACTTTTGCAAATTTGGGTGGTCTAGGCTACATATATATATTTCAGAAATTCACAATTGTAAGAAATTTAAATTTGTATTTCAAAAATTTTCTAAATGCTTTTCAGAAAATTGCTTTTGTTTTTTAAAATTTTGTATTTGTATTTCAAAACTTTCTTAACTCTTTTATTTATAAAATTTTGAAATAGAAATGGAAATTTTTTTAATACAGTTGGAAATTTCTGAAACATAAATAGATGTTTCTGAAATTTAAATGGAAATTTCTGATATAAAAATAGAAATTTCTGAAATATAAATGGTAATTTCTAAAATATAATTTGTGTTTTCTAAAATAAAAGTGGAAACGGTGTAGTCAGATTTTTAACTTTTTTTGATGTAAAAATGTTTAATTTTTTTTAGTACTACAAAACTAATTAAAAAATACGTTTTCAAAGGTTGGTTTACAACATTTTTAATTGTATTTCAGGAATATTCAACTGATTGTGAGTTTCATAAATAGTCAATAGTATTAAAAATTTTGCAATTGTATTTCAAAACTAGTCAATTGAACAGTTCATGCAAATAAAGACAACAGACCATTTCTAGAATTTTACACTTTTAAAGTAATTTTTTTAGACCAAAAACTCAAAATTTTCCCAAAATTTGTGCAGAGGATTGCTAAAAAATGCATTTATGCAAAAATGTGTTTGCGAAAAAGTGGTCTATTCGTCCTTATTCGCATGAAATGTTCAATTGTATATCAGAAATAGTCAAATGAACTCATCTTTATTCTGTTTAAATAAGCTCTCAAAAGATACATGAATTGGCTACATCATTATAGCGCTTAATCAGCGCTAGGTGTTTAATGTGGAGTTTTTCAGGTATTCTGGTGTTATTTATTGAAACTGTGAGGCAGTTTTCTCTTCGCAGTGTAAAAGTCCCATGTGCACACTTAACTGGATTAACTTTTATCTTCCATTTGAAATGGGCTCCAAAAATATAACAAGAATTTCAAATTATTGTATGAAAGTGGTTCATCCAAAAAAGCTTTTTTTTAGACTCCAAAATGACTCCAAAAAAATTCAAAAGGGGGAAATTATTTCATGCTTCGGAGCCTTTTTGGAGTCAATTTGGAGTCCATTAAAAAAGTATATTTTTTTTTGGTTTTTTTTTTATCTTTTGTTTAAAAAAAAACGAAAATCTTTCTTTCTTTATTTTGAAAATCTTTTTATTTATCTAACATAAATTCTAAAGACAAAAATTAATTGTACATAAACATATTATTTAAAAAAAAACACAATCACTACCAATACCACTGATATTTTTTCTCGGATCTACTCAAACAGCAATTTGGTGTTCCTCATGGATGGCTCAAAAAATACTAGTAGTATAATTTACTAACTTTTATGAGTCAATTTAAACTGTTTTCTTTTTTTTTTTTTTTTGACGAAACGATTTCCAAAATATTTAAGGGTTATTTTGGACTCAAATTGCATGGTGTAATATTGAATCCAAAAATTGAGTGTTTTTGGAAAAAATATTTGAAAACTCAAATAAAAAGTGTTATTTTTGAATCTTTTTTGACTTTGAAAAATGAGGGCTCCAAAAACAATATTTTTTTAAATTAATTTAAGAGTCCTAACTTAGAAGCGCTCCGAGTTTTGTTGGGTGGGATATTTTTTATTATTATTTTACCTGATTTGAATATAGAAAAAAAACGAACCATAAATTTCCTGACGTTTTAACTATTATTTAAAAAGGTCATTGCAGAGGGTGTTCATAATTTCGGTAATTTAACTTTTTTGTTTGTTAAAATTACCATTTTATTTTTTTTTTAATTTTACAGATATTCCTATAAATTTACAAACATATATTTTTGTTCGAAATCATTCCATTTTAAACCTTAACAGTTTATTCAAATTAAGAAATATCTGTTTGCTCTAAAGATTTACCAGCTTTCTTTAGTGAGATCCCTTAAAACAACATCTTAAAGTTTTTTATGTGCTGCCCCTGAATACATAAATATAATAACGATATTACTATTGTTACCTCGTTTTGTTGTTCATTCTGTCGTATGGAGGGTGTAGCACATTCAAAATGCATTTTCTAGTTTTCCTCTTAATAGTTTTTTTTTTTTTATATTATTATACAATACAAATACAAAAGTATTATTTCCTGGCACTTCAACAATACAATATACTATTAAATTTTAACAGTATGTACACAAAAATTTCTTAAAAACATCTTAGAAAAATCTTAAATATTTGGTATATTTTTGTCGTTTATTTTGGTAAGTGTTTTCAGTAAAATACTATTAGAATTTAGTTGTTAAATGTTTTTATTGTTCATTTGTTGCTCATATTCAAAGAACATTTAAAAGGCGTACGGACATAGCGCCCAAGTGCATATCGCCCAATTTAAAAAAGTCATTTCACCCAAAAAAAATGCGTGTTAGTTGTTGTTGCAAAATTTTTTGGACGATATGGCCATTATTTTTGGGTATTTTAACAATTTTCTTTAAATTTATATAAATTATCAAAAATGTCATTTTACCCAAATATCAAAATGTTATATTTATAAAATGTCATAGCACCCAAAAAAATAATCATAAAACTCACCAAAATTGTTTTTTTTTTAACACAATATTTTAAAGTTTTTATGCGTAGCCGGCCTTCGGCCGGGCTTAGGGATTACAAAATCCATGCATTAGACCCACCCTCTTCGCAAAGTAAAGTTTTCTAGGGTAGCAGTCCTTTACGCTACCAAATTTGTTATGCCTCAAAGAGGCCTGATAACCAAAATAGCTTTGGTTTGCAGAGAGGGTGGGTTTAATGCATGGAGTATGTAATCCCTAAGCCTGGCCGAAGGCCGGCTACGCAGAAAACCTTTATTACAATAAAACAAATCATAGAAGTCGTAATTTCGACATTTCGCCCAAAAAAAATATTTTGGATTTTTTTACAATTTTGTTTTGGGAGAAATAACATTTTTAGACCTATCATTTTGGGCTATATGTCGCAGCGTGGGCGATATGTCATTTACGGTTTTGGGCGATAAGACCTTGGGCGCTATGTCCGTACGCCCATTTAAAACTTAATATTATTTAAAAATTTTATTTAAATTTAATAAAATTGTTCAAGTTATATTCACTTACAAGGAAGGTCTTTCACAGGGCACCCACCGACTGTACTGAAATTTGAATATGGGAATAAGGGGGGAAAATAGGAGTTACCTGTTTTTTTAGCTGCCCAATGTCTAATTTAAAAAAGGGTTGTCAGCTCATAAAAAAATAAGGGCTTTCGGGAAAAGCCGTATAAAAGCCGTACTATTAGGAATTTCGCCAAACGAAAAAATACGGGTCAGCTTAATTTTGATAGAGATTATTATATATGATTTTGGTGGTCTTACGTATATACCTATATAAACTACCCCCGATTATACATTTTTGACAACAACGAACTTAACGAAATCGAATTTGGGACCAACCGATACACCATTGGATAGGCCTTCAAAAAACCTTTTGACTTGTATAAAATGTTTTGTATAAAATGTATAAAATGTTTTGACCCGCTAAATGTGAGATTGGGCAGCTAAGAAAAAACAGATAACTGTTATTTTCTTCCCCCCCTTTCCCATATCCACGTTTCAGGACAATCGGTGGATGTCCTGCGAAAGAGCTTCCTTGTTAATTAGCATTATATTAAATTTGTAACTGTGCCTGGCTTGACCTATCTCCTCTTTGTGTATGCATTTGGAAACAGAGTGTTTATTTAATTTATTTTTCTATTTATTTAAACAGTAGCGCAATTCACTAACTTTTTAACGACAAAAATCGGTAGTTATATTGTCAAAAATCGTTAATTATCGACAATTGTCTTTGAAAGCAATTCTATAACTTTTTTCTACCGAATTTTGTCGTTATTGAAAATCGTTAACTTATCAACAAAAAATTTTTTGAAGTTAAAGTTAACGAAAATTTTCGGTTCTCAATAGAATTTCAAAATAAACAAATTTCAAATTAACTATTTTTGTCGTTAATTCTTGTCGATAATTCAAAAATTTATAGAATCATATATTCGTTAAAACAACCGACAATTCTCGTTAGTTAACGATATCGATAATTTCGTTAAAAAAGTTACTGAATCGCACTACAGATCTAAAAAGTTAAGAAATTAACTTTTTCAAAACAGTAAGTTTATTTTTTTTTTTTTTATTTAAAATGAGATTTTAAAAATAAAGGAATGAATTGATCTGATCGTATTTTCTGTATTAATTTGTCACAACAGCTGAAGCAAAAGACCGCATGCGTATGATTGATATTATTTAGTTCTAATATTACTCATTCGCCACATAATTTTAAATTCTGCATTAGAGCATAAAATAAAGAATAATAAGAGGTATCATTAGAGAAATTTAGTCTTTTTACTTTTTATTTTTTAATACGTTTTTATCTCAAGAAGGTGTTATTCGAAAATTTAATAAAAATCAACGAAAATAATTGGGCACACAAAAGGAAAACGAAAAAATAAAAGAAAATACGATAGCACTCAAAAGGTAAATGAAGAGAGCCGAACAAAATAAGGAAGTACTTAAAAACATAAATGAAAACCAACTGGAGATAATCGTAGACTTTTATTTCAGTTTCACCAACATACTATCTAGCTATTTTAAGACGAAAACCTCATTACTTGTTAATAGAAGTTTTTGCTGCGTTGGATCTATGCGATAAAAATTTTGGTCAAATATATAAATTGTTTAAGTTTTCTAAAAAATCTAAAAATTGCTCAAATTAATTTCAAATGAAAGTTCGACTCAACCTCTTCGAAAGGTTTAACGAAAAACAGTTTTCCTCAAATCATATTTTGTACGCACAAAGTGGGGCGTGGGTCAAATGATTTAGCCATATACAAATTTTAAGACATTGCCATTGTTTTTTTGTTAACAAAAAAATGCTCAGTATTTTTTCTTTTCTTTATCTCTAATCTAACTAAGGTTTTTTTAAAAATGGGGGTTTTCGTGTCAACTGACACAATTTTTGAAACCGATATCTTCCGATCGGGATGAAATTTTCACCAAGGTTAGTCCAACTCGATAGTAGTTCAGACACAATTTTTCAACAAAATCTGTCAAGGACTCTCTGAGTTAGAGGGGGTCGAAAATTAACATTTTGGCCAAAGAGGTTTTTATTCTCATCCATTTAACTTCTTACCTGTTGTTTTTAGCCAAATGTGTCCCAAATAGTTTAGATAGCTATTTCTTCAATCTTTCGAAAAAAAATTATAAAAATAAAAACTGTTTTTTTTTTTTTAATCCAAAACTTTGTTGGCTTTTTTGTCAAATCGGGCCCTTTTTTCGACTCAAAAGAAAGCTTAGGTCTTTTCTTTAAGAGCTATGGACCCGCTTAGTGGGATGCGAGTGGGATATCTATTATTTTTTTTGTTTTTGTTAACTTTGGAACACATAAAACGGTTCTTCAATTTGCACTATTAGGAGTGGGATGCCTCTCCACTTTTCGATTTCGATCCGTGACACCCTCTTATTTTTATAGGTTCGAAAAAGAAAGCATGTGCCAAAAATTGAGGACGGTAGGGTGGGGCCATATGGACTCACATCGGGGTCAAAGTTGGGCGTAAAGAGGTAAAAATCCTCAAAAAGCCCCACAACTGCCCTAGAAACGCCCCTGGAGGAGTGCAATGTAGACCAAACTCCAATAATTTTTTGCCCCAACATTTTTCTTGAACATACCTTACCTCTATTTCCACTTCCTAAGGGGGCTCCCATACAAAACATTTAAAAAAAAATTATACCTACCGTTCTAACTTACACTACAGTGCCCCTAGTGAAGTCAAATGTATGACCGACCTCCATTATTTTATTAATTCCAACATTTTTTGCAAACATACCTCCAATGTATCTTTAACCCTTAAGGCGGTCCCCAGTATGGGGGTATACTCACTTTGTCATTCCGTGTGTAACGCATCAAAATATTGGTCTAGGACCCCATAAAGTATATATATTTATGATCAGTGATCGATTCTAAGACATTCTAGCGATGTCCGTCCGTCTGTAGTTAACACGATGCAGTCCAAAATAAAAGACCTAGACTCCCGACATTTGGCACGAATATGTCTTATGTTCCTAGGCAGGTTAAGTTCGTAAATTAGCAAAATCGGGCCAGGGGGAAAAAATTCCCCTTTGAAGAACTAAACCAACCTCTGAAAAATACCAGTTTTTTACATAATTTTTTGTGTTTTTGTTTAAAAATTACAACATTTTTATGCTACAAGAAGTTCAAAGTCCTGCATTGGGACCCAGACAATTAAAAATTTCGTTTTTTTTAGGCCGCCCCCCTTTTATGGGCGTGGACTATTTTTTTTTTTTTTAAATAATGATAAACTTGTATTTCTTTAGTGCAAAAAGCATAAGAATGAATTTTTAGAAACATATTCGCGAGGAAATTTGCCCGCCCCCCAAATACCGTACCGACCCTCCCAAAAAAAGAAAACGCCCCTGCAATTTTATTTTTTTGCATATTGGAGGGTATAAAAGATTCGGTACAGCCGAATTTAACACACTTACTTGTTAATTAATCTAATGAGTTAGTTTCTCATATTTTTTATAAAAAATTAAAGACTAGAAATGTTGCATAAATTTTCAAATTCTATTTTTAATAAAATAGTTTTACTCCTTTTTTATATAAAATTTAAAATAAATATTTTGTTTTCTAAAAATGTAAAAAAGTAGAATCATAAATATTGAGGCAAAAAACGAAATTAAAAAAAATATATATGGGGCCTCCCCCCAACAATACATTCCTGCGTACGTGCCTGCTTTTATCTCTTAAACAAATGGACACAAGGTTAGGTTGGATGGGCGTCCGCCAATTTGGCAAATTCACTCGGAGGCCATAAGGCCCATTGTGATTCCCCTGAAGTTGTCTCCCTACTCCCCTGATATACAAAATTCTACCTCTCAAACCACCCCGATTCCCTAAGGTATTCCGCTAGAGATGTCAATGGAACACTGTTTAGACAATCTAGGTCATCAAAAAATCGTTGCCCCAAATACTTAAGACGACGTTTCATCAGACCCGGGCATTCACACAACAAGTGCCTCACTGACTCCTCCTACTCCACCTCTCCACAACTTCTGCAAAAGTCCCTGTCAGAAATTCCCATACGAACGGCCATTGGGAATTTCTGAAAGGGACTTTTGCAGAAGTTGTGGAGAGGCGGAGGAGGAGGAGTCAGTGAGGCACTTGTTGTGTGAATGTCCGGGTCTGATGAAACGTCGTCTTAAGTATTTGGGACGACGTTTCATCAAACCCGGACACAAAATGGACACAAAATCTAGGCAATTATAAAGAGCTCATAGAACCTTAGAGTTATGCGCCCGTAATCTAGAAGGTTTCCAAAAAGAAGAAATTATAGAACCTTTGGAAAAAGTCATCCGGATCTGTTGTTCTTCACTTAAAAGCTTTTTTAACTGAATAACTAAATCAGTTAATATCAGCTGTTTTTTCAAAGCTGAATTACTCAACAACTTCAACTGTACTCAAAAAATTATGACGGTAGATTACAATACAAAAGACAGTTAAAACAACTTCATTTGTTGTTGTTTAGGCGTCTACATTTAAAATTCACTATAAACTACCCAGTAAAAACTTCTATTGCCAAGTAATGAGGTTTTCGCCTTTAAATTGATGGTGGTAGCTAGTTACTATGTTGGTGAAACACTCATTATTTTAACATGTCGATGTCATTGGAGTAATGACCGCATACCCACTCGCTTACGAGAATGCTGCTGAAAAACTACATACATTAGTACCACAAATAATAAGCTACTAGTAGCCCAAAAATAACTCGTTACCCACTACTTACAAAAATGCTACCAAATAACAGCATACATTAGTCCCAAACATAAGTAGCTACCAGTTGCTCAAAAATAACTCGTTTCCCACTCCATACAAAAATGCTACAAAATAACAGCTTTTGATTGTTTTAATAAATTTTTAACTTGGGGCAACTTCCGCCAATATGAAATTGAACAAGTTCATGTTGAACGTGTTTATTTCAAGAGCAACCAAGCGGACAAATGTGGAAATGGAAAAGATCCAATGTACCAACGGAACCAATGTTTACGTTGATATCCTTCCCTCCAAATGTTTGATTGTAAAATTCAAATATTACAGGACCGAAAATATATCTTGGAACCTCGTAGAAAGGGACATTTGGCTACTTAGGACATACCACTAACAAATATACAGAACCGACTGCTGCTCAGCCAATGGAAACCGCATTAAACACCATCTTATAAGTCTATATAAGAGTGAGTTAGGTTTTAAGGGAAATACTGTCTGTGATGGTTTTTTACCTTTTTACCGGCTTTAACATACTTTAAACAACAAGGCAAAAAAAAATTAAATTAAAATTTGGAGAACACCACAAAATTTCTAGAAAAAACAATAACAATTTAGAAAAAGCCAATTAAAATCCAGAAAACTTCAATAGAAGTTATGTAAAGACTAATTAAGGCTCATAAATCACGATCAAGTGTCAGCTAGATCCAGTTTTCTAAATATCAATTTGGTTTTCTAAACTTTTTTTGCCTTGTCCCAATTTTAATTAGAATTCCTGAATTTAAATTTCTGTTAACAGAGTTTTATTAGAAAAAGTAGATAACTGTTAATCTTTTTTAAGCTAAATGTGCAAGTTCTTTCTAAATTTTCTTTAGCATTTTTTTAATTTCATTAAAAAAAAAATTGTTTAGACAATTTATCAGATATTTTAAATCGTATTTACCAGTAACCTGTTCTGTATCAGGTTATCGGTAACTCATTATTTATTAACAAGATGTAACCGGTTTTGTATTAGGCTATCGGTAACTCATTATTTGTTAACAAGAAGTAATCAAGCAGGTAACGAGCCCTCATTACATAGAATGCAGGCGGTAATGGGGACTTATTACCAAGTTTTTACTGGGTACTACATTTTATGGTAAAATCAACCAAAAATTGTAGTTGTATTAAACTATTAATTAACAACTACACAAAACAGTAGAAGCAACTTTAAATTACAGTTGTTTTTACTGTAACTCAAATTGTCTGATTTTTATTAATAACAGAAAAAAAACTTTAACGTAAAAAACGGTTAAAATTGTTTGGTAATAATTCCTGCTGAATTTGATACTTCCAACTCGTTCAACACATCCGTTTTCTAAAAATTATACATTTTTATAGAATAAAAACAACTACATAAAACAAATGTAGTATTTTTTGAATTAATTTTTTAAAACGATAACAAAAAATAGTTGTTTAAGATTTTTCATATAAAAACAACTGAAACAGTAGTTAAAAACAACAACTACTACTTACTATACAAAAGACCGTCATGTAGTAACTGCAAAAATTTTCAAAGTGTGTTGTTAATTTAACTGTAACTTTTGAGGGTTGAAAACATCCCAGCAGAAATTTTGCTGAACTGGCAGCAGCTTTTGGAAAGGAAACTCGAGCCAAGAAGCGCATCCAACCCTGCTGAGTTCATGCATGATTCTCCAAGGCGATGTCACACTTTAGAGCGCTAGTTGGATACACCGAAAAAGCGCTCTTAAGATGCTCTGAAATCACGTCTCTTTAGAACGCTGAAAAAAGCTCTATTAAAGTGAAGTGAATTCATGTACCCTTTTAGATCTAATTTAAGCAAAATAAAGATGAAACTCCAATCATATCTAAAAAATTTCCAATTATATTTCGAAAATTTGAATTTATATTTCATAAATTTCCATTTATATTTCCGAAATTATCGTTTATAACTAAAAATGTTCAATTACATTTCAAAATTTTCAATTATATTGGAAATTTTTGAACTATAATTTGAAATTTTTAAATATAATTGGTGATTCTACACTCAAAATAATAACTCTGTTAAATTACAGAAAAACTCTGCTAATTTAACAGAGTACACCATACTTTTCCAGCTAACAACATTTCTTGGTAATTTTACTAAAAAACTCTGTAAAATGATTTTGACAGAAAAAAAACTGTTAATTTACAGAGTTTATAGTAAAATATTGGTTAAATATGAAAGCTTTTTTACAGAGAAAACTCTGTAATTTTACCATAAAACTCTGTAAAGTGATTTGGACAAAAAAAAACTGTTAATTTACAGAGTTTCTAGTAAAATATTGGTTAAATAAACCACCATTTAGCAAGGAAAACTATGAAATTTACATATATTTGATGCAAAAAAAAATTACAAAAAAAACTCTGTAAATTTACAGAGTTTAGTTAAATGCATGTTATTTTGTAAAATTTTTATAAGCTTTCTGAAAAATAAATTTTGATAACTTTTTTTGTTACTTTTTAAACTTTTTCTCAAAAAAAAAATTACAGATAAAATTTTGATTTTTGGTAACAAAAACTACTCAAAACGGAAAACTTTTTTGCTTATAAAAAAAAAACGAAGTATTTTGCTTAGATCTGTATTTTAGCAGAAAACTCTGTTAATTATCTGTAAAATTAAGATTACAAAGTAAAAAGTAATATAACAGAGGAAACTTTGTTTTTTTTGTCACAACAAAATACAAAGTTTTTTCTTTAAATCTGTATTTTGACAGAAAACTCTGTCAAATATCCGTTGAATTGAGATTACAGTCATTTTCCAGAGTATTTTACAGAGTTATTATTATGAGTGTACTATTTAAACTTTTTCTCAAAAAATAAAAATATACAGATAAAATTTTGATGTTTGGTAACAAAAACTACTCAAAACAGAAAATTTTTTTGGTTATAAAAAAATACGAAGTATTTTGCTTAGGTCTGTATTTTAGCAGAAAACTCTGTTAATTATCTGTAAAATTAAGATTACGAAGTAAAAAGTAATATAACAGATGACTCTTTGTTTTTTTGTCACAACAAAATACAAAGTATTTTCTTTAAATCTGTATTTTGACAGAAAACTCTGTCAAATATCTGTTGAATTGAGATTACAGTCATTTTACAGAGTATTTTACAGAGTTATTATTTTGAGTGTAAAATATGATTGGACATTTTTTGAAATATAATTTGTATTTTCGAAAATTAAAGTGGAAATGGTGTACTCAATTTTTTTTTCATTCAAAATATGTTAAAGGTGTTATGATTGAAGCACTCTTTTCAGCGCTGATTAATGCGCAATAATGATGCATGCAAATCATGTGTCTTTGTCCAAAACTCATGGTTTTTCATTCAAAAAATAAAAATGTTTTCCCCTTACTTTTACTGCATCCTCAAGAGCGCTCTTTGGATGCGCTTCGGTATGCTATAAAAAGATGCTGTGTCGCCAAGATCTCGATTTATTTTTGCTGGGATTTGTCATAATTTCTAGAAAAAAAAAAATCATAACAATTTAAGCGTTCTGATTTGAGTTTTTGAAAAAAATTCATCCTCACAAATTGCTTACATCAATATAATCTTATCACGATTTAACGAACAATCAATCAATTCAATAGCATTGGCTGTTCAAAGCTCAAGTTTGAGATAATGATTTTTTTTCACAAAATCTCTTGCAGGAAACTTAATTAAACAATATAAAAAAAATCAGGTAAATTAAATTCACTTTCGCAAAAAAAAAAAAATAATGAATAACATAAAATGTGTGTGCAAACAATTTTTCTTCTTTGTTTAATTATTGTAAAAATTGTAATATAAAAATAAAACAATAAAAATGAATTATCTTTATTTAATTATAAATTCATGAATAAAATAATTTATTCACAAAATTATATGGCAATAAAAATATTAATATAAACAAATAGGTAAAAAACGTAAAAACGCATATGGAGCACAGATAGTCTTATTTATTAGGGAAGCACTTAATTTGTATAAAAATTTCAATTAGTAAAATAAATATGAGACCAAAATAACTGAACCACCCTAATAAATGCCACACACATAAAATACAATCATGAAATAAAATTAATTAATTAATTATAAAAAAAAATGAAATTAACATAAAACAATATGAACGAATTGTTGCTATTATTGCAACATAAATGTAGATGTTATTGCAACAATTCGCCCAATAAGTACAAATAATACAATAAAAAATAACTACAATATAACCAAAAAAAAATGCAATAAAAATAATAAAACAGAAACATGTAAATTAACTGAAAAAACCCCAACCAAAAAAATAGCGTTATTAAAAAATATGTCATAAAATTTAAATTGAAATTAAATTATGTACTCTTATGTATGCGAAACAATAAAATAAGTTTTATAGGACGTTTGGGTTGCACATTTGGGTGGGTCGTAAAAAAAAGTTAAGCCACCCCCCAGGATTACAGATTAGTTGAAGACTATTCCAAAAAAAAAACATTTTTTTCCACGCCCCTTGCCGACGCCCTTTTAGTTTTTTATTCACTGCGTTGCCATTTTAAGTCTAATCTTAAAAATATACATATCGTGGTTCATGGTTTAACAACACCCAGCAAAAACATGGTAATGAGTTGTGAAAAGTAATCATTACCAAGTACATTATTTATAATGAGTACCCATTATCATTAACATTATTTTAAGCCCAAAAGTAACTACTTCTCAGTAATATGTTATAAAAGCACCTCTAAGTAATAATATCTCCTTGCACTTGCAGTTTTTAACCTTTACAATTCAATTAACTTAAAAAGTACTTAAAAACTTAATAAAAATTGCGCAATTTTGAAGTTTTAGTAAAAACAAGTTAATTTTTAAAAGTTTTAATTAACTAATTATTTTACTTCTTATTTGTAATGGGTTTTTACTCCTTATTAGTAATCCGAGTCAGTAACTACTTATTTATCTCCATACTCTTCACTACTTATTTTTGTCTCACGCCCTTGTTAAAATAATTAGTGTTTCATTCAATAAGTAACTACTTATTAACATCTGTTTCGGATTACAAAACCCATTACTAGTAATGCCAATTTTTGCTGGGCAGCCACATTTTTGACTTTAATCATTTGTGACTCCGCCTTAAAATTTTTGCTGTGACTTCAATATCTCAGATAAATCGTTCAACTGTTGACAAGTGTGGACGTGTTTTAATTTATCTCCGTGCTATTAATTGAATTTTTGAAATTGTTCGTAATAGGTATTTTTGTAATATTTTCATGACCACATCCAGGAAAATGAAAATATGGACACAAATGATACCGATTTAATTCGAGGCTCTGCCTCACCGACTGGTGCTGGTCCTAGCACTGGTCTTAGGGTTGCGACCTTGAAGTCCGACCTTGATTCTGGTAGGGGTGCTCAGCCTAATATTGGTGGTAAAAAGAAAAAGAAACTTAAACCATCAAAGGTCAGGCACAACCAGAGACGTCTTTGTTTGAAAATAATTAACAGACTAAGCCAACTTGATGGAACGAAGCTCTCCGAACGTGAGAGGGCGTCGCTATCATGGGCGAAAGGAGTCATTGAAGAACAGGACAAACTTTCGGCAATGCGCGCATCTGACAAACAGAGCGCTGTTTCGGCCTCGTCATCGAAGTCTAGTAAAAGGTTGCGCTCGCCCGACGAGAAACCTTTACCTAAGAGATCTAAGGTGACCGGCAACGTCTGGACTCAGTCTTTTAGTGAAGTGGTTAAAGGTAACTTCGTAAGGGCTGTGATAAACAGGCAAAATGGGGATTGTAGTATTCCAAGGGACAAGTGGAGTTTAGTTGAAACTAAACTAAATGAAATCTACTATAGGCTCCTTGAGAGTATGCCTGATTTTCTACCTACTACTGTCAACGCAGGTTGGTATCAGGGGCGAGTAAAACTCGTTGCTTTTGGGAACGAAAGATCCGCAGCCGTGTTTAAGGTTGCCATTAGCCAAGTGGGAGAGTTATGGCCTGGAGCTAGACTGGACGTTGTGGAAAAACATGATATCCCCTCGCAACCCAGAGCTCATGCATGGATCCCAATGGCTACAAATGACACTGCGGTGATTCTTAAGATGATAAAAGTCTGCAATCCTGACCTTCCAACTCAGAATTGGCAAATTGCCAGATTGGGTGAGATGGAGGGCGCTCGTCGTCAAGCAGTGGTCTTGGTTAATGAGGAATCGCTTCCGCTTTTAGCCAGGACTGACGGCATTATTAGATTTGGATTTTTTCATATAAGAGTCAATGTCTACAAGGGCGACCAGAAGACTATTTTGGACGCAGACAAGCCAGTGGCAGAGTCGGCTGGGGAGGAGAATCTGGAAAAGGTTGATATTCAGCTGGCCGATTCTAAGCTGATGGGAGACGCATCTGGCATTTTTGAAACCCAATCTGGTAACGAATGCGACCTCTGTGATGGCATGGAGGATAAAGCCGATGCCACGATGGGTGACATTCAGGACGAGGCCCATGCAGTGAGAAATTCGGAGAGTTCTGTTGCCTCCGATTCAGAACAGATGGGATATATATCTGGCTTATTCGAAACCGAATCTGGGGACGAATGCGACCTCTATGATAACACGGAGGATGAAGCCAATAACACGGTGGTGGAAAGGATGGTGGAAAAAAAGAAAGATGTTGCGGTTCCTACAAATAAACCTCCATCACTGTAAGGCAGCCTCAGCTGCACTCTTGCTGCGCCTGACGACAGGAGCAGTTGACTTGGTTTTTATCCAAGAGCCCTGGGTGCGGGGTGGCAGGGTTTGCGGATTGAAGACCCCTGGGTCTAAGTTGGTGGTTGCCAAAGGTGAGGGCTCACCAAGAGCCTGCATCTTGGCAAAAAATGGCTTAAATATATTCTTTTTATCAACTTTTAGTGATATGGATGTTACAGCGGCTAGCTTAGAGCTTCATGGGAAATCTATTTGGCTCGCCTCTGCGTATTTTCCTAATCCGGGGCCAATACCCCCGGAGAAGGTTGGCGGTCTGATTAGGGAGTCTGAATCTAGGGGACACCAGTTAGTAGTGTGTTGTGATGCTAATGCACATCATTCGATATGGGGAAGTACAGACACAAATGATAGAGGCGAATCACTTTTGGAGTTTTTGTTAAGCACTAACCTCTATATTTGTAACAAGGGTGGTGAACCAACTTTCGTTACAAGTACGCGGCAAGAGGTTCTTGACGTAACACTTGTATCAGATACATTGTCTGATAGAATTGATGACTGGAGAGTTTTGGAAGAGCATTCTTTCTCAGATCATCGCTACATTGAGTTTTTACTCAGGGAGCGTGCCCCGGTTGAGACAGTCTCTAGAAATCTGAGGAGAACAAACTGGGTGAAATATAGGGACACTTTTTCTTTGCTTTTGGATGAAGTACCCTTATCTAAACAGGCTGCAACTTAAGAGTTATAAAAAGATGATCAGAAATGCAAAATGTGATTCTTGGAAAAACTTCTGTGGAAACATAGAAGACGTTTCTGAGGCATCCAGGCTGCGCAAGGTTCTGGCTTCTTCTCCTTGCACCCTGGGATACCTGAAAGATCCTAATGGGGTGTGGTCTTCCTCCAGTGGAGAGTCGCTGGATCTCCTTTTAAACACGCATTTTCCGGGCACTTCCATGACGCCGTTTCAAGCTTTGGAACGTTCTGACGCCCAAGCATCTGAAATTGCTTCGGAAATAATAAATATGCCAACATTAATCTGGGCGATAAAAAGCTTCAGGCCCTATAAATCCCCGGGACCTGATGGTATAATCCCGGCTGAGTTGCAGCAAGTGTCGGACTATATAGCCCCGTTGCTGTATAATCTATACACAGCATGCATCAACTGGTCGTACATTCCTTTAAAATGGAGGGATACCAGAGTCGTATTTATCCCGAAGGCTGGGAAAAGTTCCCACACAGCTCCGAAGGATTTCAGACCAATTAGTCTGTCTTCTTTTTTGTTAAAGACAATGGAACGAATGATAGACTCATATTTGCGTAGAGTGATTGACCCGAGGTTGCTTTCGACAAAGCAACATGCATACAGCAAGGGACGATCAACGGAAACAGCTCTTCATGAGCTCGTTGGTACCATCGAGAGATCGCTTTCGGTAAAGGAGTACACTATGGTGGCCTTTCTTGATATTGAGGGGGCTTTTAATAATGTCATCCCAGAATCGATAATATTGGCATTGTCTGGTCTGGGAGTAAAGCGTGAAATCGTTTTAATGGTGGAAAGCCTACTTGCCAGTAGACGTATAACGTCTGAATTGGGAGCGTCCGTCATATCTCGATTTGTCAATAGGGGCACACCACAAGGAGGTGTTCTTTCGCCGCTTCTTTGGAACCTGGCACTGAATTCAATGCTACTATCCCTAGAAGCACGTGGTTGTCATGTTGTCGCATATGCTGACGATGTCGCGATAGCGGTAAAGGGGAAGCATCTGCCAACATTGCGGGACATTCTTCAGGGTTCTCTGAAAGATCTGTCTAATGGGCAAGAAACTTTGGTCTAGGAGTTAATCCTAGTAAAACAGAGCTTGTTTTATTTACAAGGAAAAATAAGATTCCTGCTTTTGATCCTATTTCTCTGGACGGTACTGAAATCACCTTCTCAGATGGAGCCAAGTATCTTGGAGTATTTCTAGATAGGAAGCTGAATTTCAGGCGTAATATTGAGGAACGGGTGAGAAAAGCAACGATTGCTTTGTATTCCTGTAAAAGGGCCATTGGAAAACGATGGGGTTTTAGCCCTCAAGTCGTTCATTGGATCTATACAGCAGTGGTGCGTCCAATTTTGCTGTATGGAATCATTGTCTGGTGGCCTGCTGTAGAAACAAAATCGAACTGTGTCTTTATCACGAAGGTACAGAGAATGGCGTCAATGTGCATCACTGGTGCTCTTCGTACTACACCTACGGCTGCATTAGAAATCCTCCTTCACCTGATACCCTTGGACATATTGGGTAGGCAGTATGCAGCTGCGTCGGCAATTCGACTTAATAGCACGCTGCAATGGAGGAGCAGCGATTGTGGCCATAGCGCGATCTTGAAAAAGATAACAATACCACAAAATGTGGATTGTGCTCCCTCTTTGAGCCTCTTTGAGCGCCACTTTACCACTATGATACCATCCAGGGAGTCTTGGATGGGGGATACTCCGGGAAGTGGAGCTACCATAAATTTTTACACAGATGGATCGAGGCTGCACGAACAAGTGGGCTTTGGGGTCTATTCGGAAGAGCTTGGATTGAGCCTGGCTCGTAGATTGCCAGATCATTGCAGTGTCTACCAGGCAGAGATGCTGGCAATAAAGGAAGTGGCTGACTGGTTGAGCTGCAATGTCTTGTCTACAACCGCAGTCAACATCTATACTGACAGTCAAGCCGCGGTCAAGTCCCTGGATTCAATGTTTCTGAAAACAAGATCTGCCCTTAACTGCCGCACGTCTTTAAATGAGATGGCCAAGCAGTTTAACATACGACTCATATGGGTCCCAGGGCACAGAGACATTCCAGGGAATTGCAAAGCCGATGAGCTTGCAAGACTAGGAACTACCTTACAGGTTCCAACAGAATTGGAATGTGTTGGTATGCCTCTAGAAACTTGCAAGCAAAACCTACGGCTTTGTTCAGCGACGGAGACTAATCAAAGATGGGCAAATGGATGGACGTGTGAGACAACACGACTGATTTGGCCTTCTCTTAATCAGGGGCGCACAAGTGAGCTGATATCGCTTCCAAGAGGAGAGATTTCGACGGTGGTTTCTATAATTACCGGACACTGTCTTATAGGGAAGCACGCAGAGCGGTTAAATGTGACGTCGAATGACTTTTGCCGAAGTTGCATGGATGAAGAGGAGTTGGAAACTATCGAACACTTTATTTGCCATTGCCCGGCACTTTCTGGTCAGCGACTTGCTTCACTGGGATCTAGGGAGCTGTACGATCTTTCAGATTTGTCGGATGTCAAAATTCAACATCTAAGGAGTTTCATAAGAAGCTCAAACTTGTTTAACGACAGGGACTAGTAGGGAAACCTATTACGATCCCGTGGTATCACAATGGACCTCAGAGTCTATGTGTGTTGACGTAAAACGTCAGCAGCCACTTATAACCTAACCTAACCTAACCTTCAATATCTCGGTTTCTACCCATTAAACGAAAAGAAATACGATCAAATTTTATTAAACTTTTCACTGTCATTCATAAACAAAAAAGTTACAGGGTTAAAAAAAATCGAAAATTTGTAAGATCGGAGTTAATGAATGATAAATTAGAAAGCACCTTTTTGGAGAAAACAAGTGAGAGTGTGAAATTCGGCTGTGCCAAATCTTGTATACCCTCCAACGTTTAAGAAAAAAATAAAAAAAATTGCAGGGGCATTTTTTTTTGGGGGAGGCTTGTTGGGAGTCTTTGGGACACCTTCTCTCTGGTCAAAAATGTTTACAAATTTTATTACTATGCTTTTTGTACACAAGATATACAATTTCATCATTATATAAATTATTTGCTAATATCCACGCCCACAAAAGGGGGCGGACCAAAAAAAAATCATTTTCAAATCCCCTGGGTCTAAGTTCAAGAATTTGAACTTTTTTAAGCATAAAAATGTTTCATTTGCTTAACAAAAATACAAAAAATAAACCTATAAAAAGTTACCTTTTTTTCATGGGTTGGTTTACTTCGTCAAGGGGGAACTTTTTCCCCCCTGGTCCGATTTTGTCCATTTCCAAACTTAACCAGCTTATTAACACAAGACATATATGTGCCAAATTTTAGGAGTCTAGCACTTTTATTTTGGACTGTATCGTGTCTTCCACAGGACGGACGGACGGACATCGCTGGAATGTCTTAGAATCGATCACTGATCAATACTTTATGGGGTCCTAGACCAATACTGTAGTTGGAGGGTATAAAAATATGTTTTTTTTAACCTGTTAGAATTTTTTCAGTGTTTCTTTAAAATAGAACTTGATTTACAATTTATAAAAACAATAATGAAAAGAGTTGCAAATTAAAGTGCTTTTAATGCGTTAATAAAAATTTAAAATAATAAAAAATTTATTTGTATTAATACTTGTATAAAATTAGTTTAAAGTCAAATTTTTGTGTTTTTCCAAATTTAAATTTTTTTAATTTTCCTTAAAAACGTCAGAAAAGTTGTGGTTTTAAACTATTATTATACCCTCCAACAACAGAAATGATGCGTTACAACAGGAATGACAAAGTGAATGACTCACTTTGTCATTCCGTGTGTAACGCATCGAAATATCGGTCTATGACCTCATAAAGTATATATATTATTGATTAGTGATCGATTCTAAGACATTCTAGCGATGTCCGTCCGTCCGTCTGTCCGTCTGTCTGTGGAAGACACGATACAGCCCAAAATAAAAGAGCTAAACTCCTGAAGTTTGACACAAATATGTCTTATGGTCATATATGCTGGTTAAGTTCGGAGATGGGCAAAATCGGACCATATGAAAAAGTTCCCCCTTGAGGAACTAAACCAACCTCTGAAAAACACCATATTTTTATATGATTTTTTGTATTTTTGTTTAACAAATGCAACATTTTTATGCTTCAAGAAGTTCAAAGTTCTGCATTTGGACCCGGAGGTATAGAAAATATCGTTTTTTTTAACTATTATCTAATAGGACTAACCTTGGTGCAAATTTCATCCCGTTCGGAAGACATCGCTTTCAAAAGTTGTGTCAGTTGATACCAAAACTCCACATTGTTTCATAAGGTCCACATTGTTTCATAAATGGACAACGAAACTTTTAAACGCTGATTTGGCCGATAAGCCGAGACACCCCAACCTTAAAATCGTCTCTTTTATCTATATTTTAAGTTTCAGGCAAATCGGTTCATAAGAGTTGAGAAACTTCCCTTGTTAATCCCCATAATATGAATGGGGTTATGACTGAAAGAATTTCGGCAGTAATCCCAACAGCGAACGGGAATAATCCTAATTGGGATTATGACTGTTTTAAAAAGGGTCATAGTCCCCACAACTAATATGGGGATTATGACCGTGATGTATTCGGTCATAATCCCCATTTCTGTTATGGGTATTATCCCGTTGGGCTTATGTCCTGTCACCGTTTTTAACATATTTTGTATTTTTTTTTGGTTAAAACAAAGAAAAAAATGTTAATAGTACCAAAATTTACGTAATACCGGTATTTACGTACTTACCGGTAGTCCCGGAAATGCCGGAAATACCGCCAGAACCGGAACCAGGAATTGTTCAAGAACCGGGAAACCAGTACCATTCCCGATAATACCGCTAACCGGGAATACTGGGATTAACGGACCAACGGTACTGACCATAATGTCGAATTAATAAGAGACCATATAGTACAAATACGAACCATAACTACTTAGTCAGTTTATCAAATAAACATTTATTTAACCTTTGCTCAAATTGTTTTAAGTTTCAATAAAATTGTCTAAGAGTGATCTATTAAAAAAAGTCTGCGAATTTTGTACACTTACCCAGCAAAGTTTTTGGTTGCAAAGAACCGATTGTGGAACAACTTATACTTCCCTAGAACCTGTTCTAATTCTTGTGCAACACCGATTCTTTTAACAAAGGGATTGTCCCAAAAGCAACAGGTGTTTGTAAGCAAAATTGGAACACATTTTTGTTCTTCGGAATCGGTTCTAGAAGTAAAATTTAGAACAGAAATGAGAATTAAAGAAATATTTAGAATTGCATTAATTTATTAAAAAACGATAAAGATAATCCTTTATGATATCGTATATTATTTTTTTTAGCACACATACATCCTTTTTCGTTTCCAAAATTGCATTTTGGGCCTTGCAATAAAGATATACCAGAACATGGATTTTCTGCAAACAAAAATTAAAAACATTATTTTATTAGTATTTGTCCCGACCCAGACAATCAAAATTTAATTTACTTACCTTCGTGTCAACAATTTTCACGATTACATCCTGATATTTTCATAGAATTTCGTGTTTTTTCTTGGTGAACATAACAAAAAAAATGATATTTATTTTTTAATTTTTTTGACACATAATTTTTTTTAAATTCCTGAGAACCAAAATGTTATGAAATTTAGATTGCATAGAACAAGCTTCACAATAATATTCACTTAACTTGTTCTGAATAATTTAAGTGTAATAGTGTTTGATTACCGAAGAACCTGTTCTAAAACAAGTGTTATCGGAATCGGTTCTGAAAAATTTTCCTGGGTACCCAAAACACTTAGGGTGGATTACTCAATGAAAAGTTAGCTGCAAACTTCCGATTTAACAGAGACTTATGTCAAAATTTGTATGAAGAAGTTAAATTTAACGGATAGTTATTTTATAACGGAGCATTGAGCCTTAATGATGATAATGCTTTGTTCCGTGATGGATTTAAAATTTTTGCATCAAATTTCACTGGGGGTTATTAAAGGCCAAAAGTTTATGTTTTATTCACCAACTGATAAATAAAATATTTATTCACCAGTAGGTGAATTATTATCACAGTTACAAATCCAAGTTACAAACCTTTTTGGGTTTAAGAAAATGAAAACATTATTTCTTATTTCCTGTTTATACCCTCCGCTCTAGTTATAGAGGGTATATATAAGTTTGTCGAAATATTGGTCTAGGAACCCACAAAGTATATATGTATGAGGCATTCCACACCAAATGTCCAGCGAAAAAAACATGTGTACCGTAAACTTCTGAATAGGTTGTATGGATAGCCCTATATGGAACTTAGAAAATTGCGTTTTTGGTTTTTCAATTTTTCAAAAACTGGGCTTAGGAGGCGTGGTCAAATATTGGAAAAAGGGTCAAATTTGTGGCGAGTTGACTTGATTAAATATTTATCACATTAAAACGGAATGCACCACAATCTCAAAAATTTACATTCTTATACAGTTTTGTATGGGCTATCGATAAAATTTTTTTTGGAAAATTTTCAGAACCCGATCTGAAATTTTCCATTTTTTAAAAAAGTCAGTTTATCAAAAATCCGGCCACTTTTTTTTAATTTTTTTTTTTTTAAGTTTAGATGTTTGTTCATCCACCCAAAAAAATTCAGAAGCACGTTCGTCGTTTTTTTCGAGAAAATCGCATTTGAATTTTAAATTTCATAACAATTTTGTAATTTGCTTGTATTTTCTTGTTTCAACAGATCGTATGAGTAATATTTTTGCAATTAATATTACTCATTCGCAACATTAAAACAAGAAAATACAAGCAAATTACAAAATTGTTATGAAATTTAAAATTCAAATGCGATTTTCTCGAAAAAAAACGACGAACGTGTTTCGGATTTTTTTTTTGTGTGGATAGACAAACACCTAAACTTTAAAAAAAAAAATTAAAAAAAAAAGTGGCCGGATTTTTGATAAATTGACTTTTTTTAAAAATCTAAAATTTCAGAACTGGTTCTGAAAATTTAAAAAAAAAAAAAATTAATCGATAGCCCATACAAAACTATATGAGAATGTAAATTTTTGAGATTGTGGTGCATTCAGTTTTAATGTGATAAATATTTAATCAAGGCAACTCGCCACAAATTTTACCATTTTTCCAATATTTGACCACGCCTCCTAAGCCCAGTTTTTGAAAATTTTAAAAACCCAATTTTCTTAGTTCCATATAGGGCTATCCAAACAACCTATTCAGAAATTTACGGGACACATGTTTTTCTGTAGCGGGACATTTGGTGTGGAATGCCTCATATATCCATGATCCTCGATAAATTATAAGACGATCTCGTGATGTCCGTCCGTCCGTCTCTCTCTCTGTTGAAACACGCTAACTTTTGAAAGACATTACGGAGGCTCCCAATGCTCAATGGGCATTTAATTGGTCAGGTTGGTATTGCAATCCAGCGAAATCGGTTTAGTGGTTCAAAAGTTATGAGCAAAAGACTAAATTTCGGCAAGGGTTTTTCGTGAATTTACGAGAAAAAAACACGAGACAAAAACTTTTGAAAGGCATTCTGATGATGCTAAAGCTTGGCATATATATATGTCGTTCCCCTGACCTGGTTCGTATTGAATTTCAGCCAAATCGGTCGTGTGGTTCAAAAGTGATTAGCAAATTCGGGAATTTCAGAATAGTTTCACCTTAAATTCACGTGTTGAAAACCCGTTAATCATATTTTAAAAACATTGGTAGGTCACAAAAATATTTTACAACGTATTTTTGTCACTCAAAGATATTTTTACACTAAAAAAATACACTCGAAAAAAATTTTAGAAACAAAAAAAAATTTACACTCAAAAATTTTTTTTTTTTTCTTTTTCTTTTTCAAAATTACTAAAAACAGTTTTTTTACCCAAAATAAAATATTTCTAATCAAAAATTATATTTTTTTCACGTTAGAAAATTTACTATCACTTAAAAACGGCATTTTGGAGGGTATTCATAGATTCCGTCAAGTCAAATTTAACTTTTCTACTTGTTTGCAATCGTTGCCTATATAGTCAAGTTAAAGTGGCGTTCTGAGTCACTTTTAAAAAAAGATCATATTATTTTTTTTTTTTTTTAAAATAACGAACATAAATGATGTTTTGCTGATATTTAAATTTCATAAAAATCTGTATTCTTTTTGTCATAGTGTTTATGAATATAAAATTAAAAAAACCCGAAACTTATTTACAAACTGACATTTTTTGTTTGTTGGTTACTGAAAAAGTTATGACATTTTGTATTTTTATAACTCAATTCTTTTTTTCAACATAAACAAGGCAGATTTGTTTGTTAATACTCTTGTTGCAAACAACAACATTGTACGAATGATGTACGTTGTTTACTAGGGTGGAGCAAATTTTGTATTTTTTTTTTGTCGAATTTCAAAAACTAAAGTTGCCTTTAGTGTTGCCTTTTAAGGTTAATATAATAAAAAAAAATTATTGGCCTTACAAAAATTTAAAAAAAAAAATTCTCAAAAATTCAAAAAAAATAATACAATAATTAAAAATACCCGAGTAAAAATAAACACATATAACAATATATAACTTGATACAAACATAATAAATCATATATGATTATACATCCCGTAAGGTATTTTCTAATTTTTTTTAAATGCAGTCATATGTTGTAATATATAATTTAATCATGATTCGGATTAAAAGGTATACCTTTGATATAAATATATGAAATAATATTAGGGCCAATACAAAATTTGTTTTTCTGTATAATTTAATATAAAATTATATATAGCTTATTCTGTTCCATATATAAATGTTTCCAATTAAATGTTTCCAATTAACCAAAAATGTTCTAAGTTTTTTAAGCAAAGTATAAGGAACTTTTAAAATGTTCCTAAACATTTTCTTGTTAGGGTTATGTATATCACCTATCTGGTTCGAAGCGTACCCAAACATTTTTTTGTTTTAGAAAATTAGATGTTTGGTGAATGTATCGTTGACCTGTGGTGTAACTCACCCAAACCAAAACACACCAAGATTTTTTATGTTTGCAATTAGATCTAATTGGATCCAATTAAATATGGCAATGTCTGGTCAAAACTCGGATGAAATCGAATCATATTTTATACAACTTGATCTTTTTTAATGCAAAAACATCAACCATTATTCGGATTAAATTACGTATAAATATATATTGTGTTATATATCATTATGTATTGCATCATATAAAAATTTTTACTCGGGTATACATATTTTCAATACTGTGCTAATAAAACGCTATTATTTCATCAAAACTAATTAAAAACATTTATTTTTGTAAAACCAGAAACGAAATACTTTTTTTTTGTACCATAAAAACACTTTTCCAGTCATGTCCAATAATAACTAATATTCTAAAAAAAAAACAAAAAAAATCTTGACTTTGTTCGGAACTTTTCGATTTTCAATTCAGAAAAAGAACCCAAAGACATGCATTACATTTTTTGTATAAATATTGACCTTAATAGACTTTTCAGACCCCGACATTTTTGAAATTCGAAAAAAAGCTAAATTTGCTCCACCCTAATGTAAACTGTATCTGTAACTGTATGTGTTTTGGTTGCTAAATGGTTGAGATTTTTTTTATGGATTTTTCATAAAGCCTTTAACCATGATTATTAATTTGCATGTGTGATTATTTAATACAAATAAAGCTTTGTTTTTTTTTTGTTGGTTTATTTGTACGTTGTGTGTCTCCTGCTGCTCTAAAGCTCCCTTTAAAATATGCAACATTTTACTTAAGCTCAGACAGTGGTGAATTTAATGGTTTTATGAACCACGTATTTACATACCACATTATTTGGCAAGGAATGTACTACACCATTTTCAACTGTATTTCATAATATTTTTTCAAATATATTTTTTAAAAATTTGTCCTTAATTTTAACATTGTTCAAATATATTTAAAAATTATTTAAATTTATTTTTAAGTTGCCCGAATTAATATTAAGATTGTCTTAATATTTTTTCGACTTGCCCAAATGTTTTTTAACCCTTAAATGCACAACGATGCCGATTTTGATGAAAATAACATATTATATGCAGAATGATGAACAAATAACTACAAATGCATACTACGTTTTTCGAAATAATTTTTTTTAAAGATTTTATATGTGAAAAACTAAAAAATTCAAAAATTTTGGATACCTAATAAACAGAAATGGTGCCAACAGAGGAACTCAAAAATATTTTTTTCAAATTGCTTATAGTTTATTCTTTATATGTACGTAGTTTGATTATACATTTTCGAAATCCTATTACCATTTTTTTATTGTTATTGAAAAAAAAGATTTTGAAAATTTTCGTAAAAATTACATGATTTACATTTTTTGACTTTCGTCGTCAATTTAAGACACATTTCTATAAATATTCATAACAACATATTTTTTAAAAAATGGTTTGAATATTTTAAATAAAATTTGCTTTACAAAATTAAATTTGAACTGAAAATAAAGATGTGAGAATTTTTTTAATGGTTGTATCTTTAAAGATACACTGCGCATTTATGGGTTAAGTTATCTAAATATATTTTTAAATTGTCCCAATTTATTTTCAAATTGTACAAATGTATTTCAAAAGTTTCTAAATTCAAGTTTTTTTTTTTAAATTATTAAAAAGAATAAATTTAGAAAATAAAATATTTGAGCTCGAGGCCTTTTTCAATGTTTTTGTTTAATAATTTTTCATTTATTATTTGCCAATATTTCGTTCCTCGTTGAAGAACATCAGCTGGGCTTTAAATTAGAAAATTCACGCACAAAAAACAGAAAATAATTCAAATTGTGTTTTATCACCATCGTGTAATTTCACTGCTCTCGAATTTGACACTTTTTTTGAAACAAGCTGGGCACCCTACTGGTAAAGTTAATTTGAGTACGCTGAATTTAATGGTGCTAGCCGTTTTTCGAAATGAGTGCACGTATTCTCGATTTAAAATTTTGATGCTCAAATATGTACAATAAAAACGATATTTTTAAACTTTTGCCATAATTTTTAAATTTAAAACCATTCAAGTCTGTTAAACTAGCATAAAAAAACCAGAATACAATGAATTGTTTTCGCGAAAAATATTTGTTGGTCGCGAAAAGTCGTTATTTTCTTGAAATAATTGGTTCAATACAAATATATTTAGTTTTTGTTGAAATTATGACATCCATCTGGTAAACCTAGTTCATGTGCACTAAATCTCATTGTATTATCAGTTTTTTTTTTAAGTTAGAGTATGTATTAGCGATATTCGCGATTATTTTTATTTTTTATTTTTACGTAAAAAAAATATTTTTTTTATATTATTTAGACAATTTCTGAATTTTTATCATCTAAACTCTACAAAAAAAAAAAAAATTATTCGCAAAAATTTTTTTCGCGATATTTTTTTCGCGAAATTTTTTTTTCGAATTTTTTTTATTTAGCTCTTAATTTATGAAAATGTGTAGAATACGATACATTGCAGACAAAAAAATTTTTTTTCGCGGATTTTTTTTTTCTTTTTCGCGGAAAATTTTTTTTTGCGAAAAAAACAATGCATTTATTAATTTATATTTAAAAATTATCCCAAATGCATACAATTTTTTTTTTAACTTTAGCTTTAAATTTTAAATCGCGAATATCGCGAATACGATAAAATTTTAAAATACAGTTGGCAATGGTGTTGTGTGTAAAAATAAAATTTTAACCAATAATTGCAAATTAAAAAAAAACTTGGTAATGGGTACTTCTTCCCGTCTCGCTTACCTGGTAATGGCTTTGAATGCTACTAATTACCGTTAGCATTACTTTACGTCAAAAAAGGCAAAATGTGGTTATCTCCAATGACATCACCGTGTTAAATTAATTAGCATTGAAATTGGAAGATAACTAGTTACTCATATTTTTGCTAACCCCTCAAGTTAATTACTTGGTAAGCGAAGTTTTTGCTGGGCTAAAAATCTACACTTCACATTACTATGATAATTTCGTTTCATGTCATATGTCCCTTAAGTTTTGACAAAACTTTTTAAATCGAAATTTGCACGCAAACGAAGTCACAAAATTGTCATCGAATTGTTAACTTATTAAATTTACGGTTATAAAAAATTTTCTCATAAAGTTTACTCCTCTCTAAAATTTGTTTATATTAAAATAAATACCCTTGTTCGCGTGACTTAATCAATTTGTTATATATTTAGCATTGTTAACAAACCTAAAATCAATTGAATTTTAATGGTTATTAAATTAAAGCCGTTATAATTGGCAATATCTATTTTCACAGTAAATGAATGGAAATTTGTTATGGATGATTTTGTCAGCTTATAAACAAGCACTTTTTTTGTGGTTGCATTAAATGACTCCGAGGATATTCTAGACATAATTGCCGATCTACCCACAGTTTATTCCCGAGTAAAAAAGTTTTGATATAATCATATAGTTTTTTATATAACTGTATATAAATAGATCCATCATTTGATCCCAAAAATGGAGGATCTAAAAATATATGATTATATCTTATTAGATCAAATTTGATATAAATAGATATAATTAGATCCCAAAAATGGAACGGTAAATTTTATCTGATTTGATATTAAAGATCATATTAGATACTAGCTGTTTTGCACCCGGCGTTGCCCGGGTTGAAAAAAATATTATGTAATGAATGAGTTTTTTATTAGTTAGTTTATCTACTTGTTCGTGGCTTTTCACTGGTGAATATAAACCTATTCATGAGGTTTAGTAAATTTTTTTCGATTTTGATTAGCGTCGGGAACATGGTTATACGTGTTCCTCCGTCATGGGAACAAACCTAATATTAATGTATTTCTTAAATTGCTTTTAAAAGGAACCTATATTTCCCTCCTCGGTTAGCACTTTATATAGTGAAAACATCAAGAAAGACATAACTTTCACTGTAGTTCAAGTGGGTGTGGCATTTAACGCATTTAGTTCAATTTTGGTCTCATATGACCTGTAGTTCCCCTATTGGTCAGCACGTGAAGAAATTTGCAATTAAATTTGCTCAACTCTCACTAAAGTACAAAGGGGCGTGCCATTATATGTCTTTTTATAAATCGCAGTTTAATATTGTCTATATCACTATTTATGTTGAAGATTTCATTGAAATCGGCTCAACTGTTTTCAGGTTCTGATATCGCAAATAGTTTGCGCTCAGTTAATTCTAACAGTAGTATTTAAAGGAGTTGGTTAAGCCGTTTTTGCATGATAGCAAATAAGCCAGAAATAGCGTTACTTCCATTTGTCTAATCGCGGGCTAATATGGCATATCGTTCAACAGGAAACAGGAAAATATATTTTTTAATTTAATACAAAGGGGTGCGGCATGGTAAATACCATCTGTGGTGAAAATTTGATTAAAATTGGTTTCACCGTTAACGCGTGAGTACGGATCAGACAGAAATAAATTTCAATGTATTACAAAAGTGACGTGGCAATTCACACCTTTGTCTGGTCGTGTCTATAGTTTCCGCCTCAATAAGTACTAACTAACTGTGGTGAAAATTATAATAACATCAGGTTTACTGTTTAAGCGTGATTACGGAAAGGCAGAATGAACTTTCAGTACTTTGCAAAAGGAGTGGCAGTTGATACCATACTAAAGTTCCCGCCTCTGTTAGTACTACACTCTAATCAATTTTCATGTAAATTTACCCTGTTTATAGTAGGTAACTGTTCTCCTACTATAAACCGTGTAAAAATACATGTTGTGTTTAAAGTGATAGACACAAAGTATGTAAACGTACATATTCATGTGTCTACAAAATGTTTCGGAACAAAAATGTTTCAATAAATTTTACGGTGTTTGTGTGTAAACATAAATTTTAATTTAGTAAATTTAAAATAGAAATTCCTGAAAATACATGGAAATTATGTGCATATACATTAAAAATGCTTTTTATAAAACCACCCTAACTTTTCAAAATTCAAATATTAAAAAACAAGAAATTTATTTTTAAATGATGCTTTATTTAAAATAAAAATTTTAATAAAGGTCTAAAACAAACTTAAAATTTAATTAAAACGCTTAAACTAAATAAAAAAGTTAGATTAAACAAAAAAAAAATTAAACAAAAAAAAAATGTTTCATAATTCGAGAGTTTTTCTAGAGAAAAAATGTCTCATAATTTGAACTTTTTTAATATCAAAAATGTCTCAGAATTTAATAATTTTTCTATAGAAAAATTTTTCACAAAAAAAATGTCTCAGAATCTAAGAACTTTTCTATAGAAAAAATGTTTCAGAATCATATAGCTTGTCAAAAGAGAAATTGTTTTGGATAAAAAAATTATCGGAGAATTTTCTCAGATTCTGTGACATTTTTTCTATAGAAAAATTCTTAGATTCTGAGACATTTTTGTATAGAAAAATTCGCGGATTCTATGACATTTTTTCTATAGAAAAGTTCTCAGATTTTGAAACATTTTTTCTATAGAAAAATTCTCAGATTCTGAAAAATTTTTTTAATATAGAAATAATTTTTCAGAATATGAAAATTTTTCTAAAGAAACTATGAGACATTTTTCTAGAGAAAAATTTTCTGATTTTTTTTATAGAAAAATTCTGATTTTTTCTATAGAAAAATTCTGATTTTTTCTATAGAAAAATTCTGATTTTTTCTATAGAAAAATTCTGATTTTTTCTATAGAAAAATTCTCTGATTTTTTTTATAGAAAAATTCTGATTTTTTTTATAGAAAAATTCTGATTTTTTTTATAGAAAAATTCTGATTTTTTCTATAGAAAAATTCTCTGATTTTTTTTATAGAAAAATTCTCTGATTTTTTTATAGAAAAATTCTCTGTTTTTTTCTATAGAAAAATTCTCTGTTTTTTCTATAGAAAAATTCTGTTTTTTTCTATAGAAATTCTATAAAAATTCTCTGATTTTTTCTATAGAAAAAATCTGAGAATTTTTCTATAGAAAAAATCAGAGAAATTTTCTATAGAAAAAATCAGAGAATTTTTTTTTTATATTTTCTCTGATTTTTTCTATAGAAAAATTCTCTGATTTTTTCTATAGAAAAATTCTCTGATTTTTTCTATAGAAAAATTCTCTGATTTTTTCTATAGAAAAATTCTCTGATTTTTTCTATAGAAAAATTCTCAGATTTTTTCTATAGAAAAATTCCCTGATTTTTTTCTGTAGAAAAATTCTCTGATTTTTTCTATAGAAAATTTCTCTGATTTTTTCTATAGAAAAATTCTCTGATTTTTTCTATAGAAAAATTCTCTGATTTTTTCTATAGAAAAATTCTCTGATTTTTTCTGTATAAAAATTCTCAAATGCTGACACATTTTTTCTATAGAAAAATGTCTCAGAATCTGAGAATTTTTCTATAGAAAACATGTCTCATAATTTGAGAATTTTTCTATAGAAAACATGTCTCAGAATCTGAGAATTTTTCTATAGAAAAAAGTCTCAGAATCTGAGAATTTTTCTGCAGAAAAAATGTCTCAAAATTTGGCACAAATAAAATTTTTATAAGGCACTTCACAAGATCTATTAAAAGGTCAAAGAAAAAAAATAGTTTTTTTGTTTAATTTCGTAACTGTGTGAAGAAATTGCAATTTTTTAAATAGCGATAAGAAAACCGTTTACCGGATTTAAAAATTTTCTAGACATTCGTGTTCAGCGCATCAAGATAAATATGACGTATCGCAGGACTTTTTTTAAAATCTTCAAAAATCGACAAAAGTTTTAGGCCATATACAAAAAAATTTTGACTGGATCCTGCAGAAAATCGGAAGTGCCATGGTCTACCATTTGTTGGCTGTGTTTTTCCCAATTTCTATAAACAACAAGAAAAATAAATCAATTTTAGAATTTAGATAAAAATATATGTGGAAAAAATTTACCATTTTCGAGGGATACCAATTTTTCTTAAAAGCGTTGCACCAGGTTTATCTCTTCTTGATGGAACTCCAAAAACCTTAAGATTTTCATAGTTTTTTTATTATTTTGTCCGTTTTTATTCATCTACATACATATACAATGTTATTTTTAAAATTATTTGATATTTTGTTTTTTTCTTTTTTATTTTAATAAAAGTTTTGACAATTTCCATAATACTATGTTAAATTATGTACGATTACATATTTTGTGTCTGAAACAAATTTTACATAGAAAAAATGTATATTTAAAGAGAAACTGCTTATTATTTTATAAACATGTTTCACAACACACAATGTACTATCCTTTGTGTGTAATTTTTACAAATAAAACGCAACGTGTTTACATTTGCGCATTTTCTGTAAATATACATGAAAAATTACTAACTTAATAATAGTAAAGTTACATGCATTTTTTAGAGTGTATCTATGCAAAAAATTTTGTTAAAACCGGTTTAGTCGTTTAAGCGTTATTAAGGAACATGTAGAAACACTTTCAGTAAAGTACAAAGGCGCGTGTCAGTTTACGCCCCTTTGTCCAAACGCGCTCTATTTTAATCTATAGTTCCCGCCTCCTTGGTAAATATTTCGTTCAATTTTAGACAGAAATAGCGTTCAATAAAATAAAGAGGAGCGCGCTATTTTATTTTTTATTATAATCGGTATAGTCGTTTAAGCATGATTACGGAACATGCAGAAAAAACTTTCAGTATAGTACAAAGGGGCGTGACATTTTCCGCCCCTTTGTCCATACGCGCTCTACTATAATCTATAGTTTCCGCCTCTGTTATTGCTATCTTTGATAAAAATATCATTAAAATCGGTTCAGCCGTTTATACGTGATAACGGAACAGGAAGAAATAACCTTTAATATAATACAAAGGGGCATGGTATTTTACGACCCTTTTTTCTATCGCCCTCTATTGTGGCTCATAGTTTTCGCTTCGGTTAATACTATATGTGGTGAACAATACATGAAAATCAGTTCAGCCGTTGAAGCGTAATTGCGGAAAATTTAGAAATAACTTTTAGTGCAATAAAAAGGGGCGTGGCATTTTACCACCCTTTTTTTCGATCGCCCTCTATTGTTGATCATAGTTTCCGCCTCGGTTAGTACTATCTGTGGTAAAAATGTCAGTGAAATCGCTTAAATCACTTTTCAGTTATTGCAGGAGAGGCAGATATAGTTTCAGTACAAAACAAAGGGGCGTGTCATTTTACGCCCATTTTTCCGACCGCGGATTTTTTTTGGCCTATAGTTCCCGGCTCGGTTAGTACTATCCGTGGTGAAAATTTCATGAAAATCGGTTCAGCCGTTTTTCCGTTATTGCCGGACAGGCAGATATAGCTTTAGCATGGTACATAGGGGCGTAGTATTTTACGCCCCTTTGTCCGATTGCGGTCGCTTATGGCCCATAGTTCCCGCCTCGGTTAGTTCTATCAGTGGTGAAAATTTCATGAAAACCGGTTCAGCCGTTTTTCTGTTATTGCCGTACAGGCATATATAGCTTTATCATGTTACAAGAGGCGTGGCATTTAACGCCCCTTTGTCCAATCGCGGACGCTTATGGCCTATAGTTCCCGGCTCAGTTAGTACTATCCGTGGTGAAAATTTCATGAAAATCGGTTCAGCCGTTTTTCCGTTATTGCCGGAGAGGCAGATATAGCTTTAGCATGGTACATAGAGGCGTGGCATTTTACGCCCCTTTGTCCAATTGCGGTCGCTTATGGCCTATAGTTCCCGCCTGGGTAAGTACTATCTGTGGTGAAAATTTCATGAAAATCGGTCAACCGTTTTTCTGTTATTGCCGTACAGGCAGATATAGCTTTAGCATGGTACAAAGGGGCGTGGCAATTTACGCCCCTTTGTCCGATCGCGGTCGCTTATGGCCTATAGTTCCCGCCTCGGTCAGTACTATCTGTGGTGAAAATTTCATGAAAATCGGTTAAGCCGTTCTTTACTTATTGCGGAACAGACAGACAGATAGACAGACAGAAAGACAGACAGACAGACAAACCAACAATCAGATTTATAATATTAAATAGGGATAATAAGATATACCCAGCAAATTTTTGCATTACTAGTAATGAGTATAGTAATTAGTAATAATTATTGGTATGTACTTATTCATTGCATGAAACACTACTTATTCTATAAAGGCCGTGAGACAAAAATAATTAGTGCCTACAAGCTTACGAGTAGGGAGATAAATAACTACTTACCTATAACGAGTAAAATAAGTAGTTACTTATAAAGAATAAAATAAATAGTTGCAAACAGAGTTTGAAATAACTATTTATCATTAGATTATTCGTTGTCGCGAAACTTTAAGCTAAAAAGGTAAAACAAATATTGTTTTTTTCTGATTGGACTTAATTTCCGAAGTGAACCTGCAAATAAGTATTTATTTTTAACATTCTCAATAACTTATTATTTATATTATTGCAAATAAGTACTTACAAATTACAATATAAGCCACTAGTTGCTTTTTGGACTAAAGTAATGCAGTGGATAATGAGTAGTTGTTATAAGTAATGTAATTGGCAGTCATTACTTTTCACAACACATTACCTAGTTTTTGCTGGGTAATTATGTATTATTAGATATCATGAGATCTAATTTTTTATAATATCAAATTAGATAATATTTGCCGTTCCATTTTTGGGATCTAATTATATCTTATTATCTAAATTTTGATCTAATAAGATATAATCATATATTTATGATATATGGCACCGTATTATTTTTTTTTTAGTCGGGTTGTTTCGGTAGTAGAATAAAAGCTTTAACACATAGGCTGGTTAACTCATAAAGTAATGGGTTTTGTGGTCCTGAAATATTTGAAAGGAAATTTCCCCCCCCCCCCCCCCCCCCCACCAAACCGAATTTGAAAGAAAGAAAAAACAAGAAAAAAAAAGAAAAAAAGAAAAGGAAAGAAAAGAAAGAGAAGAAAAGAAGAAGGAAAAAGGAGAGTGAAAAAAAAACAATCTGAAAAAAAAATTTCGATGAAAAATGTCCAAGGATCTGAAAAAATTTTCTATGAACAATTTTAAAGAATCGTAATGTTAAAATTTTTCTGTATGAAAAAATTTAAGATTTTTTTTAGAGAAAAAATTGAGAATTTTTCTAGAGGATCTTTAAAAGTTTTCTATAGGAAAAATCGGGGAATTTTTCTATAGAAAATTTCTAAGAATCCTTAAATGCTTCAAAGTCTCAAAAAATTAAATTTTTCTTTATAAAATATACAAAAATTTTTCAAGACGAAATATTTGTGAATTTTTCTAGACGAAAAATTTTTCTAAATGAATAATTTGGGAATTTATAGAAAAAGTTGAGAATTTTTCGTAGAACTTTTTCATAGGAAAAATCTTAAAATTTTGAAAATTTTTATATGAAAAATCTAACAATTTTTCTATAGGAAAAGTCTGATAGTTTTTTTATAGGAAAAATATGAGAATTTTCCATATTGAAAAATTGACAATTCTTCTGGATAAAAAGAAAAGAGGAAATGAAATCATGAGTGAGAATTTTTCTAGAATTTTCAAGAATCTCAAAAGTTATCTTTAGAAAAATGGTTTTTAAATCTTAAATTTTTTTATAGAAAAAAAGTAAAGCAAAAATTTTCTGTAGGAAAAATAAGAAAATTTTCTTCATGGAAAATATGAGAATTTTTTATACAAAAAATGCAATATATACAAAAACTGAATAGACTTTATAGGAAGAATTATACAGAATCTGGAACTTTTATTGGAAAAATGTCCCGTAATCTAAGTATTTTTCCTTACGAAAAATGTCGCAGAATCATAGGCTTTTTAATAGGAAAAGCTGAGACCTTTCTATAGGAAAAAAGTCTTAGAATTCTAGAAAAATTTCCGAGTTTTTCGATATTAAAACTATATCAGAATTTTCGAGTTTTAATATTAAAACAATATTCTAAAATCTATGACTTTTTCGATAGGAAAAATAACTCAAAATCCAAGTCTTTTTCTATAAAAATTGCAGTAGACTCTGAGAGTTTTAGAAAAAAAATTCTGAGAATTTTAGAAAAATATCACAGAATCTTAAAAAAAGGTCTTAGATTCCGATTTTTTTTTATTTGAAAAATTACTCAGAATCTGCGTTTATTTTGTAGGAAAAATTTCGGAGACTCAGACTCTGAGACTTTTTCTATGGGAAAAATGACTCAGAAACTAAAACATATTTTTTGGAAAAAAATTTCTTAGACTTTCTTATGAAAATATTTCTCAGAAAATGCTATCTTAGACTTTTTCTAGGGAAAAGTTTCTCAGAAAACAAAACATTTTTAATAGACAAATGTCTCAGAATCTAGAAAATTGCATCCAAAAATTTTAAAAAGCATTAAAGTTTTCAATTTTCCTAATCTCAGATACTTTCTACGGAATATTTTTTCAATCCTTAAAATTTTGGTGTAGAAAGATCGTTTCGGTATCTTAAACCATTTCTGTAGAAAAATAAAATAGAAAAAATTTTCAATATTTCAGAACCTAAGAAGTTTTCAATGGGAAAAAACTCACTAAATCTGTGAATTTTTCTTTACGAAATTTTTTCTAAATATAGAAATGTTTGGTGTGAGAATTGCATAAGTATCTGGGAATTTTCTATATGAAAGTGTATCAGAGTTTAAAAATTTTTGTATAAATTCTGATTCACTTTCATTCAAAAATAAAAATCGTTACAAGGGTTCAAGTTGAAAAAATGCAGAAGAAAAATTGAATTTCTAAAAATTATAGACATTTCTGGTATTTCCTATAAAAAATTACATTATTTACATTCTTTAAAATATTATATTTTTAGTAGGTTTATTGTAGCTCGAGGTCATTATTTTCTTTAATTTTTAAAAGCTTTTCTGTATCAACATGCATCATAACCTCAGAAGTTTTCTATTGGGATTACGTCTCAGAATCATAAACTTTCTTTTAGAAAATTATGTCAGAATTTGGGTCTTTTGCTGTCAGAAAAATGCTTTAGAACCTGAAAATTTCTTGGAGAGATATTTTTAAAAATATCAAACATTTAAGTTTTTTTTTATTATAGGAATAAATTTTTAAAATTTGAAAAATGTTTCTATAAAAAAAATCATAATAAATAAGAGTTGATCAGTTAAAAACCTTAACCAATGATTCAAATTCGACCTTAAATTCCCTGCAAAAAAAAAAATTTTGGACCAAAAAATTGTAAATTTACAATTTTATTGCTAAAAACATTGTTAAATTACAAAATCTTTGGTAAAAAGCTCGAACAACTACAAAGATCTTGTCAAATAGGAGGTAGCAAAAAATAAAATACCCGAGTAAAAAAAATGATATGACGCAATATATAATTTTATATGAGTTCGTGTCTATTTTGATATAATTTTATACGAAAAATGGTTTCATAAGATTTAATCGAATATTATCTAATAATATCAGTTTATATAACTTTATATCGACTTTGATACGAGTTTTGGTCTAATCCAATGATATAAAATTATATCCAATTATATTAAAATTTATACAATTTTATAAATCGGATATTTTTTTAGTTTTTAATAAAAAGTTGAAATATTAAAATTTCAAATTTTCAAAAAACTTAGAAAAATTTCAAAACATGGAGTCATGTTTAGTGCCCCCATTTCCCGGTTCTCGGTATTCCCGGGAATACCGGTATTCCCGGTTCTGGTACCGGTTTCCCGGTTCTATATATATTCTCGGGAATACAGGTATTCCCGGTTCTGATCCTGGTACCGGTTCTCAAAAACCATAAAAATACAATACCATAAAATATTTAAATTACACTATTTAATCAGTATTTCAGAAATATTTAGTTGTGTTTGCAAAATTATTTGAAAATCATGAAAAAATTTGTTTCCTAAATTCAAGAAATAAAATGGAAATTGTATATTTCACATGTTTTGTATTTTTTTTTTTTTTGGTAAAAACAAAGAAAAAATTTTAGTTGTACAAAATATGCATACCGGTATTCCCGGGAATACCGTCAGAACCGGAACCGGGAATTCCGGTATTCCCGGGAATATCGGGAATGAATTAAGAACCGGGAAACCGGTACCATTTCCCGGTAATACCGAGAACCGGGAATACCGGTATTCCCGGTACTGCGGTACTGACCGTAGGCACTAGTCATGTTAAATTTTATATAAAACACTTAGAAAATATTCTCATAAAAAATTTGTCCTTTGAAAAACTTAGAAAAATTTTTTAAAATGGAGTCATATAAAATTTTATAAAAACACTTAGAAAATATTTGCAAAAAAAAAATTCCTTAAAAAAAAACTTAGAAAAAATTTAAAAGATTGAGGGCGGATTTTACAGTCAGCACTGAGTAGAGACTTAAGCTAAGAAATTACTTAAATCAAAAAAACTATTTTATAAAAGCCACTTAAGAAAAACTTAAGTCGTCTATTACCATGACTTAAGTTTTACTTAAGTAATTTATTTTGATTTGACAATTCAAAAAAAAAAATAAAAAATAAAATTCAAATAATAAAAACAAATAAACATACAAAAAAAAAATAAAAAACAAAGAATCACACAATTGCTGTTATTTCCCATTAAAAACTTCCGCTGTCTTCGCCACTCTCAAATTCAAGATATTTCTATCAAATTGCGTGATATTTCCATCATGTAAATGATATTCCCATCATGTAAATAAATAAAAATTTGAAAGGAATTTGAGATTGGCGGACATGCCCCATCAAAGGGGTAATATAGCATAATCAAATGGGTAACATAACCAATCATATTTCTCAATGGCTTGCTGGAAAAAGGTTTGTTGGTGTTCAAATCCGAAGTGAATCGGCGGAGCAACAATTAATTATTACCTTAGCGTCGGAATATTTTAATGAAAAGAACAGCAATTGTGTGATAGCCTACACCACAATGTGATACAGGGTATGAGTATGTGATGATGTTTGAAAATACCCGAAATATTGGTCCCACCCCCATATTTAAGTATTAGATCGACTGTCCATCCGTCTGTCTTTTTGTCAATGTAACGTAAACGTTTCCGCTGTTATTTCCAAAAAGGAATAAAATTTCCGGTTACCTTACCCACATAATGGGCAATCTCCGCCACCTTTAAATTTCTTAAATATACATTTTTTCTTTATTTTCGTTTTGATGGAAATATCACGCAATTTAATGCAATACCATGAGTTTGAGAGTGCCGGAGATTGCCTATTAAACGGGTAACATAATCGGCAATCTTATCCCTACAAGTTTTGGTGGAAATAATAAAAAGCTTTTCACAGAGACGTTCGTTTGTGTCCAAAATCAAGCGGGTGAAGATTTTTTCAATAATGACCTTAGCCGCGTTCTTGTTATGGTTTTAGCAATACCCACGGCGGAAGATTTTAATGGAAAAGAACTGCATTTGTGGGATTTTTCGTTGTTTAAATTTTTGTTTTGTATATTTTTATTATTATTTTATTTTTTTGTATTCCTTTTGAATTGTCAAATCAAAAATAATACTCTGTGTTACCATATTTTTAGCATATTTTCTATTCAACTTAAGTACAAACTGTAAAATGGAATTTAACTTAAGTAATAAAAAATACTTAAATAATTCTTAACTAAGATTTTACTTAAGTAAGAACTTAGTTTGGACTGTAAAATCCGCCCTGAGTCATATAAAATTTTATATAAAACACTTAAAAAATTTATATAAAAAATTTTATATAAAACACTTTGAAAATATTCGCGATAAAAGTATGTTCTTGAAAAAAACTTTGAAAAATTAAAAAATAATGGAGGCATATAAAATTTTATATAAAACACTTACGACGTTTGGAATGATACATGGGACCAGATGTTACAACATATAGTTATGTATGGCGATATCTTAAAAAAATCGCACATAAAAATTTATTATATAAATTTATCTCGCAATACATAGTGTCACACATGATCATATATGAAATAATATGACTATATAAAAGTATATAAGATCATATTAAATTATTTTTATTCGGGTATCAAGTTTTTCTTGTTATTTTACAAGTTTTTTTTTTATTGTAGTGAAACAATATACAAAATTGTTCTCAAGTTTTTTTTTTTAAATACACTTTCTTTAAATAGTATTTCAGATTCCACTATTGAGTTGTTTTTAATAAGTGTGGAAAAGGGGAATTAAAAAAATATATATTAATAAAAAATCCGGTCTACCCAGGTAGGCCGAAAAACCGGTTAGCCGAGTAGACCTGGCTGCTTGGGTAGACCGGTTTTCGGTCTAACCGGGAACCTGTCCTGACCGTAGGCTGTAGTTTTTACGTTTTTTTTTCTTATCTGCAATAAAAACATGGACATAAGGGTGGCACATGGGCATTAAGGTAGCGCAAAAAAAATAGTTTTGTCAAATTTCTTCGAATGTCGTTGGTTCCTTTTAGTCCAAAAACTCCAAATATAACATTTTAGATGTGCCGATGATTTGTTAATTTTTTTTTTTCAAATTTGGATAGACAAATTTTACTTGATAAGTTTCTTAACAATAACAAAATTTTAGTTAAGCCAGATACTTAGCATGAGTAGTTTCCATTAATGTTTGAATTGTTAACTGTCATACTTATTTTCATATTGTTTAAACAAATTAAATTTTTTTTAATAAAAGTTTTTTGATGAATCCACTTTATGGATTACACATATTTAAACAATTAAATTCTCGCTAATGGAAACAGTTAAACTAAAAATTAAACGCCCAACACTTGTCAAATATTTATGAAAAAACTGTTTTTTTCATTAACTTTAAATTCAAAAATGTTTGTAACACAAAATAATATTCAATTATTTGTTTTGACTTAAATCCAAATGTTCTTAATATTAAGGATTTCAAAACTTTTTAAAGTAATTTTTTAGCAACTACAAAAATTTTAATATAATTAATATATTTTCTGCAAAAATTATAATTTGTTGTTGTTATCCTATGAATCGTAAATTGTTTTCGAGGTCTGAACAATTTTAAGGAAAACTATTATTATGTTACTCAAATATTATTATTATGTTATTATTATGTTATCGTATGAATCGTAAATTGTTTTCAAGGTCTGAACAATTTTAAGGAAAACTATTATTATGTTACCCAACTGACCAAAAACGATATAAAAGATTAATCTTTGTCACCTAAACTTTTAACGGTGTTGTGCACAGGGTGGCTCGTTTTTGGACTTTTCTCTCAGATCAAATTCTAATACCCGCCAAAAGTGTTGGTCCCCTTAAGGTAATACACACATGTAAAATATCACTCCGATCGGAGTTTAACTTCTGTCCCCACTTTGAGCATCAAAATTGGGATTTTTGCAAAAAAGGACTTTAAAAATATCTGCGAACTTTGTACTCTTGCCCGAACCATTGAATCATGATAATGTTTTGCTGTATAAATGGTGTTCATTCCAAAGCAAAATTTTTCTACAAAAAATAGCGCTACATATGAAGGTTTCTATTTCAAACGTACCACGAAAAAAAAAATGTCAAAGTCAAACTTTGAGAGCTTATTGCCCTATATGAAAGTAACAAATCGTGGAACAAAAGTTTTCGTTTAATTCGGAAAAATGGGCGAGATAGGCGTGGTCAAACATGGTAAAATTGAGCAATTTTTGCATGATGTCGCTTTATGTTTAATTTTTTCTACAGTAACTCAACGATTCTGGAATTTTCGAAACACATCTAATTCATAGTGTTTTGTATGGGCTATCGATTGGCATTATTAGTTTTTGGAAAAAATTCAGAACTATGTCTGAATTTTTCAAATGAAAAATAAAAATCGATGTAGCAAAAAACACGCCATTATTAATTTTTTTTTTAAAAAATTTTAAATTAAAGTTCTTTTCATTCTCTACATCATATCAAATTTTCAGAGAGCAGTTATTTTTGGTTTTTGAGAAAATTGGCTTTTAAGTTTGAATGTCTTATTTTATTTTCCATATCACTCATACGCCACGATACATTTATTTTTGCACTTACCAAAAACTTGTTTTATTCTATTTAGATAATTGATTTAGAGCTAATTTGTAGAGTCCAAGGTTGCATTCAATATCAATAAAATGACAATATTTCAGAAGTGATCTTTGCCTTATGATTGTTGAAATTCTGGGACGCCGCTTAGCCATTTACTGGAATAAATCCAGGCAACAATATTCACAGTCGTTGTTAATTTTTAAGAATACTCTGATATTAAACACATTGCCTTACAACTAAAAATTTAAAATATATCAGAAGTAGACAAGTTCCAAAAAATATTTTAAAGTCTGCACTTCAAAAATTTTACAAACCTTCTTCATCATTTCAAAGATTTTAAAGTTCAAAAAAATTGTCATTCTTATTACACAGAAGACGAGTAAGCGATGGCACTGTATGTCTCTGGTCAACAAAAAAACAGTCGAATTCTTATAAATAAGACAAATCAGCTCTAAATCTGTTATCTAAACAGAATTAAACAAGTTTTTGGTAAGTGCAAAAATAAATGTATCGTGGCGTATGAGTGATATGGAAAATAAAATAAGACATTGAAACTTTAAAGCCAATTTTCTCGAAAACCAAAAATAACTGCTCTCTGAAAATTTGATATGATGTAGAGAATGAAATAAACTTTAATTTAAATTTTTTTTTTTTAAATTAATAATGGCGTGTTTTTTGCTACATCGATTTTTATTTTTCATTTGAAAAATTCAGACATAGTTCTGAATTTTTTCCAAAAACTAATAATGCCAATCGATAGCCCATACAAAACACGATAAAATAAATGTGTTTCGAAAATTTCAGAATCGTTGAGTTACTGTAGAAAAAATTAAATATAAAGCGACAAAAATTGCTCAATTTTACCATGTTTGACCACGCCTATCTCGCCCATTTTTCCGAAAAACGAACACTTTTGTTCCACGATTTGTTACTTTCATATAGGGCAATAAGCTCTCAAAGTTTGACTTTGATCCAACAACATTTTTTTTTTCGTGGTACGTTTGAAATAGAAACCTTCATATATTAATCTGTCATTCCATGCAAAACGCATTGAAATATCGGTCGAGGACCCCATTATGTTTATACTTATATTATTGAACCGTGAAGGTTTCTAAGACATTCATTCATTGACGAAAAAAATATTGATGAAAAAAAAAATTTATGAAAAAAAATATTGATGAAAAAAATATTGATGAAAAAAAATAATGATGAAAAAAAATATTGATGAAAAAAATTTTGATGAAAAAAAATATTGGTGAAAAAAAAATATTGATGAAAAAAAAAAATATTAATAAAAAAAATTTATGACAAAAAAATGATGATTGAAAAAAATATTAATGAAAAAAAAAAATATTGATGAAAAAAAATATTGATGAAAAATAATATTGATTAAAAAAAGATTTTGATGAAAAAAATATTGATGAAAAAAAATATTGATGCAAAAATTAATGATGAAAAAAAAAAATTATAAAAAATAATTATGTTACATTCACCAGCTGGTGAATATTTTCTTTATTCACCACGAAGTGAATTATTATCCAAGTTACAAACCCAAGTTTGGTTTTAACCCTTCTGCACTCCTTGGGTCAATTTGACCCAATTTTGGTTTTCAAACGCAAAATTTTTCCCTTTAGTTATAAGATATCAACGTGAAACTTTAATTTATCCATTACAGAGACGAAAATTATGGTTTTAAAAGAAAATAATAAAATTTAAATTTTTCCTCCCCCCCTCACATTTAAAAACACGATTTACACACATTTAATATCCTTTGGGTCAATATGACCCAACAAGCGATAATGCAAGTTTAGTTCTACTTTAACATTTTTTTTTTTCTTCTGAATTGGGTTAATTTTCATTCAGAATGATAGATCAATAATTTTGTCGGTCAAACAATCAATAAAATCGCTTTCATTGAATAGTTTTTCATTCAAAATTTTATTATTCTCGTACTGTGGGTGGGATTTTGAGAAACCCGCAAAGGTCCCGCCAACCCAAAATGGGTAAGGTAACAAACCCAGAAAACTAACGCCCAATAGCAATTTTCTTTACGCTCTCGCAGGCCATGAAGAGCATGATCAATCACCACTTGGTAAATTATCTGGAGTCCGATTCACTCCTGTTTCGTTGAGTCGTTCTACAGGGGACTTGTTAGCATGATCTTACGACAATCTCCGAGTGGAGGCTTGCAAATAGGATTGATTTTAATGCTTGTAAGGCCAATGTTATGTGTTGACCCTCAGACGGCTTGTGGAATCAGCCTCATCTGTATCCATGGGTGGCATAGCTATTGAGGAATCAGCCCTTGATGTTCTATGTGGTGTTCGTTGGAAGAAACATGTTTTTCCAGTGTCGAAAGAAGCATTCAAGTTTCTTGGTTTCCTAAAACGGTGCAAGAATTTCTTCACTCCGTCTGATCTCACTATTTATGCCGCCTATATCCGACCGAAAATGGAATGCAACTCGCATATCTGGGCAGGTGCTTCAAGGCCTATCTGATCAGGTGCAAAGGAGTGCGTTGAAGCTCATCAATGACAGTAGGGTATCCAGCTCTATTGACTCATTGGACATAGTCGGAATGAGTGTTGTGCGTCATTGTTATATAGATATAACCACGGTAAATGTTCAGCTGAGATTGGCGCCTTTCTAGCAGATCACATTCTTTCGTTGTCTACTGTCCAATGTCTTGCACAATGAATTACATAGAAAATTCGTTTCTCATCAGTCAAACTAGCCCTATGTGGAATTAAATCCCTGCAGAAGTCTACCCAGTCAGCTACACTCAAAAAAAAAAAATACCTTGTAAAACTACAAGAAAAAATTTTTACTTTTTTAGCTACCTCCTATTTTACAAGAATTCCTAGGAACTTTACAAGGTTTTAACCAAAAATTTTGTAATTTTACAAGGTTTTCATCAATAAAATTGTAAATTTACAAATTTGGTTTTTGCTAGATTTTTTGCTAATTCCTATTTTACGAGAATTTCTAGTAATTTTACAATATTTTACCAACTTTTTACCTATAAAATTGTAAATTTACAGTTTTTTGGCGCAATTAAAATTACAAGGAATACTCTTGAATTTACTAGATTTTTTTTGTAAATTTTTTTTGGAAATTTGTAAAATTACAAAAAATATTGTAAAATTTAAAAAAAATGTAAATTTTGATCCAAATTTGTTTGTTAAAAAACAAGGAAAACTGTCAAATATTAGTAAAATGGTAAAATTACGAGACTTTTCCTAGTAATTTGAAAAAGTTTTTTTTGTATGTGTATAATTTGAAAAAATTCAAATTAAATGTCCACAAACACTACTCCCTCATTCCTTCGCCTCATAATTCATTTTCTAATACCAACGCAATGCATTGTATTAAGTGTTGGCTCAAAGTAAAAAAGGTTGAATTTCAAATTAGATTTTATTTTTTTTAATAATTGCTCTGGAAGGGCTTATTTATTTTAGTTTTCTTAGTTTTGATTATACTAAAACACGGAATTTTGTTTACATTTTAATGTTGGGTCATATTGACCCAAAGGATCATAGGAAGGGCACATATACAAGGGATGTAGAAGGGTTAAGAAAAGGAAAACAGTAATTCTTATTTTCTTTTTTTTTTATCGTTAGCTTATGCAGTCAATATAAAATAAATTAGTAAAATAGCAAATAAATCCATATATTAAAAATCCATAAAAAGTTGAAAAACAGGCTTTCTGGGATAACGAAACATTGGATAATTTTTTGACAAGATTTATGAGATCAGCGGGTGCTAATTACCCTAAAAATGTACCCTTTTCCAAAAAATATTGGTTAAGCAAATACTCAGAAAAATTTCAAAATCTGAAAACTTATTCTTAATAAATATATTTGAAATCTGACATATTTTCTATTGGAAAATTGTTTCAAAATCTGCGTCTTTTGCTGTCCGAAAAATGCTTTAGAAACTGAAAATTTTTCAAAATGTAAAACTTTTCTTAAGTTTTTTTTTACAGGAATAAATTTTTAAAATTTAGAAATGTTTCTATAGAAAAAATCATAATATGCAATAGTTGAACACAAAAACACCTTAACTAACAACAAGATTCAAATCCGACCTGAGGTTCCCCGCAAAAAAAAAAAATGAGTAAAAGTTTTTTAATAGATTGCCAAAAATAAATTTTTTGTAAAATATATTTTTATTTTTTACAAAATTTTTGACCCCCTACCAAGAAGGACAGACTTGCGGTTATCTAATAGACTTTCACGACACCGAAAACCCGTTAATTAATTTATAAGATGTTTTTAATCCAAATTATTTATAAAACCAATATTTCCTTGAAATCCGCTAAATTCCGACCCCTTCCCCCCGACGACGGATATTTGCCATATTTATTTTTTTTTTTCTCCAATGTATTTTTAATGAATTCAGAAAAAAAATAATCATATTTTTAATTTTTTTTTTTAATAAAATTGCAAATTTAGAAAAAAGATGTTTTGCCACTTTCCAAAGATACTGGTTATTGCCACATACACTCAAAATAATACATTAGTAGATTTACTAATTTTTTTTTCTAGTGTGGTTAGCTAACTTTTAGCAAATTTTTAGTTGAGATTAGCATGTTAGCAAAAATATCTTGTAAACTTCATTTAGCGCATTAGCAATTTTAAACAAAATTTGAACTATTTTTTTTTTTGCTATATATAAAATTGAGTTGACCAAATTTTTACAAGCTTTTTTGCTAATATTAGCAAAATAAATGGTAAATTTTGTTTTATTTTCAGAAACTTAAAATGGCGCTATTTCGGAAACTAAGCCAGATAGAGCAAAATGGAGGCCCTTTTTGGTTCTCGGGCTCTCCATAGTATCGCCGGTCCTGTTCACTTGTGTGGACCCTAATGGGCCCTAACTTTGGATCCAAAAAAATTAGCATTCCCGAAAATTTTAAAATGCTCATATCTCGGTAAATATTGCCGACACAACAAAAAGTCCAAAAGCATTTTTGTAGCTCTCAACACGTAGAACAAGACCGCAAAATCACGTATCTCAAAAACTAAGCAAGGTAGAGCGAAACGGATACAAATTTTGGATCAAAAACTATGACGATTTTTAAGGAACCCAACTAGGTCTAGGCCCACAGGGGTCTGGACCTATCGGGTCTGAACCCAATGGGGTCCTCAGATGTGTATGAACTAAGTTAAAAAAAAATTTAGTTAACTAATTATTGGCAAAACATTTTTGCTAACTTTAGCAAAAAAATTGTGGGTTCAAAATCAGCAAATTTTCTTGTAGGTTTACAAGCTTTTTTTGCTAACATTACAGTTTTTTTTTTTGAGTGTAGGGCGACTTATAGTCGTTATTTGCAAATTTTTTTCCTAATAGAAAAACAAAAATTTGAAAATAACGACTATAAGTCGCCCTGTGTGGCAATAACCAGTATCTTTGGAAAGTGGCACACCTAACATTTGTGTCTAAAAATGTTGAAGCTTTATAAATTTTTAACATTGAGACATTTTATCAAGTAAACTATATCGTTGCATGATCATAACAGTATCATTTGGTTTATTGGGTATTCACTATTTTTTTTTATCATAAATGCCATGAAATATTTATAGATGGAAATTGTATTGTTTATATTTGCAATGATAACAAATTGTACTTTAAAATGATTTACAATTAACTTGAAAAAAATATCACTGTACAGATATACATTTTTTATGGATTTTACAGATTTTTTTATAGTAATCCAGATGTAAAATAATCCTATCAACTGATTTGTTTTTAAATATTTAAACGATATTTTAAAAACGAAATAAAAAAGATTATTTAAACACACATACATGCATGCATATAAACAAATAAACAAATAATATCTCATGTCACTTTAAAAAAACAAAAAAAATCATATCACACACCAATGCTGTATTTTATAAAAAATAAAATATAAATAAAAAATAAAAAGTTTAAATATTTGTTATCTTTTGATTTTGATACATTTGATTGTATATCATTTGCTACGTAGAATCCCTACATAAATATTTATAACCTGCACTTTTGCATGAAAAATGGTATTATCAGTCTGAAAAGATGTTTGTGACTTAAGAGAATTCAATTCAGAAAAATCGATATTGTAGATTTTAGAAAGATCACAATTGAATTCCATTTTAGGGGCCTATTTACAGTTATGACTGCCTATGACTGTCATAAGCCAATTTTATGATGAAAATTAATATTATTAAGATTTTTCTTTGCCAATTTTAAAACCTGCTATCGAGGCGTTCATAAAGTTAACACATCAAATTTTAAGTTTTTGAATTTTACTAAAGATTTTAATTCAAAGTAAAAATTTTCTGCTTAAAATTATAAGAATTTTGTTTTACCTTAAAAAAAATAAAAGTTTTGTGCATTATGGAGGGTGCTCATAGATTCGCTCAAGACGAATTTAACTTTTGCAATTGTTTTTATTTAAGCTTGGTTAGCAAAATTTTGTAATATTGTGTATCGCAATATTTATGGTATCAAAAATCAAATTTGTCAATGTTTATTTTCAATATTTATTTATGTTTCTTCATAGAATTGCAAAGGTAAATATTTTAAGATTTTAGCTATAGATACTACATGATGATTTATAGCTAGTTGTAGTTCAACTACTTTGTATGTATTTAGCAAAACAAAAAAGATATACGTTTAAATAAAAACTCGTAAATTTACACACAAGTGATTTGTAATTTTACAATAGATTTATTTCAATTTAAAAAATTCAAGTTAAATTTGACTTGGTCGAACCCATGAATAATATGGTAGGTCGATTTTTTTTTTTTTTTGTAAAAATCGTATAGCAAACACGTAATCTACAAGAAATTCTAGGAAAATTTTCCCAAGAGATTATTAGCCTTACCACAGAAAAATTAAATAAATTTAAAATCGACTTTTAATTTTATTTCCATTTCCATTGAAAATTGCAAATTTAAAATAAAACTTTTGTTAAAATAGAATTTTTATTTATTTTTTTTGGTACGGGCCTATGGGTCTAAAACAGTGTCGGACATTTTTGTAATTCCTATTCCCGCGGGGGTGGGGTTTTTCTTAGAGGTGCACTTCGGTGTGGAAAGCTCTCTGTCTGCTATTCACTTGGGAGTAGCAAGAAGCGATTCCTCTATAGAATCTCCCAAGCAGCTCACTACGTCCGGTCTTAAACCACGTATCTCCTGGTAATGTCGCTCAGACACCCGTCTATCGGCAGCTAGTGTAAGAAGGCGGTCAGTTGAGTAACCTGAATGGCATGCTAATACCGATGCGTCTCAGGTAATTAGGTGACAACAAAAGACACAAACAATCACTGAAACTCAATTGATATTTTATGTCGTTTTTAACGACTTTCCTGCCTAGAGGTTGTTGGCAGCCCCAACACTAGGATCGGGTGCTGTGGTCTAATCAACCGCTCATCTTAAATATCACAGATTAACGAAACAACACAAATAATAAACGAATCGGAAATAACGGCACAACCAATTGGCTATCGAATAAGGACAAGAATCGGAACATGGAACGTCAGGACTCTATCAGAATCATCCCGCCTTGCGCAAGTGTGTCGTGTAATGGATAGTTATAAGCTATGTATCTTAGGCCTTTCAGAAGTTAGATGGAAGGGTCAGGGTGAGCTCCGTACTGCGTCGGGCCATTACTTTATTTATAGTGGCAATAATAACAGCCATATTCACGGTGTGGGAATCTTGCTGACACATAATATGAAAAAAGCTTTGTTAGAATACAAGCCCATCTCCGATAGATTAATCATGGCCCGTTTTAAAACGAAATATCGTAACATTGTTATTTTTCAATGTTATGCCCCAACCGAAAACGATGATGATGAAGAAAAAAATTTATTTTATGAACAATTAGATATGGAAATAGCACGAGCAAGAAAAAGTGACATTAAGATGGTTTTAGGCGATATGAATGCCAAAGTTGGAAGTGATAACACCAACTTGCGATTTATTATGGGAAACCAAGGCCTGGGAGCTTCCCGAAACAACAATGGCGAACGTCTCGTAGACCTATGCGCTTCACACCAGCTATTTATTGGAGGAACGAAATTTCCACATCGGGACATCCATAAATATACATGGCAATCGCCCGATAGAGTGACCCGCAACCAAATAGATCACTTTATGATTAGTAGAAAATTTTTAGGATGTCTTATGGACGTAAGAACTGCAAGAGGTGCTGATATCTTCAGTGACCACAAACTCCTAATTGGTGAAGTAAAGTTAAGGCCAAAAGCTTTCTACCACCACAAGGTATCCAATCACAAGTTCAACGTTCACCGTTTGCAGGACCCCACAACAGCTACATCATTCTCTACCCACTTATGTGCTAAACTTGATCGTAACCCCACAAATTGTTGGTCAGATATCGTCACATCATGCCATGAAACTGCGAAAAACGTACTTGGCTGTAGTAAACACCATATAAAGCCATGGATCAGTGATAATACGTGGAGCGCAATAGAAGAAAGAGGAAGGCTGTACATAAAACTTCAATCAGCTAATGGGTCAACAGATATACACTCCGCGCAAATAAACTACAATAACGCTGAAAAGAATGTGAAGAAATTAGTAAGGAATGATAAGAGGCAGTTTTTTAATAACATTGCTAGTGAAGCAGAAAGTGCAGCTATACGCGGAAACTCTCGTGCAGTTTATAGTGCAATTAGACAACTAAGTGGTGAAAAAATGAGGACGGCATCGCACATTAAAGATGCTAATGGAAGGCCTATCACTACAACGGATGAACAATTACAGAGATGGAAGCAGTTTTTTGAATTTCCTACAACGTCAACCAACGACCTAGGACCAATAGATGCACCAGTACGACAAAACCCCAGAAGGGATATACAATCTACAGTGCCATGTCGTGAGGAGATTGTAAGTGCCATTATGAAATTGAAAAACAATAAAGCTCCAGGCGTAGACAACCTTCCAGCAGAGCTGTTTAAGTACACTCCTGTATTGGCTGATTATATCTGCCCACTAATCGAGGAAGCTTGGTCATCAAACAACATCCCATTGGATTGGAAGGAAGGAGTCATCGTCACAATTCCTAAGAAGGGGGATCTCAGTGAATGCAGAAATTGGCGAGGCATAACTCTTTTAAACACCATTCAGAAGATAATAGCATTCATTATCCTTGAGCGCATATCCCCGGCAGTGGAAGCTAGTCTACGTATAGAACAAGCTGGTTTTAGACGTAATCGATCGTGCCTGGACCACATTAATTCATAACGGATTATCGTAGAGCAATCTATGGAATGGAATCAATCTCTTTTTTTAATTTTTGTTGATTTTGAAAGGGCATTCGACACTATAAATCGTGCTGCTATTTGGCAATGTCTTTATAACATTGGTATACCAAACAAAATCATTACAATCATTCAAATGTTGTACCGTGATGCTCAATGTAAAGCTCGCTTTAAGGGCGTTGACAGCGAAGCCTTCTTTATTAATCGTGGAGTAAGACAAGGGTGTATACTGTCTCCTTTGCTGTTTCTCTTGGTTTTAGATTCGGTTATGTCAAAAACAAATGCCGAAGCAACAGACGGTATCCAATGGCACCTGAACCAGCGTGTTCATGACTTGGATTATGCTGATGATTTATGCTTGATGTCACATTCATTAAGTGGCATACAAGACAAGATAAATAGACTACATGAAAATGGTTTAGAAGTTGGACTGAGAATAAATTTTAGTAAAACCAAAGTCATGAGAATATCAACCGACAACAACACCCCTATACTAGTAAACGGTAATATCATAGAAGATGTGTCTGAATTCAGTTATCTAGGCAGCATAATTAGTACAGACGGGGGAGCTGACGCTGACGTAAGAAGCAGAATAAACAAGGCCCATCACGCATACGCTTCTCTTGCAAGAGTGTGGCAATCGTCTCAAATTTCAAAGAAAAATAAGATTAGGATATTTAACACTAGCGTTAAAGCGGTTCTCCTATATGGAAGTGAAACGTGGAAAGTAACTAACACGATCTCCAGGAAATTGCAAGTGTTTTTAAATAAATGTTTAAGGCGCATACTTAAAAAATTTTGGCCATTATGTATAAATAATCAAGATTTGTTACAAACTTGTGGAATGGAACCTATTGACACTGAAATCCGGCGTAGAAAATGGAAATGGATATGGCACACATTGAGAAAAGATAATAATGACATCGCCAAAGTTTCTTTTCAATGGAATCCACAGGGTTTTCGGAGCAGGGGGCGCCCTCGACTAACTTGGCGAAGATCCGTTGAACAGGAGTTTACGAGAAAAGGCCTTTCATGGGCACAACTAAGATGCTTGGCGCAGGACAGAATAAGATTTAGAAATTTTGTTCAAACTATATAAAAAAAAAAAAAAAATCTGTTTAAATTAAGTTATTATAGACTAAAATTATATGTACATATATTATAATATATATTATTTGTTGTTGCTAGAAGCTCCATTTGGAGTAGCGTTCTTATATTTTTTTTTTTTTGTAAGAAACGTTAACTAAAATAAAAAAAAAAAAAAAAAAATCCCGCGGGAAAAGGCTAAAAAATACTGCTTGTGTGCTGTCGACACACGTACACAATAAAATTCTGTTGCTAGCTTGACTTTTCGCTTGCTACTACCACACAAGCATAAATTTAATAGTATGTGTATGCGCACCACTGGTGTAAAAATCAAATCGTACATTCACAAAAGAACTGAAATGATAGCAAAAAAGATTGTAAATTTACTAGAAAATTTGCTGATTTTGAACCTACAATTTTTTTGATAAAATTAGAAAAAATTATTTGCTAAAAGTCAGTTAACGGAAATTAACAAAAAAAACTGTAGCTTGTTTCTCAAAATCTAGTAAAATTTAAGTAAAAAGTTAATTCGGCCTTGCCGAATGTATATATACCCTCCACAATTTAAAAATGATTGTTGCAAAAAACTTTATTTAAAAGGAAATCACTTTTGACAAAAAAAAAATTAAAAAAAAAAAAAATGTACCAACATTTTTGAGGTGTCCTTTATTTTAGCAGAAAACTCTGTTAATTATCTGTAAAATTAAGATTACAAAGTAAAAAGTAATTTAACATAGGAAACTTTGTTTTTTTGTCACAACAAAATACAAAGTAGTATTTTCTATAAATCTGTATTTTGACAGAAAACTCTGTCAAATATCTGTTGAATTGAGATTACAGTCATTTTGCAGAGTATTTTACAGAGTTATTATTTTGAGTTTTATAGAGATTATTATATATGAATTGGGGTTCGTACATTTACACATTATTGACAAAAAACCAACTTACTAAAGCGTAGTTTTGCCAAGTGTCGTACTTGTATAAGCCCTACAACATTGTATAAGCCCTAAAACAACCTTTCCATCCATATAAAGAAGTGGCCACTTAAAATCGGTACGTATTAAAGCGGCCATAAATTTTAAATGAAACAACATATATTAACATGTTATACATTAAATTAAAGGTTATTTATTAACCTTTAAAAAAAATATAATTGGAAGTTTATGGGTCCTTATTTAGTATAAATTTTCTGGCTTCTCCCAGCAAAATTTTTGGTTGCAAAGAACCGATTGTGGAACAACTTATACTTCCCTAGAACCTGTTCTTATTCTTGTGCAACACCGATTCTTTTTAGATAGGGATTGTCCCAAAAGCAATAGGTGTTTGTAAGCAAAATTAGAACATATTTTTGTTCTTCGGAATCGGTTCTAGAAGTAAAATTTGGAATTGAAATGAGAATTAAAGAAATATTTTGAATTGCATTAATTTATTAAAAAAAGATAAATACAATCATATCTGACATGAAGTATTCACAGTTCTTAACACACATATATCCTTTTGCGCCTCCAAAATTGCATTTTGGGCCTTGCAATAATGACAAACCAGAACATGGATTTTCTGCAAACTAAAATTAAAAAACATTATATTATTACTATGACCCTACCCATACAATGAAAATTTAACTTACTCACCTTTTTATTAACACTTTTTACGATTATATCCTGATAATTTAAGAGAATTTCGTGTTTTTCCTTGGTTAACAAAAAAAGAAATGATTTTATTTTTTAATTTTTTTGACACATAATTTTTTTTTAATTCCTGAGAACCAAAATGTAATGAAACTTTGATTGCAGAGAACATGTTTCACAACAATTTTCACTTAACTTGTTCTGAATAATTAAAGTGTAATAGTGTATGATTACCGAAGAACCTGTTCTAGAACAAGTGTTGTCAGAATCGGTTCTGAAAAATTTTCCTGGGCTCTTCTAATGCCTCCTATCAACTTCTGCACAACTTTTCTTTTCACTCTCATTATAATTTATTCCACTTTGTTCTCCTCAAAATATGGTTATTTACTGTTCCTGAACACTTTTTCAATTTGCGTTTAAAAATTGCCAAATATTTCTTGATTGGACGAAGATTTGAGCAATTTGGTGGATTGATGTGTTTTCATCATCCATAACAATGCAGCCCTAAAAATTAGTAAAATCCTGATCACACAGCAATCCGCTACACTTTTTTGCTACTGGTTCTTTATTTTTTGTTCTATTTGGATATTAATTAGCACGGTAGGACTTTAATCCAACATTTTTACTAATTTGACGTACAATACTTCTGCTAGTTTCATTTTTTTTGCACGATTATTGTTTGATAAGCCTGGGTTTTTTTTTGAGAGACCTTAGCACTTTCTGCTTTAATTTTTTGTCTCGAGTTCCTGTTTTTTTTTCACAATTTTTATCTTTATTTCAGTGTATAATTTATTATTGTACTTTTTTTAAAAATTTACACACTGTAGATGTAGCCATTTTAAGTGATTTTGCTATATTTGAACCCGCCAAATCGGATTTTCTAGATATTTGTGCACAATTTTATTTATAGCTTCTTTTTCCATTGTGTCTACACTTTTTCAAATTTAACTTAATCACTCGCAATTAATTGTAAATTAACGGTAGATTTGTAGTTAAAAACGTATGTTAATGTTTTTCCATTTTGATAACAGCGTCGTTACGATTACAACAGTGCGTACCGATTTGAAGTGGCCACTTCTTTAATATGGAAGAAATACGAAAAAAAACGAACAAATCTCGTTTTTCACCCTACAATTTCCCCCTTTTAACCTTCAGAATAGCCTATAAAAAACGGTAAATTTTAGATTTTAATCCTCTATAACATATTAAAAAAAAGGACAATCGTGTAAGCTATGGGACACCTTCCTTGTAAGTGGAGGGTATAAAAAATATACGTATATGGGGGAAATATCTTTTTTTTTTGAGCTATTGCATTCAGAAAGTTTTGTTCAAAACGTTTTTGGCTGAATTTTTTTTATATTTTAAAAAAATAATAAAAAATTTTAAGACCCCAAAATTTTACCGATTTTTTTTAAAATCGAAACTATTTTTGACTTTTTTTTAACAAAAACCACTATTTTATACATTTTTTTTTTTTTTTTTGCTTAAAAGAAAGTTTACATTTTTTCCCATAAGACTTTTGTGGTCCATTTGTGGGCTGAGACCTGATTATCAATTAAAATTACGGCAGCACAAACTGCAAGAAATCACATTTTTGGAAATTTTGAGGAATAAATTGGGAATCGGGGGATTTATTTCAACAAATCCAAATTTTTTTTTTTGCTATAACACTTCCTGTAGTAAGAACAATTAAAATGCAAAATTTCATGATGTTGTGCCTAAAAATTAAAAATGTTGTTGAACAATGAATTTACATATTAAAATTTCGCTCGATATTTTATAAACTAGCATTTTTATATGGGAGCTATCTTAAGAAGTGGAATTAGGGGGTAGGTATACTTAAAGAAAATATTAGGGGATAAAAATAAATTTAACCCCTCTAAGAGGCAATATTGGAGCGGTAGGAGCTGATTTAATAAAACAAATTAATAAAAAATAATATAAAATTGCATGTAGGGGTTGAAGATAGAGAGTAGATATCTTTTGAGAAAATGTTGGGGTTGAAAAAATATTGGGGGTCGGTCATACATCTGACTTTTTTAGGGTAAGCCTTGTGACAATTAAAGCGGTGGGAGTAGATTTTATTATAATGACATTTTGGAGCCCGCTTATGGAATAGAAATAGGGTGTAGGTATGTTGGAATGCCTTATTTAATACATTATTTGGTAATAAAAGCTTTGCTGGGTTAATACGTACTACAACATATCTTAAAATAAATTAAATCGAAGGCAATCGTGTCCCAAATTGTGCGATTAGCATGTAATGTCCCAAATACAATAGAAATAATAACTAACAAACTCTAAAGTGTGAAGCCCTGTTAACCTAACAAAATAAAAACTAAACTTAAAAAAACTAAAAAAAAAAAATCATTTTCATACATTTTCCTTACTCTTTTAACAATTTACAATAAACTTGGGGCTTAAGGATCAAACGATTACAGTTTTATAACTCCTCTACAAATATATTTAGGGTTATGAGAATCAAATAGGACTAATTGTGATACTTTTATTTTTAATATGCTAAAATTCTAAAATTCTCTTTTAAAATTACCCAATGCGTATAAGTACTTTATATAATTTAAAATTTAATTATTACTCATACGCTCAGTGGCATAAGGTCAGTATCTTTTACTAAATGCATATAAGGGTGGAAAGTTGCCTTTTGGGATCGATATTAACCCACAAAAATATTGGACCTGTAAGGCAATGGCTTTGGGTTCCTTTTTTGATAAAAAATTCGGAAAGTCCCGAACAAAGTTAAAAAAACAATTTTTCTAACTTTTTTTGCTTAAAATATTAGTTTATACTTGAAAAAGTGTTTTTATCGTAAAAAAAAATTATTTAAATATGGACTTTTGTCATTAACTTTTAACGCTGGTGATATTTTACTAATTTAGCAATAACATTTTTATTTGTAAACTAGGTGGTACCTGTGAATGTAGATATGTTAAGGGAACCATAATGAGTAATTCTGCAAAGGTACAGCGCAAATAGTCTCATTATCTCATGGTAAGGAACGTGCAAAGTTGAAAAATGTATAAAAATCGCTTGATACTCTCATGAAATTTTTCGTTCAAAGTTCCATATTGTTGGGTGCGTTAAAGCTATTGCTCCAAATTTAATACCGTTTAATCAGTAGACTTGGGCAATTATTTGGTGTAGGTTCAGTGGATGTGCCATCAATAAGAAAAAAGTTACATGGACCTAAATCTTTGATACCAATTTTTTTCAATTTTCAATTTTTCGAGGTTTTTTGATTGTAGCATTTGGTGCAAACTGTAATTTTAAAATTCAGATACACATGATAAAAGCCCTTGTAAAAATGCACAATCTGAGACTGATTCGAGTGATGTGCTCGCAATGGTTACGAAGCTGCAGCTCTCTAAAAATAGGAAGAAAAAACGTGAATTTTTTAAAAAGTCTGTTTTTTGCGAGGCACACTCCCAGTTTTATTCCGAATGGTTCCGAATGCTTTGTGAACTTTATAATTTACCATTTCCCACTTGATTTACAAACGCACCCAAAAAATATTCAATTGCAAAAATTTTATGAACTTTTTAAATTTTTTGCAAAATTTCGATATTTTAGTTTTGCATTATTTGGCAGCCAAATGTGCATGGCTGAAAGTTGAACATGTAGAAACAATGGTGTGTGCAAATATAATAAATCATGGAAAGCAACATTGATCAAAAGTTAATATTGGCGAATTCCGCGGTGTTTTTCAGTTTTGTAAGGCACATCCAGGCCGCTTATAAAAATTGGTCGGTGAAAGGCGCGTTTGGTAGTCTTTTTAATGCTCTATCTTCAATTAATTCGCACCCGAAAAAAATTAACGTTTAAGCGGTTTTTCGGTGGTTTTAAATTTTTGATACCTTTAAATTTAATGTTTATATAAAATCTTACATTACTTAAATAAAGTAGAAAAGAAATGTATTTTGATAGATTTTGACATGTCTTATTCAAATAATATTTCAAAATTAGTCCATTGATTTTTGCAGTCGCGAAAATCGCGAAAAATCGCTAAAATTTTTTATAACCTTGATAAAATTAGTAATAACGTTAAAATATTTCGTAATAACCTTAATATTATCATTATTAATCATACTTTGAATAGTTTCAATATTCAGTGAAGGACAACACTGTAAATCAGACATTTAATATTAAAAAAAAAAAAAAATTCAAATTTATTAATTTTTTTTTTTTTCAAAATGTTCCCTTTAAACCATTCCTGTTTCTTACCTATTAGAGATAGAATAATGGTGTTAACTAAGAATTTGTTGAGATTTTGTTAATGCATTTGGTAATATTTTTCTAAAAAAATAAAACCGCTGGAAACATTTTTATTTCCAAAATATTTGAAAATGTGCCGAAAAAAAATTGGTTAAATGCAAATATCTCGATATTTAGCAAAGATTTTATGCATGTTTGAATATGTATTTTAGCTCTGGGTAAGCATCATACAAAATGGTACGTTTGGTTAACTTCGGATAAAAAATGTAATTTTGACAATTTTTTTAAAAATTTTAAGTTTAAACCGCCATAGTTTTGGGTGCGATCGCTCAAATTAATGCACGCGGAAGGATTTGAATTACTTATTTATAATGTTATTTACCTACAAAGTCTTATCAATGTGCCACGAAAAAAAAAATCGCAATTTTTTTTTTCTTAAATATTAAAAGTTAATGACAATTGCTCATATAAACTAATATTTTAAACAATCAAAAAAAAACTAAATTTTTTTTCATGGAAAAATGGCAGCGTTGTTATAATTCTTATTGGAAAAACAATACACAGTTAGGTCTTAATGTCTTACATCTTATTTAGGGAATGGCCTGGATTTTCCAGTTATTTTGGGTCTGGTCCAGTTTCCAGTTAAAATATAATTTATCCAGTTAAAAAAGAATTTCTTTAATCTTAACATTTTTTTGGACTATGTACTTTTTGAATAAAACATAAATCTTTTCACTACTTTTATATGTGCTCTTTTTGCTGCATTGTCACTACTTTTTTTTCGAGCATCTCGCAGTCTAGTGTTGATTTCAGCATGAATGTTTTCCTTGAGGTCTTCGATGATCTGAGGATTGTTTGGTGAACATTTTACTTTTCAAATAAACCCAAAAAATTAAGTCCGGTTCGGTCAAATCTGCAGATGAGGGCCAGTTATTGTCGCCCTTTTTTGACATCTCACGTCCAGGGAATTTTAACTGGCCACTTAGATTTAACGGTTTGACCACTTCAGACTTATTTTTGTGAGGTTGTTTGAAAAGAAAAATCTACGCTAGTAATCCTCAAACCATTGAGCTCAACATCAATATTTTAAGATGATCGAATATGTAGTGGAAATGCTTAAAAAGGGGCACATTTTTCCGTGGCCAATAAATGCAGTCATTTGATTGATGTTATACACACAAAAAATATATTAATCATTGGAATTTTTTTTGTGTGTATTCGAAAAGAAGTCAAAAATATCTTACTTAACCTTATAAACCTCCATCACTGTAAGGCAGCCTCAGCTGCACTCTTGCTGCGCCTGACGACAGGAGCAGTTGACTTGGTTTTTATCCAAGAGCCCTGGGTGCGGGGTGGCAGGGTTTGCGGATTGAAGACCCCTGGGTTTAAGTTGGTGGTTGCCAAAGGTGAGGGCTCACCAAGAGCCTGCATCTTGGCAAAAAATGGCTTAAATATATTCTTTTTATCAACTTTTAGTGATATGGATGTTACAGCGGCTAGCTTAGAGCTTCATGGGAAGTCTATTTGGCTCGCCTCTGCGTATTTTCCTAATCCGGGGTCAATACCCCCGGAGAAGGTTGTCGGTCTAATTCGGGAGTCTGAATCTAGGGGACACCAGTTAGTAGTGTGTTGTGATGCTAATGCACATCATTCGATATGGGGTAGTACAGACACAAATGATAGAGGCGAATCACTTTTGGAGTTTTTGTTAAGCACTAACCTGTATATTTGTAACAAGGGTGGTGAACCAACTTTCGTTACAAGTACGCGGCAAGAGGTTCTTGACGTAACACTTGTATCAGATACATTGTCTGATAGAATTGATGACTGGAGAGTTTTGGAAGAGCATTCTTTCTCAGATCATCGCTACATTGAGTTTTTACTCATGAAGCGTGCCCCGGTTGAGACAGTCTCTAGAAATCTGAGGAGAACAAACTGGGTGAAATATAGGGAGACTTTTTCTTTGCTTTTGGATGAAGTACCCTTATCTGAACCGCATAGTTTGGCGGAAATTGACTGTCTGGTTGACCATATAACAAATGTTTGTAATAGGTGCCTGGATGCGTCTTGCCCTTCTGCAAAGCCTAGAGGGAAAAAAAAAGCCACCTTGGTGGTCAAATGAGTTGTAGACGAGCAGAGATTCCTGCAGAAAGCTCTTTAATAAGGCAAAATTTTCAAGAGCGGACGAGGACTGGTCTGCATACAGGCTGCAACTTAAGAGTTATAAAAAGATGATCAGAAATGCAAAATGTGATTCTTGGAAAAACTTCTGTGGAAACATAGAAGATGTTTCTGAGGCATCCAGGCTGCGCAAGGTTCTGGCTTCTTCTCCTTGCACCCTGGGATACCTGAAAGGTCCTAATGGGGTGTGGTCTTCCTCCAGTGGAGAGTCGCTGGATCTCCTTTTAAACACGCATTTTCCGGGCAATTCCATGACGCCGTTTCAAGCTTTGGAACGTTCTGACGCCCAAGCATCTGAAATTGCTTCGGAAATAATAAATATGCCAACATTAATCTGGGCGATAAAAAGCTTCAGGCCCTATAAATCCCCGGGACCTGATGGTATAATCCCGGCTGAGTTGCAGCAAGTGTCGGACTATATAGCCCCGTTGCTGTATAATCTATACACAGCATGCATCAACTGGTCGTACATTCCTTTAAAATGGAGGGATACCAGAGTCGTATTTATCCCGAAGGCTGGGAAAAGTTCCCACACAGCTCCGAAGGATTTCAGACCAATTAGTCTGTCTTCTTTTTTGTTAAAGACAATGGAACGAATGATAGACTCATATTTGCGTAGAGTGATTGACCCGATGTTGCTTTCGACAAAGCAACATGCATACAGCAAGGGACGATCAACGGAAACAGCTCTTCATGAGCTCGTTGGTACCATCGAGAGATCGCTTTCGGTAAAGGAGTACACTATGGTGGCCTTTCTTGATATTGAGGGGGCTTTTAATAATATCATCCCAGAATCGATAATATTGGCATTGTCTGGTCTGGGAGTAAAGCGTGAAATCGTTTTAATGGTGGAAAGCCTACTTGCCAGTAGACGTATAACGTCTGAATTGGGAGCGTCCGTCATATCTCGATTTGTCAATAGGGGCACACCACAAGGAGGTGTTCTTTCGCCGCTTCTTTGGAACCTGGCACTGAATTCAATGCTACTATCTCTAGAAGCACGTGGTTGTCATGTTGTCGCATATGCTGACGATGTCGCGATAGCGGTAAAGGGGAAGCATCTGCCAACATTGCGGGACATTCTTCAGGGTTCTCTGAAAGATCTGTCTAAATGGGCAAGAGACTGTGGTCTAGGAGTTAATCCTAGTAAAACAGAGCTTGTTTTATTTACAAGGAAAAATAAGATTCCTGCTTTTGATCCTATTTCTCTGGACGGTACTGAAATCACCCTCTCAGATGGAGCCAAGTATCTTGGAGTATTTCTAGATAGGAAGCTGAATTTCAGGCGTAATATTGAGGAACGGGTGAGAAAAGCAACGATTGCTTTGTATTCCTGTAAAAGGGCCATTGGAAAACGATGGGGTTTTAGCCCTCAAGTCGTTCATTGGATCTATACAGCAGTGGTGCGTCCAATTTTGCTGTATGGAATCATTGTCTGGTGGCCTGCTTTAGAAACAAAAGCGAACTGTGTCTTTATCACGAAGGTACAGAGAATGGCGTCAATGTGCATCACTGGTGCTCTTCGTACTACACCTACGGCTGCATTAGAAATCCTCCTTCACCTGATACCCTTGGACATATTGGGTAGGCAGTATGCAGCTGCGTCGGCAATTCGACTTAATAGCACGCTGCAATGGAGGAACAGCGATTGTGGCCATAGCGCGATCTTGAAAAAGATAACAATACCACAAAATGTGGATTGTGCTCCCTCTTTGAGCCTCTTTGAGCGACACTTTACCACTATGATACCATCCAGGGAGTCTTGGATGGGGGATACTCCGGGAAGTGGAGCTACCATAAATTTTTACACAGATGGATCGAGGCTGCACGAACAAGTGGGCTTTGGGGTCTATTCGGAAGAGCTTGGATTGAGCCTGGCTCGTAGATTGCCAGATCATTGCAGTGTCTACCAGGCAGAGATGCTGGCAATAAAGGAGGTGGCCGACTGGTTGAGCTGCAATGTCTTGTCTACAACCGCAGTCAACATCTATACTGACAGTCAAGCCGCGGTCAAGTCCCTGGATTCAATGTTTCTGAAAACAAGATCTGCCCTTAACTGCCGCACGTCTTTAAATGAGATGGCCAAGCAGTTTAACATACGACTCATATGGGTCCCAGGGCACAGAGACATTCCAGGGAATTGCAAAGCCGATGAGCTTGCAAGACTAGGAACTACCTTACAGGTTCCAACAGAATTGGAATGTGTTGGTATGCCTCTAGAAACTTGCAAGCAAAACCTACGGCTTTGTTCTGCGACGGAGATTAATCAAAGATGGGCAAATGGATGGACGTGTGAGACAACACGACTGATTTGGCCTTCTCTTAATCAGGGGCGCACAAGTGAGCTGATATCGCTTCCAAGAGGAGAGATTTCAACGGTGGTTTCTATAATTACCGGACACTGTCTTATAGGGAAGCACGCAGAGCGGTTAAATGTGCCGTCGAATGACTTTTGCCGAAGTTGCATGGACGAAGAGGAGTTGGAAACTATCGAACACTTTATTTGCCATTGCCCGGCACTTTCTGGTCAGCGACTTGCTTCACTGGGATCTAGGGAGCTGTACGATCTTTCAGATTTGTCGGATGTCAAAATTCAACATCTAAGGAGTTTCATAAGAAGCTCAAACTGGTTTAACGACAGGGACTAGTAGGGAAACCTATTACGATCCCGTGGTATCACAATGGACCTCAGAGTCTACGTGTGTTGACGTAAAACGTCAGCAGCCACTTACAACCTTACCTAACCTACTTTTGAAAATCGGCCGATTTTTTTCAAATTATTTAAAAAAAAAATCCAGTTATTTTTTTAAAATCCAGCTGAGTTTTTCCATTGTCCAGTTATTTGACTTCTAGTATCTGGCAACCCTAATCTTATTATATATGTTCTGATCAAATCTGATCTAATAAGACAAATGTCGGATCCAACTAAACTAAAAAAAAACTTGCAAAATGACAAGAAAAACTTGTAACTTTTATTTTTTGCTACCTCCTATTTGACAAGAATTCCTTGTAATTTTAGAAGCTTTTTACCAAAAATTTTATAATTTTACAAGATTTTTTTAAATTTGTTTTTTAAATTTTTTTTAACACGATAAAACTTACAAAAAGGTTTCGTAACTTTGTTAGATTTCTTGACGCCTCTTATTTTACAAGAATTCCTAGGAAAAACTACAATCTTTTTTGTAATTTTACAAGTTTTTTACTAATAAAATTGTAAATTTACAACTTTTTTGGCGCAATAAAACTTACAAGGAATTCTCGTAAATTTACTAGATTGATTTTGTAAAAAAAACCATTGAAATTTCTAAAATTACAAAAAAAAAATATAAATATTTACAAAAAAAAAATGTAGATTTCGGTAAAAATTTTGTTGTTAAAAAACAAGGAAAACTGTCAAATATTGGTTAAATGGTATTACGAAATCTTTCTAGTAATTTGACAAGGTTTTTTTTATGTGTATGTATAATTTGATCAGATTATATCAGAGCTGATCAAAACTGATATAATTAGATCGGGTCGATTTCCCGATCAAATAAGTTCTGATTATACATTGATCCATATCTAAAATGATATGGCACCATATCAAAATTTTAACTCGGTATTAAAAAAACCTTTCTTTTCAAATTGAAACTTTAAAGTTATTTTAGTTAAAATTAAAGAAAGAGAGTTTTGAACATAGGCCCTCGAAATTCAAAAAATTATGGGAAACATATTTTACTGTAGCGGGTCATTTGGTGTGTGTGAAAATTTTAAAAGTGGATTTAAAATCTTCTGAACTTATTTTTTTTTTTTTTATTCAGGAAATTAAAAGATATCTTATTTCTAAAAAATAAAAAATATTTTAATTGACATTCAAAACAAAAATCTAACAAAAGCATTTAACTTGTTGACTCAATTGTGTGTCGTAAACAAATTTTTCTGGTTACAAATTTCATTTTAAAACTTTGTTAACTTTCAAAAATGCTCCTTACTAACATACACATTCTAAATTGTTTTTCTCACAATCTTTATAACTTTTGATCCCGGGGAATTGCTGTCAGTGTCTTATTGTATCAATTTCTATATTTTTCATTCTTTACAAATATTATTGAATAAAATGTTTGTAAACAAACGATTTAACTTATTTTGACTTATGCATGCTTCTTTCCTTTTAGTATATCTTTTTATACAACATATTTTTGAAACTTTTGAAAAATAATAAAAATAAAGTAACTAAATATAAGCTGGAAACAAAAACATGCAACATGTTTTTAAAAGTCAGAAGGAGAGTGTGTGGTAGCAACATGATAAAGTTTCTTTTTAGCAAATATATGTATAACTTTTAACAGCATTTTTTTTTCACTTTATTATTTATGACTAACAATATATGGGAATTTTGCAAAAAAAAATAAATAATAAATATCATGCAAGATATTTTATGGAATGCAGTTTTGTAGGGGTTTGAAGGATTTAGTTTATAGAAAATTATATGGAATAAAGGTAAGAAGTTTATTTGTTGGAAGCTTAATAAACTTAGCTTAAAAACTTAATAAACCGTTTAAAAAAAAAAAAAAAGCTTTGTTGTTTTGTTTTGAGACCAAAAAAATTTTAAAATGTTCTACGAATATTTTCTGCGTCAAATTTCACTAGGGATGGTCAAAGGTTTTAAGTTTGAAAAAAAAGGAAAAATGCAAAGTAACACAATTTTTACTTAAATTTAGTAATAAATGAATTTATAAACATTTATGTGAAGATGGAATAGGTGTCCTCCAATGTCCCCCGACGACTCCACCAACTGAATTATTCTAATTAAGGGTTTGTGATTGAAGAAGAAAACATTGTATTTCTAAAGATTATTTTTAATGTGGATTTATTCCAGACCATGGTTTCTGTAGCCACCTCTATGTCATCAGTGGAGAAAATTACATTAGATAAATTGTTTGATTATTTGTAAGACTGTTTTTTCTATATGTTTTTTTTTTTTTTCATCAACAGACTTAACTCTGAGTGGAATAGAACCCACGTTCTTCAAATTTTCCATCAGTTTGCAAAGCAAGTACTCTACCATCTGAGCTATCGCCCTGCTTGACAAACTAACAGCAGAAGTTGGTTTGTTCGTATTTCATTACAGATGTTAAGTGTGTGACGTCAACAGAAGATTTTTATTTTACACCAACAATTACGATCCTTAGAAACAACAACATTCCTTAATCTCTCTTTGTCTCGTTTTTGCACATAACAATTTTAGCGCTGAATTATTTGTTCATACACGTTAAAGATGAGTGCATATATTTGAGACTACTTGCCCGTAGGGCGACATATATTTGCATATATTTTTGTCAATTCTGTATTTTTTTAAGTGTTTTTATCGGCGCATGCCATATTCTGTTTTGTTATTAAGGGTTTGTGATTGAAGAAGAAAACATTGTATTTCTAAAGATTATTTTTAATGTGGATTTATTCCAGACCATGGTTTCTGTAGCCACCTCTAAGTTTTAATGTATTTTTTATATACAAAAGTGAATTCGGTTATTCAAATTATAAGTTTTTTAGTTATTTTTTGTTAATAAAAAATTAATTATTTTATTAATTGTGTTTATATATTGTTGGACTGTATATTTTATAACTGAATTTTAATTTAGTTCGGTTTGAGTCCATATTAATTATTTCTGAGAAATAATAATTGTTGTACAATGAGAAAATCTAAAAAAAATCAAGTGACAACACAGGATAAGTGGAGATGTCGACAGCTTTCGGAAGATGCCACCCTTCCATCATCAGCACTCCTTCGATTGCCACACACTTAATGTGTGTCAGATTAAAATTAGCCATTTAAATGAAACTTTTGAAGAAATTAAGAATTGGAATTACTCCTCTTTGTGTTGAATAACCCCTATTCACCATTAATTCGTGTTGTATTCATTTGGCAGAAACTTAATCCATCTTAACTTTTAACAGAGTTGTATTTTTCCTAAGGGTCAACAATGGGAAAAATACAACTCTGTTAAAAGTTAAGATGGATTAAGTTTCTGCCAAATGAATACAACACGAATTAATGGTGAATAGGGGTTATTCAACACAAAGAGGAGTAATTCCAATTCTTAATTTCTTCAAAAGTTTCATTTAAATGGCTAATTTTAATCTGACACACATTAAGTGTGTGGCAATCGAAGGAGTGCTGATGATGGAAGGGTGGCATCTTCCGAAAACTGTCGACATCTCCACTTAGCCTGTGTTGTCACTTGATTTTTTTCAGATTTTCTCATTGTACAACAATTATTATTTCTCAGAAATAATTAATATGGACTCAAACCGAACTAAATTAAAATTCAGTTATTAATTATTTTATTTTTAAGTTATTTTTGTTAGTAATTTTTTTTTAATAAATTTTTTTTTTAATAACTTTTTTTTAATAACTACTCCTTTTATTCGTTATTCTCATCGATTAATCGAATACTTTTTTTAGATTTATTCGTTTGAATCGAACGAATAAAAACAATTATTTGAATTATTCGAACAAAGTAGAAAGGCGAATAATTGACAACTCTAGTAGCTTCTGACTGAAAAAAGATATCGCTTAGTTTTTTGCTTTAAAAAAATCAAAAGTCTATCGAGTTTTAAACTAAAATTAGTTTAAAATAAATTGGACTATGCGGACGTGCTATTGGCCAAAACTGGAGCAGGATTTTAAATTTCACTATTAAAAGTGTATGTATCTTGGAAAGTTTAAAATATTACCACACCCACTGAGAATGATTTTTAAGGCCTTCACAAGCAAATTTAAAACGTGCAAAAAGAAATGTTTTTTTTTTTGCTAAAATATTAGTTAATATTCGGTCATTACTGTAAAAGTGTTTTTATGGGAAAAAAAATCTTTTGTTCTGTAACATTTTTTCTTTTTGTTTCTTGTTTTGCAAAAAAAAAATATTTTTAATTAGTTTTTTTTCTGAAAACATAACGTAATATTGGCTCAGTGTTGAGAAGAATATATTTTAAATTATCCAATTATGTAATGCAATTTGAAATTATTAAAAAAAAAATAAGTTATTTTTTAAAAAAAAAATGTTTTTTTTTTGTCATCACAAAAACACTTTTAAAATAATATTTTAGGCAAAAAACAAAATAAGGTCAAAAAAATTTCTCCATCGTACTGTGTAATTACCATAGAGAATACATAGAGGCGAAAGCGTCAAAAATTGAGTTGTCAAAGTACAACTTGTGTACACCCGACAAAAAAAAATATGCAGGTCCATTAGAGTGTCCCTTATTTTGGAAATGTTGGAAATGTTGAGACGGTACCCCCTCATTTTTTTCCTTTTGACTAATAAATAACTCAGGAAAAATTTTACGCCCCTACGACCACGCCTTCCCTACGCGACCGGGCCTTAAAGAACTGGGCCTTAAAAATAATTTTTCCATACAAACCAAAAATTTTTTTTTTGATTTTTAATTTTTTTGTTATTAATTATAATATTACTTGCTTAGCTTATTCATGACAAAAAATTTGATTTTGGTGGGATGAGGCTTTCAGTTCTAAAAAAATTTTCGAAAAAAAAAATTTAGAGCTTTTGGGGTCCTACAGTAAAAATTTTTTAAAATTTTTTAGTTTTGACAAGCAACGGTTTTAGTTGTAATGTTGCTTTTAATGGTATATATTCATAAAAAAATATTCATATCTGTGACATCTTGATCGTGTATCGAAAAACATCAAAAATGCATTTTTTACCCTTTTTTAGATCACGATAAAGATGTCATAGATAGGAATAATATTTTTTTATGAAAATATATCATTAAAAGCAACAATTCAACTAAAACGGTTGCTTGTCAAAACTAAAAAAAAAATATTTTTTAAAAAATTTTTACTGTAGGACCCCAAAAGCTCTAAATTTTTTTTTTCGAAAATTTTTTTAGAACTGAAAGCCTCATCCCACCAAAATTTAAATTTTTGTCGTGAATAAGCTAATCAAGTAATATTATAATTAATAACAAAAAAATTAAAAATCAAAAAAAAATTTTTTTGCTTTGTATGGAAAAATGATTTTTAAGGCCCCGCTCTTTACGGCCCCGTCGCGTAGGGAAGGCGTGGTCGTAGGGGCGTAAAATTTTTCCTGAGTTATTTTTTAGTCAAAAGGAAAAAAATGAGGGGGTACCGTCTCAACATTTCCAACATTTCCAAAATAAGGGACACTCTAAGGTCCATATATAATTTCAAAGTGAGCCATATTTAATTTAATAGGGCCCAACAAATATTTGGATAAAATAAGAAAAAGGTGGATCAAAATAGCTCAAAATTTGTTATATTAGATTTAATATGATAATTTTTGATCCGAATATTGGGTTTATCAAATTTGATATAGTTGTATATTAGAGTTAATTTTGAAAATTTGATCTGCGGGTATCATATTTTTTTTGAAGGATTTAGGTAAGCTAAAAAGAATGCCGGTCTTTTTTTGGAAAATTTTTGCTTCTTGGGGTGGTTCAACGCATCTGAAATCGCGGATTTTAAGCTGATTTTTATGCAGAGAAAAAACGGCTGAATATATCCCAAATCTGATTTCGCCAATCGATTCTACAGCAAAAATTAATACAATGCTCGTTTTTTGAACTCTTAAAAAAAGTTTCAAAAATCCACCACAGAGGGCGGAAATATGAGGTTTTTCCATTTTTTTTTTTTTTTTAATAATTTTTTTAAATACCCGAGTAAAAAAGTTCCTATATAATTGTATATAATTTTATAAACATCATATATGATTAAATAGAATTATATAGAATTTGATGCGAAAAATGAGTCGATAAAACTATATAAAATTTGATCAATGTTTCATATATTTTGATAAATTTTTTATATAATTTTATGCGAAATTTGGACCCCTATTTTTATATAATAATAGCAAAATTATATAATTAGATATAATTATATAAAAATATATAAAATTGTATAAAACGGCATAAAACTATATAAAGTTACATAAAATTATATATAATTATATATAATTAAAACAAAATTTTATGATTTATATAAAACTTGATATAATTTTATATAACTTTATAAAATTATATATTGTTTTATATAATTTGATATAGTTGTATATAATTATATCTGATTATATAAATTTGCTTTTGTTATATAAAAATAGGGGTCCAAATTTCGCATAAAATTATATAAAAAATTTATCAAAACACAAGTAACATTGATAAAATTTTATATGGTTTTATCGACTCATTTTTCGCATCAAATTCTATATAATTCTATTTAATCATATATGATGTTTATAAAATTATATACAATTATATAGGAACTTTTTTACTCGGGTATGCACTATTAAAGAGCATTTTCAGCTTAACAAAATGGCACCAAAATTTCTGTTCTATCACAACCCGTTAAGAAGTTATAAGCTCTCAAAAATGGAGAAAAACACGTTTTTTTTTTATCTTTGATCTCAATTTTCTCGAAAACTTGTCGTGATAGAAAAATTTGAAAACCTGATTCAGAATCAGTATCGAAATGTTAATAGAAAAAGATTTGTACGATCCCAGATTATCATTCAAAAATATCACAAAAAATGCTCACAATAATGCACAAAAATGAGTTTTTTATGAACTTTGACCTCAATTTCCTCAAAACCCTGACGTTATGAAAAACTTTGGAAACCAGATTTGGAATCAGCATTGAAAGGTTAATCGAAAACGAGTGTCCAAACCGCTCACCCATCCACAAAATTTTTAAATGTCGGTCAGTTTTTTATAATTTTGTCATTAGAAAAAAAACTTTGAAGTCTTACAACTTCTTAATGGGTTGTGATAGAAAGGTGCTTTTTGTATCAGTTTTCTTAGCAAACACTGCCTCTTCATCGTGCACGACTAAAAAAATAATTTAATTTATTTTTTTTTAAATCGATATTTCCGCCCCCCTACTGTAGGTTTTTGAAACTTTTTTTAAGAGTTCAAAAAACTGCCATTGTGTTAATTTTTGCTGTAGAATCGACTGGTGAAATCAGATTTGCAATATATTAAGCAATTTTTCTCTGCAGAAAAACCAGCTCAAAATCCGCGGTTTCAGATGCATTGAACCACCCCAAGGAGTGAAAATTTTTCTAAAAAAATACCGGCATTCTTTTTAGCTCCCCTAAATCCTTTAAAAAAATTATGACACTCGATAAACAGATGAAGTGACATAGTCATCAAACGAACTCTATTGTATATAATTTTATATCATTACATAAAATAAGACAAAATGTGTAGAGTTTTGTATAAATATTTTTTTTATCTCTTAATTTTCAAAATTATCCCATGCAAACAAAAAAAAAAAACTTTTTCAAATTACTAGGAAAAGTCTCGTAATCGCATTTTTCCCATATTTGACGGTTTTCCTTGTTTTTTAACAAATCGAAATTTACATGTTTTTTTTTTTTTTTTGTAATTTTACAATTTTTTTGGTAATTTTACAAATTTCCAAGATAATTTTACAAAAAAAAATCTAGTAAATTCTCGAGAATTCCTGGTAATTTTAATTGTGTCAAAAAACTGTAAATCTCTGTATATCTTATCTTGTAAATTTACAATTTTATTGGTAAAAAGCTTGTACACACAGGGAAAAAAATATTTGGAACTCAGTCGAAACTCCTCAATTTTGGTTTCAGAATATATGTGTTAGTTACAACTACTTAAATTCAATTATCATAATTAAAAAAAACATTTTTAAACCAAATATCTAAACAAATTACTAATAAACAATCACATTTCCAAAAAATGTTGGTTGCATTTATCAATTTAAACAAAATATTAGTTCAAAAACGTTCATAATTGTCCGAACCATTCATTTAAAAATTTTTTTTTAATGCAATAAACTTTTAAAAACTAGCACAGATTATTAGTTCAGTTATATTAAAAATCAGTTATAGCAACTGATATTTGGTAAAAAATTGTTTTAAATTTTAAAAAAAATTTATTTAATTTGAATATAAAATTTTAATGCAATACTATCTAAGAACTATGAATTGTTGGTACATACAATCATTTTTTAATTTTGTATAAAAGTTACTGCAACTAATTGTATGTTGCTCATACAAAAACTCTTTTAAATTATAAAAACGTCATAAAAAAATAAAATAATTTTAGAGAATATTTGTGAAAAATTTTGTATAAAGATAAACAAAAAATTTAATTAAATATGCAGCTAAAAAATAAAAAAAAAAACAAAAGGTATGCACATGAGTTTTAATCTGCGCCAAATACTTGTGAGCTATATTTTTATAAATATTTGAATTATTTGCAGAAAAAAATCACCATTTAAAAAAGAAATTTGGATGCAAGCTTCCTGCTGATTAAGCTATGGATCAAAATCATCATCAAACATCAAATGAAAATCAACATATAAAATTAGCTGAAAAAGATAAATCTCCATTGAAAGCTGAATTGGGTAGAACGAAATTTGAGGCGTTAGAGGTTTAAGTATTCAATTTTTTTAAAGAAAAAGTGTCAATGAATATCAGAATTATTCAATAGCAAATATGGGACTTTTTCTTAGGAAAAATTCTCAAATTCTTAGACATTTTTTCTATAGAAGAATTTTTTATATTCTGAGACTTTTTTTTAAGAAAAAATGCCTAAGAGTCTGAGACTTTTTCTATACGAAAAATGTCTAAGAATCTAAGACTTTTTCTGTACACTCAGAAAATTATGTAAGTTACTACATGTTAGTTATTTGTATATTTTACAGTAGTTAGTTGTTTTCAACTACAAAGTCAGTTGTTTTTGTATGAAAAATATCAAACAACTATTTCTGTTAGTTATTTTAAGTCGTTTTTTTGAACAACTAACAAAAAAGTACTGTGATGTAATAACAGTTATTTAAAGTAGTTAATTTTATTTTTTTTTATATCTGAAAAATTTTCAAAGTTTTTTCCAAAAAAAAAAAAAATAAATTTTCGTTAAAAAAAAAAAAATTTGGTCTTCAAATTTTTTTTTTTTAAATTTTTTGAAAAAAAAAAATTATATATTGATTATTTTATTTTTACTACATTTTAGTTGTTTTGACTACAAATGTTAGTAGTTTTTACTACACAAGTCAGTTGTTTTTTGTCAGTTAAAATAACTAACATTGTTAGTTGATTTAACTGAAAAAGTAGTTGACCCCAAAACAACTTACAAGGTAGTTATTTTAACTGACATTTTCAGTTGATTTTACTAACATAATTTTTTGAGTGTAGGAAAAATGTCTCAGAATCTGCGACTTTTTCTACAGTAAAAATGTCTTAGAATCCGATACTTTTTCTATAGGAAAAATCTTTCAGAATATGAGACTTTTTAAAAGGAAAAATATCTCAGAATCTGAGACTTTTTCTCCAGGACAAATGTCTTAAAATGTCTTAGAATCTTTCTATAGGAAAAATCATTCGGAGTGAGAGTTTTTCTATAGGAAAAATCTCTCAGAATCTGAGACTAATTTTATAGGACAAATGTCGTAGAATTTGACACTTTTTCGACAGGAAAAATCTCTCAGAGTCTGAGACTAATTCTATAGGAAAAATGTCATAGAATCTGACACTTTTTTTATAGGAAAAATCTCTCAGAGTCTGAGACTTTTTCTATAGGAAAAATCTCTCAGAGTCTGAAAATTTTTCTATAGTAGAAATGTCTCAGAATCTGAGTCTTTTTCTATAGGAAAAATGTCTCAGAATCTGAGACTTTTTCTATTGAAAAAATGTCTCAGAATCTGAGACTTTCTCTATAGGAAAAATGTCTCAGAATCTGAGACTTTTTCTAAAAGATAAATGTGACTTTTTCTATAGAAAAAATGTCTCAGAATCTGAGACCTTTTCTATAGAAAAAATGTCTCAGAATCTGAGACTTTTTCTATAGAAAAAATGTCTCAGAATCTGAGACTTTTTCCATAGAAAAAATGTCTCAGAATCTGACACTTTTTATAGAAAAAAGGTCTCAGAATCTGAGACTTTTTCTATAGAAAAAATGTCTCAGAATCTGAGACTTTTTCTATAGAAAAAATGTCTCAGAATCTGAGACTTTTTCTATAGAAAAAATGTCTCAGAATCTGAGACTTTTTCTATAGAAAAAAATGTCTCAGAATCTGACACTTTTTCTATAGGAAAAATCTTTCAGAGTCTGAGACTATTTCTATAGGAAAAATGTCATAGAATCTGACACTTTTTCTATAGGAAAAATCTCTCAGAGTCTGAGACTTTTTCTATAGTAGAAATGTCTCAGAATCTGAGACTTTTTCTTGGAAAAAATGTCTCAGAATCTGAAACTTTTTCTATAAAAAAATGTCTCAGAATCTAAGACTTTTTCTATAAAAAATGTCTCAGAATCTAAGACTTTTTCTGTAGAAGAAATTTCTCAGAATCTGAGACTTTTTCTATAGAAAAAATGTCTCAGAATCTGAGAATTTTTCTATAGAAAAAATGTCTCAGAATCTGAGACTTTTTCTATAGAAAAAATGTCTCAGAATCTGAAACTTTATCTATAGAAAAAGTGTCTCAGAATCTGAGACTTTTTCTATAGAAAAAATGTCTCAGAATCTGAGACTTTTTCTATAGAAAAAATGTCTCAGAATCTGAAACTTTTTCTATAGAAAAAATGTCACAGAATCTGAGACTTTTTCTATAGGAAAAATGTCTCAGAATCTGAGACTTTTTCTATAGAAAAAATGTCTCAGAATCTGAAACTTTTTCTATAGAAAAAATGTCTCAGAATCTGAGACTTTTTCTAAAGAAAAAATGTTTTAGAATCTGAGACTTTCTCTATAGAAAAAATGTCTCAGAATCTGAGACTTTTTCTATAAAAAATGTCTTAGAATCTAAGACTTTTTCTGTAGAAGAATTTCTCAGAATCTGCGACTTTTTCTATAGAAAAAATATCTCAGAATCTGAGACTTTTTCTATAGAAAAAATGTCTCAGAATCTAAAACTTTTTCTATAGAAAAAATGTCACAGAATCTGAGACTTTTTCTATAAAAAAATGTCTCAGAATTTAAGACTTTTTCTATAAAAAATGTCTCAGAATCTAAGACTTTTTCTATAGAAAAAATGTCTCAGAATCTGAGACTTTTTCTATAAAAAAATGTCTCAGAATCTAAGACTTTCTATAAAAAATGTCTCAGAATCTAAAACTTTTTCTGTAGAAGAAATTTCTCAGAATCTGAGACTTTTTCTATAGAAAAAGTGTCTCAGAATCTGAAACTTTTTCTATAGAAAAAATGTCACAGAATCTGAGACTTTTTCTGTAGAAAAAATGTCTCAGAGTCTGAGACTTTTTCTTGAAAAAAATGTCTCAGGATCTGACACTTTTTCTATAAAAAAATGTCTCAGAATCTAAGACTTTTTCTATAAAAAAATGTCTCAGAATCTTAGACTTTCTATAGATGAAATTTCTCAGAATCTGAGACTTTTTCTATAGAAAAAATGTCTCAGAATATCTGACTTTTACAATGGAAAAATGTCTCAGAATCTGAGACTTTCAATAGATAAAATATCTCAAAATCTAAATCTGAAATCATCCTAAAAAAATTGTTTAAATTCTAAGACTTTTTCTATAGAAAACGTCTCAGATTTTTTGACACTTTTTTTTATAGAATAAGCCTTAGATGCTGAGACATTGTATAGAAAAAGTCTCAGATTCCTAGATATTGAGATTCTAAAACATTTTTTCTCCAAAAAATCTCTGATTCTGAGAAGTTTTGTTTATAGAAAAGTCTCAAATTCTGAGACGTTTTTCTATAGAAAAAATCTCAAATTCTGAGACTTTTTTTCTATATATCAAGTTCCAGATTCTGAGACGTTTTTTCTGTAGTAAAAGTCTCAGACTCAGAGACGTTTTTTCTATAGAAAAAGTTTCAGATTCTGAATTGTTTTTTTCTATAGAAAAGTCTCAAATTCTGAGACGTTTTTTCTATAGAAAAAGTCCCAGATCCTGAGACTTTTTTTATTGAAAAGTCTCAGATTCTTGGACATATTTTCTACAGAATAAGTCTCAGATTCTGAGACATATTTTCTATAGGATAAGCCTCTGGTGCTGTGACATTTTTCTCAGATTCTAAGAATTTTTCATAAAAAAACTGTATTAAAAATTGTAATAAATATCAACTTAAGTATACATATCTTTTTGTAAAATTAACTTATTTAATAAATATATTACAAAAAAAAACGTTATTTTTGTCTTTTTATTTTACGGTTGTATGGCCCCATTAATAAAATACTTTAGTTGTGATGGTATTATATCGGTCACAAAAACCATTTTGTTCCTATAATTTTTCGTTGTTCCAACAGATATATTCAGTTGCTCTTACTGAAATTCGATATAAATACCAATTGACTAAATCGAAATTATTAGTAATCACAACTGATAAAAGTAATAGTTGGCTGGACTACAAAAATTTGGTTGGTTCTAAATTTGGTTGACACAACGAATCCGTTTTCTGTGTGTAAGATTACAAAATTATTGGTAAAAAGCTTGCAAAATTACTAGGAATTCTTATAAAATAGGAGGTAGCAAATAATCTAGTAAAATTTCGAAACCTCTTTGTAAATTTTGTTGTGTCAAAAAATTTGTATATTTACAATTTTATTGGCAAAAACCTTGAAAAATTACAAGATTATTGGTAAAAATCTTGTAAAATTAATAGGACATTTTGTCAAATAGGAGGTAGCAAACGAAAAAAAGTTACAAGTTTTTCTTGTAATTTTACAAGGTTTTTTTTAGTGTGTAAACTGTTTTTTCAGGAAACTCACAAAAAAAAATTACAAAAAAAAATGTTCCAGGGACTTAGAAATTAAAAAAAAAAAATCGAAACTTAAAGTTTTTTCTTAAAACTTTGTTTATAAATTTTTACTTCAAACACACAAAAAATGTACCAAAAATATTTTGTATCCTGGACTTCTCCAAAACTTTTTTTGTTTCTCCAAAACAAATTTTTCAAAACTTGGGTAAATTTTTTTTGTTTAAATCATTTTTAATGAAATTCTTAACTTCAAAGCGGAAAAACTATTTGTCTCTGAAACTTAGAAAATTAAAAAAAAAAATGTCTTGGGACTTAGAAAACTTTTTTCCCCGATTTGAAACCATATATATCTATATCTGTATATCTAATCTTGTATGGGGTCATACATTGAGTCATATATCATACATTTACTTATATTATATTGTATGGGGTCAAAAATATAAAATATTATATGCAATATCTAATTTAATAAAGCTTAATATATTGTATGGTGAGCAACACATGATTCGACAATATACGACTTTTAAACATGTATTGTGTGGTGAATTCACAACGACAATGTACGTGTGAGAAACTAGAAAGAGATAGTGATATTATTTTTTCTTTCACATTCGCCTCTATGTATACTAGGGCAGGTCGAATTTTTTTGTCAAAAATCGTATAGCAAAATCATAATCTACAAGAAATTCTAAGAACATTTCCCAAATAAATCATGTTTCTAAAATCAAACCCTATACCCCGCCTAACGACATGAAGATTTGTCCGTCCGTCCTTTTTTCATAAGCAAAACATACACACAAAAACAAATTTGGTAATTTCCAACTGAAAATCAGTTGTTACAACAAAAATTTAGTTGATGCACTTGTATTTAGGTTGTAACAACTACATATCGGTAGTTACAACTAAATTTTATTAATACAACTGCATTTTAATTGAAACAACTAAAAATTTCGTTTGCCAGATCGAAATGTAGTAGCATCAATCGAATTTTGAGTTGATTCAACTGAAAAATTCAGTTGGAAATTTATTTTTCTCTGTGTAGAACTTGACTCTTTTTTGGTGACCACAGAAAAAAAATTTCCAATAGAATTTTTCATTTGTACCTATTCAATATTCAGTTGCTGCTATATATATTTGGGTCGGACAACCGAATTTTCTGGTTGTTTCAATAAAAAGGCAGTTATATCAACAGAATTCAGTTGTGACTACCGATATTCAATTGTGACAACCTACATTCAAATGTAGCAGCCGAATTTTAGTGGTATCAACCGAATTTCGATTGGAAATTTGCAAATTTGTTTTCTGTGTGTGTTTGTGTTAATTTTTGGGCTTTGGTGTGCTCTGAGGTATGTAGTAAAATTTTATTGGCAACATTTTTGTAGAGCATTTCGTCCCCACCCACCTCCTCTCTCGGGGTGTTTTTTGCGATTTGTTAGAATAGAGCCAAAAAATACCGTTATGAGAAGGAGTTAGAGGGTTAATATGTTTCACAAAAATATTTGCCATAATATTTTCTACAAAGTTGCTGAACATACCCTACACCTCAGATAAAGAAACCATAGTTTTATATACCGATATGCTGCAAGAACATATCCAGCGGCAATGTTTTACTAATCACTGAAATGGAGAAATATTTTATTTAGATTTGTAATGAAAACGCCACAGACGAAAAATTATAATAAGAAATTTAACTATAAATCACTGCTTTTAGCGTTAACCCATGATAATTTTACTCCATTATTTATTTTATATTGGGCTGCAGTATATTAACATGTAGCGTGATACTCTGAAAGTAAGTGCAGGGGTTGTGGGTTCGATTCCCTCCAAAGCCTTTGTATTTTAATTACAAAGGAAAGCTTAGTAAATAAAAGTATGTTATTGAGGATCATAATATTTCGTCAAAAAAAAACATAGATAGATACTTTTGTGGGATGAAATTAGAGTTGCATAGCGGAGAGGAAAAAAGCTGTGTTCAATAAAAAATTTTTATAACCCCGGGTGAAAATGACCATGTATGTTCATACATGCTCATACATGATTCCATGTATGATAGTTTATAAACAATATATGGAAATGTATGTCATATATGGGAGCATATATGAACATACACAAGTAATGTAATATTCCATATATGTAAATGTATGCAACTATCTGTGGATAGGTATATGTCATACACCTTCATATATGCTATGCATCTGTATAGCATACATGTCCGACCGAACGTTCGGGTTCGGTTAAGGAGTTTGACAAAAAGTGACGCTCGGCCACTGTTTGGGTTTCTTCAAAATGTTGGCTAAACTTTACCGAACTTCTTCCCAATTAAACCACATTATCAGTGCAACTATCCTACACTATGAATCGGGCTATTGTTTAAATGAGATATTAAATTTTTTTCGAAAAACTCAATACGAGCTATATTTTTCCACTTCTTTTAAGTATACAAAAGTTCAGAATATTTATTTTTTATCTATAAAATTGCGCAACTATAAAAATAAAAAAAAAATTTTAAATATATTGAATTCGCTTTTTTTTATTTTTTCTCAATTGGTCTTAAAAACTATTTTTTTGTAAAGGTTGGGTTCGGCAGAACTTTGCAAAATTAGACAAAGTTCATGTTCATGTATGAGTTCAGTCTGAAAAAGACTTTCGGTAGGACACTAATGATCATACATCATCACGAATGATAACGTAAACAACCAAATTTAGAAGAAAATTCGAACACTCTGACGGTATTACTGTCCGAGCTGCGAAGGATTTCATTCCTTAATTAGATTTGGTGTTCAGAATTAAACTTCAATGATTGCATTCCCCAATCACAATTAACAAATGAATTTACATTTGATTTTAAAATATAGAATGAGTTCGATTTCTTTTTCATTCGACTTTGAAAAAATGAATGCGTAAGTTTTTATAAATTCGATTTTTAAAAGTCTCATGAATAATAAATGAAATAAAGAATTCATTTAATTTTTAAAATTCTCATAAACAAGAATTCGATTTAATGTTAAAAATCTAATGCATTCAAAGGAATATTGATATTAAAAAATAATTGCATTCAGTGACTATTAAAATCGAATGGATTTTATTTGTGAATTCATTAAAAAAGTATTTAATTCTTCGAAGCTTTGATTACCTAAAGTATCATAAAGTCCAAAGTATATTTCAAAAATATTTGTTAGGTTAGGTTAGGTTAGGTTGTAAGTGGCTGCTGACGTTTTACGTCAACACACGTAGACTCTGAGGTCCATTGTGATACCACGGGATCGTAATAGGTTTCCCTACTAGTCCCTGTCGTTAAACCATTTTGAGCTTCTTATAAAACTCCTTAGATGTTGAATTTTGACATCCAACAAATCAGAAAGATCGTACAGCTCCCTAGATCCCAGTGAAGCAAGTCTCTGACCAGAAAGTGCCGGGCAATGGCAAATAAAGTGTTCGATAGTTTCCAACTCCTCCTCATCCATGCAACTTCGGCAAAAGTCATTCGACGGCACATTCAACCGCTCTGCGTGCTTCCCTATAAGACAGTGTCCGGTAATTATAGAAACCACCGTCGAAATCTCTCCTCTTGGAAGCGATATCAGCTCACTTGTGCGCCCCTGATTAAGAGAAGGCCAAATCAGTCGTGTTGTCTCACACGTCCATCCATTTGCCCATCTTTGATTAGTCTCCGTCGCAGAACAAAGCCGTAGGTTTTGCTTGCAAGTTTCTAGAGGCATACCAACACATTCCAATTCTGTTGGAACCTGTAAGGTAGTTCCTAGTCTTGCAAGCTCATCGGCTTTGCAATTCCCTGGAATGTCTCTGTGCCCTGGGACCCATATGAGTCGTATGTTAAACTGCTTGGCCATCTCATTTAAAGACGTGCGGCAGTTAAGGGCAGATCTTGTTTTCAGAAACATTGAATCCAGGGACTTGACCGCGGCTTGACTGTCAGTATAGATGTTGACTGCGGTTGTAGACAAGACATTGCAGCTCAACCAGTCAGCCACTTCTTTTATTGCCAGCATCTCTGCCTGGTAAACACTGCAATGATCTGGCAATCTACGAGCCAGGCTCAACCCAAGCTCTTCCGAATAGACTCCAAAGCCCACTTGTTCGTGCAGCCTCGATCCATCTGTGTAAAAATTTATGGTAGCTCCACTACCCGGAGTATCCCCCATCCAAGACTCCCTGGATGGTATCATAGTGGTAAAGTGGCGCTCAAAGAGGCTCAAAGAGGGAGCACAGTCCACATTTTGTGGTATTGTTATCTTTTTCAAGATCGCGCTATGGCCACAATCACTGCTCCTCCATTGCAGCGTGCTATTAAGTCGAATTGCCGACGCAGCCGCAAACTGCCTACCCAATATGTCCAAGGGTATCAGGTGAAGGAGGATTTCTAATGCAGCCGTAGGTGTAGTACGAAGAGCACCAGTAATGCACATTGACGCCATTCTCTGTACCTTCGTGATAAAGACAAAGTTCGCTTTAGTTCGCTTTTGTTTCCAAAGCAGGCCACCAGACAATGATTCCATACAGCAAAATTGGACGCACCACTGCTGTATAGATCCAATGAACGACTTGAGGGCTAAAACCCCATCGTTTTCCAATGGCCCTTTTACAGGAATACAAAGCAATCGTTGCTTTTCTCACCCGTTCCTCAATATTACGCCTGAAATTCAGCTTCCTATCTAGAAATACTCCAAGATACTTGGCTCCATCTGAGAAGGTGATTTCAGTACCGTCCAGAGAAATAGGATCAAAAGCAGGAATCTTATTTTTCCTTGTAAACAAAACAAGCTCTGTTTTACTAGGATTAACTCCTAGACCACAGTCTCTTGCCCATTTAGACAGATCTTTCAGAGAACCCTGAAGAATGTCCCGCAATGTTGGCAGATGCTTCCCCTTTACCGCTATCGCGACATCGTCAGCATATGCGATAACATGACAACCACGTGCTTCTAGAGATAGCAGCATTGAATTCAGTGCCAGGTTCCAAAGAAGCGGCGAAAGAACACCTCCTTGTGGTGTGCCCCTATTGACAAATCGAGATATGACGGACGCTCCCAATTCAGACGTTATACGTCTATTGGCAAGTAGGTTTTCCACCATTAAAACGATTTCACGCTTTACTCCCAGACCAGACAATGCCAATATTATCGATTCTGGAATGACATTATTAAAAGCCCCCTCAATATCAAGAAAGGCCACCATAGTGTACTCCTTTACCGAAAGCGATCTCTCGATGGTACCAACGAGCTCATGAAGAGCTGTTTCCGTTGATCGTCCCTTGCTGTATGCATGTTGCTTTGTCGAAAGCAACTTTGGGTCAATCACTCTACGCAAATATGAGTCTATCATTCGTTCCATTGTCTTTAACAAAAAAGAAGACAGACTAATTGGCCTGAAATCCTTCGGAGCTGTGTGGGAACTTTTCCCAGCCTTTGGGATAAATACGACTCTGGTATCCCTCCATTTTAAAGGAATATACGACCAGTTGATGCATGCTGTGTATAGATTATACAGCAACGGGGCTATATAGTCCAACACTTGCTGCAACTCAGCCGGGATTATACCATCAGGTCCCGGGGATTTATAGGGCCTGAAGCTTTTTATCGCCCAGATTAATGTTGGCATATTTATTATTTCCGAAGCAATTTCAGATGCTTGGGCGTCAGAACGTTCCAAAGCTTGAAACGGCGTCATGGAATTGCCCGGAAAATGCGTGTTTAAAAGGAGATCCAGCGACTCTCCACTGGAGGAAGACCACACCCCATTAGGATCTTTCAGGTATCCTAGGGTGCAAGGAGAAGAAGCCAGAACCTTGCGCAGCCTGGATGCCTCAGAAACGTCTTCTATGTTTCCACAGAAGTTTTTCCAAGAATCACATTTTGCATTTCTGATCATCTTTTTATAACTCTTAAGTTGCAGCCTGTATGCAGACCAGTCCTCGTCCGCTCTTGAAAACTTAGCCTTATTAAAGAGCTTTCTGCAGGAATCTCTGCTCGTCTGCAACTCATTTGACCACCAAGGTGGCTTGTTTTTCCCTCTAGGCTTTGCAGAAGGGCAAGACGCATCCAGGCACCTATTACAAACATTTGTTATATGGTCAACCAGACAGTCAATTTCCGCTAAACTATGCGGTTCAGATAGGGGTACTTCATCCAAAAGCAAAGAAAAAGTCTCCCTATATTTCACCCAGTTTGTTCTTCTCAGATTTCTAGAGACTGTCTCAACCGGGGCACGCTCCCTGAGTAAAAACTCAATGTAGCGATGATCTGAGAAAGAATGCTCTTCCAAAACTCTCCAGTCATCAATTCTATCAGACAATGTATCTGATACAAGTGTTACGTCAAGAACCTCTTGCCGCGTACTTGTAACGAAAGTTGGTTCACTACCCTTGTTACAAATATACAGGTTAGTGCTTAACAAAAACTCCAAAAGTGATTCACCTCTATCATTTGTGTCTGTACTACCCCATATCGAATGATGTGCATTAGCATCACAGCACACTAGTAACTGGTGTCCCCTAGATTCAGACTCCCGAATCAGACCGCCAACCTTCTCCGGGGGTATTGGCCCCGGATTAGGAAAATACGCAGAGGCGAGCCAAATAGATTTCCCATGAAGCTCTAAGCTAGCCGCTGTAACATCCTTATCACTAAAAGTTGATAAAAAGAATATATTTAAGCCATTTTTCGCCAAGATGCAGGCTCTTGGTGAGCCCTCACCTTTGGCAACCATCAACTTAAACCCAGGGGTCTTCAATCCGCAAACCCTGCCACCCCGCACCCAGGGCTCTTGGATAAAAACCAAGTCAACTGCTCCTGTCGTCAGGCGCAGCAATAGTGCAGCTGAGGCTGCCTTACAGTGATGGAGGTTTATTTGTAGGAACCGCAACATCTTGCTTTTTTTCCACCATCCTTTCCACCACCGTGTTATTGGCTTCATCCTCCGTGTTATCATAGAGGTCGCATTCGTCCCCAGATTCGGTTTCGAATAAGCCAGATATGTGTCCCATCTGTTCTGAATCGGAGGCAACAGAACTCTCCGAATTCCTCACTGCATGGGCCTCGTCCTGAATGTAATAATAATGTAATGAAATATTTGTTAGTTTTTATTAAAAAAAAAACAGTGACATAAATTAGTACAAATTATTTATATTTGAAAAAATTACAATTAATAGACGTTTTATGCAAACAAAAAAATAAATTATACATTCAAATTCATGCATGACAATGAATGATCATTAATGTACATTAGAGTGTCCCTTATTTTGGAAATGTTGAGACGGTACCCCCTCATTTTTTTTTCCCTTTTGACTAAAAAATAACTCAGAAAAAATTTTACGCCCCTACGACCACGCCTTCCCTACGCGACGGGGCCTTAAAGAACGGGGCCTTAAAAATCATTTTTCCATACAAACCAAAAATTTTTTTTTTGATTTTTAATTTTTTTGTTATTAATTATAATATTACTTGGTTAGCTTATTCACGACAAAAAATTTGATTTTGGTGGGATGAGGCTTTCAGTTCTAAAAAATTTAAAGTTCTAAAAAATTAAAAAAAAAAATTTAGAGCTTTTGGGGTCCTACAGTAAAAATTTTTTAAAATTTTTTTTTTTAGTTTTGACAAGCAACCGTTTTAGTTGCAATGTTGCTTTTAATGATATATATTCATAAAAAAGTATTATTCATATCTGTGATATCTTAATCGTGTATCGAAAAACATCTAAAATGCATTTTTTAACCTTTTAACCTTTTCGAAAAATTTTTTAGAACTGAAAGCCTCATCCCACCAAAATCATATTTTTTGTCGTGAATAAGCTAACCAAGTAATATTATAATTAAAAACAAAAAAATTTAAAATCAAAAAAAAAATTTTTTGCTTTGTATGGAAAAATGATTTTTAATGCCCCGCTCTTTACGGCCCCGTCGCGTAGGAAGGCGTGGTCGTAGGGGCGTAAAATTTTTCCTGAGTTATTTTTTAGTCAAAAGGAAAAAAATGAGGGGGTACCGTCTCAACATTTCCAAAATAAGGGACACTCTAATGTACATGCACCCTCAAATTACGGATATGCACTTGACATCCAGATATGCATCATATATGAACATACATGCTCATTTTCATACGGGACTAAATATTTTTTTTACATCAGTATTTGATTTATTTTGAGTAATTTTTTTTTTTTAATTTTTGTAAAAAAAAATTTCGAGTGTAAATTTTTTTGAGTGTAATTTTTTTTTTTTGAGTGTAATATATTTTTTTTAGTTTTCTTGAGTGACAAAAATAGTTTCTAAAATATTTTTTTTGGCTTACCATTCCTTTTCAAAGCGTGTTTAGCGTTTTTTTCAACACGGAGTTCGGGTTAAAACCCATCTGAAATTCCCCATTTTGCTAATAACTTATGAACCACTGGACCGATTTCGCTGAAATTTAGTATTAATCTGACCTGAAGTATAACAAATACATATATATGTGGAGTTCCGTTTTAGACTTAAATTTTGAGTTAAAAAAGATGTGATTTTTGTTTTGATGGCACATCGATGAAAGTTGGCATAAATATTAGATGCTATTTAAGAATAAGAAATTCGTTCGCGTCAATTAAATCGCGCAAGGGGGTCAAAAGTTATGGCGGTTTTAAGATTTAGCGGTTTTAAAAATCTTAAAAATATTTTAAAGATTTTATTTTCTACACATTTGTTGCATGCGTTATTAAAACATGCCAGGATATATCATTTCTTCTAAAATATATGATATAAATTTAACCATTTAATGACCAAACGATTAAAAAAAAATATATCTAAGTACCTAAAATCGCGATTAATTCGCGGTAAAAGAAAAGTTTCACAATTTTTTATAACATATTTAGGCAATACGCGTTGGTATTACTGAAGAAAATCACGGAAAATCGTATCATTGTACCAGTAGTTAAAAAAAATCGGTGATGCTTTTTTATAACAAGAAAATTTAATATGGTCCAAAAAATCTATAATCATCAACATTTTTTAACCCGCCTGTGATTTTATGATGACACATCAAGTGGGCTTTCATTTAAAAAAAATTTCATCCGATTTCGTGTAAAGCCTTGAATGTGCCAGATCAAAACAGGTTTAGATAAAATCATCGCGCTTTCCGCTCAGAATGGCTTAAAGTAAAAAGTCAAAAAGCAAATCAGTTCTACTCGTTAAGGCACGTCTTTTGGTGTATTAAAATGAACATGATGCATTAATTGCTACTAAAAAAAATAGGAAACAGATTTGCAAATTTCGCACAATTTTCAAAAATGCCATAAAATTTTTGCAATTTATTTTTTATAAACCCGCCAGTGATTTTTTTATGTAAACTCCTAAAAAACTCGGTTTACGCAAGAGTCCACCAAATTTCGAATGAAACCGCGAATGTGCCTCGCGAAAAACTGGTATTTTAAAATAATTACGTTTTTTCTTGCGAACTTTGATCTGCTGAAACTCCTTAACTATTCGTGGCACATTAACGGCATTAATTCCAAAATGTTAAGAATTACAACAGCTACCAACTCTAGTTCAACTTTTTTCATTTTATAGAGGGGGCCGAAATCCCTGATCAAAAAACCTCGAAAATTTAAAAACTCTTAATTTTTGGTTTCAAAATTTAACCGTCTTATAACTTCTTACCAAGCGATGAAGCATCTATCAAACCAACATTAAAATAATCTCTTATATGTACTGACTTTGTGTTATGCCGGAAAAGATTGAAATATAAGGAGAACTTAAAAAAAAAAGCGAAATAATGTAAAAACTATGGATTATTTCAAGCCATTTTTATCGATTTTTCAACTTTAACCCTCTGTAACTTTTACGGATAAAGTGGGGTAATCCTTAAACATTGCTCAGTGATGGTTCAAGGTCTTGTTTACACAACTGCATTTACAGTTTTTCTTAATTCCAAAAACTGCCGGTTTTTTATAACATTTATTTCAGTTTCACTAAGTTGAAATTTAAAAAAGATTTCTTGATATGCCACGCTTCAGCAGCTTGACGTATATATTTTTCATTCTTCAGCTAACATTTGAAAGTTAGCGTGTTTCACACAGTCAGAAAGACAGACGGACGGACGGATTTTCCTGTCGTTAGGCGCGGTATAAGGTTTGATTTTAGAACAATGGTTTCTTTGGAAAAGTTTCTTAGAATTTCTTGTAGATTTTGTTTTTGCTATACAATTTTTTTCGATCCATACAAATCGACCCACCCTAATGTATACTCTATGACAATTAGGGTTTACAAAAAAATTAGAAAGTTTTACATAAATAAAAAATAAAGAAAAATTTTAAAAATTCAAACAAATAATAAAAATGTTTGGAGAAGCCCGAACAAATTCTTAAAATTATTATTTAGGAAAACTGTAAAAAAAATATGAAATTTAAAAAGTCAAGAAAGTTTTAATTAAAAATAAGGTTAAGCGTGGAGGTTATTTTTAGTTAGATATATGTAGCTGAATAGCATTCTCATTTTATTTAAAATCTTGCTGAATACACTCGTTTGATCTAGTTTCCATTTGTCGTTCCAATTGTGATTAATCTCTTATTGTATTTTATACCAAAAAAAATTATATTCTAAAAATGAAGAACAAAAATTAAAAAAAAAATCTTTTAGAAGCTAAAATATTGTTGTAAATATAAAATATAAATAACATGAAATATTAGCAGTTGCTGCTGCAGCTAAACAAAAAATGTTAAAAGCAAGTCAACAAAAAAAATATATATAGTCTTAACGTTATGATGCAATCAAGCAAACCATATAAAACGGTTAAGTATCTGTTGCAATATATGAATGTGTGTATGCAGTATAACTTCTACAATATAAATCTCTATATGCGGATGTACTATGACTACATGCAACCAACTGATGAAACATGGTGGCATAGAAAAGGCCTGAATGTATAAAACTCGGAAATCATCCATATTATTTTTTGACAAATTGGTCGTTTAGAGAACATGAACATGAAGCGCAAATTGACAAATAAACTTGATATTCTTTAGATGGTGTTAAGAGTGTGTCTGTGGGTTTTATATGAGCATTAAGGGGTGCACTCATAAGGGTAAGATTTTCTAAAAACTTTGTAAATGGAGAAAAATTTATAAAAACAAAAAAAAGCAATTAAAAATTATATTTTCTCAAAAACATATGTATGTAAATTTTATGTAAGATAACCGAGTTTCCGAAATTTATATATTGAAGATCTCCCTTGTCACGCTAAGATCGTTTATATTATTTTTGAAGTTATTTGAAAAAATAAGCTTTTTTAACCCTGCTGTTAGGTTAAGCCCATTTGGTCCAATTTTTGGATTGTTTCCTTTGTAACTTTTGAACGGTGATATATACTGGCTTAGATTTTTTGCTTGGGGTCTTTTTATAAAACAATGTTATTTACAAAAAATCTAGGTTCTGACTTAAACCAGGACTGAGAAAAATAAAAAGTTACGTATCTTAGGTTAAGGGACCATTTGGTCCATAGTATATTTTCTCCTGCGATTTCGACAGCCGGAGCCCATGTAATGCCGATTTTAGAAAATAGGATGCACGCATTCAAAGCGGGTATTCCGGCAAAACTTTTAAAATGGTGACGGTCATGTAATGCATTACCATGTAATGCATAGCAAAAAAAAAAACAAAAATATGTATTTTCCCTATCGCTTACCATAGGCATAACTTTCTTGTATTTTTCACGCATTATGGAAAACTCATGCGCTACTTTGAGTCTTATCCCAAACAAAAATCATTAATCCAGTATAGAATAAGGCAACCTTACAATACCCTATACTTGATTGATTCTTTTTGTTTGGGATGTCACTCAGAGTAATGCATGAGTTTTACATAATGCATGAAAAATAAATATAGTGAATGCCTATGGTAAGCGGTAGGCGAAAATTAATGCACATTTTTTAATTTTTATTGTGCTATGCATTACATGGTAATGCATTACATAACCGTTACAAAGTTTAAGGTTTTGCTGGGATATCAAGTATGTTTGCAAATACAACGTTAGGCCATCGATTTCTTGCGCTTGATTTCGTGCTGTAGGAACCAACCATTTGATCAGCAATATCCACGCCACCTAAATGAGATGAATCATTAGAAATTATAGGAAAAAACAAAACGAACATATGTACATTTTGTTGAATTGTAATACAAAACAATCTCTAAAGTAAAGAATATGAAAAAAGGGAATCCTTCAACAAATGCTACATTAGCTGTGTTGAGTAGAGATGGGTGCTGGTTACGTGATTTGCGTGGTTCTCGTGAATCACGCGTGACTCACGCTCGAGCGAAAGCAAAAAAATTAATTACGAGAATCATGCTTGAGTGAGTGTGATTCCAAAACTTTTATGTGTGAATGATTAGAAATCGAGCATAATTTTTGCGTGAGTGCTATTTTTCTTGCGTGATTCAATATAATTTTTTTGTATTGTTTTCAGTTTTATTTTTATTTATAGTTTTATTTTTCGTTTAGCAATCAGTTAAAATTCAAATTAACGGTCTGCTAATATATGAAAAATTTTTTTTTTTTAATTTCCTTAAAATTGTGTATATGTTAGTGAATATTGCGTGAATTAAGGTGAGCGTAATTATGAATCACGTGAGTCACGCATGATCGTAACTTATTTTAGTTTTACTGACGTGAGTAGTAAGTGAGCGTGAGTAAAGAAAAAAATCGAGTGAGTGATTCATGAGCAATTATAATATTTCTTGCGTGAGCGTGACCCAAAATTCACTCACGCACCCATCTCCAACGTTGAGTTAAGCTTAAAATAACGTATTTAGGTAGAAATGATCCAAAATATATATAAATATAATATTAAATTGTTACTTTGTTTAAATATTAAGTATGGACCAAATGGTCCACTAACCTAACATCCGTAAGTTTTTTCTAACCTAACAGCAGGGTTAAAGTATACTTTTAGGTAGATGCAGAAAATCATATATTTTACATTAAAAAGCTCTATACTTTTTATTAATTTTTTTGAATTAAAAAGAAAATTGTTTTTCATATACCACTGACCCGAATAACATTAGACAATTTTTGAAACATTACTACAAATGTCAAAATTTATACGTAACACAAATTGTTACATTAATCCTAAAAGTATGCAATCCTTTATTACACAAAACATCGAAAATAGTTTTATTCAGTCTTAAGTGGTAGTCCTGTAAACTTCATAATAAAAAAACCAATTGGACACATTTCCGATATATGGTAAAGAGACATCTTAACTTGAAAATCTCGTTAAAGACTGAAGAGGAAATCACAAACGCCATTGAGCACTTCAATGAGACTTTACAACATGCATCCTGGTGTTCTACTCCAGCAGTAAAGGAAAAATGCGTTTTAACACCCTCCAGTACAGTTCAAAATAAGTTGTCAGAAAAAAGACATGCCAGAAAGAAATGGCAAACAACTAGATCCCCTCTAGATAAGACAATACTGAACAGGCTAACTCGTGAGCTGAAAAATATCTTGCAAAATGAGAAAAACGAAAGCATAGAAAAAGAGCTAAGAAATTTGGGCCATACCAAATCTACAGACTACTCTCTTTGGAAAATGACGAATAAGGTCAAGCAACAGGTTAAGATAATTTACCCAATTAGGAAAGATGACAACTCATGGACAAAAACTAACCATGAGAAGGCAATTAGGTTTAGTGAACATTTGCAAATGGTTTTCACCCCGAACAGCTCAGAAATTAGCCCTGAATTTATTGAACGCTCCTTACAGGAAATTTATCAACTTGATCTCCCGGTTAAGAAATTCAACAAGCGTGAAGTAGCAAATGTTATTAGAAAACTTGTCTTAAATAAGGCTCCAGGTTATGACCTCATTACAGGTAAAGTTTTACAGGAATTGCCCATCGAAGGATTAGTATACATCACTAGTATATATAATGCCTGCCTTACCCGAAACTTTATTCCACCTCAATGGAAAGTTGCCCAAATTACTATGATTCAGAAACCCGGCAAAAGCCGTCATGATGTCACATCATATCGCCCAATTAGTTTACTCCCAATTCCATCTAAAGTACTAGAAATCCTTTTTATAAATAGGTTAATGCCTATTATAGAATCAAAATCACTGATTCCAATGCATCAGTTTGGGTTCAGAAAAAAACATGGTACAATTGAGCAGGTTCATAGGCTCGTTGAGACGATACAGGATGCTCTGGAGAACAAAAAATATTGCACTGCTGCTTTTCTTGATATTTCTCAAGCATTTGATAAAGTATGGCATGATGGTCTTCTATACAAAATCAAAAAGCACCTCCCAGTGAACTATTATATATTTATTCGGTCTTACCTCTCGGATCGCTTCTTTTTTGTGAAAGAAGAAGATGAAATGAGCAGTTTACATGTTTTCAATGCCGGAGTCCCACAAGACAGTGTTATGGGGCAAACTCTGTATCTCTTGTATACCGAAGATTTACCAAACACTGATGGAGTTCTTATAGGCACCTTTGCCGATGACACTGCAGCTCTTGCTGTTCATGCAGATCCTGCAGTTGCAAGTAATATGTTACAAAAATGTGTAGATAACATTTCTCTATGGCTTAAAGATTGGCGCATAAAATCAAATGAAGATAAATCAGTTCAGGTCACTTTTACTTTAAGAAATGGGACTTGCCCCCCTGTTTATCTTAATGGAAAGGAAATTTCCCAAAAAGATGATGTCAAGTACCTTGGCATTCACCTGGACAAAAAGCTCTTATGGAAAAAACACATCCTGACCAAAAAGAAAGCCCTTGACTTACAAGTCAGAAAGATGTCTTATTTGATTGGCACTCAATCGAAACTTTCGCTCGAAAATAAGCTCTTGATATACAAATGCATACTAAAACCAATTTGGACTTACGGTATCCAATTATGGGGTACTGCAGCAAATTCCAATCTGGAAATTCTACAGCGATTTCAATCGAAAATCCTCAGACAACTAACAACAGCTCCTTGGTACATATCAAATAACCAGCTTCACAGAGAACTTAAAACTCCGACAGTAATCGAAGAAATAAAAAACCAATTGATGTCATATCAATCAAGAGTTCAAAACCACCCAAATCCTTTAGCGTCAACTTTAATGGCAAACGCAACTACTTTTGTCCGACTCAGAAGAAGAGCTCCCCAGGACCTGCTTAGATGAACCCCTTAAAATGGCCCAGAGTATACTAAGGAATTATTTTTATATATATTTTAGTTTTTTAGTCTTAAGTTATCTGTGGGATGATCACTGGATCATCTCCACTTCATAGTCAAATAATTTTAAGTCACGTGTAATGATTAATATCAATTTATGATAGATTGCATTAATAAATGAATTAAAAAAAAAAAAAAAAAAAGTTTTTGATTATGTTAAAATAGTTTATGGTCAATTTCAAATTTGCGAATAAAAGAAACACAAATAAATCTCCTCCCTTAATTTTTCATATTCACTACAATAGTATAAAAAATCTGTTACCATTTTATTGTACTTTAAAAAGGAAATAGAAATATTATATTCGTAAATTTTTCAACAATAACAGCAGAAAGGAATGTATACTAGACAAAAAATAAAATAAAAGAATTGTGATGACAAAATATTCTGTTGTACGTACGAGAACTACATACTTATAGTCAAATAAATAGTACGTTTATTATATTAAGTACGTTATACTAAAATTGACTGAGATTTTTGTATTTGTTTATATTTATGTTATCGTGTTGTTTTTTGAAATGTTCATGTGCTCAGAATATTATTTAATGGCTGTCAAATATGTATTTTACAATATTCTAGGCATGTTTATATTTCATATTTATTTATTTATTATTAAAATTGAAATAAATTTGATTGTCTTTTTATACTATCCACTTACAATAAGTAATGGAGAGTGCATATAACTCTATCATCATTCCGTATGTAACATATCGAAAATTTAGTCATGATATCATAATTCAGAAAAATTATGGAAAATCTTAAAATCTTGAAAAGTCCTACTAAGGGTTGCAACTCTGAGAAAATCTACTACAGTGTAAGAAATTACAACTGTGTTGGAAAAAGTTAAAAATAGATCCATTAAGTTCGTGCTAAACGTAACATATGGGTAATGAAATGTGATATAATTCCCGTTCGCTTTTTCACCTTAATGTACGTTTAAATAGCTGATCTTAATCTTACACACCTACAGTAGGGTGGATCGAATTTGGCTTTTTGGCGAATTTCGTTCCGGCTCACCGACAGATGTGTTGGAATAGACCTAAAAACAATGTGGTTAAATTTTCATGCAGATCGGTGGTCATCTCCCGCTGCCGAAATAACGTTGAAAATCCGCGATTTCTTAAAAAATAGTATTTATTTAAAAAAATTGCCAAAATTACAAAAATCACTTAATCTTCTTTTTTATTTTAGTCAATCTATTCAATTCGATCATGTTTTCTTAGAAAAAAATTTCAGCTTAATAGGACATTGTTAACCCCTCTAAAATGGTTGCCAAAAATGACCCATACATTTTGTCCTAAACTCAAAACCACCAAATTTAAAAAAAATAGTTTTTATTGCATTTATTTCAAGTATATATAAGTTCGATTGACAAATTTTTTTTTTTGAAAAAATACGAGATTCTTAAGCAGCGCGTGTAACGGTCTGTTTCCAGGACATTTTGGGAAAATTGCACTTTTTTTTAAAACTCAACATTTTTAGTTAAAAACTTTTCATTTTACATTAGATTTATTATAAATTATAAAACTTAATATAGAAATGTTGGATTTTAAGAAATTCTTTAACCCTAAATAGCTTTGGGCCCTAAATGACCCATAATGATGACCATCTAGCAATAAACCGCTTTTGGCGGGCGACTAACCATTGGGAACATATTTTTTTAAATTAAAAATGGGAGCGTAAGCAAAGATGGAAGCGTGAGAAAAGATGAGAAAAAGACGTGAGTAGAGATGAGAGCGTAAGTGAATTTGACCAACTCACGCTCACGAAGAAAAAAAAATTTCACGCAAGAAATTTTTTAAGTTTGCATACATTTTACGCAGGATCACGTGAGTGAAACATATTAAACTCGTTCACGCTGTAATCACGCTCACGAAAACTCAACATAACTATACTTTGACGTGTTTTATTTTTCTGTCACCATAAAAAATCATGCAAACTCACGAAATTTCACTCACGTTTACGAGTGAATCACGTAAAATTTGTGTCACGTATGCATTTGTACAAATTATATTTTTAATGCAAAATAAAAAAGTGATCCATATATTTTATTTAAACAAGTTTATATATTATTTCCCGTTTAAATGCACCCACCCCGAAAGCATTATCCCCTTAAATGCCAGAATACAGCAAGTAAATATTCTATTGAAATTATTCAGCAATATTCTTGTTTAAATGTAAATTACTTTTTGTGTCAGATATAAATAAATGGTTAATGGAGGGTACGGAAAATGCTTTAAGGGTGGGTGCATTTAAGCGGGAATACTATTTGAATGCTATTTGAACTTGTTTTGTTTCATTTGCATTAAAAATATAATTTTTAAAATTGCACTGTTAAACGTTGAATAAAATTTCGTCAGTTATGGTGACAGAAAAATGAAACACGTCAAAATTCAACTTGAGTGGGATTGATAATGTGACACTCATGTAACCCTGCGTAAAATGTATGCAAAATTCAAAAATTTCTTGCGTGAGAAAATTTTTTTCTTCGTGGGCGTGAGTTAGTCAAATTCACTCACGCTCCCATCTCTACTCACGCTCCCATATTTAATCACGCTCCCATTTTTAATTGAAAAAATATGTTCCCAATGGTTAGTCGCCGGCCAAAAGCGTTTTATTGCTAGATGCATTTGTTCATCATGGGTCATTTAGGGCCTAAAGCTATGTAGGGTTTAAGAATTTCTTAAAATCAAACATTTCTATATTAAGTTTCATAATGTATAATAAATCTAGTGTATAATGAAAAGTTTTTAACTAAAAATGTTGAGTTTAAAAAAAAGTGCAATTTTCCCAAAATGTCCTGGAAACAGACCGTTACACGCGCTGTATAAGAATCTCGTATTTTTTCAAAAAAAAATTTTGTCAAACGAACTTATATATACTTGAAATAAATGCAATAAAAACTTTAGATTGTGCAACTTAAAATCAAAAAAATTTTTTTTTTTTTAAATTTGGTGGTTTTGAGTTTAGTGCAAAATGTATAAGTCATTTTTGGCAACCGTTTTGTAGGGGTTAACAATGTCCTATTAAGCTGAAATTTTTTTCTAAGAAAAGATGAATTAAAAAGATTGACTGAAATAAAAAAGAAGATTAAGTGATTTTTGTAATTTTGGCAATTTTTTTAAATAAAAACTTTTTTTTAAGAAATCGCGGATTTTCAACGTCATTTCGGCAGCGGAAGATGACCACCGATCTGCATGAAAATTTAACCACATTATTTTTAGGTCTATTCCAACACATCTGTCGGTGAGCCGGAACGAAATTCGCCAAAAAGTTAAATTCGATCCACCCTAACCTACAGTGACAATCGAAGAGTGCTGACGAAGGAAGGGTGGCTTCTTCCGAAAGCTGTCGACATCTCCACTTAGCCTGTGTTGTCAATTAATTTTTTCAGATTTTCTCATTGTACAACAAAAATAATTATTTCTCAGAAATAATTAATATGGACTCAAACAGAAATAAATAAAAACTTCAGTTATTAAATCTTAAAATGTTCATAAAAATCAGACCAATTGTAAAAAAACGGAACAAATTATAAAAAAAAAATCTAATATAAATTTTAAAATTTAGTAATATTAACTGAAGTTTTTATTTATTTCGGTTTGAGTCCATATTAATTATTTCTGAGAAATAATTATTGCTGTTGTACAATGAGAAAATCTGAAAAAAAATAATTGACAACAAAGGCTAAGTGGACATGTCGAAAGCTTTCAGAAGAAGCCACCCTTCCTTCGTCAGCACTCTTCGATTGTCACTGTAGGTGTGTAAGATTAAAATCAGCTATTTAAACGTACATTAAGGTGAAAAAGAGGACGAGAATTATCCTCTTATATGTTACATATGTTACATTTAGCACGAACTTAATCAATCTAAATAAATAAAAACTTCAGTTATAAAATCCCAGTTGGCAACGTCCTCGAGCCATCCTCAGTGACGGAGCGATGACATGTCAGAGGCACACCTGACAACCACAAGACATCTCTATGTACTGGGTTGAGGACAGTTTCATACAAATTTTCAAAATGTCCTCACTCAAAGTCAGCAGTGGTCAGGGCTGACCTTCTGGGGACATGTCACCTAAGACTTCCTTGGGGAAATGTCTGACATGGGTCATGCGAAAATACAAAAAATTTTCGTATTTCCTTTAGTTTTTACTTTTATCCATTTTCCTTTATAAATTATCTTTCTCATATTTAGAAAAAACTTTTCGCCTTTTTTAGTCCCAACTGGATTTGAACCTGGAACCTCCAGTTTATTAGTCCCACACCTAACCACTTGTTCCAAACTTTATTTTGAAAATTGTTTGTCTATTTATTACTTTTATTCTACTTGTTAGATTTTGATTTTATTTTAATTAAGTCGATAATATTGCCATCTTTTTCTTGGAAATTGGAGAGTTGCCTAGATTTAAAATTCTAATTTAATATACTGCTATTCTGAAGACATTTCCTTTTAGACGTCTTAGAGGAATTGTCCACACTCTTAAAGCAAACATTCAGTGCTGACAATGTTAGGACATGTCATCAAGGATTGCCTATGATATGTCAGAACCTAAAGAAATTTCCTCAAGGAATCACTGTGGAAATTTCCTCAGTGACACATTTTCCAACTGGGATATAAAGTCCAACAATATATAAAACAGAAGTAAGAACTCAACTCATAAGGTATAATGCAATTTAGTAATATTTCTAAGATTTAGAAATACGAAATATAAATTCAAACCTAACGGACATTTTTCAAGACTTGAAAAGTCCTACTAAGGGTTGCAACTCTGAGAAAATCTACTACAGTGTAAGAAATTACAACTGTGTTAGAAAAAGTTAAAAATAGATTGATTAAGTTCGTGCTAAACTTAATAGATTGATTAAGTTCGTGCTAAACATATGGGTGATGAAATGTGATATAGTAATTCTCTTAATTTTTTCGCCTTAATGTACGTTTAAATAGCTGATTTTAATCTTACACACCTACTGTTACGGCACTTCAAGGTGCCTAATGTTATTTCTTTATATTCAATTTCGCATATTTAGCAGAATTTAATTTTAATCATATATTCCTATTTATATTGGAATCCCAAATGGTAAAAGTTGGCAACTCTCTTGGTAACTGATTTGGTGTACCCTATATTGTGGCGAACAGGTGTGGCAGCATTGTTTTCGGAGTCATTTTCATATGATTTTATTTGCTGTCATTTTCGTTATTACCATTTTTTCGTTCACCGACAAAAGTCAAAAAGAATATTGTAAAATAAAAAATTAGTTTAATTAAATAAAAATTGTTGAGAATCAAAAAATAAAACTTAAAATTGAAGTAAAACTGCATTTCGTATAAATCGATAAATAAAAAAGTACAAAATAAATAAGAAGTTTTCTTTTATAATGCAAAAACTATTGCATTTGACACCTACAGTGACAATCGAAGAGTGCTGACGAAGGAAGGGTGGCTTTTTCCGAAAGCTGTCGACATCTCCACTTAGCCTGTGTTGTCAATTATTTTTTTCAGGTTTTCTCGTTGTACAACAACAATAATTATTTCTCAGAAATAATTAATATGGACTCAAACCGAAATAAATAAAAACTTCAGTTATAAAATATAAAGTCCAACAATATATAAAACAGAATTAAAAATTTAGTAATATTGTAGAAAAATTTGAAAAAAAATTGTTTTTGATATTCTTTGAAACATTTCAAAATATTAAGAAAAAGAAACAAGAATAAAAGTTAAATTCTACTTGGCCGAATCCATGAATACCCTCCACAATGCCCTTTAACCCTCTAACCGGCAAGACCTAAAAAATGCTCGGATGAAGCCAATATTTGTTTCCAAATAAATATAGTCAAAAGAAACGTAAGTTTAATTTTTCAGGTGAAAAAGGCATTTTGAAAGAGCGCCAGGTGAAAAATAGTGAACACCGTCTATAGACGGTCTTTCCGGTTTACATGTAATAAAATGTCAAAGTTGAACTTTACCTATTAAAAAGATTAATTAAGAAAAAATAACCAAACAATATTAAAATACATATTATTTTCGATGGAGGTAGCCCTAGAAGCAATTTTTATCGATCTGCCCACATAAATTCATGTCGCATTTGTAACAAACGACTTGAGTCATCCCAAGTTGGGTGTCAGGTTTCCGCAATGTTTTTAACTTTTTTAGTCTTTTCTATCCACACAAATAGGAAAATGATCGACACCATCGAATCGAACATCAGCAAGTTGATAAACAGCTATTTTCCCAACACCCAATGTGCTAGGCTGTGGTGATAAAGGCTCATCGCGATTTATAGCAGATGATAGTCGCACTAGAGACCATTTGTTTTTGAGACAAGTCCAAGCAGCTATTTCCTCACGGAAACCTGGAAGCTGTAAAAACAGTTCACCATTGGACACATTATTAGAAGCATTGTCTTTCTCGGCGTGTAAGCCTTTGTATAAAATGAAGACTTTTGTAAATGAAATTGCAGAACAATGTTATCATAATGTTCCGAGCCTTAGCCTAAATATGGTATCGACCCATGGGCCCTCCAAAAGATATACTCAACCCATGTGATCATTGTATTCTAGTATAGTTTGAAGGCAGTTGATTTCGATGAAATTCTTCTGCTTTCTATCATACCGAGGTGTCTTTGATAGTTGTTCATCAGGATTAGTTCTTCCGAAACGTTCAAAACTGGCATATGTCGATGCCAGGGGGACAAATTTTCTATCATTCCATAAAACAGTATTCACATCGACTCCAATGATTGAGGTCATGTGTTCTACGAAAAATCTTCTCTGTTCTTTGTTCATTTCGCTATCGGTCGGCAGTGTACACGCTGGAATACGATTGACTATTAGTACAAAAGCTTAATAGTGTCATACCTGCAATGAACAAACGAGGATTGGGTTTAACTGATGGTCCAGTAGATTTAGCTGTTGGGAGATCTGGCTCTTTTGCATTTAAAGGATGCTTTTTTGTTAGTTGATGTCGACGTTCTTGTGTCTCAACGGTTCTACCTCTGGTACATCGTCACCGAAAGTAGAAAAAGAATTTAGAGATAAATTAATTGGCTTTACAAATGTATCGGTAGTCCCAGAATGATCTGCATTTTCTGGCAATGCGTCTGTCTTGATATTATCCAAAACATAAGTGGGATCAGCAACACTGACATCACAATTAAAGTTTTCATCAGGGCTCTCGACAGAACTCTCCACAGAATCGATGAACTCGAGCAATTGCTCATCATGAGTTTCCTCGAAATTAAAATTTTTATTTTAGGAACATTTAGTTAAATACATATCTAACATAATAGGTTAATAAAAGGTTAAATATAAGAAAATAAAAAGCACAAAAAAGTGTTTTCCTGGACAAAAGATGAAAACAACAAAGAAAATGAGGGGAACATTTTTGTACACTCAACCCGGCAAGACCGTCTTGAGACGGCCTTCACTATTTCGTCTTGAAAGCACAATTGTTTTAGTTTTTATTTCAAATACATTATAAAATTCAAGTAAAATATGTCAACTGCTGCTGAAGTTTGTCATGTATAGTTTTGAAAAACAATCCTGAGGCTATTGAAGCTTGGCATATATATTTTTCGTTCCCCTGGTCTGGTTGGCAATGAATTTCAGCGAAATCGGTTCAGTGCACTGCAGTGGTTTAAACGTTTTGAGCAAAACCTTGAAATTCAGATTGGTTACACCTTAAATTCAAGTGTTAAAAAAAACGTTAAACAAGTTTTAAAAACATTGGTAAGTTTAAAAAAACACTGGAAAAAAATGTTGCACTCAAAAAATGACTAAATATTTTTTTCACAATAAAATATTTCTAATCAGAATTATAAAATTTTTTCACGTTAGCAAATTTACTTTCACTTATAAATGGCATTGTGGAGGGTATTTATGAATTCGGCAAAGTCGAATTTAACTTTTGTACTTGTTTTTTATACCGCAACTTTTGGTCTTTGACAACCCCCGGTGAAATTTAATGCTGAAAATTAATGTAGAACATTAATAGAATGTGAGCAATTTTTAAAGAGCTATTTTTAAAGAGCTATAAAAATATAAATATTTTGAGTAGGTTTATTCTAGCTCGAGGTCATTATTTCCTTTACTAATTAAAACTATGATAATCTAGTAGAATTATTTTCAAGAAAATTATTTTTCTGTTTTAAATTTATTTATGTTGGTCATTTTTTGCAAGACTTAATCGACACGTGTTTCGGGATTTGTCAGATCCCATTGTCAAGATTATTTAGCAAAAATAAAAACCATGTATTACAAGTAGCAAAGGGTCTTTAACGGCAATCGATAATGATCAAACTAAAATATTAATACATATTCGACTCTACTCTCATTGGGAATTAGAAGACGAAAATTGTACCATCGTAGTATGATCACGATCATCAACTAACCAACACACCAAATATTAAAACAATATTTTTTAATTCTGTTTTTTATTTGAAAGATGAGTTATTGTAATATTGTTAAAATTTTATAATGCAAAATTTGGTCAACAAGAATAGCCAGGGCTGCCACTCAATTGTAGAATTCTTTTTTTAAAAGACAAAATCGGCTGCAGTTGTTCAGCAAAAACTACTTGATGAATATTTTTATGACTTGTAGAGTATATTATGTTTTTTTAAATATTGGTTTTTGTTGAAATTATGCTACTATAACTACTGTACAACTGCAGCCGATTTTTTCCTTTAAAAAATGCATTCTACAACTTACAAGTAGAGTTTTTCACGCGAATTCCCGGGACGGGATTTCCCGGGAATTCCCGTAAATTTTTGATACCGAAATACCGGGAAATAGAGCGGGAATTCCCGGGAATTTTCATTTCTTTGAAATTGTTGATTTTTCAACTTCTACTGATTATTTTGTATGTGATTTATTAAAGATTCCATTAAAATTCTTAATAATTGATGGCAAAAACGTACGCAGGGACCAGGAGGGCTTAAAAAGTATTCCAAGAGAGACCCTCTTACTTAAAAATGTCATAAAATCTGAGACTTACGAAATGAAAAAAGTCTCATAATATCTAAATTTTCGATAGGGTATAATTATCGGAACCTGATACTTTTTTCAGAAGCTGAAAATTTTGCTATCTGAGACCTGCATTCGAAAAATTTGCAGTATGATTATTTGTTTCTATAGAAAATATTTATGTCTCTAGACATCATTCTTTATGAATTGATAAATTGATATAAAATCTGTGAAAGGAATGACTCTGAAATTATCGGGTTTTTCTTTTAGAAACCAGATTTTTTTATACCCTCCACTCTAGTGATAGAGGGTATATATAAGTTTGTCATTCCGTTTGTAACACCTCGAAATATTGGTCTAGGACCCCATAAAGTATATATAATCATGATCCTCGATCGATTTTAAGACGATCTAGCGATGTCCGTCCGTCCGTCAGTCCGTCTGTCTGTTGAAAACACGCTGTTGAAAACTTTTGAAAGACTTTACGGAGGATCCTGAAGTTTGGCATATATGTTGAGCATTTACCTGGTCAGGTTAGTGTTGCAATCCAGCGAAATCGGTCCAGTGGTTCAAAAGTTATAAGCAAATGAGTGAATTTCGGCAAGGGTTACGAGTTAAAACACACTGTAACTTTCGAACGACAATTCTGAGGGTGCTGAAGTGTAACATATTTATTTGTCGTTCCTCTGTCCCGGCCTGTTTCAAATTTCAGCCCAATCGGTCTATTCGTTCAAAAGTTATTAGCAAAACCGTGAATTTCAGATTAGTTTCACCTTAAATTCACGTGTTGAAACCCGTTAAACATGTTTGAAAAGCATTGGTAAGTCACAAAAATTTTTTACAAGGTATTTTTGTCACTCAAAAATATTTTTACACTAAAACAAAAAAAAATACACTAAAAAAAAATTTACACTCAAAAAAAATTTTACACCCAAAAAAAAATTTTACACTCAAAAAAAAAATTTGTAAATTATAATTTTTTTTTTTTTCAAAAATTACTAAAAAAATATTTTTTTTACACAAAATAAAATATTTCTTACCAAACATTTTTTTATAGATTCTGCCAAGTCGAATTTAACTTTTCTACTTGTTTTTATACCCTACACCACACTGTGGTACAGGGTATAATGAGTTTGTGCTGATGTTTGTAACTTCCCGAAATATTGGTCCTAGACCCACCTTTAAGTATACCGATCGACTCAGAATCACTTTTTGAGTCGATTTAGCGATGTCCGTCCGTCCGTCCGTCTGTCCGTCCGTCCGTCCGTCCGTCTGTCTGTCCATGTAAACGGTGTAAACACGATACAGGTCGCAATTTTTAATCAATTGACTTGAAATTTGAAACTTAAGTCTCTCTTGGCCCAAGGACGAAGCCTATTGAAATTGGAAAAAATCGGTCCATATTTAGACCTAACCCCCATACAAAGGTCCTCTTTAGTTTTGGCTCAAATGACTCTAATAACCGTATTGTAGAAGGTATCGCTTTGAAATTTGGATGGTAAACATGTTTTGTCTTCACATATCATCATTCCGAATTTCAAAGAAATCGGACCAGTTCTTCTTGTAGCCCCCATACAAACCACCTTCCCGATTTTCACATAAATGTCTCAAATTTCATGAAAATAGAAAATATTTAATTAAAATTTTGTTTGTGTATGTTAAACGCGTACTTAAATAACCTTATCAAACCTGATAATCATCGGACCAGTTTTGGACTCAGGCCCCTTGTGAAAGTTTCGCCCGATATTCAGTTTAAGCGGTTTATTGTCAACAAATAGAAGCCTATTTCACTCAAATTTGATTTGTGAGTGTTTTCTTCACTTATTAAGGGTTTTACAACATATAGATCTAATCGATCCATGGGACCCATTTTCCGGGAAACCTTGGTGTAGGGTATTATATGGTCGGTCTTGACCGACTATAATTTTCTTACTTGTTTTTTTTAAATTTGTTTTAATAATTTTTTTCTCTGAAACAGTTACATTCAGTTTCAGAGACATAATTGAAAAATTCCTCTGAATCAGTTTCATTGTGTTTTAGAGGCAAAGCGTTGAGAACCAATTGTAAAAATGAACTGAAATGAATTAGAATAAATGATGAATTTTGATTTTTAAAACAGATAAAGCGATGTGAAATTATATATATCCCTTAGAAATACTTTTAAAAGACTTCGACATATTTGGGCCGTTTTTTATAAAACCTGTTTTTTTTTCTCGAAACTTATTTTTTTTGTTTTGTTTTAAAGGTACTAAATAAGATTGTTATGCTGTTAATAAACATTAAAAATAGTGTAATCGCATTCATAAGGTTTTTATATATTTTTTTGACAAAAAATTTGGGTTTTTAGTTTTTGCTGGAGTTCCCGGGATTCCGGAAAATTTACAAATAAATCCCGCTTTCCCGGGAAATGAAAAAGTCCGGGAAAAGAAAAACTCTAATTATATCACTTTACTCCACATTCATTTGTTATCTCAGAAGTGGATGTAGTACATTTTTGCGACTTATTTCACACAGTTTTGTCGAAAACTCAAATTGGTCTAGAAAAACTGTAAGACACGGGTATATTATTTTCGGCCCTAGTTTCAGAATTTATCAGTCTGGCCCATGCACAGTGGTTTCCCCCATTGGCCAAAAATAAAAAAAATTATGTTTTTTTTTCCAAGCTTTATTGCACTAAATTTATTGATAACACTCTAAATTTTATGAATATAACCAATTTTCTGATTTTTTTTACGAGATTTGATGTTTGTGTTCGTTGGAAGTGGGGGAATGTTTATATTGCATATATTGTGGTTGCATAGTCATAAAATAATACTTTAGTTTATCTAAGAAGTTATTCGCGATATTGTGGCAGAAGTTTCCAAAAACCCAACAAACATTAAATTTTAACCTATTTTGTACCAAATTAAATAATAAAAGCTGCAAAATATAAGCGCATTAAAAAATCCCTGAAGAACACTTTTTTGATCTTTTCAAAACACACATTTTTTAAAAACTACATTTTCACATAGACTTTTAGTTATTTGGCCCTCATCTGCCCACCACTTTTTATACATCAAATTGAAGATTTTTTACCCCTCTTTAAATTAAAAAATATTGTGGTTTTTGCATATTTTCGCATATGGTTGTGATTTACATAGTCATCCAACGAAAAATGGTGAAAAATTGCATTTTGTTTTGTACTACATATTTCTTTTCAAGAATATTAGTAAAGTGAAATATTTTTTTAATTGTTGTTATTTTTAACTAATATTGCAATTTTATGGTATTTGACTTACAGTTCTGAGTAAAGAGAAAACACTTTTTTTTAAGAAATTGTCCATCCCCCTTATTTTTTTAAGAGAAAAAATTTGCCCTTTGACGATTCCGCATTTTTGGGCAATGCTATTTGGTACTAGCTGTGATTTTTAAGATCTGCAACCAATAACAGTTACTAGTGTCCGACAGAATACACCTTTTTTGGCCGAATATTCGGCCAAATTTTCACTATTCGGCCGAAACCGAAGCAGCAGCCGAATATTCAAAAAAAAAATATTTTTGTATTAAAAACAAGAAAAACAAGAGTGTTAAACTCGACTGTGCCAAATCTTTTATACCCTCCAACATGAAAAAAAAAAATCGAGGGTCATTTGCTTTTTTTAGGGAAGGTCGGCAGTGGTCATTAGGGGGGGGGGCAAATTTTCCCCCCGAAATATATGTTTAAATATCTTTCTTATGCTTTTTGCACTTAAGAAATACAAGTTTATCATTATTTTAACAATTTGTTTAATCCACGCCCACAAAAGGGGCCGGCTGAAAAAAACGATATTTTTCAATCCCCCGGGTCCAAATTCAGAACTTTGAGGCATAAAAATGTTGCATTGGTTAAACAAAAACACAAAAAATCATGTAAAAATATGGTGATTTTCAGAGGTTGGTTTAGTTCCTCAAGGGGAAACTTTTTTCCCCCTTGTCCGATTTTGCCCATCTCCGAACTTAACCAGCCTATGACCATAAGACATATTTGTGCCAAACTTCAGGAGTATAGCTCTTTTATTTTGGGCTGTATTGTGTCTTTCGCAGACAGTCGGACAGACCGACAGACGGATGGACGGACATCCCTAGAATGTCTTGGAATCGATCACTGATCAATAATATGGGGTCCTAGATCGATATTTCGATGCGTTACACACGGAATGACAAAGTGAGTATACCCCCATACTGTGGTTGGAGTGTATAAAAAGTAAATCTTAAAACAATTCTTTTAGCCAATTAACCCTTCAAAGATCAAATGGCTACTTTGGCTACAGTTGTTAATATTTTTTCCTAAAAATTTGCAAACTTTAAGTTCTTCGGGCATATTATGTGCTGAAAAATTTTGAAGCCCCTTGTTTTTTTAGTTTTGGATATATTGATTTTTGACCGCTTGTCCATATAAGGGAAACCACTGTGCCATGTGAACAAAAGTGTGCCGGAGGGTGCTATAACAACATATTCATTTGCCTACGTACATGTGTAATTCATACATATTTAATTTAAAAATCGGATTAAAATCTAGTTTTCATATAAACAAGTAAATGCTTCGTATAAGTACGAGTATAAACAAGTTTTTGTGTGTTTTTGTTTTGTTAGTGCCAAAAGAAATTTTGATTTAATTACAAATGTACGAATTTTTTTTGTTACCATATACCAATTGAACAACTTGGTAACATATCCTTGTTATTTTTTTTTTCTATTTGTACATGATACAGTGCTGGTCAATACAATCTTGACAAAAAAAAATTAAATGTTTTGTTAAAATTTCAATTTAAAAGTGGTATGCTCTCAGAGTTTGCGAGTTGTATTTTTTAACAATGTTTCTTAGTTAGAAAGTTCTTAATAGATAATAGTATTACCCAATATAAAAAAAAAAATAATCATCATCGAAGTTCACATGTCCTTTATAAAAAAAATATCAATATGGTCAATCCCCATAAAAACTTTTTAATGTATATCACACTGCGTTATTGATAAGGGTATTGATTTCAAAACAATAACAATATTTACACATGCAGGGGAAAGAGCAAACCTTGCAAAATTTGTCCAATATATTTTAACCGATACTGTTTGTATTTTGTTATTTATAAATCACATGTATAAACAAATAAAATAATTCATACTTGAATGCTTTGCCATACCGCAGGACATTACTTAAACACAAACACTCATGCAAACAACAATTTACACCTGATACTATAAAACCGAAAGAAAATGAATATATGTCATGTACTAAAGTCAATTTAAAATGGTCCGATATCTGGCAAAGGTCTAACCACTGGCAAGGACTTTTTATATAACATTATTATTATATGAGTGCAAATGTTCACGAAGCTTCCTTGAAAAATTTTAGCATAAATTAAGGGAAGGAAGAAAACAATTATAAAAGAAGTTATTAGTTATTAAAAAAAAAACATTTAAAAGGCTTATTGATGACACCTTATGATGATATGCTAAAATGTTTCATCACTTTTTTCTTCAATTTTGATAACATGTTTCATTATATTGAAGAAAAACTTTATCAACATTATAAAATTTGTCATCAAAATTAATAAAAGCGTGTGATCAATATGATGAAGCATTTTTCTTTCAATGCATAGATTTTATATTATTTGTCTAATTTTGTGTACACTAGACCTATTCTTGAAATTAATATTCGTTTTTACCACTTGGATGGGTCCAATTTTACTTATTATCATCTAAAAATCAAAAATTTCAAATTTGGTGGCAATCGGATAAGGGAAACATGTGCCGAACATTTTTTAAAAATTGGAAAAAGTGATTTAAGGTGAAAGACAATTTTTTTCAGATTTTTAAAGAAAAATTGACCACGCCCACTTTTACGCCCACTTTACGCCCACTTTTTCGATTTATCTAAAATCGGAAAACGGCAGCAGCGATTTGGGTAATTTTTTATTTAAATGTTCGTAGTAATCCAATTTAAGTTTTTACTGAAGGAAAAATCGACCACGCCCACGTTGTACCGATTTGACAAAAAATTTTTTTAATGAATTTTCATCATATTTCAACTTTGTTTTTTACGAAAAATTAAATTGAACACGCCCACTTTGGCTAATTTTTGTTGAAAATGTTCGTCAAAATTTCACTAAGGTTTTCACGGGCAGTTAAGTTTCCCACGCCCAATTTTCTCTATGTCTCAAAACAACTATAACGGCTAGACCGATTTGGGTGTAGTTCGCAAAAGTGTTTAAGACAAGAAAAATTATCCCCGCCTACTTTTACGCTCACTTTTCCCAATATATAAATTTTAAATCATGTAATAGCTGGATCAATTTGTTTAATTTTGTTTTTAATGTTCGTCATAGTCCAACTAAGGTTTTTCGGAAAGAACAATTTTCCATTTGACCGAGTTAGTTAAATTCAAATAAGGTTTTTGCGGTAAGAAAAGTTGTCCACCTACTCTTTTTTCGATGCATATAAAATTTGCTCTATAGAAAAATAAAATATTGTTTTTTTATTTTTAGTACCAAAAAGGTACATAAAAATAAAATGTATTTATAGAAATATTTTTGGGCCTCGAACTAGAATAAAACTCTAATCGAATATATATACATATATAAAGGCCGAATAAATACATTTTATTTTTATGTACCTTTTTGGTACTAAAAATAAAAAAACAACATTTAACACAAAGTTTAGTACGACTTATCCTACCAACACTATTGTTTGGTTAGGTACTGTTGTTATTGTAAAATAACAGCAACACATATATTAATAATTACCGACGGTGATTTAGTATATACAATTTTTGCATTAAAAAGAGTTATTTTTGTTGGAAAACAGATTTCGGACCTTCATAATAGTATTTCTCAAATAACTTGTGAAATATATCAAATATTATGTCTGGTTTGATGTTTGATTGACCAACGATGATTCTCTAAAGTCTGCTGATGATTCCTTTAGTGGGGATGAAACTGATCAGTACAGATATACTATGAGATGAGTAACTTTTTTAAAGCAATAAATTAAAAATACTCTATTATGACAATATCATATATAGAAATATTTTTGGGCCTCGAACTAGAATAAAACTCTAATCGAATATATAGAAAAATAAAATATAAATAAAAATAAAAATCAAATGTAGTTCGTTGGTAATCGCATCACTTGAGAACTGAACGATTTTGGATATTTTTTTTTAAATGCTCTTCTTATTCTGACTAATTTTTATTAAAAAATAAAAATTGTTTTATTCGACCTTTAAAATATTATATTTTGAGTAGGTTTTCTTCAGCTCGAGGTCATTATTTCCTTTACTAATTAAAACTATGATATTCTCATAGAATAATTTTCAAGAAAATTATTTTTCTGTTTTAAATTTATTTATGTTGGTCATTTTTTGCAAGACTTAATCGACACGTGTTTCGGGATATGTCAGATCCCATTGTAAAGATTATTTAGCAAAAAGAAAAACCCTATACTATGGGGTCTGACAATGGGATCTGACAAATCCCGAAACACGTGTCGATTAAGTCTAGCAAAAAATGACCAACATAAATAAATTTAAAACAGAAAAATAATTTTCTTGAAAATTATTCTATGAGAATATCATAGTTTTAATTAGCAAAGGAAATAATGACCTCGAGCCAGAAGAAAACCTTTTTGCAGGGCTTTATATTTAAGCGAGATGAACATAACACTGATCTTATATTTGGGCCAGCAACGCGGACCGGGGCAGCTAGTTGGACAATATAAATGGAAAGAACATTTCTTTCTCATCCAAAAAAATTATCCCAGTTGGCAACATCCTCGAGCCAGTGTTTTCCGGAAAATGGACCGATTGGATCTATCTTTTATAAGATCTTTAATAGTGTAGAAAACACACACTGACCAAATTTTTAGATTAGATTAGAAAAGGACCTACGCACTGCGATCAATATGATCTTTAGTGCAACAAATTTTAGTGGAATTTTATTTAGTTGCCAATTGACCGATTTAACTGAATATCGGTCGAAATTTCATTAAGTTCAAATATAGATAACGTGTACTTTACACGTTTGACACCTACAAATAAAATTTTAATTAAATATTTGCATTTTCATAAATGTTGAGGGAATTATGTACACTTAAAAAAAACCCTTGTCAAGTTACTAGAACAGGCGGGGATCCAGGGGGGGGGGGAGAATGGGATTTCTCCCCCCAAAATGATTTCAAAAAAAAAAGAAAGAAAGAAAGAAAGAAAGAAAGAAAGAAAGAAAGAAAGAAAAAGAAAAGGAAAAGGAAGGGAAAGGAACAAACATAGAAAGAAAATGGACAGGATGGAAAAAAAATCCTAAGGATGGAAATTCAACGTGTGCGGATGATTTATCGCACAAAGCCTCTATAAAATGTTTCAGAATTAAGAAATTGCGTATGAGTAACTTAAATGAGCATCAAGTAGTGGGAATTTTCGAATAACTATCCTTATCATTTTCTAAGGAAAAAGTATTATCTCAAATATTTTTTATAACATTTCTACAGTACAAACGCTTCAGAATCTGAGTTCTTCAATGGGGAAATATATTTTTTTATGGAAAATTGTTTAAGAATATGAGAATTTCTCTTTTTTAAAAATTTTTAAGAATTTACGAATTTTTTCTATTGAAAGTTTATCAAAATCTTTGATTTTTTTATCGGAACCTGAGATTTTTTAGTACGAAATATCTTTAACCCTTCTACGCTCCTTGGGTCAATTTGACCCACTTTTGGTTTTTATATTTTTTAAATAACTGCTCAGGAAGGCTTATTTATATTAGTTTTCATTATTTTTTATTATACCAAATAAAAAAAAACAACATAACGAATAAATTTCGTATATAAAATATGAAATTTTATTTACATTTCAATGTTAGATCATATTGACCCAAAGGATCATATTTAAGCACATATCCAAGGGATGCAGAAGGGCTAAAAATCAGAATTTTTTCTGTTGAAAGATTCTGAGAATTTTTGTATACGAAATTATCTCTGAATATTTAAATTTTTCATTCAAAAAAAAATGATTCAGAACCTTAGAAAACATTAGAAGGCACTATAACCGTAAAAATTTTTTACTGAAAATACTATAAAATTTAAAGTCTTATTTTTAGAAAAGTGTACACTCAGAAAATTATGTAAGTTACTACATGTTAGTTGTTTGTATAATTTACAGTAGTTAGTTGTTTTCAACTACAAAGTCAATTGTTTTTGTAGGAAAAATATCAAACAACTATTTCTGTTAGTTATTTTAAATCGTTTTTTTGAACAACTAACAAAAAAGTACTGTGATGTGGTAACAGTTGTTTAAAGTAGTTAATTTTACTTTTTTTATTTCTTAAAAATTTTCAAAGTTTTTTTTCCAAAAAAATAAAATAAATTTTCATTTTTTTATTTAAAAAAAAAAAAAAAAACTTAGAAAAAATTTGGTTTTCAGTTCTTTTCCGAAAAATTTTTTGAAAATAAAAAATATGTATTGATTATTTTATTTTTACTACATTTTAGTTGTTTTGACTACAAATGTAAGTAGTTTTTACTACATAAGTCAGTTACTTTTTGTCAGTTAAAATAACTAACATTGTTAGTTGATTTAACTGAAAAAGTAGTTGACCCCAAAACAACTTACAAAGTAGTTATTTTAACTGACATTTTCAGTTGATTTTACTAACATAATTTTTTGAGTGTATTAACGTTTTTTCATAAAATGTTTTGGAAACTGATAATTTTCTTTTACAAAATATGTTTCAGGATCTAAGAATTTTTGAATACGAAAAAATTTTTAGAATCAGATAATAATTTTAAAATATGAGAATTATAAATCATCAGAATTTGGAATTTTTTTCTAGAAAGAGTGTCTCAGAATCTCACAATCAGATTATTTCTATAGAAAAAAGTTTAAAAACCTGAGACATTTTCAATAAAAAAATATTGAATCTGTAAGTTTTTCTGCACAAAACACGATCTGAGAATTAAAAAACTTTTTTACATCAAAGGGTTTAAAATCCTAACATTTTTCTAAAGACAAATATCTCAGAAATGGATTATGTTTTTATATGAAAAATACTTTAGAATTTAAGAGTTTTTCTGATGTTAAAATGTCTTAACATTAAATTCTGTTCATTAAATTTTTTTTTTATGAATATTGGAGTTTAAGTATAATTTTTTATTTTTTAAATAAGAATTTTATATACGGTAATTTTTTGAATGTAAAAAAAAGTTAAAAAATTCCCAATTCTCGAGAGCATTTCTATAAATTTGGAAATGAAGTCTAATATTTTTGAATTTTTTGAAAATAAAAAAATATTGATGTTATGACTGTTCAAGCATACAAATTGGCTTATGACAGTCACAGTCAGTCTCAATTGTGAATAGGTCCATTTATTTGACGATAAACGGTCTTATTTATGAAGTAAATCGGTCATTTAGGGCTCCCTTGTGAAAAAAAAAATTTGAGTAAAAAAAGTTCCCTCAAATCCAAAAGCTGTAGCCTTTATTGTTAAGTTTTTAGGTATTTATCTGCATAAATTTGAATTTTTTTTTTTGTTTTTTTCTTAGTTACTCAATATTCAAAATACCCCCCCCCCCCCCAACCCGACACCAACCAAAATTATTATTTTTTTGGTAAAAAAAATTCCCCCCCACCCCAAATGAAATTCCTGGATCCGCGCCTGTACTACAAACAGTTAGTAATTCCATTTTAGCCTCATTTGACAGTTTTATTTGTTCCTAACAAAGAATTTTCGATCGAAATTATTTTTTTTTTTTTTTGTAATTTTACAATTTGTTTTGTAAATGTACAAATTTCCAAGGTTTACTATCGCTTTCACAAAACTGACTTTTATTTTCTAGTTTTGATAAACATTTTAAACAAAGAAATATAAATCTATAATTAATTTTAGTTAATTAAGTATTTTAACAAGGTATTTAAATAAGTACCCTACAAAGGTAATTTTCAAAAAAAAAGTTAGTAAAGTAACGAGATTTTCTTGTAAGTTTTATTGCACAAAAAAAAGTTGTAAATTTTCCATTTTATTGGTAAAAAGCAAGGTTGGCAATCGAAACGAATAACGGTATCGATATCGGTATTGGTATCGTTTTTTTAATTATTTCGGTATCGGTATCGGTTACGGTATTTGAGTTGAATCGGTTTCGGTATTACCGATACCGAAACGTCAATACCGGTACGTACCGGTATTATCGAAAAAATGCTAAAAATTAAAAAAAACGTATAAAAACTTTAAAAACAATTTTCTACTTAAATTCGACTTGGACGAATCCATCAATACCCTCCACAATGCCCTTCTAAAGTGATAGTTTTCTAACGTGAATCAAATTAACAATTTTGATTAGAAATATTTTATTTTGAGTAAAAAATTTTTTTTAGTCATTTTTGAAAAAAAAAAAAAAAATTGACAACATTTTTTTTTTTTGAGTGTAAATTTTTTTTCGACTGTAAGTTTTTTTTGTTTTAGTATAAATATTTTCGAGAGTGACAAGAATACTTTGTAAAATATTTTCCTGACTCATCAATTTTTTTAAAGCTGGGTTTAACGTTTTTTTCAACAAGTGAATTTAAGGTGAAACCAATCTGAAATTCACGGATTTCTTAATAACTTTTGAACCACTGGACCGATTTGGCTGAAATTCAATACGGACCAGGACAGGGGAACGGCAAATATATATGCCAAGCTTCACCATCCTCAGGATTGCCTTTCGAAAGTTAGCGAGTTTTTTATCTCGAAAATTCACGAAAAACCCTTGCCGAAATTCAGTCTTTTGCTCATAACTTTTGAAACACTGGACCGCTTGTGTTGGAAATTTTCCTTCAAAGTACTAAAATTAGTCATTTTTACTGGTTTTGAATACCAACTCCTACACTAGGTCCTTTTGGACTAAAGTTTAGTTAAATTTTTAGTATTGAATACCCACGTTTTTTTGGGTGTACATTAGGGATATAACCATTTGCGTTTTTTTTGCAAATATCAAAAAGGACCTATCATATTTAGAAAGTACATGAAAAATCAAGAAGAAATGTCTGTTCTTTTTTTCGCGAATGTTAAAAAAGGTTCGGCACCGATCGCGATGAAGTTTTCGCTAATATTTTTTTTATTATTCGGAAAACCCGTATTTCTAGTGTCGAAAACCATTTTGCAAATTTGTTATTGTTTTATTTTTGTTGTTAAACGACAAAAAGCCAAGAAACGGTGGATGGGAAGGAATCCCACCATAAAACATAAAAAAATGTAAATTTATGGTGTTTTAGAAATTGCAATCGGTGCCGAAGGTTTTTGGACCAAAATGTCCCCGGATAACGTTTTTTCTTATCAGTATAAAATTGTCCATACGATTATGATAGGTTCCTATTTTGGTTATATCCCTAGTGTACATAAATATAAGGCTGTATCGATTTTTATCTTTCTTTTTTGTTTAAGTTAAAAGGGGTCCAATAAGTTTCTATTGGGTGTCAAAATGACTCCATAAAATGTATTTCCCTCCCGCATCGCGGTTAAAGTAAAAACCCTAACATAATTCATATTTCATCTTATTTCTAGACAACCAAGTTTTTTTTTGTTGGTGCTATCTATTTGGAAAAATAAGTCTTTCCTATTAAGACAAGATCACATTCAAAACTATTGCACAAAATTTTTTTCCGAATTATGGGACTTTTTTATGGACGATTTCTACGAGTTAAGCCACTTCAAAAAATTATACTATGGTGGAAAACCTTCTGCTAGTATTCCAAATGCCTTCCCCGAAGTCCTGCAAATATCAACAAAATCCTTGGACACCCACATCAAGGATTAAATAAAAATCCCCAAAAAACTATACGAAAGGGGTCCAGAAAGTTTCTATTGGGAGTCAAAATAAATCCATAAAAATTTCGTGAAAATCAATAATTTTCTTTTGCTCTCGCACCGCGGTTGAAGTATGGCTTTTTTGAAATTTTTACTTATTTCACGATGTGGGTGCCAAAAGATTTTTTTTGATTTTTATGAGACTTCGGTGAGGCATTTGGAGTACGATTTTTCATTTACAAAAACCAAAAAATTTACAAACTTTCTAGTTTTTTCTTTTTGTAAAAAAAACATGGTTTTTAAGAAAAACCGTTTCAATATCGGTACGTACCGATACCGAAGGAAAAGGTTTTTGGATACCGGTATCCGATACCAAAACTGAGTTTCGGTATTGGTATTGGTACCGGTATTCAATTTAAAGGGTTTTGAAACGGATAACGGTATTGAAAAGGTATCGATTGCCAACATTGGTAAAAAGCTTGTAAAATTACAAAAAATCTCGTAATTTTTACTATAAATTCTCGTTAAAAAGGAGGTAACACAAAATCTAGTAAAGTCACGAGAATTCCTTGTAATATTTTTCACGTCAAAAAAGTTGTAAATTTACAATTTTATTGGTAAAAAGCTTGTCAAATTACAAAAAAACTCGTTTTTTTACAAGGAATTCTCGTCAAATAGGAGGTAGAAAAAAACTTACAATATTATTTCGTAATTTGACAAGGGTTGTTTTAGTGTACATTATCCAATTTTTAGACGATTCCCAGAATTCTTGTTATGTTTAAGAACACTCAAAAAATTATGTAGGTAAATTCCAGTGAATATTCACTTAAAACAAATGAAATTTTATTTAAAAACCATTCCACTATTTTTTTATTTAAAATAAAAATATTCACTTATTTCGTATTGAAAAACAGTAAAACTATAGAAGAAATTTTTTACTACCGAAATTGAATGTAACAGAAAAATCAGTTTTAAGACAGTAAATTATTTTTTTTTTTTTAACTACAGAAACAGTAGAAAACAAGAATTCCATAATAAAATTAATGATTTTCTTTTAAAATAACTTTACTGATTAATTTTTAAAATAACCTACAAACAGTTAATGACATAATTTTCTTAGTGAACTTTTAATTTAAGAATTTGGGGTTTCCAACACATTTGCTTAAAAAAATGAGTACTTAACGAAATAATAAAAACGCTATGTATATTTCCGTATTCTATGAACTTCAACCAACCCGAATTTTTATGTGAAAACCTCAGCATATTTTTTAAATGTCATTTCTCAAAAAGCCGTCAACCAAGGATTCACTATATTTTGCACAAAACTGTGGTAAAACTTAGGAATGAATAAAATAAAAAAACAAAAATAAAATAAAGCTAACAAAAACAAACTCACACACACATATGCACCACGTAAATAAAATTAAATTAAAAAACTTTTTTATTTACCTTCATCACAATTATGTGGTTGCCACCTCAATATATGAAGTGTTAGAGGTTGGCTAACTTTGTTAATACAACTTTGTTATCACGTCTTATTATATGAGTGTGTGTGTGTGTAAGCGCACACACAAACAAGAACTGATGCAAAAAATATGTACTGGTATGCAAATAATTTACTAACAAATATTTACTAACATGGAATTGTGTATTATAATGTTAGGACAAAACAACACACATTCAAATGTATATCCTGATATAAATAAAAGTTTAGTAAATTAAATTTTAATATTATTCCATATACAATATTTTTTGTTTCCGCTTTAACTAAATTATTGTATCCTGGAAACAAGCATAAATATCCGGTAATATATTATTATAAATGTATGTATTTATTACTATTTGTAATGTAATGAAATCTCCTAATGCGGAAATCTATGTGTCGTGGTAATCGTAAGTTACATAAATGCAATTATTTACACTCACCGAAATTATTTTCATTTATAATTTTCAATTGAATGTACTGTAGTTATTAAAAACTCCAACAAATGGGTTTCTTGGGGATTTTTTAGTTTTATTTATTAGATTTTTTTATTAGATTTTTGTTTTTTTAGATTTTTTTAATAGTTGTATTAACAATATAATTTAAAATTATGTATATCTTTACAAACAAATATGTATATAAGGGTGGCACGAATAATAATTTTTTTTAGAATTACACCGATCGCCGGGCAAATTATTCCATGTTCAAATTTTTTGCCAAATCGGACAAAATTAGCCCTAGGGGGGTTAAAGTTTTGCCCCAAAAAAAAAAATTCCCATGCAAACCGAAAATTTTTATTTTCGGTTTTTCATTTTTTTTTTAATTATGTATTATCTTACTTGATTAGCTTATCCAGAACTAAAAATTTCATTTTAGTGGAATGAACCCTTCCGCTTCAAAAGGGATTTTGAAAAAAAAAATAGTTTTGAGTTGAAAGGATTTTAGCTGAGATGTGGCTTTTAATGATACAGATCCCCAAAAAAATATTATTTCTATCTGTGACTTTTTTATCGTGTACTACAGTGTAGAAAAAAACAGCAAAAAATTAACTTTTATTACCCTTTTTTCATATTTTATGTATTGTCATAAAAAAAATAACTTTTGTAGATGGCCTGGCAAATTAACCCCCCAAAGGCACGAGTACATTTTGTCCGATTTGGCTAAAAATGGAAACATAGAGTTTTTAGACAAAAACGTACCATAATTTATCCGGCGATCGACTAAATTCGAAAAAGTCATAATTCGTGCCACCATATCAATAATCGCGTCATTTAGAATATCTTTTGTTATTGAATAATTAAAAATAAGATTTACCTGTTTTTTTTAGCTGCCCAATCTCACATTTAGCGGGTCAAAGGGGAGGGGGAAAATGGGATTTTTTTTGTTTTTTGAGGATTTTTCCCATTTCTTAAAAAAAAAAACTATATGTGACAGCGCATAGAGAAAGGGACCTAAGGGTAAAAAAAAAAGTGATGGTACACCAAAGATACACGTATTTAAATCTTTAAAATTGCTCTCCTGAACAAAACTGGTTTTTACCCTTAGGTCCCTTTCTATTTTGCGCGTCACATATGAACATTTAATACAGATCGAAAGGTTTTTTGAAGGCCTATCCAATTACGTATCGGTCGTGTCCAAATTCGTTAAAAAACGTTGGGATAGTTTATATGAAGATATATGTAATACGTACGACACCCCAAATTCATATATAACAATCTCTATTAAAATTAAGCTGACCCATATTTTTGCGTTTGGCGAAATTCGTGCTAGTTCGGCTTTTACTCGGATTATCCCAAGAGCCCATATTTTTTTATACGGTGGCAACCCATTTTTAAGTTTACAGCTTAAAAAACAGGTAACTTTAGTTTCCAATTCCAATATTCAAGTTTCAGGACAATCGGTGGGTGCCCTCTGAAAGACCTTCCTTGTTAATGGTAAAGGGTTTATATAAGTTCGTCATTCCGTTTTGTAATTCACCGAAATATCGGTGTGGACTCCATAAAGTACAAATATTATTAATCAGTGATCGATTTTAAGACATTCCAGCGATGGCAGCCTTGTCTGTCTGTGGAAATGGCGATCACGACCAAAATATCACACGGATATGACTGAAATTTAACATAATTACTTTTTGTTGCCCCGAGATGTATGCTATTGCATTTGAGCGATATCGGTTCAAAAGTAATGAACGAAAATGTAAGAAAACCTCGAAAATTTTGGTACTTTCAACATAACCTAAAAATACAAAATGTTTTAATTCGGCTGCTGGTTGACATATGTTAACAGAATTAATCACCGAATGGTATTTAAACAAGTGCAAACAAAGTTTTTGGGTGAAAAAATTAGTTTGGCAATTTTTTTTTCACCAAAACAAATTTTTTTTTGTTGTTTGAAATGAAAATACGAGATTTTAACGGGTTTTCAAGGTTAGTATGAATGTACTATAAAATTATTTTTAAATTTATTGTTATTTTTATTTGATTCTATGGAAAATGTTTTGCTCAGTCACAATATAAATTAAAACAAGTAAGAGTGTTAAATTCGGCTGTGCCGAATCTTTTATACCCTCCAACACGTTTAGAATTAAAAAAAATCGCAGGGGCGTCTTTTCTTTTTTGGAATTGGTGAGGGACACCTTTACCACCGCTATATGTGTTTACAAATTATTTGTTTACGATATTTGCGCTTAAAAAATACATTTTTATCGTTATTTTTAATTAATTTATATATCCACGCCCCCAAAGGGGGACGGCCTGAAAAAAAATCGCCTTTCCTAACCCCCTTGGTCCAAGCGCGGATCTATGAACATAATATGGCATAAGAATTATACATTTGTTAAGCAAAAATTAAAAAAAAAACTCGTAAAAATGTTGTATTTTTCAGGGGTCATTTTTGTTTTTCAAGGGGGAACTTTTTTCCCCCTGGTCTGATTTTGCCCATCTTCGAACTTAATCTTACCAGTAAAATAAGAGATATCCTAGACCAATTTCAGGGGTCTATCTCTTTTGGTTTGGACTGCATCGTTATTTCTACAGACGGACGGACGGACGGACATCGCTAGAATGTCTTGATTCTATCATGGATCAATATTATATATACTTTGTGGGGTCCCCGACCGGTATTTCGATGTGTTACACACGGAATGACAAAGTGAGTATACCCCCATACTGTGGTTGGACGGTATAAAAATTATTTTGTAGTCGTGGTTCTAGTATCTCAAGATTCTAAATTTATTTTCGTAAAATAAACTTTCGTGTATTTTACAAAAGAAATATATACGAAAGTTTGTTTTGTAACATAACTCATGTTATTTTTTTTTTTCAGTATATAAGTTATAGAATAGGAGAATTTTTCTACATAAAAATGCTTTTTATGTGTATTTCTATAATTTAAATTCATAAATATTTATTTTTTTAAATATTTAAGTAATTTTAGTCGGTCCATCACTGCTTTAACATATATAATAATGTCTCAATAGTATTTTGAACTATAATCAACAACTTACTCTAAACACATTTAGTACTAACCACACATACATAACTGCATACTCATTAGGTTGGACCGATTTTTATTTTTTTTACCATACACCACTCTGTGGTACAGGGTATAATGAGTTTGTGCTGATGTTTGGAACTACCCGAAATATTGGTGTAGACCTACCTTTAAGTATACTGATCGACTCAGAATTACTTTTCGAGTCGAATTGGCCATTTAAATTTGGATTAAATGATTCTAATATATAATTAAATCGAAAACGGTTTAAAAGTTTTACGAGAATTTAAAACAACTTTGCTTAAATAATGAAGTTACCTTATTATGGGTACCAGGGCACGAAGGAATAGAAGGAAACGAGAAAGCAGATGAACTCGCGAAACTTGGAGCAGATGGCATAGGTACCACCATTATGCTTTCACCGCCACTCCAGCATTACAAACTAAAACGAAATACCCTTACTGTCGCCAAGGCAAATCGAAGATGGAAGGAACTTGGGACAAGTCGTATAAGCAGAACTTTATGGCCACGCTATGATTTAGGAAGAACTAAATTCTTACTTACACTTACGAGAATAGAATGTCGTATGTTGACAGGTTTAATAACGGGACACTGTCTTGTCGGAAAACATGCCAGGAACATGAATCTTATTATGGACGCAAGCTGTAAAAGGTGCGAGACACCAGGCGTCGAGGAGACCATTGAACACATCCTGTGTCACTGCCCGGCTTTGGCACGAACTCGACTATCGATTATAGGAAGTTCACAGTTCGAGACTTTGGAGGAAATTACGAGAATAGACCTGAAAAGTTTGAAACAATACGCAATGAAGGTCAATGTATTTAGTTTACATCGATAAGCGGAAAAAGTTTTGTGGTATCGCTATGGACCAATTGGTCTAGCGGAGTTCCATCTGGCACCGCCACCCTAACCTAGGTATCGTGACACTTATACTCAAAAAAAAAAAACTTTGTCAAATTACTAGTAAAAGTCTCGTTATCCCATTTTACCAATATTTCACAGTTTTACTTGTTTTTTAACAAATAATTTTCGATCGAAATTTAATTTTTTTTGTAATTTTACAGATTTTCTTGTAATTTAAATTTTTACACAAAAAATCTAGTAAATTTACGAAAACTTCTTGTAAGTTTTATTTTGCCAAAAAAAATTGTAAATTTACAATTTTATTGGTAAAAATCTTGTAAAATTACATAAAAAATCGTAATTTTTACTAGGAATTCTCGTAAAATAGGAGCACGGTGTGATATTCGTGCGCATTTGGGTAAAAAAAAAAATTGCCGATTATTTTTTTAGGTGCATACTTAATTTTGACACTCTGGAGACTAAAAATCAGTTTCCGTTACATCAATGCGACTCTTAGTTTGGCTGGGGCACAACTCCAAAGTATAGAGTTTTTTACATTTTTCTTAATTTATTTTTTTTTTGGTAAAGGACATTTTTTGAAAAAATTTTAAAAATTCATCTTGTGGAGAAATCCATCCAAATCCATCCAAAAAAAAAAAATTTCCAAGATCTGTTATTTTATTATTCATTTTTTTTATAACAAAAAAATAACCCAACAAAAAGTTATATTGAGTAAAATACGGGTTTTTTTTAATATCTTTAAAAATCCAATTACATAATAAACTGCAACTTCTGCAGATAATGATGGATAATGTTATAACTTTTGCCCGGAAGTGCCAGGGCTCTGTCAAATCGAGGTTAAAGTTAAGGTTAAAAACAAAAATATTCAAATTATTTGTTAAATTTGTTTAAAAGTTGTACAATTTGATTGTTTTACATAACATGCTTTTTATTTCTACGGCGTTACTTAAAAAGATGTATGTCAGGTTCAATGTCTAATGTACACAGAATCCATTTTTCACGATTTCGCGGTAAACACTCTGCGACTCGATAAAGTGGATACAAAATCAATGTGTTTTTTGTTTGTTAAAAAAAATTAAAATATTAAATAGGCATACCGATTTATTTTAATCAACCAAAACTTTTTTTTCAATCGAAAAATTGATTTTTACAATATCAGTTGTTACTAGTTATTCTTTTAAATAATTAAAAAAAATCGCGTAGATATGTTTACCCATAATAGTATTACATAAACATATACGAAACTTAACTTAATAACTTATCATTTAATATGATTTTAGATATTTCACGGCGTTTTTTTGTCTCAAAGTTTTTAAATTGCAAAAACTGCAAAAATGTCTCAAAAACGGCAATTAAAATATTAAGTTACCTTCAGAGCAAAAATATTACATACTTTTGCATGGTGGAAAAATCATTCAAGAGTCGATTTTACCAGTGGTTAATGCTAGTAACTATATTATTTTAATTATTAGAAAATTAAAGAATTGTATTTTTAGGACAATTATCAGAGGAAGCACTTGAGAGGTCACATAAACATTTTAAGAATTTTAGAAATAATTTCAGTCGTAAAAATACAAGATGTAACAATGTGGAGGATATTTTTCATATGTTTATGATTTTAAGTGACCCAAAAATGCCAATAAAACGAAATAACGAACTAAATCCAAAAACAAAAATGAATTATCCACCGGAAGTGTTGGAATTGCTAGAGATGGAGTAATTAATTTAATTTTTTTATCTATATTGAACTTTCTTCTTTTTTTCATAATTCAATTTTTATTGGTTAATTTGTTTTATTTTTGTTTGTATTAAATGAGTTTCCTGAAGGCAAACAAGTTTTAATTGCCGGTTCTTTAAATGTAGGGTGTATTATTCGTGTGCAGATAAATAATCCCTCTTAAAAATATTTTAAAGAGATCTACATTGAATAATAAAATCGTTATTTCTAAATCGTAAGTAGTTTGATTTTTTCTGAACTATTTGTAATATATTCTTCAAAAAGCTGGTCGTGAATTCCGATTTTTGGGTTTAACCATATAGTTGTAATGCACATCACAAAAATTCGGTGGTATAAAGTATAATTTTCGAGGAAATCGATTTTTTTTTAACTTTTTTTTTTGTTGTTTAGTTAACCAAGTTTACCTTCCCGTTTAAGGTAGGGTATTGACAGTACATCTTTGAAACGACATCCAAATAATAAAGCTCTAAGTTTCTAGTTTCCAAAACTGTAAACATTTTAGAAATAGCCCAATCCGTTCAAAAGTTATAATGAAAAAACTTCGATGCGCGCCTTTTCCATACAAAGGACACACTGTGAGGAGGTAGCAAAAAATGTAGTAAAATCACGAAACCTCCTTGTAAGTTTAATTGCGTCAAAAAAATTGTAAATCTACAATTTTTTGATAAAAAGCTTGTTTAATTACAAAATTATTGGTAAAAATCTTGTAAAATAACAAGGAATTCTTGTCAAATAAGAAGTAGCAAAAAAAAACATTACAAACTTTTCTTGTAAATTTACAAGGTTTTTTTGTAGTGTAATCGAATTTGGCGTACGGACATTGCGCCCAAGGTGATTTCGCCCAAAACCATAATATTGCCTGCGACATATAGACCAAAACAATAGGTCTAAAAATTACATTTCTGCCAAACGATATTGTGAAAAAATCCAAAATAATTTTTTTGGGCGAAATGTCGGAAATACGACTTCTGTGATTTCTTTTGTTGTATGAAAAGTTTTCTGCGTAGCCGGCGTTCGGGAGGGCTTGGGGATTACAAACTGCATGCTACAAACCCACCCTTGGGCGCTATGTCTGCACGACATCGAACTTTGTAGGCCCGAATCGTCATTCCAAATTTCAAAGGAACCACCCTCCCAATATTCACATAATTCCCTCAAAATTCATTAAAATGGAAAATAACTAAAATTTAGTTTGTAGATATTAAACGAAAATTAATGAGACCATTTTTGAACTTAAAATTTTCGCCCGATATTCGTTAAAGCAGTTGACAACACAAATAAGCCAATTCCACTCAAATTTGGTTGTTGTGTGTTTTCTACACTTATTAAAGATCTACATAACAAAAGATAAATCAAATCGGTCCACGTTTAGACTTGGGACCCATTTTCCGGAAAACACTGGTGTAGGGTATCATATGGTCGGTCTTGACCAACTATAACTTTCTTACTTGTTTACCGACTATAACTTTCTTACTTGTTGTTTTTGCGATTTTCTTAGCGTCGGGTTCAAAACAGTTGCTTTTTAAGGTCAATGTTATTTTAAGATAAATATTGGACCTGTTACACAATGCCGTTGCGTACCTTTTTTGACTTAAAAATCTGGACGTTTCGAAAAAAGAAAATTAAAATTTTTTAACAGGCAAAAAAAAAATTGGACGTTTAACATTTTCATAGCGTAAGTAACCCTACGGTTTCGGTTTTTACTCAAATTTGGTTATTCGAAAAACCGGTGCTTTTAGGTCGGTGTAACCGGTTTATTTTTTTTATAAATAACTAATAACTAGGGATGAGATTTCTATGCAAATGCATGTTTTTGTCGATAGTCTAAAAACTGTATCGTTCAATTATCTTTCCGAATCAAGAAATTTGCGTTAAAATGGCATCGATTTGTTTTTGCATATTTTTGCATATTTTGGTGAAAATACATATTTTTGCTTATTTTGGTTTTAAATGCATATTTTGTGCACATTTCCAACTTTTAAGTGCATATTTTTGCATACCTAAGACAAATAATTATATGTGCATTTTTTTATATTGAGTTATAGGAAAGAAAAGAAATTATTTTTTTATGTTTGGTTAATATTTTATTATGTTTATATATAAGCATTAAAATCATAAACATTTTAATTTTATACCTTATTTTTTAAAACTGAAAATAACAAAAAAGGAAACATTTCGTATATTTTCTATAGAAAATAATTATATGTGCATAAAAGAAAATTCCTATATATTATTTTTGATTTGCAATGTAATTAAGTATTTTGTGAAAATTTGTGTTCGCCTTGTGTATTTAAACTTTTTTAAGCCTAGGAGGCATAAAACCCGCCAAGGTTTTTAATGTACCAATACCCCTTGTCCCCAGTATTTAAAGTTAAAGTCCTTTAATGGTCTTGTACGGCTTTGACTTTGAAATGACCTTGGCACAAAAGGTCCTAAAGAGGAATTTAATTGGGCGAAGGTCGGGACTAATGGCTGACCTCTTCAATACTGGTATGTTTTGCGCATATAGGAAGTTTTTTGTCAAACGAGTGACATGGATTTGAGCGTTATCTTGTGAGAATGTCCAATTATCGCCATACAGTTCGGTAGCAAAGTCTATTAAATGGTCCCCAACAAGTCAAAATATATTTTTGCACTATTTTTATTGGAAACAAATCATACTCAAACACTTCTTCATGATCCAAATGCATCTTATTCCATGACGGATTCGAAACTGTGCTTTCGAAAATTGCACGTTTGGCGGAAATGTGTTAAATCTCTACAAGAGAAGTGGTGACCATCAGCGCCGTCTTAATTTAACTTTTTTTCGTCTTATTTAGTGATAAAAAAAAGTTTAATTTGGATGGTAATGATCGTCAACACTAATATTGGAGAGATTTAAGACAGCCGCGCCAAACGTGCTATTTGCAAAATAACGGTTGCGAATCCGTTATGGTATGGGGTGCATTTGGATGAAGAGGACGGTTCCGAATATGATTTGCCCATACTAAAAATAATGTAACAATATAATTTTACTTATTCGGGAACATTTAATAGACTTTTCTACCGAACCGTGTGGAGACAATTGGACATTCCACCAAGACAACGCTCCAATCCATGTAACTGGTTTGACAAAAAACTTGTTTAATGCGCCCAGCATACCAGTATTGAAGTCGCCAGGCATTAGTCCAGACATAAACCTAACTAAATTCCTCCTTAGGACCCTTTCTGCCAAGGTCGTTTCAAGGTCAAAGCGGTACACTACGCGCTAAGGACTTAAATTTGCGATATTGACGAAACGAGGGAAAAATGGTATTGGCACATTAAAAAACTTGATTGGTTTTATGCCACGTAGTCTTAAACAAGTATAAATATTCATTAAATGTTCATATAACCTAATTATATTGTATATCAAAAAGAAAATATATGAATTATCCTTTATGCACATATAATTATTTTCTATGAAGTATATTTTCATTCCTTATTTTCTGTATTAAAAAATAAAGTTTAAAATTAATGTTTTTATGATTTTAAAGCTTACTTAAAAACATAACAAAATATCAACCAAACTTGAAAAAATATTTTGTTTTCTTTCGTATAACTCAATATAATACAGTGCACATATAATTATTTGTCTTAGGTATTATGCCAAAAATTAGCAAAAACACAAATTGTAATTTATTTGTTTCAAAAACTATTTTAAATTTTAAAAATTTATTTTGGAAATAAGAAAAAAAAAATTTTTCTTTAAATTTTTATACCCTCCACTTAGTGATAGAGGGTATATATAAGTTTGTCATTCCGTTTGTAACTCATCGAAATATCGGTCTGGGACCCCATAAAGTATATATTTTCATAATGCCCGATCGATTTTAAGACATTCCAGCGATGTCCGTCTGTCCGTCTGTCCGTCTGTCCGTCTGTCCGTCTGTCCGTCTGTCTGTCTGTCTGTGGAAAATGCTGTAGCGGACAAAATATTGCACAGAGATGACTGAAACTTAACATATTTATTGGAAGTTCTCCCGAGAAGTTTGGTATTGCATTTCAGCGATATCGGTTCAGCGGTTCAAAAGTTATGAACGAAAATGTAAGCACACCTCAAAAATTTCAGTACATTCAACATAACCTAAAAATACAAAATGCTTTAATTCGGCTTCTGGTTGACATATGTGAACATAATTGAACACCAAATGGTATTTTAACAAGTACGAACATATTTTTTGACAAAAAAAAGAAAAAAATCGCGGATTTTTTTTTACCAAAAATTTTTTTCGCGGAAATTTTTTTTTTTTTTTAATTTTTTTATTCAAATGTAATTTCCTTTTATAAAGTTTTTTTCAATAATCTTTTTGAAATTGTGGAGGGTATCACTACATTCGGCAAGGCCGAATTTAACTTTTTTACTTGTCTTGTCTTAGGTATTATGCCAAAAATTAGCAAAAACACAAATTGTAATTTATTTGTTTCAAAAACTATTTTAAATTTTAAAAATTTATTTTGGAAATAAGAAAAAAAAAATTTTTCTTTAAATTTTTTTTTTTATAGATCGTCTTAACTTCTAAAAAAATCTTGCTCATGTAAAGTTTTAAATTTTACCATTTAAACCCGGCGTTACATTGTGTTTTTTAAAAAGTTTTTCCTATGAAAACAAGATTTTTATTGCACATATTTTATTTTTTAGTGTATATTTAAAGGGTTTTTAGTGCATATTTTGAATTTTTTAGCGCATATTTTCGATTTTTAAGTGCATGAAAATCTCATCCCTTCTAATAACATTGGGGTCACTTTGTAATTTATAGACAAAATTAGCAGCGATTTTGGTTCAAAATTTTGAGCTATATTTTGCAAAACAATAATCGAACGTGAATTTTCAACAAAAATCTAATTTTATTGAAAATAATCAAAAACTCTAACACAGCCAGAACTCAAAAATTGCTTTTTATTTCTAAAACATTATGTTAGAACATAAACCCAAACGTTTTTTTTTATATTTTAAGTTAAGTGAAGTTAATAAAATAATGTTGCGTCTTTTTTCTTTTATTTAATTAATAAATTTCGTTTTTTTAAATAAAAATCTAAAATTATCAAAAAACCGTTTGACCGGTTTTTTATATAAGAACCGAAAACGAGACCGGTTGTTTAAATTTTAGATTTTTAGAATTAACTTCAAATTTGAAAATCGGCGGTTTTTTAGATACTTCCCGATTATAAATTCAAAAAAGGCCCCTAAGGCATTACCTAAGGGGTCCAATATTTTTGCGTGGTAATATTGACCGTAAGAGGCAACTGTTCCAAGACCGACGCGAAATCGAAAAAAAACAAAAAATTGCTCCACCTTAATTCACATAGACAATCTGCCATTTTCTCGCATACAAATGAATTAAACACTAATCGCAATTATTTTCAACGAGTTGTCATTGTTATTGTCATGTATTATAATATGATTATAATGTTGTTTAGTTTACAAACTGAAAAATACAAAAAAAAAAATCTAAACAAATTCTAATGTTTATTCTAACCAATAAAGCAATAAAATAGTCACTTAGGTCTCATAAATACGCACAAATTGTCAGCTGAACAAAAATTTATAATGAAACAGCAATAAAAAGGACAAAATTCAAATAGAACTTAACTGTAATAACTTTTGTTAAAAACAAAAAAAAATTGTTTCAGCAGAGGCTTAAGAGAATTTTGTGATTTTGTGATAAAATTAAAATTTTAAAAATTGCAAACAGAAAAATTATTAGATATTTTGTCAAAGAAATCTCTTAGAATCTGAGACATTTTTGCTATAAAAAAGTTTTCAGATTATGGGACATTTTTAAACAGAAAAATTTTGAGACATTTTCCTACAGAAAAAGTCTAAGACATTTTTTCTATAGAAAAGGTTTTATATTCCGAAAATTTTTCCTATAAAAAATACATTTTTCTAAAAATAAAAAATGTAAGAAAACTGTAGCCAATACCAGTGTTTCCCGGAAAATGAGTCTCAAGTCCAAACATGGACTGATTGATCTATCATTTGTTAGATCTTTAATATGTGTAGAAAATACACACAAGTCAAACTTTATTTCAAGCCCAAAAATGGTATATTATCAAAATTTTGATCGAAGTGTTAAAATGTTACTGCTATAATTTTTCTCAAATACAGTTCACAAGCTCTATGAAATATTCTGTGGAACAAATCTTTAAGATATTTTTTTTTTTTTTAATTCTTGAACGTAGGAAAAAACGCATTTTTGGAAATGTAACAAATTTCAAATGACATATTTCGAAAACCGCTCGACCGATTTCAGAAATGTCAATATTGTGCATCACAAGATATTTATTTTTTTATTTTTTCATTTCTAAAAATTCAAAATTTTTCTTGGAAATTTTCTTAAAATCCAAAACTTTTAAAACAAGTAAGAAAATTACCTAAACTAGAGTTACCCGGAAAATGGGTCCCAAGTTCAAACATGGACTGATTAGATCTATTATACATATATTGTCAAATCTCTAATAAGTGTAAAAAGCACTCACTTATCAAATTTGAGTGGAATAGGCTTCTTTTTGTTGACAATAAATCTCTTCAACTGAATATCGGGAAAAATTTCCACATGGGACCTAAGTCCAAAAGTGGTCCGATGATAATCAGATTTGATTAGTTAATTAAAGTAAGCGTTTAACATACACAAACAGAATTTTAATTCTATTTTCATGAAATTTGAGAGATTTATGTGAAAATCGGGAAGGTGGTTTGTATGGGGGCTACAAGAAGAAATGGTTTGATTTCTTTAAAATTCGGAATTGTGATTTGGGAGGTTCCAAGTTCCAAATTTCCAGTCAAGTGATTAAGAATTGCGACCTGTATCGTGTTTACTCCGTTCACATGGACAAACGGACGGACGGACATCGCTAAATCGACTCAAAAAGTGATTCTAAGTCGATCGGTATACTTAAAAGTGGGTCTAGGACCAATATTTCGGGCAGTTACAAACATCAGCACAAACTCATTATACCCTGTACTACAGTGTGGTGTAGGGTATAAATATAAAAAAGACATAACTAAAATTTAGGAAAAAATTTCTTTGAAAATAGTTCATGAATTTTCCTAAAATTTGGTTAAATTTAACTAAAAAAATTAGAAATTTTCTTAACTATGAGAAAACAACCAGAAAAGTTAAATTTGACTTGGCTGAATCTATTAATACCCTTCACAATGCCCTGTTTAAAGGATAGTAAATTTTCTAACGTAAAAAAATTAACAATTTTTGTTTTTTAAATTTTATTTTGAGTGAAAACTTTTTTTTGTCATTTTTGTAAAAAAAAAGAAAAATTACAAAAAATTTTTTTAATGTGAAATATTTTTGAATGACAAAAATACTTTGTAAAGTATTTTTTTTTTGGCTTACAAATGATTTAAATCTTGTTTTTTTAAAGCCCTGTTTTTTCCACACGTAAATTTGAAACCAACCTGAAATTCACGGCTTTGCTTATAACTTTTAAACCACTTGACCGATTTTGCTGAAATTCAATACGAACCAAACCACGGAACCACAAGGCAAGCTACAGCATCCTCAGAATTTTCAATCGAAAGTTCGCGCGTTTTAAACTCGTAAATTCTGGAAAAAAAAAACACTTGCTGAAATATACTGTTTTACCTATAACTTTTGAACCACTGGACCGATTTCGCCGAATTGCAATGCCAATCTGACCAGGTAAGCGACCAACATATATGCCAAATTTCTGGAGACTCGTAAACACTTTCTAAAGACAGCGTGTTTTCAACAGACAGACGTACGAACATCGCTAGATCGCCTTAAAATCGATTGAGGATCATGAATATAAGTATACTAGCTTACTATCCCGGTACTTCGTTACCGGTTGTATTGAATACCGTATAATAGAAGGATCACAATTATTCTACCGATATCAAGAAAATTCCCCTACGTAGTCTTTGTTTTATTTACTTGTGCACGTTTAAGTCTTTTATAAAATAATATTCCAATGAATAAGTTAAACAATAAAATTTGAATAATTTTCGAGCCCTTATATCGGGATTTTGGATTTTGAGTGAATAAATATTTCAATGAATAAAGAAATTGGAATAAAAATAAGTTTGAGTAAAAAAACTTATAAAAAGTATCATTCCATATTGATCCCTGCTCTATTCCATTTCGTTCCCCGTTCTAAAATTTTAAATTTTAAAATATGTCCTTCTCTTGGGTGTTATTTCTGGGGCTTTTGGTTTAATAGTTAGATAGGTAAAAATAACCATTTGCCCCCTTTTTCCCTTAAAATTTAATTTTCCAAAAACTGTTTTTTTGTGCTAAGGATCACCTAGGGTCACCATTAAAAATATCAAGTTTCTGAACCATTATTTCAAGAAATATAAGAATAACCAAAATTTACACTTTTTCATTATAGGAACAAAAAAAAGTACCAAAAGTACACTTTCTTACCCCCGTTAGAAACGGAAATTACAAAAATAACCTCTTCCAGAATGTTTTTTTACTTCACCAAAGGATCCTCTTTTCCATATTTCAATTTTCTAGGATCATTATTTTAGCAAATATTAAAAGTACAAAATGGATTCTATATCCCCAATTTTAAGTTTCTAGAACCATTAAGTCAAAACACATCAAAGGTACCGACTATACACTTTTTTTAGATATTTTACCCCACTAACAAGGGAAGTATCTCAACCCTTATGAACCGATTTGCATGAAACGTAAAATATATATAAAAGAGACAATTCTAAGGTTGGGGTGTCTCGGCTTATCGGCCATATCGGGGATTTAGGGGTTCAAAACATGGGTCAAAAAATGTCGAAAAAATCGTTTTTTGGATTTTTCAGGCATTTCTTTCTAAGAAACTATATGATGTTTACATATGAGAAGAAAGGGGTTTTTAATGCCTATCCAATGGTGGCATAACCTTGTAAAAGTTTGGCTTCGTTAAATACTTTTTTCATGAAAATGTGAAAATTTTGGGGAGTATTTATATGAAGACATAGAGCTACGATGTCCATATGAATACGAAATAATCTTTATTAAATTTAAGTCGACACGTATTTTTGCTCTAGAGGATATTCCTGTTACTTCGTGAGTTATCGAAATTTTCCCGGAGGTCCATATGGTTTCATAAGGGGATAACAAAATTTTGAAACACTGATATGGCCGAAAAGCCGAGACACCCCGACCTTAAAATCGTCTCATTTATATATATTTTAAGTTTCAGGCAAATCGGTTCATATGGGTTGAGATACTTCCCTTGTAAGAAGCGGAATTTTAAAAACGTATTTTTCCCAGAATGTTTTTTTTTACCGATTCTCCTACATTAAAAATTTTAAGATTCTAGGAAATATAAAAAGTTTCTATAAATATAATTTCAGGAAATAAAAAAGTCCCAAAAAGTGTACTTCCGGTACTTTTAATAAAAGGTACTTTTTATAAAAGGTACTTTTTATAAAAGGTACTTTTTATAAAAGGTACTTTTTATAAAAGGTACTTTTTATAAAAGGTACTTTTTATAAAAGGTACATTTTATAAAAGATAATTTTTATAAAAGGTAATTTTTATAAAAGGTACTTTTTATAAAAGGTATTTTATATAAAAGATACTTTTTAAAAAAGGTATTTTTTTTTAAAGGTACTTTTTATGGTAGGTACTTTTTATAAAAGGTATTTTTTATAAAAGGTACTTTTTATAAATAAAAGATACTTTTTAAAAAAGGTATTGTTTTTAAAAGGTACTTTTTATAAAAGGTACTTTTATAAAAGGTACTTTTTATAAAAGGTACTTTTTATAAAAGGTACTTTTTATAAAAGGTACTTTTTATAGAAAGTACTTTTTATAAAAGGTACTTTTTATAAAAGGTACTTTTTATAAAAATTACTTTTTATAAAAAGTACTTTTTATAAAAGGTACTTTTTGTAAAAGGTACTTTTTCTAAAGGGTACTTTTTATAAAAGGTACTTTTTAAAAAAGGTACTTTTTAAAAAAGGTACTTTATATAAAAATGACTTTTTAAAAAAGGTACTTTTTATATAATGTACTTTTTATGATAGGTACTTTTTATAAAAGGTATTTTATATAAAAGATACTTTTTAAAAAAGGTATTTTTTTTAAAGGTACTTTTTATGGTAGGTACTTTTTATAAAAGGTATTTTTTATAAAAGGTACTTTTTATAAATAAAAGATACTTTTTAAAAAAGGTATTGTTTATAAAAGGTACTTTTTCTAAAGGGTACTTTTTATAAAAGGTACTTTTTAAAAAAGGTACTTTTTTTTTAAAAGGTACTTTATATAAAAATGACTTTTTAAAAAAGGTACTTTTTATAAAATGTACTTTTTATGATAGGTACTTTTTATAAAAGGTATGTTTTATAAAAGGTACTTTTTAAAAAAGGTACTTTTTATTTATTTATTTTTTGGGGGGGGGGCAAATTTCCTCTCCAAATAAAAGTTTAAAAATTTATTCTTATGTTTTTTTTCACTAAAGAAATACAAGTTTATTATTATTTATAAAAAAAAGTTTAATCCACGCTCAAAAAAAAATGTGGGGGCGGACCGAAAAAAACTATATTTTCTAATCCTCTGCCTCCAAATGCACTACCGTGAACTTCTTGTAGCATAAAAATGTTGCATTTGTTAAACAAAACCACAAAAATCATGTAAAAAAATTGTATTTTTCAGAGGATGGTTTAGTTCTTTACAGAGGAACTTTTTCCACCTGGTTCGATTTTGCTCATTTACGAACTTAACCTGCCTAGAAACATAAGACATATTCGTGCCAAATTTCGGGAGTCTAGATCAGTTATTTTGGACTGCATCGTGTTAACTACAGACGGACAGACGGAAGGATATCGCTAGAATGTCTTAGAATCGATCACTGATCATTAATATATATACTTTATGGGGTTCTAAACCGATATTTTGATGCGTTACACACGGAATGACAAAGTAAGTATACCCCCATACTGTAGTTGGAGGGTATAAAAATCATTGGAGCTAAATCATACCATTTTTTCTCAAAATTTAACTAATTTTCCTTTTTTTAGTTAACTTTCTTTTTTTGAGTGCACGGGTTAAAATGGCTCAAAATAACTTAAAATGAAAGATCCAACAAAAAGTCTCAAGCTTTATAAAAAGTCCAGGGAAAGACATTTGACACTTTTTTTTAATTTCTTGAACGTAATAGCGATATTTTGAAAAATATTCGTTCGATTTTATTTGCTTTTTTGATATTTGTGTTCAGCGCATCCAAATTAATAAATATTATGTGTCGCAAGAAATATTTTTTATTTTTTAATTTTCAAAAATACAAAACTTTGATCGACGGGTTAATTCAATTTGATTGGCCTCAAATTTGTACCAAATAGGTTTTAGGCCTAGGAGAATTCAAATTTGCCCGGACGTTTAAAATCGGTAAAAAAAAATCCCAGGCTCCTGTACAACTGAGTGGTGTAGGGTACAAAAATAGCAGTTCCTGATAGCAATGAATTATTTAAGGTTCTGTTTATTTTTTTTTTTTTATTTTCTAAAATATATATATGTGTGTGTGGTTAAAAATTTAGTGAACTCAGTGGTATTTGTGGTTAATTCTGACACAACAACAGCAAAAAAAAAATAGCAACTCAACAAACTAAACAATCCAAAATAGTTATTGTATAAAGTTTTATTGGTTTTGTACAAAAAAAAAATAAAACACTTTTTGTTAATTTTATTGCACTTAATATTTTCATGTTAAATATTTGATATTCAATTTAAAAATTTAAAATCATAGAAAATTATATGCATGTCACATTCATTTTTCCTGGTTTTCATGCACATTAAAATAAATATTTGTGAAACATAAATCTTCGTTATAATTATCTTTTGTGTCTACAAAAGAACGATAGTAGTAATTCCCTTAAGCAGCTTTCCTCCATCATAATTTAAATTCAAATTCATCATCAGCATACAAATTGGTTTTCCCAAAAAAATATATACATACTTAATACAGTATTCATACTAGAAGATACAGATTCATTGTTAATACAAATATTTAAGAAATAAATTTATTATTTTACTAATAATACATCATAGTTTAGGTTTTTAAAGATAATACAATGACGGATAGTCTCTATTAGTTTTGATAGTTTATTTACACAATACAAATGCTGCATAGTATTATATCTATAAAGAGTAGATTTTGTGGCTACAATATGTTCATTATACCCTCCACTCTAGTGATAGAGGGTATATATAAGTTTGTCATTCCGTTTGTAACACCTCGAAATATTGGTCTATGACCCCATAAAGTATATATATTTATGATCCTCGATCGATTTTAAGTCGATCTAGCGATGTCCGTCCGTCCGTCCGTCTGTCTGTCTGTCTGTCCGTAGAAAACACGCTAACTTTTAAAAGGCTCTACAGAGGCTACTGAAGTTTGGCATATATGTTTGTCATTTACCTGGTCAGGTTGATATTGCAATCCAGCCAAATCGGTCCAGTGGTTCAAAAGTTATGAGCAAAAGAGTAAATTTCGGCAAGGGTGTTTCGCGAATTTACGAGAAAAAAAACACGATAACTTTCGAAAGACAATAACGAAACTACTGAAGCTTGGCATGTATCTTTGCCGTTCCCCGGGTCTATTTGTTATTAAATTTCAGCTCAATCGGTCCAGTGGTTCAAAAGTTATAAGCAAAACCCTGAATTTCAGATTAGTTTCATCTAAAATGTCACGTGTTTTAACAAGTTTTAAAGGCATTGGTGGTAACTAAACAATGCTTTTCAAACTAGTTTAATTTTAAAGCAATGCTTTTTAAACTTGTTTAGTTTGAAAAGCATTGATAACTTAAAAATTACACTCGAAAAAAATTTTACACTCAAAAAAAAATTTACACAAAAAAAAATTTAGTTTTTTTTTTTACAAAAATGACAATAATTTGTGTACATACGTACGTGCATTCACTCAGAAATATTTTTACAGTAAAAAAAACATTACACTCAAAAAAAAATTTTACACTCAAAAAAAAATTAGTAATTCTTCTTTAAAAAAAAAAAAAAAAATGACAAAAAAAGAGTTTTTTACTGAAAATAAAATATTTCTAATCAAAATTGTTAATTTTTTCACGTTAAAAAATGTACTACCCTTTAAAAAAATTCATTGTGGAGGGTATTCATAGATTCGGCAAAGTCGAATTTAACTTTTCTACTTGTTTTCAATTATTTTTATTTTGTTATATATGGTTTTGAATTGAGAAAAGTGTGAAAGAAAAATTTTAATTTTTCTAAAAATTTAAGACATCCTGGTTTGTTTCTTACTAGTTTCATATTATCCAGTTATAATAATCTTCAGAAAAACTTTTAATGTCAAATTTATTTAGTTAATAGTCAATAGAACTCTATACGTGAAAATTATTTACAGATCGCAGCCGACAAGGATTGAACCCATCATCTGTAATACTTTGCTATTAACTGCTTGTAACGTACAATCACTCTAGACCGATGCGCCAAGTAGGCTGTTAAGCAAGTATCAACTAAATCTGACTTTTTCAATTCGAGTGTGGTTGTTGCTGTTGTTTTTTCTAACAGAAGAGTTGTTATTGTCATTTTGTGTAAACAAACTTTTAAACCGTTTAAAGTCAAATAAACGGATCTATACACAGTCATAGCTATGTAGTCACAAATGTGAAAAGACCCGTAAACTTTTGTATAAAAATTCTATATAAAAAACTGAAATATTTCGAAAAAAATAACCATAATATTAGTTTTTTCTAAAATATAAAAAAGTTTTCATATAGAAGAATATCCCATTTCTGAGATTTTTTCCGTTAGAAGAATGTTCAGATTCTAAAACTTTGATATAAAATAGTTCTTAAATTCTCAGATCGTATTTTCTTAAGAAAAACTCTCAGATTCAACATTTTCATATAGAAAATGTCTCCGATTTTTAAACTTTTTCTATAATCTGAGATTATGAGGCATTATTTATATAAAAAATTTTCAAATTCTAATGTATCTTTCTTATAAAAAATCTCTGAAATAATGCTCATATTTTAAAGTAATTCTCTGATTTTAAGAACTTTCTTGTATAAAAATATTATTTGATCATATTTCGTAAAAGAAAATTATCAGACACTAAAAAATTATTAGTTCAAAAACATTTTATGAAGAAATTTTGATACACATTTCTTAAACTTAAATCCTAGATTTTTTTTGCATTTTTCGATAGAAAGATTTGACGGTTTTAATGCCATCTAATGTTTTAAATTTCTTAGATTTTGAAACATTTTTCATATAGAAAAATTATTATTAAAATTTTTACATACTTTACATTTCCTATAGACAAATTTTCAGAATATTCTATAGTTTTCTATAGAAAATGTATAAAACATGTTTTCTATAAAAAAAAATAATAGATCTTGATAATCTTTTCCTATAGAAAAATTCGCACATTTTAAAGATTTCTCAAATAGAGAAATTCTCATTCTCAAAAAGTTTTCTGTAAAAAAAGTTAACCTTATTTCCATATAGAAAACTAAAAGTCTGACAATGAGACATTTTTCTTGTAGAAATGTTATCTGATTCTGAGAATTTTTTTTGCCTTAAAGTTTGTGGCAGATTCTGAAACCTTTTTTTTAGGAAAAATTCTCAGGTGGTGAGGGATTTTTCCTATAGAAATGTAGTAAGAAATTTTTTATAAAATTTGAGAAAAATTTTTTTAATTAAAAAAATTCTTACATTCAAAGTTGAATAAGTATGAAAATATTTTTTAAAGGTAAAGTCTCAAATTTTGAAAAATTTTTTTATAAAAAATAATCAGGAAAGTTATCTAAGTTTTTCATATGCAATTTCTTTAATTCTGAAACATTTTATCCTAAGGCTATGTGTGCTGACGTAAATGATCAGCACACATTTAAATCCCCTAAGAATTTTTTACATTCTAGCATTTTTTTTCTATCTTTCCTTCCTTTTTTCTTTTTCTTTTCCTTCTCTTTCTTATTTTTCATTTTTCCTTTCCTTTCTTTTTCTCTTTAGAAATCATTTTGGGGGGGGGGGGGAGAAATCCCATTCTCACCCCCTGGATCCGCGCCTGGTCGAGGCATTCCACACCAAATGTCCAGAGAAAAAAAAAACATGTGTACTGTAAACTTCTGAATAGGTTGTATGGATAGCCCTATATGGAACTTAGTAAATTGCGTTTATGGTGGTCAAATATTGGAAAAATGGTCAAATTTGTGGCGAGTTGCCATTATTAAATAATTATCACAACAAAACGGAATGCACCACAATCTCAAAAACGTACATTCTTATATAGTTTTGTATGGGCTATCGATTAAATTTTTTTTTTTTTTTTTATTTTCAGAACCCTTTTTGAAATTTTCCGTTTTTAAAAATAGTGGATCCGCGCCTGGTCGTTTATGAGGCATTCCACACCAAATGTCCAGCGAAAAAAAAACATGTGTACTGTAAACTTCTGAATAGGTTGTATGGATAGCCCTATGTGGAACTTAGCAAATTGAGTTTTTGGTTTTTTAATTTTTCAAAAACTGGGTTTAGGAGGCGTGGTCAAATATTGGAAAACTGGTCAAATTTGTGGCGAGTTGCCATGATTAAATATTTATCACAATAAAACGGAATGCACCACAATCTCAAAAACGTACATTCTTACATAGTTTTGTATGGGTTATCGATTAATTTTTTTTTTTTTTAATATTTTCAGAACCCTTTCTGAAATTTTCTATTTTTAAAAAAAGTCAATTTATCAAAAATCCGGCCACTTTTTTTTAAGTTTAGATGTTTGTCCATCCACACAAAGAAATTCAGAAACACGTTCTTCCTTTTTTTCGAGAAAACAGAGCGTATGAGCAGGCTTGCCAGAATTGTTGGATACAAAATCATAAATGTACGATTTTTATAAAAAAAATCTTCAAAATCGTCATCCCATTTGCAGAAATCGTCAAAATAAAAAAGGGATATTTATCATTGATGAAGTTTGACACAAATATATCTTATGGCCATTGTATGATTCAGTTTGAAAATTGACAAAACAAACCAGAGAGAACAAAGTTCCCCCTGGTAAAACTGAACCTACCACCGAAATTTCCTCTTTATATTCTTTGTTCACCTTCTTAAACATATGAAATATTTTTATAAAAGAAAAGGTCATGCAGTTGGGTCAAATTTGGTTCTGTGGGCACTTCCATAAAAAAAAATAATAATGATAAAATTGCGTAAATATCATAAGAAATCAATTTGTTAACATTTATCACGAAAAGAAAGGTGTCATCCGCCAAAAAACCCCCCTATAATTTTTTTAAATTTTGGAGGGAAAAAGATAATGCAACTCTCACTTGTTCCCTTTGTCCCTTTTTGTACAAAAAATTGGTGGATACTTTTTTTTAACTAACAATAAGCAAAACATATTCATTGAATACTAAAGTTTCATTCAAAAATTTTTAAAAAGTAGACAAAATTGACACTCACAGAAAAATGTTTAGTTGGAATTCCATTATGAAAATGGAATCTTGATAAATCTTATAAATTTTTAGTTGTTATTGTAAATTTTTTATCACCATACCAAATAAATAACAGCAGTAATAATTAATTATCAATCGTGACCGAATGGATGTATCAACAACTAATATTTTGGTAAATATACCCAAACTAAAAACTAATAAAGTTTTTGAAAAATATTTAGTAAGTACAACCAAGCTCTTTGTCTCCCACTCTTAAAATTTTGGAACTTGATAACAGAAGGTACGAAAGCTTTTAGACGAGGAAAATACGATAATGTTAAATTAACATTGCTGGTTTTACAAATAATGCTAACTTTTTATATCGAAAAAGCGCTTAATAAATTTTAAAAAAATGAATCAATTTATAATTTTTATGTTAATATTATTTAAGAAATACATTTAAAAGTATTTAAAACAAATTGTCAGCAAATAAAAAGTCATTGGATTTCCCAATAATCCACAAAAAAAAAAATTTTTTTACACCCTTCCTTCGTTAGCACTCTTCGATTGTCACTGTAGGTGTGTAAGATTAAGATCAGCTATATAAAACAGAATTAAAACTCAACTCATAAGGTACAATGCAATTTAGTAATATTTCTAAGAATTAGAAATACGAAATATAAATTCAAACCTAACGGACATTTTTCAAGACTTGAAAAGTCCTACTAAGGGTTGCAACTCTGAGAAAATCTACTACAGTGTAAGAAATTACAACTGTGTTGGAAAAAGTTAAAAATAGATTCATTAAGTTCGTGCTAAACGTAACATATGGGTAATGAAATGTGATATAATTCCCGTTCGCTTTTTCACCTTAATGTACGTTTAAATAGCTGATCTTAATCTTACACACCTACAGTGAAAATCGAAGAGTGCTGACGAAGGAAGGGTGGCTTCTTCCGAAAGCTGTCGACATCTCCACTACGCCTGTGTTGTCAATTAATTTTTTTCAGATTTTCTCATTGTACAACAAAAATTATTATTTCTCAGAAATAATTAATATGGACTCAAACCGAAATAAATAAAAACTTCAATTAAAAAAATTTTAATTACATTTCAAAAAATTTCAATTATATTTGAAATTTTAGAAATATAATTGGAGATTCAAAAATATGATTGGACATTTTTGTAATATAATTTGTATTTTCTGAAATTAAAGTGAAAATAGTGTACACAATTTTTTTCATTGAAAATGTGAGGTGTTATGATTGAAGCACTCTTTGCAGCGCTGATTAATGCGCAATAATGATGCAGTGAAATCATGTATCTTTGTCCAAAACTCATGGTTTTTTATTCAAAAAGTGTTAAATATATTAAAAAGGAAAGCATGTATGAAATTTTATCAAAATATAATTTTATATTTTGAGTTTGATATAAAAAATCTTAACAAAAAATTTTAATTTTTTCCCCTTACTTTTACTGCACCCTCAAGAGCGCTCCTTGGATGCGCTTCGGTATGCTATAAAAAGATGCTGTGTCGCCAAAATCTCGATTTATTTTTGCTGGGTAGTTTAAAGAAAAATGTTATTGTGTTCAGACGTTTTTTAAATTTTAACATAAAACTCATGTAAAATTCTTTAAAAAATTTAACAAATTTTGACGGTAAGTTGATAGCACTGCCAAAATACAAACAATTGAAATTAATAAATCTTATTTTAGATATTTACACACGCAACTTTAATGCAGATGCTAAAGATGATATTTTACCCAGAAGTCGACAATAAAATCAATTTTGAGCCAAAATGTCCAGAAAGTGGTAACAAATCTAAGGTTAATAAATGCCAGAATATTGAAATTTACAAAGGTTCACCCAAAACTATTCTCAGAATCGGAGACATTTTCTATAGGAAAAATGACTTAAAATCTGAGACTTATCTGTAAGAAAAATCGCTCAAAATCTGAGACTTTCTGTCGGAAAAAAATCTCAGAACCTAAGACTTTTTTTCGAATCTGATACTTTTTCTATAGGAAAAATTTCAGAATTTGAGACTTTTCCTCATTATCTTAGACTTTTTCAATAGGAAAATTCTAAGATACTTCTACATTTTTTCTTTGGAAGATATTCTATTATATTTTCTGAGATATTCTTTTACAGATTCTGACACATTTTTTCTGTAGAAAAATCCTCGGATTCTGAGATATGTTTCTAAAAAAAAATTCTAGAAGTCTGAGATATTTTTTTCGATTTTTTCATTGACATTTAAGAGATATGTTTTAAATTCGAATTATTTTTTCTCTAGAATTTCTCACAGATTCTAAGACAATTTTTTTTTTTTAGAAAAATTCTTAGATTTTAAATTTTTTCTATCATAATTATCAATTTTAATTTATTTTTTCTATTGTATGTATTTTATTTCACTTTTTAAATTATAACATTTAGAGGGTGCTGTGGCTTAGTGGTTAGCGCGTTGGACTACTAGCCAGCAAGCCTGGGTTCGATTGCCGGCTCAGGCAGAACAACATTTTTTTCAGATATTTATTAGTTTCTATTTATAACTAATATCTATCGCAGCACCCTCCTTCGTTGATAAATAGCACTAAAACGTCAACGAAGTAAAATAATAAAATAATGGCTATGAACCACAGCTTCAAAATAATTCGCCAGATTAATAACAGATGGCGATGCAACAACTGTACTCAAAATTATTAACACGCGCAATTGCAGTGTTGCCATACTGAAGCCCTTCTATCTTTCAAATCTTTCATCTCTCTTCTATCCCCTTTTCCGAAAGAAACAACACGGTTACATTAGTAATTGATAGGCAGCATTGCCTGAGTGTGTTTCTTTTTTAAAAAAAAAAAAAAAAAAAAAAATATAACGCTTTTTAAAATTCGATCACTCTAACCAATGTCAATTTTAACATTAAAATATTCGGTTCTTATAATAGATATTTAACGGTAGAGACAACTGAATTGGCAGTAGAGGCAACTGAATATTGTGATAGTTGGTGCAACCGCAAAAATTCAGTTGGCAAACAATTCAGTTGCAACAACTGAATCTATATTCTGTGTGCAGGTTTTTGTTATTTTTAAAAATCTTAATTTTTTGGGCAAAAATCATCAAATTGTCATTTTGCTATTTTGGGGATTAAAAATCGTCAAAATGCAGAGAAATCGTCAAATCTGGCAACAGTGCGTATGAGAAATATTTATGCAATTAATATTACTCATTCGCAACGTTAAAACAAGAAAATACAAGCAAATTACAAAATTGTTATGAAATTTAAAATTCAACTGCGATTTTCTCGAAAAAAATAAAAAACGTGTTTCTAAATTTCTTTGTGTGAATGGACAAACATCTAAACATTTTAAATAAAGTGGCCGGATTTTTGAAAAATTAACTTTTTTAAAAAATTTAAAATTTCAGAACGGGTTCGGAAAATTTTCCAAAAAAAAAAAATTTTAATCGATAGCCCATACAAAACTATATAAGAATGTAAATTTTTGTGATTATGGTTCCCTCCGTTTTAATGTGATAAATATTTAATCAAGGCAACTCGCCACAAATTTGACCATTTTTCCAATATTTGACCACGCCTCCTAAGCCCAGTATTTGAAAAATTGAAAAACCAAAAAAGCAATTTTCTAAGTTCCATATAGGGCTATCCAAAGAACCTATTCAGAAATTTACGGGACACATGTTTTTCTGTAGCGGGACATTTGGTGTGGAATGCCTCAATTGTATTAATATTTTAGTTTGAACATTAGCGATTTTGTCATTTAAATTTCCTTTGCTACTTGAAGAACAGGTTTTTTATGTTTGCTAAATAACCTTGACCATGGAATCTCACAAATTTCGAAACACTTGTCGATTAAGTCTTGCAAAAATTACCAACATAACTAAATTTAAAACAGAAAAATAATTTTCTTGAATATTATTCCACGAATGGCATTTATAAAGGATTGAGAAGAACGACAGAAATCGGTGTGTACTAAAAAAATAGAAAGTCGAAACAAAAAGGAATTGAAAAAATTTTCAATTTAATTTTCTTTAATTTTGTTTAAAATTTTGTATAATTTGTAAATGCCCGGGTAAAAATGAAATATATATGATCATATATGAAGATATATGGATCATATATGGATTTATATAACCATATATTATCATATATGCCTCCATATATGTTTATATATGATCGGATCCGTAAATTGGCCCGATATGGGCTCATATCGGGCCAATTTTCGGATCAGATCATATATAAACATATATGGAGGCATATATGATAATATATGGTTATATAAATCCATATATGATCCATATATCTTCATATATGATCATATATATTTCATTTTTACACGGGTGTTTATAAAAAATATAATTTTAAATTTTAAATTCTTAAAAATTTAACAAATTTTGGGTGGCAAAAGTGTGCAAAATTTAAGAAAATTAAAATCAGAATTAAACTTTGTCAAACAGTTGACATGGCGGATTTGTTTACTAATCGTATGTAACCTTATATAACTAAACCGTGTATTATTCTATGAGAATATCATAGTTTTAATTTGTAAAGAAAATAAAGACCTCGAGCTAGAATAAACCTACGCAAAATATTTAATAAAAAATATTTAGAATTTATTACACCGTCCGACAAAAATAAAAAAACTCGTTAAACACGAACTGGATAATATACGTTTGAAACTAGAGACTAAATGTAGTAAAACTGTATTTAGAGCTTTTCTTTTGGTAATCCTGTTTCCTTTTAAAAGGACTTAAAATTTTTAAAGGATTAAATTTTTAATTTTTTATATTTTTACTCGTCCTAGGATGCCATTAGTGATAGAAAATGAAAGTGGAGGATTTCTCCTAATTTTATTATTTTATTATTTTTACATATCAGGAAAGAGGAGGTACGTTACGTCCTTTCAAAAATGTATCCTTTAATATCATTCAAAATTTTCAACAACATATTTTGATCATGCGGTTCATGTTTAATATTGCCTGTCGAACGGTGTTATACATACTTAAGAAAATTTCGTCAAATTAAGTAACACAGGTATTATTTTGTGTGTAAATAAATACATATAAAAACATTTTTGTAAATCCTTATATATATATAAAAATGACATGTTAGTTTGTTTGTTTGTTTGTTTGTATGTTTGTGTCGCTTTCAGAAAAAAACTACTGAACCGATTCAAATGAAATTTGGCATGTAGATAGAGAATTTTCTGGAATGAAAAATGCGACCAATGGCATCTCGATTGGATGCCCCGCCCCCTTTTACGCCCACTTTTTGTGAATTTCAGATTTTTTAATATATTTGGATGTTTGTTACTGTATTTGGATGTTTGTTACTATATTTGAATGTTTCTTACCGATTACCATGAAATTTGCCATCCCGCATCTTGATTGGAAGCCACGCCTCTTTTACGCCCACTTTTGTAAATTCAAGGCTTTTCAATACATTTGCCTGTTTGTTACAATATTTGGTTGATTGTTACCAATTCACATGGGATACATATAGCAATTTTTGTGGAAGTGAATATAGGCCTTACCGCATTCGGATTCGATGCCCCGCCTTTTTTACGCCCACTTTTTGTTAGTTTATGCCGTTTCACGCCAAAACGATGTAACGAATTCAAAAGGAATTTGGCATACAGTGAGTTTTCTGGAATGCAATAGTGGCTTTACGCCCACCTTTTTTATAAATTCGACATTTTACAATATATTGGTTGTTTGTTTTCTTTAACATTCCACTTTATATATTTAAAATATCTTTCTTGAATTATCCTTATCCTTATCCTTATATATATATGTATATATAAAAATGGCATCTTAGTTTGTTTGTTTGTGTCGCTTTCAGAAGAAAACTACTGAACCGATTGAAATGAAATTTGGTATGTAGATAGAGATTTTTCTGGAATAAAAAATGCGACCAATGGCATCTCGATTTGATGCCCCGCCCCCTTTTACGCCCACTTTTTGTGAATTTCAGATTTTTCAATATATTTGGTTGTTTGTTACTGTATTTGTATGTTTGTTACAGGTTAGCATGAAATTTGGCATATTAATATGGTGCTTTTTGCAAGGAAATCCCGCATCTTGATTGGAAGCCACGCCTCCTTTTACGCCCACCTTTTGTAAATATAATATCCTCACAAAGGGGCGTGGCATCCTTTGGTTTTTCTTTCTATCTGGTTCACAACCACTGATAAACGGCTAAACCGATTTACATGAAATTTTAACCACAGATAGTACTAACTGAGGCGGGAACTATAGGTCAAAAGAGAGAACGATCGGCCAAGTGGGCGTAAAATGCCACGCCCCTTTGTATTACATTGAACGTTATTTCTGCCTTTTCAGCAATTACGTTTAAACGGCTGAACCTATTTTAAAGAAATTTTCACCACATATAGTACTAATACAAACGGGAAATATAGTTCATAATAGGATGGGGACAGACAAAGGGGTGGAAATGCCCCACCCATTTGTATTAAATGGAAAGTTATTTCTACCTGTTCCGTAATCACGCTTAAACGTCTGAACCGGTTTTAATGAAAATTTCACCACACATAGTACTAACCCAGGCGGGCACTATAGGGTATAATAGGATTGGTTCGCATGGTTTAGAAGAAATTTCCACACACAGATAGTACTAACCGAGGCGGGAACTATAGGCCGTAAATGAGTGCGATTTGACAAAGGGGAGTAAAATCCCACGCTCTTTTGTAATAATCATATTAAATCTATACTGGTTTTTGGGTCTATAAAATATTTTTAGCTTTTCAGTTCTATCTTTTTTCAAATTTTTAACTAAATTAATAATACCGGTACGTACCGGTTTGGTTGGTTCGGTACCGGTACATTCCGTTACCGAAACGATTTGAAAACACTTACCGTTACCTTTACCGAAATAAATAAAAATTAGATACCGTTACCCTTACCGTTATTCGTTTCGGTAACCAACCTTGGCCTAAACTGATTTAAACAAAACTTCCACAACATATAGTACTAACCGAGGCGGTAACAGTATGCCATATTAGCGCGTGATTGGGCAAAGGCGTTGTAGAATGCTGCACCCCCTTGCACTATTTGAAAATTATTTTTGACAGTTCCGCAATCACGCAAAAATGGCTAAGCCGATTTTTACAACTGACTAACCGATGCGGGGCCATATCAGCATGCGATTGAACAAAGGGACGTAAATTACCACACGCCTCTGTAATATATTGATAGTTATTTCTGCCTATTGGGTAATCACGCTTAAAAGTCGAGTAGTAACCGGGAACAATGGGCCATATCAGCGCGCGATCGGACAGAGGTGTTGTAAAATGATGCGAAATTTAAATTTTCACCAGATGTTGTGCTAACCGAGGATGGAACCATAGGGCATTACTAACTATCATTCATTTTATAATATTTTTTCAACCCGGGCAACGCCGGGTGCAAAACAGCTAGTTTTTTAATAAAATGATCTTGGTTAATCGAAAAACTTTTTAATATTCTTTAAATGAGATTTGTTTTGTACACATTCTCATAGATGTATTTATTTTAACGACATCTACTCTAATATGTAAGTATGTTTCTAAAGATTTTTTTTCAAACTTTTTTTTTATAAACTCCAAAAAAGAAATCAAATACCAAAATTCTTTTTTTCTTTTTTGCACAAAAATGTCAACACAAGTTAAACTTATTAAACTACTTGTATGATTACAGTTCAGAAAAACTTCAAAATCAAATACCAAAAAAAAATAAAAGAGTGCAGGAACTAAAAGTTTTGTTAAAACGTTTACATATCTTTCACTCTAAAAGTTTTCGTTTTTTTTTTTTTTGATAGAACAAAAAACCAACACGATATTCAAACACTATTATTTTCAAAAGAAATTAGAAAAAAAAATACTGAAAGTTTTTTATGCATTTATGCAATGAAAAAAAATATACAATACCAACATGTGTGACTTGGTTAACGAGGAAGAATGTAATTTTTCATAGCGAAAAAAATCTGATCTTTTCGAAATTTTCATAAAACTTTAAAATGGTTTTGTTGTGGCAGAAAGTAATAACACAGAAAATATGCCTTATCGATTTCTTTTCGAATTGAAAACGATCCAAAAAGTTTATATTTTGTCTCAAATATTTGGGAAATCCAAAAAATTCGTTCGTAACTTCGAAAATTTTACACAAAAATTAACAAACATATCAGTTTTTCTTATAAACCGCGTAAATCAAGGTATAACTGTACTCAATATTATACTGAAACAACACATCATCCAACATAAGTACAACATCAGATAATTTCATGTTTAACTCATAACTACAAAAATATGATAATGATATTAATGTTGAAAAATTTCAACTATTTCCATTTTATCACTTCCTGTCATTGTTGGTGAAGGAGTACGGCATAAAAAAACTATATACAAAAAGAAATAAAAATTCTTCTTGGTATTTTTAAACACACAATATGTCACTTTGGCATATTTAAAAAACATGATAACCTTTTGAGCAAAAAGTGAAAAATTTATACGATCAACAAAGGATATAATTATACCCTACTCTAATTTTAAAAGAGGGCTTCATTCACATCTTAGAATTTGAGAAATTTTTTCTAATACAAAATTCTTAGATCTTTTTACGTTTTCCAATAGAAAAAATCTTAGACCCTTTTCCTCATCCTTTTTACCCATCATCTTCTCCATTTTTTTCGAAAGAATAATTATCAGATTTTCCCTAAAGAAAATTCTCAGATTTTTCCTATAGAAAAAAAAATTTTCTATAGAAAAAAATTCTAAGAAAAATTTGGAAATTATTCCTATAAAAAAGTTATCAACTTTTTCCTATAAAAAATTCCCAAATATTTCCTATAGAAAAATTCACAAATTTTTCGTCAAGAGACATTTTGTATTTTTTCTAAAAAAAAATTTTAATTTTCTAAAATTTCGATATATTTTTTCCTCTAGAATTGTTTTGAGATTTTCGGACATATTTCAAAGAAGAATTTCTATAAAAAATATGTCTCCAATAGCAAAATTCTCGAATTTTATTTTTTCCTAAGAAAAATTGGCAAATAATTCAAAACTATTCAATATTCTTTCCTAAAGAAACGTTTTTTTCTTACAGAGGAATTCTTAAAACTTAATTATTTTGGGAAAATTCTAATAAAATATTGTTAAAAATTCAAACTCCTTGAAATCCGAGAAACTCAAATAACTCCAAAAATAAATTGAGTAGGGGGATACCCCCTTTTTTTTAATTATTTAATTTTCATGATGTATTTGACAAATGACATCCACAAAAATGTAAGTTTTGGAGTTTTGTTTAATTAAATTATTAGAAATTTAGAAATATTCCTTCAAAGTACCACCAAAAACTAGATAGTACATGTTATCACAAAACTTAGCACAACTCATTAATTACACTGTGCTACAAAAAACACAAAATCGAATATACTTTTGAAATGAGGTAGTTAAGGTTGTAGGTCTCGTCGAAAAGATCACAAAAATGTCCATCAAACTTGCCAGATACCCTCAAATTTTAAAGTTATGGTAAAAAAACTTTTTTTGGGACTATTCTCACTAAACCACGTGTAACTTAAAAAGTTTTCAACCGATTTTGGATAGAAGAAGGATAGGGCTTTTTATGTGTGTGAATTGGTCTATACATACACAGAAAAAATTCTGTACATAAATAGTATGAATTGTTTTCTTTAAATTCAGTTCATACTATGTATGAATTTATTTATACTTTTTATAAATCTTTTTATTTTGTTTCAATTTAAAAAAAAAATCAAAAAACTATTTAGTTTAAAATGGAAAATAAATGTCAAGCAATTAATTTTCTTTAAAAAAAAATGCTTTAGAAGTGGGATTTTATATTCGCGTACCATGGAGGATATATAACAAATAAGAAAAATAAAGGTATGTGTGAAAAGAATGGATTTCCATAAACATTTTGAAGTAAAAAATGTATTTCTTCTTATTTTCTTTACAGCAATTTTATCTTGATGTCCATTTTTTTTGTTTTCTGCCATCAATTGTTGAATAATGAGTTGGATAATTTTACTAGTGCTAAGAGATGAAGCTTACCCGCAATAATATGCACGGCGATCACACAAATTTTGCATGTATTTTGAATCATTTTATTAAATTTAGACCAATGAATTTAATATCTATATATATAAAGTAGTTACGTGACTGACTGATGACTGACTGACTGACATACTAATCACGCATCATCCCACAGCCCAAACCACTGAAGCTAGAGTCTTGAAATTTGGGTTGTAGTTTCACCTCCCGGAATACATATCCGCTAAGGCTGGGTTTTTGGAAATGTTGATTTTAAGGGGTAAAAACGAAGGGTCGAAAAAGGGGAAAAAGCGACTACTTTGGTACTTTTTATTTTTTCTGAAAAAAAATCCAATTAATTTGAAATTTGAAATGTAGGATTTTCTAACGAAAAAACATTCCCAATAAAAGTACTTTCTGGAAATTCGGATTCCTAAGGGTAAAAATGGGTAAAAAATGGTACTATGGTACTTTTTATATTTTTTGAAATTAAGGTCCTACAAAAATATTAAAATTTGCAATGATGGTTCCAACAACTGAAAAAATTCTGAAAACGTACTTTTTCGAAATTCCGATTCTAAGGGGGGTAACAAAGCGAGTACTTTGGTACTTTTTTTTTTTCTAAAAAAAATCCTATTAATTCGAAAATTGGAATGTAGGATCCTCTAACGGAAAAACATTCCCTAAAAAAGTTCTTTCTGGAAATTCGAATTCCTAAGGGTAAAAAGGGGTAAAAAATTGAACTGTGGTACTTTTTATATTTTTTGAAATTAAAGTCCTACAAAAAAATTAAAATTTCCAAACACGAAAAAAATTCTGAAAAGGTACTTTTTCGAATTACCGATTCTAATGGTGTAAAAAGCGAGCACTTTGGTACTTTTTATTTTTTCTGAAAAAAAATCCTATTAATTTGGAAATTGGAATATAGGATCCTCTAACGGAAAAACATTCCCCAAAAAAAGTACTTTCTGGAAATTCGGACTCCTAAGGGTAAAAAGTGGTAAAAATGGTAGTTTCGTACTTTTTATATTTTGTTAAATTAAGGTCCTACAAAAATATTAAAATTTGCAATGGTGGTTTCAACAACGGAAAGATTCTGAAAACATACTTTTTCAAAATCCGATTCTAAGGGGGGTAAAAAAGCGAGTACTTTGGTACTTTTTATTTTTTCTAAAAAAAATCCTATTAATTCGAAAATTGGAATGTAGGATCCTCTAACGGAAAAACATTCCCAAAAAAAGTACTTTCTGGAAATTCGGACTCCTAAGGGTTAAAAGTGGTAACAAACTGTACTTTGGTACTTTCTAATTTTTTTGAAATTAAGGTCCCACAAAAAATATTACAATGTTAGTTCCAACAATGGGAAAAATTATGAAAAAGTACTTTTTCGAAATTCCGATTCTGAGGGGGGTAAAAAAGTGTATTTTGGTACTTATTATAATTCCTGAAATAATGGCCCTGGAATCTTTTAATTTGGAATGCAGGGTCATTTAGCGAAAAAATATTTCTTAAGAAGGCAAAGATTTTTTTGTTTTTTAGCGCATGTAAGCGCATATTCGGAACGGAATGAAAGCCACATAGGACTAATCGGAATGGAACAGGGATTCAAATGGAATAAAACAAGGAACGAAATGGGGACTTGAAATTTGAAATGTAGGTGCGCCTCCCGAAGCATCCCATGCTTAAATAAGGGTCATAAGAACTTAAAATTAGGAATGTAGGATCCAATAACAGAAAAAAACTGTGAAAAATATACTTTTTGGAAATTCGATTCCGATCTAAGGGGATAAAAACGAGTACTATGGTACCATTTTTTATTTTTTGAAATAATTATGATGGAAATTTGGAAATAAGGAAATTAATTAAAAAAGGGAATTATATATTCTTAAATAATGAGCCTATTAACTTGAAATTTGGAATGTAGCATCCTCTAACGGGAAAAAAAATCCCCCTAAAAAGTACTTTTTGGTACTGTATATATTTTCTTAAATAGAAGTCATAAAAACTTAAAATTAGGAATGTAGGATCCAACAACAGAAAAAAAATCTGTAAAAAGTACTTTTTTCGAAATTTCGATTCTAAGGGAGCAAAAACGAGCACTTTGGTACTTTTCATATTATCTGAAATAATGGTACTGGAAACTTGAAATTTGGAATGTAGGATCGTCTAGCGAAAAAAAACATTCCCAAAAGATTTTTTTTTTAATTCTAACTCCTAAGGAGTTAAAGGGGTACTTTATATATTTTTTTAAACAAAATAAGGATAAAATGATTATTTTTAATGATCTTATCCCTAGAAACTCTTTTGTTCTTTAACGGATACTATCGAAAAGGAAAGAACACCACATTGAACGAAATTGAATGGAACAGGGAACCAAATGGAATAGAACGTGGAACGAAATGGAATGAAACTGGGAACGAATTCAAATGAAAATGTTTTCAATTCTTTTTTTTACTAAATTTTTTTGTACTAAAATTTGTTTATCAATTAATTTTTCAGTTTTTTTTTTTTTTTTGTTTCATTCATACATATTTGTTCATATTTTTACAAAATTTTTTCATTAAATTTTTGACTCAAAGTTTTATTTACTCAATTGTTTTTGGCTCAAATTAATAAATCAATGTTTTTTTTTGATAACATAAGACCGTCTTAAAGTTGACGAAGTGGTTATTATATCAACTGATGTATTTGGTATTTATGGTAAGTGTTGTGATCATCATAAGCACAGTTTTTTTTTTTAGATTTAGATTTTACGGGCAACAAAATGTCCTGCGCACGCTAGTACATAAATAAAAATGCATTTTTTTGCGATAAAAATCTATTTGTTTTTTCTAAATTTTTATTGTATTCATCATAGAATTGATTTCGTGTACAAAATTTGCAAAAAAATTTAATAAAATCCCCATGAATTTGTTCATAATATTTATAAAAAAAATCATACACCGTATGAACATGGTTTGGGAAAAAAAAGTCATGTTCAATTCATACAGTTTATGAAAAAATTTATTCCAGGAATGATTTTTTTTTTTCTGTGTATAAGAAAGATATGTCGTTTGTTTATTTTTGGTATGACCCAAAGACCTTTTTTGGGAAAATGGAGTTAGGAATCAATTGTATATGATTAATATGTCCTCTTTCCAAATCCGTAATCTATTTTTTTATATATCGTATAAATTAGAAGATGTCCAGCCCTAACTTTGCTTCATATCCCCAATATTAACATTGTCTTAACATTAGTTTGCTGCATACGCCAATTTTCTGCACATGCAGCAAATTTTACACCTAAAAGTTAAAATATTTTTCTCTACTTTTGTTTTGATACATATAACGTTGAAAGGGTGCATATCAAAACAAACTAAAAATTGACGCTTGGTTATTGGTGTGACCCATAAACCATTTGCCAAATGGAATTAGGAATCAATTATTTATGATTGTTATGCACTTTATTTTCATCCGGAATGAATTTTTCGTAAGAATTAAAAGATATCCAACACCAACTTTGCTAATTATAGCCAAAATTAAAGATAATTTAATAAGGTAAACTCAGGTTGACTTTGACCCATGTGAAAGAAAATTAATTTTTTTTAAGAAAATATTCATTTAAACGGGATATGGAGCAAAACGCGACCAAGTCTTTTTTTGTTAAAATCATAATAACTAGGGATGAGATTTTCATGCACTAAAAAATCGAAAATATGCGCTTAAAATATGCGCTAAAAAATTCAAAATATGCGCTAAAAAACCTCAAAATATGCACAAAAAAATAAAATGTTTGCAATAAAAATCTTGTTTTCATAGGAAAAACTTCTTAAAAAGCAAAAAGTACCGCAGGGTTTAAATTGTAGCTTTTAAAAGGCACCCTGAAAAATGGCCCCAATGCAAAATGGCCCCAACGCCAAAAATGAAAAATGGCCCCATTTTTGAGGTCTTTTTGAAAATGAAATTTCACCCCACTTTGAATTATGAAATATGGCCCCAATTCTGTGTGAAAAAATGCCCCAAAAAATTAGAACCATTTTTCTGAAAATGAAAAAAGGCCCCAAATTGCAATATGAAAAATGACCCCAAAAAAAGTATGTATTTTTCCCAAACCATTATAAATAAAATTTTCATTCAGTCAATTTCATTTAATTTCAGTCAATAATTATAAATTTTAATTAATATTTATATGTTTAAAATAACTCCCAATGAAATTATTTTTTTTTTTATTTAAAACTTTTGAGTTGTATTAACGACATGAAAGATATTATTAACGCTTTCGGGCTGCTACTTATGGTGGGTTTACATCATTGGATTTTCGGTATGATTTGATTTTGGCACCCATTATAGTTCTCATGATCATTCATATCTTAAAAGCACCCGTGTAAGTTCTTTCATATAATTAAGTGTATTTAACAAAGGTAAAAATATATTATATTTTATTAACCAACTCGAAGAAGTTGGAATCAAATATATTCTTTGATGACTTATCGTTTCAAGGATTCTGTATAATGGCAGTAGCAATAACACATATTTCTTTTGAAAAACTTTGAAAGCATATTGATGTGAAGAAAGCGCAGCAGGCGAAAAATTTTTACAAGAGATTTTAACAAAAAATTAAAAAAAAATCGCGCGATTTTTTTTTAATTTTTTGTTAAAATCTCTTGTAAAAAATTTTCGCCTGCGGCGCTTTCTTCACACCTATATGCTTTTAAAGTTTAACAAAATTTAATAATTAACTTAAGTAACTCGGAAATGAAATTTAAGTAGGTTTTTATAATACCGAAAGACCAACGGACCTCAGAGTACATGTGTGCTGACGTAAAGCGTAAGCAACCACTTAAAACCTACACCAAAATTAAATTAACATTTCAAATAATCTATCCAAGTTCCTTCCTACTTTTTGTTTTGTCACTTCAGATTTTTGTTTTGTTGTATTAAAATATTAAAACATAAAGTACTGCTGCCCAAAAAAACTTTATTTTGCGGAGAGGGTGAGTTTAATGTTTGTTATCCTTAAGTCCGACCTAAGGCCGGCTACGCAGAAAAACTTTAAAGCAAAAAAAAAATTTTCACACAGATTTTGTACACATATTAATAAATGCATGCCAATTGTTAAAAGTCTTTATTTAAATACGACGGGATTATGTGGAAATAATTTTATTATTTTTATTAAATTTGGGGCCATTATTCATTCTGCAAAATAACCCCAAATCAAAAAATGAAAAATGGCCCTATTAATTTTGGGGTCATATAAAAATGAAAAATGGCCCCAAAATTAAAAGGAAAAATTACCCCAAAAAACTAGGAAAAATGACCCCAAATTTTCGTGTTGTTGTACTCCATATAAAAATTTGGGGCCATTTTTCATTTTCGTTTTGGGGCCATTTTGCATTGGGGTCATTTTTCATGGTGCCTTTTAAAACTTATATAAGCAAGATTTTTTAGAAATTAAAAGAAACTATAGAAAAAATTTTAAAGAAAAAAAATAATTTTTCTTATTTCCAAAATAATTTTTTAAAATTTAAAATAGTTTTTGAAACAAATAATTTCAATTTGTTTTTTTTTTGCTAATATATGCCAAAATATGCAAAAATATGCACAAAATATGCAAAAATATGCATTTTCACCAAATATGCGAAAATATGCAAAAACAAATCGATGCCATTTTAACGTAAATTTCCTGATTCGGAAAGATAAATGGTCGATATCGTTTTTAGACTATCGACAATAAACATGCATTTGCATGGAAATCTCATCCCTAATAGGGTCATTATTAGTGAAATCAATCATGAATATTTTTGACCTCCTCCTATATTGATGAAATCTGCTTTAGTTCTTACACTACGTAAAAGACTAACAAATGCAAATTTTCAGCCCTCTAAGTCAACAGGGGCCGAAAATACGAAGGGTCAAAATTTACCCGAAAATCTCCCAGTCGCGACACTTTACACCGTAAAAACTTAATATCGTTGGTTCTACTATAGCTAGAAAGCCCATTTTTGGTTTGTTTTGAAGCTCATAATATGCTCTACAAGACCTACAATAACCAAAAAATTTTCGACAAAAAAAATGGTTACCTCCTTTATTTTAAGGTCGTGATAAAGGGAGGAGAAAATGGGAAGGATGGTATCCCTCGATTTTTTTTTTTACTTGATAATCTTACAGAGAAAGTCCCAAGGAATATATTCTAAAATTTTTATGTTGGGACAACAATGGAATAGCTCAAAATCAAAATTTTTCACAATTTCCCCCAAAATCTCCAAATCGCAACACCCTTGAATCTTGAAAATTTAATATCATAAGTGCTATTGTAGCTACAGAGCCCATATTTGTTTGTTTTAAAGCTTATAGTACGCTCTACAATACCTACCTTAACCAAAAAATTTTAGAAAATAAGGAAGGGTGCCCCCCTTATTTAAAAGTCGTGGCAATTGGTGGAGGAAATGGGGGGAAAGTATCCCCCGATTTTTTTTTTACTTGGTATTCTCAAAGTGCAAGTCCTAATGAACATATCCTAAAATTTTTATGTTGGGACAACAATCAGATCGTGATAAAGGGAGGAGAAAATGGGAAGGATGGTATCCCTCGATTTTTTTTTTTACTTGATAATCTTACAGAGAAAGTCCCAAGGAATATATTCTAAAATTTTTATGTTGGGACAACAATGGAAAATCAAAATCAAAATTTTTCACAATTTCCCCCAAAATCTCCAAATCGCGACACTCTTGCACATTACAAATTTAATATCTTGAACTGTATTGTAGCTACAGAGTCCATTTTTGGCTTGTTTTAAAGCTCTTAATATGCCCTATAATATTACTATCACAAAAAAAAAAAAAAAATGAGGGGTGCCTCTTGTATTAAAAGATCGTGGCAAGGAGTGGGGGAAATCGGGGGATAGTATCCCCCAATTTTTTTTTTACCTTGTTTTTTTTAAGAGTAAGTTCTAGAGAGCATATCCTGAAATTTTTATCTTGGGACTCCAATGGGAGGCGGAAGAATGTCGCGATTTGTTGATTTTGGGGGATAATTTAGAAAAATTTTGATTTTGGTCGATCCCATTGTTGTCCCAACTTAAAAGTTGTAGACTATGTTCATTAGGACTTTCGCTTTGAGAATACCAAGTAAAAAAAAAATCGGGGATACTTTCCCCCCATTTCCTCCACCCTTTGCCACGACCTTCATATAAGGGGGACACCAATTCCTTTTTTTGGAAAATTTTTTGGTTTTAGTATGTCTAGTAGAGCGTATTATATGCTTTAAAACAAAAAAAATGGGCTCTGTAGCTACAAAAGCACTTATTATATTAAATTTTTAAGGTTAAAGTGTGTTGCGATTAGGAGATTTTGTGGAAAATTGTGAAAAAGTTTGATTTTGAGCGATCCCATTGTTGTCCCAACATAAAAATTTTAGAATATATTCCTTAGGACTTTCTCTACAAGATTATCAAGTAAAAAAAAAAATCGGGGGATACCATCCTCCCCATTTTCTCCTCCGTATATCACGACCTTAAAATAAGGGAGGTAACCCTTATTTTTTTCGAAAATTTTTTGGTTATGGTAGGTCTTGTAGAGCATATTATGAGCTTCAAAACAAACCAGAAATGTGCTTTCTAACTATAATAGCACCAACGATATTAAGTTTTTACGGTGCAAAGTGTTGCGACTGGGAGATTTTGGGGGAAATTTCGACCCTTCGTATTTTCGCCCACTGTTTACTTAGAGGGCTGAAAATAAGTGTGCGTCAGTTTATCACTTAGGGTTACAACTAAACCAAATTTCACAAAAATCGGAGGGGGTCACGAAAATTTTTAGCTATTTTTGATTGATTTCACTAAGACTGACCCCAAAATGAATTTCAGTTTGGTTTCCCCTTAAATTCACGCGTTGAAAAAACCTTTAAACAAGCTTGTAAAACATTGGTAAGTCACAAAAATATTTTAAAACGTATCTTTGTTAATCAAAAATATTTTAAAACGTACACAGAAAATAAAATAGTCAAATTTCAATCAACAAACATCAATTGTAAATCAATCAAACATGATATCAACCAAACATTTAGTAAAAACGACCGCATGTTAGTCCATAATACAAAATTTCAGTTTTGTTTTCAACAAGTTTGTTTGTCAGATCAACAAATTGTGTTTGTTGAATTTCTTTGTTGAAAAAAAATTAAGATTTTGTACGTTTGTCAGTACAAATAATAATTTTAGAGAACTATTACAAACTCGTTTATCAATTTTTTTAAATTTTTTTTCAACAATCAATATTTACTAACGTTAGTTGGTATCACAAATTTCCGTATATGAGCACTTTCAGTGAAAAAGTTAATTGTATTCACAAATATGGGGGTCAATATAACAACTCGTTTTTTTCTGTGTATCTTTGTTAATCAAAAATATCTTAAAACGTATTTAAGATATTTTTTTTGTCACTCAAAAATATTTTTGCACTAAAAAAAATTACACTCGAAAAAAGTTTAACACAATAAAAATATAATTTTTGTATTTTACAATAAAAATAAAATTTTTGTATTTTTTTTTTTTTACAAAATTTACTCAAAATAAAATGTATAATAATAAAATAATATAATATTAATTTTGATCCCATGATCAAGTATTTTATTTAATTTTTTTTACATTTAATTACAATACATTTTTAATTATTTCAACCTAAACAAGAACTGTTAACAATGACCTTCCTCTCCTTGTAGCGCAAAAACCAAGTGCTCTGGTATCGCATAAAAAAAAGTTTTAAATTTACAATTTTTTTGGTAAAAAACTTGTAAAATTACAAAAAATCTCATTTTTAATAGAAATTCTCGTAAAATATGAGGTAGCACAAGATTTAATAGAAATTCTCGAAAAATAGGAGGTAGCACAAAATCTAGTAAAGTCACGAGAAGTCCTTGTAATTTTTATCACGTCAAAAAAATTGTATTTTTTACACGGAACTCTCGTAAAATTACTTTTGTAGCACTATGTTATCTATGGAACTAAGGAACTAATTAGTGCTAATCATTGTTTCTAACTGTCAAATTTATGTGAAGTAAATCAATGATTAGTATTAATCATTGATTAATTTTTGATGGGTTACCAGCCCTAAATGTATTATTTTAGTTACCTTGCCTTTACGAAAAATAGTTAGTAACATATTTCAAATTATGATCCTTTTTGCAGAATTTGAGGTATTTTAGTTAGAACAATTTTCTCAAAAGCTAATACGGTACCCAATGCATTTACAAACTAATAAAAACATTTTTTATTTTTTATATGGTGTAGGGTTTTAAAACGTACATCCTGATAATAATGTTTTCTTTTTTTGTTCAAACGCATACCAAAACATTCCATTTTTTTCTAAATTCACTAACAAGGAAGGAATCCTAATCGGTTTTTTCTAAATATATTTTTAAAATAAAAAAAGATTAATAATAATGGTAAGCCCTTTACACATATTTTTTTACTCTTTATTCCAAAAACGTTAAAATTTGGTTTCCTGAAACTTTCGCCTTGTAATTAGCAGATCGCAAATAGTCCCGAAAAATTGGGACTTTTTGACGATAGGAAGGATTCGCACACTTACAACCCCTTTCAAATAAATATTTTTCCTCCACAACATATTTGAGCTTGGTATTCTTTGGATTCCTTCCTTCCAAGAAACGTATTGTTGCATATATTTTGGTGCATGTGTGCATTTTATCTTTCTTAAAGGTGTCGATATAAATTTTAATAGTGTTAACTAGACTGTCAATAAAATGTTAAAAGAAATATGTATATCGAAAAAAAGTTTTGATTGAATTTTATTAAATACATTGGTTGCTTAAGAAGATTTTTTTTTTAGAAAACATAAAACGAGCATTTAAGGCATTTCATACCGCTACATATATCGCGCATTTGCTGCAAAGTCTTCATAACTCAAAAAACTTATATTGTATAAAAGGAATTCAAAGTCTTTATTTGAAAGTATGTTTTCGTTAAAACAAGCCGAAACAAATAATATGTAATAATGGCTTATATGAAAAATGTTCGAAAATCGCAAAAAATTTGTTAAAGCAAAAATGTCTTGTAATATTAGATTTTTTTATATGAAAAAATTTAAGAGTTTTTTTAGGAAAAATATAGAATTTAATTTGATTTTTTCTGTAAGTACAGACCGAGCACGGGCTCTAATTATATTTGTTATAAGGGTTCAAGTTGAAAAAATGCAGAAGAAAAATTGAATTTCTAAAAATTATAGACATTCTTGGTATTTCCTATACCGGTTTCAAACACCCCAGTTAGTGTCATCATCAGTAGGATTTTAAATGTCGGTTTGTCTTGTTAATGAAAACTGTTTTTTATATATGTGAATATTTATAGTTTCTACAGAATAAATTTTGACAGTTTCCAACACTACAATTCTATTTCTAGCAATCTCAACCTCACTTCATACTTTCTTTCAACTTTTATGTCTTTTACATTATTTCGCAAGGGTTACCCACATGATCTGGAATTGCAGACACAAATGAAGAAATTTGCATTTTCAGTTTCGCAGACGTGCCTAATGGCGACATATTTTGTCAGTAATTTTATTTGATTTTTTCTGTAAGTACAGATCGAGCACGCGCTCTAATTATATTTGTTATAAGGGTTCAAGTTGAAAAAATGCAGAAGAAAAATTGAATTTCTAAAAATTATAGACATTTCTGGTATTTCCCATACCATAGTTTCTACAGAATAAATTTTGACAGTTTCCAACACTACAATTCTATTTCTAGCAATCTCAACCTCACTTCATACTTTCTTTCAACTTTTTTGTCTCTTACATTATTTCGCAAGGGTTACCAACATGATCTGGAATTGCAGACACAAATGAAGGAATTTGCATTTTCAGTTTCGGAGACGTGCCTAATGGCGACATATTTTGTCAGTAATTTTATTTGATTTTTTCTGTAAATACAGATCGAGCACTGGCTCTAATTATATTTGTTATAAGGGTTCAAATTGAGATTGCTAGAAATAGAATTGTAGTGTTGGAAACTGTCAAAATTTATTCTGTAGAAACTATAAATATTCACATATATAAAAAACAGTTTTCATTAACAAGACAAACCGACATTTAAAATCCTACTGATGATGACACTAACTGGGGTGTTTGAAACCGGTATAGGAAATACCAAGAATGTCTATAATTTTTAGAAATTCAATTTTTCTTCTGCATTTTTTCAACTTGAACCCTTATAACAAATATAATTAGAGCCCGTGCTCGATCTGTACTTACAGAAAAAATCAAACAAAATTACTGACAAAATATGTCGCCATTAGGCACGTCTCCGAAACTGAAAATGCAAATTCCTTCATTTGTGTCTGCAATTCCAGATCATGTTGGTAACCTTTGCGAAATAATGTAAGAGACAAAAAAGTTGAAAGAAAGTATGAAGTGAGGTTGAGATTGCTAGAAATAGAATTCTAGTGTTGGAAACTCTCAGAATTTATTCTGTAGAAACAATAAATATTCACATATATAAAAAACAGTTATCATTAACAAGACAAACCGACATTTAAAATCCTACTGATGATGACACTAACTGGGGTGTTTAAAACCGGTATGGGAAATACCAGAAATGTCTATAATTTTTTGAAATTCAATTTTTCTTCTGCATTTTTTCAACTTGAACCCTTATAGAATTTTTCTATAGAAATAATTTGCGAATCTTTCTAGAGGAAAAGTTTTAGAATTTTTCTATAAGAAAATTCTGAGAATTTTTTAATAGGAAAAATCTGAGAATTTTTTATAGGAACAATCTGAGAATTTTTCTATAGAAATTCTTCTATGAAAAATGTTTAAAAATCTTAAAATTTGGAATAATTTGCAAAAATTTTTAAGAATTTTTATAAAGATAAAAAATATGAGAATTTTTGTGCAGGAAAAATCTGTCAATTTTTTATAAAAAAATATAACAATTTTTATATAATATATATTATTATAAATGAAAAATTTGAAAATTTTTTATAGGAAAAATCTATGAATTTTATATACACTCAAAAAAAAAAACTTTGTAAAATTACAAGAAAAATTTGTAACTTTTTTTTTGCTACCTCCTATTAACAAAAATTCCTAGTAATTTTACAGTCTTTTTATCATTAATTATGTAATTTTACAAGAGTTTTACCAATAAAATTGTAAATTTACAAATTTTTTGACACGATAAAATTTACAACGAGGTTTCGTAACTTTACTAGATTTTTTTTCTACCTTCTTTTTTACGAGAATTCCTAGTAATTTTACAAGCTTTTTACCAATAATTTTGTAATTTTACAAGCTTTTTATCAATAAAATTGTAAATTTACAGTTTTTTTGGCGCAATTAAAATTACAAGGAATTCTCGTGAATTTACTAGTTTTTTTTTTGTAAAATTATCTTGGAAATTTGTAAAATTACAAAAAAAATTTAAATTTCGATCCAAATTTGTTTGTTAAAAAACAAGGAAAACTGAAAAATATTGGTAAAATGGGATTACGAAACTATTCCTAGCAATTTGATAAAGTTTTTTTTTTTTTTGTGTGTAGGGAAAATCTGACATTATTCTTTCGAAAAAAATCTGTGAAGAAGATGAGTAAAAAGGAGGGGAAAAATAAAATCAAATTATGTGATAATTTTTTATAGGGAAACTATCTCGGAATCTTTAAATTTTTTCAGGGAAAATTTTAAAAGTGTCTTACAGCGACGTATCCAGGATTTTGAAAACGGGGGGGCACAACTCCCAGAATTTTTTTTGTCATCGCCTATTTATTTTTTACTGGCAACCCCTACCCCACCCCCCCCCCCCCCCCCCCTCACGATTTGGTCTTTATTATTAGAAAACAAAAATGTCTTTTAATACAGATTTTATAAAAATATTTCTAGAAATCTCAAAATCTTTTTACAGGCAAAATGTTTGAATCTACGAATTTTCGTTTGAAAAACTACATTTTTGGTAAAAATAATGTCTGACAAATTCTCTTGTTCAGAGTTTTTTTTTAAAGAAATGGTTCTTTGAAACAATATGTAACCTAAAAGTGTCACCATCAGAAATTTTATATTGGAATTGATATTTGCGATAAATATCAAAATTAAGCAAAAATCCATTGAATTGCAAAAAATGAGAAAATCGTTTGCCAAAATCAAAATATGTAAACTAATTAGAGTTTAACCTTCTTATTCCAAATTATCTAACCAAACTTTTTAAGCGTATTGATTTTTTTCCCGATATTCGCGTTCGATATTTCGAACGCTCCTTTTTGTGGACCTACTGCTATGTATTCGTAAGTTAGCGCGTTCCATTTTATAAACATTCAAGTTTGAAGATTTAAAAAAAAAAAAAAATATTGTTTCACGTAAGAATTATAAGTGAGTGCCATATCAAAAAAACTATTAGAATATAAAAATGTTTCTATAGAAAAAACTTTTCAGAATTTGAGAACTTCCTATAGAAATAATATCTAAGATTTTAACCCATTACTGCCTGCCCATAGATCGGCTCATACGATTTTGATAAAATTTTGACATGTGTACCTGGAAGACCATAGAAGTTGCTAGAAAAAATAAAAAAAAATTTACCTCAGCTCCGACCTGAGATATGACATGGGTATTAGGCCATGTAATTTTTTACTTTTATTTTTTGTTTGAGCTGAAAGGGGTCTAAAAAGTTTCTATTGGGTGTCAAAATAACTCCAATAAATTTTCGTGAAAACCAAAATTGTCCTTACCCCCCCGCATCACGTTTTAGGTGCACTTTTCCTGAGTATTTTCGATTAAGAAAAATTTTCGATTTTTGTCAGTGAAAAACAAAAGTTAAACAAAACAAAAAAAAATCTTGTTAAATGTTCACATTTACCCAATCTCTATTCTTTTTTATGAAAAAAAAATTAGCCCGATATCTTTCATCTAGCCCGCGCTAAATTTTTTTAAGTATCAACACTTTTTTGGGTATTTAAATACCCATTAGGCAGGAATGGGTTAATATAGAAAAAGTGTCTTAGAATATTATAGTTTGCAAATTTTGTATCGAAATTTATTTTCATGACCTGACACATAGTTTTTATTAGATAAAACCTATATTAAGGGCTGGTAACTTATCAAAAGCTAATCAATGATTAATACTAATCATTGATCAATTTCATATAAATTTGACGTTTGGAATCACTAATAGCACTAATCATTGATTATATTGTGATGAGTTACCAGCCCTAAGTGTCTTTAAACATATTTTACTGATATTTCAATAGAAATGTCTTTTTTTATTGTTTTTAAATTTTTTTAAAATTTTTTATTACATTTTAAAATTTTTCAAATCGAAAGGGGGGGGCACGTGCCCCCTGTGCCCACCCCCTGTATACGTCCATGGTGTCTTAGAATCAAAGACTTTAAAAAAAAATGTCCCAAAATCTGAAAAAATAATTTAGATTCTGAGATTTTTTCTATTTGAAAAATGTCTTAGAATCTAGGATTTTTTCTACGGGAAAATGAATGAGACTCAGACTCTGAGACTTTTTCTACACTACAAAAAAACTTGTAAAATGACAAGAAAAGCTTGTAATTTTTATTTTTTGCTACCTCCTATTTTACGAGAATTTCCTGTTAAAATTATGATTTTTTTTTAATTTTACAAGCTTTTTACCAGTGAAATTGTAAATTTACAACTTTTTGACCCAATAAAACTTACAAGGAATAAAAATTATATAAAATTACAAAAATAATCCAAATTTCGATCTACCAAAACAAAAAATTTGTTGTTAAAAAACATGAAAAACTGTAAAATATTGGTAAAATGGGATTACGAGACTTTCCAGTAATTTGACAAGGGTTTTTTTAGTGTAAAGGAATCATGTCTCAGAAGCTGAAACCATTTCTTTGGGAAAAATGTCTCAGAATTTTTTTTAGTCTCAGGTACTGTCTATAAAACGGTTTTTCAAAACCTAAAAATTTTGGTGTAGAAAGAACGTTTCGATAACTTACACTTTTCTGTAAAAAAATATAATCGACAAAAATATTTCAGAACCTAAGATGTTTTCTATGGGGAAAAAGTCACTAAATTTCAGAATTTTTTTATACGAAAAATTTTTCAAAATATATAATTTCTTTGGTGGGAAAACTGCCTAACTATCTTAGAATTCTCTATATGAAAGTGTAGCAGAATCTGGAAAACAAATTATAGAAAGAATTTTATAATTTCAAATATGCAAAATGCAAACTCATAACAAATACCTTAAAGCTTTAACTAATGATTCAAATACAAGCTCAGATTCCCTGCAAAAAAATATTTGAGTAAAAAAAAAATTTCCCCCCCCCCTCCCCCAACCCCACTAGCTGGAAAGGCGCCTGTCTGCGACACATCATATTTACTAATTTAGATGGGGTGAGTTTTGAAGAAAAGTGACACTCGAATGTCACATATCCCCTTTACACTGCAGTCAGAACCAAAAGAGTTTGACTCCTAAAGTTTCTTATGCTCATAGGTTGGTAAAGTGCTGAAATGTGCCAAATCAATTCTTTTTTAACCAATACTCGACAAGTGTCCTTAAAAATGATTCTATAATAGTTTTTTACAAAATTTTGTGGTTACATTAAATCGTTACCAAAAAATGTCACCAAGGCAAAATTACAAATTTGCTTAATTTGGGCCACACTAATATATTTGTATTTATATTGAAAACTTAACGCAATCAATTAAGAGCGTTAATATTGCCTGAAGGACATACATCATACGTATGAATGTATATAAATTATATATTTATACAAAGTATGTTGAACATGTTAATACATGATTAAACCAGTGTAAACTATGTTTAAAAAGTATTTTTTTAAGAATTTCTTGTAGCTTTATCAATCAACTCACAAAATTTAAAATTTAATTTTTAAGTGACCAGAAAAAAATTGTGACATTCAACAAAAATCCCCAAATGAAAAAATGCATCCAAAATTGCAAATAAAAATTAAAAATTCTGAGATAAAACCCTAAATATCCAAAGAAAATAGTGCAGCTGTACGTATGATCAATATTTAATGGAAGAAATATAATATTACTCATACGTCTAGGAACAAGTTTTTGGGATCACTATTAAACTTGGTTTATGGCCTAATTTTGTAAAACGCAACGCGCCGCGTTGTCAAAATTTCAATACAATTTGTTGTTGTAACAAAAACAAATTACACGGAAATTTTGACAACGCGGCGCGTTACGTTTTACAAAATTATGCGGTTAGTTAATCTAAAAAAATGTTTGTTATGGCAATTTAAAGTTTATAAACCAAATTTTGAAGGAACAGCATAATTTTCCATTAAATGTTGGTCTTTATTAGGGTGTCCAGTAGGCTGGTTCATATATGCCACTGTTATTTTTATACCCTCCTCTCTAGTAATAGAGGGTATATATAAGTTTGTCATTCCGTTTGTAAAGTATATAAATATATTTATGATCCTCGATCGATTTTAAGTCGATCTAGCGATGTACGTCCGTCCGTATGTCTGTCTGTTCGTCCGTAGAAAACACGCTAACTTTTGAAAGACTTTACAGAGGCTACTGAAGTTTGACATATATGTTGGTCATTTACCTGGTCAGGTTGGTATTGCAATCCAGCCAAATCGGTCCGGTGCACTATAGGAAATTTTACCCTTTTTTTGGCCAAAATTATTTACAGCCAAACGGCTGGACCGATTTGACTAATTTTTTTTATTTGACTTTTGGAAGACTCTTTAGAGGGAGGGAGTGACTCTTAAAGGTTTTCATACACTCAAAAAAAAATAGTAAAGTTACCTAAAAAATTACCTAATAATTAGTTCCAAACAGGGTTCCCGGGTTATAAGTTGCCGCATCTAAGATTTTTTAGATCCTTGATAGATTATATGGTTTTCTAAACTGTTTTTACAATATTTTTTTTCTTGAGTGTACACTAACTTTCGAAGAAATTTATTTTAACAATGTTAAGAAGTGTCAAACAAATCTACTTTTTAATAAGGATTTTATTCAAAAATTTTATTTTTGAGTTCCAAGTCGTCAACTACATTTCAAAATGCCACTACGGGCAGCCGTAGATGATGCAAGAGCTAGGGGCTCAACTTCCCTATTTAGATCTTTAGAGATTTCTGCTGTAACTCGTATTTTTGTTCTCGCAGATTTTGACAAAAAAGTTAATTGCGGTCGCCCAGGTTTCGATTTACTGGAGGCTGGCTGCGTTTCAAGTTTTTTTTAGCCAAGTATTGCCTTTAAGCCAAACAGCATGCTGTCTTTCAAAAATTTTCAAACTCCTACAACTTTTAATCCTTTTCATATTTATATTTGAACGAAATATTCTTAATTCCTCCTTTATATATTGTTTAAAGTTTTCGAAACATTCACTCTCAGCAATGTATGAAAAGAAATGGTCAGAAATAGCGGCTCCTTATCCACCTCTGCTTTATTTCTCTCGCCATGTATTAAATAACTCTGAATTTGGCACTCAGTAGTCACCTGGAAAAATGGGTATAAAAAAAAAGTTTGCACATATCCGACCTTGAAATTTTTTAAATTCGGAAGGTAATTGATTGTCCTAGAGAACTTTTATGGTTTTATAGCTAACATATGCTATCATTTTTTTTAAAGTCAAAATAAAATTCCAATTCATACTTCAATAAGTTCATCTTAAGGTCACTTCAATTTTTCCAATAAAATCGATCTAATAGATGAGTTCACCAATATTTCACTATTTATCATTAAAGAACTCACCTTTGACATTATTTTTCATTTTTTAGTTTTTAAAAACTATAAATTCTTAATATAAAAACTTTTGTTAGAAGCTATCACAAAATTCGCTGCTCTCAATCGTTATTTTATAACTAAGTAAGAAATTGCAAGAAAAACTACTGATAAAGTGACAGTACATCAATTCTGTCGAAAAATTGAGAAAGAATTGTTTACTTTGTTAAGTTTTTTTTATATTAATGTGAAAAAAAATAATGTTTGCAAAAATTTTAATTTTGACTTTTGGCCAAAAAATGGGTAAAATTTCCTAGTGCGGTGGTTCAAAAGTTATGAGCAAAAGAGTAAATTTCGGCGCGAATTAACGAGATAAAAAACACGATAACTTTCGAAAGACAATAATAAGACTACTAAAGCTTGACATGTATCTTTGCCGTTCCCCAGGCTGGTTTGGTATTGAATTTCAGCTCAAGCGGTCCAGTGGTTCCAAAGTTATAAGCAAAATCCTGAAAGTCAGATTGGTTTTATCTTAAATGCCACATGTTAAACAAGGTTTAAAAGCATTGGTGGTAACTAAACAATGCTTTTCAAACTTGTTTAGTTTTAAAGCAATGCTTTTTAAACTTGTTTAGTTTTAAAAGCATTGGTAGCTTAAAAATTGCACTCGAAAAAAAATTTTACAAATCAAAAAAATTTTACACTCAAAAAAATTTTACACTTAAACAGAAATAGTTTTTTTTTTTACAAAAATTACAATATTTTGTGAACATACGTACGTGCATTCACTCAGAAATATTTTTACAGTAAAAAAAACATTACACTCAAAAAAAGTTTTACACAAAAAAAAATTTTTTTTAAATTTTATTTTTTTTTTTTTTTAATGACAAAAAAAGTGTTTTTTATACTATGTTTAGACCAAACAAAAACTAACTTGTTTTTGGCAAAAAAGAATTTTGGAAAACCAAACTGTTTACACCGAATAAAAAGAGTTTTTGTTTGTCAAATCAAATTAATTATTTTCTAAATTCACTAAAAAACACAAAATAACAATAGCCACACGTTATTAAAAAAAATAAATTACACATTTATTTACTTTTTTAAAAGATTTGAATATTAATTTCACAAAAAAACAAATATTTTTATTTTGACATTCGTTTTTACCAAAAGAAAATTGAAAAAAACATTCACACTGAATTAATAGTAGCATTGACCAGAACCTAAATTCTAGTTTTTGTCGAGTTTTAGTTGGCAACGCAGTTTTTAAATTGTATGGAAAATTTATGTAGTTTTTGCCAAAAACCAAAAAAATATTCAAAAACAAGTTGTTTTCGTTGGTGTAAATACCGTATTACTCAAAATAAAATATTTCTAATCAAAATTGTTAATTTTTTTCACGTTAAAAAATGTACTATACTTTGAAAAAGGCGTTGTGGAGGGTATTCATAAATTCGGCAAAGTCGAATTTAACTTTTCAACTTGTTTTTCTTATTTTTCTTTCTTTTTTTTAAGAAAATTTGGTCTGGGGGGAATTTCCCCTTTCCCCACTTCCCCATTGTACCGTCGCATGACTACAAGTAGAAAAGGGAATTTAATACGGTATTTACACCAACGAAAACAACATGTTTTTGAATATTTTTTTGGTTTTTGGCAAAAACTACATACATTTTCCATACAATTTAAAAACTGCGTTGCCAACTAAAACTGGACAAAAACTAGAATTTAGGTTCTGGTCAATGCTACTATTAATTCAGTGTGAATGTTTTTTTCAATTTTCTTTTGGTAAAAACGAATGTCAAAATAAAAATATTTGTTTTTTTGTGAAATTAATATTCAAATCTTGTAAAAAAGTAAATAAATGTGTAATTTAATTTTTTTAATAACGTGTGGCTATTATAATTTTGTGTTTTTTAGTGAATTTAGAAAATAATTAATTTGATTTGACAAACAAAAACTATTTTTATTCGGTGTAAACAGTTTGGTTTTCCAAAATGCTTTTTTGCCAAAAACAAGTTAGTTTTTGTTTGGTCTAAACATAGTATAAATGAAAAAATCGCTAATGCTCAAATTAAAATATTTATACATATTCGACACTGCTCCCATTGAGAATTAGAAGATGAAAATTGAACCATCGTAGTTAGATCACGATCTTCAAATAACCAACAACCAAATATTAAAAACAGATTTACATTTGATTTTCCATTGGACAATACCGTCGTAAAACAACATAGTTAAAATTTTTTAAGTTTAAATTTAAGAATTTAGGATTTTCAACACATTTGCTATTAAAAAAAGTGCTTTACGAAGTGATCGAGAAAAACTACAACTGCACGTAATCTATGGACTAAAACCAATCCGAATTTTCCAATGAGATCCCCCACTTTTTTTGGTGTAGCATTAAATTTAAGAAGTTGTAAATTAAACTAATATTCTAAAGCCACATTTTAGGAGTAAGTTCCAAATAATTTGTTCCCTTTGTGCACACGATATTCCCAGAAAAACCCACAAAAACACAAAAAAAAAAAAAAATATTCTCTCATTTGCAAAGAAAAATTCCTCATTTGGGGATAAACCCAATTTATGTTCTAAGAGTTGCCAGTCTTATGCTTTTTCAAAACTGAGTAATTGTACGTATGATTAATATTTTTTGCAAAAAAATATATATAATATCACTCATCCGCCTAAATATTAATTTTTTAAATTTTTTTTCATATATGAAGGTTTTTTTTTCAAACGTACCACGAAAAAAAATGTTGTTGGATCAAAGTCAAACTTTGAGAGCTTATTGCTCTATATGAAGGTAACAAATCGTGGAACAAAAGTTTTCGTTTTTCGGAAAAATGGGCGAGATAGGCGTGGTCAAACATGGTAAAATTGAGCAATTTTTGCATGATGTCGCTTTATATTTAATTTTTTCTACAGTAACTCAACGATTCTGAAATTTTCGAAACACATCTAATTTATAGTGTTTTGTATGGGCTATCAATTGGCATTATTAGTTTTTGGAAAAAATTCAGAACTATGTCTGAATTTTTCAAATGAAAAATAAAAATCGATGTAGCAAAAAACATGCCATTTTTAATTTTTTTTTAAAAAATTTTAAATTAAAGTTCTTTTCATTCTCTACATCATATCAAATTTTCAGAGAGCAGTTATTTTTGGTTTTCGAGAAAATTGGCTTTAAAGTTTAAATGTCTTATTTTATTTTCCATATCACTCATACGCCACGATACATTTATTTTTGCACTTACCAAAAACTTGTTTAATTCTATTTAGATAATTGATTTAGAGCTGATTTGTAGAGTCCAACCGAATATTCGGTTTCGGTCTCGACTTCGGCCGAATAATGGGGTTTCGGCCTCTATTCGGTATTCGGCAAAATTTTAGTATTTTAAAAAATATATAAAAAAGTTGCTTAATTTTTCAATTTCGAGTATCATTACACTTGATTCAGTTCATTTTAAAAATGTAACAAGGATTTCCATTTAACGTGTTACTGTTACAGTTCAAATAATTTTTTTTTTCTTAATCTACGGATTTAATGAACAATTTTTTTTAAGTTTATTTAAATATGATTTTTTTGTAAGTTTTTAAAAATATAAATATTTTTTAATAAATACAACAATTCCGATGAATTAAAAACATTAAGTGCTGTATATTTATTTTAAAAAAGAAATAAATAAAAATTGTATTCAGCCAGGCATTAATTTTTTTTGTTTCGGTTTTGGTTCGGTTTCGGTTTCGGTTTAGCCTCGAAAAACTGGTTTCGGCCGGATTCTATTGATTTGTCATATTTATAAAAAGAATTCGACTGTTTTTCAAGATTCTTCGTATCAAGGTTGCATTCAATATCAATAAAATGACAGTATTTCAGAAGTGATCTTTGCCTTATGGTTGTTGAAATTCTGGGACGCCGCTTAGCCATTTACTGGAATAAATCCAGGCAACAATATTCACAGTCGTTGTTAATTTTTAAGAATACTCTGATATTAAACACATTGCCTTACAACTAAAAATTTAAAATATATCAGAAGTAGACAAGTTCCAAAAAATATTTTAAAGTCTGCACTTCAAAAACTTTACAAACCTTCTTCATCATTTCAAAGATTTTAAAGTTCAAAAAAATTGTCATTCTTATTACACAGAAGACGAGTAAGCGATGGCATTGTATGTCTCTGGTCAACAAAAAAACAGTCGAATTCCTATAAATAAGACAAATCAGCTCTAAATCTGTTATCTAAACAGAATTAAACAAGTTTTTGGTAAGTGCAAAAATAAATGTATCGTGGCGTATGAGTGATATGGAAAATAAAATAAGACATTCAAACTTTAAAGCCAATTTTCTCGAAAAGCAAAAATAACTGCTCTCTGAAAATTTGATATGATGTAGAGAATGAAATGAACTTTAATTTAAAATTTTTTTGAAAAAAATTAAAAATGGCGTGTTTTTTGCTACATCGATTTTTATTTTTCATTTGAAAAATTCAGACATAGTTCTGAATTTTTTTCCAAAAACTAATAATGCCAATCGATAGCCCATACAAAACACTATAAAATAAATGTGTTTCGAAAATTTCAGAATCGTTGAGTTACTGTAAAAAAAATTAAATATAAAGCGACATCATGCAAAAATTGCTCAATTTTACCATGTTTGACCACGCCTATCTCGCCCATTTTTCCGAAAAACGAAAACTTTTGTTCCACGATTTGTTACTTTCATATAGGGCAATAAGCTCTCAAAGTTTGACTTTGATCCAACAATATTTTTTTTTTCGTGGTACGTTTGAAATAGAAACCTTCATATGGGGGTTTTCGTGTCAACTGACACAACTTTTGAAACCGATGTCTTCCGATCGGGATGAAATTTGCACCAAGGTTAGTCCCATTGGATAGTAGTTCAGACACAATTTTTCAACGAGATCGGCTTATAACTCTCTGAGTTAGAGGGGGTCGAAATTTGACATTTTGTCCAAAGAGGTGTTGATTCTCATCCATGTAACTTCTTACCTATTGCTTTTAGCAAAATGTGTCCCAAAAAGTTTAGATAGCTATTTCTTCAGTCTTTCGAAAAAATTATAAAAAAAATTAAAAAAAAAATTTTTGATTATTTTTTCTTAAAAATCCAAAACTTTTTTGACTTTTTCCTCAAATTGGGCCCTTTTTTTTTTGATTCAAAAGAAAGCTTAGGTGATTTCCTTTAAGAGCTATGGGGTCGCTTAGTGGGATGCGAGTGGGATATTTTTTTTTTTTTTAACTTTGATAGCTAACCAGTTTTCGATTTCGATCCGCGATACCCTCTAATTTTTATAGGTTCGAAAAAGAAAGCACGAGCCAAAAAATGAGGGCGGTGGGGTGGGGCCATATGGCCCCTCATCGGGGTCAAAGTTGGGCGTAAGGAGGTAAAAATTCCAAAAAGCCCCAAAACTCCCCTAGAAACGCCAATGTGAGACCGGCCTCCAATAATTTTCTGCCCCCAACATTTTTCTTGAACATACCTTACCCCTATTTCCACTTCCTAAGTGGACTCCCATACAAAACATTTTTACAAAATTTGATCCTACCAATCTAACTTACCCTAAAGTGCCCCTAGTGGGGCCAAATGTTTGGCCGACCTCCATTATTTTAATAATTCCAACATTTTTTTGCAAAAATACCAACAATGTATCTTTAACCCTTAAGGTGGTCCCCATACATTTCTTTTATTTTTATAAATTTGTTTTATTAAACCAGCTCCTACCGCCCCTACCGTGCCTCCTAGAGAGGCAAAAAATACGACCAACCCCCATTATTTTTTAGTTACCAACATTTTGTCTGAACATTATAACACCCTATCTCCACTCCCTAAAGGGCTTCCATACATTATAAAAACATGTATTTTTAAAAACTAAGAGTTGAATATAAAGGGTAGGTGTATTCTGAGAAAATATTGGAGTTGAAAAAATATTGGGGGTCGGTCATACATTTTACTTTTCTAGGGGCACCCTATGGACAGTTAGAGCGATAGGAGCAAATTTTAGAAAAATGTCATTTTGTATGGGAGCCTCTTAGGAAGTGGAAATAAAGGTTTGGTATATTCAAGAAAAATATTGGGGGCAGAAAATTAATGGAGGTCGGTCTCACATTGCACCCCTCCATGAGCAGTTCTAGGGCAGTTGTGGGGCTTTTTGAGTATTTTAACGTCTTTACGCCAAATTTTGACCTCGATGAGGAGCCATATGGCCCCACCCCACCGCCCTTATTTATTGGCTCGTGCTTTCTTTTTTGAACCTATCAAAATTAGAGGGTGTCCTGGATCGAAATCGAAAACTGGTTAGCTATCCCACGCCTAATAGTGCAAATTGAAGAACCGTTTTTTGTGTTCCAAAGTTACAAAAAAAAAATATTTTCATAGATATCCGCATCCCACTAAGCGACCCCATAGCTCTTAAAGGAAATCACCTAAGCTTTCTTTTGAATCAAAAAATGAAAATAAAAAGGGCCCAATTTGTGGAAAAAGTCAAAAAAGTTTTGGATTTTTAAGAAAAAAAATCAAAAAATTTTAATAATAGTGCAAAATAAAGAACCGTTTTTTGTGTTCCAAAGTTACATTTTTTTTTTCATAGATATCCCACTCGCATCCCACTAAGCGACCCCATAGCTCTTAAAGGAAATCACCTAAGCTTTCTTTTAAATCAAAAAAAAAGGGCCCAATTTGAGGAAAAAGTCAAAAAAGTTTTGAATTTTTAAGAAAAATAATCCAAATTTTTTTTTTTATTTTTTTTATAATTTTTTCGAAAGACTGAAGAAATAGCTATCTAAACTATTTGGGACACATTTTGCTAAAAACAATAGGTAAGAAGTAACATGGATGAGAATAAAAACCTCTTTTGCCACAATGTCAAATTTCGACCCCCTCTAACTCAGAGAGTCCTTGACCGATCTCGTTGAAAAATTGTGTCTGAACTACTATCCAATAGGACTAACCTTGGTGCAAATTTCATCGGAAGACATCGGTTTCAAAAGTTGTGTCAGTTGACACGAAAACCCCCATATACATTAGGGTTATGACTTTTTTTTTGCGACATCCTCCATTCACGGAATCGTGTAGGGCATGGAAAAATACTAAGAAATATGCTTATGATTTTTCCCGGTCGTGAAAAAAGTTCACGCTCCAAACGCATTGAAGTTTTATGTAAACAATTTTTTTTTTTTAAATTAATAAAAGTGATAACTAACTAAAATTTTTGTTGTTTTTTATTATAATCCTACATACAAATGTGTTTCACACCATTTTGTTACGAAAGTTTCGATAATTCGCGATATAAGTGATTTTTTTAGCGATTAAAATATTTTACATAATTTAAGTTTTTTTACTCCAAATAAATTTTTTTTTTTGCAATTTTCTTATTTAATCTTCATTATTTAATCGTTTTCTACGCATTTGGAATAGAGTTGGGCGCGTGAGTGATTTTTGACTCACACTGGTGCTGTGGCTTAGTGGGTGCTGTGGCTTAGTGGTTAGCGCGTTGGACTACTAGCCAGCAAGCCTGGGTTCGATTCCCGGCTCAGACAGAACAACATTTTTTTCAGATATTTATTAGTTTCTATTTATAACTAATATCTATCGCAGCACCCTCCTTCGTTGATAAATAGCAATAAAAACGTCAACGAAGTAAAATAATAAAATAATGGCTATTAAACACAGCTTCAAAAATAATTCGCCAGATCAATAACAGATGGACAGCATTGCCTGAGTGTTGTTTCTTTAAAAAAAAAAAAAAAAATGTGCCCATCTCTAATTTGGAATGAAAACTGGATCAATTCCAATCCCGATATTATTGCTTTTATTTTTTTCTCTGAAGTACAAAGTGTTTTGTTATTTTCTTAAAAATTATCAATAAAAACACGTGTTGGACCATTTTTGACACATAAGTTTCGAAATTTGATTCCATGGTCCGATAAAATTAATATAAAAATCAATAAAAACCAATAAAATCGCAAATTGGTCCATTTTCATGGTGGGAAATGATTTTGTATTATTGAAAGTTCTTTAAGAAAATTACAAAAATCATACTTATTTTGAGTTAATTTGCATACACTTAAGTGACATTTTTTTTTTGCAGAAAAATGCAATAATAGCGCGAATTGGTCAAACTTTCATCTCCAAAATTGTGGGTAACGGTTTTGTAAGCAGTGAAACACAAAAACTTGGTTATTAAGAGAAAAGTGAAACTTTAATAAAAAAAATAAAAAAATCGTATATACAAAACTTCAATGCATTTGGTGCAGGCGCGGATCCAGGAATTTCATTTGGGGGGGGAGATTTTTTTTACAAAAAAAATTTTGGTTGAAAGCGGGGGGGGGGTGGTGTTGTATAATTTTGCGTGAATATTTTTAATATTGAGTAACAAATGAAAAACCAACAACAAATCAACTTAAAGGCATAGTATTTTAATTAGGCGCGAATTCAACCATTTGGATTTCGGGGAACTTTTTTAACTCATGAAATATTTTCACGAGGGAATCCTAACGGATCGATTTACTTCCTAAGCAAGACCGTTTATAGTCAAATAAACCGACCAATACTCAGTCATAGCTAGTCACAAATGTGAAAAGACCCGTAAACTTTTATATAAAAATTCTGTACACAGAAAAAAAAAAGTTGTCAATTCAATTAATTTTATTGTTAATACAATTAAACATTTAATTGAAACTGAGCCTACATTGGATATTGTCAATACAACAATGGCTTTTGTAACTTTTTTAAAAAAATAAATCTAAAAATAGAATAATCTAAAAATAGAATAATCTAAAAATAGAAATAAATAAACTAAAAAAAAAAAATATATAAAAAAAAAATCATCCACCGACAACTGGCATCGAACCCGCAACGTTAATGCTATGAGTCTAGTACACTACCACCGTGCTATCCTCATATATATTTATACTTGACTAAACAGCATATTTAAAAAACACTAAAAAAACAATGATACAAAAATCTAAAATAAGAAAAAAAAAAACAAAAAAAAAAAAAATCATCCGCCGGCACCTGGCTTCGAACCCGAAACTTTCGTGCTACAAGTCTAGCACACTACCACCGTGCTATTCCTCATATATATTTATAGTTGCCTAAATGTGTACATAAAGTGTCTGTAGAGTCAGTGTGTACTCTTTGCTGTTTTTACAATAATAAAAAATGTGGCATTCTATTTAAAAATAAATCATAATGTGGCTTCACACATGTTTAAAAAATTTTAAATAGAATAACAAAAAAATAATCACAAATTAAAAAAAAAAAAAAAAAAGTGTTCAGCCAACTGGCAGCGAACCCGCAACCTTAATGATTCGAGTCTGGCACACTACCACCGTGCTATCGTCACATATATGTTTGCTTGATTAAATGGGTTTATAAAGTGTCTGTGTTATTAATAAAAAAAAAATGAATTTTTGTCACATTAACAATATCCAATGTTGATACAATTAAAAACGTTGTTGAACTAGTATTTAGTTGTTAACAATTTGTTTGGTTACTTTTGATTTTACGATATTTTTTTCTGTGTATAAAAAAAATTAAATATTTCGAAAAAAAATTAAGTTTTTTATAAATGGGTCCATTACAAAATTTCTCAGATGTTGAGACATTTTTTTTACAGAAAAACTTTAGGATTCTAAAATAGTTTTCATATAAAAAAATAACCCATTTATTTCTGAGATTTTTGCCTTTCGAAAAATGTTCGGATTCTAAAACTTTGATATAAACTTTAAATTCTCAACTCGTATTTTCTTAAGAAAAACACTCAGATTAAACATTTTCTTATAGAAAATGTCTCCGATTCTTAAACTTTTTTCCATAATTTGGGATTCTGAGGCATTATTTCTATAAAAAAATTTCAAATTCTAATGTATCTTTCTTATAAAAAATCTCTAAAATAGTGCTCTTATTTTAAAGATATTCTCAGATTTTAAGAACTTGTTCGTATAAAAATATTATTAGATCATATTTCGTAAAAGAAAATTATCAGATACTAAAACATTATTATTTCAAAAACATTTTATGAAGAAATTTTGATACACTTTTCTAAAACTTAAATCGTAGTTTTTTTTTTTTTTTTGCATTTTTCTATAGAAAAATTTTACGGTTTTAATGCCATCTAATGTTTTGAATTAGATTTTTAAACATTTTTCATTAAAATATTTATTAAAATATTTACATATTTAAAATTTCCTATAGTCAAATTTTCAGAATATTCTATAGTTTTCTATAGAAAATTTTTTGGCAGATTCTGAAACATTTTTTTAAGGAAAAATTCTCTGGTGCTGAGGGATTTTTTCTATAGAAATGTAATAAGAAATTTTTTATAAAATTTGAGATAATTTTTCAATTAAAAAATTCTTACATTCAAAGTCGAATAAGTATAAAAATATTTTTTAAAGGTAAAGTCTGAAATTTTTAAACATTTTTCTACACTCAAAAAATTTCATAGGTAAAATGAACGAAATACTTCGTACATTGTACGAAATATTTCGGTTTTGCCGGAACGAAATATTTCGTAATATTTACCTATGGCATTTCGTAAATATTTCGAAGTTTTTTTAGTGATATTTACGAAATAAATACGAAAATATTTCGTAAATTTACGAAATATTTAGTATAACTACGAAATATTTCGTAAAAATACTAAATATTTTCGTACATATTACGAAGTTTTTTTTTTTGTTAATACGAATTATGTTTATTTTTACGAAAATATTTCGTAAAGTTACGAAATATTTTGTATAACTACGAAATATTTTGTATAATTACGAAATATTTCGTAAAAATACAAAATATTTTTGTACATATTACGAAGTTTTTTTTTTGTAAATACGAATTATGTTTAGTTTAACGAAAATATTTCCCGAGCAAACATTTCCATTTCTAAACGGAATTGACTCGGTGACATGCCCGTATAACTTTTCACTAATGTCGCAACACCTAACAGACTGCATTGAAAAATATATCTTGGGTGATTTGACTTTGTGTTATGCTGAAAATAATTTAAAATTAGAAACCGTAAACAAAGATTAAAAAGAGAAGGAACAAATTTTTGTTATTCCATTTTTTTAATTGTTAAATCTGTTAAATCTAGTAATTCAGATAAATAAATCAAACCCCTTGATCTTGATTTTTTTTTTCCGAAAAATATTTTGTTAAATTACGAAATATTTCGTTAAGATACGAAGTATTTTTTTTGGCTACGAAATGTAGTTCGTAAAATAAACGAAATTTGTATTTTTACGAAATTCCAAGTTTTCGTAAAATTACAAAAATTTCGTAATATGTACAAAAATTTCGTAATATGTACGAAAAAAATTTTACGAAATAATACTTCGTATTTTTATGCATGAAATTTTTTGAGTGTATAAAATATTTTACTTTTTCCATAGAAAATAATAAGGAAATTTCTTCGGTTAGAAAATGTCCACGACTCTATTGCCATCTAAGTTTTTCATATACAATTTCTTTAATTCTGAAACATTTTATCCTAAGGCTATGTGTGCTGACGTAAATGATCAGCACACATATAAATCGCCTAAGAATTTTTTACATTCTTGCATTTTCTTTCTATCTTTCCTTCCTTTTTTTTCCTTTCCTTGCCTTGCTTTTCCTTTCTCTTTCTTTTCTTTTTCTTTTTTCCCCCTTTCCCTTTTTTCTTTTTTTTCCTTTCCTTTCTTTTTTTCTTTCGAAATCATTTTGGGGGGGGAGAATGGGATTTCCCATTCCATCCGCGCCTGATTTGGTGCGTGAAGTTTTTTCACGATCCCGAAAAACTAATCTAACAGTTGTTAGTTATTTTCCATGCCCTACACGATTCCGAGGATGGAGGTTGCATATTTGCAAAAAATGCAAAAAGTACTAACCCTAATATACATATTTGTTTTTAAATATTTTTTTTAATATATCAAGAATCCCTAAAAATAATAATTTGTATCGGTTTTTAAAATAAAAACTGTTTCTAGAGCTTATACAGAAAATATAATAAAATTCTTAACTTAACTTAATTTCAAATATTGCTGGAGTATAATGTATCCCGCCTACATATAAATTTACAATCAATATACACACATATTTAAATTGTTTAACAATTATGTCCAACATGATAATACAATTAAATTGTAATTATTGATAAATCAATTCTTAATACTCGTAAGTATGCAAAAAAAAAATATGCAATAAATAAAACAATTTCAGACTGTTTATAAAAAAAAAAAACTATTAAATTTATCTTAATATTGTCAATCATTTTTGAAAAATGTTTACTATTCTCCGTTCTTTCATACATACATATAAATGTACATCCGAGGTTTTTTGTTTAATTTAAAAACAACAAGTAATTTATTTCCTCCATAGTTTTATAGTTGTTTCAAATTTGCACATACACGCTCGTTCGTTCATGTGTATTTACAAAAAAACAAAGAAAAAATTATACTCAATTCAAAACAACTGTCACATACAGACATCACATCGCACATACACACAAATAATATTGTGTATTTCCGTTTCAAAAACAATAAAAAATGAAAATACAGGGTGATTAGTGAAAAGGTACAATTAAAATTAGAACAAGTAAGAACGCTATTCGGTTGTGCCGAATCAAATACACTGTGCAGCTAGAAAATGTATCCTCAATGGCTCCAATCTGCAAGAAGACAATCAAATAAACAAATTTGCCAAAGGGTTTTGCAAAGCGGATCATAGGGTTTATATACTTCCCTTGTTAGAATATGGAACTTTTTCTATACGAAAATTGTCTCAGAATTTAAAATTTTTTCTGCACAAAAAATGTTTTAGAATCTGAGATTTTTTATTACGAAAAATGACTGAAAATCTTAGACTTTTACTTAACGAAAAATATTTCAGAATCCGATACTTTTTCGATACGAAAATTCTTTCAGAATCTGAGACTTCCCAGCAAAACTTTGGTAATGGGTAGTGATTATATAACACATTACCAGGTAATGTATATAACTTATTTGTAGCATTATTTTATGATGTCTTACCAAACATTTGTTCCACAACGTATTATTTTCAAGTGAAAAATAATGCATTACTAATAATTTGCTACGTAATGCATGATTATTGGAAAAAATGTATTTCATATTTATTATTTCTAAACATTAAATTATGGATGACTTATATTCATGGTTGGCTACCGTTACCCTTATAATACCGTTACCGATTTAAAACCCTTTAAAATTGAATACCATTACCGTTACCAATACCGCTAAAAATGTTTTTGAAATACCGTTACCCTTACCGTTACCGTTATTTGTGCTAGAAGTTACCGGTATTCCAAATTTTACCATTTTTGTATAGATTTTTAACGAACAAAAATTAAAATCTTATGGCTTACATTATTTTTAAATAAAGACTGGGTATAATCATAAAATAAATGAAATTTATAATGTCCAAATCAAATTTATACGGTTTCTTGAATCCTCAAAATATTTGTAGCTTTCAACTTTTATTGCTTTTTAAATTTTTTACTAAATTAAAAATACCGGTACATATCGGTATTGTTGTTTCGGTACCGGTATAAACAGTTACCGAAACGATCTGAAAACCCTTACCGTTACCTTTACCGAAATAAATAAAAGTTCGATACCGTTACCGTTACCCTTACCGTTATTCGTTTCGGTAACCAACCTTGCTTATATTTGGTTACATTATGTATTATTTGAAAGTTTGAAATAATGCATTAATTATAATTGGATGCATAATGCATTGCAATAACATAAAAAATAATTATTATATAAAAAAATGCATAAGTTTAAACTAGAGATGGGCTCCCGATAGGAAATTTCTAACGACACACACTCACGAGCATACTTTATCTACTTACACTCACTGACAATCACGTGAGTAAATTTAATACAAAATTACTTTTTCACTACTCGTAACACCTTATATATTATCTTCTGGTATGCTATATTATTTAATTTCTCGTAACCTATAAAATATCATATATTTTACACTTTTCTCGTATTCTTCGTTATAAATTTATGACTTATTTTATACCTTACTGGTATTCTTTGTGATAATGTGGATGCATTACTTTGAGTCTCATCGCCTGTTAAAATCATCAATGCTGCAATGTATAAAATAAGACATCCTATACCTTATTTTATACCTTATTTGGTAATCGAAGTTTTGCTGGGTTATTCTATATGAAAAATGTTTTACCATCTAAGACTTCTTTACAAAAAATATAGTATAAAAATGAAAAATGTTTATTGGCCTGTCGGGGCCACCATGAGGTAGGGGCCCTGGACACGTGCCCAATGGTTAAAAACGGTACTGGTTACAATGAACGTAAATTTATAGATAAAGGTTTATTTGATACTCCCCATATCCACTTCTTAATTCATCACCCTGTATGTATGTTTATCAAATCACAGACAAATATTGTATACCAAAGGGAATAAAAGTGCAATTGTTGTGTGTGTTATTTGTTGAAAGTTTGGAGCTGCTGGAAAAAAAACTCATAAAAATTGTCAATTGTATGATATTATGATTTTCTATTTTGCTAAAATTAAGCTCCCCCAAAATATATTTGAAAAAAAAACATGAAAAAAATAACATGAATCTGTTTGCTGTTAACCCTCTGGAATTTTAATTTCCTCTCATACTGGTTTTTTTCTGCATCATATTATTATTGTAATATTCAATTCAATCCCAATACACTTTATTTTTTTTTTTTTATAATGAAATTTTTATGTTGGATATATTTTTTTTTTTCGTAATACAACCACTAATTATGTTTTGCATGATAGTTAAAGTTTTCAGTTTAATACCCAACTGTACGAATGCTAATGGGTTTTATAAATTTAATACCATAAAATCCTAGTGACAAAATAAAAAAACGAAATAGTAGTATTTATTGAATGAGATTGTTCGGTTAGGTTAGATAGGGACTGTTAACGTCAGTTCTTATTGACTCTGAGGTCCGTTACGATGCCATTGGACAATTAGGTGATTAGTTTAATTATCCAAGCCGTTAAACCATCTAATCGTCTTATAAAACTCCAAAGATGTATTGAAAATTGCTCACGCCTGACACAATCATGCTCACGCGGGAGTCACGCGAACTCTACTCACGTAAAAAAAAATTTAAAAAAAAACATATTTTTATATACCCTCCACTTAGTGATAGAGGGTATATATAAGTTTGTCATTCCGTTTGTAACTCATCGAAATATCGATCTGGGACCCCATTAAGTATATATATTCATGATTCCCGATCGATTTTAAGACATTCTAGCGATGTCCGTCTCTCTGTCTGTCTGTGGAAAATGCTCTCGCGGACAAAATATTGCACAGAGATGACTGAAACTTAACATATTTATTGGAAGTTCTCCCGAAAAGTTTAGTATTGCATTTGAGCGATATCGGTTTAGCGGTTCAAAAGTTATGAACGAAAATGTAAGCACACCTCAAAAATTTCAGTACATTCAACATAACCTAAAAATCCAAAATGCTTTAATTCGGCTTCTGTTTGACATATGTGAACATAATTGAACACCAAATGGTATTTAAACAGGTAAGAACATATTTTTTGACAAAAAAAGAAAAAAATTGCGGATTTTTTTTTACCAAAAATTTTTTTCGCGGAAATTTTTTTTTTTTTAATTTTTTTTTTTTTCAAAAGTAATTTCCTTTTAAATAAAGTTTTTTGCAATAATCTTTTTGAAATTGTGGAGGGTATCACTGCATTCGGCAAGGCCGAATTTAACTTTTTTACTTGTTTTAATATTTTTTTATTATTAAAAACTAGAGATGGGCGCATGAGTGATTTTTGACTCACACTCACTCACGCTCACGACAGGAATTTTCGAATCACGCACACTCACTCACAAGCATATTTTTTCTACTCACACTCACTCACAATCACGTGAGTAAATTTAATACAACTCACACTCACGTGCACCCACGCAAGCTTCACTCACACTCACGTTGACTCACACTCACTAAAGTCTTTTTTATACAAAAAAAATTTCAATGACGAAAATTTCCAAAACCTTTCAAAATTTTCAGCAAAATTTAAAGTACTGCGAAATTTTACATTTTTTTTTTTGCTTTTTTCGGGACGAAATCTTAAGTTAAGTCAAATTTTACAATTTTTTTGTTGCTTTTTTTGGTCCAAAAATCACGCAAACTCACGCAAAAAATTGACTCACGCACACTTACTCACGCAAAAATCTTACTCACCCACACTCACTCACGCAATTTTTTTCTCCACTCACACTCACTCACAATCACGTGAGTAAAATTGAATTCAGTCAATTCACGTGAATCACGTTCTAATCTGCTCATGTGCCCATCTCTATTAAAATCAATTAAAAAAATATATACACTCAAAATATTTTATAGGCAAAAACAAATGAAAAACACACTTAAAACCAGTGAATAAACAATTGAAAACCATCCCAGTAATTATTCATTTGTTTTAACAAACGTCAACATTTATTTTTTACTGTTGACAAAATTTTCTAAAATAAATAACATTAAACATTAAAAAATTACGTTTTTTTCACTCTTTTTTACCAACAAATTCGAAAAAAATAACCAACGAAAACATTAAAAATAAATGATAGTTCTGTTATTTTTACCAACAAATTTCAAAAAAATAACCTACGAAAACAATAAAAATTAATGATTTCGTAGGTAATTTTTTACAGTTTTTTATTGAAATATTTTTTTTTTAATTTTTAATAAAATTTTTGGGGAATCGATCCCGCAATCAACTACATTCTGGCCAGACACTCTACCCATCGTGCCAAAGTCACTTGATACAAACATGTTTTTATATTTCTATAAATAATTTTTTGATTTTTTTTTTTTTTTTCAAAAAAATAACTGACTTGTGTAGGTAAAAACTAATGATATTTCATTAAAAAATACCAACAATTTAAAAAAAAAATACTTACACAAATCATTAAAAATCAAAAGAATAATCAGTAGTTTTTACTAACAGAACAAAAGTAAATGACTTTAAAAATTAAATGTTAATGAAAGTCTTTATTTTTTAGTAAGTTATTTTTGAAACAAAGGACTAAAGTAGTCATTAATAAAAACTGAATATCAAACAAATGTTTTTTCTTTTAAAAACGACTAAACGGAAAACTTTTTAAATAAACGACAAACAGTTAATGACATAATTTTTTGAGTGTAGTCTGTATAATACCCTACTCTAGTGCTTCCCAAATAATGACTCCCAGGTCTTATCATTGGCCGATTGAATATATCATTTGTTAGAGTTTTTATTAGGTTAGCCAATTTTGACCAATTCACTCGGAGGTCATAAAGCACACACAAATCAAATTTGAGTGATATAGTCTTTTTTTGTGGGAGATTTGGGTGGTTTGTACGGGGATTAGAAGTAAAAATGTTCCGATTACAATCAAATCTTACACATGAGCAGATTAGAGCGTGATTCACGTGATTCACGCGTGATCACGCGTGAGTGTGACGGAATTCAATTTTACTAACGTAATTGTGAGTGGAGAAATAAATTGCGTGAGTGAGTGTGCGTGAGAAAGATTTTTTCGTGAGAGAGTGTGCGTCAGTCCATTTTTTTGTGTGAGTTTGAGTGATTTATTTTCTTTCCTACCAAAAAAACCAACAAAAAAATTTAAAATTTGGCTGAACTTTAGATTCCGGTCCGAAAAAGCAAAAAATGTAAAATTTCGTTGAACTTTTTTGCTGAAAATTTTGAAAGATTTTGAAATTTTAGTTATTAAATTTTTATTTATATAAATAAGAGTTTCGTGAGTGTGAGTCAAACGTGAGTGTGAGTCAAACGTGAGTGTGAGTGAAGCTTGCGTGAGTGCACGTGAGGGTGAGTTGTATTAAATTTACTCAAGTGATTGTGAGTGAGTGTGAATAAAAAAAAATATGCTCGTAAGTGAGTGTGCGTGATTAAAAAATTGCTATCATGAGCGTGAGTGAGTGTGAGCCAAAAATCACTCACACGCCCATCTCTAATACCAATAGAAGACCAAAACCCCCGAATGGTTTTAAAAACTTAGCTCGTGTTCTTTTCTGATGGCCCACTGATGTTTTCAAATTTTTTTCAAAGGCGTTTTGAAGGGGTCCCATTAGGGGTCATTTTGGCCCTTATTTCAAATATCCTCTTAGAACACAACTAAAGCGTGAGTTTAAGTTAAAGTGTTATACAACATGTGCGGGTATCAGGGGGGGGGGTTGAAGGGGAAATTTCCCCCCGCCCCCAGACCAAATTTCAAAATGAAAAAAAGAGGGAAAAAAAGAAAAAGAAAAAAAAAAGTAAAAGAAAAACAAGAAAAATAAAAGAAAGAAGGAAATTTTCTAAAAAAAAACTTTCCGAAGGAAAATTTAACATAGAAAAAAATCTGAAACTTTTATTAGGAAAATTTAAACATTTTTTAAGGAAAACTGTGACTTAATCTGAAAATTTTCTGTGAAAAAATATCTGTCAATCTTATTATGAATTAGAATGTAAGATTTTTTCTATAGCAATAAGGTCCCAGAAATTTAGAATTTTTCTATAACAAAAATGTCTCATAATTTTTCTATAGGACTTGTTTCCTATAGAAAAATGTCTCAGATTTTTTCTATAGGAAACAAGTCTCAGAATCTATGACTTTTTCTATAGGAAAGAGGTCTCAAAATCTGAAACGTTTTCTTTAGAAAAAAATTGCCAGAATCTTAGACTTTTTTATATAAGAAAATTGACTCAAAATCTAAAACTAGGAAAAACGTCTCAAAATCTTGAACTTTTTCCTTAAGAAACCCAGCAAAACTTAGATTACCAAATAAGGTATAAAATAAGGTATAGGATCTCTTATTTTATACATTGCAGCATTGATGATTTTAACAGGCGATGAGACTCAAAGTAATGCATCCACATTATCACAAAGAATACCAGTAAGGTATAAAATAAGTCATAAATTTATAACGAAGAATACGAGTAAGAGTCCCCGCACAACAATGTCGGAGCGGTTGACGTTTTCGGTCATGAGAGAGTATATGCACAAAACAAAGGCGGTAGCGGAAAATTCTGTCATATGTTAGTTTTTACATTATTTTTTCACTTTTTCGTCACTTTTCCTTCACTTTTATATTTAAATTTATTGCATTTTTTTAATATCAAAATGATTTTCTCATATTGATTCTTTTTTTTGTGTGTTTTTTAGAATTTTAAATATTTTTTTTTTTTAGAGATCACCTTTTTTTGTTTACTTTATCGAAAATAATCGAAATATTTATAAAAATGTGGCAACATTTTTATATCAAAAATTAAAGGAGAGAGAGAAACCGACACAAAAATAAAATTGATTTTATTCAAGCGGTTTTCGGTCGAGCGTTTTTTCTTGCCAAATTTGTATGAAAAAAACGTCACCGACATTGTTGTGCGGGGACTCTAAGGTGTAAAATATATGATATTTTATAGGTTACGAGAAATGAAATAATATAGCATACCAGAAGATAATATATAAGGTGTTACGAGTAGTGAAAAAGTAATTTTGTATTAAATTTACTTACGTGATTGTAAGTGAGTGTAAGTAGATAAAATATGCTTGTGAGTGTGTGTCGTTAGAAATTTCCTGTCGTGAGCCCATCTCTAGTTTAAACTTATGCATTTTCTTATAAAATAATTATTTTTTATGTTATTGTAATGCATTATGCATCCAATTATAAATAATGCATTATTTCAAACTTTCAAATAATACATAATGTAACCAAATATAAGTCATCCATGATTTAATGTTTAGAAATAATAAATATGAAATTCATTTTTTCCAATAATCATGCATTACGTAGCAAATTAATAGTAATGCATTATTTTTTACTTAAAAATAATACGTTGTGGAACAAATGTTTGGTAAGACATCATAAAATAATGCTACAAATAAGATATATACATTACCTAGTAATGTGTTATATAATCACTACCCATTACCAAAGTTTTGCTGGGAAGGGTCTCATAATCTCAGACTTTTTCTATTAGAAGAGGGTATTAGAATCTGAGACTTTTTCTATAGGGAAAGGTTTCAGAATCTGATACTTTTTTGAAGGAAAATGGTCTCACAATCTGAGACTTTTAATAAAGGAAAAATTTCTCAGAATCTAAGACTTTTTCTATAGGAAAATGGTTTCAGAATCTGTCACTTTTTCTTTAGGGCAAAAAGTGCCAACATTTTTGACTTCTATATAAGAAAAAGCTCTAAGAATCTGAGAATTTTTCTATAGGAAAAAGGTCTGAGAAACTGAGACTTTTTCTTTAGGAATAAGGTCTCATAATCTGAGACTTATTCCACAAAAAAAAGGTCTAAGAATCTGAAACTTTTAATGTAGGAAAAAGTTCTAAGAATTTTAGATTTTTTCTTTAAGAAAAAGATCTCAGAATCTGAGACTTTTTCTATTGGAAACAGGTCTAAGAATCTAAGTCTTTTTCTATAGAAAAAAGGTCTCAGAATCTAAAACTTTTTCAGTACGGAACAAATCTAATAATCTGAGATCTTTTCTATTGGAAAAATATCTCAAAAATGCTTTAAAATATGAGAATTTTTCTGTGGAATTAGTTCTTAGAATCTTAAAATTTTTCTATACGAAAAAAGTCTCAGATTCTGAGATATTTTTTGTAAAGAAGAATTTTTTGATTCTGAGACATATTTCCTATAAAAAATCATTTGTTCACGAAAAATGTCTCAACATCTGATATTTTCTATTTGGGAAGAAATTCTTCTATTGAAAAATTCTCGCAAGGGAAGTATCTCAACCCTTATGAACCGATTTGCCTGAAACTTAAAATATATATTAAAGAGACGATCTCAAGGTTGGGGTGTCTCGGTTTTTCGGCCATATCGGTGTTTTAAAATTTCGCTGTCCCCTTATGAAACCATGTGGACCTTCGGGAAAATTTTGATAACTTCCGAACTAACACGAATATCGTCTAGGGCAAAAATATGTGTCGTCTTAAATTTAATAAAGATTATTTCTTACTCATATGGATATCGTAGGTCTATGTCTTAACATAAATACCACCCAAAATTTACACATTTTCCTGACAAAAATATTTAAAGAAGCCGAATTTTTACAAGGTTACGCCACCATTGGATAGGCTTTAAAAAAACCTTTCTTTCCATATGAAAACATCATATAGTTTCTTAAAAAGAAATTGCTGAAAAATCCAAAAAACGATTTTTTCGCCATTTTTTGACCCATGTTTTGAACTCCTAAATCCCCATATGGCCGATAAGCCGAGACACCCCAATTGTCTCTTTTATATATATTTTAAGTTTCAGACAAATCGGTTCATAAGGGTTAAGATACTTCCCTTGTCAGATTAAAACTTTTCTATATGTCAAATGTGTTAGAATCTGAGACTTTTTCTATGTATTAAAAAATGTTCAATTTTCTTTTAAAACTAAAAAAAAATGTATCTAAACGAATTATGATCATAAAAACAAACCTCCTTCGACAAAACTTAATAAATTTGTAGATTTATTAGCTTTTCCGACTCTTTTTTTGCAAAAAAAAAACTTATCGCTATTTTTGCTCGTCCGACAAAGGTGAATTAATGATTTTTTTTTTTATTCGAAGTAACAAAAAAAAAAAATCGCACGAACTTTTTGCGTTTGACAACCCCTAATGAAATTTGATGAAGAAAATATTTGTAGAACATTTTAACCACTTAAGAGTCCCCGCACAACAATGTCGGAGCGGTTGACGTTTTCGGTCATGAGAGAGTATAGGCGCAAATCAAAGACGGCAGCGGAAAATTCTGTCATATATTGATTTTTACACTAGTTTTTCACTTTTTGATCACTTTTTTATTTAAATTAATTGTATTTTTAATAATCAATATGATTTTTTCATATTGATTCAATTTTTTGCTGTTTTTTTTTTTAATTTTAATATTTTTTCTTTTTAGAGATCATATTTTTTTGTTTACTTTATCGAAAAAAATCGAAATATTTGTAAAAAAGTGGCAACATTTTCATTTCAAAAATTAAGAGAGAGAGAGAGAAACCGACACAAAAATAAAATTGATTTTATTCTGGCGGATTTCGGTCGAGCGTTTTTTCATGCCAAATTTGTATGAAAAAAACGTCACCGACATTGTTGTGCGGGGACTCTAAAGGCACGTTTTAGTAGTGTTCTATGAGAGTATTTGTAAAAGAACAAAAATTACCCCTTGAAATGGGAGATAGAGGGTTTATATATTCTGAGAAAGGAACCGCCATCTAATTTCACTGAAAAAATCTTTTAGCGTAATTTAGCTCAGAAGCAGATTTATAGAATTTTTTTTAACTTATTTTACACGACTTTGATGAAAAACAATTTAATAGCACCGTCCGATAGCCTATATTTCACATGAACCAGGTGATATACGTCTGAAAGTAGAGATCAAATGGAGTATAACTGCATTTACAGTTTTTCATTTTGTGATTCTGTTTCCTTCTAAAAGGACTTCAAAGTTTCAAAGGATACATTTTGAAATATTTGTTATTGTCCTAGAATGACACTGGCGACGGCAGATGAAAGTGGAGGTTCTCCCCTAATTTTTCGATTTTTAAATTTTGCGTTATCAGGATAAAAGGATGTGAATAAAGTCATTTGAAAACTTTATAAAAATATTTTGTTGAAAATTTTTAATGATATTAAAGGACACATTTTTGAATGGACGTAACCTGCCTCCTTTTTTTTCAGATATTTAAAAATATTAAATTGGAAAATTAGGGGAGATCCTCCTCTTTCATTTGCTTTCAATAGTGGCATCCCAGGACAAGTATAAATATTAAAAAAAAATTTATAAAATTTAATCCTCTACAATTTTGATGTCCTTTTAAAAGGAAACAGGATCACGAAATGAAAAACTGTAAATGCAGTTTTAATACATTTAGTCTCTAGTTTTAAACGTATTATATCCAGTTCGTGTCCAACGACTTTTTTTTAATTTTTGTCGGACGGTGCAGTATGTGATAATCAAGGAAAGGACTTTCATGCAAATGCATGTTTTTTCCTTTTAGTCATAAGCATAAGCAAATATGCAAATATCTTTGCGAATCAAAGAATTTGCTTTAAAATGGCATCGATTCGTTAGTGCATATTTTTGCATATTTTGCATAAACGCATATTTTTGCATATTTTGCTATTATTTCGCTATAAATGCATATTTTTAGGTCATATTTTGTACAAATTTTAGTTTTTTTTAGCTATTTTTAAGTATTTTTTAGCTATTTTTAAAAAATTTTTATGATATTTTTTTTTTTTGTATTGAAACAATTATTAAATTTTTTTAAAACATTTTATTTTTTTAACCATTTAATACACACTATCTATATCAGTCACGGGCATTTTTGTAATTTCTATTTCCGCGGGAATAGGCTACAAAATGCTGCTTGTGCGCTGTCAACACACATATACTATAAAATTCTATTGCTTGAGCAAATTTGTTAACTTTTCGCTTGCTACTACCCACACAAGCATAAATGTTATAGTATGTGTATGCGCATCACTGGTCTATATGTATATCTAAGCTAACAATGCCAGATTGAATTCAAATTTATTTTTTTTTTAATAAAAGTAAAAAAACAAGTAGATATTTATGATTTTTAGTGCATATTTTGAGATTTTTAGTGCATATTTCAAGACTTTTTTGTGCATATTTTAGGCGCCTAAAACATAGTTTTTTAGTGCATGAAGGTCCCTGGTGATAACTTACAATTTTACTTTTTTAAGCATTTTTCACTTTTCGCACAAACTTTTGATCTTCAACAACTCCCAGTGAAATTTAATGCAGAAAATTTTTGAAGAACATTTCAACCCTTTAAACGTACTTTTTTTTTGTGTTCTATGAGGATATTCGAAAAATGATTAAAATGATCCCTAAAGATGGGAATTAGAGGGTTAATATATTTTAAGAAAAGAACCGTCATCAAATTTCATTGAAGACATGTCTCCACATAATTTACCGCAGAACAACACCATTTACAGATGTAATTCGTAAAAGATCAATTGTAATTCGAAGATTCTACTTGTAATTCGAATATTTCATTTGTAATTCGAAGATTCTACATGTAATTCGAAGATTCTATTTTTAATTCGAAGATTCCATTTGTAATTCTAATATTCCAATTGTAATTCGTAAAAGATCAAATGTAATTCGTAAAAGATCAATTGTAATTCGTAAAAGATCAATTGTAATTCGTAAAAGATCAATTATAATTTTTAAAAGATCAATTGTAATTCGAAAAAAATCAATTGTAATTCGAAAAAAAAACAATAGCAATTCGTAAAATATCAATTTTAATTCGTAAAAATCAATTATAATTCGAAAAATATCAATTGTAATTCGTAAAAGATCAATTGTAATTCGTAAAAGATCAATTGTAATTCGAAGATTCCAATTGTAATTCGTAAAATATCAATGGAAATTAAGTTTTAAAAACCCTTCGGGCATTTTGCTCTACTGTTGATATACTTTAATTTTTTTTGGTTCCATCCAAGATACAAAATCGTGTTGCACAGTGTAATTTAAAATTGCCAAAATTTAAATAGCAAATAAATCGTTTTATTTGTATCTTTAACTTAGTTCTTGTGTTTTAGATTTTCAGTTTTAATTTAAATCACGGTTCTGCTAAAAACCTCAAAAAAATTGCCAAACACTCTGGGCATTGTAGTAAAAATAAAAATGGACCTGGTAACCTTGGAAATTTTTTATTCGTTGCTGCCAATTTAAATTTTTCTAATATTTTTTCATGTGCTGAATCCGAATCATAGAATTGGTATATCACATCGGAAGGGCTTTCGATTTACCATACTGCAAAAATCTCAAATCTTCGCTGTGTTCTGGACTCTATATAACTGCGATGTTTAATCTCAAAACTTAATATTACTTTTGTAACCTTGCAGACATTTTTTTCCTCACGGATATAACTACCAATGCAGTTTTTTCAATTTCGGCACTACAAAATATTTCACTAAAAGAATAAAAATGTTTAGTTGAGTCATCCGCCAATATTTTCCAGGCAATGAAATGCATAGAAAATTTTTGTGAAAGATTTTGTCATACTAAAATTTGGTCTATCGCTTAAAGTTATTGAGAAATCTCAGAACTTTGATTTAGCTTACTATGTAAAATATGTATAGGCTTTTACTGTACTTAGGGATTTATAAAAGATTTATTTTCTAGGGTTAACATTTTGGAGGGCATGTTAAGAATAGGCATAGCGGAATATAAATTTCTTAAATTAGTGGTTTTATTTTCAATTTAAATTCAAAATTTATATTGTTTGGTTAATCGAATAATTCAAATTTAACCGATTGTTAACCGATTAAATTTCATCGATTGACCGATTAAACTAAAACTCCGATTAATTGAATAACCTATTAAACACCTACAAACAGAATTTTAATAAAATATTTATTTTTTTCATAAATTTTAAGAGATTTATGTCAATATCGGGATTGTGGTTTGTATGGGGACTTCAAGTATAACTGGTCCGATTTCCCTTAAATTTATAATAATGATTTATTTAGCAGCAGGTCACCAGACACCTCAGTGCAAGTTGCCTACGACCCCAGATAAATCGTCCAAATAAAACGGCGTTCAGGGAAAATTCTAAATTATCACTGCTCTTAATCTCGTATTTGCTGATTAGCTGCTTTATTTGCACAGGAGATTGGTCATTTAGTCAACAACTTGAACAGAGCTTGGTGCCGGAAATTCTAGATTTTCACTTTTTTCTTTTGTTTATTTCATAAAAACTCTATTCACACTATTTTTTAACACAATCTCCTCACAGGTGAAGCACGTAAATTACACTTGATTGTATTGTTTTAACATGTCAGTTTTTTTTTTACTATTTGTGTATGTATTAAATATAAGTACATATCGCTCCTTTACTTGTATAGTGTCATAACTCAAAAAATGCGTTTTTTGAGTTAATGATGCAGAATTATTCGTTATATCGTGCTGTATATTATGTCAAAAATTCGTATTAATATCTTTTAAACTCACCGTTTGAGAAGAGTACACGCCATTATTACATTTTCTATGTACCGGCCTTTTTCAATTAAAACCCAGTTTCAATAGTAAACTTTAAACGTGTTTTCTGCAAAATCAAATATTTTGAGTTGTGACACTATACAAGTAAAGGAGCGATATGTGTGTGAGTTAATTGGTTTAAGCATGCTTATGTATTTATATAACGGTATTTATATCAATGAATGCCATAACTGTGTATTGTCGGTAAATATGTAATTCTATTGTGTTTGTATGGTATTGTTTATAATGGGTTTATATTCAAATGCGCTGTCTGCAATTTTATCGAAATTTGAATTGACACACCAAAACGCCGAAACATGTAATCTTTATTTTGGGTTGTAGAACCCAATTTCTCCAATTCAGGTCAAAATCAAGAGATATTTCGTTTTAAGGTTTTGCGATTTTCCAGCGAGTTTTTATTATATTTTCCTAGTGAAATCCATTAAAAACAACACAAAATATTTTGTAGGCAAATTACAAATGAAAAATGTCTCAGAATCTGAGACTTTTTCTATAGGAAAAATGACTCAGAATGTGAGACTTTTTCTATAAGAAAAATTTCTCAGAATCTGAGACTTTTTCTATAGGAAAAATGTCTCAGAATTTGAGACTTTTTCAATAGGAAAAATGTCTCAGAATTTGAGACTTTTTCTATAGGAAAAATGTCTCAGAATTTGAGACTTTTTCTATAGGAAAAATGTCTCAAAATCTAATACTTTTTCTATAGGAAAAATGTCTCAGAATCTGAGACTTTTTCTATAAGAAAACTGTCTCAGAATCTGAGACTTTTTCTATAAGAAAACTGTCTCAGAATCTGAGACTTTTCTATAAGAAAACTGTCTCAGAATCTGAGACTTTTTCTCTAGGAAAAACTTTTTCTTTCTTTTTTATAGGAAAAATGTGTCAGAATCTGAAACTTTTTCTATAGGAAAAATTTCTCAGAATCTGAGACTATTTCTGTAGGAAAAATTTCTAAGAATCTGAGACTTTTTCTATAGGAAAAATTTCTCAGAATCTGAGATTTTTCAATAGGAAAAATTTCTCAGAATCTGAGACTTTTTCTATAGGAAAAATTTCTGAGACTTGTTCTATAGGAAAGTTTGATTTTGCAGATAGCCCTATTTGAATATAAGCGCTCGCTATAAATATGTAGTTGTTGTTATAAAAGTGTGAAATATTTAATTCATTACGTTAGTCATTTGCAGTTGTTACCATGTTGATGTTGCTTTTGTTGTTGCAGTTCATTTTGTGTTGAGCGTGACAATTCTGAAAATAAAAGCGATTAAAATCCGTTAATGCCATTGTAAAGTCTTTTTTAATGTTTTTCGTATTTGTTGCTTGTTTCCGTTGTTGCTGTTACTGTTGATTTTTACCACATAAATCCATCATAATTATAATTGTGGTAAAATTTGTGTTGTTTTTAAATAATTTTGGGCTGATATTTTTAATTGCATAATGTGTGGATGTGTGGAGGTTTTGTAAAATTTATTTGAATGTGAATGGTAATCGGAATATAGCTGACACGTCGTAATTGTTTAAATAACTTGAATCAGGAGACTAAAGTACTGTTTAAATTGAAAACTTCATGATCGAAATGATTTGATTGTAATAGAGAATTTTTATATCGTAATAAACGAACTTTGTTGTCACTCAATATTTCATCAATAAAATTAATCTTTTCATCACCATGATGAAAGTTTTCATCATATCGCTCATTTACTTGTTTAGTGTCATAACCCATAATTTTTGATTTTACAGAAAACCGGTTTAAAGTTTAAAACTTAGAAAATGTTACAATGGCGCGTTCTCTTCTCAAACGGTGAGTTTAAAAGATATTATTACGAATTTTTGACACAAAATAAAGCAGGATATAACAAATAATTCTGTATCGTTTACTCGAAAATTTTGTTTAATTTCTTGAAAATTGTAACTTTGACACTATCATCATTTTAATTAGTTAATAAATATGACCTCGAGCTAGAGTAATATTTTTCAAAATTTTCAAAAATAGTAATTGTGTTTATATATTGTTGGACAGTATATTTTATAACTGAATTTTCATTTAGTTCGGTTTGAGTCCATATTAATTATATCTGAGAAATAATAATTGTTGTACAATGAGAAAATCTGAAAAAAATCAAGTGACAACACAGGCTAAGTGGAGATGTCGACAGCTTTCGGAAGATGCCACCCTTCCATCATCAGCACTCCTTCGATTGCCACACACTTAATGTGTGTCAGATTAAAATTAGCCATTTAAATGAAACTTTTGAATAAATTAAGAATTGGAATTACTCCTCTTTGTGTTGAATAACCCGTATTCACCATCAGTTCGTGTTGTTTTCATTTGGCAGAAACTTAATCCATCTTAACTTTTAACAGAGTTGTATTTTTCCCATTGTTTACCCTTAGTAGGACTTTTCAAGTCTTGAAAAATGTCCGTTAGGTTTGAATTTTTGTTTCATATTTCTAATTCTTAGAAATATTACTAAATTGCAATGTACCTTATGAGTCGTGTAGTAATTGTGTTTATATATTAATGGACTGTATATTTTATAACTGAATTTTCATTTAGTTCGGTTTGAGTCCGTATTAATTATTTCTGAGAAATAATAATTGTTGTACAATGAGAAAATCTGAAAAAAATCAAGTGACAACACAGGCTAAGTGGAGATGTCGACAGCTTTCGGAAGATGCCACCATTCCATCATCAGCACTCCTTCGATTGCCACACACTTAATGCGTGTCAGATTAAAATTAGCCATTTAAATGAAACTTTTGAAGAAATTAAGAATTGGAATTACTCAAAAATATTATAAAATGTGCTATTTTCCCTTTTTTGAGTTCTTATTCGATTTTCTCTTCAATAACTCTCTTAATGTTCTACCTGCCTATCTCTATTAACAATTTATTATCAATCTGATTTTCAATTTTTATTTTCTACTTATTAAAATGCATATTGGAATTTTCAAATACCAACCAAAAAACAACAGAAACTTTACATAAACTATGCATACAAATAGATAAAAATCAAAGATAAATTTATACAATTCTCACAATGAAAATATACAAAAAAAAACTAAAAGAAAAACAACAAAAATGTAGAAAAAACAAATAGAAAAAGATTTGAAAAGAATCCCTTTGATATTAATAGAACTTTAAAAACCCCAATGATGATATAACACCCAATTGAACAATTCAAAAATTATTTGTTATACCACGGTAGAATTTCATTTGAGTGTAAGAAATGCGTATGAGGGAATATTTTGCAACTGATCAGCTAATCTAAGAAAATCGTACGTATACTTTATTCTATATTTAAATCGTCAGTATTTTGATCAAGCAGAAATTTTGCTGAACTGGCAGCAGCATTTGAAAAGGAATCCCGAATCAGAGAGAGCATCCAAACTACCCGAAATCATGCATGATTCTCTTAGGCGAGGTCACAGTTTAGAGTGCTAGTTGGAAGCACTGAAAAAGCGCTATTATTATCAAGTGAAATCGTGTTTCTTTTCAGCGCTGATTGGAGCATTTCAGAATCTGGGAATTTTAATATCAGAAAAATACTTTAGAGCCTGACCCCTTTTCTTAAGAAGACATTTTTCACAATTAAAATTTTCTTAAGTTCTAACACCTTTTCTATTGGAATAAATTTGGAAAATTTGAAAAAATCATACTTAACAACAGCCATACTAAATAATGCAAATCCGATCTGAGGTTCCCTGTAAATCCGACCTAAGTTTCTCTGTAGGGAACATTTATTTAGTAAAAAAAAAATGTTAACTTCCGTAACCTAACGTAAGAGCTGGATCTGCATCTGTATCTCGATTTGTTAATGAGGCACACCACAGGGAGTTGTTCTTTCGCCACTTCTTTGTAACCTGGCACTGAATTCAATGCTGCTCTCTCTACACTCAAAATAATACATTAGAATATTTACTATTTTTTTTTTTGCTAACGCTGGTTAGCTAACATTTAGCAAATTTTTAGTTGAGATTAGCATGTTAGCAAAAATATCTTGTAAACTTCATTTAGCGCATTAGCAATTTTAAACAAAATTTGAACTAATTTTTTTTTGCTAAATTTAAAATTGAGTTGACCAAATTTTTACAAGCTTTTTTGCTAATATTAGCAAAAATAAATGGTAAATTTTTTTTATTTTCAGAAAACTTAAAATGGCGCTCTCTCGGAAACTAAGCCAGATAGAGCAAATTGGAGGCCATTTTTGGTTCTCGAGCCCTTAGTATCGCCGGTCCTCTTCACATGTGTGGACCCTAATGGGTCCTAACTTTGGATCCAAGAAAGTTACCATTCCCGAAAATTTTAAAATGCTCATATCTCGGTAAATATTGCCGACACAACAAAAAGTCCAAAAGCATTTTTATAGCTCTCAACACGTAGAACAAGACCTATTTTTAAAGTGGTCCCCTAAAATCACGTATCTCAAAAACTAAGTCAGGTAGCGCGAAACGGACACAAATTTTGGATCAAAAACTATGACGGTTTTTAAGGAACCCAACTAGGTCTAGGCCCATCGGGGTCTGGACCTATCGGGTCCGAACCCAATGGGGTCCTCAAATGTGTATGAACTAAGTTGAAATAAAAAAAATCCACTTAACTAATTTTTAGCAAAACGTATTTGCTAACTTTACAAAAAAATTTTGGGTTCAAAATCAGCAAATTTTCTTGTAGGTTTACAAGCTTTTTTTGCTAACATTACAGTTTTTTTTTTGAGTGTAGAAGCACGTGGTTGTCATGTTGCTGACGATTTCGCTATAGCGGTAAACGCAAAGCACCTGCCAAAGTTAAGGGATATTCTTCAGAATTCCCTAAAGGATATGTCTAAATGGGCAGGAGATTGTGACCTCGTGGTTAATCCAAGTAAAACAGAGCTTGTCTTGTTTACAATGAAAAATAAAATTCCTGCTATTGATCTTATTTTTTTGGACCGCACTGAAATTGCCTTCTCAGATGGAGTTAAGTATCTTGGAGTATTTCTAGATTTCGAAAAGTTGAATTTCTGCCGTAATATTGAGCAACGGGTGAGAAAAGCAATAGTTGCTTTATATTCCTGTAAAAGGGCCATTGGAAAACGATGTGGCTTTATCCCTTAAGTCGTTCATTGTATTTATACTGCAGTGGTGCGTCCAATTCTGATGGGATCATTATCTGGTGGCCTGTTTTCTTTTTTTGCAGATCGGATTTTAATCATAAATTAAGATTTTTAGTGTTTATTTTGATTTTTTCTATAGAAAAGGTTTAAGAACATAAGAAAATGTTTGATATTTTGAAAAACGTCTCTTCAAGAGATTCTCAGATGCTAAAGCATTTTTCTGACTGCAAAAGCCACAGGCCCTTACCACAAGAACACAAAAAAGTCTATTTTAACAAAAGTTTTATTTTAAATTTCAAATTTTCAATACATTTTTTGAAAGTCGATTTTAAAAACAAAAACAATTTGTATAGAAATAAAATTAAAAGCTGATTTTAAATATATTTTATTTTTCTGTGGTAAGGCTAAGAGATTTTTAAATATTTTTCTAATAGAAAATATATCAGATTTCAGACAGTTTTTTTCTAAAAAGCTTCCCGATTTTGAAATTATTCTGAGTCACTTGCTTAAAGTGAAAGTTTATGATTCTGACACATTATCCCAATAGAAAAATTCTGAGGTTCTGAGGAAGTTTGCTACATAAAAGCTTTTAGAATTTATAAAATTCATGCTATAGACAAATTTTTAGATTCTGATACACTTTCATATGGAAAAATCTCAGATACCTATGCAAATTCCTATCAAAAATTCCTATATTCAGAAAACTTTTTCGTAAAAAAACAGTTTCAGATTTAGTGACTTTTTTCCAACAGAAAACTTCTTGGGGTCTGATTTTTTTCTATTCTATTTTTCTGCAGAAAAGGCCTAAGATACCGAAACGTTCTTTTAACTCCAAAATTTTCAGGTTTTGTAACACTACTGAAAGACTTTAACGCTTTTTAACATTTTTTAAGCAATTTCGTAGATTCTGAGACATTTTTCTATAGAAAAAGTATAGTTTTCTGATTGTAAGTCAATTTTTTTAGAAAAAGTTTAAGATTCTCAAACATTTTTTGATACATATTTTGAATTGAAAAGTCTGAAAATCTAAGAAATTGTTCATACAAAAAAAATTTTAATTTCTAAAACATTTTTCTTACGGAATAGGTCTCTAAGTCTCACACATTTTCCTACAGAAAAAGATTCTGGGACATTTGCAAATAAAAAAAGTTTCAGAATTTAACATATTTTCTTAAATTCTGGAACATTTTTCCTAAAATCTCAGATTCTGAGATTTTATTCTATAGAAAAAGTCTCATATTTTGAGTCATTTTTACTTTACAAAAAGTCTCAGATTCTAGAAAAATTTTTTCTATAAAAAGTCACAAATTCTGAGATATTTTTCGTATCGAAAAAGTCTGAGATTTTTTTATCTTAGCCAAAGATTTCAGCTTTTATTATTAAAAAGTCTTAGACTCTGACAATGAGACATATTTCACATAGAAATAATTTCAGATTCTGAGATATTATCTCAGAATCTGAGACATTTGTCCTAAAGAAAAAGTCTTTGATTCTGGGATATTTTTTAATAAAATCTCAGATTCCAAAACACTTTATCTATAAAAAAAGTCCCAGATTTTGCGTAATTTGGCTTTAGAAAAAGTCTTAGATTCTAATAAATGTTTTCTATAGAAAAATTCCTAAATTTTCCCTTAAGAAAATTTTATTGATTTTCCTTAAAAATTTAAAGATTCTGAGACTTTGTTTCCTATAAAAAAAAATCTAAGATTTAAAAACATTCTTCCTATAGAAAAATTTTGAGATTCTTTAGAATATTTTTTAGAAAAAATGTTCATATAATCATTTTCTTTTTATACCCTCCAACCAAATTATGGGGGTTTACTCACTTTGTCATTCCGTGTGTAACGCATCGAAATATCGGTCTAGGACCTCATAAAGTATATATATTATTGATCAGTGATCGATTCTAAGACTTTCTAGCGATGTCCGTCCGTCCGTCTGTCCGTCTGTACGATACAGTCCAAAATAAAAGAGGTAGACTTCCGAAGTTTGGCACGAATATGTCTTATATTCCTAGGCAGATTAAGTTCGGACAAAATCGGACCAAGGGGAAAAAGTTCCCCCTTGGAGAGCTAAACCAACCTAAGAAAAACCGCACTTTTCTCATATTTTTCTAATGAAAAATTAAAATCAGCATCAAATAGTTTCCCTTAGAAAAATTGTTAGATTTTTCTCATTAAAATTCTCAGATTTTTCCTATACAAAAATTCGCAGATTTTTCCCATTAAAGAATTCTAAGAAAAATTCTCAAATTTTTTCTATAGAAAAATTTCTGAACTTTTCGTCTAGAAAAATTTTTTCTAAAGAAAATTTTAAATATTCGGAGACTCTTTTCGTATCGAAAAATTCTAACATTCTGAAAAAAATGGAATATTTTTCCTATAGAAAAATTTGCATATTATTTTTATAATTATATTCTCAATTTTTTCCTAATTAAAAATTCTCAAACTTTTCTGTAAAAAAATTCTCAAATCTTTTCATATAGAAAATTAATCATTCGAGACATTTTTCTCAAATTCTCAAATTTTCCCTTTTTTTCTCCCCCGTGGATCCACGCCTGAGAGGCACAGATACATTTCAGGGAATTGTACTGTCAATGATCTTGCAAGACTGGAAACTTCCAGATTCCAATCGAATTGGAATGTATTGATATGCCTCTAGAAACTGGCAAGCAAAGTCTAAGACTTTGTTTCGTGACGGACACTAATCCGAGATGGGCACATGGATGGACGTGCATAACTACATGACAGATTTAGCCTTCTCTTTATCAGAAGTGCCCAAGTGAACTGATTTCGCTTCCAGAAGGAGAGATTCCGACGGTGGTTTTTGTAATTACCGAACACTGTCTTATACGAAAGCACGTAGATCGGTTAAATGTACCTTCAAATAACTTTTGCCGGTGCTGCATGGATTAGGAGGAGTTAAAAACTATCAAACTCTTTATCTGCCTTTACCCGAGACTTTCTGGTCAGAGACTTGCTTCACTGGGATCTAGGGAGCTGCACAATCTTTCTGATTTGTTTGATGTCAAAACTACATATCTTAGAAGTTTTATTAGGAGTTCAAATTGGTTTAACGGCAGAGGTTTCCACGAGTTTTTATACCCCAAAATTTAACTCCTTCTTAGGAGGGCATTCTCAAATCGCTTTCTAATGATACCAGTAATGTTTTTTTGAAGCGGGACATTTGTAGAATAATTCTACGTATTTACGTACTAAAAACTGCAAAAACTATAAGAAATAACAAATATTAAATTATAGTTGGCCAACACTGATCACATAATACCCTGCAACATGAGTTGTTGCTATTATTTAAACTATTTCCAGAAAAAACCAGTGAGAGTGTTAAATTATTTATTAACTCCAACATCTATTAAAAAATAAATAAATGGCAGGGGCGTTTGGTGGGTTCGAAAGGGGACGTTAGGAAAAATGCTCCCAATTGTCATAAGTGCTAACCAATTCATTTATTTTTGATATTAACTTCAATTTTATTTACGTCAAACCTTTTACCTAGTACCAAAGACTGGTTGTAGGGTGTATTAAAATATGCAACAACAAATTTTGAACAAACAATTGTAACTATTTGTCTTGGATATATACAGAACAAGAATAAAAGAAAGAAGTAGAACAAAACCGAAGAGCTTGTTACGTGTCGCCAGAGGCGCTGTAGGGTAGTGGCCAGCCAGCTCAACGGCACTTCCAGGGACGGTTCCAACCCTCCACTACAGCCCAGGGACAAGCACAAATAAAAAAACTTGAACTATCAAAACGAAACTCAACTAAATCTTACACTTTATACTCGACGGGGAACATATTCAGAGGGAGGACTTGGTGTTCGGTCCCCTATGTAGCCCTCCCAACCATGGACGCCAAAAATCCAACAACTCTGTTGGCGCCCCCAAATCCCACACACATTTACCCACACTTACCTCACTTTGACCTTACCCTGTTAAAGAAATTAGCACAACATGTTTATGTTTATACAAGAAAATTAAATTACATATTTATTATGACAAAAACTAAAGCTACTAAAATTTATATAAAACGAAATCTTAAACCTATATGAACCTTACTAAAAACTATATTAATAAAAAAAAATGAAGTAGAACTTATAAAAAAAATAAATTACTAAAAATGGCGGATCTTTGCGCCAAGCAAAATAATGCCAACGATCAAAAAAAAACAATATATATAAAAAAAATTTAGCGTCCTTTATAAGGATCCAAACAAAAAAACTATACCAACAATTATATTGGTGCCAAAATTAATAAAAAAACTTTAGATTTGGTTAAAATTTATAACCTATACAATCGCAACTTTATTATGCCGCCTACAAAGTTCTTTGGACACCATTCGTGTGTCTACTAACGCGGAATTCAAAATGCCTACCTATGGGAGCTCACTTAGGTCGCTATTTGGACTACTTTTCTGTGTCAAAAAAAAAAACATTAACGTTCACTTAAACACACTTTGTATGACCTGCACACCGTTACCAAAAAAACAAAATTATCAAAATTTAAAAATTTAGGCACTCACAAAAAAAATGTTCTTCAAAAAAAAATAAGAATTACTAATACCCAAAAAAAACTTTAATTTAGTAACAAAAAAAAACTTAAAAAAAAAAACTTTTAATAAAATTTACTTATTGTTTTTAAACTTTACTTTTAATCTGGATTTTAATTTCGTTTACTTTCTTTTTTTTTTTTCATCACGCACAACAAACGGAAAAATAAAAATGGCTCGAGGCACTTTGCGCTTGGCTTCATATGCCAGCAATTTGGCGGTTGGCTCTTCTGACTTTATATATCGGTACACAAAAATGGCCGGTAAGTATAACAATTTCTTGGGTTACCTTTTTTTCTGGTGACTTCAGCAGTTTCTTTATCGACTAACCAGTGCTGCTTCTAATCCCTTTCCAATCCGGTTTCTTTCCGTATAGGATTAAGCCCAGTTCCTGCTGTTTTTCCAGGACCAGTTCGAGAACCAAACACTAACAGCTACACCAATGTTTTCGCACAGCCACGAGCCAGACTTCTAGAGCTATTTCCCTTTGTATCTTCGGATTCCAGCTACATAAAACGTGTAATTAGTGACCGTTCCACACCTAACCGATTAAAAGAACACTCACTTGCTATCCTTAATTGTATGTAATTTTCACTTATTTAAATCCACTAATCCTTGACTTTATGGAATATTTAAATTAAACTGCCTCAAAGGATTTCACACAAACGAAATAGCGGTATTGTATTTATTTATTTATTTAAGGTAAGTAACCGGACAAATTTTAAATTTAATAATTGTGACAATCACTTTTGCAAACTTTACTTTTGTAAATGGCTTCTTCCATTTGTTCGCCTATTTTATACCTGACGCCAAAAAATAAATAAACTAACAAAAGCTCTTTTTCCTCATTTCCTTTTACATTATTTACCTAAAAAAAATTGCTACAAAGATACAAAAACTTTATACATTAATACCCCCAAGCGGACAAAATAGGTACTAACCATCCAAAAGTTTTGCATCTTCACTATTTATGAATGGAAATCTAAATACAACTCTGCGTCCATTCATAATACGTGGAGTTGCCAACCCCCAACCAAAACAACCGGTAATAGATTAAAGGGTGAAAAAAAATACTACTCTAAATTACTACTACTTTTTACTACAAATTACACACATACATTCACACTCCACAATTTTTGCATACACAGACACAAAAAAAAACCACTCATCATTCTCGCACAAACCACACCACGCTAAGAAAAATAAAATAGAAAATAAATAATTTTAAAACACCACAATTTATTATAAAAGAAAGAAAGAATAAAATAAAAAAAACATCACACAACCACCGAAATTATTTTCTTTATTATATTTGGACCAAAAAAAAAAACGTAACAAAATACCCGCTGCAATGGGGAAAAAACTTAACCTAAAATAAATGTAGACATCAATGCTACCACAGGGAACTTTTCCCAACTCGTCGAGAATACCAAAGTAACGAAAACCTCGAATAAACAATAAAAGTCTCAGCATTGTACCACACATTCACCAAAACTCGTATTAAAGATATATCATCCACACATTAAAGCATTCAGACATCCAGCAAACTTTAACAAAACTACCCATCTAGCAATAAATCATTCATCCAGCCACACATGAAAATATCCATACATACACCAACCATTTACACAACCACAAAACAAATATACCATTCATCCAGGCCCACATTACACCTGCACACAAGATAGTAGCATCCAGACATGTATCCATCTACAAAACTAACATCCGAAAACAAGTAAGGAATTGGATCCATACTTTTATTGAGTATAAACCAACCAAGTAAAAAAATTAAATTCGGCCTTGCCGAATGTGGTGATCCCCTCCACAATTCAAGAAGATTATTGCAAAAAACTTTATCTAAAAGGGAATTAGTTTTGGAAAAAAAAAATTTAAAAAACATAGGCCGCTGTTCCAAAAAAAGTAATTCACATAAAAAATGTAAAAATGAAAATTTGCGAATTTTCTTGGTGTTCTTGATTTCACTTCCGAAATTCTTTTTCGTTTTGTTTCACATAAATAAAGTTTGGTGAAAGTAAAACGATTGCTTTTTATTCCTTATAATTTTTTAAATATTTGTTATTTAATTTCAACATTAAACTAAAACGTGAACAACAAAACACGGAACTCGATTTTATGTGATTCGGAACATTTCATGTGAATTGAAAAGTTGTGAAAGACAGAACAGAGGCCATAATTTCCGAGAACAAAAAAAATTTGGTAAAAAAAAAAAAAATTCGCGATTTTTTTTTTCTTTTTTTTGTCAAAAAATGTGTTCGTACTTGTTTAAACACCATTTGGTGTTCAATTATGTTCACATATGTCAACCAGAAGCCGAATTAAAGCATTTTGTATATCCAGGTTATGTTGAATGTACTGAAATTTTCCCTGAGGTGTGTTTACATTTTCGTTCACAACTTTTGAACCGATATCGCTCACATGCAATACCAAACTTCTCGGGAGAACTTCCAACTGTGCAATCTTTTGCCCTTGATAGCACTTTCCACAGACGGATATCGCTAGAATGTCTTAAAATCGATCGGGCATCATGAATATATATACTTTATGGGTCCCAGATCGATATCTCGATGAGTTACAAACGGAATGACAAGCCTATATATATATTCCCTCTATCACTAATACCCACTTTGCACTATTACACCTTTCCATTGTACAAGCGTAATTTCATTATGTTAGGGAAATATTTTATATAAAATTTTTGCCAGAAATTGTTCACTTATTAGATATGACCAGGTTTCAATCAAAAAAGAATACAAAAATCTCTCAGCAGTTGGTAAATGTTGATGTGTATCATTGAAAAGTGTGATAGTGCAAAATAGGTATAAGTGGAGGGTATAAAAAAAAACCGAACTCAATATGGGTGAAATATGATTCTATTTGTTGCCAATAAACTGCTTAACTCCAATATCGGGTGACATTTCGAAACGGGGCATAATCTAAGGTTTTTACTATTTTCTCTAAGCTGGCAGTTTCCAATACAAAAAGTAAACAAAGCTTTACAATTGACATAACAAACAAATATTCTATAGTTTGTGGTATCGAGTAGACATATTGGCCGTATTCATTTAAACTCGTATATACATCGTATATACAATGTAAATTTACCAAACTTATTTTCCATAAATGGAGTTTGGCATTGTATAAACCTACCCGTCATAGACGGTATACGCGGTGTCTATACGTTTAGATGAATACCACTATTAAATTTCAGGAAACTTTAGTACCCTACAGTCGGTCATCACCGACTTACTCTCAATTCCACTCCCTATATAACCCATATTTCCAGGTCTGCAGTGGTGGGCTACCGCTTTAATTCACCCTACATTGTCTCTGAGGTCGTGACAAACGGAAAAATGGAGTTACCCTACTAACGCCTGCAGCTTTACTGGAGACGCTCCCGCAACAAGCTACAGCCAAACACTATGGGATAGACTCATGTAGCTTATGATGATTTTCAGGTGAGTTGTTAAACAAAAATTTAATTGCACCACATTTAATAGTGATACCGGAGCATCTTGTAGGCTCTGATCATTTCCTTGCGAAGACATCACGTCGAAATATCGATCGATAATAACCAGGAATAATAACAGGATTTTTTTTGGAACAGATTCCCATTTCAATCAACTCTAGAATACATTTTACAGTAATCGCAACAAATTTTTCAGCAGAATAATATAATGCGTTCTGGAATCGGTTACCTGGAAAGGAAAATTTTGTTGGGGAAGTCAATCTAACCACGGCCGTTTAAGTTTAGTAGACTAAGGCTGAGTTTTTGAGTTGAAAAATTCATCAGTTTTAGGTTTAAACTGAGTTAAAACCACAAATTCTGTTTTTGACATGTGGTTTATTTTAAGTTTAACTCACTAATGATGGAGAGTTAAACTAAAGGTGCATACAGACGACGCAATATTATGTACAATATTCATTTATATTGATGGTGTATGGGTAAGATTGACCATTGTACAATCGTCAATATTACCCACACACCTTCAATATAATTGAATATTGTACATAATATTGCGTCGTATGTAGGTACCTTTAGGTACAAAAATGTCAAAAGAACACCTCTGATTTTCAAATATACTGGTTAGTGATGCCATGTTGTAGTATTTTAATGGAAAAAATGTGCGACGATGGCAACAATTCTAATTGGAAATGCGATATTTGGTATGGCAATACCGCGTTAATCGACATTTGCTAAACTTGAACTGAAAAACAGAATACTTGGTTAAACTTGGTTTTATTTTTATAAAGTTTAATAAAACTCCCGGTTAAACTAAGTTGAAGCGATATGTCAAAAACGCAGCCTAAGAGCGGATTACGCAATGAAAAGTTTGCTGCTAACTGCCGATTTATCGGAGCCTTATGTCAAAATTTTTATGAAAAAGTTTAATTTAACGGAGAGTTATCTTATACCGGAGCATTGAGTAATCCAGCCTTAATTTTTAATGTCCCCGAAAAATTTCGGCTTTTGATCAGATTTCTCTGGACGGCACAGAAATCGGCTTCTTAAATGGAGCCAAGTATCTTAGAGTATTTCTGGATAGGAAGTTGAATTTCAGGTGTAATATTGGGGAACGGGTGGGAAAGCAATGATTACTTTATATTCATGTAAAATGGCTATTGGAAAATGATGGGGCTTTAACCCTTACGTCGTTCATTGGATTTATACAGCAGTGGTGCGTTCAATTATGCTGTATGAAATCATAGTCTGGTGGCCTGCTTTAGAGACAAAAGCGAACTGTGTCTTCATCACGAAAGTATAGATGGAGTCGATGTGCATCACCATGAAATCTTCGCGTTTGGAATTCCTAATACTAATACGGCTGAAAAAATTCAAGGCTTGGAGATTTTAATGATTAATTTTGTCTAGATCCTACCCCATTGTGCCGTTGTTTAAATAGACTAACAATAGACAACTGTAACAAATACAACAATAGCATGAGCAGCAGGAACAGCATAAATAAAATCGATGTGAAATAAGACTTTTGTAGTTTTCCTCGTGTTTATACTTAAGCTGTTTTTATTGAGTTTTTCCTGATGAATATCTTTGCTAATGTATGTGTGCGTATGTCTATGATTGTGTATGATTTGTCTGTTTTTGTTTTATCTGCATGAGATGTTAGTGTGTGTGAGTGTGTCTAAGAGTGCCATGCCAGTGTTGGTGCATGAATTTTCAACTTTTAACACAAAGTGTTAGAATAATATTGTTTGTTATTGTTGTTAATATTGCGATTGTTGTTGTTGTTATTGTTTATGTTTATGGCATTCAATAACTCTATAGATAAACAATATGATTTTTATTTACTGCACGTACAAAATAAGAATCAAAATAGGAAAAATGAGATATATAGAACAAAAACAAAACGTTATAGTAAATCGAAAAGGGAGTTAGATGCTAATCTTTGGAAATTTACTTATAAAAAGAGAAAAAAGGATTAAAAACTTAAAAATAAACGACATATACAGAGTTGTAGCTCGAAGATTCTATTCGCAATTCACAGATACATTTGAAAATCGAAGATTCCAATTATAATTCAAAGATTCTACTTGTGATTCGAAGATTCCATTTGTAATTCAAAAATTCTAATTGAATTTCGACAAAGGTCAATTGTAATTCGAAAAAAATTAATTGTAAATCGAAAAAGACCAATTGTACTTCGAAAAAGATCAATTGTAATTCGAAGATTTCAATAGAAATTCGAAAGATATCAATTGTAATTTAAATAAGTAAGAGTGTTAAATTCGACTTTGCAGAATCTTTTAAACCCTACAACATGTAAAAATATTAAAAAAAAAGTTTTTTCAGGGCTTTTTTTGAGGGTGGGGAGGGTCGGAAGTGGATATTGGGGGACATCTTTCTCTAACGTCAAATGTTTACAAATTCATTTATTATGTTTCTTCCGCTTAAGTAATAAAATTTTATCATTATTTGAATACAAATAAAACTATATTTTCTTATCCTCTGGGTTCAAGTGCGGGACTTCGAACTTCTTTTGACATAAAAATGTTTCATTTACTAAAAAAAAAGTATTAAAAAACTGTAAATAAATCGTTTTTTAAATGTTGCTTTATAGTCCATTCACACTTACCTCGAAACCCCGCTGAAACCTCGTAATTTCATTTTAAAAGCTTTGTCGTTCACACCCGAAATTGTTGACATTTATTAAGCTTTTAAAAATTACCGAAAACAAATCTTTAATTTTACGGGATAAAAAATGCACATATAATTTATTTACTCGTTTGTTTACAAAAATTAACCGAAAATTATTGTTTAATTATTATTTTTTTACGGAAATAGTAAAATATTTTTATTTTTTATTTTTGACACTTTCTTTAATTTATTTTCTATTCTTCAGTTTACAGTTGTAAAAAAAAGGAGAACTATGAAATTTAAAAGGTTTCGATCGTACTTTCGTGAAAGCTCATAAAAAAAAAAAAATCAATTTGTATGGGAAAATACGTATTTTCAAATGAGGTTTGAGGCGAAACCTCGTTAAAGCCCTTATGACACTACATTTTTTTTTGTATTGATGGAATTTATGTGAACGATGCAAATATATCACCATAGGAAATCTGAATAAGTGTGAATAGTAAAAGCATACAAAAAAAACAGTAAACGTCAAATTTTATTCTTGTGTTATCGATAAATTTGGTTATCAAATGATTGAATGTCAAAAAAAAATGTAAAAATTTTACATTTTTTTTTTTTGACATTTACGCATGAATGATAATAAGTGTTGCCAACTTTTCTGTTTTTCATTAAATGAAGCGATTTTTTTGTTTTTTGACGGTTTTTGGTACGGTTTACGGACGGTTTTTATTTAAATAAAAGTAATCATCACTATTTGTTGGTTTATTTTATGTTTCTTTTTCATTTCTTCTTTTGCTGTTTCATTCTATCAATTAATAAAAAATAAAATACAAAAAAATGTAGTGTCATAGGGGCTTAAACGGGGTTTCAATGCCAATGTGAATGCACTATTAGTTCTTTGAGGGGGAACTTTTCCCAATGTTCCAATTGATTGATTTGACTATTAGAGTGGCACTTAAAAATTAAATATTCGACTGTTAATACAAACGGGTCAAACTATTGTGAAATTAGGTCTAAAAATTATTGGTTTAAAATTTCAGGAAAATCGAAGAACTTTAACCCGTGCAACTTTGAGGTCAAAGTTTCGGGTTTTGGGGAAAAAGAATCATGATTTTTGGCACCGGAACCGGTTTAAACGCTTGGGGTACCAAAAGTTGCATAATTCTCCTGGTGAGAGAGCTAACATTTTTTTAAATCGGTCATTTATTTCAAAAGTTTTGAGTAAAAATGTAAAGGTACCTCCAAAATTTTACACAAAAAAATGCTATAACTTGACACCTGTTGAATGAACGTGAACGAAACTTGGAACATCAGTCAGTAATCAGTCGGGTATCAGTCAGTCATCAGTCAGTCATTATTCAGTCATCAGTCAGTCAAACAGTCAGTCAGTCATCAATCATTCAGCAATTAGTTATCAACCAGTCATCAGTCATTCATCAGTCAGTCATCAGTAGGTCAGTCAGTCCTTAGTTAGGTAATCATCCGTCAGTTAATAAATCAGTCAGTCATCCGTCAGTTATAAATCAGTCAGTCATCAGTTTAAAATCGGTCAGAAATCTGTCAGCCATCAGTCAGTAATCAACCCGATATTCGTCAGTCATCAGTCAGCGCTTAGTCATTAGTCAGTTATCAGTCAGTCAACGGTAAGTCGTCAGACAATCATCAGTCACCCATCATCCGTCATCAGTCCATCACGTAAATACTTTATATACAGTTCAAAATTTATTCTAAATAATTTCTAACTTTACCTTATCTACATTTTCTTCCTTCTATTCCACTTTCACCAACATGCATAGACAAAAAATTTACGATACATCTTAACTAAAGTTTAGCCGATTATACGCTCAATATACTGTCAATGTTAAATTATGTGGAATGCAACAAACAAACAAAAAAACATTAAAACTTGACATTCTAAATTTACTTCTTAGCAAACTAGAAAGTTTTTAGTTGCCGTGTCTTGCGTTTCTTTCGATAAAGCAGGCGCTACATAAAAACTTAACTGAGAAATACAAAGAAAAACTAAACGAAGCAACTTTTAATTAATTTCTCACACAAGCTTAACTTATGCATCTAATTACACCTGTAAGATAACAAAAAGAACAACAACAAGCAATGCATAAAATATCGTAGATTATAAGATAGATGCCGGATGCATTGGTACCATGACGAAGGAGTTCTCAAACTTTTATTTGTGAGTATCATTAAGAAAACTTAAAAATTTTCAATTGGAAAATACAATTGATTATAGTCGGTCAAGGCCGACCCTACGCGAGTGTTTCCGGGAAATAGATCACAAGTCCTTACATGGACCGATTGGATCTATCTTTTGTTAGATCTTTAATTAGTGTAGAAGTCACACACAAACTTAAGTTGAGCGAAAATTACTCTCTTTGTTGTTATAGACCAATTTAACTAAATATCGGTCAAAATTTTTATATAGGGACTTCATACATTTTAGAGATTTTTGTGAATATCGGGAGGGGGTTTGTATGGGGCTACAAGTTTTCAATTGATCCGATATATTTAAAATTTGGAAAGAAGATTTTTGTATAAAAAAGACGTTTACCTGCTAAATTTCGAAAGGATACCTACCATAATATGGTTAATAGGGTAATTTAAGCCAAATGTAAAGGGGACGTTTGGGGGAGTCAATACATGCACCAAGAACCGATTCGTACTTGGGCAGCAGGTAATTTATACCCTACACCACTCTGCACCACAGAGTGGTGTAGGGTATAATAAGAAACCACCATTTTCGAAACGGCTAATATAAATTCAGAAAAACCGAATTGATTTTAAAAATTTGCCTAATTTTTAATGCTAATTTCTTTTTCCAGAGAAGCCATACTGACATTTAGGAAAATACAATTTGAATTCAGATAGACAATTTGTAGGCACAATTTAAATTCAGATCAGACCAACAGAAATTTAGACAAGCCCTGTTGAAAGTCTGTGAAGCCTAATTGAAATTTCGAGAATTCCAATTAAGATTCGCAGAATTCTGCGCTTTCTAAATTTTATTTCATTTAAGAATCACTTCCACATACAACAACTACAATAATAAACAAGATGGTTTTTGTTGCATAAAACAACAAGACAAATAATGGTAGTACATGTGTATTAGAGTAAATGTGTGTGTGTGTGTTCGTATTTATATCTCTATGTTTATGCACAGGTGTAAAATTGTGGAAAACCTTTAGAAGAAAATGGAAAAATTACGAATATATTTTTTGTTGGTATAATCAACATATAATATGAAACGTGTAGAGAGTAAACAATTTTATGGTTTCACAGTAAAAGGAGTGACGAGAAGTTTGAGTGTTAAAAATAAATGCGTAATACCGGAAATGGCTCATGTGTTTTGGTGTGTGTGTTTGTGTGTGTGTATGTAGTTGTGCATTTAAGATAATGAAATTTGTTGTTCCTTTTGCCAATAAAAGCAGCAACTACTACTAGTTAAGATTCTTATGGCATGTGTCTTGGAAAAGAGAAAACATTTTAAATATTAAATTGACTTAAAGAAAATGCAATTTTTAATTTAATGTAAAATTTAAAAACGTGTTTTTTTTTTTGTTTTCTTTAATATAATTTTAGGGAAGAAGAATGCATTTACAATGATTGTTTTTTTTTTTTTATCAGTCAAGGTAAATTTAATGCACTCTACACTGATAGAAAAACGCTTCATATCACTAATGAATGGAATTCATTAACATTGAATGAAATTTCATACATATTGTGCAAGATTTTCATTAATTTTTATTCATTAGATTTCGTAGTTTCATTAAAAAATTTCACTAAGTTTTGTTTATAAAATTTGCTGTTTTTTGACACCTGTCATGTCGCATCTGTTTAGTCTGTTAGTTTACGCGCGCAAAAAACAACTGATCCGATTTGAAATAAAAAGTAAATTACTTCGTGGTTTTAATAATGCATTACAATTTAAGGTTGGTGTAAAATTTTGTGCTAAAAAACTAATGGCGTTTTCTTTTCTGAAACAAAATGTTGCACCCTTAAATAGTATCATTTGTAAAATGTAGCCACAACCCTTTTAATGTGTGGCCAGTTTTGTGATTACAAAAAAACAAAAAATTGAGAAAATTTTTCTTTCAACCAAAATATTGGCAATCAGCTGTTTTTATAAGGCAATTTTACTACCCCGTCAATTTATGAAAGTGGGAAAAGTGTGACATTTTCAAACTTTAAAAATGCAACATTTTTAGAAAAAAACATAATAAATTTTTAAAGTGTTGCCAGTTTTTTAGAAAAGAACAAAAAAAGTGCAATATTTTTTAAAGGGACGGTAAAATGTGACATTTTTTGCCGGAAAAGAAAACGCCATAAGTGAAAACCATTTTTTAATATTTTTAATTCTATAAAGAGATTTTTACAATTTCATACATATTTTTCATTTAAAAGTAAAAGTAGCATTTATTCAATGAAAGTATTTCATTTCAAAAATAAAAAATAGGATTTATTCAATGAAAGTATTTCATAAGAATTAAATACTTTTTTCATTAAAGTAATGAAAAATTTTCATAAAATAAAATTTTTATATTGTATGAGCAATTCTCATTAATTAAACACCACTTGTTCATGCAATTACATTTTATGATACCTATTTCATTAATTCAATGAAACTCTACATAGGTTCATTTTTAACGTCATTTTTCATAGCATTAATGTAGATTTTCATTATTGTCATGTACAAACTTCTGTCAGTGTAGTTACTGGTCCAGTAATGTAGACAAAAGTACATTTTAGAAAGTTTCAATACTAACAGGGTGAAAAAGTGTAATTTGGTACTTTTTCGATCTCATGAAATAATGGTCATAGAGTGTGTGTTTTAGAGTGTGTGTCCTTTCTGAAAAAATACTTTAAGGAATTTCTGGTACTATGAATGTTGAAAGAGGTAAAAAAAAAATTTCTGTTTTTATTTCTTGAAAATGGTTCAATATACATGAAATCTCAAGAAAATCTCCAACAAAAAAATTACATTTTGAGAAAAAAGAAATTAAGTTATTTTTTTTGAGGTAAACAATGGGATAAAAAAAGGGTAACATAATGATTTTTATATCTTTTGTGATAAAGGCTGTATAATTATTGTCTTTCTTTCGGGGGAACGAAATAGAATAAAACAGGAAACGACTAGGAAAGCAATTTTTTAACATTTTTAACATCCCCCCTAAAATTGTTTCTTAATCAAATATGATACGGTGAGTGGCATTTTTCTTCATCTTTGGATTTTTCAAAAACTCTAAGCTTTGATCAAAGGGCGCCATGGGTTAAAATAGTCTTAGTCCGATGGGCCTACCCCTATATGGGTTCCTTTAAAATCATCATAGTTTTTGATCCAAAATTTGTGTCCGTTTCGCTCTACCTTGCTTAGTTTTTGAGATTCGTGATTTAAAGGGACCCTTGCGGTTTTCAGAATTTAAAACCTCGATAACTTCAAAAATATTACTCGGAGTGCTTTTGGTTACGTGTTGAGAGCTACAAAAATGATTTTGGACCTTTTGTTGTGTCGTCAATATTTACCGAGATATGAGCATTTTAAAATTTTTGGGAATGCCACGGGTTAAAATAATCGAATTTGGCTCAAATTAGTTTTAAATGAAAGATTGTCTCAAGCTCTACAAAAAAGTCGGCGGAATGACATTTTGAGACTTTTTTTAAGAAATTTCTTGAACGTAGGAAAAAACCGCCATTTTTTACAAATTTGAAATGGCGATATCTCGAAAACCGATCGAGCGATTCTATTTTTTTTTTTTAATTCGTGCCCAACGCATCGAAATTAACAAATATGATGTGTCGAAAGATAATTTTTTTTAATTTTATTTTTAAAATTTTTTAAAAAATCCAAAACTTTGACCGCCGGGCGCCACGGGTTAATTTAATCCGAAAATTGGTACCACATTAGGTTTAGGCCTAGTAGAATAAAAAAATGCTCGGACTTTGAAAATCGGAGAAGAAAAAATTTTGCTATACAGAAAAATGCCAGTCTAATGTAACATGTGCGTATGAGTAATATTAACACTTAGGTTGGTTAGGTTGTAAGTGGCTGCTGACGTTTTACGTCAACACACGTAGACTCTGATTTCCATTGTGGTAACACTTAAAAATATTTTAAATAGCAATGGGAGCGTGAATGAGTTTTTATTAACGATCACGCACGCTAATAAAGGGAAAAAAATATTCACGCACGATATTTTTTTTTTTACTCACGCTATTTTACTCACGCTCGTAACCGTGACCTATTTGTTTCTACTCACGTGTGCGTGAATGAGCGTGAGCAAAATAAAATATCATGCGTGACTAATTTTAAATTTCTTTCATGAGCGTGCGTATTAAAAAATCATTCACGATCCCATCTCTATTTTAAATATTGTTTAAGTGTTGATATTAATCACAGGCACGCGTTGTATACACCATTATTGTATAAAATTAGCGTAGTGCAATCTTTAAAATTTGATTTCTCGAAAACAAGGCAAAAAACACATCTCTGAAAATTTCAGAGCAGATAGAAAAGCATTTTTTTTTTTATTTAAAAAAAAATAAAATTGAGGCATGTTTTTTGATAAATAAAGTTTAAGTTTAAATTTGAAAAATTCAGAACTTCTCTGAAAATTTTCCAATTTTGATTTTTTTAATCGATAGCGCATACACTCAAAAAAATACGTTAGTAGATTTACTAATTTTTTTTTGCTAATGCTAGTTTGCTAACTTTTAGCAAATTTTTAGTTGAGATTAGCATGTTAGCAAAAAATTCTTGTAAACTTCATTTAGCACATTAGCAATTTTAAACAAACGTTGAACTAATTTCTTTTGCTAAGATTTGAAATTGAGTTGACAACATTTTTACAAGATTTTTTGCTAACATTAGCAAAAATAATGGTAATTTTTTTTTTTTTTTTCAGAAAACTTAAAATGGCTCTATCTCGGAAACTAAGCCAGATAGAGCAAAATGGAGGGCATTTTTGGTTCTTAGAATCTGCATACATTCGCGGGTCCTCTTCACATGTGTGGACCCTAATGGGCCCTAACTTTGGATCCAAAAAAGTTAGCATTCCCGAAAATTTTAAAATGCTCATATCTCGGTAAATATTGCCGACACAACAAAAAGTCGAGAAGCATTTTTGTAGCCCTCAATACGTAGAACAAGACCGCAAAAGCTCTCCGAGTAATATTTTTGAAGTTATCGAGTTTTTAATTCTCAAGACCCCAGTGGTCCCCTATAATCACGTATCTCAAAAACTAAGCAAGGTAGAGCGAAACGGACACAAATTTTGGATCAAAAACTATGACGATTTTTAAGGAACCCAACTAGGTCTGGGCCCATCGGGGTCTGGACCTATCCAGTCCGAACCCAATGGGGTCCTCAAATGTGTCAAAAAAAATTTTTTTTGTTAACTAATTATTGGCAAAACATTTTTGCTAACTTTAGCAAAAAAATTGTGAGTTCAAAATCAGCAAATTTTCTTGTAGGTTTACAAGCTTTTTTTGCTAACATTACAGTTTTTTTTTTTTAGTGTACAAAAATCTATAAAAAAACATTTATTTTAAAGACTACTGTGTTTCATTAAATTTACATAAATATAGAAATAAAGATACTCAGGCAAAAAATGTTGATATTTTCAATATTTGACCATGCCTACAAATCCCAGTTTTTGAAAAAACTAAAATTTTATTTATGTTATTTAATAGTGCCCTAAGGGCGAACACTCTGCAATTGATTTCATATTGACACGACATGACTTTTTTTTGCTGAACATTTGGTGTGGAATGCCTCATATGTATAAAAATGGCTCATAATATGGTCTAACACCCTGAAAATTTCAGAGTGTGATTCGTAATAGTTTTTGAGGTATCACAATAAATGTACACTCAAAAAAAAAAACTGTAATGTTAGCAAAAAAAGCTTTTAAACCTACAAGAAAATTTGCTGATTTTGCACCCACAATTTTTTTGCTAAAGTTAGCAAAAATGTTTTGCCAATAATTAGTTAACTGAATTTTTTTTTTAACTTAGTTTATACACATTTGAGGACCCCATTGGGTTCGGACCCAATAGGTTCAGACCCCGATGGGCCTAGACCTAGTTGGGTTCCATAAAAATCGTCATAGTTTTTGATCCAAAATTTGTGTCCGTTTCGCTTTACCTTGCTTAGTTTTTGAGATACGTGATTTTAGGGGACCACTGGGGTCTTGAGAATTTAAAAACTCGATAACTCAAAAATATTTCTCGGAGAGCTTTTGGTTATTTTGCGGTCTTGTTCTACGTGTTGAGAGCTACAAAAATTCTTTTGGACTTTTTGTTGTGACGGCAATAGTTACCGAGATATGAGCATTTTAAAATTTTTGGGAATGCTAACCTTTTTGGATCCAAAGTTAGGACCCATTATGGTCCACACATGTAAAGAGGACCGACGATACTATGGAGACCCCGAGAACCAAAAAAAAAAAAAAGAACCAAAAATGGCCTCCATTTTGCTCTATCTGGCTTAGTTTCCGAGATAGCGCCATTTTAAGTTTTCTGAAAATAAAAAAAAATTTACCATTTATTTTTGCTAATGTTAGCAAAAAATCTTGTAAAAATATTGTCAACTCAATTTCAAATTTAGCAAAAGAAATTAGTTCAAAGTTTGTTTAAAATTGCTAATGTGCTAAATGAAGCTTACAAGAATTTTTTGCTAACATGCTAATCTCAACTAAAAATTTGCTAAAAGTTAGCTAACTAGCATTAGCACAAAAAAAAATAGTAAATCTACTAACGTATTGTTTTGAGTGTACGCAAGAAAACGAGAAAAAATTTTGAAAAAAAAATATTTTTTTTTTTTTTTAACATATTTTTTAGATTTGTGTTCCAAACACCCTGAAAATTTCAGAGTGGGATCATTTATAGTTTTTGAGATACCACAAAAAATGTAGAAGTAGAAGTTTAAAAAAAGTGAAGAGGAAGAGAAAAACTGGTTACCTCCAATGACATATCCATGTTTATGTAATGAATATTGAAATTTGGAAGTAACCACTTACTGATATTTTTGGTTTATGAGGGGATGCTTTGTCCAATGATAGCTTTGTATATGTGATGGATTTGGAGGATCACTAAAAAAAGGCAGCTCGTTTTTTACTTATATTATTTAAAATTTTTACTAATATTATTCAAAACCAGTAAAAATTACTAATTTTAGTACTTTGAAGATACTAAAAAAACTACTATACTACAGGTAATTAGTAACTTATTACTTAGTACATTTAAGTACAAAATCACGTACTACAACTTTTACTGTAGAATTATTTTGAGTGTAGAGCTTTGCTTTCGTTAGCGAATGCTAGGCCTTTTCACTGGAAATTTTACAATTGAAATCAAATGTAAGTCCCATCGTTTTCGCATGGAAATCAATTAGGTAGCTTCCTGTTACCACTTCCGTGAGTAAATGGCATTCCCTCCTGTTGGCAGAAAGTAGGTAGCGAGTGCTCATGTGATCGTACCGTGGCAAAAGATTTCTAGTAATTCTGATCAAACTTTACTCTCTCCTTGTTCTGTTTGGCATAGAAAAACACTGACAACCACTTCTCTTTCTATAAAAAAGGACATTAAAACTAAATGTCAATGTCGATATTTTCCTTTTCGTGATGTTTTCACTAATCTCAGAATATACGTGTGCTGATAGAAAGCATTATCAGCAACTTCCAATATATCTAAAAAATAATGCACCTCAGAGCCTAATAATCTTTATCTAAACCTATCGTCTCTGCAAAAATCCAATGCACAAAAATTAAAATTTTCTTTCTAATAAAACTAAACCTCAAACTAAATATCAAATTTATCTCTATTATACTTTTCGAAAACTCTTTACTAATTTCTCTTGTTAAATAATTGTCTATGCATTTCCTTTCAATAAATTACATTTAATCCAACCAACTTACTATATCTACTACTTAAGTTCTTTAACACAAAAATACCTACTACTACATACATACAAATTTATCTGTTGATTACATTTTAACAAAAGTAATTCAATTATATTTTTTTGGTAAAGAAACTAATTCAATTTTTAAGCAAAAAAATTAAAAAGAAAAAATTTTATTTCAAAGCTCTGCATAAGCCTGTACCCAGCAAAAACTTGCATTACCAAGTAATGAAATGTGTAATGGGAAATTCAAAAGTTATAACTACTTCTGATTCGAATTACCTTTCCCATTACATTTACAAGCAAATGTGCCAAATGTAATGATTATCAAAACAGTATTAATAACTAATTACGTATGTACTTATAGGTAATGAAAAAATTATTTAAAAAAAAAATTCAAAAAAATAAAAAAATATTTAATTTTATTTTATTTTTAACCAAAATAATGTACAGTGAGTCAAAAAGTGAAAATCTACTTCTGAAATTTTTTTATTTTATTATAATGACTTATGTAAGTCATTATTAATAAGTCCTTATTTAACATTTCAAAATAATGCTAAAGGTAATTTTTTGTCATTACTAAGTAATTCGAATAGTAATGATATGTCATTACCAAGTTTTTGCTGGGTAACTGATACTTTGGAGTCTTTTGTTTCTTTTTTTTCGTATTCCGTATCCTGTAATTAAGAGGAAACAAAATAATATGACAATTGTCAACGTACTACAATACAGTTACAGTAGATGCCATTGTCACATACCTAAACACATAACTATGAATGCATAATACACAAACACACACATAATCCTGAATTCAGTTATGTTTCTAACTAGGCAATGAAACATAGAAATAGACATTTTTAAGGGGATAAAAAGACAACATTGTGGCATTTAAAATTCCTTCAAGTAACTGCTCGAATGTCTGTTTTATACGCAAAAAAAAAAATCTTCTAAAGCTAAAACTGCAACTGGAACTGGATAATGATAGCAAACTTGTTTATGGTAGTATAGAAAAGACAATCAACACATACTTGTACACTTGCAGAAACTGTAAGGCAAGTAGTTACTACTAATACTCGAAAGGGTATTATTGTGGGTATTAGGGTGGCTCAAATTTTCTTTTATTGAATTTCAAAATCCTTAAAAAACATCTTTCAGTCACATAGAGTTGTGTCGTTCACGAACAAACTAGTTTAAAGACCATTTTTACGACTTTTCGTTCATTTGTTTATTCAGGGCGGCAATTAACTACACCCCTCTTCAAGCAAGTTTAGGTTGTGTTAAAATGGTGACAAAATCGGGTAATGGCATTTTACTCCCCTTTATTTTGAATTTTAAAAATCGTTAACACGAAAATCCTGGCTGATCCTGTTTTCGATTTGTTGCTAAATAATTACATGGTACAACAACAAAAACCTCCCAGTGAAATATCCAACTGATTATTATAGATTTTGCCCTCCTGAATCCAAATCTGCCATTAAATTTTTTCTGGCACTTACCGTTTTTGAGATATTCGCTGTTAAAAAGTCAAAAAACCATTTTTTACTTTTAGTGGTCCACTGTTATGTAGCTTCCAATAAATAGGACTTTATTTCACATATTTATTCACATATTTCACATAAAAATTACGAGGAAATCCTCGTAATTTTACGAGAATTTTACCTACCTCCTATTTTACGAGAATAGCCTCGTAAAATCACGAGATTTTTTGGTAACTTTACAAGGTTTTTTTTTGCGTGTAAGAACTTTTTTCCACAGAAAAAGTCTCAGATTCTTAAACTTCTTACTATAGAAAAAGTTTCATACTCTAAAGCATTTTTGAGATATTTTTCCTACAGAAAATGTCACAGATTCTTAAATAGAAAAAGTTTCATAAAAAGTTTTAGATTCTAAGAACTTTTTAATATAAGTCTCAGATTCTGCGAACTTTTTTTCAATATAAAAAGTCTCAGATTCTGAGACCCTTTGCCCTAGAGAAAAAGTCTCATACTCTGAGGCTTTTTTTCCTAAACCCTTTTTCTTATAGAAAAAGTCTCGGACTCTGAGGCTTTTTTCCTACAAAAAAAAGTCTGAGATTCTGAGACCCATTCCTATAGAAATTATAAGATTCCATAAGAAAGTCTCAAGTTCTACGATCTCTTTCTTATATAGAAAAAGTCTAAGATTCTAAAACCTTTTTCATATAGAAAAAATCTTATTTGAGAGACCTGTTCCTATAGAAAAAGTCTAAGATTCGGAGACTTTTTTCCTATAGAATAAGTATCAAAGTCTACTATAGACAAAGATCTAAAATTTCAAGACCTTTTCAATAGAAAAGGTTTCAGCTTCTGAAAAAGTTTCAGCTTCTGAGACTTTTTTTCAATAGAAAAAGTCTCAGATTTTGAGATCTTCCATTCAAAAATTTCTAAGATACTGAGACCTTTTTCCTATAAAATTAGTCTTAAATTTAGAAATTTTAAGACCTTTCTGCAGAAAAAGTCTCAGATTCTAAGCCTTTTGCATATCGAAAAAGTCTCAGATTTTGAGACCTTTTTCCTTTTGAAAAAGCCTCATATTCTGAGACCTTAACCTATAAAATAAGTCTCAAATTCAGAGATTCTGATACCTTTTACCTATAGAAAAACTCTCACATTCTTATGCCATTTTACTATCGAAAAAGTCTCAGATAATGTGACCTTTTCCTGTAAATAAGCCTTAAATTTTGTTTCCCATTTTTTCTATAAAAAAGTATCAGATTCTGTAGAAAAGTATCAGATAATGAGACATTTTTCCTTTGAAAAAATATTTTGACATTTTTCCTATAGAAAAAGACTCTGAGATATATTTCCTATAGAAAAACTCTTAGATTCTGAGACATTTTTCAAATAAAAAAAGTTTCAGATTTTGAGAAATTTTTCCTATAGAAAAAGTCTTAGATTCTGACAAATTTTTTCTAAAGAAAAAGTCTCAGATTCTGATATATTTTTCCTATAGAAAAGGCTTTAGGTTCTGACACACTTTTCCTATAGAAAAAGTCTCAGATTCTGAAAAATTTTTCCTATAGAAAAAGTCTCAGATTCTGAGAAATTTTTCCTATAGAAAAAGTCTCAGATTCTGGGATATTTTTCATTTAGCAATTCTCAGATTCTGAGACATTTTTCTTATAGAAATAGCCTTGGATTCTAAGACATTTTTCCTATAGAAAAAGTCTCAGATTCTGAAACATTTTTCCTATAGAAAAAGTCTCAGATTCTGAGACATTTTTCCTATAGAAAAAGTCTCAGATTCTGAGACATTTTTCCTATAGAAAAAGTCTCAGATTCTGAAACATTTTTCCTATAGAAAAAGTCTCAGATTCTGAGACATTTTTCAAAATAGAAAAAGTCTCAGATTCTGAGACATTTTTCCTATAGAAAAAGTCTCAGATTCTGAGACATTTTTCCTATAGAAAAAGTCTCAGATTCTGAGACATTTTTCCTATAGAAAAAGTCTCAGATTCTGAGACATTTTTCCTATAGAAAAAGTCTCAGATTCTGAGACATTTTTCCTATAGAAAAAGTCTCAGATTCTGAGACATTTTTCCTATAGAAAAAGTCTCAGATTCTGAGACATTTTTCCTATAGAAAAAGTCTCGGATTCTGAGACATTTTTCCTATAGAAAAAGTCTCAGATTCTGAGACATTTTTCCTATAGAAAAAGTCTCAGATTCTGAGACATTTTTCCTATAGAAAAAGTCTCAGATTCTGAGACATTTTTCCTATAGAAAAAGTCTCAGATTCTGAGACATTTTTCCTATAGAAAAAGTCTCAGATTCTGAGACATTTTTCCTATAGAAAAAGTCTCAGATTCTGAGACATTTTTCCTATAGAAAAAGTCTCAGATTCTGAGACATTTTTCCTATAGAAAAAGTTTCAGATTCTGAGACATTTTTCCTATAGAAAAAGTCTCAGATTCTGAGACATTTTTCCTATAGAAAAAGTCTCAGATTCTGAGACATTTTTCCTATAGAAAAAGTCTCAGATTCTGAGACATTTTTCCTATAGAAAAAGTCTCAGATTCTGAGACATTTTTCCTATAGAAAAAGTCTCAGATTCTGAGACATTTTTCCTATAGAAAAAGTCTCAGATTCTGAGACATTTTTCCTATAGAAAAAGTCTCAGATTCTGAGACATTTTTCATATAGAAAAAGTCTCAGATTCTGAGACATTTTTCCTATAGAAAAAGTCTCAGATTCTGAGACATTTTTCCTATAGAAAAAGTCTCAGATTCTGAGACATTTTTCCTATAGAAAAAGTCTCAGATTCTGAGACATTTTTCCTATAGAAAAAGTCTCAGATTCTAAGACATTTTTCCTATAGAAAAAGTCTCAGATTCTAAGACATTTTTCCTATAGAAAAAGTCTCAGATTCTAAGACATTTTTCCTATAGAAAAAGTCTCAGATTCTGAGACATTTTTCCTATAGAAAAAGTCTCAGGTTCTGAGACATTTTTCCTAATGACAAAATCTTAGATTCTGAGACATTTTTCCTATAGAAAAAGTCTCAGATTCTGAGACATTTTTCCTATAGAAAAAGTCTCAGATTCTGAGACATTTTTCCTATAGAAAAAGTCTCAGATTCTGAGACATTTTTCCTATAGAAAAAGTCTCAGATTCTGAGACATTTTTCCTATAGAAAAAGTCTCAGATTCTAAGACATTTTTCCTATAGAAAAAGTCTCAAATTCTGAGAAATTTTTCCTATAGAAATCTCAGAATGTGCGACTTTTTCTATAGCAAAAATTACTCAGAATCGGAGAAATTTTCTATGGGAAATATGTCCTAGCATTTAGGACTTTTTCTATAGGATAGATGTCTCAGATTCTGAAATTTTTTCTATAGGAAAAATGTTTTAGATTCTGAGACATTTTCTAATAGATAAAATGTCTCAGATTCTAAGACATTTTCGATAGCAAAAATGTCTTAAATTGTGAGACTTTATCTATTAAAAAATATCTCAGATTCTGAGACTTTTTCTATAGGAAAAATATCTCAGATTGTGACACTTTTTCTAAAGGAAAAATGTCTTAGATTCTGAGACTTTCTGTAGGAAAAATGTAGCATATTCTAAGACTTTTTCTATTGGAAAAATATCTCAGATTCTGAGACTTTGTCTACAGGAAATGTCTTAGACTCTGCGACTTTTTCTACAGGAACAATTTCTCAGATCGTGAGACTTTTTCTATACGAAAAATGTCTCAGATTTTGAGATTGCATTAAACAAAATTTGCAAAATATATATTTTAAGATTCACATTTTTTTAAGAATCAGGTTTCTGCAACAAAAAAAATTTTGTGTCGAATTAATCCGTCTTTGGTGGTACATAACTTCGCTGCTTGTGGCTGCAGATTGGTATACTGAATTATTTGCTCAGATGGTTTATATCTGCTCATCCTAGATATCGACATTTATTTTATCTAAAATAAATAAATTTCATTAAAAAATAGATTTCTTTTGTGTATATTTTAAACAATGAATATTTACCTATTTCAAATTATTTCCTTTTGTAGAATTTTTTTATTGTAATGAATTTTGTGAATAAATATTTTGAAAATTTGATGCTTTACGTCAAGTTCGAAAGTGGTGACTAAAAAATTATGACGTGTCTGAGGTAAAATACAAAAAAATAATGACATTTCGATGTAACACCCGGAACAGTATGCTATAAAAATTTTCTTAACTGACAAATTTTATAATGGGTGTTAAATAGGTAATAAAATTGTTGATTTATCTTTTTTTAATTATTGCACAAATAATGCATAGATTTGAGATTTAAACACCATTGGACGTTATTTTATAGAAGGAAATTTATTTGTAACGGTTATATGTTGCTTACTTTTTCTCATTTAAGTAAATTTGTTAATTAAGCACCAAAATTATTATTGCATCCTGTATCGAATTTTACTAATACATGCAAGAAAAAGTGTGATAATATTAGTAACCTCGTGCCGGCAAGGGTTAACGTTGTCCAAAAAGCCTATTACTTCAAAGCAGAGTTACTATGGTCCAAAACAACCATTTGAACAAAAAAAGTTGGTTAATTTAAGTAAAATGTTGCTAACAACTACAAATTAGTCAAAAATGTCGATAAAAACACATGTTCTGGAAATCCGCTAAATTCAAATCGCTCCACACACCAACTGGACGAAGGAATTTAACTAAGAATTTTTTTCTACAATCCCTGAGATGTATTCAATGATATCAAGTGGATAAACTAATATATTTAAAAATTTTGTTTCACTAAATTTTTAAAATAGTGAAAAAGTAGTTTTGAGCTCCATGTTAAAAATGTGAGTTTTTTTTGGCCTCACGTTTGGGTGGGTTGTCGATATCCGAAAAAAACAAACAAAATTTTTCTAAATATCTTTGAATTAATGCGATACAAATTTTTTTTTTTTTTAATAATTTTTTTTTTTAAATATTTTTTTTTTTTTTTAAATTATGTCCATTTTTTTAAAAACCGCAATTTTGACCCGCGATGCGAGAACGGAAGCCATGGACCGATTTTGTTCATTTTGGTTTTAAATTGCTTGTATTTACTTGTACCAACTTTTTTTCACTATTAATAGTTGATCTGAGCACTTTGTTGGAATACGACCCAGCCTATTGTATAACCCACCCTCACCTCAACTCAAGACGGTAGGTATATTGAAGCTGTGAGATAAAATTTCTGTACATAGAGTATTCACAGAGGCGAAGGTGTCAAAAATTGAGTTGTCAAACTACAACATGTATGCATGTATTTGTCGACAAAGTACGACTTGTACACATTTATTGTGTGGTGAATTCAGGTCGGCAATGTACGTGTGAGGAATAAGAAAAAGATAGCAATATTGTTTTTTCTTTCACCTTCGCCTGTCTTTGTGGACAGGGAAAACACCTTTGGGGGCCCATAGTGAATGCCTTAAATATTTGAAATCTTCACCCAAAATATTTAGTTAGCTTTTTAACTAAAAGAACTAACTTTAAAGAATTAACCATCACACTGCTAAGGCTTGTGGTTAGTCTAATCTGCACCATCTGGTGAAGTAGGATGCATTCAGCAAAACAAGTACGAATGACACTTCTAACCAGGGATCTACCGATAAGTTCGATGCTCGCGAATCCCATTGATGCAAGTTAACCCGTAAACGGTCTATCGAAAAAAAATCTTCATCTTTATCTATGGGTGCTATGAATATCGAAGAATTGAATACTACAGATGGAGATGTCACGTTTTTCTAGTGTTAGAAGGTTGAGATACTTAAAACTCAACGCTCTATACGTCCCAGCAAAACTTTGGTAATGGGTAGTGATTATATAACACATTACCAGGTAATGTATATAACTTATTTGTAGCATTATTTTATGATGTCATACCAAACATTTGTTCCACAACGTATTATTTTCAAGTGAAAAATAATGCATTACTAATAATTTGCTACGTAATGCATGATTATTGGAAAAAATGTATTTCATATTTGTTATTTCTAAACATTAAATCATGGATAACTTATATTTGGTTACATTATGTATTATTTGAAAGTTTGAAATAATGTATTATTAATAATTGGATGCATAATGCATTACAATAACATAAAAAATAATTATTTTATAAAAAAATGTATAAGTTTAAACTAGAGATGGGCTCACGACAGGAAATTTCTAACGACACACACTCACGAGCATATTTTATCTACTTACACTCACTTACAATCACGTGAGTAAATTTAATACAAAATTACTTTTTCACTATTCGTAACACCTTATATATTACGTTCTGGTATGCTATATTATGTACCTTACTCGTAACCTATAAAATATCATATATTTTACACCTTACTCGTACTCTTCGTTATAAATTTATGACTTATTTTATACCTTACTGGTATTCTTTGTGATAATGTGGATGCATTACTTTGAGTCTCATCGCCTGTTAAAATCATCAATGCTGCAATGTATAAAATAAGAGATCCTATGCCTTATTTTATACCTTATTTGGTAATCTAAGTTTTGCTGGGGTTTAGTCTTTTTGTTAGTTTCATATCTTGATGAACCACACAAGTATTTTAATATATAAATGTTATAGTGTGAATATTTTTCTATTTCTTGTAGTTGTATTGTAACTTAAAATGGTTTTGCAACCAGAAATTCTCAATACGGTTACCATCATTATACATTTTTATGTACAAAAGGCAAACGAATACAAGTAAGAATGAACATATGTGACATTTAGAATAACACTAACCAACGACTTTCAAAAATTATCCTGACATATATTTTTTCTTAATGAAAGTGATCCTACTTCTTGCTTAGAGCACAGGTTAATCGAATTGTTCCCGATTGTATCTTGCTTTTGGTAGCCATAGGAGGGTTGGAGTAAAAGCTTCCTTTGAGGATTGGAGCAGCATCTCAACCCCCTTAAGAACAGAAGGATCAGAATTTTCGTTGATCACCTATGACTTTCTACCATTAGTTTAATGGGTTTTAACAGGGGTTTTTAACAGAGCTGTATAGATGAAAATGTCAAACAATTTCTCTCAGATCTTAATATAGTTTATAATACTACATGAAATCTTTGAGCTCTCTTCATCAATGATTCCAAATAACTTTACTGTAGGTATTACACCGTCCAGCAGAAATTAAAAAGTCGTTAAACACAAACTGGATAATACACGTTTGAAACTAGAGACTGAATGTAGTAAAACTGAATTTGCAGTTTTTCTTTTCGTGATCCTGTTTCCTTTAAAAAGGACTTCAAAGTTTAAGAGGATTACATTTTATAATTTTTAATATTTTTACTTGTCCTAGGATGCCACTAGTGATAGCAAATGTAAGAGCAGGATCTCCCCTATTTTTTTCTATTTTGGTATTTTTACATATCAGGAAAAAGGAGGTATGTAACGTCCTTTCAAAAATGTATCCTTCAATATCATTCATAATTTTTAACAAAATATTTTGATAAAGTTTTTAAATGACTATTCACATCATTTTATCCCGATATGGAAATATAAAAAAATGGAAAAAATATTTTACAAAATGTATCCTTTAAAACTTTGAAGTCCTTTTAAAAGGAAACAGGATCACGAAATGAAAAACTGTAAATGCAGTTTTACTCCATTTGATCTCTACTTTCAGACGTATGTCATCCGGTTCATGTATAATATTGGCTGTCGGACAGTGTTATGGATAAACTAACTTTATGGATAAACTAACTTTAATTATTTTCTTCCTGAGGACAAAACTTACTGTTGCTATTCCTACAAGAAACCATTAAATTATATTTGAAAACCACAAATTTATGCTATCATCCTCACTATGTTACTTCAGATGCTTCAACGATTTCATTAATCATCGTACGAGTATTCTTGAACCACCACTTTAAAATCTTTTTTCTTTTTTAAATTTAGTAAAAATGTTGAGTAGTGTAATTTGCTGTTAAGGTTCAAAATGGTTAACTTAAGGTGCAAAATGGGAAAACAAACATATTTTACACCTCAGTATCAAACAATAAGCTAAACAATACAAATATTTCTACAGTTCTATGGCTGGTAATAAGCACACAGGTAAAGTGTTACATTCAGCTGAGTCGAATGGAAGATACCTTAAGGATGGTTGTATGGAAGGATATGTTAATAATGGCTACCATTGCTATATGTTGACACACAAAGATCCTAAGATGAGTAGTACTCGATACTCTTCACTTCTACCTATGGGCAAGATGCCTTTTAAAATGTGGAATCGAGTGTTATTAGGACCGCTTTGCAAAAAACTGGCATCGATAATATAATTTTTGATTGGGCAATGAAAATGCTGATAAATGGACACAGTTCCTCTAAAATGGGCGAACCCGGGTAAAAATGAAATATATATGATCATATATGAAGATATATGGATCATATATGGATTTATATAACCATATATTATCATATATGCCTCCATATATGTTCATATATGATCTTATCCGAAAATTGGCCCGATATGACCTCATATCGGGCCAATTTTCGGATCAGATCATATATGAACATATATGGAGGCATATATGATAATATATGGTTATATAAATCCATATATGATCCATATATCTTCATATATGATCATATATATTTCATTTTTAGCCGGGAAGTTACATGCTGTTGTAACTAGAGGCATACCTCAGGGGGGTTATTTTTCCATTCTTGTGGCTGAATGAGATTCTCGATTGGTTGAACTTAAAGGGCATAACATCGGATATCTTAGACGATTCTTTAAGAATTTTGTCATCATGGGCTAGGAATTTTGGTTTCAATGCGAGCGCAATACAACTGAGTTGGTTCTTTTTACAAGAAAACAGAAAATAAGAAATTTTAATCCTCTGGGAATTGATGGAACGGCACTGGTTTTTCACAATCAGCTAAATACTTGGGGGTTAAACTCGACTCTAAACTAAATTATAATGAAAATCTTAGGGAAAGAACAACGAAGGCGTATGCAGCTCTTTTGTTTTGGGATAAAAATATAAAATTCTTGGTTTAGGCACTTGTTGATTGGATAACGGATAATGTTGATTTTTCGTAGATAAACGTTTTTACGGATGGTTCAAAAACCGTGGTATCTGGAAGCTAAATTTTTTTTTTTTTAACTATCGACAGTATGGTTTCCGGAGCACTCGTTCTTTTAAGGATCTGTTGGCGTTTCTTTTGGAACGTTGGAGTCGTTCGATTCACTATTTTGGTGAAAATAAGGTGGTTTGATTGCGTGTGGCACGGTGCGCTCATACTTGTCTAACAATAAGTTTAATGCCTTTTTTGTCGGTAACTACTTCTCTCGATTTGTTTCCTCAGAGATCGTTTTATATGTGTTGTTTCTGCTTCAATCAAGGGTATCGCAAGGTTCTGCTCTTTCTCCTACCCTTTTTCTTATTGACCTTCTAAGTCAAACTTCAAATCCTATCTACTATTTTGCAGATGACAGCAACATTTGTCTTTCATTTTTCTTCGATCGTAGGACAAGCCTTCTTGAGGTTGGGGGAAAAAGGCAGGTTATGAATGACACAATTAATCAGAACATGTTGACAAATGTCATCCATTAAACCAGAGCTTCTCACTAACTTTGCTTTGCGACCCCTTTTTAATATTTCAAATTTTTCGTGACCCCTTACAAAAAAAATAAAAATTATTAATGTGAACTTTGCCCTCAGTTTTTTTTTTACCTGAAGTAATGGAAAAATTTGGAAACCAAATTCAGAAGCAGCATTGAAAGATTAATCGAAACCCTGTGGTCAGATCCCAGACGCATACCAAAAATTTCACATAAAAAACTTCAAAATATTAAAAAAAATAAAATTTTTGTGAACTTTGACCTCAATTTCCTAAAAAATTTGGAAACCAGGTCCGGCATTTTATATCGAAACTAACTATAGTCATCCATTTTATATTTCCGAAAATAAAAGAAAAATACCAATTCAACCTGATCAGCAATGAAGAAATGTTTACCAAGAAAGCATTTAAAGTCTAATTTGGAGTAATAATTGTTCTTTTTTCAAAATTATGTACCAATGTTTGGTATTGATCGAATTTTTTTCGATCATGAATCTAGATCCGTTATTCGGATCCAGATTTGGAATCAGCATTAAAAAATAAATCAAAAAAGTGGTCAGATCCCAGACGCATCCAAAAATAAAAATGCACAAGAATTTAGTGAACTTCGCCTTTAATTTTCTCAAAAACCTAACGTACTAGAAAAATTTGAAAACCAGATTCGGAATCAGCATCGAAAAGTTAATAAAAAACGAACTGTCAGATCCCAGACTAAGCCAAAAAACTTCACAAGTCAGTGTTGGGCATCCCGGGAAATTATAATTAATAACTGCACAGTGATTACTGAGGAACCTTAAGTGATGGAAATAATTTATTTCTTTAATAAAAGTATTTGTATATTTTTATAACACAACAATCAAAAATGTGTTGTTAAATTTAAATTTACCAAAATTTAAAGTTTTAACAAAATTGTTTGCGACCCCCCTGAAACTCTTCCGCGACCTCCTAGGGGGCCGCGACCCACCGTTTGCGAACCATTGTTCTAGACTACACCTTTTTCTCGCATCTCATCCCATCAGTGGGTCTTCTTCCGCGTGACATTAAGTCGATGTGTAAACTTGAAATTTTCCAGAGACTTGGCATTACATTCCAGTCACCTAAGAACTTAGTAGACGGCACATCGGCCTTACAGTTACCTTGAATATTCCAGAGCTACAGCGAGGTGTTCTTTCTTCACTTCTTTGGAATCTGGCATGCTGCTCCCTCGTATATGCTGACGGTGTCGCGATAGCGGTAAAGGGAAAGCACCTGCCAACATTAAGGGACATTCTTCATTCTTCTTAAATGGGCAAGAGACTGTGGTCTGGGAGTTTATCCAAGTAAAACAGAGCTTGTCTTGTTTACAAGTAAAAATAATACTCTGCTTTTGATCGTATCTCTCTAGACGGCACTGAAATCGCATTCTCAGATGGAGCCAAGTAACTTGGAGTATTTCTAGATAGGGAGTTGAACTTCAGGCGTAATAATGAGGAACGGATGAGAAAAGTAACGATTGCTTTACATTCCTGTAAAATGTCCTTTGGAAAACAACATTCATTTGATTTATACATCGCTGATTCCAATTCTGCTCTATGGAATCATTGTCTAGTGGCCTGTGAACTGTGTCTTTATCGATGGGTGGTCCGAGACAGTTTTAAGCTAAAAGTGCGAATATCGTATTTTTTTTAATATGTATTTTTCTTCGATCGTAGGACAAGCCTTCTTGAGGTTGGGGGAAAAAGGCAGGTTATAAATGACACAATTAATCAGAACCTGTTGACAAATGTCATCCATTAAACCAGAGCTTCTCAGTAACTTTTGCTTTGCGACCCCTTTTTAATATTTCAAATTTTTCGTGGCCTGTGAACTGTGTCTTTATCGATGGGTGGTCCGAGACAGTTTTAAGCTAAAAGTGCGAATATCATATTTTTTTTAATATGAATAACTTAGAACCAAAAACCAAAATCTTCGATCGAGCACTTTTTACCAAAAACGAGGTTGAATTGCAAAAATTACAATATTAGAGTTTTATCGAAAACTATGAGAGATATCAAAAAAACTCTTATGACAAAAAATATTTCTCGGAAAAAATTCTTTATAAAAATAAAGAAATGAATCTTGAATGTATTTTCAATCGCGAATATCTCGAAAACGAAAAGCTATAGAGAAATTTTGACTGCCGATTTGGAATCATGAGGTCCAATTTATGTAAAAAAATATTCCAGTTTGTATCAATTACTTACAATAACGTTGCAGTTCCGTCATAAGAACCACAAAATTCGCGCTTTTTTTTAGTATCTAACGCGAATATCTTGAAAATGGATACTGATAGAAAAGTTTTTGATGGATGTTTCGGATTCAGGAGGTCCATTTACTATAAAGTTTGTTGTTACCGACTTTAGAAAACGTTACAGTGGAACAACAGAAAGTACTAAAATAAGGGTTTTAGTAATCTGCAATCGTGAATATCTCGAAAACGGTGTGTGCTACAAAAATTTTGAAAGCAGATTTGGAATCAGGAAGTCAAAATCTGTTCAGTCCATATATTTGAATTTTGAAGAGTGAACTTTTTTCAAATTAAAAAAAAAATGATATTCGCACTTTTAGGTTAAAACTGTCTCGGACCAACCGTGTATCACGAAGGTGCAGAGAAAGGCGTTGATATGCATCACTGGCGTCCTTCGTACCACACCTACGACTGGATTTTAAATTCTTCTTCACCTGATACCATTGGGCATATCCGGTAGGCAGTATGCGGCGTTGACAATTTTAATGAATACCACACTACAATGGAAGACCAGCGGTTGTGGACATAGTGCGATCTTGAAGAAGATAACAATACCAAAAACATTTGGACTTTGCTTCCTCTATGAGCCCACTGTACCACTATAGTACCATTCAGGTAGTCTTGGATGAGGAGCATTCCGGGTAGTGTTAGCTCTATTAATTTTTACATAGATGGATCGAACCTATACGAACGCGTGTGCTTTGTAGTCTACTCTAAAAAGTTGTTTACCAGGCAGAGATGCTGGCAATAAAGGAAGTGGCTGACTGGTTGAGTTGCAATGTCCTGTCTACAACTGCAGTCAACATCTATTCTGACAGTCAAGTCGCGGTCAAGTCCCTGGAGTCAATGCTTCTGAATACAAGGTCTGCCCATAACTGCCACACGTCTATAAATGAGATGGCCAAGCAGTTTGTCATACGACACAAATAATCGGTCCCAGAACGCATCATATTACCCAGCAACTGATTCTACTTAACTTTCCAGAATCACTGATTTTTGTTTGAAATTGTCCCGAACAGAATTGGAATGTGTTCTTATGCCTCTAGAAACTTACAAGCTAAATCAATGGCTTTGTTCCGCGAAGGAGTCTAATCAGCGAAAGGCATGTGGATTAAAGGTGTCCTAACGACTAAGGTAATTTTTCAAAATCACTTTTTAATACGTGGTAGGGTCCTAAATTGTAGTTTTGTATCTAAAAATAAGTGAGCCAAAATTTGGAGACAATCGGATAAAAATAACTCGTGCCGAAAATGGATTGAAGTTTTGGGACACTCTTATCTGATGAAAAAACACGTTTTTTCTAGTTTTTTGAAAAATATTGGTATATGCTATTTTTTGTTAATTTTTTTGTTAAGTAATATGAAAATGGTAATAAATTACCTTTCCAAAAAGCTTAAAGAAATTCAAATCGGATGAAAAATAAGCATTTTACGCATACATGCCCCAGACCATTGCATGGTTTTTAAAGCCAAAATTTTAAAATTTTCAAAATTTTTAGGCAAAAAAATAAAAAAAATTAAATTTTACTTTATAATTATATTAAATACATGTTGTAGATAAAAACTAACAAATATGGTAGTCTAACTTTTTTTTCATTTGGCGTGGGTAGTGATATAATTTCCGCGGATTCCAAAGAAAATGAGTTTTTCTAAAATAATTTAGCAAATATGGGAAACAATTTTCTGTATTGTATTATACGAAGTGAAATACATAAATTTTGTAAATTTTTTGAGAATTCGGGCATCTTTAACCCCTTTTCATCGAGGTGAAATGACAAATTTGAGACGTTATACATATCTATAATACAAAATATCTGCATATATCCGATTTCTCAAAAGTTACAGAATTTACGTTTTACACTTCGATCCCCACAATAGAGCACAAATTTTCAAAAATTTGCTTAATTATTGTAAAAAAACGCATTTTGTTTGGATTCCGCGGAAATTTTATCACTACCCGCGCCAAATAAAAAAAAAGCTTGACTACCATATCTGCTATTTTTAATCTTAAACATGTTTTCAATTTGATCATAAAGTAAAATTAAATTTTTACTATTGTTTTGCCTAAAAATTTTGAAAATTTTGAAATTCTGGCTCTAAAAACCATACGATGGTCTGGGGCATGTATGCGTAAAATGCTTATTTTTCATCCGATTTTAATTTTATTAGTCGTTTTGAAAAGGTATTTTAGTACCATTTTCATATTATTTCAGAAAAAATTTAACAAAAAATATCAAATACCAATGTTTTTCCAAAAACTAGAAAAAACTAATTTTTCGTTCTTATAAGAATGTCCCAAAACTTCAATCCATTTTCGGCACGAGTTATTTTTAGCCGATTGTCCCCAAATTTTGGCTCACTCATTTTTAGATACTAAAGAACAATATAGGACCCTACCAGGTATAAAATTGTGATTTTCGTTTTTAAGGACACCTCTAATGTGGATGGAAGTGTGAGGCTACATGACAGTTTTGGCCTTTTCTTAATCAGAAGCGCAATAGTAAGCTGATATCGCTTTTGGCCTTCTCTTAATCAGAAGCTCACTAGTGAGCTGATATCGCTTCCAAGAGAAGAGATTTCAACAGTGGTTGCTGTAATTACCGGAAACTGTCTTAAATGAAAGTACGCAGAGTGTTTAAATGTGCCGTCTAAAACCTTTTGCCGTAGTTGCATGGATAAGAAGGAGTTAGAAGCTATTGAACACTTTATCTGCTATTGCCTGGCACTTTCGGGTCAGAGAGTTGCTTCACTGGGATGTATGGAGCTGTACGATCTTTCTGATTTGTTGGATGTCAAAATTTAATATCTTAAAAGTTTCATAAGGAGCTAAGATTGGTTTAACTGCAGAGACTAGTAGGGGAACCTATTTAAGTCCCATGGTATCACAACGGATCTCAGAGTCTATCTGTGCTTACGTAAACCGTCAGCAGCCACTTACAATATAACCTAACCTATGAGGCCAACTGCTCGACAATCCTTCTTAGAGACTTTCGGCAGTTAAAGGCAGTGGGAATTTTGTGAAGAATTTATTCTGTTGATCTGACCGCGGCTTGGCTACCGCAGTATATGTTTACGACAGTATTAGAATGGTACATTGGATCTCAACGAATCGGCAACTTTCTTCAGACCAGAACTTCATTAAGACGACTCAAAAACCAATTAAATTTTACTTAGATCTGTCCGTTTAGGAACTTACGCAGGATTCTTTTCTCTGAAACCTTCCAAGCAATGACTTCCTGGATGGTATTAATGCGGCAACAGAATCCTTGGATCATATTATTCCATATTCTATAATACGTTCTCCCTAAGCAAGTCCACCGTTTAATATATGCACACGCATTTTAATGTCTAACGAAGCCTTCCAAAGCTTCTCTCAAAAATACCCTGAGGTCCTTTGTAACACTAAAGTCATTTAACATAACTTCTTTTACGTCTTTACTTAATACATCGAAACCCCATTTAATTTCATCTTTCAAAGTTCATATAAACGCTTCGAAAAACTTAAAACACTTCCATATTTCCTAATACTGGCTGCCAAAGGAAGAATCAACACAATAACATAAAAAAAAAGAGTAGAAATTCTAGATATTCTACAATGACTACAACACTCAAAGGTATAATGAAGCTTACGAGGCACAAATGTGTACATGCATGGAATTGCATTAAACTACAGTTGTGCGCCATTGGAATTGAAGACAAGACTGTAGCCAGCAAAACCAACACAACGAGCCAACACAACAACGAACAAACAAATGAGGCAACTAACTTTTAAACTCCAAAATAACACTAATGTTAGATATTTTGCTACCCAAGAGATCAACATTTGCCACAAACAAAGAAAAACATCTCAAGCATTTCGGGGCCACTAAAATCATAATGAATACCAAACCAAAAATCGAAAACTTAACTAAACAAAAAACCCACCAACCAGCCAGTCAGTGCAAAGGATTAAACAGTTTCTATGCCACTACATAAACAAGTTACGTGTTGTAGTGTTGTATGCGCGTAACAATACCAACATGTGTATGCGTACGTGTGTATTGTGTGTGGTATTGTGTGTGTAACCGGATACAAAAGTTCAAATAATCCTTTGGAGAAAGACAGGACGCATGTAATTGTAAATACATGATGATACACAAACAATGCACCAGCCAACACCATAGATGGCATGGAATAGAATCATTATCATGGCACAGATGAAGACATCAATGTTGTTGACAGTTGAAGAGTTAAACAAAACGTAAGAACTGTATGAATGAATGAGGGAATGCATGTTTCTTTATTAGAAATTCCACTTATTGTTAGATGGAAAATTGGCTTTAGATTTGTGTATATTTGTGTTTTTCGTTTATTTTTCTTTTTTTCTGTTTCTTATGCGTCATCTCACATTAACCCAGTAGTCATATGCTAGACATCATTTGATGATTTTAGCAAAAGATAGTCAAATAACTATCATAGTAATGAAATCAAAAGGATAAACATCTTTTACAGCATTGGAACATACAAATACTTTCAAATGAGATGCAGATTTCGTTTTGAAGAAATACATGTTTGTTGGATAACATTTGGCTATGGTACAATAAAGTGACAATTTGTCTTCAATTTTGATTTTTCCAAGTCTCCGAGCAAATTTTTATTTTACTAGACCTTCAAATTATGTGGAACAAGTTTGAGGCCAATCAGACTAAATTTTTAAAAAAATTAAAAAAAAAAATTTTGTTTGAACATAAGCGATTTATCATTTAAATTTCCTTTGCCACTTGTAGTAATTTTTTATACCCTCCACTTACAAGGGAAGTATCTCAACCCTTATGAACCGATTTGCCTGAAACTTAAAATATATATTAAATAGACGATTTTAAGGTTGGGGTGTCTCGGCTTATCGGCCATATCGGTGTTTAAAAATTTCGTTGTCCCCTTATGAAACCATGTGGACCTTCGGGAAAATTTTGATAACTTCCGAACTAAGAGGAATATCATCAAGGGCAAAAATACGGGTCAGCTTAAATTTAATAAAGATTATTTCTTATCCACATGGATATCGTAGGTCTATGTCTTCACATAAGTACCCCCCAAAATTTACACATTTTCCTGAAAAAGATATTTAAAGAAGCCGAATTTTTACAAGGTTATGCCACCATTGGATAGGCATTAAAAATACCTTTCTTCTCATATGAAAACATCATATAGTTTCTTAAAAAGAAATGGCTGAAAAATCCAAAAAACGATTTTTCGCCATTTTTGGACCCATGTTTTGAACCCCTAAATCCCCGATATGGCCGATAAGCCGAGACACCCCAACCTTAGAATTGTCTCTTTGATATATATTTTAAGTTTCAGGCAAATCGGTTCATAAGGGTTGAGATACTTCCCTTGTTAGTGATAGAGGGTTTATGTATATAAGTTTGTCATTCCGTTTGTAACTCATCGAAATATCGGTCTAGGACCCCATAAAGTATATATATTCATGATGCCCGATCGATTTTAAGACATTGTAGCGGTGTCCGTCTGTCCGTCTGTCTGTGGAAATGGTGATCACGACCAAAATACTACACGGATATGACTGAAACTTGGTATTGCATTTGAGCGATATCGGTTCAGCGGTTTAAAAGTTATGAACGAAAATGTAAGGACACCTCAAAAATTTTAGTACATTCAACATAACCTAAAAATACAAAATGCTTTAATTCGGCTGCTGGTTGACATATGTGAACATAATTGAACACCAAACGGTATTTAAACATGTACGAACATATTTTTTGACAAAAAAAGAAAAAAATCGCGGATTTTTTTTTACCAAAAATTTTTCTTGGCGGAAATTTTTTTTCATTTTTTTTTTTTTAAAGTAATTTCCTTTAAAAAAAAAAGTTTTTTGCAATAATCTTTTTGAAATTGTGGAGTGTATCACTACATTCGGCAAAGCCTAATTTAACTTTTTTACTTGTTAATAATAGTTTTGATCACATGATCAATTATTTTTTATTTATTCTTTCTATTTATTTACAACTCAATTTTAATAAATTCAACCTAACAGAGAACTGGTAACAATGACCGTCGTCTCGTTGTAGCGAAAAAAACCAAGGGTTCTGGTGGGAATCGAACCCACGACCCCCACGTTGAAAGGCTAGCACGCTACCAACTAACCTACGGGGGCCCCCTTGTAGTATAGGGTTTTTATATTTGTATTGCCAAAATGACCAACTATGTGTTGCGTTGTTTCCACTTCCTCAAGACTAAGTCGACACAAAGACGATGCACAAAGGTTTAAATTATGCAAGTGATAATTTACCTTATAATGCCCTGTAAGAAAACCTGTCAGTAACCTAATGTCACTTTTGGTGTGATTAAGTATACTTCCATATGATAGTGGCGCGATTAGTGCTTTCGATTGTCGTAGACCTCCTAAATTTCCGCACAAGTTTAAGAAGTCGCTTCTTTCCAAACCCTTAATCATGTTTGAGAAGGTGGACCAGTTTACCCCACAATAGGGTTCGGATCCGGTCATAGGAGTAGCGGAGGCATTTCTAGCAAGCTCATCCGCTATCTCATTACCCTCAAAACCTCTATGGCCAGGGATCCAAAATAAAATAATTTTGTTTTTCCTGGCCAGCTGTTGAAGGGGATCAAAACATTCCAGTGTCATTTTAGATTTAAATTCCCAAGAAGACAGCGCTTGAAGTGCTGCCTGGCTATCAGAGAATATTGAAATACCCTTCACAATATTAACTTTGACGCATATTGCAATAGCCTGAATTTCAGCCTGAAAAACTGTAGGCCACCTACCCATTGGTTCGGAGATCTGCGTGTTGGGACCGTAGACACCAGCGCCAACTCCAGAGGACATTTTGGATCCATCAGTATACCAGTTTAGGCTTCTAGTATCCACATATGGACCACCTTCATCCTACTCTGGTCTTTTTCCAAAGCGAAGCACAGTGTTTATTCTATCCGTCGGCATATCTAGGTTTTCACTAATTCCTATTGAAGAAAGAATATTGGAGTGGCCGCTCAAGTTGCGAGGGTCAGGGTAATCGATATTTATTCTACGAGCAGCCATAGTTGCCGTAGATCTAATAAAGATGTCGAGAGGTATGAGACCCAAAATGGCTTCTTGGGCCAAAGTTGGGCAGGTTTTCATTGCACCCGTACAAGCCAGACGCTGTACCTTGCCTAGTCTTACGGTGGCTTCCCTCTGCATAGTCTTCGGCCACCAGACTATGGTAGCGTACGACATGATCGGTCTTACAATCATTTTATAGATCTACATGACCATTTTGGGGCTCAATCCCCAGGTCCTACCAACAATCCTATTCGCTGCCAATAATGCCGCAATAGCTTTTCTGATAGTGCCGTCTAAATGTGAATTCCAAGTAAGTTTCGTATCTAAGATAACTCCCAAATATTTAACCTCCTTAGAGAGTTGGATAATAGTATTCCCTACGGAAATTGTACCTAAATTGAGATTTCTTCTCCTAGTAAACGGGACTATAAAAGTCTTTTTGGGGTAATGGAAAGACCCTGTTCAGTGCACCAGCCCATTATCAAACGAAGAGCGTTGCACATAATATCCGAGATGATATTGTCGAATTTACCAGTTACTATAACTACTAAATCGTCCGCATAACCGATTGCTTGATAACCCATATTATCTAGCCTCTGAAGCAAGTCGTCTATCACCAAGGACCATAGTAGTGGATATAGGACGCCGCCCTGAGGACAGCCTTTAACGGCATTCACTGTGACTCGAGTGCAACCCATAGACGCGGTTATTTCCCTGATCTCTAGCATGTTCCTATTCCATCTACATGTACCCTGATCTACACCTCTACACCGAAGTGCAGATTCAATGGAGTCATAACCAATTTTAACAAAAGCTCCCTCAATATCCAGAAAGGCACAGAGAGCTATTTCCTTGTCCTTATGAGCTTTTTCTATAACTGTCACCAGATGATGTAAAGCCGAATCAGTAGATTTGCCTTTTGCATATGCATACTTATTCCTGTGTAAAGGATATTGGTCCAAGCACGTGGATCTTAAGTGAAGATCCAGTAATCTTTCCGTAGTCTTCAGTAGGAAGGATGTAAGACTTATGGGTCTATACGATTTTGGCAATTCAGCCGGTCTGTTTCTATCCTTAGGTATGAATACAACATTTACCTTCCTCCAGAGAGAAGGGATGTGTCCAAATATAAAGCTGTATCTAATGTATCTAAAAGATCTAATGTATCTAAAAGAAAGTTTAACACATTCTGCAAAAGAGCGGGAAAGAATCCCCTCAGGGGATTTAAACGGATCAAAGGACTTAATGGCCCATCTAACCTTATCCGGGTCGAAGATGACGCCTGAAAGATTAGATGTTCTCCTACAAAATTTTATGGGGTCGTGTATAATATTATTTCCTGAAGGATCACAAATGATCGAATCAGGAAAGTGAATATGTAATAACAACTCCAAAGTCTCCTTTCGGTCCTTGGTATAGATACCGTTATTTCCCCTTAAGAGACCCATTTCGTTCGTAGAGGATTTCACTAACGTTTTATGTAGTCTTGCGACTGTAGGAGTATCTTCTATGCTTTCACAGAATTTCCTCCAAGATGCCCTTTTGGATCTTCTAATTTCCCTGTTGTACTCAGTCAGAGAACTTCTATAAGTATCCCAGTTCCCAGTACGTTTGGCCTCATTAAAAAGTTTTCTAACTTTCTTCCGCATATCATCAAGAGCACCACTCCACCATGGGACCTTACGTCGTACCTTTTGTTGACGTATTGTGCTGATTTCATGATACGAGGATTTAATCACTTGATAAAGCTGTCCTGCTGCCACTTCTAGGTCCCCTATGGAACCAATATCGGTGATCAGCAGGTCAGCTTTAGAAGCGATAGATTCCCTTTAAGAATTCCAGTTAGTGTTTTTCCTTGATATAAACTCTTGAGTGAGTGACAGATTGCCCGGAATGTCAAATCGAATGTGCTGATGATCAGACATTGAGACTTCATCTGACACCCTCCAATTGTTTATATAAGTGGATATGAAAGGACTAGCTAAAGTGAGATCTAATACCTCCTCCCTAATAACATTAATAAAAGTAGGTTTGGATCCCTTGTTCAAAATATCTATCTGATTAAAACCTAAATAATCAAGAAGATCCCTACCCCTATCATTTATGTTGCTACTCCCCCATATGGTATGATGTGCGTTGGCATCACACCCAATTATAAACTGAAAGTTTTTTTTCTGACTTACCAGCGTTGTGACCTCCACCGGAGGTATCGGTCCCTCACCTGCAAAGTATGCTGAGGCACAGACTACTTCCCTCGTTCCCTTCTCCGTTGGAACCTCAATAATGGCCGACACCAAATCCCTCTGGATGAATTCTGGAATGGGGAGAAAATTTATGTGTTTATTTATTAAGATCACCGTTCTTGGCGGAACATCGATACAATCGATAAAATGTGCATTTTTTTTTTAAAAGTACAAAAAAAAAATAATCTAAATGGAATATGATCATAAAAAACAAACCTCTTTCGGAAAAACTAATAAATTTGTAGATTTTAGAGCTTTCCTATCACTTTTTTTACAAAAAAAAAAAAAAACCTATACCTGTTTCTGCTCGTCCGACAAAGGATAATTTAGGATTTTTTTCGAAGTAAAATAGAAAATCCCCCCTAAACCCAAAAGCTGTACCCGCCACTGCTTATGTATATGGTTGGTAAGGAATAAATTGGATCTAATTGCAATAAAAAAAATCTTTGTTGATAATTTAGCAGATAGCACTATTTGAATATAAAGCTTCGATATTTTTCCCTTATATCCAGTTAATTATGTAGACTTGAATATTTAAGACAAATTAAAAACTTTTAAATTATTTCATAACTTTTTCGATTGTATAATATGTTTCATTTTTTTTATTAAATTTAATTTTTATAATAGATTCCTTTTGGTATTTTTCTTATGTTTGCACATTCAATTGTAATAGTGAAACAGATACATATTTACTTATTGTATTTCAGATCAAATATATTCAAAACGATTGCCAAATACTTACTTATGTAAATTTTGATATCTTGATTTTTACAAATGCAATGTTTTTATGTAAATGAAAAAAAAAAATACTGTAAAAAAAATTGTAGTTACATATACCAAGTCAATAGAGTTGGTAAATAAGTATATTTAAACATTGAATAATTTCCAATTCATTTGTTAAATAACTAAAAATATATAGAAACATGAAAGAAGGTTATATTCGGCAAAGGCGAATTATAAGTACACTTTACAATTTATTTATTATTTTTTTTGCGATTTTCCTCAATTTTTCAGAATTTTATAAATTTTTAATTTAAAAATGGATTTTCGTGTTTTTTTTCTACTTTTTGCTCTGGCATCTATTGTTACCCAGCAAAAACTTGGTAATGACACATCATTACCATTCTAATTACTTAGTAATGACAGAAAATTACCTTTAGCATTATTTTGAAATGTAAAATAAGGACTTATTAATAATGACTAACATAAGTCATTATAATAAAATAAAAAAATTTCAGAACTAGATTTCCACTTTTTGACTCACTGTACATTATTTTGAATATTTTTTGAGTGTGGATATAGCACCACTAGTTAACCAATAAATTGCATGTATTTTTTGTTTATAAAAATTCATATAAAAATGGATTTTTGGAATTTTTTTTTTCCAAATTTTTGCTATTTTTGCTCTGGCAAAAAAAAAAAAAAATACAAGAAAAACGTGTAACTTTTTTTTGCTACCTCCTATTTGAAAAAAATTCCTAGTAATTTTACAAGGTTTTTACCAAATTGTAAAATTGTAAAATTACACATTTTTTGACACGATTAAATATACAAGGAGGTTTCGTAATTTTACTAGATTTTTTGCTACCTCCTATTTTACGAGAATTCCTAGAAATTTTACAAGCTTTTTACTAACAATTTTGTAATTTTACAAGCTTTTTACTAATAAAATTGTAAATTTACAGTTTATTTGCGCAATTAAAATTACAAGGAATTCTCGTGAATTTACTATATATTTTTGAAAAATATCTTGGAAATTTGTAAAATTACAAAAAAAATTGTAAAATTACAAAAAAAAAAAAAATGTAAATTTCGATCCAAATTTGTTTGTTTAAAAACAAGGAAAACTGTCAAATATTGGCAAAATTGGATTACGAGACTTTTCCTAGTAATTTGACAAAGTTTTTTTTGTGTGAAGTTTTGTTAGAAAAATTCTTGTAAAAATGCATTTTCGTAAATTTTTCACGATGATTCTTAATATTTGTTATTTTGTCTAGCACCTCTACATAACTAATAAATTGCAATGTTTTTTTTTTAGAAAGAGTCATGCAAAACGGTTTTTTGGAAATCTTTAGCGATGATAGCCAATTTTTGCTGGTTTTTGTTGTTTTCTTATGAAGTTTTGTTAGAAAAATTCATCTAAAAATAGATTTTTTGAAAATTTACACAATGACCAGTTCTAGCACCTTTTGGTTTCTAATAAATAGTTTTTTTTTTTAATTTATATAAAGATGGGTTTGTGGAATTTTTGGAAATTTTAAGCGATAATCCCTTATTTTGGATCTAGCACTGCTGGTTATCTTATACATTGCAAATATTTTTTTTTATACAAATTTATGTAAATATTAATGTTAAGAATTTTTTAGCGATGATCCCCAATTTTTGCTCTCTCACCTCTGATAAAGTATTTTTTGGAAAAATCCATGTAAAAATAATGAAGTTATAAAAATTTTTCGAAATTTTTTACGATGATAACCAATACAAACTTTTTAGCTCAAGCACCTCCAAATAACTAATAAATGTCAATTAAATTATGTTTTAAAAAATTCATGTAAAAATAGATTTTTGAAATTTTTTTGCGATGATCAACAATTTTTGCTCTATAGAGCACCTCTACGTAACTAATAATTTGCACTTAAAGTTTTTTTTTTTTAGAAAAATTCATGTAAAAATGAATTTATGGAAAATTTTTGCGATGTTGTTTAACATAAGCAATTTTGACCTACACTCAAAAAAAGCCTTGTCAAAGTACTTGAAAAAGTCTCGTAATCCCATTTAACTAGAGTTTGCAAAACGATTAAAATCGTAATCTCGATTAAACGCACTAATTAATCGTAATCGACCAAAAAAGCTTGCGATTACGATTAATTACTTTCTATGAAAAACACTGTTTTTATGACGATTTTAAAATATTTATAATCTTGGCCCCAGTTTATTTTAATTTGTTTGCAATTTTTCTTTCCTTTTTTTCTCATAAGTTATTTAAACTGAAAGTAAAATTTTAATTCTGATCTTAGAAATCCCTCATTTTTGTTTCAAAATTATGTTCTAAAGACTTTGGATGGGTTTTGACAAAAAATTCGGACAAAAAAATTTGTCAAAACATGAAATTTTTTCAAACTCTGAACCCTGGTTGTCGACTGAAGATGCCCTATTGGACATGAAGGGTCCATCGTCCAAACTAGAATTTCTTTAGCTATAACCGGTCACTACAATCGGTCCGTTACCTATTTACTCAATAGCAAAATTATTAAAAATAAACCTGTGCACCGTTGCGTATGATTGTTATTTAAAAGCAATTACAAAAATAAGCCCAGGAAAATAAGGAGAACAAATATTATATACATAAATTAAAGATAAATTCGCCCATATCTCAAAAACGGTGAGGGATTTGAAAAAAATAATAAAGAGAAATTTGTACACAATTTTATATTCTATAAGTTCTTTCATGGACTTTAAAAGCGATCACTCATATTATGATATAAGATATTAGCAAAAAACTATACAAAACCTGGTTTTTGTGAATTTTGGCCTTAATATCTCAGAAACAGTGAGAGATACGAAAAAAGTATAAGGAAACATATTGTAGATAATTTTATATTCTACAAGTTTTGTAATAGACTCTTAAAGTGTACGACGCACATCGAGCGAGATATTAGCAAAAAACTGTAAAAACTCGGTTTTTGTGACCTTTGACCTCTATATCTCAGCAAGGACAAGGGTGATTTCTTGGGACTTTTTTGCCCTTATTTAGATTGCCAAAACTAAGATCTGTGCAAATTTTCAGAGAACCTATCCGATTTTCCGCAGATGACCCCTTATTTTCCTGGGCTATACAGTTTTCAACCAATTTCAAAATGTTGAGGGTATAGTTACACACAAAAAATTATTGGCTAAAAAAATTCAATTAAATCTATTGATCAACAAAATTTAAATGAGTCAATCAATGTTTTGATTAAAATTTTTTTTTATTTTTTTTAACTGACGAATTACAAATTTTCAACACGCCAGAATTTTGTTCGCCTTAATTTATTTGAATAAATTAAGTCAAAAATATACAAAAATAATCGGGTTTTATTTTTTTTTGTATTATTGGCAACATATTGGAAAGCAAAAAGATATGAATTTTTTGATCATTTTGTCATAAGCTTACAATTCATTTGTAAAACCACCCAGCAAAACTTTGGTAATGGGTAGTGATTATATAACACATTACCAGGTAATGTATATACCTTATTTGTAGCATTATTTTAGGATGTCTTACCAAACATTTGTTCCACAACGTATTATTTTAAAGTGTAAAATAATACATTACTAATAATTTGCTACGTAATGCATGATTATTGGAAAAAATGTATTTCATATTTATTATTTCTAAACATTAAATCATGGATGATTTATATTTGGTTACATTATGTATTATTTGAAAGTTTGAAATAATTCATTATTTATAATTGGATGCATAATGCATTACAATAACATACAAAAATAATTATTTTATAAAAAAATGCATAAGTTTAAACTAGAGATGGGCTCACGACAGGAAATTTCTAACGACACACACTCACGAGCATATTTTATCTACTTACACTCACTTACAATCACGTGAGTAAATTTAATACAAAATTACTTTTTCATTGCTCGTAACACCTTATATATTATCTTCTGGTATGCTATATTATTTCATTTCTCGTAACCTATAAAATATCATATATTTTACACCTTACTCGTATTCTTCGTTATAAATTTATGACTTATTTTATACCTTACTGGTATTCTTTGTGATAATGTGGATGTATTACTTTGAGTCTCATTGCCTGTTAAAATCATCAATGCTGCAATGTATAAAATAAGAGATCCTATACCTTATTTTATACCTTATTTGGTAATCTAAGTTTTGCTGGGCAATCATTATTTTGATTGACTATAAATAAAAAACTAATCAAATTTTTGACCAAAATCGGAAAAATGTTTGATTGAAATTTTTTTCATCACCTACAATTTGATGATTGGTATAACAATTTTTTTAATTGGAGGAATTTCAATCAAAAAATTGATTGAATCCGCGATTTTGTTGATTGAAATTCTTTTCAAATATTTTCTGTGTATGTAAAATTTCAAATTTTATTTGCTTTTTGTTTCATTTTCCACTATAAACACTTCACTGGCCATCGCAAGGTATTCTGCCACGACCAAGCAGAAATTTTGCTAAACTGAAAGCAGTTTTTGGAAAATAATAACGAGTCAAGATCCCATCCGAACCACCTAAATTCGGGCATTGTGGAGGGTATTCATAGATTCAGCCAAGTCGAATTTAACTTTTCTACTTGTTTATATAAAAATGTTTACGTTTTTATGTTAAAATGCAGAATCTAAATTTTTTTTTAATACTGAAAAATGTCTCAGAACATTTTAATGTAAAAGCAGAATCTGATTTTTTTTTATGCGGCAAAATGTTTCAGAATCAGAAAAAAAAGATTCCCCTTTTGTAAACTGACATCATATTAAAAAAAAAACAAAATGACCGGAGATATTTTGATATTTTGTCTTTTTCCAGTTACAATTGATCTGTTACGAATTAAAACTGATCTTCTTCGAGTTCTACGTCATTTAAAGAATTTTGTAAAATGTAAAAATTTAGTTTTGCAAATTTGCAACTATGATCACCAATTTTTGATATTTTTACTCTAGCACCTCTAGTTAACTAATAAATGAAAATTTTTGAACTGTAAAATGTTTATATTTTTATGTAATATTGTTTATGTGTTTATGTAAAATTGTTTATGTTTTTATGTAAAAATGCAGAATCTGAAATTTTTCATACTGAAAAATGTCTCGAATGATTTGATGTAAAAGCAGAATCTAAAAAAAAATATACTAAAAAGAATTTTTCTATACGAAAAATTTTTCAAAATCAAAAAATAAACAGATTCCCCTTTTGTAAACTGACATCATATTTTAAAAAACATAATGACCGAAAATATTTTGAAACACAGTTTTTCTACAGAAAAAGTCTTAAATTATGGAAATTTGTTCCTATAACTTAGAATTACAATTGGAATTTTCGAACTACAATTGATATTTTCGAATTACAATTGTACTTTTTCGAATTAAAAAATCCCGAGTAAAAACAAACATATATTACAATATATAACTTGATACAAACATAATAAATTATATATGATTATACATCCGTGAGATATTTTCTAAATTTTTTTAATGCAGTCATATGTAGTAATATATAATTGAATCATGATTCGGATTAAAAGGTGTACGGTTGATATAATTATATAAAATTACATGAGGGTCAATACAAAATTTGTTTTTCTGTATAATTTAATATAAAATTATATATATCCTATTCTGTTCCATATATAACACTATATGTTTCCATTTAACCAACAATTTTCTAAGTTTTTAAGGCAAAGTATAAGAAACTTTTTAAAATGTTCCTTAACATTTCCTTGTTAGGGTTATGTATATCACCTATCTGGTTCGAAGCGTACCCGAACATTTTTTTGTTTAAGAAAATTATATGTTTGGTGAATGTATCGTTGACCTGTGGTGTAACTCAACCCAAACCAAAAAACACCAGGATTTTACATGTTTTTATGCAATTAGATCTAATTAGATCCACTAATATATGGCAATGTCTGGTCAAAACTCGGATGAAATCAAATCATATTTTATACAAATTGATCTTTTTTAATGCAAAAACATCCACCATTTTTCGGATCAAATTGTGTTTGATTATATATTGTATTACATATCAATATATATTGCATCATATAAAAATTTTTACTCGGGATGAAATTACAATTAGAATCTTCTAATTACAATTAATATTTTTCAAATAACATCATCAATGGTGAAGATCGACTTAAAATCGTTCGAGGTGGTCCTTCACAAAATAATTCAATATATTACACAAAGAAAGCAGTTTAATTGTGCCAGCCGAATTTAGAGCCAACTTCATGGTTTAATAACAACAACTGAAATTTTCGTTTGCGATAACCGAAATTTGTTTACAACAACTTAATTTCTGTTGGCTCAAATAAATTTCGGTTGTTAAAATTAAACCATTCAGTTGGCTCTAAATTCGGCTGGTACAATTAAACTGTTTTCTCTGTGTACAAACGTGATAACAAACTTAAATAACTCCTTTATTTCCAAAAAAAAAATGCTATAAAAACTTAATTTAATTTTGGGTTCATTGCCAGGATTAGGCCATTCATTGTCAACTAACAATTATATTGTAAAATGTTTTAGTAATTATTTTATAATTACTCTACCGTTTTACGCGTATTTGACCTTCATAATTATGCAAAACAAAAAACGATTATTTTTTTTAATATAAATTTATTGTATAATACACCCACAGTAGCAAATATAAATTTTATCCATAATTAAATTCATAATTATTCTGTAATTACAACAGTATCATTACCAAATTATAATAAAAACAGTTATAGCAAACAAACAACAACAAAAAATAATAATAAAAAAAATCAATTAAATAATTTTCTATTCCCACGCACAATAATCACTGTGCGGATAAAGGAGGCGGGTTATAAATACTAGAAATAATCATACATATACATAATTCGTATAAACTAATTGTCAAATTGTGCTAATTAAATTTTCAAAATGCCATTGTATAATGTACAACTACCCAGGCAGAAAAATATGGGCGGGAAAGGGCTGGCAAAGTATTACTCTTCCACACTCAAAAAACAATTGTCAAACTACTAGTAAATTTCTAGTAATCCCTTTTCACCAATATTTTACATTTTGCCTTGTTTAAAAAAAAATCGATCGAAATTTACATTTTTTTGTAATCTTAAATTTTTTTTTTTTGTAATTTTACAAATTTCCAGGGTAATTTTACAAAGAAAATCTAGTAAATTCACGAGAATTCCTTGTAAGTTTAATCTTATTTTTTTTTTGTAATTTTACAAATTTCCAATGTAATTTTACAAAGAAAATCTAGTAAATTCACGAGAATTCCTTGTAAGTTTTATTGCCCCAAAAAAGTTGTAAATTTACTAGGAATTCTCGTAAAATAGGAGGTAGCAAAAAATCTAGTAAACTCACGAGAATTCCTTGTAAGTTTTATAGCTTCAAAAAAATTGTAAATTTACAATTTTTTGGTAAAATCTTGTAAAATTACAAAATTATCGGTAAAATCTTATTAAAATTACAAGAAATTCTTGTCAAATAGGAGGTAGCAAAAAATAAAAGTTACAAGTTTTTCTTGTAATTTTGCAAAGTTTTTTTTTTTAGTGTAATTACAATGAAAAACATTAACAAAGCTCTTACAAAAACGTTTTCAAAACATTTTTTCGAATTATAATTTCATGCTTTATACACAAAATTAAAGTGCTTTGCCGGAACTTTTTTTGTACGATTGGCAGTTTCTGCCGGGGTATGTATGTGCTTTTATGTAGTAACTGAAGAGGGAGGGGGAGACCGAGAGATAGAAAGGATTGTGGATATACAAACGACACTATTTCTAATAAAATTTTTACATAAAGCAAAAATTTGGGATCATCTCTTAGAATTTCCAAAACACCATTTTTGCACGAATTTTTCTAAAAAAAACTGATATTCCAGTTAAGAGGTGCTAGAGTAAAAATAGCAAAAAAGGCGTTATCGCTAAAATATTTTAGGAATTCATTAAAAAAAAAATAATTTCGAAAAAAATAATTTACACTTTATTAGTAAACTAGTGGCGCTAGAGCTAAATTATCAAAAATTAAGTATCATCTCGAAAATTTTTCACAAATCAATTTAAATATGATAACTTTAAGTTCAATTTATCAATTAACTAAAGGTCCTAGAGCAAAAATAATAAAAAGTTAGGAATTATCGCTAAAAATTTTAAAAAATTTAGTTTTAGATCAATTTTTCTAAAAAAAATGTTCAAATGCAATTTGTTTGCTAGAACAAAAAAAAATAAAAATTTGTGATCATGAATATATGAATTTTTCTAAAAAATGTTATTGTAATTTATTAGTCCTAGGCAGGGTTGGCTACCGATACCCACCTAGAATAACGGTATTGTGCTATTGTACCGCAACCAATAAAGATATCGACATTTTCAAAAGCGATTATGAAAGCTGATGAAATTTCTAGTATTTTAAATGCATCACTTCGTGATTCTACCGGTTCGTTTTAGTTATATAGGCCAATACCGTTATAATACCGTTTCAAACGGTGTTATAAAGGTAGTGACCTATATTTCGAAAACGAACCGGTAGAAACACGAAGTGATACATCTAAAATTCTAGAAATTTCATCAGCTTTCATAATCGCTTTTGAAAATGTCCATATCATTATTGGTTGCGGTACAATAGCCAAATACCGTTATTCTAGGTGGGTATCGGTTGCCAACCCTGGTCCTAGGTCTTATTAGTTTATTAGTTCCAGGTCCTAAATTAAAAATAGCAAATATTAGGGATTATCGCCAAAAATTTCCAAAAATCCATTTTTAAAAGAACTTTTATGAAAAAAACTTTTATTTCAATTTATTCAATTAAGTGCTAGATTAAAAATAGCTAAAATTAAGAACCATTGCTAAAATTTCAAAAAAAAAAACATTTTAATATGATTTTTTTTTAAAAACATATATATAAATATTAACATTTATTATTTAACTAGAGGTGCTAGATCAAAAATAGCAAAAATTGGGGATCATCGCTAAAAACTTCCAAGAATCCATTTTTACATAATATTTTTTAACTTTAATTGCAATTTATTAGTTAAGAATTATCAATTTAAAAAAAAAATCAATTTATTAGTTAACAAACTAGCATAAATTAGAGATCATCGCTAAAAATGTGAAAAACCCCATTATTACAATATTTAAACAAAAAAAACTTAAATTTCAATTAATAGATAAATAGAGGTGCTAGAGCAAAAATAGTTAAAATTAAGAATAATCGCTAAAAATTTACAAAAATCCATTTTTACAAATTTTTCAAAAAAAAAACTTTAAATGCATTTTATTAACTAGAGGTGCTATAGCAAAAATAGTTAAAAATGGGGATAATCGCTAAAAAAAATCGGTTTCCAGACATAATCCTATATCCTCACGAACATTATCCCTATAATGAAAATGGGAATTAATACCGAATACATCATGGTCATAGTCCCCACATTAGTTGTGGAGTCTATGGGATTACAACCGAAATTTTTTCGGTCATAACCCCTCCATTCATATTATGGGGACTAAGTCGAAAGCAATTTCGGTCATAATCCCTGTTTTTTGCGGAGAGGGTGGGATTTATTCATGAACTCCCAAATTTTTCTAAAAATAACTTTAATTGCAATTTTTTTGTCAACTAGAGGTGGTAGTAAAAATTGGGAATCATAGCTAAAAATTTCTAAAATTGCATTACATTACATAAATTTTTAAAAAAATCATGGAAAAATTAAAAAAAAAAAATACAAAATGAGGATCATCCCTAAAAATTTCCAAAAATCTCTTTTTTATATAAAATAGAAGTGCTATAGCAAAAATAATAAAAACTGGAGATTATCGCCAAAATTTCCAAAAATATTTTTTTTTTTAAACAGGAATTTTTAAAATGAATAAAAAAACTAAATTGCCATTTATAAGTTAACTTGAGATGCTAGAGCAAAAATAGCTTAAAATAGAGTTAAGCACTAAAAATTAATTGCAATTTGCCTATTTAACTAAGGGAGCTAGAGCAAAAATAGCTAAAATTTGGGATCATAGCTAACAAATTTTAAAAATCAATAATTTTACGACTTAAACAAAAACTATAACTGCTATTTATTAATTAACTAAAGGTGCTAAAGCAAAAATTGGGAATTATCTACAAAAATTTCCGAAAATTCATTTTACCTGAACTTTTTTAACGAAATTTTAATTTCTATTTATTAGTTGTTTGTTTTTTTTTTTTTGAAAATTCAGTAAAAATAAGTATAAAATAGTCACAGAAAAAATCGAATTTAAAACCGCATAACATTAAATCCACATAAAAATAAACGGTATTAAAACAGACCTAAGTAAGGTGCTAGATAAATCAAAAATTTGGGATCATAGCGAAAATATTCCAAAATCCATTTTTACATGAATTTTTTTAAATATCCAAAAAATAAATTAGAGAGAAAAAATAAACAAAAAAAATAGGGATCACTGCTAAAACATTTCAAAAATCCATTTTTATATAATTTTTTCTAAAAAAAAACTAATTGCACTTTTTAAGTTAACTGGCGCTGGAGCAAACAAAGCAAAAATTGGTGATCATCGCGAAAATTAAAAAAAAAAAACTTTTTATCTATAATTTAATGCATAAAAATTTTTTTGTTTATTAATATTCTCAGATTCTGAGACATGAAAAATTCTCAGGTGCTAGGATTTATTTTTTCTTTTCTTTAAAATTTTATTACAATAAAAACTTTAACATTTAAATTTAAAATGGAAATGGAGCAGTCCGACAAAATTTTGTTGCACATTTAATATTTGTTTTTATACATAGAATCCTAATGTTGGCAGCTAAATATTATAATACTTATTCTCACTATATAGAGATGAGAAAGTGAATAGTTTACATTGTGCAGGCAGCACAGTCACCGAACGACACTTTTTTTAATTTGACAGTTAAAAACCGTGACAGGCACAGCTAAAATTATAATTTATTTTGTTTTCATAAAATGTTTTCTCAATCTCCCTATCTATCAATGTTGGTATTTAGGAATTTTCAATAAGTGCCAAGTTGAAGTCTGAAAAACTAATTTTACCATACAAGGGTTTAAGAAAAATAAAATTAGAAATCTAAGAGGAAAAACTAAAAAAAATGATTTTTTTTAATTTATTTAAAAAAATTTCGACAATCATAGGTGAGAATGAAAAAGTGCTAAAACTATTTTTTATGGTGCCAATGAACATTCAATAGTGCCAAAAATGACACATTACTAGGGTTTATAAATTCCCGGACTTTTTCAATTCCCGGGAAAACGTTTTAAAAAAATCGTATTCCCGGGAATTCCCGGGAATTTTTTGATTAAAACAAATTTTGAAATTTATGATAAAAAAATTATTATATTACAAATTATGGTCGTATTTTTTAATTTAAACGCATTTTAGGTGTCATCTTTTGCAAAGTAGTTTCATTAACCTCAAAAATATAAGTTGAAAGTTCATAAAATCTATTTTTTAGGATATTGGACCTTATCACAGTTGTAGTATTTGCATAGACGTATTTTCACTTCATACTAAATTTTTCACAATTCGGAGAAAATAAGTATAACTTATCCGATTTAAAATTTTACAACAAATGTGTTTGGAAAAACTTTTTGGAAATTTTTTCTAATTTTGACTACGCCAACCGTAAGAAGCAGTAGGATAATATTTTGAAGATATATTTTATTAAACTTTCAAATTATTAAAATAATCGCTTTAACGCATCCGTGCCAAAAAGACAACACCAATATACTGCGGATATCAGACTTTTTACTTCATATATAAAACTTTAAGCTGAAAAGCAGGTTTGTTATATAATTTTTAAAGTATTGAAATGTTTTTTGCTTTATAACAATTGTTGATCTGAATATGAAATAGTAAATTTCATTACGTGTTTTGTCACGCAATCGATTAAAGAAAAATAATTATAAGGCCTAAATAAAACGCAAACTTAAGCATTTCCATATTAGTTTTTCTTTAAAAATGAAAATTTTTTCAAAATTTTTATGTAATTTTTAAAAAATTATTTAAAATTGTGTTTAAAATGTGTAAATTTAATATATTCTTCTTAAAAAAATTAGCGACAAATTCCCGAAATTTCCCGAAGACAAAATCCCGGGATTTTCAGAAAAATATTTCCCGGGAAATTTTTCCCGAATAGAAACCCTACACATTACCCAACTGTGCTCTTTATACCTCTTTCTATATTTTAGTGATATCTACTTTTTAAAGTTTGCAGGGAGATACATTTTTTTTCTAAAAAATTAAAACTTTTTTAATCAAAAATTAGCACCAATTGACACAAAAAAGACAGTTTTTACCATTAATTGTTTCGGGCGTATTATCTGAATAAAGGCAATCGTCCACCGTGTCTCATCTTTTCAGGATAATATATCAGTGATTTAAAATGTTATTAATTCACTAAACGAATTTCATATTAAGAAGAAATATCAGTGTCACTCGTACATCTTTAATGCCAATCATTCGGCCGACATCAGAATTACGTGTTTTTTAGCAGGTATATATTTATTTAATTTTCAACCAAAATCACATTCATATTTGTTCCTAGACAGTCATATTAATTGGTATGTTCGTTCGTGTATGTTACAGTAAAATGGATTATTCCTTTTTTATGGGTTTAGCAATTTAGGTTTATAATACGAAATCGCATCTCAACACTATAATAAGAATAGTGGTTGGCAAAAATATACTTCATAGAGGATTTTATCTTCGTGGTAATGTATTATATAATGACGCAGTTAGATCCGTAAAGGTTCGTCATAGATTTTGGTTTGAAAACTTTGTTCGTTCGCTCTACCTTACGTAGTTCTTGACAATTCAGGCGCCTAAAAGGTCTTGCGAATCTTACAATCTACACCTTTTCCAATTGAAATTCAGAAAAGATCAATTGTAATTCAGAAATCTTAATTGAAATTCAGAAAAGCACAATTGAAATTCAGAAATCGTAATTGAAATTCAGAAAAGCCCAATTGAAATTCAGAAATCACAATTGAAATTCAGAAAAGCCCAATTGAAATTCAGAAATCACAATTGAAATTCAGAAAAGCCCAATTGAAATTCAGAAATCACAATTGAAATTCAGAAAAGCACAATTGAAATTCAGAAAAGATCAATTGAAATTCAGAAAAGCCCAATTGAAATTCAGAAAAGCACAATTGAAATTCAGAAAAGCCCAATTGAAATTCAGAAAAGCACAAATGAAATTCAGAAAACCCCAATTGAAATTCAGAAAAGCACAATTGAAATTCAGAAAAGCACAATTGAAATTCAGAAATCGTAATTGAAATTCAGAAAAGCCCAATTGAAATTCAGAAAAGCACAATTGAAATTCAGAAATGCTCAATTGAAATTCAGAAAAGCATAATTGAAATTCAGAAACCGTAATTGAAATTCAGAAATCGTAATTGAAATTCAGAAAAGCCCAATTGAAATTCAGAAAATCACAATTGAAATTCAGAAAATCACAATTGAAATTCAGAAAAGCCCAATTGAAATTCAGAAAAGCACAATTGAAATTCAGAAAAGCACAATTGAAATTCAGAAAATCACAATTGAAGTTCAGAAAATCACAATTGAAATTCAGAAAAGCACAATTGGAATTCAGAATAGCCCAATTGAAATTCAGAAAATCACAATTGAAATTCAGAAAAGCCCAATTGAAATTCAGAAAATCACAATTGAAATTCAGAAAAGCCCAATTGAAATTCAGAAATCGTAATTGAAATTCAGAAAAGCCCAATTGAAATTCAGAAAAGCACAATTGAAATTCAGAAAAGCCCAATTGAAATTCAGAAAAGACCAATTGAAATTCAGAAATCGTAATTGAAATTCAGAAAAGCCCAATTGAAATTCAGAAAATCACAATTGAAATTCAGAAAATCACAATTGAAATTCAGAAAAGCCCAATTGAAATTCAGAAAAGCACAATTGAAATTCAGAAAAGCACAATTGAAATTCAGAAAATCACAATTGAAATTCAGAAAATCACAATTGAAATTCAGAAAAGCCCAATTGAAATTCAGAAAAACACAATTGAAATTCAGAAAAGATCAATTGAAATTCAGAATATCACAATTGAAATTCAGAAAAGCCCAATTGAAATTCAGAAATCACAATTAAAATTCAGAAATCACAATTGAAATTCAGAAAATGTAAACAAACCAATTATTAGTCACCACTACAAACATAGACACATTATGCAAATGCAGTACAGAAATGTGTATATGAGAGTATCTAACTTTATTCTCTTGCTACGTATTGTAGAGAGCAGACAGACAATACACTCATAAAATGCTTAAGGTAACATTAAGTGAAACTGACTTTTTATTATTTTTCTTTAAAACTAATTTTTCATTAATGCATTTGTCAAGGTAGAGTAAATATTTTTGTTCACTATATTAATTAATTTACAAAAAATAATAAAAATTCAGTTAAACTAAATTTTACCTACAACATTCTATGAGTGTATTATTGTCTGTCTGCTCTCTACAATACGTAGCAAGAGAATAAAGTTAAATACTCTCATTGTTGTACAGCATTTGTTTAATGTGTCTATGTAGTGGTGACTCATAATTGGTTTGTTTACATTTTCTGAATTTCAATTGTGATTTCTGAATTTCAATTGTGATTTCTGAATTTCAATTGGTCTTTTCTGAATTTCAATTATGATTTCTGAATTTCAATTGGGCTTTTCTGAATTTCAATTGTGATTTTCTGAATTTCAATTGGGCTTTTCTGAATTTCAATTGTGATTTTCTGAATTTCAATTGTGATTTTCTGAATTTCAATTGTGCTTTTCTGAATTTCAATTGTGCTTTTCTGAATTTCAATTGGGCTTTTCTGAATTTCAATTGTGATTTTCTGAATTTCAATTGTGATTTTCTGAATTTCAATTGGGCTTTTCTGAATTTCAATTACGATTTCTGAATTTCAATTGGTCTTTTCTGAATTTCAATTGGGCTTTTCTGAATTTCAATTGTGCTTTTCTGAATTTCAATTGTGCTTTTCTGAATTTCAATTGGGCTTTTCTGAATTTCAATTACGATTTCTGAATTTCAATTGGGCTTTTCTGAATTTCAATTGTTATTTTCTGAATTTCAATTGGGCTTTTCTGAATTTCAATTGTGATTTTCTGAATTTCAATTGGGCTATTCTGAATTTCAATTGTGATTTTCTGAATTTCAATTGTGCTTTTCTGAATTTCAATTGTGATTTTCTGAATTTCAATTGTGCTTTTCTGAATTTCAATTGGGCTTTTCTGAATTTCAATTGTGCTTTTCTGAATTTCAATTGGGCTTTTCTGAATTTCAATTGTGATTTTCTGAATTTCAATTGTGATTTTCTGAATTTCAATTGGGCTTTTCTGAATTTCAATTACGATTTCTGAATTTCAATTACGATTTCTGAATTTCAATTATGCTTTTCTGAATTTCAATTGGACATTTCTGAATTTCAATTGTGCTTTTCTGAATTTCAATTGGGCTTTTCTGAATTTCAATTACGATTTCTGAATTTCAATTGTGCTTTTCTGAATTTCAATTGTGCTTTTCTGAATTTCAATTGGGGTTTTCTGAATTTCAATTGTGCTTTTCTGAATTTCAATTGGGCTTTTCTGAATTTCAATTGTGCTTTTCTGAATTTCAATTGGGCTTTTCTGAATTTCAATTGATCTTTTCTGAATTTCAATTGTGCTTTTCTGAATTTCAATTGTGATTTCTGAATTTCAATTGGGCTTTTCTGAATTTCAATTGTGATTTCTGAATTTCAATTGGGCTTTTCTGAATTTTAATTATGATTTCTGAATTTCAATTGGGCTATTCTGAATTTCAATTGGGATTTCTGAATTTCAATTGTGATTTCTGAATTACAATTGATCTTTTCTGAATTTCAATTGGAAAAGGTGTAGACTACTTTAATATTTTTATTTGGACTTAAAGCGCTTTGAGTATTTGGTTTTGTTGTACAAGTTGTAAATGCATTTGTATTTTTTGTTGTGTCGATGAAATTTTCTGAAACCATATGTGTATTTATACATTTTCGGGATTTTTTTTTAAATTTGAGTAAGGACCCATTGGGCTTTGGAATTTTGTTCTCTTTGGATAAAACTTGATTGTTTACCAAAGTCCCAATCCTAGAAGAGTTTTATCCTTCAATAGTATCGATTTCGTATCTGATTCTATCTCCAGTGTCTTAGGTACACTCAAAAAAAAAAAACTGTAATGTTAGCAAAAAAAGCTTGTAAACCTACAAGAAAATTTGCGGATTTTGAACCCACAATTTTTTTGCTAAAGTTAGCAAAAATGTTTTGCCAATAATTAGTTAACTAATTTTTTTTTTTTTAACTTAGCTCATACACATTTGAGGACCCCATTAGGTTCGGACCCGATAGGTCCAGACCCCGATGGGCCTAGACCTAGTTGGGTTCCTTAAAAATCGTCATAGTTTTTTGATCCAAAATTTGTGTCCGTTTCGCTCAACCTTGCTTAGTTTTTTAGATACGTGATTAAAGGGGACCACTGGGGTCTTGAGATTTAAAAAACTCGTTAACTTCAAAAATATTACTCGGAGAGCTTTTGCGGTTTTGTTCTACGTGTTGAGAGCTACAAAAATGCTTTTAGACTTTTTGTTGTGTCGGCAATATTTACCGAGATATGAGCATTTTAAAATTTTCGGGAATGCTAACCCATTAGGGTCGGCGATACTATGGAGAGCCTGAGAACCAAAAATGGCCTCCATTTTGGTCTATTTGGCTTAGTTTCCGAGATAGCGCCATTTTAAGTTTTCTGAAAATAAAAAAAAAATTACCATTTATTTTTGCTAATATTAGCAAAAAATCTTGTAAAAATGTTGTCAACTCAATTTCAAATTTAGCAGAAGAAATAAGTTTAAAGTTTGTTTAAAATTGCTAATGTGCTAAATGAAGTTTACAAGAATTTTTTGCTAACATGCTAATCTCAACTAAAAATTTGCTAAAAGTTAGCTAACTAGCGTTAGCAAAAAAAAAATAGTAAATCTACTAACGTATTTTTTGAGTGTATTTCTTTTACTAACATTACGATGATATTGTCAAAGTAACAATTTTCAAAAAACTATTTATAAAGTGGTTTGTTTTAAATGATTGGTTTGGTCATTTTGCAAGACTTACTCGACACGTGTTTAGGAATTTGTCAGATTTCATTTCATTCATATGCCTCTAGAAACATGCAAGCAAAATCTACGGCTTTGTTCCGCGACGGATTTGGTCAAAAAATTCGGATATGAATTTTGGTTGAAAACGAAAAATTATTAATCATTGACAGCTGTTTGCCGACCGAAGACGTCCATACAATATTTTTTTTATAAATTTCCGTGGCCATCGTTCGGCATGTATTACGACACGAAATTCGAAAGTTTAATGCACCACTCTCAACTCAACTCAAATTCTTGATCACTAAGGAAGAATTGCTTTTGATTAGAGTTTTTCACGGGAATTCCCGGGACGGGATTTCCCGGGAATTCCCGTGAATTTTCGATCCCGAAATCCCGGGAAATAGAGCGGGAATTCCCGGGAATTTTCGTTCCTTTGAAATTGTTGATTTTTCGACTTTAATTGATTATTTTGTATGTGATTTTTTAGAGCTTTTATTAAAATTCTTGATAATTGATGGCAGAAACGTACGCAGGGACCAGGAGGGTCCAAAGTATTCCAAGAGAGACCTTCTAACTAGAAAATTTTATAAAATCTGAGACTTACGAAATTAAAAAGGTCTCACAATATCTAAATCTTCGATAGGATATAATTAGCAGAACCTAATTCTTTTTTTCAGAAGCTGAGAAATATTCTTTTTTAGACCTGCATTAGAAAAATTTGCAGTATGATTATTTGTTTCTATAAAAAATATTTATGTCTCTGGACATGATTCTTTTTTAATCGATAATAAAATCTTTTTAATGAATGACTCTGAAATTAACGGGGTTTTCTTTTAGAAACCAGAATTTTAAAATTTTTTTAATAACTTTTTTTTGATAAATTTTCTGATAATTTAATTTCTCTAATAGTTACATTCAGTTTCAGAGAAATAATTGAGAAATTCCTCTTAATCAGTTTCATTGTGTTTTAGAGGCAAATCGTTAAGAACCAATTGTAAAAATGAACTTACAATTAGATTAATTAGAATAAATAATGAATTTTTATTATTAAAACAGATAAAGCGATGTGAAATAACATATTCCGTAAAGAAAACTTTTGAAAGACTTATTTGGCCGTTTTTTTTTATAAAAACTGTGTAACAAAAATTGTTCTTGTTTTTCTCGAACCTTAATTTTTTTTGTTTTAAAGGTACTAAAGAAGATTTTTATGGTGTTAATAAACATTTTAAATAGTGTAATAGCATTCATAAGGTTTTTATATATTTTTTTTTTTACAAAAATTTGGGTTTTTAGTTTTTGCGGGAATTCCCGGGATCCCGGGAAATTTAAAAATTAATCCCGCTTTCCCGGGAAATGAAAAAGTCCGGGAAAAGAAAAACTCTACTTTTGATAGATAACCGACTAACCTTGATAACTCTTAAGAATCTCTTAATTATCGTCTTCCAACACATAACCTTACTAAACATATAATCAAACTATTTTATTGTAACACAAATTCTCTAAAGCCCTTATGATATTTGCTTTGTTGCAGCAACTTGAAAAGTAAAGTGTAAGTGAAACAAACATACAAAGTGCGAAAGTAACAACAATATAAATAGTAAACAAACGCATTTGTATTGTTTGTAAACGTCAAAATAAAAAAAATAATTTTTGTTTCTGTAATTCAGTTGAGTTTAGGCTTTATTTATTATTTTTTAATTTGTTATACATATATACATATGTATATCGTTTAAATTGAGAAAAGTGTGAAAACAAAATTAAAAACATCCGTGTCCGTGTCAGTTTTTATTAGTTTTTTATAATCCAATTATTTTAATCTTCAGAAAACAATGGTCAAATCTTGGGAAGACCAAGATGTTTTGGCAATTATAAATGCCGTAAAACAATCTCCTTTTATCTGGGACTATAAAAATCCCCAGTATAAAAACAAGCTAAAGCGTGGACAGTTTTGGGATTCGCTAACGTTGAATCTTAATAAAGAACGTCCCCCAAATGTGGCATTTACAAGCCGTAAGTATTTTTATATACTTTTTTAATTAGCCTTTCATGTATTATAAACTTTAATTGCAGTCGACTTAAGCAAAAAGTGGAACAATTTGAAAACTTATTTCAATATTGAACACCAGAAGCTAATTCGTGCAAAAAAAAGTGGTGCAAGTGCGGAGGATGTCGAAGACATCGATTCAAATTGGAAATACAAGAAATCACTGGAATTCTTGGCACCCACTACAGAGCCGACTCCAACAATCAACAACTTCAATAAAAAAAATCTTGCTGTAAGTATTTTACCTTTTTCGGAATCTATGGGAAAACGCTATAGAAAAAAATGTGTCAGAAAAACTGTCGGCTAAAGTCTATTTGACTGACATTTTTCCAAACCTCTAAAAATTAATATCATTGATAGATTTCATTGAGCAGATTCCAACAAAAAAAAAATCAAGGATCGGCGAGAAATATTTCGCGAGATATATCGCATTAAAGTTAAAAGCGAAATCGCTTATATCTCGGCTTATAATGGTCCGATCGGAACAAACAAATAAAAGCTTATTTCCATGGCTTTAATGCTATGTAATAAAACTATGGTACTATAAATGCGTTTTTTTTTTTGAGATACGTACATTTTTAAATTTTTAAATAGTTTAATAGGTATTAAAATTACCTTTCCAACGATATTCTATTCATTCTGATCGGACCATTATAGGCCGAGATATACGCGATTTCGCTTTTAACTTTAAAGCGACATATCTCGCGAAATATTTCTCGCCGATCCTTGATTTTTTTTTGTTGGATTCTCCCCGAAAAGGACTACTTCCAAAAAAAAAATTCAGAGCAATGTCAGCCAAATAGACTAGTTCCAAACTGTCTCAGAATCTGAGACTTTCTATAGAAATACTGTCTCAGAATCTGAGACTTATTATAGAAAAACTGTCTTAGAATCTCAGACTTTTTCTATAGAAAAACTGTATCAGATTCTCAGACTTTCTATAGAAAAACTGTTTCAGAATCTGAGAATTTTTCTATAGAAAAACTGTCTCAGATTCTAAGACTTTATCTATAGAAAACTGTCTCAGAATCTGAGACTGACTGTTTCTACAGAAAAAGTCTCAGATTCTGAGACTTTTTGTATAAAAAACTGTCTCAGATTCTGAGACAGTATTTCTAAAGAAAGCCTTAGATTCTAAGAGAATTTTTCTATAGAAAAAGTCTCAGATTCTGAGACAGTTTTTTTATAAAAAAAAGAATCTGAGACTTTTTCTATAGACTCAAATAAAGGTAAAAGTTCTTACAAGGGAAGTATCTCAACCCTTATGAACCGATTTGCCTAAGAGATGATTTTAAGGTTGGGGTGTCTCGACTTTTCGGCCATATCAGTGTTTGAAATTTTCGTTGTCCCCTTATGAAACAATGAGGACCTTCGGGAAAATTTCGATAACTCCCGAACTAAAAGGAATATCGTCAAGAGCAAAAATACGTGTCGACTTAAATTTAATAAAGATTATTTTGTATTCGTATGGATATCGTAGGTCTATGCCTGCTTATAAGTACCCCCCAAAATTTACACATTTTCGTGAAAAAGATATTTAACGAAGCCGAAGTTGGACAAGGTTATACCACTGTTGGATAGCTATATATACAGTTTTTTCACCATTTTTTTACCCATTATTTGAACCTCTAAATCAACGATATGGCCGACATGCCGAGACACCTCAACCTTCAAATAGTCTCTTTAATATGTATTTTAGGTTTCAGGCAAATCGGTTCATAAGGGTTGAGATACTTCCCTTGTAAGTCAAATACTAACGAATTTTATTTGAGTCAAACATCGCATGTATTTAAAACCTTTTTTCGTGTAGGTTGATTCTCCAAAAATTTTTCATCAATAAAAAATTTATTTATTGTTTGTTTAAAATTTTTTTGTTTGTCATTTATAGGAGATATTCAGCGAAGATTCAAACATAGAATACCTTCTTGAAATTGATGACTCAGATGAAGCATATGAAGCAGAAGCTACTGTGGATTCAATTAATAATAATACTACGCAATCTAACAGTAATATATCATCAAGCTTCACCCAAAATTCATATAATACACCTCATTGTTCGCGTAAAAAAAGAAAGAAAAACAATAGCAATAGCGAATTAGAGCAAGTGTGTTCAGCCTCCACAAAACTGGCAGAATCCCTTGTAAACGACAAATTAAACCCAAATCCAATTGCTTCTTTTTCAAATTTTGTTTTTACAGAAATAAATGGTTTAAACACTGAGTTACAACTTGAGGCAAAATCGAAAATAACGGCAATATTATTTGATCTCCAATCGAAACAACTGAATTATTACTTTTAAAGTTTTATTTAATTTAATTAAAAAAAAAAAAATACTCTTTTAAATTTAACACATCATTTTACACTATTTACAGATGTAATTCGAAAAAGATCAATTGTAATTCGAAGATTCTACTTGTAATCCGAAGACTCATTTTGCAATTGGAAGTTTCCATTTGTAATTCGAAGATTCTCCTTGCAATTCGAATATTCCATTTGTTATTCGAAGACTTTAATTGTAATTCGAATATTCCATTTGTAATTCGAAGACTTAAATTGCAATTCGAATATTCAATTTGTAATTCAACTAAGATCAATTGAAATTCAGTTGATATTTTTTGAATTTTAAATCACCTATTTTGAATTGCAATTGGAATCTTCAAATCAGAATTGGTATTTTTGAATTCCAAATGGAATATTTGAATTTTAAGCTAAGTCCTCGAATTATAAATGGAATCTTAGAATTACATGCAGAATCTTCGAATTACAAATGGACTCTTCAAGTAACATATAGAATCTTCGAATTTCAAATGGATCTTCAAAATACAAGTAAAATCTTCGAATTATAATTAATATTTTTCGAATAACATAGGTAAATTGTGTAGATGAAAGTTGCATAAATGTACGAAAGTCTTAAAATTGTTGCCTGCAGTGAGTAAAATTGTTAATACCAATATTTTTATTTTAAAAACATTGATATTGATAATTATGCTCCTTTTTGTACTGATTTACTTTTAATTTACCTATTCTAAATAAGGCAATACTTTCCAGCATTAAACATATTTATGCAACGTAAAATTTCGTGCAATTAAGATTTTTTTACACCGTCCAAAAAATTTTAAGTCATTGGGTGCATATGAAATGGGGAAAAATAGAAGTAGATTAATAGACGAAATTCCCCCTTTTTATTCTATTTACAGATGTAATTCGAAAATGTTCAATTATAATTTAAAGATTCTACTTAAAATTTGAAGTTTCCATTTGTAATTCGAAAATTCCATTTGTAATTTGAATATTCTCCTTGTTATTCGAATATTCCATTTGTAATTCGAATATTTTATAATACAAAAAGTCTAATTGTAGTTCGAAGACTCCAATTGTAATTGTAAAATTGATGTATTTCGAATTACATCTGTATCTGTTTGGCGAACAAAAAAAAAAATTGTGATACTTTCTCTTTTTCGTATGCAAGCATTTTACATAAAAAGAAAACACTAACACTAAGTATTTAAAAAAACCCTCTCAAAATTTTACTGAAAACATTCAAAAACATTTCTTTAATTTTATTATTGGTCTCAAGATGCAAATTCGTGTTGCACAGTGCCTTATTAAGTTTACTTGGATCATTCTGATCTAACAGATTTAGCTTAAAAAGTTAATTGGAAAAATTGTGGTGTATTTGAGGCTTATTCTTAAAAAAGCATATTTTTTGGGATTCATTGTCCCCTTTTATAATGGGATCACCAATGAAATATTTTAGCTGACCAAAAAATCTTTAAAATTTACCCTTTTAAAAGTCATGAAAACTGAAGTCGATCATTATTTTAATAACAAATTGCTTTATTTAAAAAATTTTGTGAACATTTCTTTTACACTATATGTACAAGGATAACTAATGAATTGCAATTTTTAGTTTGCTATTTTATTAAGATTAGTTTAATTATTTTTATTTAATTTGTTTCTTGAAGTCCTAAAACCTGAAGTCATTATTTTAATAACAAATTGCTTTATTAATAAAAATGTTGTTTTACACTATAATATAGTGTACATATTGTTATGTACAATAGGGTAGATCACTTATAGCTTTTTTCGAAAGCGTCGGGGTCGGAAAAGTTGACTTTTAGGGTCGAAATTAACCCACAAAAATACTGGACCAGTAGGGTAATGGCTTTGATGTCCTTTTTTGACTTGAAAATCGGAAAGCCGAACAAAGTGAAAAAAAAAGATTTTAACTTTTTTTACCGTCAAATATTAGTTCATATTCGGACATTACTGAAAAAGTGTTTTTATATTAAAAAAAATTGTTTTGGTCTGTAAATCTTTTTTTTATTTTTAAAAAATTTCTTTAAATATTTTTTTTGCGAAACAAGAAACAAAAAAATAAATAAAAAAAATGTTAACAGACCCAAAAAACAGTTTTTCAGTAATGTCCGAATATGAACTAATATTTTAAGCAAAAAAAAAAAAGTTTCAAAAAATTTTTTTTTCACTTTGTTCGGGGCTTTCCGATTTTCAAGTCAAAAGAAAGAACCCAAAGCCATTGTGGGTTAATATCGACCAAAAAAGGTAACTTTCCCGACCCTGACGTTTTCGAAATTCGAAAAAAGCTATATTTGCTCATCCCTAATGTACAACGATAACTAATGAATTGCAACAGTTTGTAATTTTATTTAGATTAATTTAATTATTTTTATTTAATTTGTTTCTTTGTGTAAATAGTACAATTGATGAATTTAATTATTTATGTGATAAATATTTGTTAACTAACAATTTTTTTTAACTATTTTTTAAATAAATTTTAAAAACAAAAATATTCAAAGTGATATTTCAATATTTAGTAGAGGAAAATCTAAGGTACGTACTAGGATGGCTCGTTTTTGGGCTTTTCTCTCTGATCAAATTCTAATACCCGCCAAAAGTGTCGGTCCTCTAAGGGTAACTCACAGGCAAAATATCACTCCGATCGGAGTTTATCTTCTGTCTCCACTTTGATCCTCAAATTTGGGGTTTTTGCAAAAAAGGACTTTAAAAAAAAATAAAAAAAAAAATTAAATTTTTTTAATTAAAATAATTAAAAAATTATTTTTGTATAATATTTGATCGTAAATACTTAAATATGAAATTTAAAGATTTTACGGTATCATTAACCCGTTCAAACTTGATACCAAAAAAATGGCATGATTTTGGGGGTGTTCTCAAAACACCTTTTTTCACAATTTGAAAATTTTATTAAAAAAAAATTTTAAATATGCCATTTTTTCTTTCTGAATTCATTAAGAACACCTTGGAAAAGAAAAATGTGAAATATGGCGGATATCCGTCGAGCCACTTTTCGGGAATCGCGGGGTGAAGTTAGCGGATTTCAAGGAAATGTTTGTTTTATCAATAATTTGGATTAATAAAATCTTATAAATTTCATTTTTGTGCAAATTAATGGTTTTTTGGTGTCGTCGCATTCTATTATACAACTTCAAGTCTGTCATGAAATCTTGCCGATCTAGGACGTCTTTAACCCACATTGGCTGGGGGTCAAAAATTACCCCCGAATAAAATTTGAAGTTTAGAGCTTAAATTTTGTGCTATAAACAAGTATAAAACGGCTTTTGTGTATTTTACCCCAACTATTATTTCGTATTATTATATTATTTTTAAAAAAATCGTTAACCCTTTTTGGTAGGGGGTCAAAAATGACCCATTCAAGAAAAAATATATATTTTGTTGATTTTAAAAAATTCAAGCACTATGCCTAAACGTTTTTTCCGGGGTCATTTTTGACCCCTGGCCAATGTGGGTTAAAGATATCTAAAATATGTAAGATTTAAGGGCTGATTTAAAGTTATCTAATAGATTGCCACAAATTAATTATATATGAAAAAATATATACTTTTTATTGAATGGGTCATTTTTGACCCCCTACCAAGAAGGGTTAACGATTTTTTTAAAGATAATATATTAATACGAAATAATAGTTGGGGTAAAAAACATAAAAGCCGGTTTATACTTGCTTATAGCACAAAATTTAAGCTCTAAACTTCAAATTTTCCGCGGGGGTCATTTTTGACCCCCAGCCAATGTGGGTTTAAGACGTCCTAGATCTGTAAGATTTCATGACAGACTTAAAGTTATCTAATAGAATGCCACGACACCAAAAAATTGTTAATTTGCACAAAAAAAAAATTTATAAGATTTTATTAATCCAAATTATTGATAAAACCAACATTTCCTTGAAATCCGCTAACTTCCCCCAGCGATTCCCGATAAGTGGCTTGACGGATATCCGCCATATTTCACATTTTTCTTCTCCAAGGTGTTCTTAATGAATTCAGAAAGAAAAAATGGTATATTTAAAATTTTTTTTTAATAAAATTTTCAAATTTTGAAAAAAGGTGTTTTGAGAACGCCCCCAAAATCATGCCATTTTTTTGGTATCAAGTTTGAACGGGTTAATGATACCGTAAAATCTTTACATTTCATATTTAAGTATTTACGATCAAATATTATAGAAAAAAAAAAAATTTAGATTATTTTAATAAAAAAACTTAATTTTTTTTTTTTATTTAAAAAGTCCTTTTTTGCGAAAACCCCAATTTTGAGGCTCAAAGTGGAGACAGAAGATAAACTCCGATCAGAGTGATATTTTGCATGTGAGTTACCCTTAGGGGACCGACACTTTTGGCGGGTATTAGAATTAGATCAGAGAGAAAAGCCCAAAAACGAGCCACCCTAGTACGTACTAACGCACAGAGAAAACAGTTTAATTGTGCCAGCCGAATTTGGAGCCAACTGCATGGTTTAATTACAACAACCGAAATTTTCGGTTGGAACTACTGAAATTTACTTGAACCAACAGAAGTTAAGTTTTCAAAACTCATTTTGGTTATCGCAACCGAAAGATTCGGTTGTTGTTATTAAACCATGCAGTTGGCTCTTAATTCGCCTGGCACAACTAAACTGTTCTCTCTGTGCGTGTTTCAATGAAAATAAGATAAATGTTTAATAAATTAATTATATTAGGAATGACAAGGTTTGTAATATTAGAAAGATTTACGTGATGGCCTTTTTTATCTTGGCAACTGTCATAAAAATATAATTTTTTAGTCATATTCTTGTTTATTTCTTTTAAATAAAAAAAAATATCGGTACTTTGAATTACGAATGGTCCTGCCATTATATAATTCGTTTCTTTCGATTTCAATATCATACAAAAATAAAAAAATTTACAATAGGCCGAATCGATTTTAACGTTGATTCGTTAAAATGGTCGATCGGATTTGTGTTTAGCTTACGCTTTTTGGTTTTTAAATCTGTTTTAAAAGATCATTAGCCGATTATATATATATACAGTAGGGTGAATCAAATTTAGCTTTTTAACGAATTTCGAAAACGTCGGGGTCGGGAAAGTTGCCTTTTAGGGTGAATATTAATAATATTAAAATATTGGACCTGTAGTGCAATGGCTTTGGGTTACTATTTGACTTAAATATCGAAAAGTCCCGAACAAAGTAAAAACAATAAAAATTCGGCCTTGCTGAATGTATTAATACCCTCCACAATGTTATTTACTTAAGGGGGAAACAATTTAAAAAAAAAATATTTCCGCGAAAAAAAAAATGTTGTGGTGAACGCGTTTTTTTTTTTTAAATATGTTTGTACTTCTTAAAATACCATTCGGAATCCAATTTTTTACACATATGTCAACCAGCATCCGAATTAAAGCATTTCGTGTGGTTTTAGTTTTTTGCTAAAAATATATCTTAAGCTAACATATTAGCTCAGTATTGAAAATCTTTATATTTTAAGTAAAAAAGTTATATTTTTTTAACTTTGTTAGGGACTTTCCGATTTTCAAGTCAAAAAAAGGAACCCAAAGCCATTACCCTACAGGTTAATATCGACCCTAAAAGGCCCCGACCCCGACGTTTACGAAATTCGAAAAAAAAGTAATCCACCTAATATACAGTGCCGGACAGAAGTATTTACAGAAATGCAATTTTTTAAAGTCAAAACTTAAAATACCAAACCCTTTTTTTCATCAAACAAGTATTATTTTAAAAGGTGTTTTGTAGGAAATTTATTAAGTTTTAATTTAAGCTTTAAAGCGTCCAAATTTAAAAAAAAAAATTCTACGAGGGTTGAACTGGAAAATTATATTATTTATAGTAATTTTTAAAAAAATATTTAAAAAAATATTTTTACAATTTCAAACATTTAAAAATGTTTCCAATAATTTAAATACAGCTGTAAAAATCCGCATTTTACCTCGCAAGTCTTTTGACAACCAATTTTTGTAAAAAAAATTAAAGATTTTATTGCTTATTAATTTTAGTACAACTAACAACAAGTGTATTGTAATAAGATATGAAAATATTTTAACGTTAGTTTTGAATACACAAAATTGGTGGTCAAAATAATTGGAGGTCAAACAATGCGGATTTTTTTACTGTATTTAAAAAATTTTAATTCAATTTTTCAATTTTGTTTGGGTCCTTGAAAAAATTAGCTGATAAGTGAGTATAAATTATTGAAATTTTTTTAAATTTTGTTTTTAACAAATTTGATATACAATAGCTCTGTGTTGATACTTTTGTCCGGCACTGTATGTAACAAAGATATCGTGGAACTATATTCAATTTGAGCTATCTGCAGGTAAATAACATAGCAGATAGCTCAAATTGACTATACACCATTTATTTTAAAATTTTCCAAATGTATTTTAAAAATTTCCAAATGTATTTTAAATTTGTCCATACATATGAAGGGCTTATTGTAAAAACTCGATAAGCAACATTTAATGTTATGGTGGTTTTTACCCTAAAACTTTTAAAATAATGTAGGAAATAGATCTTTTTTAGAACGTTAATTATCAATATACTTGTACGAAGGATTAAAGCAAGACTTCTGCCAAACATCTGTCAATAGAACATCAGCAGAAGGCAAAAAACACGAAAAAATAAAATGTTGCTTATCAAGTTCTTGCAGTAAGCCCTTCATATGTATTTTAAAATTATCCCAATGTATTTTAAAATTGTCCAATTGTATTTTAAAATTTTCCAAATGTTTTTTAAAATATTCTGCATAGAATTCCACATACAGTATTTTAAAACACATTTAGCAAATTAAAAAAAAAACAATTGGAAAATTTTAAAATACATTTGGACAATTTTAAAATACATATGGACAATTTTAAAATTCATTTGGACAATTTTAAACATATTTGGACAATTTTAAAATACATTTGGAAATGGTGTAGTGCCACGATATGTAAAGATCAATAATTAATTAAAAAATTCGAGTTCCTCTGACTAGCTTAATGGGAATTTCATTAATGTTCTTGATAAGGAAATTCCCAAGGTCACATCACCCTACAATCTGCACAAGGTCACATCAAAAGTATAAATCCACTGTAGCACCGTGTTATTTCTTTGTAGGAATAGCGAAAGATGATTTAATGAAGTCAGAGTTAACTGAATCTGTCAAAAAATTTATTTCGACACACATTCACAACGTTGCTGTTCTTCCCTTAAATTATTTAGAATTATACAAGTAATCTGCCAACGCATCTCTAACTTTTTCGGCACATTTTTCTGCTCTTCTTCTGTCAGACAAAAAATTTTGATAACTTTCATTTATTAGATAATCAATTTCGCCGCTTGATAAATTATCAAAGTTATTATTTTCTTTAATATTTTGATTTCTTAGAAAATTGTGAAGGCAAATGCAGGCCAATACTATTTTAATTGCATTTGCTGGTTCTCTGTGAATAGCTGAAAAGAGAAATCTGAACCTGTTAGCCAAAATGCCAAAAGCGTTTTCAATCACCCTTCTACTTCTGGACAGCATATAATTGAAGTAAAGTTCCTTTTCATTTAAATTTCTATGAGAATAAGGTTTCATCATATAAGCAGTTAAGGCGAACGCATCGTCGGACAAAAATGTATAGGGGGAAACGATGTTAGATGACGGTAGAGTTTGGGGTTGTGGTATATTCACTTTTCCACTTTCAATAGCATATTTCAAATCGGATCGTAACCAAATTCCAGCATCACCAACCCTCCATTAGTGCCTACGTCAGCGTATAAAAAACGATACTTGGCGTCAGCGATTCCCATCAATATTATAGAATGAGTCCCTTTGTAATTATAGTACGTTGACCCAGCTTTCTTATAACCAATAATATTACAGTGTTTTCCTAAAAAAAATTAAAAATAGACTTAAAAACATTTGACGCAATTTTTTGAAGGGAGGAGGGTGGTGGTGTGGGTGGGCGTTGGGGGAATTATGATTTTTGAACTTGAGTTATACAATTTTATCAATATTTAAATTAATTTTTTTATACATGCCAAAAAAGTGTTTGTAGTCCCATGGGTCTAACAATAAGTGCAACTTCTACTCATAGAAAAATATTTTATTTGCTTAAAGCTCCAGTTACACCAACACAATAATGTCGACATAAAGTTTTTCAGTGGCTTATTTAGTTCTTCAATGGGGAACTTTTTCCCCCTGGTCCGATTTTGTCAATTTACAAACTTAACCAGGGTATGACAATAAGACATTAAGTATAAAGAATGGCCCACTTATAATCTGGACGACTTATTGGTGTTATAACTTTTGAACGAAAAACACATTTTTATAAATTATATATCAAATTAAAGGAAATTTCTTTACCTTTTTTTGGTACCGGTTTCAAGTTTGAAAGTGAAAGTGTTTTTTGAGAAATAAAGTCGTTCAAAAATGTCTAAAAATTCCCAAATTTACAGTGCTAACAAGGGAAGTATCTCAACCCTTATGAACCGATTTGCCTGAAACTTAAAATATATATTAAAGAGACGATTTTAAGGTTGGGGTGTCTCGGCTTATCGGCCATATCGGTGTTTAAAAATTTCGTTGTCCCCTTATGAAACCATGTGGACCTTCGGGAAAATTTGGATAACTTCCGAACTAACAGTATTATCGTTTAGGGCAAAAATACGGGTCGACTTAAATTTAATAAAGATTATTTCTTATCCATATGGATATCGTAGGTCTATGTCTTCACATAAGTACCCCCCAAAATTTACACATTTTCCTGAAAAAAATATTTAAAGATGCCAAATTTTTACAAGTTTATGCCACCATTGGATAGGCATTAAAAAAACCTTTCTTCTCATATGAAAATATCATATAGTTTCTTAAAAAGAAATGGCTGAAAAATCCAAAAAACGATTTTTTCGCCATTTTTTGACCCATGTTTTGAACTTCTAAATCCTCGATATGGCCGATAAGCCGAGACACCCCAACCTTAGAATTGTCTCTTTGATATATATTTTAAGTTTCAGGAAAATCGGTTCATAAGGGTTGAGATACTTCCCTCGTAAGTATTTTGAATCCATACGGGGCTATAGCAAGCTTAAACCAAACCTATAAACGCGTTAAACAAATATTTTTATTAACCCAATTTTGAAAAAAAAAAATTGTTTGTAAGTGATGCCGCTCAAAAGTTACAACCAAATCCACAAGGTCGTCTAAAAGTGATTTTATGCATTACAGTTTTTTTCGTTTTTTACAATTTTTTTTCAAAATTGGGTAAATAAAAATATTTTTTTTACGCGTTTATGGGTTTGGACTTACGCCTGCTATAGCCCCGTTTGGATTCAAAACACTAAGCAATATAAATTTGAGAATTTTTAAATAACTTATAAAAATGTGCCTTTTCGTTCAAAAGTTATTACGCCAATAAGTCGTCCAGATTATAAATGGGCCATTCTTTAGTACCAAACGTTTGCAATTTTGCAAGACTAAAGTTTCTGACGTTAATTCCATGCTGATATCTGACAAACTACTTATCACTTAAATTTTAAAGCCCCGACTCTCCCAAAAGGGGTGTGTCCCCACGGGTTTGAACACAGCATTCGACTTTTTAGAGGTCAAGGTCATATTTTTTTTACTTAAAGCAACATCGGTATTTTTAATGAGTTTAAAAACAACATAACAAAACATTTTAAAATCGTGATTTGGTAATTTTGAATGGTATTTTAAAAATACTATTTTTATAAGCTTCCGAATGAAACTTATCTTTTCCAAATCGCATAAGTATTTTTGGTTATACTCTAGTTTAAATTAATCTAGCGGCTTCGCTAATAAAGTTTTGGAACTCATAAAGATTAAAGAACTTTGTTTTTATTAAAAAAAATATATATGACCTTAATCCTTAAACAAAAAGATTTCGAGTGCGGGGTTCAAACCCGTGGGGACGTACACCGTTTGGGAGGAGCGGGGGTTTAAAGTTAAAGTGGTTTTTCTTGAATATCTCAAAAACTACTTATCCGATTGAGGCGGTCATGGTATCATTGGAAAGGGTAACTAAAGACCTTTCCAACGGTATGTAACTTGACATAGTTTTATCAACACGTTTAGCGACAAAACCGGATTAAAAAAAATTGTAACTAGACATTTTTTACAAAATGGTTCATATCTCAAAATCGCATGTTTATAAAAATTTTTTCGTCTACATAGGGTTGTAACCAAGCTTTCTAGCTTTCATTTGCGCTAATAAATGACGTTGTAACTTTAAAACTTACCGAGATATTAAGGGTCAAAGTTGAAACTTTTTTTTTTACTTTTTTCAGGTTTTTGGTTAAAATTTAATTGATTTGTGGTAACATACATACACAATTGACAAACTACTTATTAAAATTAAAAAAAAAAATTTTCTAAATAAATAAAAAAAAAGTCCACCAAAAAAAAATTTTTTTTTGCTTAAAATTTTTTTCTGCGTAGCCGTCCTTCGGCCCGGCCTAGGGATTACAAACTCCATAAATTAATTTAGCGGCTTCGCTAAATAAAGTTTTTTTGCATATTAAGTATTTTACCCGGTTAATTACTGAATGGCGAAATTATTGAACTGAAATTAAGACAAATCAATAAAATTTTAATCAAAAACCATCAAAAACCTGAAAAAAGTTAAAAAAAAAGTTTCAACTTTGACCCTTAATATCTCGGTAAGTTTTAAAGTTACAGCGTCATTTTTTAGCGCAAATGAAAGCTAGAAAGCTTGGCTACAACCCTATGTAGACGAAAAAAATGTTTATAAACATGCGATTTTGAGATATGAACCATTTTGTAAAAAATGTCTAGTTACAATTTTTTTAAATCCGGTTTTGTCGCTAAACGTGTTGATAGAACTATGTCAAGTTACATACCGTTGGAAAGGTCTTTAGTTACCCTTTCCAATGATACCATGACCGCCTCAATCGGATAAGTAGTTTTTGAGATATTCAAGAAAAACCACTTTAACTTTAAACCCCCGCTCCTCCCAAACGGTGTACGTCCCCACGGGTTTGAACCCCGCACTCGAAATCTTTTAGTTCAAGGATTAAGGTCATATATATTTTTTTTTAATAAAAACAAAATTCTTTAATCTTTACTTATGCCCCGAATTGTTCCAATTAGTACCATCTGTGACCCCTATACTAACTCACAACGTTTTATTAAGTTTTGAGTCAGGACCAGGACCATAATCTTTGAGTTCCGTAAAATTAACTTACCGTCAATCGCTCCAAGACAATTTGGAAAACCCCACATCTCATAAAAATCTTTTGAAATTGACTGCCAATCCATTTCGCTATCTGGAAACTGCAAAACATCTTCGTTTAGCGCTAAGTAGATTGCAGGAATAGTTTCCTTAAGAATTCTTGATATAGTTGATTGCTGGATTCTAAACGGAAGTTGCAGGGATGATTGTGTTTCTCCTATAATTAAACATTTTGTACATTTAACATTAAATATATGCGGCCTACAACATTACAACTGGACATATAGGGCTGGGCACAAAATGAAAAACCATCTGTATAGAACGAAGGAGTCGACATACATATTTTATGTATTTGTCATCTTATACGGAGTTCACACTACCGACTTTAAACATCTCATGAGTGTTTAAGCGCTAAACAATCAAAATTTGACTTGTTTCCCCATACATTTGGTTGTTTAGCTAAACAATCAAATTCGACTTGTTTTCCTGTTGAACATTTCGCTAAACATTTCAAAGTCAGGGGTAGCAACGTTTCATTTGGTACGTTCAGTCATTTTTGACATTTAATTACAGTTTGGCATTAACTGAACATATTTTAAAAAATTTTCAAAAAAAATAAACGCTACACCGAAGAAATTCCCCAGTTAGATAGTTACGAAAATCCTCAGTTGATTTGAAATAAATTTAAAATAACTGGGCTGGTTACGAACAACTGGGTTTTTAGTTAATAAAAACAATCTATCAGTTACCCTGTTAATAAAATTTTGTTTATTTGTTTACAAATTTCAAAACCCAACATCATTTTATAAAAATAAAAAGAACCAAAACGGATTTTAATTTTGTAATGGTAAGTTTTATTTGCTAATTTGTGTCTTCCTTTAATAAAAAAATAACTAATTATATATTTTCAGATGGAGAATAAATAGAAATATAATAGCAGCCTAAAAAAGAGTTAAGAGGTCGAGAATTTGTTGTCCAGAAAATGTGATATATTTGTTCAAATGGTGGTTGTTGTTGGTTGGTGCAGTGTAATGAATGTAAATAAAATCTTAAAATAAAATTAAAGTGCTTAAAATAAAAATCTTTTCTTTAATGGTAAAATTAAAAAAAAATGTTTAGTCCCCATTGACAATTTTTATTTATTAACCAGTTATTACCAACTATTTTCAACGATTTCACAAATTTAATTATTATGTTGTTGCCTGTAACTGGAAATTCAGTTAAATTCAAAATTGTTTATAAAATTAGTTACAATCAACCGAGTGAAAACAACTGGGGCTCAGTTAGGTGTATTTCAACTGGGACTTAGTTAAATTCTTAGTAGCCAGTAACTGGGAAATTTTTTGGGTGTAACAAAAACAAAATACAAATTATTAACAAAATAATAAAAAACGAAACTTTTAAAACTTACAAAAAAACAAAAAAGTGAAATAATGGAAAAAAAAAATAAAACACGAAAAAGTGTGGTGAAAAAAAGAAAGAAGCCCTGGACGGCCCAGGAGGAACACACCCTGATAGAGATTTGGGGCGAAAGGATCAGTGAGCTGCGGGGTGCCCGTAAAAACGGGCATGTATATGAAGATATGCGGCAAGATCTAGAAAGCTACGGTTGTGAGGTCTCCACTGATGAAGTAAAGTCTAAAATCCACAACCTCACAACTCGGTATAGGTAAGTTCAACATTAAGATTGACCATTGCACAATCGTCAATATAACCCACACACCATCAATATAATTGAATATTGTACATAATATTGCGTCGTCTATAGGTACCTTTAGCAGCAGAGATCCAATTGTAAATCCTACATAATGGGTTAAATACACAAATCGTCCAACTGGCTAGCAGTTGCCTCTGCGGGCCAAATTTTCAACACAAGTTTTCAACACAAACTTTTTTTTCAAAGCTCTAACTCCACTCCTCTCAAGGGTACTTCAATACAAAGATTACATGTTAATTAAAATTTACTGGTTTCGCTCTAACTGTCCCAATTGTGCTCCTAGAATAGTCTATTGAATGACCGACTCCCAATATTTTTTCAACCCTAACATTTTCTCCAAACCTACCCTCTATCTTCAATCATTAAGGCGGTCCACATACAATTATTTTTTATACCCTCTACTCTAGTGATAGAGGGTACATATAAGTTTGTCATTCCGTTTGTTACACCTTGAAATATCGGTCTAGGACCACATAAAGTATATATATTCATGATCCTCGATCGATTTGAAGTAGATCTAACGATTTCCGTCCGTCTGTTACTTGCGAAAGACTTATTATAGGCTACTGTCGCTTGGCACGTCCTAGCTGTCCTAGAAGTGACCGTAGAGGAGTCAAATGTTTGACCGACCACCAATATTTTTTTAACTCCAAAATTTTTTTTAAAGCATACCTACCCTCTATCTTAAACCCTTAGGGTGGTCCAATACATTTTTGTTTTTTTTTTTTCTTAATATATATTAAATCAGCTCCTACCGTTCCAATGGTGCCTCCTAGTGGAATCATTAGCAACAATGACCCCAGACACGTACGCAGGAATTTATTTTTTGGGGGGGGGCCCAACATTTTTTTTTAATTTCGGTTTTTCGCCTCAATGTTTTTGAACCTACGTTTTTTTTTACATTTTTAGAAAACTAAACATTTATTGAACATGTATTGAAAAGTTTTCAGATTCTAAAACATTTTTCGTATTAAACAATTCTCAGATTCCGACACATTTTTGGTATAGTAAATTTTTCTATACGATAAATCTCAGATTTTAAAGAAAATTCTGAGATCCTGACACATTTTTGCATAGAAGAATTCTCAGATTCTAACACATTTTTCGTACGGAAAAAAAATCTTGTAAAAAAATGTTTCAAAATGATATAGAAAAATTCACAGATTATGATGCATTTTTGTATAGATTTTTCCGATTGTCAATAATTTTTCGTAAAGAAAATACTCAGATTATAAGACGTTTTTTTGATAGACAAATTCTTTGATTCTAAAATATTTTTGGTTTAGAAAAAGTCTGAAAAAAATTATTGTGATAATAACAAATCTCTTATCCATTTATTGAATGAGAAAGTTTACCGATTTTTGTAAAGCAAAGTTCCTTAATTTACAATATTTTTTGTCGATAAAAATTTTCAGTTTTATTTAGATATTTAAAAAAAACAACACATTGGCCGCTGTTCCAAAAAAAGTAATTCACATAAAAAATGTGAAAATGAAAATTTCCGAATTTTTTTGGTGTTTCACATCCAAATTTTTGTTTTCGTTTTGTTTTTAATTTTTCGATTTTAACTTCGAATGAAAACGTGATCAACAAAACACTAAACATGATTTCATATCATTCGGAAATTTTCATGTGAATTGAAAAGTTGTGAAAGACAGAACAGAGGCCATTGAATAATTTTTTGTGTAAAAAGTTCCAGATTCAGAGAACACATAGATGGGAATTTTTCATTACCATTGAAATTTAATTACCATTGGTTGATATCAATGGTAATGAAAAAAATTTCATTACCATTTAATTTTTTTAATTGAAAAAATAATTACCAATTGTAATGAAATGCACCAATTGTTGAAAAACACCAATTATAATTGGTTTCAAAACCATTTGTTTACACATTTTTGTCTTTTTGAAAAGTTATAAATTTAAAAATCAAAGCATGTTTTTTTAAATATGAATAAAGACAAAAATCTAAACGCAAAGAAAAAAACTTCAAATATTGTGTTATACATAAGGCAAACGTGCGTTTGGTTCATAAAATGTGAAAAATTGAAATAAAAAATAACAAAAAACAACAGATATTTTCAAATATTAACGATTTTGACAATATTGTGACGACTTTTACTAATGGTAATTATTTTTTTTAACTGATGCCATACCAATGGTAATTATTTTTTTTTAATTTTCATTAGTAATTAAATAGATTAGTAATTTAATTGGTGCAATTGATACAACCAATTGTAATGAAAAAAATTTCATTACCATTGACATCAATTTAATGGTAATTAAACCATCAATTAATTGGTGCCATTAATTAATTAATTAGTCCCATCTATGAGAGAACATTTTTCGATTTAAAAATTGTCCAATTTGAATTAGCCAAAAACAAATTCTTAAACCCTTTGACCCTATCTCTATTTCTAAGGGGTCTCCCACACAATACTAGGAAATAGTAGATAAGGGTGGTAAAGGGTAGTTAACATGTAAATCAACCTTAACGCATGGAGTCGGGGACTCAGGATTAGGTCCTTAGTCGATATAGAAACTTTCCTCATATTTGGAGGGGTTTAGCTAATCTTGACTTATGCCCATAGTTATGTTACTTGAAGACGATTGTTAACGCAAAATTAAATGTAAGCCCCTGTATCTTGTTTACAAAATATTTTATTGTGTGATGAGTTGAGGTTATCAGGTATTATACATATATATTTTAATTTTAGAAAAGAAAAGCAGCTTATAGGGCCATCTGGTGGATCGCCATCCACATGGGAGTTTTATCCTCCAGTCCACAACATTCTTGGAAGTTTCAAAATAAACAACGTGGAATCATTGGTAGAAGAATCTATAACAGGTAAACAATTTTTTGTATTTGTATGTACATATGTAAATTTTATTTTTGTTTTACTTATTTCATTGTTGATGCATGTATTTAATAAAAATATTTTTTTTATTTAGTGGAACTTGCTGCTCCCACAAATGAGGAGTATTTGGAAGAAAATGCAGAGTATTTGTTTACTGAAGCCCTTTATGATTGTGAAACCCAAATGTCATGTGGGGATGACACCACTTCCCCTTCTAGTAATGAATTTCTATCTTCACCACTTCCATCATCATCATCATCACCGCTTCCAACACCATCACCGTTGCCATCATCATCGCGATTGGCGTCAACACCACAGTTAGCTAAACCAAAAAAAGACAAGAAAATAAATTATCAATTGCAATTTTTACAAAGAGTTGATAAAATGGAAGAAGCCATATCTACTCAAACTTCTAAATCGGAAGCAATGGATGAGAAGATGTATAAATTAGAACAAGAACGTAACAAATTGTTGGAAAAATTTGTAAATGGGGCAGAAGAGTATAAAAACGCCTTTATAAACTTTTTAAACAAATAGAATGGTGGTATTCAGAGTCATGTATACATATTGCTTATTTACTTGTATAACGTCATAACTCAAAAAAACGCGATTTCAAAGGAGATCACGCCATTATAACCTTTTCAATATACAGGCCTTTTTTTTAATGGAAATCCAGTTTTAATTGTAAACTTTAAACTAGATTTTTGCAAAATCAAATATTTTGAGTTATGACGTTATACAAGTAATTGAGCGATATATTTTAAAAGAATAATATGTCTAATGAAGAGGACTTTAAATATCTTTTAATTACTGTGCAACTTTGGTAGTTCGTTTCTGCGCCGGATGAATGTATTTGGTTACTAAAGTAATACTCACAAATCTACAAAAGTATAATCCCAGGTAAAAATGGCAATGGATATAATTACATAAAATGTTATCTTCAAAAAGAAACTTAATTAAAACAAGATAAATAAGTTATAATTTATCAATTTTTTTTAGACTTGATACCGTCCACATAGAGCGAATAATAAATTAATACGATAGTCGGACTGGAAAATGAAGTACTAAAAACATTTCATAAACTGTTTTGAAAAACTGTTTTTAAAAATATTTCGAAGTGGATTATTTAAATTTTTTGAATTTTAAATTTACAAGGGAAGTATTCCAACCCTTATAAACCGATTTGACTGAAACTTAAAATATATATTAAAGAGACAGTTGTAAGGTTGTAATGTCTCGGCTTATCTTCCATATCGGGGATATAAGAGTTCAAAAAATGGATCAAAAACTTTTTTTATTTTATTTTTAAGCCATTTGGTTTTAAGAAACTACCCAGGCAGGAAAATACAAACGGGCCAACGTTGGAATGAAGTTTGGGGCGATGGTACCAACGTTGGCGAATCATGAGCGTTTCTAAGCCTACGACGTCATTCCAAAGTTAATATGATACCAGTTCCAAACGATTGCTCGGTTTTTGTTTTGACGAAGGGTAAACATTGATTTTACAAGTTTAAAACATTTGATTGACCTCCTGTTTAGGGATGTATTGAAAATATCGATTTAGTGATTGCTAGTTACCATTTTGTCCAAATTGGTTGGAAAAACAACTTCTTAAGTATTCACTTAGAATAAAGAGCCGAGGTATAAAACTTAAAAAAATAAAACAAAAGTCGAGCGATCGGCAATCGTTGGCCCCTATTATTAATTCAACATCGAAATGACGTCGTAGGCTCAGAAACGCGTATGATTCGACAACGTTAGTGCCATCGCCGCAAACTTCATTCCAACGTTTGTCCGTTTGTGTATTTCTTCCTGGGTTTTAAATAATATTCTACATTGTAGTATTTTATGTAGACACTAAGTTGTGCCAACACAATATTTTTAGTAAAACTCTTTTATATTAACATTACCTCAACCTTAGAATTGTCTCTTTTATATATATATATATTTTTTTTTAGCAAATCGATTTATAAGGGTTGGAATACTTCCCTTGTGAGTAAATTATGTCAAAATTTTTATGAAAAAGTTAAATTTAACGGAGAGTTTTTTTTATAACGGAGCATTGAGTAAAACGGTGTTCGCATTCATTTTTAACTACACCATTTCCAATTGTATTTTAAAAATTTCTAAATGTATTTTAAAATTGTCCAAATGTAGTTTAAAATTTTCCAAATGTATTTTAAAATTGTCCAAATGTATTTTAAAATTGTCCAAATGTATTTTAAAATTGTCTAAATGAAGTTTAAAATTTTTCAAATGTATTTTAAAAATTTCCAAATGTATTTTATAATTGTCCAATTGTATTTTAAAATTTTCCAAATGTATTTTCAAAATTGTCCAAATGTATTTTAAAATTGTCCAAATATATTTAAAAATTGTCCAAATGCAGTTTAAAATTTTCCAAATGTATTTTAAAATTGTCCAAATGCATTTTAAAATTGTCCAAATGTATTTTAAAGTTGTCTAAATGTAGTTTAAAATTTTCCAAATGTATTTTAAAAATTTCCAAATGTATTTTAAAATTTTCCAGTTGTATTTTAAAAATTTCCAAATGTTTTTTCAAAATTGTCCAAATGTATTTTAAAATTGTCAAAATGTATTTTAAAATTGTCCAAATGTAGTTTAAAATTTTCCAAATGTATTTTAAAATTGTCCAAATGTATTTTAAAATTGTCCAATTGTATTTTAAAATTTTCCAAATGTATTGTAAAATATTCTATATGTAATTCTACGTAGAATATTTTAAAATACATTTGGAAAATTTTAAAATACAATTGGACAATTTTAAAATACATTTGGACAATTTTAAAATACATTTGGAAAATTTTAAACTACATTTGGACAATTTGTAAATACATTTGGACAATTTTAAAATACATTTGGACAATTTTGAAAATACATTTGGAAAATTTTAAAATACAATTGGACAATTATAAAATACATTTGGAAATTTTTAAAATACATTTGAAAAATTTTAAACTTCATTTAGACAATTTTAAAATTCATTTGGACAATTTTAAAATACATTTGGACAATTTTAAAATACATTTGGAAAATTTTAAACTACATTTGGACAATTTTAAAATACATTTGGACAATTTTAAAATACAATTGGACAATTTTAAAATATATTTGGACAATTTTAAAATACATTTGGACAATTTTAAAATTAATTTGAACAATTTTAAAATATATTTGGACAATTTTAAAATACATTTGGACAATTTAAAATACATTTGGACAATTTTAAAATACAATTGGGAATGGTGTAGTTTATTGGTTTTCCCCATACAATTTAAACGTTAAAATTGAACTTCGTTTTATTTTGACAAATAAAGTGTTTAAAATTGTATAGGGAAAACACATAATTAAACTAGTTTAAATGAATGCGAATATGGTATAATCCAGCCGAAATGAAAATGAACAATTGGAGAATTGTTAACAATTGAAGGGCTTATTGTAAAAACTATATAAGCAACATTTCATTTTATGGTGATTTTTGCCTTAAAACTTTTGAAATAATATAGAAAATATAACTTTAGTATACTTTCATACTTAATATACTTGTACGAAGGGTTTAAGCTAGACTTCTGCCAAAAATCTGTCTGTGAAAAATCAGTAGAACGCGAAGAACACAAAAAAAATGTTGCTTATCAAGTTTTTTTAGTAAGCCCTTCAATTGTGAATTAAATAAAACCGACTTTAAAAAGTTAAAAAAAAAGTTTTAAGAAATTTCTATAAATTATTTCCTTTTTCAGTTGTACCCGCATATTATATTTATTATTTACCCAATCTGGGCGATGTCAAGCTGGAACAAAAGATTGATAAATTATAACAATCCGGTTTTTATCTTGTTCAAAACCAGTTTTGATTTTTTAAACATATATAAAGTTTCCCACATTAAATGTGAAAAAAAATCGAATTTAATTTTGCCTGACAGTGTAATATATCAGTTTAATTACACAAGCTTTTAAAAATCGACTTTTGTTGCACATACCTGCAAAGTTTTTTTTAATGTATTTTGGTTTCCTAAAAACGAATATTTGTTTACAAAATCGGCTTTTCGTGACATAGGCCTTTTTTATTTTTTTGCGGCCTAATTTATAAAGGCGATTTGACAAAAAATGTTGACAACAGATCCTTGTTTAGGATGCTAAAATATTTTAGAAAATGTTTTCTACACCATTTCCAAATGAATTTTAAAATTTTCCAAATGTATATTAAATGGTTTATATACATTTTAAAATTGTCCAAATGTATTTTGAAATTGTCCAAATACAATTTAAAATTGTCCAAATACAATTTAAAATTTTGAAAATACATTTATTAGATAATTTCAAGTTACATTTTGACAATTTAAAAATACATTTAGAAATTTAAAAATACGTTTGCAAAATTTTAAACAACGTTTGGAAATTTTTAAAATACATATGGAAAATTTAGAATTGTACTTGTACAATTTTAAGTTATGTCTGGGCAATTTTAAAATATATTTGGATAATTTTAAAATATATTTGGACAATTTTAAAATATATTTAGAAAATTCTAAAATACATTTGGACAATTGAAATTGATTTGGAAACTTTTTAAATGCATTTGGAGTGTTGTAACTTGACATAAAATAAATAAAAGATACATTGTACCTATGTATATCGTCAAATTTTTTGGAAGTCTTACTATACTCGTCTTATAAATTCATTTGGTGCATAATCATCTACATTCATGAAGTAAAATTTGTTGCACAGTCGCATTAATAAACCCTTTTTTTAACAAAGTATTTTTTAATATTCTTAAAATGAATTATTTTATGTTTTGATCTCTATTTATTTAATATATATTTTAGTGTGTTTTACAAAATGAATTGTTTTATGTTTTTATTCATGTTATTAAATAATTTTAATAAAATCGTAGTTTATCTACTTTAAATATGCTGTTATGTTTTGATACCTGTATTACTAATAGAAAGTGTTTTGAATTTATTTAAATAAAACATACCAATAAATGATGAAATTGCTTGTCTTATGTCTTCTCCATTACCACCTCCTCTTAGAAATGTTGAATGTTCGGGTTGTGCGGAAGTATTTTGAGAACTTTGGGCTTCTGCCAACCATTGTAAGTTAATAGAATCATTACTTTCGTTTAAAAAGTTATGTAACACGCAACATGTCTTTATAATGTCATTTGCGTTTTCAATGAAGTTATCAATGCCCTTGCCAATTCTTCGAAAACGAGCTTTTAAATGGCCAAAGGAATTTTCAACAACTCTCCGGCATTTTGAGAGTGAGTAGTTAAATTGTTTCCTTACAAAATCATTATCAGCATTAAAGGGATATGGTTTCATTACAACCCTTGACAATCGAAAGGCCGAATCGCCTAAAATTACTACTGGAACATCGACTCCCGACATGCTTTTAGACATTTCTTCTAATAATGGACATTCAACAAGATGCTTCTTTAACAATGATTTCTCAAAAATTTGTGAATCATTACACCTCCCTGGACTGCCAACATTGATATATAGAAAACGATATCTGGAAATTGTTTGTAGTTAAAGAAAGATGTATAAATATTTGTGTGTGTGAAGTTATACTATAAAATTATCATGGAGCGCTAAAATTTGCACACAATTTTTCAAAAAATGTAAAATTTTTTTAAAATTTGATTTCTCAGTTCCTCTGATAATTTGGGGTGTGGGACAAACATGGATCAGGTGTAATTGAGTCCAAGATTTTTATACCACAGTATGGGGGTATACTCACTTTGTCATTCCGTGTGTAACACATCGAAATATCGGTCGGGGATCCCAAAAAGTATATATAATATTGATCCATGATAGAATCTAAGACATTCTAGCGATGTCCGTCCGTCTGTAGAAATAACGATGCAGTCCAAACCAAAAGAGCTAGACCCCTGAAATTGGGCAAGAATATCTCTTATGTTACTGATAAGGTTAATTTCGAAGATGGGCAAAATCGGACCAGGGGAAAAAAAGTTCCCCCTTGAAGAACTAAAACGACCCCTGAAAAAGACGATATTTTTACGAGTTTTTTTTAATTTTTGCTCAACAAATGTAACATTTGTATGTTTAGACCTGCTTTTGGACCAAATGGGTTAGAAAATTCGATTTTTTTCAGGCTGCCCCCTTTGAGGGCGTGGTTATAGAAATTAATTAAAAATTACGATAAAAATTTATTATTTAAGCGTAAATATTATAAACCAATAATTTGTAAACATATATAGCGCGGGTACAGGTGTCCTCCACCAACTTCGACGATGCCCCCCCCCCACCAAAAAAAAAAAAAATACGGCCCTGCAATTTTTTCTTTTTAATTTTAAACGTGTTGGAGGGTATAAAAGATTCGGCATAGCCGAATTTAACACTATTACTTGTTAATTATTAGCCTCATCTTGGAGAAATGTTTAAAAAAAAAAAAAATTAAATGTTTATAAAATTTTATTTTTTAGCTTCTCCGATGATTTGGCTAACATTTTTTTTTTTGCAATTTTTAGTGCAAATACACTTAAATATTTGTGTTTTTTTAAACAAACCTGTAATCAACCAATGCAAAGAGAATCGTTGAATACCACCCTTTGTAATTCCAATAATCAGTAGCATCATCAGCATTAGGATGCACTTCGATATGACATCCGTCTAAATATATTTTAATTGCATATATATAAAGAAATGTATCAGTACGTAATACAAAATTTTGCTTACCAATTGCTCCCAAACATTGTGGGAATCCCAACACTTCAAACCCGTTCACACATTCTTTAATTTTTTCTCTACTTAATGGAAAATAGTTTAAATATTCGCGACTTAATATCATCCATGCTTTTTTGCAAAACTCCAACAGAAGAACGCATACGGTTGATTTACCAATACCAAATAAGTTTGCTATACTTCTATACTCTGCGGAGGATCCTAAGGCATATAGAGCAATAGCGATACGTTTTTCAAGTGATATAGCTTTTCGAAATGGTGTGTCTTTTCTTTCCAAGCATCTCAATTTGTTGCAGAGTAACGCAAATGTTTGACGGTTCATCCGAAAATTTGTTTTGAAGCCTTCGTCATTGAACATCTGGCAATCGACTTCCCAAAACGATTTTGTTCGGTTCTATATAAAAGTAATGTAAATTAGTTGTCCAAGGATTATGTTTATTTATTATATTACAAATTGCCACAATTTTTTTTCGTAATTCAAATCGTAGAATTGCGCCGAAATTAATAATTGCATTTGCTGCCTTCTATAATTTTTAATAATTGCATTAATAGCACGTCGTCTTCTGCTATATTTGTTTAATTCCTTATTAAACAATGCATCGATGTTTATAATTGCATCGTTTAGATAATTAAAATAATCTCCCGACAATTTAACAATAGTTATTTTATCCATTTCAAAAAAAAACTTGCAATTTTGTTTAAATACTAATTTAGAAACCGCTGATCGATCAGCTGATCATAAATGTCAAACTTAAACGCGCAATCACACTTAAACGCTCAAAATGTAGGTGTGAACGATTTTGTTTAGTTTTTTAAACAAGTGGCTTAAACGAGTACAAATTTTGTAGTGTGAACTCCGTATTATGCCATCCGAAGCATTGCAAACAAACTAACACCTCCGAAGCAAGGAAGTGATTCTAAATGTACTTACATTTCTTTTTACGCGCTGTCCAGGTTTTCGTAATGTTGTAGGTTATAGTTATTTATATTACCTGTTGCGAGGTATCGAAGAGTTACGTGCAATCTTTCGGCAGGACCAATACAGTTTCTAAATTTTGTATTTTGCTTTGTGATTAGTGGCCTCACCTTTTCCAAAATTATTCCAAATTGATGGGGCGTCATTCTCAAAATGTTTTTGTATAGTTTGGAATCTTCACACTCTATTTCTTTTAAGAGTTTATGCGAGAAACCCTCCTCTTCCCTGTAAAGGAGCCATTGCGCAGAAAATTTCTTTTGTTTTGTTGATTTTTTCTTTTTTTTTTAAATTGTTTCTATTATTTTAAGATTATTCAATAATAGCGTACAAGCCGCAGCATTTTTGTTCATCTTTTTGTTTATTTTTTACCACTTTTCTTTTTATTATGTGTTGACAATTATTTTTTATTTTTTTTTCCTAATATGACAGACAATATGACAAACAGACAATAAAAAGATGAAGAAGAAGATTATAAAATCCCAAAAGTCATTTTAAAGTTCAAAATTTTGAACTTAAAAATGACAGATATGGTTTTTTTTTCGACTGCAAACCACCTTCAACAATGACAATTTAAAATTTTAGTTGATATGTTTTAACTCTTCGCTCTAATTGTTTTTTTATATAAGCATATATCTACACTGCTTTGTAGTATCTGCACAAGTTAAAATAAAAGCAAATATCATAAGGGCTTAAATAAAAGCTAGAAATCTCTATTAAAATCCCTATTGTGGGAAACAAAACATATGACGCAAGAACAAAATGAACAGCAACAATAAAAATTTAAATCAAATTAAATAAGAATAAATCAATATCGAATGAATGGAAGAGTAATAAAACAATAATAGTCTCCCTCATATAAACAAAAAATAATAATAACAACTATAATCCTAGAGAAGATTACAAAAAAAAATATACAAAAATATTAAACAACAAATGCAAAATACTCTATAGTTCCCAACAGTAAAACAACAGTATCCAAGTAAGAGAACATAAACATATAAAATTGCATCATTGAAGCGTAACCGAAATATATAAAAACAAAATCACCATTGCAATAGGATTATAAAATAATACCCAAATATGCACAAACCAGCACACACACACAGACTCACTTAGCTACTCACCGGATATATGCTATACTTACACATAAGAGCATTTCAATGGTTCCTACTTATTGAATTCGATAAATAGTACTTCAATTGTGGTGAGTGCTAGTGTGTGTGTGTGTGTGTGCATGTGTGCGTGAATGTTCGGTTGAGTGTTGTCATGCTTCGTTTACATCCAAGTGTCATTTAAACATTAATGACAACATGTGGACAGTTTTTGGCTACTGGACAATTACAAAAATCCCATAGAGGCTTCTCATAATAACAACAACAACAATAGTTTGGAATATTTTAACTTTTTTTTTTGTTTGTTTATTTCTCTTTCATTGTTTAAACTTTCATTCTCTAAAATAAAATAAATAAAATTATTCATAATAAAATGTGACCAACTTTTTCTTTATAAATTTCATTGGGTTTCTCTTTTTGAGTGTGTTCTCACCTTATGACTTCCAAGTGCACAGAATATATAGTGGAAGCGAAACTGTCAAAAATAATACTACTAATAATTTTAAATTGGAAAATCGTTCTGATATTTAGGATGTTGTAACACCATGAGAAACTGTTTATTCAGTGGTATGATGTCTAAAAAACCTCATAAAAATCTTTTCAATGAGAAGTAGCCTGTAGTGAGGTTCATGCTACTCTTAAGGCACTGTATTCTCCAGTCACATTATCTCAAATTGTTCAAGCGTATAGACACTGACTCAATGAGGTCTAATGTGAGGACATATAATGTCCCATGTGGGTTCCGGGCCATAGAGGAATACGGGGAAATGAGTTTGGCGATTCTATGGCAATTCCCCACAATCCGGAGCCTCAGATTGGATGATGCGTTGGATACACTCTTACATGAAATCAATTTTCATGGAAAAATGTTTTGTAATAAGACCCGACAAGAAAGTGACAAACTTTTTAGTCTGAGAAGAAGTCAGTCTTTTAGAGTAGTAAGTCTGAGCAACTGAGAAGTTCTAAGCAAACACCTTTCACTAACTTTAAACTTTCTCTCATCCTTTACTAATTTTCATTTCCAGAGGGTTTAATGGACTATTTTAAGTCTAGCTTTCTTTTAGGATTGTACAACCCACTTTCAACCCAACTCAACTCACTCAACAACCTACCACTGGTAGGCTACCACAACAAACATTATAGCTTATGATTTTACTATCAATCACTTTCTTTGCAAACTTAACTGCTCCCTGGGCAAAGATCTAATTTGCTGGGATCCATGCAGTTGTATGACCCTTTCGATTTCGAAATAGTACAGCTTAAAAGCATTATTATGATGTTAGAACTATGGTTTGGTTTTTGATAAGCGTTAAAAAAATTTACAACGAAATTTAAATTAGGTTAGATAAAGTGTAGTCTCAGATCCGTTTTTAAACCCACGTTTGTTATAAGTATTTCTGTAAGATTAAAAAATACACGAGATTTTAAGAAGACAGAGAACAAGTATGAGGAACTACCCACCATGATCAATGATCATACCCTTAAACTCCCGGATTCACTAATGACACCTGTAGTGCGATTCAGTAACTTTTTTAACGAAATTATCGATATCGTTAACTAACGAGAATTGTCGTTTGTTTTAACGAATATGTGATTCTATAATTTTTTCAATTAACGACCATTGTTAATTTGAAATTTATTTATTTTGAAATTGTATTGAAAACCGAAAAATTTCGGTAACTTTAACTTCAAAAAAAATTTTGTTGATAAGTTAACGATTTTCAATAACGACAAAATTCGGTTGAAAAATGTTATGGAATCGCTTTTAAAGACAATTGTCAATAATTAACGTTTTTTGAAATATAACTACCGATTTTTATCGTTAAAAAGTTAGTGAATTGCGCTACTGCTAGATAAACGAGTAAACATATCGAGGGCCTATATTCAAAACCCTCTATCTTAAAAAACACAACTTTTCAGGAGAGTCAAAAAACTGTTTATTTCGCGTATTGTTAGAGTAATGAAAATTCGATATTCTACAATACTTTTTTAAATAAACTACTGAATCTCACATATAATTCGTTTTTTAAATTTTGCACTATTGGGGATATTATGAAAGATAGAGGGTTTTGTTTCTCAAAAATATTAAGTACATGAATGAAAATGATCAGATAGAGGGTTTTGTATTTTAATAAAAATGAATTATTATGATGTCATTTATGACACCGGTAATTTTTAACGTGATTTATTAATGATAACGGCTTATAAAGAATTCCGACATTGCGGTTTTGGTCCACAGGTGCTGATTTTTGAAACAAAAATATTTTTTTACCGAATTCATCTTAAAAGATGACAAACTGTGGAGTATTTTATGTAAAAAAAATTAAAAAATTTAAAACGCGATTTTGGTCCACAGATGCTGATCAGCATCCCAATTTTTAAGATTAAAATTTTTGTTTCATAATGTACACAAGACATCCAAATTTTGAGCTATGTTTTTCAAAAAAGTCAAACAAGAATTTTGAGAAAAAAATTAGCATCACTGGACCAAAATCGTGATTCTGGAATTTTTTGGACAAATTCATGTTCAGCATGCAAAAATTAGTATGAAAACATGTAATGCATGATGAAATTATTAAAAAAAAATATTTATAAATTAATTATTTGAAAAGATAGAGGGTTTTGCATTCAGAGAAATTAATTGTGTAAGAGATAGAGAAAACCAAAAATGCAAATAAAACAGCAAAAAAAAATATTTTTGTTCTGAATTTTACACCATAGATGAGGGCCGTTTTACTGAATATTTTTCCATCAAAAAGTCGTTTTCGTGAAAATGGAAGATAGAGGGTTTTGAATATAGGCCCTCGATATACTATTATATTGATATCATTTGCTATACCTAACGGTTGATTATCTCACCACTCGAAAGATTCTGCACAGACTCATCCACATACATTCAGCGTTTACTACAGAAGCCTGGACTGTGATCACGTAAAACGATAGTTGATTTTTTTAATGTTTCTGGGTTAGACAACACTCTTTAATAATATAATAAAGAAAAACTTTCAAATTTCCCTTCAAAACGATATGTATTTTGATGTCGTTTATGCATCGTCTATCGTTTTCGTTTTACGTGATTATCCCCCCGATCTTGTGGTTTCCCAATGGTCCTCCTAGTCTATGTGTGCTCATGTGAACTCACACTTAGGTCTCAAGACTTTGGTGTCTTTCGGCAATGTATCATATGGTATAATATATTGTGTGAGGAGTTCTATTAACATGCTAGCAAAGCCCTAGCCAAATCGTGTTTTAGATATATTTGGATGTTCGGCAAGCGAACAGAGTTAATCCCCAACACATTTCGATTTTATAAGAACATCAGGCTGTTTACAAAAATATTATTGGTTTTCGGATACATGTCTCTCTCAAATTATTTCCGATGAATTCGAATTCGATAAACTCTCCCTAAAAGACAGTATCAAGTTCCGCAAAGTAACACCGGCCTTTTCATCTGCATCTTTGATCCATCAGTACACATTGACCCATACGTACATCTGCTTATAATAGACTCTTCCCTGATTTATATCCGAAACGCAAAGATACCACCAAAGAGCATTAGCCGTGATATACATAATTTGGTGTTGTACCATACGTGGATAAAAGAAGTACGAATAAAACTGGATGTTGTCGATGGCGTCAAAATCTCGACCCCAAAATATTAGGGATAACATTCAACAGTTTTTACTAGCCGTAGAAATATGCAGTAAATTTCTAAGTAGAAACAATGTTCTTAAGTCGGTAGCAGGCATCACTTGGGGGCAAAGAAACCTTGACATATAAAAAAGTTGACCGGTCAGTGACTAAGCAAAACTTGAAAGAAATTTCTGTAACGGCTACCTTCAGATGTACTCAGAACACCACCTGCATGAGAAGACGAAGATACCCTTAGTTAAGGAACACATTTACATGTTGGAGAAACAGTGCCTGATGTAATCGGAGGGATCATCCAAAACATCACCTTATGGAAATTGATCATCCACAGAGATATATCAGAAAATATCTTCAGTGTTATGAGATGAATCTTCCTGGTACGACATTCAACAGATTGATTCCACCTTAAACCGGACAACTCTGAACGACATTTATAGGGATACGGTAGAATCGCATACATTCAGCAACGAGTATATGTTCCACTGGAGATCGTACCCACCCATTGCAAAATCAGAAAGAAGTCTGCCAAAAAAAAGACAAGGCTTGGGTATTGTTGTCGTCATAATTTTTATTGGCCGATAATAAACCTGACTATTCCCAATGCATGCCCATAGAGGTGTCTCTCTTTTTGGAGCTAGGTTTTTGCGAGTCAATAGAACAGGGTGAGGAAAACTGGCATAATACTTACATCAAATTACATACACTTACAGTTGTTAACTTTTACACCGTTTTTCTTTGGACATCTTAAACAATTTCTCAATGACGATTTTTTGTGATTACTGATCGACCTTGATACTTCTACTCTTAAAATGTTTGAAATTAATTGATCACTAGGCTCTATTAAGGCGTTCCCCTTGCCTCAACCTTGTCACCACATATCCTGTCTTCGTAGTAGCTCTGCTTCCCAACATACTCATCGTGAAGAGTTTTACTCTCAATGGATTAGATTATATTTTGACGAAACCGAATCCCATTAAGTGAAGGCATTCTTGAAAGTACGAGCAACCTAATGTAAAGCCGTTTGCTATGAGTCTTTCTGCGTTATTGTGGTATTATATTTTTCCCACTTTATGTACAAAGACTACTCGTATCTCCCTCCATTCTATTGACATGTACCCCTATCTGAAAATACCATCGGAAGTTCGCAGGGACTCCCGCAATAGCGCTGAAAATGAACCATTTGGTATTGCCCACACAATCTTGCATTCGGCCACCATCGACTGCACTTTACCTATAAAGCCAACAGTACTTAATATGTAACAAGTCCATAATCAAGTCTGTCTACTAAATCCTCCTGAGCGGAACTGTAATACCACAAAACGTGGAATGTTCACTTCTGGGTCAAGCTGCAAAGCTATATAAGATTCGATTTATACGGTTCTTGAGCACAGGGCGTCCTATGGAGTTTTTAAGATGACGAGCTTGTAAGACTTGAAACCACCTTATGGGGTGCCTTCAGACTTGGATTGTGTTTGCCTCCAAAAACTTGCAAGCACAAGCTGCGTTTTTTTCGGCTGAGAAGACTGAGCAGGGCTGAGTAAATGGTTGGACCTCTAAAAATTTCTGGCTGGTGTTATTGCATACATGGATCTATGAAGAAATGAGTTGATATAGCTTCCAAGCGCAAAGAATTTAATGGTGGTTTCTGTAATTACTGGGCACTGCACTCTGAGTGGCTAATGGTTACGTCAAACGACTGTTGCCAAAATTGCATGAACGAGGAGTAGTTGGAAGCTATCGAGCTTTGTGATTGACACTGCCCGGCAAATTCTGGTAAGAGACATGCTTCGCTGACATCTAGGAACCTGTACGATCTCTCTAATTTGTTGGTTGGCGAAATTTGATATCTTACCAGTTTAATATGAGATATCATGAAACTGCATTGATTATTTTCCTGCACAATGACGGAGATTGTGTTTAAATCTCTCCATGTCAAATCGACCCCGCCGTGTGCAGGGGATGCCACCTAAATGCAATGCATTGAGTTGGTTGTAACAACCACATAATGTCGAATCTGCGAGCTTGTAAGGTTGTACGTCATATTTTCAATGTCAAACTGCCTGAATTTCAATCTGGTCGCTCTTTTAGAAATGTAGGCCAATAAGAAAAGTAGAAGTTTCAAGGAACACTGATTCCAGGGATGTAGCAGCTGCTTGACTTTTACAGTATATTATTGCTCACAGGGGTGGTGACATTGCACTGCCTTATGATTTCCATGCAAGAACGACTCAACTCATCTCTGAATTTTATTGTAGAAGATGCGTTGAACCGAATACGGATGAAATAATTAAGCATATCCTGTGCAAATTACCCACATTGGCAAGGCATCACGAGCGAATATTAGGCAAAGGAGAACTCGAGAATCTGAAAGAAATCACAGTAATTGACCTTGTGTCAGCTAAAGTGTTTGCAACATGGATCCTGGTCGTTTATTTATCCTAGTCGTTTATTTATCATAGTCGCTGAAGGAACATGTGGTATAGCAATGAACCAGCCGTCACTTAAATGGTCTTCTTGGAGCAATTCACATTCAATGGTATATTCTTTATATTTAGGATCACACTATGCCCCAAATGCTTTCCCTCCATGGATTGATGTCCTTAAAGGTTGTAATCAAATTTCGAAAACATCAGTAGCCAATGAATTTATGAAATTGAAACTTTATTGGTTGGTTACTTTATTTATAATTTATACCAAAGTAAAAGTTAACATGTTTATGTGTGTCTGAGCAGATGTATATCAATGAAACATAAGTACATGTTATCCTGATGTTTACACAAAAAACCAATAATACCACACCAACACAAAAACAAAACCCAATATCTACCAACAAAACTTGTGTATAAGTACTAGCAACAACATTAAAGTTACACACACACACTCAAACCAATATACTAAAAAGTATAAGTCCTTTTTTGGCTCTTCAATAAAAATCGATCATTTTTATTGTAGGTACGTACCTTCCGTAGCATAGTTATGCAGTTTTTGCTACTGGACTTACAAAACTGTCAACGTTTTTTTTTAATTTTTTTTTTTTTTGTTTTTGACGACAACGAAGACAACTGTATTTGTTTGTTTTACTGTCAACTACTGCAATGAAACGTGATGTTGCATTTTTACACCATTCAATACTCAGATTATTATTTTACTAGTAGTTACAATAGAGATTTGAACAAAAAACCACAAATACCACCACAACACACACAACCACAAAACGTAGCCCCAATATCCTCAGTTTTATTTGACGGGTTTAGTGTTCTTGTGCTAGTGTCTGTACTATTGTATGTGTGTGTGTGTGTAGGGGTTTTCAAACCCGAAATGGCGTTACCAGAAATCCCAGGATTTTCGGGATTAAGAGAATCCCAAATCTCAGGATTTCTGATTTTTAATCCCGGTATTTTTTTAATTTTCAGGATCCCGTTTTTTTTTTTTATATTTTTTATAACACTCAGAGAAAAAGCTTCTTCATATTGATGAAAAGTTACATCATTATGATGAAATGTTACATCATTTTTCGTCTAATGTGTGTCATCAATATGATGAAGCGGTGTCATCAATAATTTTTTTTTTATTTGAAAAATGGCAATGGCAAATAAAGTGTTCGATAGTTTCCAACTCCTCTTCATCCATGCAACTTCGGAAAAAGTCTTTCGACGGCACATTTAACCGCTCTGCGTGCTTCCCTATAAGACAGTGTCCGGTAATTATAGAAACCACCGTCGAAATCTCTGCTCTTGGAAGCGATATCAGCTCACTTGTGCGCCCCTAAGAGAAGGCCAAATCAGTCATGTTGTCTCACACGTCCATCCATTTGCCCATCTTTGATTAGTTTCCGTCGCAGAACAAAGCCGTAGGTTTTGCTTGCAAGTTTGTAGAGGCATACCAACACATTCCAATTCTGTTGGAACATGTAAGGTAGTTCCTAGTCTTGCAAGCTCATCGGCTTTTCAATTCCCTGGAATGTCTCTGTGCCCTGGGACCCATATGAGTCGTATGTTAAACTGCTTGGCCATCTCATTTAAAGACGTGCGGCAGTTAAGGGCAGATTTTGTTTTCAGAAACATTGAATCCAGGGACTTGACCGCGGCTTGACTGTCAGTATAGATGTTGACTGCGGTTGTAGACAAGACATTGCAGCTCAACCAGTCAGCCACTTCCTTTATTGCCAGCATCTCTGCCTGGTAAACACTGCAATGATCTAGCAATCTTCGAGCCAGGCTCAATCCAAGCTCTTCCGAATAGACTCCAAAGCTCACTTGTTCGTGCAGCCTCGATCCATCTGTGTAAAAATTTATGCTGGCACCACTACCCGGAATGTCCCCCATCCAAGACTCCCTGGATGGTATCATAGTGGTAAAGAGGCCCAAAGAGGGAGCACAGTCCACATTTAGTGATATTGTTATCTTCTTCAAGATCGCACTATGGCCACAATCGCTGCTATTAAGTCGAATTGCCGACGCAGCCGCATACTGCCTACCCAATATGTCCAATGGTATCAGGTGAAGGAGGATTTCTAATGCAGCCGTAGGTGTAGTACGAAGAGCACCAGTGATGCACATCAACTCCATTCTCTGTACCTTCGTGATAAAGACACAGTTCGCTTTTGTTTCTAAAGCAGGCCACCAGACAATGATTCCATAGAGCAAAATTGGACGCACCACTGCTGTATAGATCCAATGAACGACTTGAGGGCTAAAACCCCATCGTTTTCCAATGGCTCTATTACAGGAATATAAAGCAATCGCTGCTTTTCTCACCTGTTCCTCAATTTTACGCCTGAAATTCAACTCTTTATCTAGAAATACTCCAAGATACTTGGCTCCATCTGAGAAGGTGATTTCAGTGCCGTCCAGAGAAATAGGATCAAAAGCAGGAATCTTATTTTTCCTTGTAAACAAAACAAGCTCTGTTTTACTTGGATTAACTCCCAGACCACAGTCTCTTGCCCATTTAGACAGATGTTTCAGAGAACCCTGAAGAATGTCCCTCAATGTTGGCAGATGCTTCCCCTTTACCGCTATCGTGACATCGTCAGCATATGCGACAACATGACAACCATGTGCTTCTAGAGATAGCAGCATTGAATTCAGTTCCATTTTCCAAAGAAGCGGCGAAAGAACACCTCCTTGTGGTGTGCCCCTATTGACAAATCGAGATATGACGGACGCTCCCAATTCAGACGTTATACGTCTATTGGCAAGTAGGTTTTCCACCATTAAAACTATTTCACGCTTTACTCCCAGACCAGACAATGCCAAAATTATTGAGTCTGGGATGACATTATTATTACTCCTTTAACGAAAGCGATCTCTCGATGGTACCAACCCAGCAAAATTTTCTGTTCCCAATAATCGGTTCCATCATTTTACTCTGCAACCGATTCTACTAAACATTCCAGAATCAATGATTTTTGTTTGAAATTGTCCCAAAAGCAATCGTTTTTTAGAGCAAGTAGTTTTTTTGAAAAATAATTTTTCATAGAAAATTTTGTTGTGATTACCATAGAATACATTCAAGAATCTGTTGAACCAGGAATTTGTTCCAAAAAATTTTCCTGGGAACGAGCTCATGAAGAGCTGTTTCCGTTGATTTGCCCTTGCTGTATGCATGTTGCTTTGTCGAAAGCAACCTCGGGTCAATCACTCTACGCCAGTGGTCGGCACAAAGAGGCATATGAAAGTATTAGTGTTTTAATAAAAATATGCATGTGTTGGTGTATTTCTTCAACAAAGCGACATCAACCTGCTTTGAAGAAAGTCAGCTTGCTACTGAATAAAATATTTGTTTTTTTTATGCTCTTTGTTGATTTTTTGTTGACATTCGTGTTGTATACATGTGAATTGCCGATTGTGTTCGGCTCCAGCGTGCAATGGGTGCCGATCACTGCTCTACGCAAATATGAGTCTATCATTCGTATATTATACATTGTATATAACAAAAAATTTTGAGTCTTCACATATACATATTAGAAAACGTTATCTAACTAAGAAGTGGTGCGAGATTTTCATCTATAGTTGGCGTCGACAATAAACACTACAACTGGGAGGCCGTGGGTTCATGATGTGTGTCATCACTTGTTTCTTCAATTTCGATGACATGTTTCATCCTATTGAAGAAAAGCTTCATCAATATGATGAAATTTATCATCAAAATTGATGACATCAAGTGATAAAACCGTATCATCAATATGATGAAGCATTTTTCTTTGAGTGTATTTATATTCTATAACAGAAATTTTATTTATTTGCTTTGAGTCCATATTAATTATTTTTGAGAAATATTTATTTTTGTTGTACAATGAGAAAATCTGAAAAAAATAGTTAGCTTTTGGAAGAAGCCACCCTTCCTTCGTCATCACTCTTCGATTGTCACTGTAACTGTGTCAGATTAAAATCAACTATTTAAACCAGTGATCGGCACCCATAGCCCTCAGAAGCCGAACACAATCGGCAATTAACACGTATATAACACGATTGTCAACAAAACTCACAACTAAGAGCATAAAAATACAACAACAAGCAGGTTGATGTCGCTTTGTTTAATAAAAACGCAAACACATGCATGTTTATTAGCATGTCCCGAAATCAGGAAATTTTGGCATTTCTTTAGGGCATACCCCTAGAACGATGTTTATTGAAGAGCTGATTACGGGAAAAATAATTAAAAAAATGTTGGAGGTCATCTTTAGGGCGCAACCAGCGCTTAAAATTTGCATCCGTGGTGCATTTGGTGAAAAAAAATATTTTTTTTTATATTTATAAAGTTTTCGTGGAGCAATTTTGGTCCAGCGCAACGTTTTGAAACTTCGAAGATGCTTAATTTATTACATATTTTTTTAAGTTTTTGTAGAAAATAGCTTTTTATACAAAGGCTTGAACATAAACTCCGTTTTATACAAAATCTTAAAAGAAAAACTCTTACAAAATCCGGTTTTTACAAAAACTTAAAAAAATATTTAATAAATTACACCTTTTCAAAATTTCAAAACGTTGTGCTTGACCAAAATTGCTCCTAAAAACTTTATAAATATTTTTTCCAGAATATACTCTACCTAACGAAACTTTTGGCACCAATTTTAAAAATAAAAAAAAATATTTTTTTTTTCACCAAATGCATTACGGATGCAAACTTTAAGCGCTGGTTGCGCCCTGAAGATGACCTCAAAAAATTTTTAAATTTTTTTTTTCCGTAGTCAGCTCTTTACTACGCATCATTCTAGGGGTATGCCCTAAAATTTTTCATTTTCGGGACACGCTAATGTTTATATTCATATACCTATGCATTCTTACACCCTCTTTCTGCCGACCACTGATTTAAACGTACATTTAGAGAAACATGAAGGGAATCATATCACATTTCATTACCCATGTGTTACGTTTAGCACGAACTTAATCAATCTATTTTAACTTTTTCTAACACAGTTGTAATTTCTTTCACTGCAGTAGATTTTCTCAGAGTTGCAACCCTTAGTAGGACTTTTCAAGTCTTAAAAAATGTCCGTTAGGTTTGAATTTATATTTCAACTTCTTTAGTAATATTTCTAAGAATTAGAAATATGAAATATAATTTCAAACCTAACGGACATATTTCAAGACTTGGAAAGTCCTACTAAGGGTTGCAACTCTGAGAAAATCTTTCAAAAAGATTCTAAAAACTAATGGTGGTTCGAAGAAATGACTTTTGACGCATCTTAACTCCTTAAGTTGTAAACTGTCATAATTTTATGTTTTTCAAAACGGAAAGCTGCTAAAATTTAATCGATGGTTTCCCATTAACGAAGTTCACAACTTCAACATAACTTCGCAAATCTTTACGAATGTGAAATTGCAATCTTTACGAATGCGAATTTGGGATCCCAAAAATTTTTCTTCAATCCCGGAATTAAAAAAAACACAATGCTGATTGGAAGCCCTAATATGTTTGTGTTTATTTACGTTTACAATATTGTATTGGCTTGATTGGTTTTGCATTGTTTTGCTGCTATTTTCTACTTATACCAACTATGATACATATTGTTTAGGTGTTGTTGAATTCAATCATCACTTTTGGTGTTAAAAATCCGTTGTTTGCAAAACTAATAATGAATTGGCGGTGTCAAAGTAAACAAAAGGACACCATAAGCTGCGACAATTTTAACAACAATACATACAAAAGACAAAGGAATAGCTTTAAGTGGTTTGTCAATATTTAAACTATTGAACAAGATACGCATCATTGTTTTAATGCAATCAAGTGTATGATAGCAACAAAAAATAAATTATATAATGATTTCAAGTTCACTGATTTTTATTGAATCACTTACAGGGAAGGGTATACCAATCAGTTTGGCTAGATTTCTTTAATACTTACATATGTCACAGAAGGGAACAACGGAGCATGTATTTTTAATTTCTGAACGATAAATAAAAGATTTGTAAAACTCTGAAGATAACCGACTTCCTTATCTAAATATATAAAAAAAAAAATGTGTGTACTGACTGATTTATCATCGCCCAGCCCAATCCACTGCACCTAGAGACTTAAAACTTGGAATGTAGATCCACTAAGGCTGGGTTTTTAGGAATTCCGATTCTAAGGGAGAAGACATAAACCTACGATATTCGTATAAATATGAAATAAAACTTGTTAAATTTAACTTGACACGTATTTGTGCTCCGGACGATATTCATATTTGTTCGGGATTTATCGGAATTTTCATAAGGTGACAACGAAATTTTTAAACACCTACATGGTCGATAAGCAGAGACACCTAACCTTAAAATCGTCCATTTTAAATATATTTTAAATTTAAGAAATCAGGATATAAAGGTTAAGGTACTTCCCTGGTTAGTAAATAGTTAACCACTTTCTTGTCTGGTCTAATCACTAAACGTTTAGTATTAGTATAGTATATTTAGTATACATTTGCAAAGGATTCTGTAATCTCGTTTCCCCGTATTCCCCTATGACCCGTAACTTTCAGTAGACTGACTCTATTCCCAAATGAGACCTCATTGAGTCTGCATCTACACTCTTATACAATTTTAAATGTAGTCACTTGGCGCAGCCTGGCTGTCACTGCAGATACTAATTCTCCTATTCCTCCATCTTTTCTTACTTATTTAGGACACCATGTGTAAAATAGCAAATATTTAATTCCAAATTGCTGTTGTCATTTTCCCCATAGCGAAATATCGCATCGTCCAAATACAAACCAGACCCACAGCCATTTAAGGTACTAGATCCATCCGTGTAGAAAGTATCCGTGAAATTTTCGTGTAGATCCTCAGGGTTCCTCTAGTCTTCCCTACTCGAAGACTGCACAATGATTTCATTGCTTCCCCTTGAATACGTAGGTTCGAGGGAAGTATGCCCAACATAGCGTCTAGAGGTGGTGCTCATGGCACCAGTTATTGCCAAAGCAGCCGCTATTTGGAGTCCGTTCAGCTTTGATCGAATAGTCTTTGCAATCGGTCACGGCCACCAGACTATGTCCCATGTCTCTCTAAAAGCTCTCCAACACTGCCAGAAAATCCAAAATTTCCGTTAAACTTTTTGTTTAATATGTTTTGCCCATATTAGTTTACTATCTATCTAGTTATTGGTTACAACTACTTAAGGTTTAGTTCTTCACATGAACAACACTAGTGTTGTCTTGTTTTGATTAACAGACAATCCATGTCGATTACACCAGTTGTTCATCAATTCAATAACGATCTTAATTTTTGTATATACCATATTGATTTGGGTGTCTGAATCTAGGGAACACCAGTTCGTAGTGTGCTCTGATGCTAATGCACATCATTTAATATGGAGAAGCATAGAGACAAACGATAGAGGCGAATCAATTTTGGAGTTTTTGTCAAGTTTTGCCCTTCATGAGCTCGTTGTTACCTTTCGGTAATGTAGTACACTATGCTGATCTTTCTTGATGTAGAGGAGGTATTTGATAATGTCATTCCAGACTCCATAATCATTGTCTTGTCTGGGATTTAAGCGTGGGATCGTTTTAATGCTGGAAAATCTAATTGACGTATAACGTCTGAATTGGAAACGTCTGGGCACCACACAGGGAGGTGTTTTTCCCCCACTTTGTTGGAATTTATCACTGAATTCTATGCTGCTCTCTCTAGAAGCACTTGGTTGTCATATTGTCGCATATGCTGACGATATCGCGATAGCGGTAATGTGAAAGTACCTCCAACATTAAGGGACCTTCTTCAGGGTTCTCTGAAAGATCTTTTTAAATGGGCAAGAGACTGTGGTCTGGGAGTTAATCCAAGTAAAACAGAGATTGTCTTGTTTACAAGACAAAAAAGATTCCAGCTTTTGATCCTATTTTTCTAGACGGCACTGAAATCGCCTTCTCAGATGAAGCAAAGTATCTTGGAGTATTTCAAGGTAGGAAGTTATGTTTCAGGCGTTATATTGAGGAATGGATGAGAGAAGCAACGAATGCTTTATATTCCTGAACAAGAGCCATTGGAAAACGATGGGGCTTAGTCCTAAGGTGGTTCATTGGATTAATACAGCGTCCGATTTTGCTGTATAGAATAATTGCCTGGTTGGCCTTCTTTAGAGACAAAAGGAAACTGTGTCGTTGTCACGAATGTACAGAGAATGTGCATCACTGGTGCTCTTCGTTTTACAAACGGAAGTATTGGAAATCCTCTTTCACCTGATACTATTAGACATATTGGGTAGCAGTATGCGACTACGTCGGCAATCGGACTAAATAGCACACTGCAATAAAAGAGCAACGATTATGGCCATAGCGCGATCTTGAAGAAGATAACAATACCACAAAATATGAACTGTGCTCCCTCTATGAGCCTTTTTAAGCGCCGCTTTATCACTATGATACCAAACAGGTAGTCTTGCATGAGGGGCATTCCGGATACTGGAGCCTCCATACATTTTCAAACAGATAAATCGCTTTGGAGTCTATTTGGAAGTGCTTGGGTGTTTACCAGGCAGAGATGCTGGCAATAAAAGAAGTGGCTGACTGGTGGAGTTACAATGCCTTGCGTACAACTGCAGTCAACATTTGACAGTCAAGTCGCGATCAAGTCCCTGGAGTCAATGTTTCTGAAAACAAGATCTGCTCTTAACTGCCACAACTCTTTAAATGAGAAGGCCAAGCAGTTTGAAATTCGACTCATATGGGTCCCAGAGCACAGAGAGATTCCAGGGAATTGCAAAGCCGATGAGCCAGCAAGACTGGGAAATACCTTACAGGTTCCAACAGAATTGCAATGTGTTGGTATGCCTCTGGAAACTTGCAAGCAGAATCTACGGCTTTGTTTCGTGACGAAGACTTATCAGAAATAGGAAAATGGTTTGACGTGTTAGACTACAAGACAGATTTGGCCTTCTCTTAATCAGAAGTGCACAAGTGAGGTGATAGCGCTTCCAAGAGGAGATATTTCGACGGTCATTGCTGTAATTAGCTATTAAATGTGCCGTCAAATGACTTTTGCCGGAGTTGCATAGATAAGGAGGAGTTGGAAACTATCGGACACTTTATCTGCCATTGCCCGGAACTTTCTGGTCAGAGACTTACCTCACTAGGATCTAGGGAGCTGCACGATCTTTCTGATTTTGTATTTAGGAGTTTCTTAAGAAACTATAATTGATTTCACGGTAGGAACTAGTAGGGGACCTATTACAGTCCCGTGATATCACAACGGACCTCAGAGTCTATGTGTGCTGACGTAAAACGTCAGCAGCCACTTAAAACCTTACCTAACCATATTAAGCGACTTTCCGGATTCTAATGCACATCGTCAGCGTATGCCTGTATGTGTTTTCCTAGAGCTTTCTACCAAATAACATGGCCAATTCCTATTCAATCCAAAATAACAGTTTGAAAACAACCCACTCTAATGTTTACAAAAATTAACGTTTTGAAGGCTGCATGAAATTCGCCTGTAATAAAATTTCCAAAAATGCACATAACAACAAGGACTAAATAAAGTCAATATTTTATCTTAATTATCTCGTTATTTGTTTATTTGTTTTTCCCAAAAAAAAAATATTTATAATAAAGCTTGTGAAATGCTGCTTCATAAAATTATCTCATAACCAAGTAAATGAAATTCCTGTATAATATATTCGTCAATAATGTATCAAGAATGATGTTCATATGATAATTTCACAAAAGGAAAATATCCAAAAACTACGGCGCCAGAAATATTTATAACTCTGGCATGAAAACATGTCTTTTACAAATAACAAAAACAAATTACATGAATAAGAAAATGCATATACATGTTGACAACATGATGCAAGTTGAAGCAAATATTTTTATTAGGGGTAGAACTTTTTGGTTGTACCAAGAAAAAAAATCATAGGACACGTAACTATTATCGACTTCTCCAGGTACAGCTTCTGCAGAAGACATCAGCGGAAACTCTTACACATTAAGGGTGTCTACCTATACTATACCACCTTGCAAATCTGAACTTTGGTTGGTGAACGCAATCCATCTGGATGCTTTTGATTCAGACAGAAAAATACTGCTCCAGACTATGCATTAATCTCCTGTTTCTATGTTTCCAAAATTATCAATTGGAAGTGCGAGTTTGCACGTTTTCAGGAGGTTCAATACGCATTCTTGTTCTGTATTAACCAGCTAGGTAGTTCCAAGTTATTCAATCTCAACGGTTTTACAGTTTCCTACAATCATATTTTGAGTAGGTTTATTCCATCTCGAGGTAATTATTTTCTTTACTAATTAAAACTATGATATTCCCATAGAATAATTTTCAAGAAAATTATTTTTCTGTTTAAAATTTATTTATGTTGGTAATTTTTTGCAAGACTTATAGCCGTAATTTCAACAAGCAGATAACTATCAGTGCATAGATATGTAAGTAAAATTTAGTAAATTTAACTCTTAGGTAACTATTATTTTCAATGTTAATTTACCGGCTAGGTAAAGATATCTATTAGGTATTTTACACCCGTAGTTACCTACTGGTTGAAATTACAAGCATTAATCGACACATGTTTCGGAATTTATCTTCTAATTCCCGATGGGAGTAGAGTCGAATATGAGGCATTCCACACCAAATGTCCCGCTACAGAAAAACATCTGTCCCGTAAATTTCTGAATAGGTTGTTTGGATAGCCCTATATGTAACTAAGAAAATTGCGTTTTTGGTTTTTCAAATTTTCGAAAACTGGGCTTAGGAGGCGTGGTCAAATATTGAAAAAATGGTACAATTTGTGGCGAGTTGCCTTGATTAAATATTTATCACATTAAAACGGAATGCACCACAATGTCAAAAATTTGCGTTCTTATATAGTTTTGTATGGGCTATCGATTAAAATTTTTTTTTTTGGAAAATTTTCAGAACCCGTTCTGAAATTTTCCATTTTTTAAAAAAGTCAATTTATCAAAAATCCTGCCACTTTTTTTTTTCTTTTTTATTTATTTTTTTAAAAGTTTAGATGTTTGTCCATCCACCCAAAAAAAATCAGAAACACGTTCATCTTTTTTTTCGAGAAAATCGCATTTGAAGTTTAAATTTCATAACAATTTTGTTATTTGCTTGTATTTCTTTGTTATAAAGTTGCGAATGAGTAATATTAATTGCATAAATATTCGTCATACGCTCTGTTGACACAAAAAAATACAAGCAAATAACAAAATTGTTATGAAATTTAAAGTTCAAATGCGATTTTCTCGAAAAAAAAAGATGAACGTGTTTCTGATTTTTTTTGTGTGGATGGACAAACATCTAAACTTTTAAAAAAATAAAAAAAAAAAAAAAAAGTGGCCGGATTTTTGATAAATTGACTTTTTTAAAAAATGGAAAATTTCAGAACGGGTTCTGAAAATTTTCCAAAAAAAAAAAATTTAATCGATAGCCCATACAAAACTATATAAGAACGTAAATTTTTGACATTGTGGTGCATTCCGTTTTAATGTGATAAATATTTAATCAAGGCAACTCGCCACAAATTGTACCATTTTTTCAATATTTGACCACGCCTCCTAAGCCCAGTTTTCGAAAATTTGAAAAACCAAAAACGCAATTTTCTTAGTTACATATAGGGCTATCCAAACAACCTATTCAGAAATTTACGGGACACATGTATTTTTTCGCTGGACATTTGGTGTGGAATGCCTCATATGTATAAATATTTTAGTTTGATCATTAACGATTTGTCATTAAAATCCCTTTGCTACTTGTAGTATAGGGTTTTTATTTTTGCTAAATAGTCTTTACAATGGAATCTGGCAAATTTCGAAACACGTGTCGATTAAGTCTTGCAAAAAATTACGAACATAAATAAATTTAAAACAGAAAAATAGTTTCTTGAAAACTATTCTATGAGAATATAATAGTTTTAATTAGTAAAGGAAATAACAAAGCATGCGCGGGAACAAGGGTGGTGGAGGGAAGTGCAAAATTTTTGCCAAAAAATTTTTGGAATGTGACAATTTTGGTTTTAAAAAAATTACTTAGAATTTTCCTATAGCAAAAATGTATCAGAATCTGAGACTTTTTCTATAGAAAAATTCCTTAGAACCACAGACTTTTTCCACAGAAAAAATGCCTCAGAATCAGCTATTTTTTCCTTAAGAAAAATGTCTCTGAATATAAGACTTTTTCTATAGAAAAAATGTCTCAGAATGTGTAACTTTTTCTACAGCAAAAATATTGCATAATCTGAGACTTTTTCTGTAGGAAAAATGTTTCCGAATCTGAGACTTTTTTATAGGAAACATTTATCTCACAACCTAAGACTTTTTGATACGAAAAATATCTCAGAATCTGTGACTTTTTCTATAGGAAAAATGTCACAGAATCTGAGACCTTTTCTATAGAAAAAATGTCTAAGAATATGAGGCTTTTTCTATGGGAAAAATGTATCAGAATCTGAGAATTATGATACATTATATTGACCCCCATATTTGTGAATACAATTAATTTTTTCACTGAAAGTGCTCCTGTACGGAAATTTGTAACATCAACAAACGTTTGTAAATTTTGATTGTTGAAAGAAGAATTGAAAAATGAGATTGTTATAGTTCCCCAATCAGAAACTGCCAACCGTACAAAAAATATTGTACTGGCGGAGCACTGGATTTATTGGAAATGCCAACAGCGTTTCAACATTGGCAATTACAAACAGAATTGTACTCTGCCAGTACATTTTATACAACATTTACGACCATTTATTTTTTTATTAATTATTTTTAAGCGGTTGGATTTCGATTAAATATTGTTTTTATTACACCTTTTATTATATAAACAAAGAGTTATTAAATAATTTACATATATATTATTAAAATTAGTGTAATAGAGTAATAGCAATTGTTTTATCATCACATAGTAGTAGGAATACACTTACAATTAGTAGTAAGAATACACTTGAATTCTACCATACTTATGTTAATTTTAGTGTTATTTTCATCTAATTTTCTAACATCATACAATCCTATTTCACTTGATGGAAGTGGATATTCCACAAAATCAGTAACTTCAAGAAAAACGTTGCCTTAAAAAAAAATATCATCACATTTGAAATTCGACACTTTCCTACTAAAAATTTCGTTAACCGTAATAACATTTCCATTTCTTAGTAAGCATACGTTACCAGGAGGAAGTGGTGAAATTTTATTGCCTTCGATAATAACAAAGCTAAAAGTAACTCCTATTTCCGAGGTTTCTAAAATTTTTCCAAGAGAATATTTTAAGCTTCTATTGATACGATAAAGCAATGGAAAATTATTTGATGAATCGTTTGATCGAAAAATATGAAGTTTTCTTTGAACTTCTCCGATGGGGTTGGTTGGAGAATTTATAATACTTTTTATAAAACCTAGGCTATTTTCGAAATCAAACGCGGAAAATTGAGATAGCGGCGCCCCTATATTAACAACGTCATCTGCGATATGAATGAGGTTGTGAATTCATTGTATGTGATTTTGGCCCATAAAAATATGACATAAGTTCAACAAATTTCCATAATAACTGCTTAACATAATCAGCTTTTAATGTAGCTAATTTGCTAGATGACAAAATTCGACAAGCTGTAAAAAGAATTAAAAAATGTCTGTACTGATTAGATTTCAATACATTTTTCAAAACTATCCCTCCGCCATATAATAAAAAAAAAAAACGATATTGTGTAGCTTTCCAATTTCCTGTATCCATTAAATCAAACGTTTTTCTTTGGAACTCAGCTGTAATATCTTTAGATATTTTCAAAAAATTTTGTTGCATAATTGCTACGTTTTCTTCGGAAATATAAGAATCTGGATTCTTAAAAATAAGTTTCTGAAGTAACGTTTTTCCAATTCCAAGGTACAACATATGCATTTCATCCAAAACGACGGACTTTATTAAGTCAAAGTTAGGAATATCGAGAAGTGGACTGGTTTCTTTAGCTAAATGGTGCTCAGCGTTAGCCTTTTCTATAAACGACTGGAGCGTACGTTGTTCACAATTTATTTCTTTAAAAATGCGTGTTTTATTTACTGTTTCTCCTTTTACGGTGCATCTTTCACAAGAAAAAAACCCGTGTGACCCTTGGTACACTTGATAAACGCTCGGGCAGGCATATCACAGCAAAAAGCCAACAGTCTGCCAACACCAGAAAAAACAATTGGCCCGAGCCCCATCTGGCGTTATCAATCCAACAATAGCACTGTACAGTATTTTTTGTAAATCCGACTTTGGCACAGCGTAGTATTACTTAAAAATATGACACTGGTGATGTACAGTTTTTTTGTTTTGCCAACAGTCTGCCAACACCAGAAAAAACAATTGGCCCGAGCCCCATCTGGCGTTATCAATCCAACAATGCCACTGTACAGTATTAGTTGCAAACCGTGTTATCGGCCAACGTTGGTAATACTGGCACCAACGCTTTGCCAACCTTGGCCCTTTTGTATTTTTCTGACTGGGTCTCTTTAATTTTTATTTGTATTGACAAACGTACAAGATCTTATTTTTTTTTTCAACAAAGAAATTCAACAATCACAAACACAATTTATTGATCTGACAAACGTAAAAAATCTTGTTATTTTTTTCAACAAACACAAAAACTATTTGTTGACATGATAAAATAATTTTAAAATAAAATTACTTGACTGAGTTTGCTGAAAACAAAATCTAAGTTTTTTATTATAGACTAACAGGAGGGCGTTTTTACTAAATGTTTGGTTTATATCATGTTTGGTTGATTTACAATTGATGTTTGTTGATTTAAATTTGACGATTTTATTTTCTGTTTGAGTGTTATTTTTAAATTGTTGTGTATAATTAAATTGTTTTATTGATTAATTTTAAAAGTTTTTGAATATTATTTAGACCCCAATTTTGTAAAAACTATCTATCAAACGGATTGGCTATTAAATTTTTGATATTTGAAAAAGTTATATCCCCTATGTTTATACAAGCATCATACAACTGTGTATTAGGGATATAACTTTTCTAGGACGTTATTCTACCAAGGGTCTATCATATGGGCAATATTTTTTCAGTTAAATTTGGTAATAAAAAGCGATTTCTTAAATGGATTCAAATATTAAATAGGCATTTATTAAAAACGCATTTATTAAAAACTTCAATGCGTTTGGTGCTTGCACGTTTTAAACGATCGCCAAGAAACTAAAAACTCAGTTCGCAATATTTGTTCATGGTTTACCTTGCGAGATTTCATATGTGCAAAAAATTCAAAAAGTTATATCCCTATTGTGCATGTATACCAAGATTCTGTACATACAAATAAGAAAATTATTTTTTTGGCCAGGTCCGACCATATCATGATGATTTTATCCTAGTCCCTCCAATTCTCTCCCCTTAACTCTATAGCAACATCCTATTTAAGATTCCTGTGTATATATTTACTTTTCTTACAAGATTTACACAGCCTGGTAGACAGTAAGGCGGACATCATTAAAACGAATCGCTTCCTGTATGACTATCACATATACATTTATGCACACACAGACATGCATTCATATTTGTAATACCCAAACTATGTGCAATATTGGCTATTACATTATACCAGATGATTGTCAATACTGTGTTACAACGAAAGCTGTAAAATAATTGATTCTTTAATTTATTAAATTTATACTCCTGTGCAAGCTACACGGGTTAAGGAGTTTAACCAAGGTGGAACTTATTTTTATATCCTCCAATCACAGTATGTCCGTCCGTCAGTCCGTCCGTCTGTAGAAATAACGATGCAGTCCAAACCAATAGAGCTAGACCCCTGAAATTGGGCAAGAACATCTCTTATCTTACTGGCAAGGTTAAGTTCGAAGATGGGCAAAATCGGACCAGGGGGACAAAAGTTCCCCTTGAAGAACTAAAACGAACCCCCTTGAAGAGCTACGAGTTTTTTTTTTATTTTCTCTGAACAAATTTAACATTTGTATGCCATATTATGTTCATAGACCTGCGCTTGGACAAAGGGGGTTAGGAAATTCAATTTTTTCCAGGCCGCCCCCTTTGGAGGCGTGGTTATAGAAATTAATTAAAAATAACGATACAAATTTATTATTTAAGCGTAAATATCAAGCGTAAATATCAAGTAAATATAAAGCGGGGTACAGGTGTCCTCACCTGTCGCCATTCAACCTTTTTTTTTTCATTTTATTTTATTTATTTCGAGCTCGAGGCCAGTAGTGAAAAATAAATCTTATTTTTATTCTTTGACGATATTTCGGTACTCTTTGAGTATCATCCTCAGGGCTAGAAAAAAAATAATTTATATTGAACACCGACTTACAGTTACTATTCTTTCCTTTACATTGTCTATTATTAAACTCACTGGCCTCGAGCTCGTTTTGTTTTCTATGGAACTAACTTCTTTACTAAAGTTTCTTATCAATCTTTTCAAGAAATAATTAATACTTTTAAATTCTGACTACAAGGCTTTGCAACATACACACTGCTTTCACACATATATATACGACTGCCAATTCATTATTGCAGCAACAAAAAAATCTCACACATTGATAACATCGAAACAGTAATAAGACCAGGAAACCCCCAATAGAAGAAGAAGAAGAAGACGAAGAAGAAGCAAAATCTGTAACACAAAATGTCAATAAAGAATAAATCAATATAAATAAGAAAGTAAAAAAACAAGAAAAATAATGAAAACAAAGGATATTTTGTTGAGCAGGACATTCTCTAGAATTTTGCCTTTTACCCATTTTGTCCATGACAGAGACATGCAAGTAATCCAACGATTATTTGATTGTTACTTTGGGATTAAATAGCAAAAAACTAAAAACAACAAAATGAATAAATGAATGAATAGATGTGATACCTCGTATCCAAGAGTGTCATCCACTTGGCATGTAAATATTATGGTCATCATTATTATTGTTTGTTTTGTTTAGGATATACAAACAATAACAAAAAACGATAAATATGCAAATTATATCGATAGTTGTCGAAATGATATTAAATAGGATTAAGACTGAAAAGAAAATAGAACAAGGAAGAAAAGTTTATATAGTAAGAGCCTACACCGTTTTCAGAAGAATTTTAAAATATTTTGTTTAAAATTTAAAAAATTACATTCGAAATTTAAAAATTTTATTACGAATTTTAAATAATTTTTAAAAGTTGCATGCAGTTAGGGTTTAAAGAAAGAATTTTACATCCCTAAAGTATGCTAAGAAAAATACTGTGGCAGTTGTTGTTCCTACTTTACAACTACTGTTATTGTTATGAAGGTTGGAGTGTGCTACAAGAGAGATTCCTAGATCAGTCTTCGATTTTCTATACCTCCTCCCATTTTCATAGCAACTAGCAGAGACTCTAAGGCTTTCGACGTTTGCACGTCCACTGGCAAATCTTTTAATTTCATCGTACCGAGCGGGAGTCTTTCCGTCATATTGGAAGATTACTAATGTGCAGCCAATCCCTTCGAAAGGTTGGAGTCGATCGATCTACCATTTTGGTGAGAACAAGGTGGTTTCTCTGGATATTCCCAAGGCGTTTTATTGTGTGTGACACGGTGACCTCATATCTAAGCTTAATGCCTTTGGTATCGGTAATGACTTCTCTCGTTTTATTTCTAGTTTCCTCAGAGATCGGTCTATACGTGTTGTTATAGATGGGTTATCATTGGATGAGTTTCAGCTCCAATCAGGGGTAGGTTAGGTTAGGTTAGAGGTGGCGGAGTCAAAGACTCCTCACATAGACCGGATGGTCCATAGCGAAACCACAATAATTCCTCAGCGACGCTGATAGAACGCATATGTCCTCATCGCGAATTGTACTATTTGCCTTAGGTCGACATTCGAAACCATTTCCAAGCTCTCGAAGTCATGTCTGCCTAAAATGTGCAGTCGGGTTCTGGCCAAAGCAGGACATTGGCAAAGAATATGTTCGACCGTTTCTTCAGTGTTAGGTTCATCGCACCTTCTACAGCTTGCATCAGAAATAAGTCCCATCTTATTTCTATGATAACCTATTAGGCAGTGCCCGGTGATCACTCCAGTAAGTACACGGCAGTTCCATCTAGTGAGTGAGAGTAAGTATTCAGTTTTTCTTAGATTATAGCATGCCCACAATCTTCTACTAATCGCACTTGTTGTTAACTCTCTCCACTTTCTATTAGCCATTGCAGTGTTTTGAATGTCGCGTAGCGATCTGAAGTGCTGGATTGGTGGATCAATATGCACAGGAATACCAATACCATCAGCACCTTGTTTTGCGAGCTCGTCCGCTCTCTCGTTTCCTTGAATACCTATGTGACCTGGTACCCATATTAGTTTCACCTTGTTCATACTCCCTAAACTTTGTAAGTTCTCGAAGCATTCGAAAACTACTTTCAACTTGATGTAAAAGCTTTTAAGAGCTTTTAGAGCAGCTTGGCTATAAACGTAGGTTAGGTTGTCAGTGGCTGCTGAAATTTTACGTCAGCACACATTGCGAAAGCTCATTTGACCACCATGATGGTTGAATCCTTTTCTGTCGATACCTTACTGGACAGGCCTTCTCAAATGACTTGATTAGGATTGAAGTAAGGTTGTCATTTTTCCTATCGATATCGTGTTGATTAGTTGAATCAGGGGTACTGCAAGGTTCTTTCTCCTACCATTTTTCTTAGCGACCTTCTAAGTTGAACTTCAAATCCTTTATGCTCTTTTGCAGATTGCAGCAATGTTTGTCATTAATTTTCCTTTGATCCTTGATCAACCCTTATTGAGGTTGTGTACAAAAGGCATATTATGAATGAAACACTGTTGACAATCTCTAAGTGGGGTCTTGCGAATAGGGTCAAGTTTAATGCACGCAAGACTCAATGAAGTATGTTGACCCACAGGAATGTGGAACTAACAGCGTCATCTTTACATATAGTGTTCTAGGCATCAAAATACAGTGTGATGTCCATTGGAAAAGCCACGTTTTTCAAGTGTCAAAAGAACCCCTTAAAGCTGAGTTTTTGGCATATCGCTTTAAATTAGTTTAACAAGAAGTTTATTAAACTTTATTAATTTAAAATCAAGTTTAACCAAGCGTTCTGTTTCTGAGTTAAAGTTTAGCAAATGTCGATTAACGGTAAATGAAAAAGAAAATATGTTTTCTGTTGCTTTAAAGTGTTTATTGTTACATCACAAAGCGATTTTCCAAAACAGCAATTTTGAGAAAATTTAATTTTGGCCAAGAAAAGTGTTCTGAGAAGCCATAGTACAGTGGATCTCCTTCTAAACACGCATTTCATGACGCCGTTTAAAGCTTTGGAACGTTCTGAAGCCCAAGCATCTGAAATTGCTTCGGAAATAATAAACATGCCAACATTAATCTGGGCGATTAAAAGCTTCAGGCCCTATAAATCCCCTGGACCTGATAGTATAATCCCGGCTGAGACGCAGCAAGTGTCGGACTATATAGCCCCTTGGCTGTATAATCTATACACAGCTTGCATCAACTGGTCGTAAATTCCTTTAAAATACCAGATACCAGAGTCGTCTTTATCCCGAAGGGTGGGAAAAGTTCCATCACAGCTCCGAAGGATTTCAGACCAATTAGTAAGTCTTCTTTTTTTTAAAGACAAAGGAACGAATGATAGACTCATATTTGCGTAGAGTGATTGACCTGAGGTTGCTTTCGACAAAGCAACATGCATACAGCAGGGGTAGATCAACGGAAACAGCCCTTCATGAGCTCGTTGGTACCATTGAGAGATCGCTTTCGGTGAAGGAGTACACTATGGTGGCCTTTCTTGAAGGCCTTCTTCTCCTTCTCAGATGGAGCCAAGTATCTTAGAGTATTTCTGGATAGGAAGTTAAATTTCAGGCGTAATATTGAGAAACGGGTGAGAAAAGCCACGATTGCTCTATATTCCTGTAAAAGGGCCATTGGAAATCGATGGGGTTTTAGCCCTCAAGTGAGTCAAATTCTGCTGTACGGAATCATTGTCTGGTGGCCTGCTTTAGAAACAAAAGCGAAGTGTGTCTTTATCACGAAGGTACAGAGAATGGCGTCGATGTACATCACTGGTGCTCTTCGTACTACACCTACGGCTGCATTAGAAACCCTCCTTCACCTGATACCATTGGACATATTGTGTAGGCAGTATGCGGCTACATCGGCAGTTCGACTTAATAGCACGCTCAAATGGAGGAGCAACGATTGTGGCCATATCGCGATCTTGAAGAAGATAAAAATACCACCAAATGTGGACTGTGCTCCCTCTATGAGCCTTTTTAAGCGCCACTTTACCACTATGATTAGGGTGACCATTTTTTCTGAGCTTTAATCAGTACGCCCAAGTTTTTATGTTTTTTTTTTCTAAAAATAACTCTATAAAATTTTTTTCTATGAGGAAACACTGATGTTTTTCAACACTCAAAAAATGTCGAATAAGCTCTGATGACATTACCTCTTCTAAGATCTCAGAATCATTTGGATTCATGCAATTTACATCATCTTTCTAAAAATATAGAAAAGCTCAAAAATTCTGTGCGCATTTTCATATAAATTTAGAAAGATCAAAATAACCTCATGCTCAGATTCATTTTTGCGTTAAGGAACCTCTTGATTCACGAAATCTAATCTCCTTAGATTAAATTCATTATATATTATCTCATTTTTAGACTTATAAAAAACAACTCCGACGACTTATATTATTGAAAATTCAAGTTTTTGTACAGCATTTTCGAACAAAATTATTTTTTATGTTGAAATGTTCAAAAATCACACAATCAGTACATATTTTAAAAAATCATTACAACGTTTTTTGATCAGTACACATGATCAAAAATCAGTACATGTACTGATCAAATCAGTACGAATGGTCAGCCTAACTATGATACCATCCAGGGAGTCTTGGATGGGGGCATTCCGGGAAGTGGATCGAGGCTGCACGAGCAAGTGGGCTTTGGAGTCTATTCGGAGGAGCTTGGATTGAGCCTGGCTCGAAGATTGCTAAATCATTGCACTGTTTACCACGCAGTGATGGTGGCAATTAGGGTATTCAATTAATCGAGGTTCTTGTTTAATCGGTTAATCGAGCAAATAATTAATCGGGCTTGAGATTTAATCGGTTAATAATCGGTTAAAATTGAATTATTCGATTAACCGAATAATTTGAATTTTAAATTAAAATTGAATATAAAACCACAAATTGTAGTGCTTTTTAATTTTTTTTTTTTTTTATTAAGACCAACACTCAGGGGATGCCCCCTGTAAATGCATTGCATTGTGTTAAGATCAGGAAATATAGGTATGTGAAGGAGGAAAAAGGCTGTAGTGTTTGTGAATGTTTGACTTAAATTTTTTAATGTTGTAAGTATCAGGAAAAACGTGGGCGGGAAGTCTGTTCCACATACGAATAGTTCGGCCAAAGAAGGAATTCTCTCTATAGTGTGTTATACGGTCCTCGCCCCACTGGGGGGGGGGGGGCAATTTAAACCTTCCAGGGGGGCAACGAGCAAGATTTTTTAGTCAAATTAACTACAAATCTTTTTTTTGTAACATAATTAACTACAAAAATTTGTAAATTGCTTACAACTTTTACTAAAAACTTATTTTTAATTCTTATTTTACAAAAACTTTGCTAAACCAGTAGTAATTTTTCATTAAAAACAAAAATTAGAAAAATTAACAAATTTTTCTTGAGTGTAGGGGGGACAAGGCAATTTTTTAACTTAAAAGTGGGGCGTGGAGTAAAAAAGGTTGGGAACCATTACTCTATGCTAATGCTTCAGATACCCCTAACATTCTCAGCGTAAGTAAAGAATTTTTGTATGGCATCCTGAAAAATTACCCCAATCCCAGTGTTAAAATTGCAATAATTTCATCGGTCAATATCTCCGTGATTAAAAAAGATATCTGAAGGATTCCAAAAGTGTTTTTTTTTCAGATGTGCTAAACTATTTTCACATCAAAAATATTTTACGGTTTAACGAAAATCTCTAATTAAAATGATTTCAGTTTCCTACTATAAATTGTGTAAATTTACACAAATTGCGTAATTCTACTTAAAATTGTTGAAAACTTACACAATTTATAGTAGTAAGTTATTTGAATTTACACTATTTATTTTTGGAAACTGGACTCACTTTTCTAGAGTGCAGTTTTGGAAATCGAAATCCTTAATATCTCAAGATGAGATAGATCAGTTCTAAGACCAGTCACCAAGTTAATTTTTTTCTTAAGCCGAAATAAATTTTTATTGACGACAATTTTACACATTGATAAACGAGATTTTGATTATTTTTTTTTACATCTAAACTTCTTTGAGCAGAACCTTAATTTGCAGAACCTTAATTTGCAGAACCTTAAACAGCAAAAAATAACCAAAAGTACAAAAAAAAGAAGTTTCGGTTAATCGGTTAATCGACACAAATTAATCGGTTTATTTGTTATTTGAAAATTGGCAATTTTAAATTATTCGAACAGTTAATCGACCAAAATTAATCGGTTAACCGATTAACGGTTAATCGATTGAATACCCTAGTGGCAATAAAGGAAGTGGCTGAATGGTTGAGTTGCAACATCTTATCTGCAACCGCAGTCAACATCTATTCTGACAATCAAGCTGCGGTCAAGTCTCTGTAGTCCATGTTTCTGAAAACAATATCTGCCCTTAACTGCCGCACGTCTTTAAATGAGATGGCCAAGCAGTTTGACATACGACTGATATGGGTCCCAGGGCACAAAGACATTCCAGGGAATTGCAACACATTCCAATTCCAACAGAATTGGAATGTGTTGGTATGCCTCTAGAAACTAGCAAGCAAAATCTACGGCTTTGTGTGACAAAAAGATTGACGTGTGAGACGACGCAACAATTTTGGCCTTCTTTTAATCAGAGGCGCACAAGTGAGCTGATATCGCTTCCAAGAGGAGAGATTTCGACAGTGGTTGCTGTGATTACCGGACATTGTCTTATAGGGAAGCACGCAGAGCGGTTAAATGTGCCGTCAAATAACTTTTGTCGGAGTTGTATGGATGAAGAGGAGTTAGAAACTATCGAACACTTTATCTGCCATTGCCCGGCACTTTCTGGTCAGAGACTTGCTTCACTGGGATATAGAGTGCTGCACAATCTTTCTGATTTGTCAGATGTCAAAATTCAATATCTTAGGAGTTTCATAAGAAGCTCAAATTGGTTTAACTTCAGGGACCAGTAGGGAAACCTATTACGGTCCCGTGGTATCACAATGGACCTCAGAGTCTATGTGTACTGACGTTATACATCAGTAGCCACTTACAACCTAACCGTTAAGGTCATTAAAATAACTTTTACAAATATTTCAATCCTGTTGGGGTCAATTCTCATTTACGATAATAAATTTAAAGTTAAAAACTGATGAAGTCAACACCACTTAATTAAAATATAAAATAATTGTGTAATGTTACTTTATGTGTCTGACATAACATATTTCCTCCCATTCCCATCAACCATCCTGTAACAAACTCATTTACATAAATATTCAAAAAATGTCACTTGATTTAACATGTGTAAGCTGAATAAGTAAATAATCACGTAATAATGCCACACTATTACGTCAATGGTTACAGTTCAACAAATGTCAAGTGTATGAACGAACATTCGTCAAAAGGCTGCCAAAAAAAAAAAACTTAAACATCATTATCATACCTCTAACTCACCAAAATTTAAATATTTTAGCAGAACAAAATACGAAAAAATAAAAACTTTCATAATCCATGTCTGTCATAGTGTCTAGTCGGAAAATTCCTGCTGTAAATTGTAGACATACATTCATGTGCACACATTTATATACTCATTAGTTTCCCAATATTCCCATCTACTTTCCTAGTTACAATTTTTATATACTCTCTTTTTTTCTCATTACAAATAAGAGAAGTAACTGTGTTGTAATTTTTTTTACTTTATCTTGAACTTCATAGAGATAGTTCAAACACTCTTCAAATCTATATGTATACTTAATACGTAAGCTCTCCCTATTTTCTCTTTATCTTCCTTCTCCTACCTCCCTGCCATCCTTCCTCCCTGTCTCTATCACTCTTTGAAGTCTTTATCATCGTCATTACATTGTGTTCCTAGTGTTTAAATTTATGTTTTGCAACTTTTTTTTTTATAAAATAGTCGTAAACACTTAAAAATGTATGACCTGAGATGATGGAATTTGTAACTGTTGTACATTTTTTAGAGTTAATTTAAACTCCAAGTTTTTCTATTGCAGTACAGAAATGCTGATTTTCAGAAAATATTAGCTCTAATAGGTTTCACCAGGTCCAGGTTGGAAAGTTGGTGAAGATGATATTTGAAGACCATACATGATGGCCTGAATATGGAGGGGGGCGGTCTAAACCTAAAATCTGTAAGCTTTAGTGATCTTAGAGAGAAATGGGAATTGTATAACATCAACAGGCGTATAATAGCTGAATAGGTGCACTTCACAAGTGGGCGTCTTTCATCCATTCTTTAGATCCAGTCCCTTCAGAGCTACTTCTATTTGAATTAAAGGCTGACGAGTTCTCTGCAAAAACAAAATCTCCAAAGAGTTGCAAATGCTGAAGCAATGCTCTTGGAGATACTCAACCGAATAACATAGAGTGAGCTGGACACAGCTGGAGAAGAAACCCGAATGTATCTTACAGCACACTTACTTTAACAGAATATTCGAAATCCAAGTTACGAGTAGTGAAACCTTTGTCATTATGAAGGATGAAATCTCAGTTTACAGATGGATCTAAGGTGGAGATTCGAACGTAATCTGCAGTATATTCCGAGAGTCTTGATATAGTGTGCTCCGAGATTCTTGATAAGATCTCTGAGAAACTTACGGCAGTGGTAGTTGCAGTTTATAAAGCGGGGTGGATAACAATGGCAATGGATTTGGATCTATTTGCCATTAATATTTTCATGGACAGTCATGTAGCTCTGAAGACCTAAAAGTTCCACACGGTAAAAGTCTAATTTTGATTAAAGATAGATAGAATATCGCGCGCACCATAACCGCTGCCAAATCCGAAGAGGACGAAAAGTCTTCATGCATTTGGAAAGCGGACAATCAGCCTACAGGCGGGAGTTATAACAGGGAACTGAATAAACGGCCTTATCAAGGAAAATTTGTACGCCAAAAGTTGCCAAATAGGAAAACAGACTTGGCTGTGTCCAAATATAGGCTTTGTGAACTCGCGGTGGAAAAATTGTTTAAAAAACGCTTCTTTATACTAAAAAATCAGATCGAAGGATGTATGTAGGTTTAATTACAGTTCATACTGACTTGAAGGTATATTTAAAAATTTAAAAATTGATTAGAAATAACTTCTGCAGATGGTGTTGGGACGAAGAGACAGTGAAAGATTCATTCCATTATCGTTGTCAGTGCTCTGCACTATCTCGTACTCGATTTAATTATTTTGGCTCTTAATTCCTTGAAATATATTATCACTTTCGAACAGAAACTTGGGCATGTCTGCCCAATATGTGCAGGTAGGTTCTGGCCAAAGCAGGGCAGTGGCAAAGATTATGGTTGACCGTTTCTCAGTATTAAGTTCATAGCACCTCCTACAGCTGGCATCGGAAAAGGTCCCATTTGGTTTTCTATGATAACCTATAAGGCAGTGCCTGGTGATGACTCCAGTTAGTGTACGGCAGTTCCATCAGTTAGTGTACGGCAGTTCCATCTGGATTGTAGCATTGCCACAATCTTCTACTAATCGTATTTGTTCTTAGCTGCTCCATTTTCTATTAGCAAAACCAAAACCATCATCACCTTGTATCGTGAGCTCGTCCGCTCTCTTGTTCCGTTAAATACCAATTTCCCCGGTACTCATATTACCTTGACCCTAAATTTTGTAAGTTTTGAAACATTCGAAAACAACTTTCGACTTAATACAAAAGCTTTTAGAGCAGCTTGGCTATCAACTTAGGTTAGGTTGTCAGTGGCTGCTGACGTTTTACTTCAGATCACATAGACTCTGAGGTTCGTTGCAATACCACTGGATGGTAATAGGTTCCCCTACTAGTCCCAACCGTTACACCAATTTGAGCTTCTTATAAAATTCCTAAGATATATGAATTTTGACATCCAATAAATCAGAAAAAACGTGCAGCTCCCAGATCCCAGTGAAGCAAGTCTCTGACCAGAAAGTGCCATGAATGGCAGATGAAGTGTTCGATAGTTTCCAACTATACAACTCCGACAAAAGTCATTTGACAGCACATTTAACCACTGTGCGTGCTTCCCTATAACACAGTGTCCAGTAAATATAGCAACCACCATTGAAATCTCTCCTCCTAGAAGCGATATCAGCTCACTTCTGATTAAGAGATGGCCAAATCTGTTATGTTGTCTTACAAGTCCATCCATTTGCCTACCTCTGATTAGTCTCTGTCACGAAACAAAGCCGTAGATTTTGCTTGCAAGTTTCTAGATGTCTACCAACACTTTCCATTCTGTGCGAACATATAAGGTAGTTCCCAGTCTTGCAAGTTCATCGGCTTGCAACTCCCTGAAATGTCTGTATGCCCTGGGACCCATATGAGTCGTATGTCAAACTGCTTGGCCATCTCATTTTAAGACATGTGGCAGTAAAGGGCAGATCTTGTTTTCAGAAACATTGACCGCGGCTTGACTGTCAGAATAGATGTTGACTGTAGTTGTAAATATCAGCATAAAAGTTTAATTCCCTGTTTGTCCCATCACCGAACTGTAAATATGCATTGCTTGTGGCAACTATTTCGGCTTGGAAGATGTAGACCTCTGAAAGGATAAAAGTCTTATCGCTAAAACTCGTTGAAAACCCTCACCGACTCTCATGGATTGTTTGGTGCCGTCTGTGAATATTTTAATAGCGTTTTTTTGGGGATTTTGCTAGATTGACCGAAATTCTCGAGTCGGAAATTCTACGTCATATTTTCGGTTGTGTGAGTTTCCGAATCTGAAGGGACGTCGTCTCACACACTCGGCACGAAGATTTTTCGACGACCTAAGAATGTTTGAAAAACCGTTTAAGTTTTTGAAAACACCGGTTTAGATAGATTGGCGAGTAAACTCGACTGACATCCATCCTTATCAGTATATACTAAAGAATATTCTGCAGGGTTCTTTAACTGTTCAGATGGTCGACAAAGCAACATGTATACAGCAAGGGGAGATCAACGGAAACAGCTCTTCATGAACTCGTTGGTACCACATCGAGAGATCGCTAACGGTGAAGGAGCCCACTATGGTGGCCCTTCTTGATAAAGAGGGGGCTCTTAATAATGTCATCCCAGACTCGATAATTCTGGCATTGTCTGGTCTGAGAGGATGACGTGGGATCGTTTTAATAATGAAAAACTTCTGAATTGGGAGCGTCCGCACACCACAGGGAGGTCTTCTTTCGCCGCTTCTTTGGAACCTGGCACTGAATTCAATGCTGCTATCTCTAGAAGCACGTGGTTGTCATGTTGTCGCATATGCTGACGATGTCGCGATAACGGTAAAGGGGAAACATCTGCCAACATTGAGAGACATTCTTCAGGGTTCTTTGAAAGATCTGTATAAATGGGCAAGAGACTGTGGTCTAGGAATTAATATAAGTAAAACAGAGCTTGTTTTGTTTACAAGGAAAAAATAAGATTCCTGCTTTTGATCCTGTTTCCCTGGACGGCACTAAAATCACCTTTTCAGATGGAGCCAAGTATCTTGGAGTATTTCTAGATAGGAAGTTGAATTTCAGGCGTAATATTGACGAACGGGTGGGAAAAGCAACGATTGATTTATATTCCTGTAAAAGGGCCATTGAAAAACGGTAGGGTTTAAGCCCTCACGTCGTTCATTGGATCTATACAGCAGTGGTGCGTCCAATTCTGATGTATGGAATCATAGTCTGGTGGCCTTCTTTAGAAACAAAAGCGAACTGTGTCTTTATCACGAAGGTACAGAGAATAGCGTCGATGTTCATCACTGCACATTAGAAATTCTCCTTCACTTGATACCATTGGACATATTAGGTAGGCAGCATGCGGCTACGTCTGCAATTCGACTTAATAGCACGCTGCAATGGAGGAGCAGCGATTGTGGCCATAGCGCGATCTTGAAGAAGATAACAATACCACAAAATGTGGACTGTGCGTCATCTATGAGCGTTTTTCAGCGGCACTTTACCACTATGCCATCCAGGGAGTCTTGGCTAGTGGACATTCCGGGAAGTGGAGCCACCATAAATTTTTACACAGAGGGATCGAGGCTGCACGAGCAAGTGGGCTTTGGAGCCTATTCGGAAGAGCTTGGAATGATCCTGGCTCGAAGATTTCCAGATCATTGCAGTGTTTACCAGGCAGACATTCTGGCAATAAAGGAAGTGGCTGACTGGTTGAGCTGCAATTTCTTGTCTACAACCGCAGTCAACATCTATGCTGACAGTCAAGCCGCGGTCAAGTCCCTGGATTCAATGTTTCTGAAAACAAGATCTGCCCTTAACTGCCGCACGTCTTTAAATGAGATGGCCAAGCAGTTTAACATACGACTCATATGGGTCCCAGGGCACAGAGACATCCAGGGAATTGCAAAGCCGATGAGCTTGCAAGACTGAGAACTACCTTACAGGTTCCAACAGAATTGGAATGGGTTGGTATGCCTCTAGAAACTTGCAAGCAAAACCTACGGCTTTGTTCCGCGAATGAGACTAATCAAAGATGGTCAAATGGATGGACGTGTGTGACAACACGACTGATTTGGCTTTCTTTTAATCAGGGGCGCACAAGTGAGCTGATATCGCTTTCAAGAGGAGAGATTTCGATGGTGGTTGCTATAATTACCGGACACTGTTTTATAGGGAAGCACGCAGAGCGGTTAAATGTGCCGCCGAATGACTTTTGCCGGAGTTGCTTGGATGAAGAGGAGTTGGAAACTATCGAACACTTTATCTGCCATTGCCCGGCACTTTCTGGTCAGAGACTTGCTTCACTGGGATCTAGAGAGCTGCACGATCTTTCTGATTTATCGGATGTCAAAATTCAATATCTACGGAGTTTCATAAGAACCTCAAATTGGTTTAACGACAGGGACTAGTAGGGAAACCTATTACAGTCCCGTGGTATCACAATGGACCTTAGAGTCTACGTGTGTTGATGCAACAAGTCAGCAGCCACTTACAACCTAACCTAACGGCCCAGTTTGTTAAGGCAATGTATGCAGTCCATGACAAGTTTTGAAGTTGCATCACAGGTTGATAAAGCCTTCAATGCTGCTTGACTTTGAGATTGTATATAAATGTTTGTCCTTTTTGTACACCTACGTAAACATTCGGATACACATTTGGATAAATGACATAAAGTTCTTTCTGAAATATCGATGCGGATTTCACCAAAGGTAATGCACGTTGAAATTGTAGCCGAAAATCCTTGCGCCAGTATCCCCACTGGTTTGCTTCGAGCCATCAGTAAACCACAATTGAGAACCCGGTTCTGGATTCCAAGAATTAGTAGATCATATGCTTCTTTACGGAATATCTATTTTAAAATGTCTTATGAAGACTTGTTTGGGTAGCATTCTGTCAGAGATCTTCGGGTGTTCCCTAATTCCGTCAGCCTAGTGAGACTTTTTACCCACATCCTCGTTTACATTGCGCTTACATTACAACTATGAACTAAAACGAAGAAAGTACATTTAAATATCCATTAATCGTCCCTATTCGCAAGCACTTGCATGTGTATAAGTAGTCGTTAGCTGGGTGGAATGGGTGTGTTGGGTATTTTAGAGTAGGTTTTTGTTTTACTTTTTTTTTTTTTTTTTCATTTTCTTTGATGTTTTTATTTTGTTTTTAATATCACTTCCTTATTCGTCTGTTTAACTAAACTTAGTATAGTGTTGACTACTGACACAACCACTCATACTCGTACTACTTACACACTACCAATCCTTTGATGTTTATTGTTAAAAGTACAGTTTGAAGGTTTTAAAAGTGTATGAGTGAGTGTGAGAGCGAATGTGTTTGTGTGAGTGTTTTATATATACAAATACTTTAGAAAAAGGCGTGTGCGACCTTGACCTTATTCGCTTTATACATACTTTGTGTGTGTGCCAAGTCTTATACACTCCTTCCTTCTCTTAATGCCAACATAGTTCTCTACTATATTTGTATATGTATGTATAAAATGTTCAACAACATTTACTGTTAATATTTACATCAGTCAGAGATTACATTGCATTTGCTTATACATGCATTCTCATGCTCATGCATGCACTTGCAAATCACAATCATTAAGTATTGTGGTATGGGTGGCATTTGAAACTACTACTAGTATGTAGACGTAGTTTAATATTCCGGTTACTGTTTAATGAATCAATATTACAATGTTAGAAATAATTAAACATACATAAATACTGTATATATGTACTTACTTGATATGGTACATGGTATGTAAATATATTTTTTTTATAAATCCCTTTGATGTAGAACAATGACGATTACTTTGACAATACAACAATAGAGCATCACTAGTATAGAGAACATGTACTTAATAGTCATCATGTAAGTGGAACATACATGTATGTATGTACATATGTATGTGTATGTAAACAATATTTTCTTTTTGCTTTACAGACGCATAAAGTATTCCTTTTTTATGATGTTTGTGCACGCATTGCTTGCGGGTGTTAAAGATGCAACTTTTTCCCTTAACCAAATATGCAGTGGAGGCAAAAATATAATAAATAAAAATGTTATATATTGACCGGTCATTATACTCAGAACGCAAATCGGGAATATGATCGAAAACGGTCGTTACGTGTAGGTGACTTATAACACATACAGTGTCTCAAAAAATGTATCACTAGAACAACTCCACAATACAGAACACAGAAGTTCACTAGCAAACCTGTCAACAGAATCGCTAAAGAAATACGGAAGCCAAAACAGAACAAAACAGAATACGGAAGCCCACGAGGTTAGGTTAGGTTGTAAGTGGCTACTGACGTTTTACGTCAATACACGTAGCCTCTGAGGTCAATTTTGGTACCACGGGACTTTAATAGGTTTCCCTACTAGTCCCTGTCGTTAAACCAATTTGGGCTTCTTATGAAAATCCTTAGATATTGAATTTTGACATCCGACAAATCAGAAAGATCGTGCAAGCAAGTCTTTGACTTGAAAGTGCCGGGTAATGGCAGATGTAGTATTCGATAGTTTCCAACTCCTCTTCATCCATGCAACTCCGGCGATATTCATTCGAGGGCACATTCAACTAATCTGTGTGCTTCCATATAAGACAGTGTCCGGTAATTATAGCAACCACAGTCGAAATATCTCCTCTTGGAAGCGATATCAGCTCACTTGAGCGCTTCTGATTAAGAGAATGCCAAATCTGTCGTGTTGTCTTATACGTCCATCCATTTGCCCATCTTTGATTTAAGGGCAGATCATGTTTTCAGAAACATTAACTCCAGGGACTTGACCGCGGTTTGACTGTCAGAATAGATGTTAACTGCAGTTGTAGACATTTCCAGCAACTCTACCTGGTAAACACTGCACTTATATGGCAATCTTCAAGCCAAGCTCAACCCAAATCTGGTATTGATTTTTCTGTATCTGTTGTGGTTAAAAAGATATATTTACTTGTCGAAAGTGAAAAAAAAATTTCATAGTTTCGTTTTAATTTTTTAAAAAGCTTCAAGTTCCAGAACGTGCCAAAACCAAACGGTTTGAGATATTTCCAAAAAAAATTTCTTTGAAAGCTACATTTGTTGGTAATTTATACTATATGTTCCCGAGTAAAAATAAACACATATAACAATATATAACTTGATACAAACCTAACTAATCATATATGATCAATGATCATATACGCTTTTTAATCCGAATCATGATTAAATTATATATAACTACATATGACTGCATTTAAAAAATTTAGAAAATAGCTCACGGAATATATGATCATTAGGGTGGGTCAAATTTTTTCGACCCAAAGGCTCATCGTGATTCTTATTCTATGGGTCATTCTGAGCAAATTTGCCAAAGAAACCATAGCTCTAAAATGAATTTCGAGCCCCCGGATTTTTCAAAATGGGTATTTTTTTCTAGAAATATTCGAGAATAGAGGCAAAAAAATGCTATTTCCTCTAGCCAAATGAGTATGTGGGGGTTTTTTGGGACGCGGAATCCATTTTTGGCATTCATTTTTATTTTTGAGTGCCGCCAGAGGGCGCTTACGTACATTTTTTTGCGAAAATATACGATATGGTTGTGGAAATAGACGAATTTTGACTTTGTATTGAATATATTCAAAATACATACTCGAATTATAAATTGTTTAATCATATTCCATACATTTTCTTCCTTTTTTCAGCTTTTCTAAAAAAAAAATCGATAGATTTCCAGCTAAGACCTAAATCACATTTTTACCAGCTTTTGAAGGAAGAAAACCTCAAAATCTAGCTGGAAAATCTTATATTAATATTTATAAATTAATTAATTAATATTTAATTTTAAACATGGATCCATTGCCGTCAACATCACAAGCCGCACCAACATCAATAAGTACCGAAACTAGTTTAAAACATATGCCTTCTCACGATGTTCCTGCTTTTGGTATGTCTTCTGATTTGACTGGTCTCAATCTGCCAACTAAACAGGATATTTTAAGATGCTATGTTTTCATATAAAACATTTACTCTTCAAGTGACAGACAAATTTTTCGTTTTGTTTCTTAATTACTGAATTCAATTGATTTTTTTACCCTTTGTAACTACCCAAAATATTCGTCCTAGACCTACCTTCAAGTATACCGATCGACTCAGAATTACTTTTTGAGTCGATTTAGCGATGTCCGTCCGTGTGTCTGTCCATCTATCGGTTTAAGCACGATACAGTTCGAAATTTTCATTCAGTTGACTTGAAATTTAGAACTTTAGCATCTTTTGGCCCAAGGACGAAGCCTATTGAAATTGGAGAAGATCAGTCCATGTTAAGATCTAGCCCCCATACAAACGCCCCCTTTGGATTCGGATTAAATGACTCTAATAACCGTATTATAATAGATATCGCTTTGAAATTTAGCAGGTAATCAAATTTTGTATGCTTTCAATCACCATTCCAAATTTCAAAGGAATCGCGTCAGTTGTTCTGGTAGTCACCATACAAACCACCATCCCGATATTCACATAATTCCCTCAAAACTCATAAAAATGGAAATATTTGATAACAAAATTACATTTTTATAAAATTTGCTCCAACTGTTATTTGTATGGGAGCCTACTTAGGGAATGGAGATAGGGCGTAGGTATGTTTTGAAAAAATGTTCTAGGGTAAAAATAAATGGGGATCGGTCTCACTAATGACCCCTCTCGGACGCACCATTGGACCGGTAGAAGCTGATTAAATAAAACAAATTTACAAAAAATAAAAAAAATTGTATGGGGACCGCCTTAACAGTTAAAGATAGAGGGTAGGTGTGTTCAGAGAAAATGTTTGGACTGAAAAAATATTGTAGGTCGGTCATACATTTTGTTGCTCTAAGGGCACTATTAGGGCAGTTAGAGCGGTTGGAACAAATTTAAAAAAATGTCGTTTTGTGTGGGAGCCCCCTTAGAAATTGGAGATAGGGTATTAGTTTGTTCCAAAGAAATGTTAAGACGTTGAAACTAATGGGGTTCGGTCTTATAAAGGACCCCTCTATGACGCACCATTGGAGCAGTAGAAATGATTTTAAGATTGAAAAATTACAATAAAATTTTTTCAAAAAATTTTAAAAAATAGTAATAATCGTTATCCCACGATCTTCCTGGGCAAAAAATTTGTAGAATTGATAGAAGTTTTACCCAAAAAAATTTAAAAAAAATCAAAGAGTACAAACATTTTCAAAAATGAGATTTAAATTTTAAAACTTAAAAATCGCATACTAGAACGCTTTTAAGAATTTTTTGGGATTTTTTTTAGAAAGTACGTAAAAAAACAAAAATTTTGAAAAAAAAAATTTGAAATTTGGACTATTATTGAAGAAGTTATGATTAAAAGAAGTTTGAGTAAAGGAACAAACTACCAATTTTTACAAATTCGATATCTTTTGAACGGGTCATCAAAAAAATCTGAAAATTTATCACGAAGGAGTTTTCGAAGGGTACTAAAAACTGTAAACAAATTGGGAAAATCTAAAAAAAAAGTTTTTCAAAGTGTCCGATTTCACATGGAATGCCCCATATATATATAGTAATGCTTTAAAAATAACTGGTATGAGGATTGATTGCTCAAAACAATGATTTGTTTTGTAAAAGTTCGAGGCGATTTTCGAGTATGTTAATCCCATTCAATCCATTACAAAAATGGTTGCGCATCATCTGCAATTATTTAACAAAATTTTAAATGCCATACACTGAGGGAAAAAAGCATACTTAAATCAAAAATTTTCATTTTTGATTTAAAAATACTACATTATTTTAAACAAATTTTATTATTAACACTGAAGTATATTGATTTAAATATAAATATTTTTGTTTTAAAGTTGTTAACCTCTCAATTTAAAAACGAATAATCTTAAATTTATTATGCTGCCGTAAAAAATCGTTACAAATTTGAATCATTGTCAATTCAAATTTTCATTTTAACAACAATATTGTTTCATTTTCAATTTGATGTTAAACAATTTTAATTTTAGTTGTGAATTGACATTTCGAAATCATATGTCAAATTTTAAGATGAAAACATTTTCAATTTGAACATGTTAATTTTTAAAGAAATGTATTGTGTCATGGCGTAATTTTTGCAAAAAAAATGGAAAATTTGTTAAAAAAGGAATAATCCTAAGATATATATCTGTAAAAAATTGAGTTTGTGGAAAATATCGATAAGTAATGGTAAGTTATAAAGTTTAATATGTTTTTTTTATATCTAACACGATTTTGTTCTTCTTTGGTTTAGGGCTTCTTTGGTTTAAGGGTGTTGACGTGGAAAAATTAATTGATGATAATTATAAAATAACTTTACAAATCAATTCCCGTGGAGGATAATAATAAAATAATTAAGTTTAAGAGGTTTAGTATAATAGTGAAATTTTTAAGTAATATAAGTTTTTACCACAGTCAATATAGTTATTACAGAGTTTATCATTTTACCAGGCTACATTGACTGGTTTGCACATCCAAAAAAAAAATATACAAATCTTATACAAAACTGCATATAATTTTTTATAATTTTAAATAAATTTTTTGGTTTAAAAATTAAAAAAAATGTTTTAATTAATAAAATAAAATGGAACATAAAAATAAAGTTATGGCAACCTTAAATCAAAAATTTCTCAATTTTATATTAAAAATGAAGCAACTTTGATTTTAAAACGTTAGTTTTTCTTCGTCCATTTTAAAAATGAAAATAAACATTTTCAAAGCAAAAAACAAAGTTTGTTGACTTTTGTCACTGTTTTCTTTTTTTTTAATTTGAGATTGTTTTTGCTTGATTTGAAAATTTTTTTTTCTTAGTGTAAACTGTAGCCAAATCATCGCTTTTAAAAATTTTGAAGAACTTGATTCGAGAAAATTAAAAATGCATTATGCCCTTATTGATTCTGGAGAAATTTATCTCCAACAATCCATAAGGTTCTTTGTTAAGATGAACAAATTTTATTTTATTTTTTTTTTTTTTTTTTATTAAGAATTACCACATAATTACAAATTATATACTAATTTTACCTAACCGAGAACTAGTAACAATGACCTTCGTCTCGTTGTAGCGAAACAGACCAAGGCCTCTGGTGGGAATCGAACCCACGACCCCCAGACTCATAGACTAGCACGCTACCAACTAGCCTACTGGGGCGCCTAACAGATGAACAAATTTTAAAACATCACTTCTTTTCCATTGGTGAGTTATCGGAAGATGCGTTCGAAGCAAAAATAAGGAGTATACACTGAGGAAAAAAATCGTCATCAAATCAAACATTTTCGTACTCATTTTTAAAATTCTAAAATTTTTTAAACAAATTTTAATAATGAAATGGAATTTTATAAAATTAAGTATGTTTTGGTGTTGATTTTAAAATTATATTTTTCAAATTAAATATTTAAAAACTCCTTTTTATTTCATGATGGTGCCATGATGAAAATAATCATTTTGATTGTAAACAATAGCAAAATGAGTTTTCAACAACTTTAACAACGACGCCTCAATTTTTTTAGAAAAGTCTCATGGTGAACCATAAGTGAAAAATTTTCAACTTTCATAAAAAAGTAAAAGAAAATCAATAAATATTTTCTTAAAGTAAAATAATAAATTAAATTTGTGTAATAAGTTATAAAAGTAAATACTTAAATAAAAAAAGGTGTGGAAATTAATGTGGAGTACCTGTTTGCAGAAATTAATGTGGAATACCTATAATCCAGAAGGAAATTAACATTTTATGAAAGCCATCCTGCAGTTTTTTTTCTTTTATTTGATTTCTATTTTATCGTCGGTACTCTGACAAAAACACCTACGTGTATTTATTGAAGAGACTAGCTAATTTGTGAACTTTTGCCTTGAATTTTAAAGGTCAACTTAATGAAAAAAGTAGATTGGCAATATTATTTAAATATGTATGTAAAAGGTGTAGCTTTAAAGGACCGCGAATGGACAAAATTAATCTAATTCAAACATGTCTTTACCAATTTTTAAAAATCACATGGGTGTTTTCTTCGGAGCAGCGACGATATATTATATTATTTCTATATATAGGAAAAATGGATCCTTATAATTATTCAGTGGTGAAGAAAAATAAATAAAATGTGTATTTAAATATAAAAAAATCTAATTGTTTTATTTATTATTGAAAATTTAAGACAACAAAGAAAATTATATAAATAATTTCCAACATTTAATTTGATTATGTACCATTGTAAAACTATAACGGTACTATCATTAGAAAAAGTAATCAAAAATATGTAAACAAACATAAAACCCCTTGACTTCAACAAATCCAAATAATAAAGCAACCCAACAAACAAAGAAATAAGAAGAAGATTTCCAATCGCTTTTCTTGGAGAAAAATGGCTATTGTTGCAAAAACTGTGTTCGTATTGTGAATATTAACCGATTTGGTTAAAACCGTGGTTTAAAGTTTTGTATATGGGCATAAACATAACCACTTTTTGGAATATATCTTCAAATTGTCTGCTGGGATTTCTTGTTTATTTTGTTGTTTATATTTTTTTTGTTTTGATTTTTTTATTTATTTGAATTTTTATTTTTAAAATTTGAAATTAATAGGTGGACGTTATTGACAACAAATTCTAATAATACTACCTGGTGTTATTGTGCCATGATTATGTACATATTTGATTTGAACATGAAAACATTCTCAAATCAACGTTGTTTCATTTCATTTTTAAAATTTTGGTTGTTACTAAAGCCATAACTGTGCGTCAATACCGGTACGTACCGGTAGTATCGAAAAAAAATGCTAAAAACATAAAAACACGTATAAAAATATATATTTTTTTTCAGTTTTAATACCAAACACGTATATGAGGCATTCCACACCAAATGTCCAGCGAAAAAAAACACGTGTACCATAAACTTCTGAATAGGTTGTATGGATAGCCCTATATGGAAGTAAGAAAATTGCGTTTTTGGTTTTTCAATTTTTTAAAAACTAGGCTTAGGATTCGTGGTCAAATATTGGAAAAATGGTCAAATTTGTGGCGAGTTGCCTTGATTAAATATTTATCACATTAAAACGGAATGCACAACAATCTCAAAAATTTTCATTCTTATATAGTTTTGTATGGGCTATCGATTAAAATTTTTTTTTGGAAAATTTTCAGAACCCGTTCTGAAATTTCCCATTTTTTAAAAATGTCAATTTATTAAAAAACATGGCACTTTTTTTTTCTTTTTTAAATTTTTTTTTAAAAGTTTAGATGTTTGTCCATCCACACAAAAAAATTCAGAAACACGTTCTTCGTTTTTTCGAGAAAATCGCATTTGAACTTTAAATTTCATAACAATTTTGTAATTTGCTTGTATTTCTTTGTTTTAACGTTGCGAATGAGTAATATTAATTGCATATCTGTCGGGGTCTCAAGACCCTAATTTTAGATCTAAAATTTGAAATTTCCGAGATTTTATATATGCACATATCTCGGTAAATACTGCCAACACGAGAAAGTATAACTGCATTTTTGTAGCTCTTGGCTCGCAGAACACTTCTGCAAAATACCCGAAAGCCCTCCGATTAATAGTTTTTGACTTATCCAGTTTTTAAGATCCTCAAGACCCTATCAGACCCCTTATTACCGTATCTCAAAAACTAAGCAAGATAGAACGAAACGGACATCAGTTTTGGGTCAAAATCTATGGGGACCCTTAAAGGACCCAACGCACTATGCTCCGACTAATGGACAAAAATCAAAAAAAAAAATTTGTCTCAAATTGTGTTTATATATAGACCCAGTCAGAAATTGCCAACCGTACCAAAAATATTGTACTGGCAGAGCGCTGGCTTTGATGGAAATGCCAATGCTTATCCAACGTTGGCAATTACAATAAGAAATATACACCGCCAGTACAATTTGTTCAACATTAACGACAATTTTTTTTACATAATTGGATAAAGCAATTGTGAAAGCGTTACAGGGGTAACTCATGAATAGTAGTGTCAGTAATAACGAAGTCGTTATCTACAGGTGGCAATCTTTTTTTTGGGAACGATTTGGGAATAACGAAAAATAAACATTAAAAAATTTTAAAATTATGAATGAAAATTATTGTTGTGTCACTTGAAAATAAAAAAATACATAATAAAAAAACGAAATGAATATAATTAATCAAAACAACCAGCAAAATTAAACGGAAAATAAAAGGTAAACAAAATTTCCAGCTTTCCCAGATACCATTTGTAAAACTAACACCACCTTTAAACGTCAAAAAGAATTGACTATTGCCTAGTCTTTATATATTTAAGTTTTTGGTTATGTACGGTTGTACGAGCGTTCTGTATACCAACTTCAAAACGCTTTTTTTTAGAACCGTCGTCAATTTCTGCTTGAGTGATTATATATTAAAGTTTTTTATTTGACTTTTGTTTTAATATAAGAAGTAAGAAAATTATAGTCGGTCAAGACTGACCATACTAGTGTTTTCCAGAAAATGGAACCATCTATCCGATTATATCTATCTCTTTTAAGATCTTGGTTTTGTTGGAAATAGACCGACTTAAGTGAATTTCGGGCGAAAATTTTATATTTGGACTAACAAGGGAAGTCTCCCTGGTGTCACCCTCCGATCTTCATGAAATTTGGATATATTGTTAAGAACGAAAATTAATTCGACACGTATTTTTTTTTAGCGGCCCAAACTCATTTTTAGGGGGGGTCATTTTGTATGGTGGGAAATTGACCTTTTTCAGTTTTTTACGATTTACGCCTATTTAAACAAAATTAATATAGGCATGTGTGGTATCAGATTAAAGGTATTAAAAATACCTATCTCGTGGTGCTAACAACGAAGCTAATATTTTTCGACTTATTAACAAAAATGTCCTAAAATTTTGGTATTTTAGTCAATATGACGAAAAGTTGTGCATGTTTGGACACGTTCTTAGCACACGTAGATAGGTTTTCCAAAGACCTTTCAATTGGTATGTAACATGACGAGGTTTCTTTGCATAATATAGGAGATAAACGAAAAAAGCTGAAAAATGGCATTGTCTTCCCCCCTCCTTTTTACCACCTAAATATGAATTTGGGCCGCTAAAAAAAAATACGTGTCCCTTTATTTTTTCTGCTCTACAAAATAAAACCAATTCCAAAAAGATCCGTGGGTGACACTAGGGAGACTTCCCTTGTAAGTCCAGGTTTAACACCTACAAACAATATTTAAACAAAAATTTTAAAATTTCTTGAATTTTGAGATATTTATGAGAAAATCGGGAAGGTTTTATATGGACTACATGAAGGACTGGTCTACATGAAGGACCGATCTCTTTAAAATTTGATATGATGGAGTAGTTTTTTTTTATACCCTCCACTTAGTGATAGAGGTAGGGTTGCCATTCGTACTGTTTTAAACAGTACATGTACTGTTTTTTATAAAAAGTACTGTTTTATGCACAGCACCTAAAACAGTACGCAAAAGTACTGTTTTTTAAAGCGTGTACTGTTTTTGTACTGTTTTTTATACTCATCACCAAAATGTAACGTTTTTCAAAAAATGTTTCATATTTGACAAAATTTTAATTCAATTTTTAAAAAGGAGCTAAATGCAATTTAATTTTATACACTGAAAAAAAAACCTTCGTGATATAAATGAAACGGATTCATTATTTTGTTTTCATTTAACCAATGAAGGAATTCATAAGCTCATTGTAATATCACATATATTGGAAACGAATTTCATAAAATTTGCTTCATAAGATTTCGTAGTTTCATTCAAAAATTTCATTAAATTTTGTTTATAAAACTTGTTGTTTTTGACACCTGTAGTGTCGCGTCTGTTTACTCTAAATGTTCTTCTTCTTATAAACGTGCAAAATGTAAACAAAAGCTGATCAGAGCAGCACGAATTAATTTAGTGTTTTTTTTTAAAGTGTTTATAATTTATTTTAAAATTAAATGTAATTGATACATATATAATATATTTTAAATTATTTCGTGGTTTTATTTTTAAGGATATGTATGTTAAAGCTGTGTGTGAGAAAATTGAGTGAAATCTATAAATAAAAAAAAAAATGTCAAATCGTTTTTGTGATTTTGTCAGAATTTATAAATTAAATTTAAAATAAAGTGTTACAGTTGCAATCGGTCAGTCAATGATTAAGGACGTGTAAGCTGCGGCGTTGTAGTTAATAAAGGTTAAAGGCAAAACTGTACTTCGTGTTTTTTTGTTGAGCCTGCTGGTTCACTCGGCATTCCGTCAGACACTTGTGGTGTGATTGTATGTCTGTTGGCGCTTGGGAGCATTGTTTCACTGCCTCCATTGCAAAGGCAATGGTCGTTTTTTGTGTGCGGTGCAATCTTGAGTGTCTGGGCTTTAGCGTGGCGTCATCATCAGTAACGGGATTTCCCGTTATTCCTCGTGGCTGCTAATCTATTGCCGTAATTTGTAATATGTTCACGACTAGATCGTGTGAATTTGTTTTGGCGAATTGATCCTAACGGACGGCCAGATAAGTCTTCAACCTTGCCTTTGCGCAGTTGAAGCAACAGAATAAAAGGAAAAAAAAAAAAATAAAATAAAGTGTTAATTATTAAATTTGTATTCACTAAAATCCGCGATGTTTTATTGTTATTTTGTGGTTTTAATAATGTATTACAATTTAAGGCGAAATTGCATTTTATGGGGCACTGGCTAAAGTCTAGTTGGCAGACATTGCTCTGATCCGAAAAAAAAAAAGTACTACAGATAGATCTTTTAATGTTGAGTCAAAAAAAAAAAAAAAATTGTCGGCGCCCCATGGTTCCCGAGATATGGGCACAGTATATACAGTAACGAAACTCTTTTTTTAGGTTTATTTGAATCATTCGGTCACTAATATTATCACATTTTGTTTTACTTGTATTGGTAAATTTCGATACAGGATGCGATAATAATTTTGGTCTTCTATTTACAAATTTATTAACATGAGCATTATTACGCATTAAAACATCGTTACAAATAAATGTCCTTTAATAAAATAACTTGCAAAATTATTTAATATAAATATATTTGCATTATTTACGCAAAAATTACGATAGAAGAATTTAACAATTTGATAATTTACAAAACACCCGTTATTATATTTGTCAGTTAGGAAAAAAAATGTAGCATACTGTTCCGGGTGTTACATCGAAATGTCATATTTTTTTGGAAATTAACCACGGACACGTCATAATTTTATAATCACCACATTCAAGATTTGACGGTTAACATCAAATTTCAAAAATATTTATGTATATAAAAATTCTTGAAATCAAAAAATTGTTCAAAAATCTAACCCACTGGCTCCACCTTCTATAATTATGTGGACATTTATTCCGACATACGTCAAAATCGTGTTATTTCTCGTGTGCCATAGTCAAATGTTATACATATTTGTGTTGGAAATAAATGTTAACATAGTTCTCCAAACATAAGTCTTAACAATTATGTTAACATAAGAAACGTCAAATTCATGAGTTTGTTGATGCCGACATTTTGGAAAAATACAAATACGCAAAAAACATTTACTTTATTAATAATAAATGTTGTTTTTTGAAAGAAAGTAACTTAACAACGTTAAATTTAGGCTTTTTAATTAAAAAAAGTGTGTTATGTGTATTAAAAAAATAAATAAAAATTAAAATCCAAACGACCTTCATCAACGAATTCCAGAAAAAAATGAGTTAACATAAATTACGATTACACCACCCTTTAACATAAAATGAAAATACAAAAAAATTCTGCCGACGTTATCTCTTATGTTATCTACAATTTTATGTTGGTGGAGCCGGAGCGTAAAATTTACAAATATTTTAGCAATTATAAAAGGGTAAAGGGCAGTTCACACGTTAACTACCCTTGACCACCCTTATCTACTATTTCCCAGTATTGGTGATACGGTTTGCCGGGTTTAAATAATTTTGTATGAAAAATTATTTGAATTTGACAATTGCTATCCTCCAATACTGGGAAATAGTAGATAAGGGTAGTCAAGGGTAGTTAACGTGTAAATCAAGCTTAAATATTAATGTTTTCAATCTCAAAAATATGCACTTAATGATTTTTATTTTATTCTTTACACACAAAAAAAAATCGAGGTAATATTACCTAAAAATATAGTATAACTTTATCTAAGTGCCAAGATAACATAGAGCCTACAAAGTTTTTAGACAATATTACTAAAAAGCCAAGGTGATTTTTAAAAAATGATATGTTCGAAAAATTAACTATGCTTTTAGGAAATATTCCTAGGAAACTTTGTAAACTTTACAAAGTTTAGTAAAGTAAATATTTATACACAAACTTTGGTAGTTTATCTATTTTATTTTGTTAATAAGCAAACTATAAATATTTCCACACTTAAATAAAAAAATTAATTGATTTTATTATGTTTTTATTTGTAAAAAATATTTTTTTTTAAATAGGAAATTACAATTGTTGTTTATCTTTAAAGAATAGTCTAAGACATTTTTTCTATAGAAAAAAGATCAGATTCTGCGACATTTTTTTTATAGAAAACAATTTCAGATTATGCAACATTCTTTTTATAGAAAAAATATTAGATTCTGCGTTATTTTTTCTATACAAAAAATCATAAATTCTTAGACATTTTTCCTATAGAAAGTATCTCAGATTCTGAAACATTTTTGTATAGAAAAAATCTTATAAAAGGGATATATTATCATGTTTTGAGACATTTTTTCTATAAAAAAAATTTCAGATTCTTGAACATATTTTCTATAGAAAATTTTACATTCTGAGATATTTTGTCTATAGAAAAAGTCTCAGATTCTACGACAGTTTTCCTATAGAAAAAGTCTTAGATTTTGAGAAATTTTTCCCATAGAAAAAGTCTCAGATTCTGAGATGTTTTTCCTATAGAAAAGTTATCAGATTCTGAGACATTTTTCCTATAGAAAAAGTCTCAGATTTTGAGACATTTTTCCTATAGAAAAAGACTAAGATTCTGAGACATTTTTCCTATAGAAAAAGTCTCAGATTCTGAGACATTTTTCCTATAGAAAAAGTCTCAGATTCTGAGACATTTTTCCTATAGAAAAAGTCTCAGATTCTGAGACATTTTTCCTATAGAAAAAGTCTCAGATTCTGAGACATTTTTCCTATAGAAAAAGTCTCAGATTCTGAGACATTTTTCCTATAGAAAAAGTCTCAGATTCTGAGACATTTTTCCTATAGAAAAAGTCTCAGATTCTGAGACATTTTTCCTATAGAAAAAGTCTCAGATTCTGAGACATTTTTCCTATAGAAAAAGTCTCAGATTCTGAGACATTTTTCCTATAGAAAAAGTCTCAGATTCTGAGACATTTTTCCTATAGAAAAAGTCTCAGATTCTGAGACATTTTTCCTATAGAAAAAGTCTCAGATTCTGAGACATTTTTCCTATAGAAAAAGTCTCAGATTCTGAAACATTTTTCCTATAGAAAAAGTCTCAGATTCTGAGACATTTTTCCTATAGAAAAAGTCTCAGATTCTGAGACATTTTTCCTATAGAAAAAGTCTCAGATTCTGAGACATTTTTCCTATAGAAAAAGTCTCAGATGAGACATTTTTCCTATAGAAAAAGTCTCAGATTCTGAGACATTTTTCCTATAGAAAAAGTCTCAGATGAGACATTTTTCCTATAGAAAAAGTCTCAGATTCTGAGACATTTTTCCTATAGAAAAAGTCTCAGATTCTGAGACATTTTTCCTATAGAAAAAGTCTCAGATTCTGAGACATTTTTCCTATAGAAAAAGTCTCAGATTCTGAGACATTTTTCCTATAGAAAAAGTCTCAGATTCTGAGACATTTTTCCTATAGAAAAAGTCTCAGATTCTGAGACATTTTTCCTATAGAAAAAGTCTCAGATTCTGAGAAATTTTTCCTGTAGAAAAAGTCTCAGATTCTGACACATTTTTCACATGCAAAAAGTCTTAGATTGCAAGACATTTTGCCCATAGAAAAAGTCTCAGATTCTGAAACATTTTTCATATAGAAAAAGTATCAGATTCTGAGATATTTTTCCTATAGAAAAAGTCTCAGATTCTGAGATAGTTTTCCATAGAAAAAGTCTCAGATTCTAAGATTTTTTTCTATAGAAGAAGTCTAAGATTGAGAAACATTTTTCCAAAAGGAAAAGTCTCAGACTCTGATAATAAAAACTTTATATTAGTGCAGGAACTATACGATGTGGCAGATAAAACTGGTGGCCGCAACCGGTGGGAAATAAAACTTGTTCTATTTCATTAAAAACTCGTTACAATTGAAAACCGTCCCCCTTGCTGTGTTTGTTCGGTTCCTGCATTTGGTGCATCTTGTGACGTGGATTGTATTATTAATATAATCGCCTGGTTTATTTGCCGATTACTCAAGATGTATTACAGCTCGAAGGGCGACGAATCAGCGAGTTCCTAGAGTTCCTTTTACTGCTCATTCCTGTAAAGAATGAAAAACACAACATTGGCAATCAAATAAGTTCTTAATTTCCATTTCGTAATGACTCACCGCATTCAGGGAAATGATAGTGACAACGATGTAAATTTATGAATGTTGGATAGATAAAGATGAGTATCTTCTTCTCCTAATATATGTATTAATGAATATTTTTACAATATACTTATTTTTACAATATACTTATTTTTATTTAATTAAATTTTTTCTAAACCGAAAATTCACAATGACACTAAAAAATCTAAATAAAACTAAATTCGAAATTTTATATATTTTCCTTTGTAAATCTTACATGGTTAATTGTTGAAATTGTAAAGTAAAATTATACTGGTGGCATAGGTAATAAGTCGTGGCTTTTAATTTTCATACAAAAATAATTCACCTAAGCCAGCCTAGATAACATTACCTCGACTTTTTTTTTCTGTGTATTTTAGATGTCATTAAATTGTAGATTCTTTAATCATCATCTATAGACAATAAGAAAAATCCAGTTACATATATTAAAAATTGGATGCGCTGCTTGTTTAAAAATATTAAAAGAATACAATGTTATCGGAAAATGTAATCTTCAAAAAACCGGATGGGATTGGAAAAATTGGAGTTTCGTGTCCTATATTTATAAGAAATAATTTGTATAAGAATTTCCTAGAGTCTGGATTGTTTTTGTAGGAAAAATGCGTCAGAACTTAAGGCTTTTCCTATATACATATAGGAAAAATATCTTAGAATCTAAGAATTTTTCTTTAGGAAAAATGTATCAGAATCTGAGACTTTTTCCTTATGAAAAACAGCTCAGAAGCGGAGACTGTTTTTATAGGAAAATGTTTCAGAATCTGAAACTTTCTATAGGAAAAATATCTCAGAATCTGAGTATTTTTCTACAGGAAAAATGTTTTAGAATCTGAGACTTTTTCGGTAGGAAAAATGTGTCAGAATCTGAGGCATTTTTTAAAGGAAAAATGTCTCAGTATCTGAGATTTTTTCTATGGGAAAAATGTCTCAGAATCAAAGACTTTTTCTATAATAAAAATGTCTTAGAATCTGAGACATTTTCTATAGGAAAAATGTCTCAGATTCTGAGATTATTTCTATTGGAAATTGTCCGGGACCCTGAGATTATTCTATAGAAAAAATTTCTTAGATTCTGATATATTTTCTATAAGAAAAAAGTCTCAGAATCTGAAACTTTTTCAATCGTAAAAATGCCAAATAATCTGAGACTTTTTCTATAGGAAAAATGTCTCAGATCCTGAGAATTTTTCTATAGGAAAAATGTCTTAGAATCTGAAAATTTTTCTATATGAAAAATGTCACAGAATCTGAGAATTTTTCTATAGGAAAAATGTCTCAGAATCTGAGACTTTTTCTATAGGAAAAATGTCTCAGAATCTGAGACTTTTTCTATAGGAAAAACGTCTCAGAATCTGAGACTTTTTCTATAGGAAAAATGCCTCAGAATCTGAGACTTTTTCTATCTCTCAGAATCTGAGACTTTTTCTATATGTCTAGAAAAAATGTCTCAGAATCTGAGACTTTTTCTATAGGAAAAATGTCTCAGAATCTGAGACTTTTTCTATAGGAAAGATGTCTCAGAATCTGAGACTTTTTCTATAGGAAAAATGTCTCAGAATCTGAGACTTTTTCTATAGGAAAAATGTCTCAGAATCTGAGACTTTTTCTATAGGAAAAATGTCTCAGAATCTGAGACTTTTTCTATAGGAAAAATGTCTCAGAATCTGAGACTTTTTCTATAGGAAAAATGTCTCAGAATCTGAGACTTTTTCTATAGGAAAAATGTCTCAGAATCTGAGACTTTTTCTATAGGAAAAATGTCTCAGAATCTGAGACTTTTTATAGGAAAAATGTCTCAGAATCTGAGACTTTTTCTATAGGAAAAATGTCTCAGAATCTGGGACTTTTTCTATAGGAAAAATGTCTCAGAATCTGAGACTTTTTCTATAGGAAAAATGTCTCAGAATCTGAGACTTTTTCTATAGGAAAAATGTCTCAGAATCTGAGACTTTTTCTATAGGAAAAATGTCTCAGAATCTGAGACTTTTTCTATAGGAAAAATGTCTCAGAATCTGAGACTTTTTCTATAGGAAAAATGTCTCAGAATCTGAGACTTTTTCTATAGGAAAAATGTCTCAGAATCTGAGACTTTTTCTATAGGAAAAATGTCTCAGAATCTGAGACTTTTTCTATAGGAAAAATGTCTCAGAATCTGAGACTTTTTCTATAGGAAAAATGTCTCAGAATCTGAGACTTTTTCTATAGGAAAAATTTCTCAGAATCTGAGACTTTTTCTATAGGAAAAATGCCTCAGAATCTGAGACTTTTTCTATAGGAAAAATGCCTCAGAATCTGAGACTTTTTCTATCTCTCAGAATCTGAGACTTTTTCTATAGGAAAAATGTCTCCGAATCTGAGACTTCTTCGGTTGGAAAAATTTCTCAGAATCTGAGACTTTTTCTATAGGAAAAATGTCTCAGAATCTGAGACTTTTTCGATAGGAAAAATGTCTCAGAATCTGAGACTTTTTCTATAGGAAAAATGTCTCAGAATCTGAGACTTTTTCTATAGGAAAAATGTCTCAGAATCTGAGACTTTTTATAGGAAAAATGTCTCAGAATCTGAGACTTTTTCTATAGGAAAAATGTCTCAGAATCTGGGACTTTTTCTATAGGAAAAATGTCTCAGAATCTGAGACTTTTTCTATAGGAAAAATGTCTCAGAATCTGAGACTTTTTCTATAGGAAAAATGTCTCAGAATCTGAGACTTTTTCTATAGGAAAAATGTCTCAGAATCTGAGACTTTTTCTATAGGAAAAATGTCTCAGAATCTGAGACTTTTTCTATAGGAAAAATGTCTCAGAATCTGAAACTTTTTCTATAGGAAAAATGTCTCAGAATCTGAGACTTTTTCTATAGGAAAAATGTCTCAGAATCTGAGACTTTTTCTATAGGAAAAATGTCTCAGAATCTGAGACTTTTTCTATAGGAAAAATGTCTCAGAATCTGAGACTTTTTCTATAGGAAAAATGTCTCAGAATCTGAGACTTTTTCTATAGGAAAAATGTCTCAGAATCTGAGACTTTTTCTATAGGAAAAATGTCTCAGAATCTGAGACTTTTTCTATAGGAAAAATGTCTCAGAATCTGAGACTTTTTCTATAGGAAAAATGTCTCAGAATCTGAGACTTTTTCTATAGGAAAAATGTCTCAGAATCTGAGACTTTTTCTATAGGAAAAATGTCTCAGAATCTGAGACTTTTTCTATAGGAAAAATGTCTCAGAATCTGAGACTTTTTCTATAGGAAAAATGTTTCAGAATCTGAGACTTTTTCTATAGGAAAAATGTCTCAGAATCTGAGACTTTTTCTATAGGAAAAATGTCTCAGAATCTGAGACTTTTTCTATAGGAAAAATGTCTCAGAATCTGAGACTTTTTCTATAGGAAAAATGTCTCAGAATCTGAGACTTTTTCTATAGGAAATATGTCTCAGAATATGAGACTTTTTCTATAGGAAAAATGTCTCAGAATCTGAGACTTTTTCTATAGGAAAAATGTCTCAGAATCTGAGACTTTTTCTATAGGAAAAATGTCTCAGAATCTGAGACTTTTTCTATAGGAAAAATGTCTCAGAATCTGAGACTTTTTCTATAGGAAAAATGTCTCAGAATCTGAGACTTTTTCTATAGGAAAAATGTCTCAGAATCTGAGACTTTTTCTATAGGAAAAATGTCTCAGAATCTGAGACTTTTTCTATAGGAAAAATGTCTCAGAATCTGAGACTTTTTCTATAGGAAAAATGTCTCAGAATCTGAGACTTTTTCTATAGGAAAAATGTCTCAGAATCTGAGACTTTTTCTATAGGAAAAATGTCTCAGAATCTGAGACTTTTTCTATAGGAAAAATGTCTCAGAATCTGAGACTTTTTCTATAGGAAAAATGTCTCACAATCTGAGACTTTTTCTATAGGAAAAATGTCTCAGAATCTGAGACTTTTTCTATAGGAAAAATGCCTCAGAATCTGAGACTTTTTCTATAGGAAAAATGCCTCAGAATCTGAGACTTTTTCTATAGGAAAAATGCCTCAGAATCTGAGACTTTTTCTATCTCTCAGAATCTGAGACTTTTTCTGTAGGAAAAATGTCTCCGAATCTGAGACTTCTTCGGTTGGAAAAATTTCTCAGAATCTGAGACTTTTTCTATAGGAAAAATGTCTCAGAATCTGAGACTTTTTCGATAGGAAAAATGTCTCAGAATCTGAGACTTTTTCGATAGGAAAAATGTCTCACAATCTGAGACTTTTTCTATAGGAAAAATGTCTCAGAATCTGAGACTTTTTCTATAGGAAAAATGTCTCAGAATCTGAGACTTTTTCTATACGAAAAATGTCTCAGAATCTGAGACTTTTTCTATAGGAAAAAAGGCTCAGAATCTGAGACTTTTTCTATAGGAAAAATATCTCAGAATCTGAGACTTTTTCTATAGGAAAAATGTCTCAGAATCTGAGACTTTTTCTATAGGAAAAATGCCTCAGAATCTGAGACTTTTTCTATAGGAAAAATGCCTCAGAATCTGAGACTTTTTCTATCTCTCAGAATCTGAGACTTTTTCTATAGGAAAAATGTCTCCGAATCTGAGACTTCTTCGGTTGGAAAAATGTCTCAGAATCTGAGACTTTTTCTATAGGAAAAATGTCTCAGAATCTGAGACTTTTTCGATAGGAAAAATGTCTCAGAATCTGAGACTTTTCTATAGGAAAAATGTCTCAGAATCTGAGATTTTTTCTATACGAAAAATGTGTCAGAATCTGAAACTTTTTCTATAGGAAAAAAGGCTCAGAATCTGAGACTTTTTCTATAGGAAAAATATCTCAGAATCTGAGACTTTTTCTATAGGAAAAATGTCTCAGAATCTGAGACTTTTTCTATAGGAAAAATGTCTCAGAATCTGAGACTTTTTCTATAGGAAAAATGTCTCAGAATCTGAGACTTTTTCTATAGGAAAAATGTCTCAGAATCTGAGACTTTTTCTATAGGAAAAATGTCTCAGAATCTGAGACTTTTTCTATAGAAAAAATGTCTCAGAATCTGAGACTTTTTCTATAGGAAAAATGTCTCAGAATCTGAGACTTTTTCTATAGGAAAAATGTCTCAGAATCTTAGACTTTTTCTATAGGAAAAATGTCTCAGAATCTGAGACCTTTTCTATAGGAAAAATGTCTCAGAATCTGAGACCTTTTCTATACGAAAACTGTCTCAGAATCTGAGACTTTTTCTATAGGAAAAATGTCTCAGAATCTGAGACTTTTTCTATAGGAAAATGTCTCAGAATCTAAGACATTTTCTCAGAAAATGTGTCTCAGAATTTGAGATTTTTTCTATAGGAAATATGTCTCTGAATCTGACTTTTTGTATAGGAAAAAATGTCTCAGTAATAACACTTTTTTCATATTTTAATTTCTATGTTCTTTTTAATAAAAAATTCAATAAAAAAATATTTATTTACGTTCAAAACTTATGAAATAGTGTATTATTTAATTAATTTAAAAATTTGTAAGATTCACTCGGAAAATTCGCTATAGCTTGAACGTTTTTGGCTCTAAATTATTTCATAGGAATTCCTCTTCATATTGACCAAGTTAATCACGACTTAAACAAATTATTTAACAACACCTTCATCTGCCGGGAAAATGTTTATTTTGGTTCTTTTCTTTGGGCATCACCTCATGAACATTAAAATTTATCAATTCTATTTGCAATCATCATAAAAACAAAAAATTGTGGTTATCTCATTTGGGCAGAAAGCCCAAATAAGAATGATGTGTCACTAGGACCCTAAATTGATAAATTGTTACTTTCATTAGCATTTAATTTTGCACTTTTTATTTTCTTAAATTTATAAATTTTTGTTTTAAAACAATTTTCTTTTTTTTAATTTTATAAACAAAACAAAAAATAATTAATAACAAATGTCTTTAAATTTCAAATTTCTGACAAAGGAGGTGAATTCACACATTTCCTGTACGTGTGAGCAAATTGAGGTGAATAAAAAAGGGGGAAAATTCACCATTAAGAGTTTCGCTACTGTATATACTGTGATATGGGCCTCCAAAGTTTGGAACTATAATTGGATATATCTTCTGAAATAATGGTCCGATCTGGTCGAGATTGGTTTCATTCGAAAGCTTATTGAAATACCTTTCAGATGACATTTACAAAAATTGGATCCATTAACCCATTGGGGTGCAACACCAAATTTTAGATTTTTTAAGTGGCCTTTTTGAAGTAAAATAATTATATTTCAAAATTATGCATTATTAACCTATATATTTATGCAACCAAGCTTAAAGCCTAGAGCTTAAGCTTTAATTTGACATTTAGTTCGATCCATTAACCCTTTTAGAACCGGAGATATCAAATGTTGAACATTGATAATTTTTTTTTTTTTTATTTGTACTTCATTTTTTCGTATTGAATAACCTTATACTATATATTTACATGTAAAAAATCGGAAAGATTTCTTAAAAAAATAATGCCATATTTTTAAAATCCCAAAAAGGCGAAAATCAGCCATATCTGGAAAGAAAAAAAAAAATCGCGCGATTTTTTTTTTTTTTTCTTTTTTATTTTCGTATAATTGGTAATAAAGTTTTCCGTTTTCTGTTAGGCACAGGTACGGCAAAACATTTCCCACTACCTCTCTCAACTCCTCCAAAAACCCATTGGCCTTCAACATGATGACCTCTGTTGTATTTGCGTTTGCCAATTTTCGATTCGTCAATTTCGACGACCATTCCAACCCCACCAATTACAAGGTTCGTTTGGAATGATCCATAAATTACGACCTCTCTACAAAACGAGTTCCAGTCGACACCCGTTTGCTTACCTTCAATGCTAAGCTCCTCCATTATATTTTCCAACGAATTCTTTTTTGTCCATAAATAGGTAAAACCAAGAATTTGGTACATGGACAAATGCGATCGTTCGAAAAATGTTCCGCTACGAATACTTATTTTCGTGTTGCATGGAGTGGCCTTTTTTTTATTTATTGAGACCTTTTTTTTATTTATTGAATACTTGTTAAAAATTCACTTTAGATAGCTTCTTTGTTCATATATTTTAAAAATATACTCGTAAAAAACGGCAATAAGTGAAAGAAATTAACAGAGTTGCCAAATTCCCTACAATTTTCTGCTTAATGATGTAAACTTTTCATAAAATATAAACGCTTAGAAATGAAAACAAGCTGTTTTTTAAGCAACATGAGCGATTTGTGTACCACACTCAAAAAAAAAATTATTTAATAAGTGGAAAACTTAACTAAATTCAATAATGATTTAGCTCCATTGCCATGTTTTCCTTCTTTTTATCTAGATTTTTCTAAAAAATAAGAAAAAGAAAAAACTAGAAAATGGGAAAAAATTGATTTTATTGAGTACATCTCATTTAAAGTTCCGATTACGGGCAGACCCCATTATGTTCGGAACCCATGGGTCCAGACCACCTTAGACCCAGTCCCATTGGGTCTATTAAGGATCGTCATTGATTTTGATTCAAAATCTTTGCCCTTTTCGCTCTACCTTGCTCAGTTTTTAGGATACGGGAATTTAAGGGCCCAAAAGGGTCTTTAGAATCTTAACGGGATAACTAAAAAACTATTACACGGAGGGATTAAGACGGTCGTGTAAAGAACTACAAAAATGTATTTGGCATTTTTTTTTTTTGTTTTGCAATATTTTCTGAGAAATTGAGGAGTTCATACATTGAAAGAGGACCGGAGATTCTTTAGAGATTTTTAGAATCGAAAATGAACACTTTTTTGCTCTTTCTGGCTTAGTTTTTGAAATTTTTGAAACATTTTTTGAAAAAAAAAATTTCCTTAAATTCCATAAAATTTACTAAAATTTACTAAACCTGAAGAAAAAACTGTATCAATTCTAAGAAGATAAATATGATGAACTAATTGGTTGCAAATTATGTCAAAGAAATTTCAAAACTTTTATTAAATTTTACTAAATTGTGAAAAAAAAACATTTTCCCATAATTTAGTTAGGCCTTTGTTTGAGTGCAATAATACCGTTTTCGCGTTTGCTTTTTAAAGTCGTGTTTTAATTAAAACACTGTTTTATGGATTTTTTCATATGTTTTTGATAGGAAGATCGGTGTTTTAGTTAAGCGAAAGCATAGACTACAAAAGCTTTTCAAGTAAGATATCGCGGCAACTAAGACAAATGCTCCAAAAAGTCAATCGCAATTTTTTTCAACACTGATAAAAAAAATAGAATAAATTTGAGACGGTTTACCTAAAATGTTCCACCGCTCTGTTAACAACCTTTTATGCTCGTTTTGGCTGAGATCTGTTTGAAATCAGGGTAAAAGGGCTAAGTTTTTGTAGTTTGATATAAAATAAGACTTTAAAAAAAGTACTGTTTTTATTTGCAATGTACTGTTTTTTGAGACCAAATGTACTGTTATTCCATATTTCAAATCTGGTAACCCATAGAGGGTATATATAAGTTTGTCATTCCGTTTGTAACTCATCGAAATATCGGTCTGGGACCCCATAAAGTATATATATTCATGATGCCCGATCGATTTTAAGACATTCTAGCGATGTCCGTCTGTCTGTCTGTGGAAAATGCTATCACGGACAAAATATTGCACAGAGATGACTGAAACTTGACAAATTTATTGGAAGTTCTCCCGAGAAGTTTGGTATTGCATTTGAGCGATATCGGTTCAGCGGTTCAAAAGTTATGAACGAAAATGTGAGCACACCTCAAAAATTTCAGTACATTCAACATAACCTAAAAATACAAAATGCTTTAATTGAGCTTCTGGTTGACATATGTGAACATAATTGAACACCAAATGGTATTTAAACAAGTACGAACATATTTTTTGACAAAAAAAGAAAAAAATCGCGGATTTTTTTTTACCAAAATTTTTTTCGCGGGAATTTTTTTTCAAAAAATTTTTTTTTTCAAAATAATTTCCTTTTAAATAAAGTTTTTTGGAATAATCTTTTTGAAATTGTGGAGGGTATCACTACATTCGGCAAGGCCGAAATTAACTTTTTTACTTGTTTGAACTCCTTTCGGTTTCCATCTCCTTTCGGTTTAACTCCAACTTCTTTCGGTTTATAACTCATTCCCATGCGGAGAAAAAACGGCTGATATTATTTAAAATTTTATTTCACCATTCTATTGTAAATTCCACATTTTTGGAAGCTTCGAAAAGTGGCGAAAAAGCCCGAAAAAAATCGAAGATTTTAAAAAAATAAATGGAATATTTTAAGACACGTAATGGAAGAAAATGTGATTTTTGTACACATCGGCCAATTCATATTTGGTATTCTAATCCTGGCTTTGGCACTGCACAGTTTAACATAAAAATTAAGTAATGGGAATGTACAGTATTTTTTGTTTTGCCAACATCAGAAAAACATATTGGCCAAGACACTTTTTGGTGTTATCATTTTGGCTTTGTTACTGTACAGTATTTTTTGCAAATCGGGTATTTTGCCAACGTTGGCAACACCTTTGCCAACGTTTTGCCAACCTTGGCCAGCTTGTTTTTTTCTGACTGGGGATTTTTTGAAAGATAATAAGGTATCTCAAATATATATTAACAGAAATATTTTTTCTGATTGCTTTCGCCACCACGAGAGGGCGCTAAACTCAGAGAATTTTATGCAAAAATAACTTAACAGGATGTGTTTTAGTTGTTTCACAAAAATAATTCTCAAAAATCCATTTTTAATAAAATGGTTGGAAATTTTGTTTTAAATAGGGATGTGCGATTAATCGATTAATTATTCATCCCGATTAATCGGAATCTTGATTAATCAGTTAATCGATTAATCATGAATTTTGAATAATCAAAATCATGATTAATCGAATAATTTGAATTTTGATTAATCAAAATTCATGATTAATTGATTAATCAGGAAGTTGAATATTCAAAATTTGAATAATTGAACAAATTTGTTTGTTTACCTTAATTAACTAAAAATTTAGTAGGCCCAAAATCAGGTGCTTTTTTAGTTAAATTTAACTAAACAATTTTCATTCCAAATCATTTTATTCGGCAAAAACGACTTAAATGTTCAGTGCACACATTAACTTATTTAAACGCTTTTTAAGACAAATTTAGAAAACAACTAAATTATAAAATAATATTGAAATTCAAACGAAATTCTTTTATTTTTCACGACAAAAATTAAAAGAAAATTAAAACATTTTTAAGCATAAAAAGTGTAGTGTAAACTCAAGTCATTTATGCTGAACAAAATATTTTTATTTCGTTTTGAAAATTCGTAAATATTATTGTTTTTGAATTTGTCAAAATACTTACTATGGAGTAAAAGTGAGGTTATTGGATCTTACCTTGTATAAATCTACCTTGGTGGTCCTCTAAAATCACGTATCTCAAAAACTAAGCAAGGTAGAGCAAAACGGACACAAATTTTGGATCAAAAACTATGACGATTTTTAAGGAACCCAACTAGGTCTAGGCCCATCGGGGTCTGGACCTATCGGTTCCGAACCCAATAGGGTCTTCATTTGTGTATGTACTTAGTTAAAATAAACAAAATTTCAGTTAACTAAGTTTTGGCAAAACATTTTTGCTAACTTTACCAAAAAAATTGTGGGTTCAAAATCAGCAAATTTTCTTGTAGGTTTACAAGCTTTTTTTTGCTAACATTACAGTTTTTTTTTTTTTTGTGTAATGTTAAAAAATCAGCATCTTTGGAACCAAATCGCGATTCTGAAATTTTTTGAAAATATTTTTTGTTTCAAAAAGTTTCCTAATTTTTGAGCCTAATTTGCTCAAAAAATAATGCATGAATTTTGGTCGAAAACATGGTACAATGGGTCGAAAATCGTAAATTTTTAAACTTTGATTGCTGGTTGCCAACTGGAAGTAACCTTGCAAGATTTGTTTCAAAAAATTTTCCCACAATCACCTCTTCAGTGGTCATCATTCGGCAGTTATTCCGACACAAAATTCGAAAGTTTATTTATTTACGGGACGCCTTAATATCCATTATTTTTGCCAAAACCATCCATAATATTGGGTGGTTTACCATTTTTGGGATATAATTAAATAAGACGCTTTAATGAACTACAGATTCATGTTTTGGAGATCAACATTTTTTAAAATGTCTTTGGAAACAAATTTAAATTAACTTGTCTAATCTTACTAAAATGCTTCTAGAATATTTAGAAATTTTTAACCCAGATAAATATATTCTTTTTTTTTTTGATATATAAATTTTTGTCGCGAATTAGCTTTGGGGACAAATTAGGGGATTTGAATTTTTAATTTGGGATTTTCATTTTCAGATTGGAGATATGACGTAAAAAGTTTCTGGCAACACTGGTTGTATGGAACGAACCAAAAAGAAAATTAGTTGTGTTAATTTCAATCAACTTCATTATCATCATTCAAAAAAAAAACCGAAAAATTGTTTAACCAAATAGAAGGCTTTGATATTACAACTTAACAAAACAAAAAGAAGTGAAAAATTTCTCAAGTATTTAAAATAATGCCAAAAAAGCATACCGACAAAAATAACAATATTTTTTCCACATTTAAATAAAATAAACAATAAAATAAACACACAAGAGTGCTGGCATTTTTGTTCCGTTCTAAAATTCTACTAGAAATAGTTTGCCTTTTTTTGCTGGTTGTTGGTGGTAATGGTTTTGATTAAGTTGTTCTTGAGAAGAATTCATTTGGGAGTTTTGCTAAAAAGGACAACAGAAGCAGCAGCAGAAGCAACAGCGATGGTGCGTAGCATTTTTTCGCAACGTTACAATTATGCCAAGGTACGAATAAATGAAGCATTGGATGGTAAGTGCAATTGTATATGTTTAACGGAAATTGTCCTTTTTTTTCTTATTGGAATAACAAGGAAATTTAAATGACATTTTCTATTTGTTTTTCCTTATCTGCTAATATTTGCTGTAGATGTCTTCCGTCGTATACCATTTTTTCCAAAAATTGCTAAATTACCCCATTTAAAACGTACTTATTATATTGCTACACCAAAACCTATAGTTGAAAAGAAAACTAAGGCCAAACGGAAGGAAAAGAAATTATTAAGATCATCTGATTGGTAAGTGATGTTGGGAATTTTATGACAGAGTCTTAAAAGGATCATAGTTTTTTTCATTTTTTAATGGAAACATCTCTCAGTATGCAAGACTTTGTCTTTTTTCTTTTTGGGAAACATTTTTTTTTTTAGAATCTGAATTTTTGTCTACACAGGAACAATGTCTCAGAATCTGAGAATTTTTTTATAAAGGAAAAATGTCTCAGAATTTGGAATTTTTTTTATGTAGGAAAATATCTCAGAATCTGAGACTTTTTCTATATAGAAAACATGTCTCAAAATCTGAGACTTTTTCTGTAGAAAAAATGTCTCAGAATCTGAGACTTTTTCTATATAGAAAAAATGTCTCAGAATCTGAGACTTTTTCTATATAGAAAAAATGTCTCAGAATCTGAGACTTTTTCTATATAGAAAAAATGTCTCAGAATCTGAGACTTTTTCTATATAGAAAAAATGTCTCAGAATCTGAGACTTTTTCTATATAGAAAAAATGTCTCAGAATCTGAGACTTTTTCTATATAGAAAAAATGTCTCAGAATCTGAGACTTTTTCTATATAGAAAAAATGTCTCAGAATCTGAGACTTTTTCTATATAGAAAAAATGTCTCAGAATCTGAGACTTTTTCTATATAGAAAAAATGTCTCAGAATCTGAGACTTTTTCTATATAGAAAAAATGTCTCAGAATCTGAGACTTTTTCTATATAGAAAAAATGTCTCAGAATCTGAGACTTTTTCTATATAGAAAAAATGTCTCAGAATCTGAGACTTTTTCTAAAAAAATGTCTCAGAATCTGAGACTTTTTCTATTTAGAAAAAATGTCTCAGAATCTGGGACTTTTTCTATATAGAAAAAATGTCTCAGAATCTGAGACTTTTTCTATATAGAAAAAATGTCTCAGAATCTGAGACTTTTTCTATATAGAAAAAATGTCTCAGAATCTGAGACTTTTTCTATATAGAAAAAATGTCTCAGAATCTGAGACTTTTTCTATATAGAAAAAATGTCTCAGAATCTGAGACTTTTTCTATATAGAAAAAATGTCTCAGAATCTGAGACTTTTTCTATATAGAAAAAATGTCTCAGAATCTGAGACTTTTTCTATATAGAAAAAATGTCTCAGAATCTGAGACTTTTTCTATATAGAAAAAATGTCTCAGAATCTGAGACTTTTTCTATATAGAAAAAATGTCTCAGAATCTGAGACTTTTTCTATATAGAAAAAATGTCTCAGAATCTGAGACTTTTTCTATATAGAAAAAATGTCTCAGAATCTGAGACTTTTTCTATATAGAAAAAATGTCTCAGAATCTGAGACTTTTTCTATATAGAAAAAATGTCTCAGAATGAATCTGAGACTTTTTCTATATAGAAAAAATGTCTCAGAATCTGAGACTTTTTCTATATAGAAAAAAGTCTCAGATTCTGAGACATTTTTTCTATATAGAAAAAATGTCTCAGAATCTGAGACTTTTTCTATATAGAAAAAATGTCTCAGAATCTGAGACTTTTTCTATATAGAAAAAATGTCTCAGAATCTGAGACTTTTTCTATATAGAAAAAATGTCTCAGAATCTGAGACTTTTTCTATATAGAAAAAATGTCTCAGAATCTGAGACTTTTTCTATATAGAAAAAATGTCTCAGAATCTGAGACTTTTTCTATATAGAAAAAATGTCTCAGAATCTGAGACTTTTTCTATATAGAAAAAATGTCTCAGAATCTGAGACTTTTTCTATATAGAAAAAATGTCTCAGAATCTGAGACTTTTTCTATATAGAAAAAATGTCTCAGAATCTGAGACTTTTTCTATATAGAAAAAATGTCTCAGAATCTGAGACTTTTTCTATATAGAAAAAATGTCTCAGAATCTGAGACTTTTTCTATATAGAAAAAATGTCTCAGAATCTGAGACTTTTTCTATATAGAAAAAATGTCTCAGAATGAATCTGAGACTTTTTCTATATAGAAAAAATGTCTCAGAATCTGAGACTTTTTCTATATAGAAAAAATGTCTCAGAATCTGAGACTTTTTCTATATAGAAAAAATGTCTCAGAATCTGAGACTTTTTCTATATAGAAAAAATGTCTCAGAATCTGAGACTTTTTCTATATAGAAAAAATGTCTCAGAATCTGAGACTTTTTCTATATAGAAAAAATGTCTCAGAATCTAAGACTTTTTCTATATAGAAAAAATGTCTCAGAATCTGAGACTTTTTCTATATAGAAAAAATGTCTCAGAATCTGAAAATTTTTCTATATAGAAAAAATGTCTCAGAATCTGAAAATTTTTCTATATAGAAAAAATGTCTCAGAATCTAGGGCAGAATCTGAGAATTTTTCTATATATTAAAAATAGCGCATAATCTGATGATTTTTCTATATAGAAAAAATGTCTCAGAATCTAAGAATTTGTCTATTACTATAAGTGTCTCAGAATTTGATAGTTTTCCAATACAGAAAACATGTCTCAGACTATTTCTATATAGGAAATATGTTTCAGAATCTGATACTCATAGTTTTTCTACATTTGTTGTTTCGGAATCTGAGAATTTTTCCTATATAGAAAATTTTCTATTTCAGAAAAATATTTTAGAATAAGAAAAATATTTACTTTTTTCTTACAGGTACGACAGTGATGCTATACCCATGACTACCAGAAGTGAATTGGAAATGATTTTGGATGTACCTCTTATGGAACGACATTCTGGACATAATTCTAAAGGTACTTTTAGTCACATTTATTGGAAATCTGAAGAAGAAGAAGAGCAACAGCAAAATAATGCAACAGATAACCAAAAACCACCAAGTCCAGAAACAGTAACAGAAACAATTGAGGATAATCTTGAAGATCCTATAAAATCTGTAATGACCTTTAATGCTAATATAGATGTTACCGCTAACCAGGAAACTTTAATCAAATTAGAAATTATTCAATTACCAAGTCAGCCTTTAGCATTACAGCCATTACCAATAACATCACTAGTTGTAAATACACCAACACCAAAAATTGCATTTGAAAAAACAACAACACCACCGTCAGATCCAATTGCAATTTCAAGTTTAGCAGCCACCAAAGAAAGTTATAATTTTGACTTGAGATCACTCAATGTAAAAAAACGTCAACGTGGAAAACATTTGGAAAAAGTTTATGAATGCGAACAGTGTTATAAAAAATTTGATCGTCCCTGGGTTTTACATGGTCACATGCGTTTGCATACCGGAGAAAAACCATTCGTTTGTCCAATACAAACCTGTCAAAAGAAATTTGCTGATAGGTAAAATTCGCTAATTCAAAATTATTTAAAAATTTTCAAATATTAACTTCTTTACCAGATCCAATTTAAGAGCTCATCAACGTACTAAGGGTCATCATAATTGGAGTTATCAATGCCCCCAGTGTACTAAAGCTTTTAGTCAGGAAAACTATTTGGGTCGTCACAGCTTGGCAGCTTGTCGCAAATTTTTGGCAGCCCATAAAAATGCTTAAACTTTTTACATTTTTATTTTTTTTATTTTAATTAAATTATTTATAACTGTAATATTTATTATACTGTTAGTTCAACCTAAATTTATTAAATTGAAATATTAATTTTTATATACAACAAAACATTTTTCCGTGTGCAAAAAATCTCGTATTCTGAGAAAAAATCTCAGTTCCGAGGACATTTTTTTCATAAAAATTCACAATTTCTCAATCATTTTTAGTATTAACGGATTTTGAAATATTTTTCCAAATTAAAATATTATCAGGCGGGTTATTGTGTAATTCGATTCAAAAGAAACCTGTTCGATTTCAGAAAATTGTAATTCTCTGTAAAATGAAATTTTATTTTTTAACCGCAGTATGGGGGGTATACTAGCCCAAATGAATTTTAAAATTGTCCAAATGTATTTTACAATTGTCCAAATGTATTTTACAATTGTCCAAATATAATTTCCAAATTTCCAAATAAATTTTAAAATTGTTCATGTGTATTTTAAAATTGTCCAAATATATTTTAAAATTGTCCGAATGTATTTTAAAAATTTCCAAATGTAGTTTAAAACTTTCCAAATGTGTTTTAAAATTGCACAATTGTATTTTAAAATTTTCCAAATGTATTTTAAAATTGTCCAAATGTATTTTAAAATTGTCCAAATGTATTTTAAAATTGTCCGAATGTATTTTAAAAATTTCCAAATGTAGTTTAAAACTGTCCAAATGTGTTTTAAAATTGCACAATTGTATTTTAAAATTTTCCAAATGTATTTTCAAAATTGTCCAAATGTATTTTAAAATTGTCCATATGTATTTTAAAAATGTCCAATTGTATTTCAAAATTGTCCAATTGTATTTCAAAATTTTCCAAATGTATTTTAAAATTTTGTACATAGAATTATACATAGAATATTTTAAAATACATTTGGAAAATTTTTAAATACATATGGACAATTTTAAAATACATTAGGACAATTTTAAAATAAATTTGGAATATTTTAAAACACATTTTAACATTTTTAAAATACATTTGGACAATTTTAAAATACAATTGTGCAATTTTAAAACACATTTGGACAATTTTAAAATACATTTGGACAGTTTTAAAATACATTTGGACAATTTTAAAATACATTTGGACAATTTTAAAATATATTTGGACAATTTCGAAATACATTTGGACAATTTTAAATTAATTTGGACAATTTTAAAGTACATTTGGACAATTTTAAAATACATTTGGACAATTTTATAATACATTTGCACAATTTTAAAATTGATTTGGACAATTTTAAAATATATTTGGACAATTTTAAAATACATTTGCACAATTTTAAAATACATTTGGACAATTTTAAATGTATTTTTACAATTTTAAAATATATTTAGACAATTTTAAAATACATTTGGACAATTTTTAAATACTTTTGGAAAATTTTAAAATGCAATTGGAAATGGTGAAGTACTTGTAATGCGAAGATTAAATTTGTAATTCGAAAATTCCATTTGTAATTCGGAAATTCCAATCGAACCTCGAAAAAAAGGTCAATTGTAATTCGAAAACGATCAATTGTAATTCGAAAATGATCAATTGTTATTCGAAAGAGGTCAATTCTAACTCAAAATAGATCAATTTAATGTTTTTTTTTACATTTTGGATGGTATAAAAGATTCGGCACAGCCGAATTTAACACTCAATTGTTTGAATTACAATTGATCTTTATCGAATTACAATTGAAGGGCTTATTGTAAAAACTCGATAAGCAACATTTCATTTATAGTGGTTTTTGCCTTAAAACTTTTGAAATAATGTAGAAAATCGAACTTTTGACGAACTTCATTCGCAAGATACTTGTACAAAGGGTTTAAGCAAGAAGTCGAAAAACACCAAAAAATAAAATTTAGCTTATCAAGTTTTTGCAGTAACCCAAGTAAAAATGTGAAGGATCAGTACTGATCCGAAAAATGGATCGCTAAAATTAGATCAGTTTTAATCGGACGGATACAATTTCATCCGAAAAATGGGTTTATCTAATTATATAAACCCATTTTTCGGATAACATTGTATCCGTCCGATTAAATCTGATCTAATCTTAGCGATCCATTTTTCGGATCAGTACTGATCTTTCAAATTTCGGATCAGTAATGATCCGAGTAAGATCTTTTAAATCTCGGATAAGACATATCTAAACATTTTTACTCGGGAAGCCCTTCAATTGAAATTTTTCGAATTACAATTGAATTTTTTTTAATTGCTTTTGATCTTTTTCAAATTTCAATTGATCTATTTCGAATTAAAATTGACCTTTTTATACCCTCCACTAAGTGATAGAGGGTATATAAAATTTGTCATTCCATTTGTAACTCATCGAAATATCGTTCTGGGACCCCATTCTAGCGATGTCCGTCTGTCTGTGGAAATGGTGATCACGGCCAAAATATTACACGGATATAACTGAAACTTAGCATTTAATTACTTGTTGTTGCCCCTAAAAGTCTGGTGTTGCATTTGAGCGATATCGGTTCAGCGCGCTGTGGCCGAAATCACTGATCTAGCGGCGTTTTAGTCAAAATTAAAACTGATAAATGTTTTGCACTGTATCGATTACCTATACTTTACAGAGAAAATTAACGTTTTCACTTTTGTTTTTCTCTTAATTTTCGCACAGCTGTAAGCTATCAAATATAAATTTTCTGCAGCAAGTGTATTAAAGGAATTTGGGGCCTAATTACTCAGTGAGTCCAATTCCTGTTTTGTTTATTATTTTGGGTTATTTTTGTTGTGACGTTTCAGTATGGCGTGCTAGTTCGCGCAAGTTGATCGGTTTTTTAGGGTCCATCTTAGGGTTGCCAGACGGCCTGGAATGGCCTGGATTTTCCAGTTATTTAAGATCTGGTCCAGTTTCCAGTTAAAACATTATTTATCCAGTTGAAAAAGGATTTCTTTTATTTTAACAATTATTTTTTTTTATTAAATATTTTTTACAATTTTTAGGGACTACTTTTTGAATAAAACATTAATCATAAATATAACATAAATGTCTCTTTTGTTTTCGGAAAATGTGTTCTTTTTGCTGCATTTTCACTAATTTTTTTACAACTTTTTCGAGCATTTGATTTCGGCACGAATGTTTTCCTTGAGCTCGTCGATGATTTAAGGATTCTCGGAGTACATTTTGCTTTAAAAATACCCCACAAAAATATGTCTGGATGGGTCAAATCTGCAAATGATGGTCAGTTGCTGTGGCTTTTTTGACTTCGCACGTGCAGGAAATTTTAATTTTCATTCTAGATTTCCAGATTTGACCACTTTGGACTTAATTTTGTGGGGTTATTTAAAAAGAAAATATACTCTAACAATCCTCAGGCCAATGACGAAAAAGTAATATAAATGCTTAAAAAAGGCACATCTTGCCGTGGCAAATAGAGACCAAAATAAAAATATGTGTCTCACATATGAAAATCGGTTGGTTTTTTTTTTTTGAAATTATTAAAAAAAAAAACTTATATATGGGTCCAGTTACTTTATCAAAATCCAGCTGAAAATTTTCCATTATCCAGTTATTTGACTTCTAGTATCTGGCAACCCTAGTCCATCTGCTGTCCAAATAATCAATATTAACGCGATAAAGACCACAATTTTCAATCGATTTGGCTGAAATTTGAAATTTAAGTATCTTTTATTTCAAGAACAAAACATATTAAATTTTGAGAAAATCAATCCATGTTAACCCATAGCCCCCATGTAAATATCCCAGGGATGGAATTGTTGATACAAATGTACTTTTTTTGATACTATTTAATGTTGAAAAATACGTTGATACGCCCGCGACTAATTTGATACATTTTTAAATTGAACAAATTTTAATTCATTTTTATTGAAATTTTTTTCTTGCATTAATTTTTTCCCCATTTTCTACTAATTGAAATATGGTTATTCATGGAGAGACTCTTTTTCTTAAAAGAGTTTTATTTATGTTGATGTATGGTCTAATGAATACCATGTATGATCTTATGACTTTTCACTTATTCCCTAGGAATAATTTTTGTCTTAAGTTTTATTTTCATATCTCTCATAGTTTTCGAGATAAGCTTAAAATGTAATTTTTATGACGTTTAAACACTATTTTTCCAAAAACGGCTCTTGCGAAGATATTAATTTTCGTCGAAATATAGTAGTGGGGCACCCCAGATTCATAATCAACAAAGAACTTAAGGGTGTTCGCAACTTGAGGTTGGTTCGGCCGAGGGGTGTTTTATTTAATAAATTTGTTTTTTACCGAAACAAATGTCAAATCTCATTTTTATTTTTAAAATACATTCATGAATTTTTAGTACCTGTTTCGTTTATAATTACTATTTTTTTTTGTTGTTTTAAATAAAAAAAGTACCTTGAGGGTCAAAAAAGTACAATTTAAAATCATTTTTGATACCAAATCGAAATTGCAATATTTCATCCCTGAAATATCCCCTTCAAGTTTTACTTAAATACCCCTAACAATAGTATTCAAGATATCCTCTTGAAATTCGACCAATAAATGTTTTTTATATTCATAAACAATCGCTCTAAATTTTAATGGAATCGGACCATTTTAATTTCTAGGCCTCATACAAACCACCCTCCCAATATTCACATAAATTTCCCAAAATACATAAAAATAAATAAATATTGTTTAAAAATTAATTCTTTTTAAATTTTATAATCGCAAATAAGCATTAGTCTTTATTATTTTACATTTCCGAATTAATCGCCGCTAGATTGGCCATTTCGGCCACTGTGCAGCGGTTCAAAAGTTATGAACGAAAATGTAAGGACACCTCGAAAATTTTGATACATTCAACATAACCTCAAAATACAAAATGCTTTAATTCTGCTGGTTGACATATGTGAACAAAATTCTACAACGAATGGTATTTAAACAAGTACGAATATATTTTTTTACAAATAAAGAAAAAAATCGGAAATTTTTTTTTTTTTTTTACTAAATTTTTTTTTTTTTGCTGAAATTTTTTTCTTAATATTCTGTTTTAAATTACTAAAAAATATTTATTATTCGACCTTTAAAATTCTATTTTGAGGAAGATTATTCTTTGTTTTGCAACAAACGATTGTCAATTAGCTAAATACTTTTGACAATGGAATTTGACGAACTCCGAAATACGTGTCGAGTAAGTCTTGCAAAATGGCCAAACCAATCAATTTAAAACAAACAACATTATAAATAGTTTCTTTAAAATTGTTACTTCGACAATATCATCGTAATGATTAGTAAAATATATAAATTTTGACGTTATTGCTAAGTATTTTTATCAGTTGTGGACGAAGTGTAAAGAGTTGTGTGTTGTTTTAAATCTAGCTGTTTTCTCTCCCGTTTTATGCGCCTTTAACATTAATTTTTTATTTTATTGTATTATTTTATGAGTTTTTAAATTTTTTCTAAATTTTACAGTTATTTTTTTATTTTAAAAAAAAGAGAAATAAAATCTTGGAATTCTTTTTATAACGAATACATTTAATTTTGTATGGGTCTTTTGTTTAAAATTGTATATCTGGCAATGCTGAAATAACAACGAGCTTTTCAAAGTTTTTGTTCGTTGCTTTTGACAAAACTTTATTCAACGAGTAAAAACCAACTGTCATCGATGAAACGAAATAAAAACGAAACAGTTTCTTTTAAAACGAAGTGAACTAAAACATTATTTGTAGTTTGTTAAAGAAAAAAGTTTTATTGTGCCGATTATTCTGAAAAAAAAACGAGAAAAGCACAATTAAAACAAGTTTTCCAATAATTTGTAAAAGAAATTTAGAAAAAGTGTATTGAAAATAACAAAATTTTAAAGCAAATTATTAAACAAATAACTGCAAACAATCAATAAATATAAAAAAAGTTTACGGAAATTGCCAAAAAAAACTCAATAAATCAAGTAAGTGGTTGTGTGACTGGCCATGTATGAGAGTGTGTGTATGAAACACATATAGGAAAAAACTGTTTGGTATTGTAAAAAAAAAGTACGACTCATCTTACGAATTTGATTACATTTATTTTTTTTGTTGGTTTGACGTGTATCTTTATTAGCGGTGTTTCACCTTTTTGCCAAATTAATATCGATTTTTTGTTCAACAAATTGCATGTTTTAGTTTTAACTAAAAAAAGAAGTCAATTACTGGATAAATGCAAGGTTATACACACGGTGGGTTTTCTACACTTTTTGTTAAATGCGGTAGTAGTAGAAACTTTATTTTTATAAATTCCCTGGGTTGTTTTTTTTTTGTAATTGATTTTTCCATTTTTTTTCTTTTCTGTGCCGCTTTGTTGTAGTGGCAATTGCATTTGATTCTATTTTTGTCATAATCATTTTATTGACGTTTTTCGTTGTTGCACCATGCTCCAGAAACAGGTTGGTAACACCCTTTGTGTATGTTTCTCTTATTCTTCTTCAATTTTAAATGTTTTTTTTTCTGTTTTAATTTGTTTAAATTTCTATCGTTTGTCATTGAAATTTTTTGCAAATTGTAGTTTATTTTTATTTTCCTCTTTCATTTGTTTATACATAAAATTTATCTTATATTTCTCTTTATGCTGAAATTTTATATCATTGCATAAAAGCTTGAGCAAAGAACAAATAAGCAGAATAAAAAAAAAGTGCCGGCATGTGTTCGTCATCTGTTGTGGTTTTAGGCCAGAGGGGGTACGAAAAGCGTTATTGGGTGAGGTTATGATATTTCTTTTATGGGGTATGTTATAGAATTGAAACAAAAACCAGTGGTGGTATTTTGAACATTTTGGAAAAATCTTTGGTTTTTTTTTTAGATTTTACACGCGAAGAAATTATTTTTTTTTATAATTCCCAAAATTATGGTTGGGAAAAAATTATGGAAACACCATTTACAGATGTAATGGCAAAAGTGCACTTTACGGGGCACACATATTTTAGGGGGGGAAAAAATTGGACCCCCTCTAGAATTAAAAAAGAAAAAAACCGAAATTAAAATTTAAGGGGGCTGGGCCCCGGGGACCCCCCTTAATCAAAAAAAAAATAACCCTCCCACCTACAGGTTTGTGTGGGTACTTAAGTTAAAGGTAATTAAAACAGAAAAAGAAAATAAAGGGGAGCTAGGTCCCTGGGCCCCTCTAGGTCGAAAAACCGACCTGATCCGTTTTTTTCAAAAAAAATGTCCACCAAAAAAAAATTTTTTTTTGCTTAAAATTTTTTTCTGCGTAGCCGGCCTTCGGCCGGGCTTAGGGATTACAAACTCCATGCATTAAACCCACCCTCCCCGCAAAATAAAACTTTTTTGTAAATCAAGCCTTTTACGTTGTTAATTACTGATGGCTTAATTATTGAACTGAAAGTTACTAAAATGGATTTAGGGGGTTACAATATTGTTAAAATACATACAAAAAATACATATTTGCAATCGTGAGCAAATTACCTTTCATTTGAGTACCCATACGTACAGGTTTGTGGGTGGGGCGGTTTTTTGGCTCCAGGGGGTCCACCGGGGCCCAGCCCCCTTAAATTTTAATTTCGGTTTTTTTCTTTTTTAATTCTAAAGGGGGTCACATATTTTTTTTTGCCAAAATATTTGTGCCCCGTAAAGTGCACTTTAGCCGATGTAATTCGTAAAAGATCAAGGAAAAAATGAAAAAAATTGGCAAAAGTGCACTTTACGGGGCACAAATATTTTAGGGGGGGGGGGAAAAAAATTGGACCCCCTCTGGAATTAAAAAAGAAAAAAACCGAAATTGAAATTTAAGGGGGCTGGGCCCCGGGGTCTCCCCTGGAGCAAAAAAACCGCCCCTCCCACCTACAGGATTGTGTGGGTACTTAAATTAAAGGTAATTAAAAACGAAAAACAAAATAAAGGGGAGCTAGGTCCCTGGGCCCCTCTAGGTCCTAAAAACCGCCCTGATGCGTTTTTTTTTTTTTTTAAAGTCCACCAAAACTAAAATTTTTTTTTTTGCTTAAAATTTTTTTTTGCGTAGCCGGCCTTCGGCCGGTCTTAGGGATTATAAACTCCATTAATTTAGCGGCTTCGCTAAATTTCAAGTCGACATAACTCGCGAACCAGATCTCGCCAACAAAAAATCACCCTTATATTTTCGATTTGTAATCAAAAGATCTATATCTGGTAAAAATTTGGGATCAATCCGACCAATGCCAGTAAACTCAACTTAAGCCAAGATCAATAGTAATTCGAAGATTCTACTTGTAATTCGAAGATTTCATTTGTAATTTGAAGATTCCCTTTCAGTCGTAGTTTGGATCGCGTTGATTAAACATCACACCTTCGCATTTGGGATGGCGTCTCACAACGACTAACGGGACTTCGGTACCGCTACTCGGCCGCGTGTTTTGCTATGCTATTTGCATTTAACCACATTTTTGTGGATAATTAATACAATTTTACTACTACTGGAGGAGAAAAAACCATTAAACTCATATTACTGGAGGAGAACCATTAAACTCAAACAAAATACAACTACTGGAGGAGAATAAACCATTAAACTCAAACAATATACAACTACTGGAGGAGAATTAACCATTAAAGCTAAGTACTCTGTTTCTTACCGTGAAAATTTGACATAAACTTTAAACGCCTCAAATCGCAATAAAACAATTAAAAATCAACAACTTTTGACAATTATAAGAAAGAAACGATCATAATAAAACTGAAATGTCACTTTTTCACGGCAATTTAAATTGTCTTGTATAATAAAAATGCGTGAAAACTTTTTTATCAATTTCCCTATAATTCCTCGCGTTGCCAAAATTTATTTTTTTTTGTATGGAGTTTGACAGATGTTTTCCCGTGAAATCGAACAGAGTACTATGCTTAAACTCAAATAATTTACAACTACTGGAGGAGGATAGATCATTAAACCCATATATTATATGGAATGTATAATAATACTGGAGGAGATCCATTCAACTCATATAATTAGTATACATGGTTCATAGCCTCCATTGCAAAGGCAATGGATTAACTCTGGATTTATGGACCATTTGTGGGAAACCCTGGTCGTTTTTGCTTAGTCATTGACCAACATTTCAATAGAGTTAAAAAAAAAAAAAAAGATTCCCTTTGTAATTCGAAGATTCTACTTGAAATTCGAAGATTCTATTTGTAATTCGAAGATTCCATTTGTAATTCGAATATTCCAATTGTAATTCGTAAAAGATTAATTGTAATTCGTAATACCAAATTCGCATTCATATTTTTAAACATGTTTAAGTACTTAAACATGTTTATGTACCTTAACAAGTTTAAATTTAAACATGGTTAAGTGGTTAAACATGTTTAAAAAAAATGAATGCGTATTTGGTATAAAAGATCAATTGTAATTCGTAAAATATCAATTGTAATTCGTAAAAGATCAATTGTAATTCGAAAAAGATCAATTGTAATTTGCAAAATATCAATTGTAATTCGTAAAAGATCAATTGTAATTCGTAAAAGATCAACTGTTATTCGTAAAAGATCAATTGTAATTCGAAAAAGAATCTTACTGTAAACCCTATTTATTCTTTTGCGGATGACAGCAATATCTGTCACTCTTATTCTTTTGACCATAGACCGGGTCTGTCTATAACACTTATATCCGTCCCAAAATGGAATATAATTCCCATGTATGGGCAGGTGCTTCAATATCTTCATTGGAACTACTTGACCGCGTACAGAAAAGGGCACTTATGCTTATAGGGGACTATCGAATATCTAATTCCATCAACTCCCTGGAGCATCATAGGAGTGTGGGTTGTGTGTCTTTATTCTATCGATACTTCCACGGAGAGTGTTCTGCTGAGATAGGTGAACTCATTCCGGATAGACGTGTATTTGGTCGTAATACGCGCCTCTCAAATAGAGCTCACCCGTTCGTCGTGGATTGGTCAGCTGAGCGCACAACTCACTATAGAGAAAATTTTTTCTTTGGCCGAACAATTCGTATGTGGAACAGACTTCCCGCTTATGTCTTTCCCGACACTTTTAACATCTTCAAATTCAAGTCAAATATTAACAAATACTACTCCTTTTTTCCTCCCCTGAGTGTTGGTCAATAAAAAATAAAAAAAACAAAATCAGAATTTTTTTAGAAAAAATGTCTCACAATCTGAAAAATTTAATATGTTTCAGAATCTTAAAATAATTCTATACTTAAAAATGTTAAAGAGTCTGGGATTTTATCTACACAGGAAAAAAAGACGCAAAATCCGTTTTTGTTTTTTATGCGGAAAATTTTATCAAAATTTCAGAATTTTACAATATGGCAAGATGTCGCAGAATATATTTCTTCATATGTATGCTGAAAAATGTTTCAGAATCTGAGAAAGTTTAAAAGTTTAAAAGTTTTTTTACGGAAAAAACTTCTCGAAAGGTTTTTTTTTAAATTTCTAAAATTTGTGTATGGAAAAAAAATTCTCAGATTCTGAAATATAAGGAAAAATGTATTTTGACTCAAAATTTTTGAGACAAGAAGAAGTTTTTTATTAAAAAAATTTCTCAAAATCTAAGAATTATTATAAACAGCAAAATGTTTCAAAAACTGAAAATTAAAATCACAGAATATTTTTGAAATCCATTTTATTTATAAAGAAAACAATAAATCACAAAAAAAAAATGAAGAGACATCAAGTTTCAAGTACAAATAAACAATAAAGCGTGCATTAATAAATATTATTTACTGACCGCAAAAACACCACCAACAATGACCGGCTAATGAACGACGTTGTTGATATGAAGGATGATAAATAGAGTCATGATTTTAAAAATGTTGCAAAAAAATAAAAAGAAATATTACAATAATTGTTTGTTTTGAAAAGTATCAAAATAAACAAATATGCTAAATTTTGATAAGACAAAAACAGTTGTTTATGGTATAACATACATATAAATATTTTGTTTTTGTCTTTTGTTTATACAAAACAAATCGTACTAAACAAAAGAATATTTTAAAAACAAATTTAGCACCCAACAAAAACGAGCAACAAGTGTGAAAAATTTCTGACAATAATACAAATTATTAACACTAGAATCGACTAAATGGAATTGACAATCTCGGATGCACGTGATAATGTACTAGTCAATTGTACAAATGATTTACATAGTTTCTGTTTTGTTTATTTCTGAATATCCGCCACTATTTTATGGGTATGTTGGAATTTTCATGGCATATGTGTCGAAATTCAATGGAAATCATTTGTGATGGCCCTATGTTCCAATTAGGAATTTTAAAGGACTAAATATACATATATGTGTGTCGAAGTAAATTTTCTAAAAATATATTTGGAGAATGATTATGTATTACACCGTCCGAGAAAAAAGCGTTAAAAACAAACTGTATAATATACGTTTGAAACAAGAGACTTAATGTATTAAAACTGCCCCAGCAAAAAATAAACGAAGTGGTTCAAAAAGAATTAGTGGTTTCACTACATACAAAGTAGCGATAGGTGCCGAACTTCATATTCCGTAGGAAGTACTTTTAAAATCACTTCCAAAAATGCTACAAAATAACCATAAAAACATATTTTACCAGTTCTTTGCTTAATGATTTTGAAGTACCTTTTTCATATGTTCTTAGGAATAAAATCAAATCACCACAACATATGAACTTCTTTTTCAACTGAAACAATTAGAATGAGGGTGATACACGAAGTATGCAAATTTTTCTACGTCTAGCTTCAAATAGATTTAGGTTTTGCAAAAATGGTGACAAAATTTGGTAATGGCATTTCATTTCTCTTTATTTAGAGCTTAAAAAATCGAAAAGACGAAAATCGATTATTGATAAATTTTTCAAATTTCATATCTTATATCAAAAAAAGTTGGTCCTAAATTAAATAAATACATTTACGAACTAAAGCGGATGTTGCTGCATCACATTATTAAAGATTGTTTAAACTTTTTAGAAAATTGAGGTATAGGCCTGTGGTCAAAACAAACTTGTGAATCAATTCGCCGTGAATTTTTATAGTTTTGTAATCTCTATAATTACTCCTTTTTTAATTCGAAGTATACACGTTAGATTATCAATGAAATTAATTTTTCTATCACGTAAGGTTTTTAAGATATTCGCGGTTTACAATTGAAATATTTGGGTCTCCTCTGTAACGTATTCTTAAGTTGCTCAAACAGAATAGAACTCGATTTAGTAAAAATAAGACATCTTTATTCAAAATCTGGCATCCAAATTTTTCTATCGCGTACTGTTTTTGAAATATTGGCGTTTGAAAAACTCAAACTCTACTGTTACGCACTTATATTCTTTATAAATCACACTAAAATTTTCAAACGCGAATATCTCAAAAACAGAACATGCTTGAAACTTGTGGTTTGCAGTTTTGGAATCAGGAGGTGCATTCTATATGAAATCAAGTCCTATTTCGTGGAAGCAACGTAAGAATACGTAACAGTGGACCCCTAAAAATGCTTTTTTACTTTTTAACAGCGAATATCTAAAAAACGGTACGTGCTAGAAAAATTTGGACGGTAGATTTGGAAGCAGGAGACCAAAATCTATAAGGACCAGTTAGAAATTTCACTGAAAGGTTTTTGCTGTCGAACAGTGTTTTTAGTGTAAATATTACAAAAAAATACTCTTTCAATCAATCATACAAAAATAAGTGAAAAAAGAACTTCTAATTTAGAAGTTCTAAATCACCAAATAAAAATGACATAATCACACCCAAAATGCCAAGAAATATGTACTTCTAAAGAAGTGATGAAAAAAGTGCTTCCAAAAGGTATTAACATCCGGATCACTACTTCAGAAGTTGTGATAAAAACACTAGTGATATATGTTATACTTAAGTGTCAATCTTTCGCCACTGAAAAGTGGCGATAAAAAGAACATACTTTGTGTGTCACGCCCATATTAAATTCATCAATGTTTCAGTTGAAGAAGAAGTACATCTGGTTCATAAGTTGTGGTGAATTTTGTAGTGAATGGTAAGCTCTTTTTTTGCTGGGTGCATTTACAGATTTTCTTTTCGTAAGCCTCTCTTCTTCTAAAAGGACTTTAAAGTCTTAAAGGATTAAATTTTATAAAATATTTTTTTAATATTTATACTTGTCCTAGGATGCCACTAGTGATAGCAAATGAAAGAGGAGGATCTCCCCTAATTTTTCTATTTCATTATTTTCACATATCAGGAAAAAGGAGGTTAGTTACGTCCTTTCAAAAATGTATCCTTCGATATCATTCTTCAATATCATTGTCTAAGGATGACCAGTGTCATCCTTTGGCAAGTACAAATGTTCTAAAAATATTTTACAAAATGTATCCTTTAAAACTTTGAAGTCCTTTTAAAAGGAAACAGGATGACGAAATGAAAAACTGTAAATGCAGTTTTACTCCATTTGATCTCTACTTTCAGACGTATATCAACCGGTTCATGTTTAATATTGGACGGTGTTATAATATAAATATTTTAAAAAATGTATCCCTTTAAACTTTGAAGTCCTTTTAAAGTGTACCAGGATAACGAAATGAAAAACTGTAAATGCAGTTTTACTCCATTTGATCTCTACTTTCAGACGTATATTATCCGGTTCATGTTCAATATTGTGTGTCGGACGGTTTTATAATAAAAACTTGGTCAAGTTGGTTCTTAATTTTAGTAAAATCAATGCAGCGGTTAACAATTATGAAAGGAATCGTAAAGTCACCTCTAAAACTTTGATATATCACGGATATAGATTTCCCTACTAGTCCCTGCCGTTAAACCAATTTGAGCTTTAATGAAACTCCTAAGATCCATGTAAAAAAACTTATTGTTAGTCCCACCTAAGTTTAATGTTTTATCAAAATTTATTGTACGCAATGGAGGATGTAAATGGATTCGGCTAAGCCGTATTGAAATTTCTGACTTTTTCTTTGCAAATATTTGCAATAAAACTTTTTTCATAAATACACCGAAAAAAATTCCTGCCTTATATGTACGAAAACGTTCGTACATTGTACGAAAAATTTCGTTGTTTCGCACCACGAAATTCTTGCGTACAATGTACGAAATGCACGAAATTGTTTCGTAAAATAAACGAAATTGTTTTTGTATTTTACAAAAAAATTTCGTAAAATAAACGAAATATTTTTTTTGTTTTACGAAATTATTTCGTAAAATAAACAAAATATTTTTATTTTTACGAAAATTTTTTGGTAAAAAAAAATCGTTAAATTAACGAAATTACATGTAAAAATTCTTTCTTGAGAATAAGAACAACGTTTTCACATTTTGACAGCAACATTTCCAAGAAATTAATTTTGCCGAATTTTTATTACCCCAAATATGTAAAAAAATATCAGAGTTATCATTATTGAAATTAATTCTTTATACCCACGACCACAAGACATTTTCTAATCCACTGGGTCGAAGCTCATTACTTTTTTGACATAAAAATGTTTCATTTGTTTAACAAAACAACAAAAAACACTTAAAAAAAATTGAGTTTTCCAGAGGTTGGTTTAAAGAAATAAAACTTTTTTGGCCACATACGAACTTAACCTGCTGATGACCAAAAGACTTGTTCCGTGGTATCCGTGTTTTATATAGACGGACATTAATAGAATGCCTTAGAATTTATCATGGATCAATAATACATATACTTTATGGGGTCCCCGACCGATATTTTTGTATTATACCCCAATACTGTAGTTGGAGGGCATAAAAAAACCCTTTAAGAATTCATTTAAAGATTTCTTCTTTTTTCATTAGTTTTGTAAAATTACAAAATTCTTGATTATTTTTTTTTCGTAATATAAAGTCCACTTTCGTATATTTTACGAAAGAAGTTTTTACGAATTATTTTCGTAAAAATACAAAAGTCTGTACACTTTTTTTTGTAATATACAGTCAACATTCGTATATTTTACGAAAGAATCATTTACATTCTTTTTTTCGTTACTTTCGTAAAATTACAAAAGTTTTTACAACATTTTTTTCGTAATATGTAGTCAACATTCGTAAATATTACGAAAAAAATATTTACTAATCATTTTCGTTATTTTCGTAAAAATACGAAATTCAGTACTAAAGTTTTTCGTAATATGTAGTCAACTTTCGTGTATTTTACGAAAATAAAAAGTACGAAACTTTTTTTCGTAAAATGTTGCATGGATTTTTTTCGGTGTACGAAAGGTAATTTAAAAACAGTTTATTATTTAAATGATCATATGACAAAGTTAAGATTGAACAATAAAAAATAAAATTAAATCGTGATCAATTAACACTTTATTTACATAATATGCAGCAATATAACTAACAAAGTATACCCAGTTAGCAACATCCATGAGCCAACCTTGGTGACAGCCTGCTGGCATGTCAGAGTGGGGTTGCCAGACGGCCTGGAATGGCCTGGATTTTCCAGTTATTTGAGGTCTGGTCCAGTTTCCAGTTAAAAAATAATTTTTCCAGTTGAAAAAGGATTTTCATAATTTTAACAATTATTTTTTTTTATTAAATATTTTTTACAATTTTTTGGGACTATTTTTTTAATAAAACATTAATCATAAATATAACATAAATGCCTCTTTTGGATGCGGAAAATGTGCTCTTTTTGCTGCATTTTCGCTAATTGTTTACAACTTTTTCGAGAATCTCGGACAGCCTAGAGTTGATTTCGCTCGTCGATGATTTAAGGATTCTTGACGTACATTTGTTCTTTTAAAATAACCCTACACAAACATGGATGGGTTATTTATGAAGATCAAAATAACCTTATGTTCAAAAACATTTTTGTGTTAATGAACCTCTTGACTCACGAACTCTAAGCTTCTTAAAAATAATTTATGATAAATTATCTCAACATCAGACTTAAGTTATAAAAAACTACTCTGCCAACTTATTTTATGAAAATTCAAGTTTTTGTATAAAATTTTCAAATAATTTTTTTTGTTGAAATGTTAAAAATCAGTACACATATTTCAGAATACATATTTCAAAAAATCAGTACAAACCAGTACAATGTTTTTTGATCAGTACACGTGATCATAAATCAGTACATGTACTGATCAAATCAGTACGAATGGACAGCCTAAGTAGATATATGTCATAAGAAACTACAAAAAATGATCTTATTTCCTTTAGTTTTTAATTTCATCCATTTTCCTTTATAAATTATCTCTCTCATATTAATAAATAACTTTTCGCATTTTTGAGTCCTAACTGGATTTGAGCCTGGAACCTCCAGTTTATTAGTCCCACACCTAACTACTTGATAACGCATTTTACAGGTAGTGCAGTAAAATGCATATAACTCATGAACCAATACATATACATTAGGGCGGAGTAAATTTAGCTTTTTTCGAAATTCGATTTCCGGCCGATTTCCCGGTACTTCAATTTATTTTTAAAATTATTCATTACCTAGCAAAATTTTCCGTTCCAAATAATCGGTTTCAGAACGCATCATATTACCCTGCAATCGGTTGTACTTAACATTCCAGAATCAATAGCGGTATTCGCTCTTGGTAGCAAACTACCCTTGCAGACCTTTCAAAGCTTGCAGATATTGTATAAATACAAGAGTATGCAAGACCACAACAACAAAATACATGAAATAAAAATATACAAGACTATCATTTATATGCAAGACAAAAACCCATAGCATATTCTGGCCTTTCAAACCTTTCAAGCTTACAATACTTAACATCTTTTAGTTTTTCCGGAAAACAATAAGAAAATTAACAAACTTTCATATTTTGTGTAAAAAAAAATAACAATAGATTTTTAGAACGAATTATAACAAAAAAATAAGCAAAAATTAGAACAACACAAATCTTGAGCGCAGCAACTGCCAATGCCAACTAATCTTCCAACAGAAAGTCGCTAAATCCTACTAAAAAAATCGCTAGAAAAGCGATTTTCGATAGAAAATAGCTATTTTGACAACAGCAGAATATAATAACAACAGCTGTTTGAAAACGAAAAAAGACGCTCACGCTTTGTAGCATAAAATCATAGCATTTATACTACCCTTGCAAAAATGCTATCAAGAGCGAATACCGCTAATGATTTATGTTTGAAATTGTTCCGAAAGCAATCGGTTTTTAGAGCAAGTAGTTTTTTTGAAAAATAATTTTACATAGAAAATTTTGTTGTGATTACCGTAGAATATATTCAAGAATCTATAGTAATAGGAATATGTTCCAAAAAATTTTCCTGGGTAGTAACAAAAGTTTACATTTATCATTAAAATTTGCCAATAGAATTAAAAAAATGTTTATTATTATTAGGAAAATTTTCTTATTGCATTTCAAAATTGTATAGGATATTTGTAATGTTTTTTTTTTTCAAACTGTTTATTCAAGTGTTCAGTATTACATTTCATTATGAAATCCTTTTAAATAATTTGCAATTTAAATGCAAAAATATATGTATTTATGTTTATTTTGAAAGTTTTTGTTTTTCTAGATATTTGACACAATTGTTGTTTCTTAAATTCAGGTAGAAAATTCATTAGGATGACAATATTTTTTTAATGAATTTTCTTGGAAGTTTGTAAAAGATAAATTAAAAAAGTAAAAAAAAATAATTAATTCAATTTGGTCGAATTTATGAATATCCTACAAAATGCCCAACATTTTTAATGCAAATGACAACACTTTTTAGTGATTGTATATTTTTAAACGAAAAAGAAACAAAATGTTTGAAAATTTTATTTTGAAAAAAAAAAATATTATCATATCATTTGTCACAAATTTATCATTCAATTATATCTGATCAGATACAATTATCAGATGTAATCATATAATATCAGATCAAATAAGATCAAACTGAATTTTTACACTGGTTTTAAAACTTTTTTTTTTTCGTAAATTTTTTTATAATCGTATAACAACAAAAAAAAATTCTTTACAAACCAGAGTCTCCCTACTGTCGATTGTATGTCCTAAAAAAATAAACAAACACAAAAGAAAACTAATCCAATGCAGTTTTCTGTAATAAGAATTTTACACTTTTCAAAAAGTAAAAAAAAAATATTAGGTCAATAAAATAAATTGGTGGACCTGTTTAGAAAAAGGGGTCGTTTTGGGACACCTTCAACCTCCCGATTAATGTAAAGAAATTAATTTATTATGATTTGTGCGCTAGGTTAGGGTGGCAGTGCCAGGTCGTCACTCCGCATAGACCAATTGGTCCATAGCGATACCACAAAACTTCTTCCGCTTATCAAAGTAACCTAATTTTATTATTATTATTATTCGACGCACTCACATATTTAGTTGGTATTATTAAGTAAACTAAATACATTGACCTTCATTGGGAATTTCCCATACATATTTTATTTAAAATTTTTAGAATTTTAAGTAAAATTTTTAGAATTTTAGGTAAAATTTTTTAAATATCAACTGATATTTTCTAAATTTCAAATGTTATACCCTCCACTTACAATTAGTGATAGAGGGTATATGTAATTTTGTCATTCCGTTTGTAACTCATCGAAATATCGGTCTGGGACCCCATAAAGTATATATTCATGATCACTACGGCAAGTACTTTCATGAAAATGCATATTTTTACTCGTCACTTTTATCATACAACAAACTAAATATCTATCCGAATCAAGAAATTTGCAATAAAATGGCATCGATTTGTAGTTGCATATTTTTGCATATTTTGGTATAAATGCATATTTTTGCATATTTTCATACAAATTGCACTTTTTTTTATCACTTTTTTCAATACTCACCTTAGAAAAAATCAATTTCTATCAACTTTTTTTGGAGAAAAATTATTTTTTGTTATAGAAATGATATTCTGAGGCATTTCTTGCAAAAATTGGATTCAGGTAAAAAAGTTTTTAGATTCTGAGAATTTTTTCCCATATTAAAATTTTCCTATTTTGAAACATTTACAAATTAACAAAAAAAAATGTCTCTGAAATACCTATTCAAGCGAATGCTTTTTTTTTTTTGTGCCCCAGGAATATTAAATCATCGATTCTGAAATATTAAGTAGAATCGGCTGCAGGGTAATATGTTGCGTTCTAGAACCGAATATTTGGAACGGAAATTTTTGTTTTATAGACACATCACATAATGTGTCTATGAAACAAGATGTTTTACCAATTAAAAATGGTTTACAATAACAAAAACTTTTTTAAAAATTGTAGGGAACATCAAATGTTTAAAAAACCCCTATTTTATGTTAACAACATTATTTTTTTGGTAGAACAATAATTTTTAAATGCATATTTTTTAAATTTTTAGTGCATATTTTGGATTTTTAGATGCATATTATAGGCACATATTTTCGATTTTTAGATGCATGAAAGTACTTGCCCTAATGATCACTAATCGATTTTAAGACATTCTAGCGATGTCCGTCTGTGGAAATGGTGATCACGGCCAAAATATTACACGAAGATGACTGAAACTTAACAGGCATATTGGAAGTTCTCCCGAGAAGTTCTCACCTCAAAAATTTTTAGTGTCCGACCGAATATTCGGCTTCGGTTTCGGCCAAAAAGCACTATTCGGCCACTATTCGGCTTCGGCCACAATTTTGCCGAATAGGCCGAATAGCGAATAATTGTATAATATTTGTGCTCACGTGTTGAAAAACACACTAAACTAACTTTGAATCACATTAGTAAGCCACAAAAACACTTTATTAAGTGTTTTTGCAACTAAAAACATTTTTTTTTTAATATTCGGCTTCGGTTTGGCCGAATAGTGAAAATTTGGCCGAATATTCGGCTTCGGCTTCGGCCAAAAAAGGTGTATTCGGTCGGACACTAAAAATTTTAGTACATTCAACATAACCAAAAAATACAAAATGATTTAATTCAGCTGCTGTTTGACATATGTGAACATAATTGAACACCAAATGGTATTTAAACAAGTACGAACATATTTTTTGACAAAAAAGAAAAAAAATCGCGGATTTTTTTTTTACCAAATTTTTTTTTTCGCGGAAATTTTGTTTCAAAATTTTTTTTTTTTTAAAGTAATGTCCTTTTAAATTTTTTTGCAATAGTCTTTTTAAAATTGTGGAGGCTATCACTACATTCGGCAAGGCCAAATTTAACTTTTTTACTTGTTATTTTCTAAATTTCAATTGATGCTTTCTGAATTTTAAATGATGTTTTCTAAATTTTAAAAACTACTTTCTGAATTTAGAATGTATTTCAAAATTTCAATTGATATCAGAATTTAAACTGAAAATTTATTTTAAAAATGTTTAGTTATTTTCATAAAGCTATTGTAAAAGATTTAGAAAATAATGAGAGTCCTTGAACTTTTTAATTTGCCCAATACTACAATCAGGGGTGCCAGATGATTTTGATGAAAAATCGGCATATTTTCAAAAAAAAATCGGCATTATCGGCACTTCAATTTAAAAAATCGGCAAATTAAAAATTACCATTTTAAATACAATAAAACATATTTTTATTGACAAAAAATAGCAAAATAGAACAATTTAGCATTAAAGGCAAACGATAATTAATACGCTTATTAAAACTCATCAATTCTGCACTAATATAACGCAAAAACTAAAAATTCTGAATAATTTTTATTAAAAAGTAAAAATGGTTTTATTCGACTTTGAAAATATTATATTTTGAGTAGGTATTATATTTTGAGTAGCTCGAGGTCATTATTTCCTTTACTAATTAAATCCATGATAAGTATTCTCTAAAATAATTTTCAAGAAAATTATTTTTCTGTTTAAATTTATTTATGTTGGTGATATTTGCAACACTTAGGCTGGATTACTCAATGCTCCATTATAAAATAACTCTCCTTAAATTTAACTTTTTCATACAAATTTTGACAAAAGGCTCCGTTAAATCGGCAATTAGCAGCTAACTTTTCATTGAGTAATCCGCCCTTAATCGAAGTGTGTTTCGGAATTTGTCAGATTTTATTGTCAAGAACTAACAAATAATTCCAGCAAAAAAAAAATTTAAAAATTATTTTTTTTTTTTCACTTTTTGCAGAGCTTTCCGATTTTAGGTAAAAAAACCAAATACATTTCCTAACAGGTTCAATATCTGTTTGTGTTGATATTGACCCTGAAAAACAACTGTTCTGACCCCTGTGATAAGTAAATTAAAAAAAAAAACGCTCCACTCTAATGAGCATGCTTTGATTTCTACACACAGACGGTCGGACATTGTTAGATTAACATAAAATCGATGGAGGGCTATGAGTATGTTCACTTGTGGGGTCCTATAACGATATTTCCTGGCAATACAAATGGAATGACAAACCTATATACATAAATGTTCTTATCAACTAAGGGGTGGGTATAAAAAGTGACATTGTTTTTAGAGCTGATCAAAATATCGGCATTTTTTGAGCAAAAATCAGCAAATCGGCACTTTGATATTTTGGAGGCAAAAAATCGGCAAAATGCCGATAAATCGGCAAATATGGCAGCCCTGACTACAATATTGTTTTATTTCTCATAATAGAGAATATAAACAATAACAAAAACTCAAGAATAACAATAAAAATAACACCCTCTACTATGACAATCAAAGGTTAATAAAGTTCTTAACGCAAATGAATCGGTGGGACGGTTAGACAACGGATGATTGGTTTGTACTCGTAATAGATCAAACATTTGCAATTTTAAATTGAAATAATTTTCAAAGTGCAATTGTCTCCATACTACTACTGTAATAACAATAACAACAACATACAATTTCTTATGAATAATTTCTAAAATAGACAAATACAACAATAAAAAAATACCCAACAATTTTCTAATATACAATATTTTTTTTTTTTTTCATTGCAAATTTTCTGAAGGTTAGATAATATAATTTATATTTAAAATCTGTAAGAGAAGTGTCATTACTACAAAGATTTTTTTAAAATGTTATAATTGATTTTCAGATTTTATATTTCCTATTAAAATTCACAGATTCTGAGATATTTTTGCTATTGCAAAAATGCATCGATTTTGAGATATTTTTGCTATTGCAAAATATGCACCGATTTTGAGTTATTTTGCTATTGTAAAAATTCAGATTTAAAGATATAATTGAAAAAAAAAAAATTAGACGATTTTTAGACAATTTTGCTGTTACAAAAATTCAAAGATATAATTGCTATTACAATAAAAGCACAGATTCTGTGTTGCAAGAACTCATAGATTCTCAGTTATTTTTAATATTGACGGTATTCACGTCAGACATTTTTACCCTTGCAAAGTGCAAGATGCAACATTTATTACAACAAACACATACAAATATTTTTTGTTTTATTTTATCCCATGTGTTTGCTGTAAAAATTTTGCATTTTACAATTTTGCAAGGGTAAAAATTGCTGACGTGATTCCGCGATATTTTTGCTATTGCAAAAATTCACATATTCTCAGATTTTTTGGCTATTGCAAAACTTCACAGATTTTAAGAAATTTTTATACCCTCTAACTACAGTATGGGGGTATACTCACTTTGTCATTCCGTTTGTAACTCATCAAAATATCGGTCGGGACCCCATAAAGTATATATATTATTGATCTATGATCGATTCTAAGACTTTTCTAGAATGTCCGTATGTCCGTCCGTCCGTCTGTATAAGACACGATGCAGCCCAAAATAAAAGTGATAGACTCGCTAAGTTTGGCAGGAATATGTGTTTTGGTCCTAGGCAGTTAAGTTCGTGAATTGGCAAAATCGGACCAGGGGGGAAAAAGTTCCTTCTTATAGAACTTAACTAACCTCTGAAAAACGCCATATTTTCACAGGTTTTTTTGTATTTTTGTTAAGCAAATTCTGCATTTTTTCAACTTGAAACCTTATAACAAATATAATTAGAGCCCGTGCTCGATCTGTACTTACAGAAAAAATCAAATAAAATTACTGACAAAATATGTCGCCATTAGGCACGTCTCTGAAACAGAAAATGCAAATTTCTTCATTTGTGTCTGCAATTCCAGATCATGTTGGTAACCCTTGCGAAATAATGTAAGAGACAAAAAAGTTGAAAGAAGTATGAAGTGCGGTTGAGATTGCTAGAAATAGAATTGTAGTGTTGGAAACTGTCAAAATTTATTCTGTAGAAACTAAAAATATTAACATATCGTCGAACTATATTCAATATATGCCAACTCGAAAATGCATACTTTTCAGGAGAGCTAAACAACTAGTTATTTCGCATATTATTGTAAAAATAAACAATGTACCTTCCATAAGATGGTTAAAATAGTCTAATAATATGGTGTTTCTGTTAAACGGACGAAACAATACACGAACGAACGCTACCCGTACGAATTCGTAATGATATCAGTTTCCATAACATTTTCGTTTGATTACGTTATTTTTTTCGTTAGTTACGTTTGTCTTGACCATTTGTCAAATTACAGTATTGCCACAAAGTTTTTTTTTAGTTTTTGTTTATTTTTTTCATACAAAAATTATCTAAACTAAAGGAAGTGGCACATCAACACATCAGCTAAAGAAAACAGCTGACCAAATTTCATGTTTATAAAAAAAAACATACAATTATAATCAAATCAGAGTTTTTTTTATTTATTATAGCTAAAAAGTTAACACAATTTTAATAAAAAAAACAAATGAAAACAATAATTTGTATGATGACCAGTGGCTTTTAAATTGTTAATATAAATTGGTCAAATCCGTCTTTTTTTCACTGATTTGTTTCAATACACATTTTTTTTCAAAGCATTTAGTTATAAAACATTCACATTTTTTAATTTTATAAATTAATATTACTAATTTTTGTTATAAATTCACATTTTTCACTTATTTTGTTAAATATTACACAAAAAACTCCTTAACGAATGGTATTTTTCATTCGTGTGGTTTTGGCGTTTTTGACATTTCAATTCGTGTTGTAGAAACGGAAAAATATGAAGAAAAATGACAACTTTTACGTTTTCGTTCGACTAAAATGACATCCGCAATACAGAACCTCAAATTGATTTTCGTATGTCATTTGGACGAACGAAAATGAAAATTCGTAATAGAGAAACTGGACATAAAAATAATTTTTACCTATGCCAAAAATTTCATATTTTTCACTTGTTTGCGTATTTTTCAGAGATGGCATTTATTACTATGTTGAAAAACAAATATTTTTTTTAGTTGGCATATTTTGTCGGAAAATAAAAATATATTTTTTTTTAAAAAATTTTTTATTTTTTTTTTTTTGATTTTGTTTTCCTTAGTACGGTAATTGCAAAAATAAAAATCTTTGCATATTTTTAAAAGTTACTAGCTCTAAAAGCCTTTTAATTTCGGGGTGGTCAACTTTGGCACTCTGTAACTCACGCTGTATTGTAATAGTATCACTCCAAACTAGCTATTTTGAAAGCTTATATCATTGGCTTTATTCGCTCACCTAAAATGTTTTAATCTGATAAATAGTTTGAAAGTTACATACATATATGTATATAAGCAATTTTTTTTCTTGCAAACACTATTTACCGATATTTTCAAAATGGCAATATCTCGAAAACTGGTCATTAGATATCAAAATATTTACCAGATTCGTGCTCAGCGTGGCAATTGCAATAAGATGTGTGGTTTTTTTTTTTTTTTTAATTTTGAAAATTTTTTGGAAATTTACAATGGGAGTTGGCATTTATTTTTACCAAAAAAATATTTACTTTGAGTTAGCAGAATAACAAAAATTGATGTAAAACAACAACAAATAATTTTTTTGCTCTGAAATTTTTATCACAGATGGGTATTGCATAGGGGAGCTATTTACCATCGGAAACTCATTTCGGTCAAATTTGAGTTGGCATATTTTGAATATAGGTTCACGATATACAGTGGGTGACAATACATTGGAAACTTTTTCATAGTAGATGAAATTTGTTAAAGACAAAGTTAACAATACTAAACGTTATAATTATCAAACTAGTATTATAAAAAAAACGTTACGTAGATAATTTATCAAGCTTTAATTTAAGCTTAATAGCTTCCAGATTGGGAAAATAATGAATGTGTTACGAGGGTCGATGTGGAAAATGAAAAAATTTATAGATATTTTTCAAAAAATTTTTAAAAAATATTACTTTTTCGGCCGAATATTCGGTTCGGTTTCGGTTCGGCCTCGAAAACTGGTTTCGGTCGGACTCTAGAAATTTAAAAAAAGGTCCAATAGTTTTTATTCAGTGATCAAATAATTTTTCCAACAACCCAAACAAACAGTGGAATTTTTTAAGTACAGTAGCAAAAATCCACATTTTTTGACCTCCAATTCTTTTGACCACCAATTTTTTGTTAGCAAAGAAAAATTAAAATTATCTTAATATATCCTTAGCATATACTTAAGTGTACTAAAATTAATAAACAATAACATCTTTTCTTTGTTAACAAAAAATTGGTGGTCAAAAGAATTGGAGGTCAAAAAATGTGGATTTTTGCTTTGTTTTTGGTTGTTTGAAAAATTATTTCATCACTGAATAAAAATTATTGGTAATTTTTTTAAATTTCTAATGTTTTAACTTGGAAAAAATCGGCTCGGAAATATTTTTTAAAAATGTTCTGAAAAATGTCTATAATTTTTTTGATTTTCCACATCGACCCTCGTAACACCTTCATTATTTTCCCAATCTGGACGCTATTAAGCTTAAATTAAAGCTTGATAAATTACCTACATAGCATTTTTTTATAATACTTGTTTGATTATTATAACGTTTAGTATTGTTAACTTTGTCTTTAACAAATTTCATCTACTATAAAAAAGTTTCCAATGTATTGTCGCCCACTGTATATAAAAGAGTAATATGACTGACTGACATACTCATTCATCATCGCCCAGCCCAAACCGCTGAAGTTAGAGACTTGAAATTTGGACTTCCGGAATATAGATCCACTAAGGCTGGATTTTTGCCAATGTTGATTCTAAGGGGGTAAAAAGGGTAAAAAACTGTACTTTTGGTACTTTTTATATCTTCCGATATAATGGTCATAGAGACTTGAAATTTGGACTGTATGTTACCGCAATATAGATCCTCTATGGCTGGAGTTTAGCCAATGGTAAGGGGGTAAAAATGGTAAAAAACTGTACTTTTGGTACTTTTTAAATCTTCTGATATAATGATCATAGAGACTTGAAATTTGGACTGTATGTTCACCTTCCGGAATATTGATCCATTAAGGCTGGATTTTTGCCAGTGTTAATTCTAAGGGGGTCAAAAGGGTAAAAAAACTGTACTTTTGGTGCTTTTTATATCTCCTGAAATAATGGTCATAGAAACTTGAAATTTGGACAGTATGTTTACATCCTAGAATATAGATCCAGTACGACTGGATTATTGCCAATGTTGATTCTAAGAGGGTAAAAAGGGGAAAAAATCGGTACTTTTGGCACCTTTTATATTTCCTTAAAAAATTGTCACATAGACTTGAAATTTGGACTGTATGTTCACCTCCCCTAAGGCTGGATTTTTGCCAATGATTTTTCTAATAGGGTAAAAAGGGTAAAAATATGTACTTCTGTTACATTTTATATTTCCTTAAATAATGGTACTAGAAAATGGAAATTTGAAATGTCGGTTCACCTTCCGGAAAAAAGATTCACTAAGGCTCGGGTTTTGCCAATGTTGATTCTACTGAGGTAAAATGGGTAAAAAAGTACTTTTGGTACTTTTTTTTATTTACTGAAATTTTATTCAAACTTGATATTTAGAATGTAGGATCCTTTAGTGAAATAAAACATTCTGGAACAAGTACTTTCCCAAAATTCTGTACCGTTTTCAAAAAGTATCTTTCATAAAAGGTTCCTTTATAAGAAGTACCTTTTATAAAAAGTACCTTTTATAAAAAGTACCTTTTATAAAAAGTACCTTTTATAAAAAGTACCTTTTATAAAAAGTACCTTTTATAAAAAGTACCTTTTATAAAAAGTACCTTTTATAAAAGGCTCCTTTATAAAAAGTACCTTTTATAAAAAGTACCTCTTATAAAAAGTACCTTTTATAAAAAGTACCTTTTATAAAAAGTACCTTTTATAAAAAGTACCTTTTATAAAAAGTACCTTTTATAAAAAGTACCTTTTATAAAAAGTACCTTTTATAAAAAGTACCTTTTATAAAAAGTACCTTTTATAAAAAGTACCTTTTATAAAAAGTACCTTTTATAAAAAGTACCTTTTATAAAAAGTACCTTTTATAAAAAGTACCTTTTATAAAAAGTACCTTTTATAAAAAGTACCTTTTATAAAAAGTACCTTTTATAAAAAGTACCTTTTATAAAAAGTGCCTTTTATAAAAAGTGCCTTTTATAAAAAGTGCCTTTTATAAAAAGTACCTTTTATAAAAAGTACCTTTTATAAAAAGTACCTTTCATTAAAAGTACCTTTTATAAAAAGTACCTTTTATAAAAATTACCATTTATAAAAAAGTACCTTTTATAAAAAGAACCTTTTATAAAAAGTACCTTTAATAAAAAGTATCTTTTATAAAAAGTACCTTTTATTCAAAGTACCTTTTATAAAAAGTATCTTTTATAAAAAGTACCTTTTATAAAAAGTACCTTTTAAAAAAAGTACCTTTTATAAAAAGTACATCTCATAAAAAGTACCTTTTATAAAAAGTACCTTTTATAAAAAGTACCTTTTATAAAAAGTACCTTTTATAAAAAAGTTCCTTTTATAAAAAGTACCTTTTATAAAAAGTACCTTTTATAAAAAGTACCTTTCATTAAAAGTACCTTTTATAAAAAGTACCTTTTATTAAAAGTACCGAAAGTACACTTTTTGGTACTTTTTTATTTCCTGAGGTATAAATAAAACAAAGTTTTTTGTTTTTTAAATCATCACATTAGTGGAGAGTATTTAAAGATTCGGCACAGCCGAATATAGCTTTCTTACTTGTTTTTTAATAAAGTTTATTGCAATTATCTTTCGTAAGGCATATCAATATTATTGCAAGGCCAAATTTTACTTTTTCTTGTTTTTTTCACTTTCTGCCAAATAAAAACAGATTTGCACCACAGTGCAATGCTCAAATATAAAAAGCTACTTAAATCGATTTAATTTTTAAGCGTGATGACTTCCCTCTTCCTCTAATCGTCTACTCCATCTTTGGTTTGCAACAAAAATTATAAAAAAGAAAATTAATATACAAATATGGTAAATTCCATTAAAAAGAAAATAAATAATTCTTATCTCTGCAATAATTATCTTTCGTGTCAAGCCAATGTTCTCATATATGTACTTTACTCTACTTTGTACATATTTTATTTTTATATTCATAATATTTTATTGATTTTCTGTTGTAATTTTCATTACAATTTGCATTAAACATGTAAGAAATTAGTTGGTCAGAGTCGAACATAAAATGCTCTACATCTTCAGCAAAAAATCTGTTTGGCTAAGATAAGAGTAGATAAAGCAATTTTTTGCTGTTAATAGCTGAACTTGCTGTCTCTTTTGTTTTAGTGAATTATTTACAGATTTATTTGAGTGTACACTTCAAAGATTTCTTATTTAGATCTTAATACACTCAAAATAATGAATGTGTTAAAAATCGGAAAAAAATCGGTTACTTAGTTCGTAAAACTAATAAAAGGCGCCAAGAGTCCCAAGTTTGATGTAATTCTTACAAACGTGCTTTACAACGATTATTAGGCTTTTGCGATTTTCTGGTTGTTATAATAACTTTTTATAGTTTTGTTTGTAGGGTATCAAAAGTACAATTTCTTTCTTTGGCGCATTTATTATAATTTTTCCTTTTTCTCTTTTTTATTTTATATATATTTTTTTTTTGCTTAATCGTACATATATGCAGTTACTTTGTTCGTTTGTCTGTCTGTCAGTTAGTTTGATGGTAAATTGTGTAGAAACAACCAATCATTTTGTTCATTTTTATTATTATTCTTATTTTTATTCATTAAAAAAATACGAGGATTGAATCAACAAAAATTGGTAAAGTTTGTTAGAATTTATCTTTTGTTACATTTTGTTTTAGAAACCTTTTTCTGATGTAAATGCGACCGATATGTCCCAAATGACCAATATGACATTTTAAATGTCTATACTTACCTTACGACTTTTAAACTTTACACCTCACATTCATTCAAAAGCTCTGGTTAATTACCAAAAAAAATCTTTTACAAATGTACACACAAAAAAAACCTTGTCAAGTTACTAGAAAACATTTCGTTATCCCATTTTACAAATATTTGACAGTTTTCTTGTTTTTTAACAAAACTTTTTCGATCGAAATTCACAATTATTTTTTGTAATTTTACAATTATTTTTGAAATTTTAAAAATTTTCAAGGTTTTTTTTTACAAAAAAAATCTAGTAAATTCACGAGATTTTTTTCTAAGTTTTATTGTGCCAAAAAGTTTGTAAATTTACAATTTTATTGGTAAAAATCTTGTAAAATTACAAAAAACCTAGTAATTTTTACTAGGAAGTCTCGTAAAATAGGAGCAACAAATCTAGTAAAATCAAGAAACCTGTTATACGAAAAATTTATTATAATCTGAGAATTTTGTTATACAAAAAATGTCGCAGATTCTGAAAACGTTTCTATACATAAAATTTCTTTAAATGTAAACATTTTTCTATATGAAAAATGTCTCAGATTTTCAGAATTTTTTATACGAAAAATGTCTCAGAATGTGAGAATTTTTTATACGAAAACTTTTTAGAATTAGAGAGTTTTTCTGTACGAAAAATGACTCAAAATCTGAGAATTTTTCTACACGCAAAATGTTTAGGAAATTTAAATCTTTTTTTGTTCAAAAATATTTAAGAAACTCAAAAAATGTGCCTAAATTTAGGAAGGTTTTAATCCAAATAATGTCTCAAAATGTTTGATTTTTTACAGAATCCAAAAATTTCCAGTGCCAAACATTTTCTATGCGTTTTATGTACACTCAAAAGAAAAACTCTGTCAAAAAATCTGTAAAACGACTTTCAATTTGAATTAGCAATCTTTTAGCAGATTTTTCTGCTGAGAAGGATATTTTTATTAAAATCTCTGTCATTCAGTTTAAGAAAATAACAGACATTTTACTATGTTTATACTGATTTTGTTTGCTGAATTTCATTATTTTTTCAAGAAATTTTTTTATATAAAAAAAAAAGCAGAGCAGATTGTCAGCAGATTGCTCTGCTGAAATCAGCAGATTGCTCTGCTGAAATCAGCAGATTGTTCTGCTGAAATCAGCAGATTATTCTGCTGAAATCAGCAGATTGTTCTGCTGAAATCAGCAGATTATTCTGCTGAAATCAGCAGATTGTTCTGCTAAAATCAGCAGATTTTTCTGCTAAAATCAGCAGATATTTCTGCTAAAATCAGATTTCTCTGCTGTCGAACAACACACATGTTTAATAGCTACAACGCCATATAAAAGTATAAGCTTCCGTAGCGTAGTGGTTAAGAAGTGTACTTTCAAATCGGAAGGTGGCGAGTTCGATGCTGGCTGGCGGCGTATGTTTTTTTTTTTTTCTTGTTATATTTATTCACCTCTTATGACAGATATTTAGCCAACCGTGTCTGCTAAAATCAGCAGATTTCTCATATGGCTCAAAATGGGTGTATTTTCAGCAGATTTTTCTGCTGATTGGACAGAGAATTTATTTTGAGTGTAATCCTTGATGACATGTCCTAACATTGTCAGCACTGAATGTTTGCTTTAATAGTGTGGACAATTCCTCTAAGACGTCTAAAAGGAAATGTCTTCAGAATAACAGTATATTAAATTGGAATTTTAAATCTGGGCAACTCTTCAATTTCCAAGAAAAAGATGGCAACATTATCGATTTATTTAAACTCAAAATCTAACAAGTAGAATAAAAGTAATAAATATTCAAACAATTTTCAAACCCAGTTGGAAAATGTATCACTGAGGAAATTTCCACAGTGATTCCTTGAGGAAATGTCTTCAGGTTCTGACAAATCATAGGTAATCCTTGATGACATGTCCTTACATTGTCAGCACTGAATGTTTGCTTTAATAGTGTGGACAATTCCTCTAAGACGTCTAAAAGGAAATGTCTTCAAAATAGCAGTATATTAAATTAAAATTTAAAATCTGGGCAACTCTTCAATTTCCAAGAAAAAGATGGCAATATTATCAATTTATTTAAAATAAATTCAAAATCTAACAAGTAAAATAAAAGTAATAAATAGAAAAACAATTTTCAAAATAAAGTTTGGAACAAGTAGTACGGTGTGGGACTAATAAACTGGAGGTTGCAGGTTCAAATCCAGTTGGGACTAAAAAAGGCGAAAAGTTTTTTCTAAATATGAGAAAGATAATTTATAAAGTAAAATGGATAAAAGTAAAAACTAAAGGAAATACCAACTTTTTTTGTATTTTCGCATGACCTACGTCAGACATTTCCCCAAAGAAGTCTTTTTTTTTTTTTCCAAGGGGTGATCTAGCCCTAACGGCCGGCACTGCGACCCTTATGGGTCTTTTGTGCCAAGATCCATTAATCTAATTCAAACTCTGTTCAATGTTCCTAATGAACATTATAACAGAGGATGGAGAAGCTAGCCTTATATCCTCAGAATTAAGCAATTCCCTGTCTAAGAACCGTCTTCTGATCCTACATATTGCGATGCATTCACATAATATGTGTTGCGTTGTCTCCACTTCCTCAAGACAAAGTCGACACAAAGACGATGCACAAAGGTTTAAATTATGCAAGTGATAATTTACCTTATAATGCCCGGTGAGAAAACCTGTCAGTAACCTAATGTCACTTTTGGTGTGATTAAGTATACTTCCATATGATAATGGAGTGATTAGTGCCTTGGATTGTCGTAGACCTCCTGAATTTTCCCACAAGTTTAAGAAGTCGGTTCTTTCCAAACCCCTAATCATGTTCGAGAAGGTGGACCAGTTTACCCCACAATAGGGTTCGGGTCCGGTCATAGGAGTAGCGGAGGCATTTCTAGCAAGCTCATCCGCTATCTCATTACCCTCAAAACCTCTATGACCAGGGATCCAAAATAGAGTAATTTTGTTTCTCCCGGCCAGCTGCTGAAGGGTATCAAAACATTCCAGTGTCATTTTGGATTTGAATTCCCAAGAAGACAGTGCTTGAAGTGCTGCCTGGCTATCAGAGAAGATTGAAATATGAGTACCCTTCATACCCTTTGCAATATTAACCCTAGCGCATATTGTAATAGCCTGAATTTCAGCCTGAAAAACTGTAGGCCACCTACCCATTGGTTCGGAGATCCGCGTGTTTGGACCGTAGACACCAGCGCCAACTCCAGAGGACATTTTGGATCCGTCAGTATACCAGTTTAGGCTTCTAGTATCCACATATGGACCACCTTCATCCCACTCTGGTCTACTCGGTATCACGATCTCAAATTTCCTTCCAAAGCGAAGCACAGTGTTTACTCTATCCGTCGGCATATCCAGGTTTTCCCTAATTCCTATTGAAGAAAGAATATTGGAGTGACCGCTCAAGTTGCGGGGGTCAGAGTAATCGATATTCATTCTACGCGCAGCCATAGTTGCCGTAGATCTAATAAATATGTCGAGAGGTGTGAGACCCAAAATGGCTTCTTGGGCCAAAGTTGGGCAGGTTCTCATAGCACCCGTGATTAGAGTGCAGGCCAGACGCTGTACCTTGCCTAGTCTTACGGTGGCATCCCCCTGTATAGTCTTCGGCCACCAGACTATGGCAGCGTACGTCATGATCTTAGGTGACATGTCCCCAAAAGGTCAGCCCTGACCACTGCTGACTTTGAGTGAGGACATTTTGAAAATTTGTATGAAACTGTCCTCAACCCAGTACATAGAGATGTCTTGTGGATGTCAGTAGTGACTCTGGCATGTCACCGCTCCGTCACTGAAGATGGCTCGAGGACGTTGCCAACTGGTGATATGAAACATTTCTGAGAATCTAACGATTTTTCTTCATAAAATTTTTTTCAGAACTTTGAGTGTAAGAACGTATGTTATTTAAATTTGAGAATTTTTAAATTTTCAAATTTTTAAAGATTATTGATACCACTCCTCGTATAGTAGTTTATGCATTTTTCTCATATATAATATTTTTGTTTTATATTTTATTTTTGTTTGAACCATTTAACAAACTAAACAAATGAATATAAGGAAAATGCATGAACAATATATATTTAAAAAAAAAAATAGAAATTATATTGTCAACGATTTTGAAATACTTGTATAGATGTCGTGGAACAAAACCTTTTTTCGCTTTGTTTTTTTTTTTGTTTTAAATCAGTTGTAAACGCGATTTTCAAGATACAAGATGTATATAAATCAACGTCGTCTTTCGCTAAATTATTTTGTTTTTCAAAGTGCAATTTCTAGTAAATCATTTAAATTTATAAAATTGAAATTTAACAATTAATCATAATTTAAAACTAAAATATTAAAATAAAACAACAAAACAAATTTCTCAACAGAGATTGTAATAAATTTTAATATTTAGTGTTTTTCTACTGAAAACAAAAAAATACTAAAAAGGTATTTTTAATAGTTGACCATACAACCCAACACACAGGTTAACTATTCAAATAGTATTGTTTTTATAGATGTTATAGATTTTTAAATTTAATTAAAACAAATAGTGTGTATAAAAGAATGTATGTTTATTTGTGGATGTGTGTGTGAATTCCAATTAGATTACGAAATAGGTGAATTGAATCAAACTAACCGTACTTAGTACTTGTAATCACCCAACCATCCAATCAACCACCCACAAATTGAACGTGACACTTCTGTTTTTTTTTATTTCTTCTCTCATTCATTTCTACTACACCTCCTTTTACATCTCCTTCTCCGTCCGTTCCATCATCTTCTGCTGTACATCTTCTGCTGTACATCTTCTCTGCCACATTTGATCAACTAATTTGTCCCACGCTACTAATTTGATAATAGCATGTGCAAAGTAAATGTGCTCCAACTATATAGACGGCTAACACATTTTCCAATTGTATTTTAGATTTTTGTAATTGTTTAAAATTTTAATTTTAACACTTAAATGTACAAAACTCCAGTTTTTTTCTAAATTTTTTATGACTTTTGAAATTTTTCCTTTTATTTTTGTCAAAAAAAAATATATTTTAAAATTTCAAGTTATTTTATCCAAAAAATTAAGATATAATACACAGAAAAAATTTGAAACAAATTTCAATCAACAAAAACGCGTATTCAATTAATTTTTTAATTGAAACTCCTCCGATGAAGAAAATTGTTATATCTATCATTAAATTGTAGGTGATTAATTGATTTTTTTTTTCAATTTATCACTTTTTCGATTTTGATAAAAAATGTTATCAATTTTTTATTTAAAGTCAATTAACATAATGATTGATTTAACAAATGAATTTTAAGCTTATGACAAAATTATGAATGAATTCAAATTTTTTGCTTTCCAATATATTGCCGACAGTAAAAAAAAGTAAAATCCGAGTATAAAGTATATTTTTTAATTAATGTATTCAAATAATTGAGGCGAAAAAAAATCTGGTATGTTGAAAATTTGTAATTTGATAGTTAAAGAAAATAACAAAAATGTTGATCACAACAATAATTGACTCATTTAAATTTTTTTGATCAATAGATTTAATTGAAATTTTTTTGCCAGTAATTTTTTGTGTGTGCCTTTTTATGATTTACATACACTCAAAATAATCACTCTGTTAAATTACAGAGATACTCTGCTGAGCCAGCAGAAAATACCATAGATTTCCAACCAGCAAGATTTTTTGTTATTTTACGAAGAAAACTCTGTAAAATGATTTCGATAAAAAAAACTGTAAATTTACAGAATTATCTGTAAAATACTGATAAAACCAAGAAGAATTTTACCAAAAAACTCTGTAAATTAACAAAGTTTTAGTTAAATGCATTTATGAGTTCAAAATTTTACAAAAAAAAAACTGTAAATTTACAAAGTTTTAGTTAAATCCATTTTATGAGTAAAACTTCTCTGCTTCAAAAACATTAATTAAAATTAAATTAATTAAAATTAAAATTTTGTTAAATTTTCCCGCTTTAATGCTTCCAAATTGTAAATTTACTTTTTTATTTTTGTGAAAATTACAAGTTTTCAGCGAGTAACTCCAATTTTACAAAATTTTGTTTTTCGGTCACAAGAAAATACGAAGTATTTTGTTTAAAATCTGTATTTCGACAGATAACTTTGTCAAATATCTGTCGAATTGAGATTACAGTCATTTTACAGAGTATTTAACAGAGTAATTATTTTGAGTGTAGGTTCGGCGTTCAGAGAGTATAAAATCGTTGCGTCGGTCAAGCGTGATGATTATGAGAAGGTGGTCTGATGCAAGTGATACCACTGCTCGCCATGTTGCAATATTTATCAGACCTGCGCTTGCTATGGCTATGTCTGGCGAGCTAGCGCATGTTCCAACAATCCTGGTTGGGGCATCCTCTTTCAAAGTGCAAAACGTTGAATCATCAATTTTTTTCGCCAGTGCCGCTCCTCTCTGGTCTTCCCCGAGAATCGAGTGCCAGAGATCATGTTGGGCATTGAAGTCTCCCATAACCATGCGATTATCACCCTCAAGCAAACAGCTAATATCAGGGCGATAACCGGGCGGACAACTATTCACTGGCGGGATGTAGACGTTGTACAGTTCTATCTCTACAGCTCCTGACCAAACAGCAATACCTTGGTGTTCCAGGTATTGGTCGTTGGCGAGATCATCCTGTACTGCACTGTGTGGTGGTTTATGAACGCGATATCCCCTCCACCACTCGGTCCAAGCGCAGAATATTGTAAGCATTACAATTCTGTAGGCTGGAGTTGTTGTTCAGCTTTGTTTCTTGGACCGCCGCAAGGGTACCACATTATGGCGGTAATGCGTCGAACGGTTCACTCACAAAATTATTGCAGTTACTATATGTCAGTCGTTTGTGTAGGAAGTAGTAGTTGTTGTTTTTAACTACAATTTCGATCGTTTTTATATGAAAAAATCTCACTTTTTTTGTAGTAGTTTCAAAAAATAAATACAAAAATTATACTACACTGTAGAAATAGTTGATTTATGTAGTTGTTTTTAGTTTTTATACCCTACACCACTCTGTGGTACAGGGTATAATGAGTTTGTGCTGATGTTTGTAACAACACAAAATGTTGGTCCTACCTTCAAGTATACCGATCGACTTAGAATGACATTTTGAGTCGATTTAGCACGATACAGGTCGCAATTTTCAATCAATTGACTTGAAATTTGAAACTTAAGCATCTTTTGGGCCAAGGAAAATCGGTCCATGTTAAGACCTAGCCCCCATACAAACGCCCCCTTTGGATTCGGCTTAAATGACTCTAATAACCGTATTATAATAGACATCGCTTTGAAATAATCAAATTTTGTATGCACAAATCTTCATTCCAAATTTCAAAGGAATCGGATCAGTCCTTCTGGTAGTCCCCATACAAACCACCCTCCCGATATTCACATAATTCCCTCAAAATTCATGAAAATGGAAATGTTTGATAAAAATTTTATTTTTTGGTGTTAAACGTGTACTTCTGTAACCTAATCAAATCGGAATATAATTGGACCATTTTTGGACTTACTCCCCCATATAAAAATTTCGACCGATATTCAGTTAAATTGACAAAAAAATAAACAATTTCCACTAAAATTTGATCTGTGTGTGTTTTCTACACTAAATAAAGATCTAACAAAAGACAGATCTAATCGGTCCATGTTTGGACTTGGGACCCATTTTTCGGAAAACACTGGTGTATGGTATAATTAATTAAACATTTTAAAATTTTTTTAAATAAAATTTCAAGCAATTGTAGTAAAAACAACTGTATATAAACAGTTGTTTTTATTGTATTAGTAGTAGTTTTGTCATAGGTTGTTTTTACTGTCTTTTGTAGTGGTTTTTACTACATTTTGTAGTTGATAATCAATAGTTAAAAACAAGTAAGAAAGTTATAGTCGGTCAAGACCGACCATTTAATACCCTACACCAGTGTTTTCCGGAAAATGGGTCCCATATATTGTTTTATATGGGACCCATAGATATTGTTGCTCCACAATCAATATATCGAAAATGCCGGTTTTGATTTGATGGTAAAAACTAAAAAAAATTCTGAGGTACAAAAATATCTCATGGACAAAAATTTTAGATTTCGGGTCCAGTGTTGAGAAACTTAAATGTCTCTTGCCATCTGATGTTTTAATGTACCTGTGCTTTGGTACATTATTTCTGGGAGCTCAAACTGACAAATTGGAAATAGTGTACTGCAGTAATAGTTCCTCATTCCCTCCAACATTTATCAAATGTAACGATCGACGTGATATGATTGTTTTTACTACAGCATAAGAGACGACAGTGGGATGGAGTGTATTTGGTTATAGAGGGCGCTTGTAATAAAAACATTCGTTGTCGTTTGTTTTTGTTGCTCTACTATATTTAATTTTAATTGTTTTTAAATGCATGAATGAATGTGCAATGTTTTTAATTTAATTTTTACAGATCTTTAGATATTGTATAGTATTTTTAGTATTTTTTATGTAGTTTGGCTTGGCACGCTATTATTATAATTTTTACATTTGAAATCTAATTTTAGAATTTGAGATCAATGAACAAATATTTTTTTAATTTATTTTTTTTTCCAAAATTGATAAATGTTTTTTTTTTAAATTGAAATATGTTTTTTTTTGTTAATATTTTTCTATATGCCTCTTTAGGGGTTTTAAAAGCTTTTAAAACTTTTAATACTTAATTTTCATTAGAAAAAAAACTCGATTAAAACTTTTAATTAACTTTTAAGATCGGTTTAAAAGCTCTTATTTGAAATAATAATTTCAAAAAGCTTTTATAGAATTAATTAGCTTTAAAAAAATACATTTATAAAAGGGTCATTAAAAAAGCTCGTCGTAGTATTGTTAAGTTTAGGTTAAAAGTATAAAATAATTAGAATTTTCCTAGCTTTTTATTATTTTTTTTTATTTAAATGCTTATATTCAAATATAAAGCTTTTTCCAAAATTTTACAATAAAAGCTTAAAAATGATAATGACTTCTGAATGGATTACTAAGAGGTTACTAATTTAAGGTTTTACTGGGTAACTTTGTCATTTTTAACTATGTTGAATACCGATTCCTTAAGATTTTAAAAAGTTTTAAAAAGCTTTTTAACTTTTATTAGTTTTTTGTACAAAGATTAAGAAAAAAAAGCTTTTGAAAAGTTAAGTTATGGTTAATAATTATATAAATTTACAGATTTTTTGACAGTTTTTCTTTTGAGTGTGTCGATTTAACGAAGCCTTACGTCAAAATTTCTATGAAAAAGTTAAATTTAACGAAGAGTTATTAACGGAGCATTGAGGAATCCAGCCTTATTTAATTGAATTTTACAACTTTTTCATGAAGATTTCAAATTTTTACCTGACATTTTTGCGGTTTATAACAAACATTTTGCAAATTTACTACAATTGCCATTATGTGCGTGATTATCACTAAATACCGATTTTTTTAGAAAACTTTTATTTTTTTGCTGGGTATCAAGCAATATTTATTATAATATGTAATTATTTTTACGACGCGATGAAACTTACAACATCTTATTCAAAATAATTTAAAATTATTTTGAACTTTTTTTATAAGCAATTTACATCTTTTAGTATAAACAGTAGGGTGTTCAATTAATCGGTTTTTTTCGATTAAACGATTAATAGACACATGACATTTTTGACTTATTCGATTAAACGAATAAAATTTTAAAATTGATCGATTAATTGAATAATTCGAAATTCAGAAATTTTCTAAATTACATGATTTTTTTCGACAATTTTAGAAAAAAGTGGTGCTTGAGTAATTATACAATATTATTTATTTTAGTATTTTAACATTTTATTAACAAAAAAAAAAACAATTTTGTTTGAGAAAATTAAAAAAAAAAAATTTTTGAGATTTGAACAAAGTATAGAACTCAAAAATTGTTTTTTTTTTTGCCAAATTTATATGGATTCAAAGACTATCAATACTTAAAGATATGTGAAGTCTCCCTTCTTCTGTTAAACCCTCTCTTAAATTCCCTTTGCTAAGTCCGTCATCGAACTGGACGTTTGATCAAACCAAAAAAATCCCTTAAGTTCGATATAAATAAAAAACAAGTAGAAAAGTTAAATTCGACTTTGCCGAATCTATGAATACCCTCCACAATGCATTTTTTTAAAGCGTAGTACATTTTTTAACGTGAAAAAATTAGCAATTTTGATTAGAAATATTTTATTTTGAGTAAAAAACTCTTTTTTGTATTTTTTTTTTTTTTAAAGAAAAATTACTAATTTTTTTTTTGAGTGTAAAATTTTTTTCGAGTGTAATGTTTTTTTTTACTGTAAAAATATTTCTTAGTGAATGCACGTACACAAAATATTGTCATTTTTGTAAAAAAAAAACTAAATTTTTTTTGTGTAAATTTTTTTTTGAGTGTAAAATTTTTTTTGAGTGTAAAATTTTTTTTGAGTGAAAAATTTTTTTCGAGTGTAATTTTTAAGTTACCAATGCTTTTAAAACTAAACCAGATTAAAAAGCATTGCTTTAAAATTAAACAAGTTTGAAAAGCATTGTTTAGTTACCACCAATGATTTTAAAACTTGTTAAAACACGTGGCATTTTAGATGAAACTAATCTGAAATTCAGGATTTTGCTTATAACTTTTGAACCACTGGACCGATTGAGCTGAAATTTAATACCAAACAGACCCGTGGAACGGCAAAGATACATGCCAAGCTTCAGTAGTCTCATTATTGTCTTTCGAAAGTTATCGTGTTTTTTATCTCGTAAATTCGCGAAACACCCTTGCCGAAATTTACTCTTTTGCTCATAACTTTTGAACCACTGGACCGATTTGGCTGGATTGCAATACCAACCTGACCAGGTAAATGACAAACATATATGCCAAACTTCAGTAGCCTCTGTAAAGTCTTTCAAAAGTTAGCGTGTTTTATACGGACAGACAGACAGACAGACGGACGGACGGACATCGCTAGATCGACTTAAAATCGATCGAGGATCATAAATATATATACTTTATGGGGTCCTAGACCAATATTTCGAGGTGTTACAAACGGAATGACAAACTTATATATACCCTCTATCACTAGAGTGGAGGGTATAAAAAGTGTTGCAGTTTGGCGATTTTCCGACTAAAGCTAGCGTTTTTTTTCATCTAGCTGTAAAAAAAGTTTTTTTTTTTGTGGATTATCTGGAAATCCAATGACTTTTTATTTGCTGACAATTTGTCAGCAAATAAAAAGTTAATTTCGGTTAATTTCGCGAAAACTTAAAAAAAATGAAGAAATCCGCGAATTAAAGGGGTTAAGATGAAAAGCTTTAAACCAAATTTATATTAGAAATATTGCTACAAGTTATATCTTTGTATTCCATGCCATAAAATTTAAAAATCATTAGCTTTTGAATTTTTTTTTTGTTAAAAAAGCAGCTGAAAATCAGCCAATCTTTAATGACATTTTACAAGAAAACTGTACCATACATCGAAAAACGGAGTACGCCATTCGATTCAGCATGTCCGAAATATATTGAAATGATGGTCGTACCTCTTGTTTTCTAAAATAGTGGTTAGTTTTGTCACGCAGTGTAATTAAATAAATAAAAATTATAAATTGATACATTTTTTTAAAATTTATTAAGCGCTTTTTCGATATAAAAAGTTAGCATTATTTGTCAAACCAACAATGTTAATTTAAAATTATCGTATTTTCCTCGTCTAACAGTTTTCGTACCTTCTGTTATCAAGTTCCAAAATTTTAAGAGTGGGAGACAAAGAGCTTAATGGATTACCGATGTCACAAAAATTTTATCTCTATTATCTGACTACATTTAGGAAAATGTTAAACAAAATATATATTTTGTTTTGAGCATATTTAAACAATTTGTAGTTAATTTTTTTTTCATAATTTTGTGGGTTTTTGCCCAAAATTCGAAACTTACCAATTTTAGCGCGTTTATAGAGTTAACCGATTCAGTCCAAAATTTATCAGGTACTTACTTTAGGTCGTTAAACAAATCCAAGCTTCAGAAACAGCGAAATCCGAAAAAATTAAAATAAGGACCCTTGAATTCCAACGGCCACATACATTTTGTTTGTTTATTCGAATTAAAACTTAAAAAAAATTACACATATTTCCAGAAAACCCCTATATTATTATTCGATTAATCGTCATAAATTCTTTGATTAATCCTTTAATTGAAATTAGCAAATCCTAAATTAATCGAACAATTATTCGTCTAAAATTGTTCGATTAATCGAACAAGAATTAATCGACTGAACACCCTAATAAACAGACAACATTGTGTTTTGTTTTTGTTAATGTCATGTTCTTATTTTTAGTTGGCATTAAGTAGAGCATATCGCCAGCAATTATTTTTATTTTATTTTTTATTTTTTTAAACACGAGTGAACAAATTTATTACAAACGATTTTTATTTTCATTCATTTCAGACATACCTAAAGTTTTACAAAAAAAAAAAAAACTTTTTAATGTCCCTTTTCTATTTTATAAAAACGAAATATATTTAAATTTTAAAAGCACATTTTTATGGTAGAGATAATTTTCACGTATTTAAAATGTGGCGGGAAAAATTATAAATTTAAATATGAATTCTGAAGTTTTTAAAAAGTTTTGTTTTAGCTCAATTTGACCCAGAAGTACATAATTCACACATTCGCCCTTGTGATATATGGGGCAAAACGCGTCAACGGTCCACACCAAAAAACAAATGTAGTCCGATTTAAGTATAATTTTGGCAAAATAGTAGGTTAATGATAGGTATTCTAAATTACAAATATAAAATTTTTTGATGAAATATTGGCAGAGTTAAAGGGTTGGAAATGTTTGATGTTTTTGAAAAGAACATATTTTGGTGAATTTTAATTTACATTTTGATGAAACAAAAATTATAATTTAAAAAACGATTTAAAGTATTTTTGACGGCTTTTAAAATGGCATTTGTGGTTTTTTCGAAAAGAATAAATTTGACCTTAAAATTCAAGGTCAAAATATTAAATTGTAATTATCTTATAAGGGTCGCACTTTAAGATTTTTTTCATTAAGTCTATTGGAAAGCTTGACATTTTTTTAAATTTCGGTTTTAAAAAAAAATGGTATGTATGATACTTTCTGAGAAATCAATTTTTTAAGGAGTTCATAGCACTCAAACTGTACTAATTTTTTATTATTTATGCGTGCAACGTTTGTTGTGTGTGTTTACAACAAACACATTTAAGCATTGATTTTTGTTATTGTTATTATATACAGATTAAAGCGATTTCAGTACAATTTGAGTGTAATATGCTCCTAAAAAATTGATTTTTCATAAAGTATCATACATACCATTTTTTTTTAAAAAACCGAAATTAAAAAAAAATGTCAAGCTTTATAATGGGCTTAATGAAAAAAATTTAAAAGTGCGATCCTTATAAGATAATTACAATTTAATATTTTGACCTTGAATTTTAAGGTCAAATTTATTTAAAAAAAAAAAAAAACACAAATGCAATTTTAAAGGCCATCAAAAATACGTTAAAATTAGTTTTTTAAATTATAATTTTTGTTTCATTAAAGTGTTAATTAAAATTCACCAAAATATATTCTTTTCAAAAACATCAAAACTTCCCAACCCTGTAACTCTGCCAATATTTCATCAAAAAATTTTATATTTGTAATTTATACTACCTATCATTAACCTAATATTTTGCCAAAATTATACTTGAATCGGACAACATTTGTTTTTTGGTGTGGACCGTTGACGCGTTTTGCCCCATATGTATGTTATCTAATGGATTTTTTAAGATTCTTGCAATTAATTAATCCAATTATTCATTATTTTAATAATTTTTTTTATATCCACGCCCACAAAAGGGGCGGGTCAAACTATTTTTGTCAAATATTGAAAAATGTTTACATTTTTGTCGAGTTGCCTTGTTTTAATATTTATCAAATTAAAACGGAATGCACCACAAATTCAAAAATTTACATTCTTGTTGGATAATTTTCCGAACCCATTCTGGTATTTTCCATTTATTGAAAAAGTCAATTTATCAAAAATTTGGCCATTTAAAAAAAAATAAGTTAAGTTAAGATGTTTGTCTATCCACACAAAAAAAAAACAGTCATGTGTTTTTCGTTTTTTTGAGAAAATCGCATTTGAATTTTGAATTTCATAATAATTTAGTAATTTGCTTGTATTTTCTTGTTTCAACATAGCGTATGAGTAACATTTATGCAAATATTTAATACTCATTCGCCTAGTTAAAGAAAATATAAGCAAATTACAAAATTGTTATGAAATTTAATATTCTAATGCGATTTTCTCGAAAAAAAAAAACGAAAAACACATGTCTCAATTTTTTTGTTTGAATAGATGAACATCTAAATTTTAAAAAAAAACGTGGCCGGATTTTTGATAAATTTACTTTTTTAAAAAATGGAAATTTCATAACGGGTTCTGAAAATTTTCCAAAAAAAAAAAAAAATAGTCGAAGCCCATACAAAACTATACAAGAATGTAAATTTTTGAGATTGTGGTGCATTCCGTTTTAATTTGATAAATATTTAAACAAGTCAACTCGACACAAATTTGACCATTTTTCCAATATTTGACCACGCCTCCTAAGCCCAGTTTTTTTAAAATTGAAAAACCAAAAACGCAATTTTCTTAGTTCCATAAAGGGCTGTATGAATAGCCCTATACCTATTCAAAACTTCACGGGACACAAGTTTTTCTGTAGCGGAACATTTATTGGGGAATGCCTAGGGTCACCATTTTTTATACCCTCCACTCCACACTGGGCCGAGATGGTAGGTTTTTTGGCCAAAAGTCTCTACAGGTCGTAAATGTTAATCGATTTTTTTGAAATTCAGAATATAAGCCTATATTAGGGTAATAAATAAGTGACTTGAAACTTTTTGGAATCGGATCTACAAGGAAACTGTTTCAGGGTGGACACTTCATTTTTAATAAAATTTACAGATATTATAGATGAAACAAATGAAGAACAACTTGTCTTTTGTTTATGTATTTGAATTGAAGATGGTCTCTGGTCCCGTGATTTGCCTGACTCAAAAAAAAAAACAACGTGATTCACGCGTGAGCGTGAGTGATTTTCATTTAAATCACGTGATTATAGAGTGATTTTCATTTAAATCACGTGACTATAATAGGGTAATAAATAAGTGCCTTGAAACTTTTTGGAAGCGGAACTACACTGAAAGAATTATTGTTCATAATATCTATGAACATATTTCATAAAACCAAATTCATTGAATCTATGAAACAATTCATTGACTGAATGAATATTCATTAGTATTTTGAAATATTTCATAGAATTTTATTCATAGATTTTGTAAGATTCATAGAAAAAATTCATAGAAAAAAAATGTCGTTAATAATTTTTTAAAAATTAAAATAATGTTACAATAATGTTACAATAATTAAATAATTTGAATAAATATATTAAAAAAATATAAAAAATATAAAAAAAACATAAAAAACGTAAAAAAAAAAAAAATATTGCTGCCCAGGCGGAGATCGAACCCAAGACCTACCGGCTTGGAAATTTATAATCGACGCCTTAGCTAGCAGCGCCACCAAAGGAGGAAAACCTCGCCGACTAACACTTACAAGGGAAGTATCTCAACCCTTATGAACCAATTTGCATGAAACGTAAAATATATATAAAAGAGACAATTCTAAGGAAGGGGTGTCTCGGCTTATCGGCCATATCGGGGATTCAGGGGTTCAAAACATAGGTCAAAAAATGGCGAATAAATCGTTTTTTGGATTTTTCAGCCATTTCTTTCTAAGAACCTATATGATGTTTACATATGAGAAGAAAGGTTTTTTTAATGCCTATCAAACGGTGGCATAACCTTGTGAAAGTTTGGCTTCGTTAAATACTTTTTTCATGAAAATGTGAAAATTTTAGGGGTATTTATATGAAGACATAGTGCTACGATGTCCATATGAATACGAAATAATCTTAATTAAATTTAAGTCGACACGTATTTTTGTTCTAGAGGATATTCCTATTAGTTCGTGAGTTATCGAAATTTTCCCGGAGGTCCATATGGTTTCATAAGGGGACAACGAAATTTTGAAACACTGATATGGCCGAAAAGCCGAGACACCCCAACCTTAAAATCGTCTCATTTATATATATTTTAAGTTTCAGGCAAATCGGTTCATAAGGGTTGAGATACTTCCCTTGTTAGTTTTGTAATGTTCGTTATTTTTTTTTTTGCAAATACACAAACATTTTGTTTTCTACAAACATACACACAGATTTTGGCAGAGCATTGCGGCAGAGCATAATATTTTAAAGCAGGATATTTAACAAAATAGATTTTAAGTGTTATAACTTGTTTATTTACTTTAGCTCAGTGGTTAGAGACTAATGGTGATTTCTTTTCTGAAAAAAAATGTTTGCCTTTTTAGGGTATGCATTTTTAAAATGTTTAACTCACACCTTCAAAAACTTGCATTTTATTTGACTGGAATAGAACACAACATCCAGAAATACTCTGCCCTGTATTTTTTAACAGCTGTTTTGAGAAAACAACACAGAAAAAGTCAGCTGTTGTATAAGGCAATTTCAACCCCGTGATTTTTTACGGGGTAAAAAGTGCAACTTTATTGCACTTTATAGGGCAGACATTTTTAGAAAAGAACACAAAAACATAATTTTTTGGGCGAAATGCAAAAAAAAGGCACATTTTTTGCCAGAAAAGAAAACACCATAAGCTTCACGAACAACTGGTATTGTGTTCGAATCTCGGTGGGGATCAGTTAAAAATAAATAAATTTTTAAAAATAGAATATTGTTAATAAATAAAAATAAAATAATAAAGTAAATAAAAATTAAATAATAAATTTAAAAAAAATAGAATTGAACAATAATTTTTTTTTTCCATAGCCTATGAACTATTCATAGGTATCTGGTTTCTATTTTCGCATTTGCATATATGCAAATGAATACATTCAGCCTTACCACAGGAAAATAAAATATATTTAAAATTAGCTTTTAATTCTATTTTCATACAGATTGTTTTTATTTTTAAAATGCATGGAAAATTTGAAATTTAAAATAAAACTTTTGTTAAAATAGACTTTTTCTGTGGTACGGGCCATTATTTTTATCTCTACCTTGGTTAATATTGTGGAGGGTATTCATAGATTCGGCCAAGTCGAATTTAACTTTTCTACTTGTTCTGAACTCAAATCAGTACGCCCAAGTTTTTATGTTTGTTTTTTTCTACGAATGGTCAGCCTAGGAATGACCCATATGTGAACAGAATTGGATACTGGAAAGCAGTGGCGTATACAGGGGGGGGGGGGGGGGGGGGGGGCGGGGGCCCGGGCCCATTAACATTAAGAATCTAGAATTTTTTGAAGAAAAATGTTTGAAACTAAAAATTTTCTGTTAAAAAAATCTAAAAATCTAAAATGTCCAGAATCTGAGACTTTTTTAAAAATTCTCAGAATCTGAGGCTTTTCTATAAAAAAAATGTTTCCGAATCTGAGAACTTTCTATAGGAATGATGTCTCTGAATCCGAAAAATGTCTCAAAATCTGAGATTTTTTCTATAAAAAAAATTCTTAGAATCTGAGGCTTTTCTATATGAAAAATGTTGTAGAATCTGAGAACTTTCTATAGGAATAATTTCTGTGAATTTTTCTTAAAATCTAGGAAAATGTCTCAGAATCTCATACTTTTTTTACGATAAAATGTTTGAGAATCAACAAATTTGTCTTAAGGAAAATTATCTCAAAATCTAAGATTTTGTGTATAGGAAAAATGTCTGAGAGACACAAGCTGAGACTTTTTTTTATAGAAAAATGTTTAAAATCTGAGACTTTTTCTGTTGTAAAAATATCTCAGAATCTGAGTATTTTTCTGTGGGAAAAATATTTCCCAATCTAAGACTTTTTCTTTAGGAAAAATGTCTCAGAATCTGAGACTTTTTCTATATGAAAAATGTTTTAGAATCTGACAATTTCCCATAGGCAAAATGTCTCAGAAACTGAGACTTGTTATATAAGAAAGTCTAAGAATTTGAGACTTTTTCTTTCGGAAAAGTGTTTAAGTCTGAGACTTTTTACATAGGAAAAATGTCTCAGAATCTAAGAAATTTTCTGTAGAAAAAATGTCTGAGAATCGAAGACATTTTCTATAGGAAAACTGTCGAAGAATCTGAGACCTTTTCTATAGAAAAAATATCTCAGAATTTAAAACTTTTTCTATAGGAAAAATGTCCAAGAATCTGAGACTTTTTCTATAGGAAAAATTTCTAAGAATTTTAGACTTTTTCTATAGGAAAATTTTCTCAGAATCCAAGAATTTTTCTTAAGGAAAAATGTTTTGTAATCTAAGACTTTTTTATACTGTTTTCTTTTTAAAAAGGTCTCAGAATCTGAATTATTTTTCTTATAGAAAAAACGAAGATTTTCTGGGGAAAATGTCTTACAATCGGAGTCTTTTTTCTAAAGTGACTTTTCCCCGAGAAACGTTTTCCGTTGGAAATATGAATTAGAGTCTTTCACTTTTTCGATAACAAAAACTGTCTTAACTGGAAATTGTCATAAAATCTTAGACTTTTCTTTGGAAAAATATTCAGATTCTTATAATCTTCTTTGTAAAAATGTATCAGCATCTGATGCAATTCACACTTTAGAAGTCTCTTTAAGTCTCTCAAAAAATTTTAATATTGTTTTCCCCAAACAGTTTTAAACTTACACAAAAAATTAAGAATCTAATTGTATTACATTCAGTTCAAGAAAAAAATCGAAAAAAATTCTAAAACATGTGCTGTTATGTAAATTTTTTGTAAAAAAAAAAATTAAAAAAAATGTTGGGCCCCCACCGAAATAAAATCCTGGATACGCCCCTGCTGGAAAGTATTTAAACCAGTGCAAACATATGTTTTCCCCAACAATTTTTTTGCGTATATTTTTTTCGCTAACAATTTTTTTTTCGGATTTTGGAGGGTATCCATACATTTGGCAATGCTAAATTTAACTTTTTTACTTGTTTGAATAACAATTTTTTTTCGGATTGCAATTGATGTTTTTCAAATGTCCGTCTGTCTGTCTGTGGAAATGGTGATCACGGCCAAAATACTACACGGAGATGACTGAAACTTAACATATTTATTGGAAGTTCTCCCGAAAAGTTTGGTATTGCATTTGAGTGATATCGGTTCAGCGGTTCAAAAGTTATGAACGAAAATGTAAGGACACCTCAAACATTTTAGTGCATTCAACATAACCTAAAAATACAATTTTTTTTAATTCGGCTGCTGTTTGACATATGTCAACATAATTGAACACCAAATGGTATTAAACAAGGACGAACATATTTTTTTGACAAAAAAATAAAAAAATCGCGGATTTTTTTTTTTTTAAAATTTTGTTTTCAAAAATAATTTCCTTTTAAATAAAGTTTTTCCTTTTAAATAAAGTTCGGCCTTGCCGAATGTAACTTTTTTACTTGCTCGATTTATAATTGATCTTTGTCGAATTACAATTAATATTTTTCGAATAATAATTGATCTTTTTCGAATTACTATTGATTTTTTAAAACCTACAATTGAAATCTTCGAATAATAAATCTTTTTCGAATTTACATTTGATCGTTTTCGATTTACAATTGATCTTTATTGAATTACAACTGGAATCTTTGAATTACAAATCAAATTTTTCAATTACAAATGGAATATTCGAATTACAAGTAGAATCTTCGAATAATTAATGGAATTTTCGAATTACAAATGGAATGTTCAAATTACAAGTCAAATCTTTTTACAAAAAAAAAATTGGCTTAGAATTTTAGATTAAATCTATTGATCAACAAAATTTAAATGAGTCAATCAATGTTTTGATTTAAATTTTTGTTATTTTTTTTTAACTGTCGAATTATAAATTTTCAACATACCAGATTTTCTTTTTCACTTTAATTTATTTGAATAGATTAATTCAAAAATATACAAAATAATCTGGTTTTACTTTATTTTATTGTTGGCAACATATTGGAAAGAAAAAAAGAAGAATTTTTTGATAATTTTGTCATAAGCTTACAATTCATTTGTTAAATCAATCATTATTTTGATTGACTATAAATAAAAAATTTATCAAATTTGTGATCAAAATCAAAAAAAAAATTTTTTTTGAAAGCAAAAAAGAGGAATTTTTGATAATTTTGTCATAAGCTTACAATTCATTTGTTAAATCAATCATTATTTTGATTGACTATAAATACAAAATTTATCAAATTTTTGAACAAAATCAAAAAAAAAAAATTGATTAAAAAATTTTTCAACCATCACCTACAATTTGATGATTGGTATAACAATTTTTTTTAATTGGAGGAATTTCAATAAAAAAATTTATTGAATTTGCGTTTTTGTTGATTGAAATTCGCTTAAAATTTTTTGTCTGTTTATTACAATTGATATTTTTCGAATAACATCTGTAAATGGTATAGATCTGCTGGAAATTTTTTAGCAAAACTTTTTTGTACATAATATGTACAGAAAAGTTTTGTTAAAAAATTTCCATATTATGTATTCTTAACTGTACTCGTGAAGTTTATGATCCGATCCTTCAACTTTTTAAAAAATGTATATGCAAATAAGACTCTGAATGCCTCAATTGAATAAATTTTGATAAAAAATTTTTAAATTTAATATTAAAAACTATGTTTATTTAGATTTTATCTACCTAATTCACCTTAGTTCCTAAGGTTAATGGCTATAGATTTTTAGATATTGCGCAAATATTTTAATAATCATAGTGTTTTTTTTAAAGTCAAGGTGAATTGATTATAGTTTTTTTTTTTTAGTTTAACTATCATTAAATACATTTATTTTCTTTATCGTTTGATTATTTTCAGGTTCATTTATTTTTATAGCGGCACAAAAAAATGACTGTTTTTTGAAAAAAAAAAAAACTATTAAAAAAACTACATTTTACCATAATTTGCGTTTTAAATTGTTTACGGCAAATAATTTTACTAAAAACAACAAAATACTACTAATAAATAATTATTTAAAAGCACGTGCCCCCTTCAGCCATAAAAGGTTCTATTTGTATTTTAAAATATTCAATGAAACAAAAAAATTAATAATAATAAATAACAAAAATATTATAAAATCGTAAATTTAAATAAATACTACGTCGATATTTTGTCTGACGTTTTTGTTGTTTTTTTGTTTTTGTTGCGGTTGTAGTCAAAATCTATTATTTTTTTTTTTTTTCTAAAAATAGTTTTGAAATTCAAAAAAATAATTAAATTCAAAACATGCAAATCGTAATTAATGTAAATGTCTTGGTTTATTAATTAAACAACCTGTTATTCCATCTATTATAATAATTATTAAATGAGACGATGTAACGAGACGAGACGTATTTAAATATACCATAGCAAATATTAATTTAAATACAGAGCTAGAGAAGGTTTAATAAAATCTATTACAATATCTATTAATATTTTCAACACCTACTGTAAGTGTTTGAATACAAAATACGTTATATAGAATTTTAATGGAGGATCTATTTCAAAGATTAAATAATAATCTGACAAGTTTTGCTATCAAATTTCATAATAATAAAATTTATTTAACAATAGATTTATAAGAACGTTACACAGAAAAATAACAATTAAAAGCGCTATTTCCCTTTTTAATTCTTTTCAATTTTTTTATATCCTCCACTTATTATTGTTAGTGATAGAGGGTATATACACAGAAAATAATATCATATATTTCATTTTAATTAAAATTTTAATTGTTTTTTAATTTAATATCAATTAAATTTTTAATTAATATAATTAATTGTTTAATCAAATTTTTTACTTTTTTTAATTAACATTTTAATTGTTTTTTTTTTAATTTAATATTAATTAAATATTTAATTAATATAATTAATTGTTTAATTAAATTTTTAGCTTTACTTATTTTTGTTTAGTTTTGTTTTTCGTGTGTGCGAGTATGTGTTTTTCTCTTGCATTGTTTTACTTACAAAAACAAATACAGATGTATAAACAGTTTGTTGAAAGTTTTTTATTTCTCATATAGGCTTTTGAATTCTCATTTTGTTTATAGTTTTATGTAAAAGGCTTATACCTTACTTTATAAAATTGTCACACTGACTATGTCTTTACGGCATAAATATATTTGGTAAAGTTTAAAAAAAAAAATTTTTGAAACCTTTTTATTTAAAACAAAAGTTTTGTTTAATTATTTATTTTTTAAAAAATGAGTTATTTTTATTTTTATACCCTCCGACCACAGTATGGGGGTATACTAGGGTTGCCAGATACAAGAAGTCAAATATCTGGACAATGGAAAGTTTTCAACTGGATTTTGAAAAAATAACTGGACTCAAACATATTTTTTTTTAATTTAAAAAAATTAACCAATTTTCATATGTGAGAGATTTTAGACTACTTTTCAAATATAACATCAATTAAAAATCTCGGCCATGGAAAATGTGCATTTTTTAAGCATTTCCATTACTTTAAAATTTCTTAGAGGTGCGATATCAAAAAAGGGGCGACAATAACTGACATTCATTTGCAGATTTGATCCAGATATATTTTTTTGGGGGTTACACAGTAAAAAGTTTTGGGTTAATTTTAATTCCTAGCTGGTGTGTATATATAACAATGCCAAAAACAATTTAATTTATTCCATAAAAAGTTTACTTTTAAAGAGATAAAAAGAGAGTGAGAGAATGGATTTTGAATGTATTTTTGGGTGTTATAATAAAACCAAAATATGGAAATAATTTTACACCTAAACAGGTGTTTATTTGAACAAGGCAGGACTTAAATTTCTCCAAAAATAAATAAAACAAATGTAAGGTTATGTTTTTTAATATTTTAGTGTATTGAATACAAATACAGACCAAATACATGATTAAAGTTAAAATCCAGAGGACTGTTGATTTGTCACCCAAACTCAGCACAACTCTGCATAAAATAAACTGCTACTGCTTCTATATTAAGAAATTATACCTGGGGTAGGCACCGTCGTGATCTAAAAATTCCATCTCTCTGCCTTCTGCTTCAAGATTCAGCTGGCCTAAAAGTAAAGTTAACCAAAAATCAATTAAAATGATTGATAAACGTTTGTAGTCAATACTTACTTGATATTTATATTTCGGTCGGAGTAAAATCTTCACTTTCTGGATCACAAATTTTGATAATATAAAGACTTTACTTTTGTGTACATTGCTAACCTCTTTTCTCACTTTCATTAAATGAATAAGCATTTTTTGTTCACTCAATATGACAACTGTTTTCAATTCCTTGTTAAGTGTTTATCTTAAACTTGATGAAATACAATTTTTTGATGACGTTTGACGTTTATTTTTTATAAGTTTTTCAAGAGAGAAATTTAATTATTTTTTAGCATCAAAATAAAACTAAAAAAAATGACATAAAGATAATCAAATTTTTAATCCCTATGTGGTTTAGCATATAACCTATTTCGGATTTAACTTTGAGTTTAATTCCAAAGTAGTTTAAAATGTGCTCCGCTAGGTTTTAAATATAACCTAAAACTTTTTACTGTGTATTTGAAAAGCAAAATGTTCGAAACAATCTTCAGATCATCAACGTGCTCAAGGAAAACACTCCTGCCGAAATTAATAATGAAAAAAAGGAATGAAAATGCAGCAAAAAGAAAAAGCACATTTTGCTGTTATATTCATAATTTATGTTTTATTCAAAAATTAGTTAAAAATAACTGTAAAATATATTTAATAAAAAAAATAATTGCTAAAGTTGAAGAAATTCGTTTTTAACTGGAAAAATTATGTTTTAACTGGAAACTGGACCAGACTCAAAATAACTGGAAAATCCAGGCCATTCCAGGCCGTCTGGCAACCCTAGGTTATACTCACTTCGTGTGTAACGCATCAAAATATCGGTCTAGGACCCCATAAAGTATATATTTTATTGATCAGTGATCGATTCTAAGACATTCTAGCGATGTCCGCCTGTAGAGGACACGAAACAGTCCAAAATCAAAGAGCTAGACTTCCGAAGTTCGGTACGAATATGTCTTATATTACTAGGCAGGTTAAGTTCGGAAATGGGCAAAATCGGACCAAAGGGAAAAATGTTTCCCCTTGGAGAACTAATCCAACCTAAGAAAAACCGAATTTTTTGCATGGTTTTTTGTACTTTTGCTAAGCAAACACAACATTCTTATCTCAGAAGTAGTTCAAAATCGCAAGGGGAAGGTGCCCCCTAACGTCTCCCACCAACCCCCCCCCCAAAAAAATGCCACCTTTTTTTATATATTGTTTTTTACTTTTTGGAGGGTATAAAAGATTCGGCACAGCCGAATGTAACACTCTCACTTGTTTTTTTTTAATTTATACAATTAAATTTTAAAATTTTTTTAATTAAATTTTTATATTATATAATTAAAATTTTAATTTTTTAAATTTTAATTAAATTTTTTAATTTATAGTATTAAGTTTTAAATAAACTACCAAGGCAGAAACTGCCAACCGTTCCAAAGAAAAAGTCTCGGCAAAGCACTTTATTTTTTGTGTAGAAGGTAGTATGAATTCGAAAAAGTGCTTTTCAAGCGCTTTGCCAATGTTTTCCTATTTAAATCCGTTCAAAGTATAAATTTTTTATTAAAATTTATTAATTTTCATAACAATTGGAATTTTTTTATTTACCTGCAGGTTAAGTGGCCGGTCCTTGATAGTTCTCATGATATGTCACTTATACACAATGACCTACATATTACAAACTTGACACCTTTTATGTAAAAACACCTGTTTCTTTCGTTAGGAAGTATCTTAAACTCCGGATACATACCCGTTTCGGTTCAATACACCACTTTTTTTCGGGACTTTACAAAAATTTTTCCTAAAAGCATTTTTTATTCCAAAACGCAAAGAAAACTGCAAACAAATTTTTTCCGGGACTTAGAAAATTGTTCAAAGTTTGTTCAAAATTTTTTTATCCTAATAAATGAGTCAATAAATTTTGTATCCTAATTTAATAAATTTCTTTATTCAAATAAACACCAAAAAAAGTTGTGTCTTATGAACGTATGTATACAATTTAGATACGTCCTATTTTTATACCCTCCACTCTAGTGATAGAGGGTATATAAGTTTGTCATTCCGTTTGTAACACCTCTAGGACCCCATAAAGTATATATATTCATGATCCTTGATCGATTTTAAGACGATCTAGCGATGTCCGTCCGTCTGTCTGTTGTAAACACGCTAACTTTTGAAACACGCTAACTTTACGGAGGCTCCTGAAGTTTGGCATATATGTTGGGCATATACCTGGTCAGGTTGGTATTGCAATCCAGCGAAATCGGTCCAGTGGTTCAAAAGTTATAAGCAAATGAGTGAATTTCGTCAAGGGTTTTTCTGGAATTTACGAAATAAAACACACTGAAACTTTCGAACGGGAATTTTGAGGGTGCTGAAGTGTGGCATATATATTTGCCGTTCCTCTGGTCCGGTTCGTTTTAAATTTCAGCCAAATCGGTCTAGTGGTTCAAAAGTTATTAGCAAAACCGTAGATTTCAGATTAGTTTCACCTTAAATTCATGTTGAAAACCCGTTAAACATGTTATAAAAACATTTGTAAGTCAAAAAAATATTTAACAAGGTATTTTTGTAACTCAAAAATATTTTTACACTACAACAAAAAAAAAATACACTCAAAAAAAATTTTACACTCAAAAAAAATTTTACACTAAAAAAAAAAAATAGTAAATTATTTTTTTTTCAAAAATTAATAAAAAAAAGTTTTTTTTACACAAAATAAAATATTTCGAACCAAAAATGTTTTTTTCGCGTTAGAAAATTTACTAGCACTTAAAAAGGGCATTGTGGAGGGTATTCATAGATTCGGCTAAGTCGAATTTAACTTTTCTACTTGTTTGTTCTAAAAGTGCTATAATAGTACCATATTTTTTGTTTTTAAAGCGCTTTCAAAGCGCTTTAAAATAGCAACGGCATACCGCTTACCGTGGTTATCATTTTGGACGCTGGGAGAGTACTAAACTGTGATGCTTTCCCAGCACACAAGCGACCATAAAAGGTACTTTGCCAGCGCTCTCCCGTTCGTATTTTTCTGTCTGTTTATTTTTAATTAACGACATACAAATATTTTTAATTTATACGCGCATTTTAGTGATTGGTCCGGATTTAATTAATTTTTTAATTAAATCTACGAATTCTTTAATTAATTTTTTTTTATTTTTTTCTGTGTACATATAAGTTTGTCATTCCGTTTGTAACTCATAAAGTGAATGTGGGGCATTCCATGTCAAATCGGACACTTTGAATAATTTTTTTTTTTTAGATTTTCCCAATTTGTTAACTGCCCTAAAAGTGCCCTTAGAGCAATCAAATGTATGACCGACCCACAATATTTTTTTAATCCAAACATTTTCTCTGAACTCTAACTTTAAATCTTAAGGCGGTCACCATAATTTTTTTTTTTATTTTTTTGTAAATTTGCTTTATTTAACCAGATTCTACCGGTCCAATGGTGCGCCCGGGAGGGGTCATTAGTGAGACCGACCCCCATTTATATTTACCCTCCAACATTTTTGTAAAACATACCACAGCCCTATCTGTGGTATTACATTTTTATAAAATTTGCTCCAACTGTTATTTGTATGGGAGCCTACTTAGGGAGTGGAGATAGGGCGTAGGTATGTTTTAAAAAGATGTTGAAGGGTAAAAATAAATGGGGGTCGGTCTCACTAATGACGCCTTCCGGACGCACCATTGGACCGGTAAAAGCTGATTAAATAAAAAAAATTTACAAAAAATAAAAAAAATTGTATGGGGACCGCCTTAACAATTAGAGACAGAGGGTAGGTGTGTTCAGAGAAAATGTTTGGACTAAAAAAATATTGGAGGTCGGTCATACATTTTGTTGCTCTAAGGGCACTTTTAGGGCAGTTAGAGCGGTTGGAGCACATTTTAAAAAATGTAGTTTTGTGTTGGAGCCCCCTTAGAAATTGGAGATAGGGTATTAGTTTGTTCCAAAGAAATGTTCAGACGTAAAAATTAATGGGAGTCGGTCTTATAAATGATCCCTCTATGACGCACCATTGGAGCAGTAGAAATGATTTTAAGATTGGAAAATAACAATAATTTTTTTTAAAAATTTTTCAAAAATAGAAATAATCGTTATCCCACGATCCTCCTGGGCAAAAAGTTTGTAGAATCGATAGGACTTACACAAAAAAATGTCAAAAAATCAAAAAGTACAAACATTTTCAAAAATGAGATTTAAATTTTAAATCTTAAACATCGCATACTAGAACGCTTTTAAGAATGATTTTGGGGTTTTTTTTTTAAAGTACGTAAAAAAACAAACATTTAAAAAAAAAAATTGCAATTTGGAACATTATTGTAGAAGTTATGAGTAAAAGAAGTGTGAGTAAAGGAACAACTACCAATTTTTAAAAATTCGATATCTATTCGATAACGGGTCATCAAAAAAATCTGAAAATTTACTACGAAGGAGTTTTCGAAGGGTACTAATTGGGAAAATCTAAAAAAAAAATTTTAAATTGTCCGATTTGACATGGAATGCCCCATATATATAATCGATCAGTGATCAATTTTAAGACATTCTAGCGATGTCTGTCTGTGGAAATGGTGATCACAGCCAAAATATTACACGGAGATGGCTGAAACTTAGTATAATTATTGTAAGTTCTCCCGATCAGTTTGGTATAGTATTTGAGCAATATCGCTGCAGCGGTTCAAAAGTTATGAACGAAAATGTAAGGACACCTCAAAAATTTTAGTACATTCCACATAACCTAAAAATACAAAATACTTTAATTCTGCTGCTGGTTGACATATGTGAACATAATTGAACACCGATTGGTATTTAAACAAGTATGAACACATTTTTTGACAAAAAAGAAAAAAATCGCGGAATACTTTTTTTACCAAAAATTTTTTTTTGCGGAAATTTTTTTAAAAAATTTTTTTTTTTCAAAAGTAATTTTCTTTTAAATAAAGTTTTTTGCAATAATCTTTTTTAAATTGTGTAGGGTATCAATACATTCGGTAAGGCCGAATTTAACTTTTTTACTTGTTTTTTTTTTTTTTTAATAAGTAAACTGTTTTAAGAATAAACCAAAAATTAGTTGATCCGTTACAAGTATTTCTCTCATTTAATTAATGAAACACATAAAAAATAGAAAAACAAGACATAACGCAACACTACCACCTGGTTATGTCAGTCAACAACCCACTTACGCATAAATTTTCTTTATAAAAAATGTAAAGCATCATTTCAAAAATATTTTGATTTTCAAATAAAAAAAAAAAACATTTAACACATGTGTCATTTCAAACTTCTCGCATTTGTAAATGAATTCAATACGCGCATTTATTTGCCAAAATCAAATTTAGTTCAATTCAGTTTTTGCATAAATGCAACAAATTTTTACAGATATAAATTTATTGAATATTTAATTGAAATATTTACAATTATTTCTATTCAATTTGGTTTCGATGGTTTTTTGTTGGAGCAGGAAAATTTGCTTAATTTGCAACAGGTGCTGTATATTGAATAAATATTTTAAATGCAGGATTGAATTAAAAACAAACAAAAAAAAGCAATAACTGACTAAATGCAATTATAGACATGTGCATAAATTTTAATTTATATAGTTATTAACAAAAAAAAAAACCTCTAAAATATGATGAACATTTATAAATAATTTTAATACCTATTTGATTTATTTCAATTTAAAATAAAAATTACTACGATTTTTAATGGGATTTCGAACATTATATTTATATTTAAACAATAGAGTTGCCAAGTAAAGAGAATTTTTCAAATGTGCAAATTTACCTTTTTAAAATAACTGATCCAGCAGATTTTTTTTCTTGAAATTAATATTTATGTTAAATTCTCAATTATTCAGCTTTAGAAACCAACTGAAATTTGTCTCAACTTTTACTGATTTTAGTTGCAGTATACTTCATATTGTTTTGTCATTCGACAGATTTTTCTGTGATTCAACAGATTTAATGAAATTATGTCTGCTAAAATCAATAGATTTATTTTGTTGCCGAAATTATTAAATATTCTTAGTTGAAATCTAAATATTTTCATTTGCTGTCTAAACAGATTTTTCTGCTGATTTAACAGCCGTTTCCAAATAAAATAATAATTTTAGAATCACATTAAAAATACTTAAGTGTATTCTGATAATAACAAAATTTATATTTTCAAATTACAATTTCTATTTATTCACAAAGATTTTCTTTAAATGTTTTCTGCCATCAGTGGTCGTGGGTTGTCAGTTTATTTATATTTTAGACAGTGAATTTTTTAATATAAATTTTGCATGAATAAAATTTGTTCTACTCAATTATGAAAATGTTTGTAAAAAAAAAATAAAATTACATACAAATTTTTATTTTTAAATACATATGGGGCATTCCATGTCAAATCGGACACTTTGAAATTATTTTTTTTTAGATTTTCCCAATTTGTTTACAGTTTTTAGTACCTTTTGAAAACTCCTTCGTGGTAAATTTTCAGATTTTTTTGATGACCCGTTCAAAAGATATCGAATTTTTAAAAACTGGTAGTTTGTTCCTTTACTCAATCTTCTTTTACTGATAACTTCTTCAATAATGGTCCAAATTTCAATTTTTTTTTTTTTCAAAATTTTTGTTTTTTTACGTACTTTTAAAAAAAAAATCCCAAAAAATTCTTTAAAGCGTTCTACACCATTTTTAATTGAAATTGAGAAAATTCCAAATGAAATTGAGAACTTCTATTTGAAATTGAGAAAATTCCATATGAAAATGAAAATTTCCATTTGAAATTGATAAAATTCCATATGAAATTGAGAAATTCTATTTGAAATTGAGAAAATTTCAAATGAAAATGGAGCTTTCCATTTGAAATTGAGAAAATTTCAAATGAAATTGAGATTTTTCATTTGAAATTGAGAAAACTTCATTTTAAATTGAGACTTTCCATTTTAAATTGAGAAAATTTCATTTGCAATTGAGAAAATTTTATATGAAATTGAGAAAATTTCAAATGAAATTGAAAAAATTTCAAATGAAATTGAGAAAATTTTTATATGAAATTGAGACTTTATATTTGAAATTGAGAAATTTACATATGAAATTGGGAAAAGTACAATTGAAATTGAAAAAATTTTCAATTGAAATTGAGAATTTCCATTTGAAATTGAGAATACTTTAAACGAAACTAACACTTTTCATTTGAAATTGAGAAAATTTCAAAAGAAATTGAGATATTTTCAATTGAAATTGGGAAAATTTCAAATGAAATTGAGAAAAATTCAAATGAAATTGGGAAAATTTTGAATGAAATTGAAAAAATTTCAAATGAAATTGAGAAATTTTCAAATTAAAAACTATGGAGATTTTCCCAATTTCATTTGAAATTTTCTTAATTTCATTTGAAATTTTCTTAATTTCATTTGAAATTTTCTCAATTTCATACATTTCTGGTATTTCCTATACCGGTTTCAAACACCCCAGTTAGTGTTATCATCAGTAGGATTTTAAATGTCGGTTTGTCTTGTTAATGAAAACTGTTTTTTATATATGTGAATATTTATAGTTTCTACAGAATAAATTTTGACAGTTTCCAACACTACAATTCTATTTCTAGCAATCTCAACCTCACTTCATACTAGGGTTTCTATTCGGGAAAAATTTCCCGGGAATTCCCGGGAAATATTTTTCTTGAAATCCCGGGATTTTTTCTTCGGGAAATTTCGGGAATTTGTCGCTCATTTTTTTAATAAAATATATTTAATTTACACATTTTTAACACAATGTTAAATGATTTATTAAAAATGACATTAAAGCTTTGAAAAAATTAAAATTAAAAAAAAAAACTAGTAAGAATATGCTTGAGCTTGTTTAGTATTTAGCCCTTATAATTATTTTTCTTTAATCAATTGCGTGACAAAATACGGAATCAAACTAAATTTCACTGCAAAGGTTGGTTGCAAATTGCCAAAGTTTTAATCTAAAACTTCAATGATTTCTTCTTTTCGAAATTTAGTATTAAATATTTAGAACAACAAAAAAAATATCAGTTAATAAACCTTGTTTTCAGCTTAAAATTTCATATACATGAAGTAAAAGCCTGATATCGTGAAAAATAAATATTTTGTAACAAACCCTGGCCGCAAACATTTTGGCACAGATGCCTTAAACCGATTAATTTTAACAATTCGAAAGTTTTAGTCAAAATTAGAAAAATTTTCCAGTGGAAATACGTCAATGCAAATACTAAAAATATAATAAAGTCCAATATTTCTACAAAAATAGATTTTATGAACTTTCTACGTATATTTTAGAGGTTAATAAAGCCATTTTACAAAAAAAGACATCTATAATGGTTTTAAATTGGAAAATACGACCATAATTTGCAATACAATAATTTTTATATGATAAAGTTCAAAATTTGTTTTAATTAAAAAATTCCCGGGAATTCCCGGGAATACAATTTTTTTAAAACGATTTCCCGGGAATCGAAAAAGTCCGGGAATTTAGAAACCCTACTTCATACTTTCTTTCAACTTTTTTGTCTCTTACATTATTTCGCAAGGGTTACCAACATGATCTGGAATTGCAGACACAAATGAATGAATTTGCATTTTCTGTTTCGGAGACGTGCCTAATGGCGACATATTTTGTCAGTAATTTTATTTGGTTTTTTCTGTAAGTACAGATCGAGCACGGGCTCTAATTATATTTGTTATAAGGGTTCAAGTTGAAAAAATGCAGAAGAAAAATTGAATTTCTAAAAATTATAGACATTTCTGGTATTTCCTATACCGGTTTCAAACACCCCAGTTAGTGTTATCATCAGTAGGATTTTAAATGTCGGTTTGTCTTGTTTCATTTGAAATTTTCTCAATTTCAATTGGAAATATCTCAAATTCATTTGAAATTTTCTCAATTTCAACTGGAAAGTGTTAGTTTCGTTTAAAGTTTTCTCAATTTCAAATGGAAGTTCTCAATTTCAATTGAAAATTTTCTCAATTTCAATTGTAAAATTCCCAATTTCATATGTAAATATCTCAATTTTAAATGTAAAATCTCAATTTCATATGAAAATTTCTCAATATCATTTGAAACTTTTTCAATTTCATTTGAAATTTTCTCAATTTCATTTGAAATTTTCTTAATTTCAAATAAAAATTTTCAATTTCATATGAAATTTTCTCAATTTCAAATAGATATTCTCAATTTCATTTGGAATTTTTTCAATTTCAAATAAAAAATCTCAATTTCATTTGAAATTTTCCTAATTTCAAATGGAAAGTCTCAATTTCATTTGAAATATTCTCAATTTCAAATGGAAAATCTTAATTTCAAATGGAATTTTCCCAATTTCAAATATAAATTCTCAATTTCATTTGGAATTTTCCCAATTTCATATAGAAAGCTCTCAATTTCAATTGGAAATGGTGTAGTATGCGATTTTTAAGTTTTATAATTTAAATCTCGTGGTAAATTTTCAGATTTTTTTGATGACCCGTTCAAAAGATATCGATTTTTTTAAAATTGGTAGTTTGTTCCTTTACTCAAACTTCTTTTACTCATAACTTCTTCAATAATGGTCCAAATTTCAATTTTTTTTTTTTTCAAAATTTTTGTTTTTTTACGTACTTTAAAAAAAAAATCCCAAAAAATTCTTAAAAGCATTCTAGTATGCGATTTTTAAGTTTGATAATTTAAATCTAATTTTTGAAAATGTTTGTACTCTTCGATTTTTTTGAAATTTTTTTGTTTAAAACTTCTATCGATTCTACAAATTTTTTGCCCAGGAGGATCGTGGGATAACGATTATTACTATTTTTTTAAATTTTTTGAAAAAATTTTATTGTAATTTTCCAATCTTAAAATCATTTCTACTGCTCCAATGGTGCGTCATAGAGGGGTCATTTATAAGACCGACCCCCATTAATTTTTACGTCTTAACATTTCTTTGGAACAAACTAATACCCTATCTCCAATTTCTTAGGGGGCTCCCACACAAAGCGACATTTTTTAAAATTTGCTCCAACCGCTCTAACTGCCCTAAAAGCGCCCTTAGAGCAACAAATTGTATGACCAACCCACAATATTTTTTTAGTCCAAACATTTTCTCTGAATACACCTACCCTCTATCTCTAATTGTTAAGGCGGTCCCCATACAATTTGTTTATTTTTTGTAAATTTGTTTTATTTAATCAGCTTCTACCGGTCCAATGGTGCGTCCGAGAAGGGTCATTAGTGAGACCTAGCCCCATTTATTTTTACCCTACAACATTTTTTTAAAACATACCTACGCCCTATCTCCACTCCCTAAGTAGGCTTCCATTCAAAATTACATTTTTATAAAATTTGCTCCAAATTGGGAACAACAGACAATTTTCAATCTAATATAAAAGATTTGAATAATTAATAACATTAATTTACATACAAAAATCAATTCTTGGCACAGATTTGCAAGATTTTTTTTTGAAGTGTAAAACACGAATCTCCATTAAGTATACCCTCCATCCACAGTTCGGGGTAATACTTACTTTGTCATCCCGTGTGTAACGCATCCAAAATCGGTCGAGGAACCCATAATGTATTTTATTGATCCATGATCAATTTCTAGATATTCGCGTGAGTCCGTCCAAACTAAAAAGGTGCACTGATAGAATTTGGTGCGAGTTTTTCTTGTAATCATACACTCAAAGAAAAAGCTTCATTATATTTATGAAAAATGTCATAAATATAATGAAAATCTTCATTAAAGTTCGTCCAATGTAAAAGTTTCATAAATACAATGAAACAGTTTCATAATTATTCATAGGGTCAATATTAATGAAAATGTTCATTTTATTTATGAAAGTTTTCATAAATATAATGAAAAAAATATCATAAACTTTTATGAAACTCGTCATAAATGCTATGAAATGTTTCATAAATACAATGAAAAATTTTATAGATTTAATTTATTGTTTCTTAAATATTTGATCATTTTACGATACTATTTCATAGTATTTATGAACTACTTCATTGGTACTATGAAATAGTTGCATATTTATAATGAAATACTTAAAAAAAAATAAAATTATTTTTATGAAATGTTTTATAGTATTTATGAAATATTTCATAATATTTATGAAACAGTTACATTGGACGAACTTTAATGACAAGTTTCATTATATTTATGAAAAAGTCTCATAGTATTTATGAAATGTTTCATTAATTATGCAAATGAATTATTTTACTCTATTTGTTTCTATTTATGATACTTACATTGAAAGAACTAAAATAAGGAATTAAAATTATAAAAATCGTCTTTAGGAGCTATAATTGTTTTGCCCCAATTTCTTAATCATATTATAAACAAGTAGAAAAGTTAAATTCGACTTGGCCGAGTCTGTAAATACCCTCCACAATGTCCTTTTTAAGTGATAGTAAATTTTCTAACGTGAAAAAAATAATATTTTTGATTAGAAATATTTTATTTTGTGTAAAAAAAATTTTTTTTAGTAATTTTTGAAAAAAAAAAAAAATAATTTACTAAATTTTTTTTGAGTGTAAAATTTTTTTCGAGTGTAATTTTTGTTTGTTTTTAATGTAAAAATATTTTGGAGTGGCAAAAATACGTAGTAAAATATTTTTGTAACTTACCATTGTTTTTAAAACATGTTTAACGGGTTTTCAACACCTGAATATAAGGTGAAACTAAACTGAAATTCACGCTTTTGCTAATAACTTTTGAACCACTGGACCAATTTGGCTGAAATTCAATACGTGCTAGGCCAGGGGAACGACAAACATTAGAGTGTCCCTTATTTTGGAAATGTTGGAAATGTTGAGACGGTACCCCCTCATTTTTTTTCCTTTTGACTAAAAAATAACTCAGGAAAAATTTGGTGGGATGAGGCTTTCAGTTCTAAAAAATTTTTCGAAAAAAAAAATTTAGAGCTTTTGGGGTCCTACAGTAAAAATTTTTCAAAAAAAAATTTTTTTTAGTTTTGACAAGCAACGGTTTTAGTTGTAATGTTGCTTTTAATGGTATATATTCATAAAAAAATATTATTCATATCTGTGACATCTTGATCGTGTATCGAAAAACATCAAAAATGCATTTTTTACCCTTTTTTAGATCACGATAAAGATGTCACAGATAGGAATAATATTTTTTTATGAAAATATATCATTAAAAGCAACAATCCAACTAAAACGGTTGCTTGTCAAAACTAAAAAAAAATATTTTTTAAAAAATTTTTACTGTAGGACCCCAAAAGCTCTAAATTTTTTTTTTCGAAAATTATTTTTTAGTCAAAAGGAAAAAAATGAGGGGGTACCGTCTCAACATTTCCAAAATAAGGGACACTCTAACAAACATATAGCTTCAGCATCCTCAGAGCCTTTCGAAAGTTAGCGTGCTTTTGAGGATCATGAATATATATATACTTTATGGGGTCCTAGACCAATATTTCGAGGTTTTATCTCTATCACTAGAGTGGAGGGTATAAAAATCATATGACACGTTTATGAATTTTTTTTATGAAATAATGAAATTTTATGAAATGCATTTCATAGACTTATTTCATAATACTTCATTATATTTGTGAAGGTTTCATAAATATAATGAAATTTTTTGACAAAAACATTTATGAAACCACATCATAAATATTATGAAGCATTTTTCTCTGAGTGTAGGTTGGTTAGTTTGTTAATGGGCAAAAGCAGGCCTGGTAGGAAAAGGCTTCCCCTTGAAGAACTGAAACGGATTAAAAAAATCAGAAAACTATTTACACTATTTGCAGATGTAATTCGAAATAAATTAATTGTAATTCGAAAATTCTATTTGTAAATTGAAAATTTCATTTGTAATTCGAAAATTTCATTTGTAATTCGAAAATTTCAATTGTAAATCGAAAAAGATCATTTGTAATTCAAAATATATTAATTGTAATTCGAAAAAGATCAACTGTAATTTGAAATAGATCAATCGAAATTCTAAAAATAGCAATTCTTATTCGAACAAGTAAAAAAGTTAAATTCGGCCTTGCCAAATGTAGTGATACCCTCCACAATTTCAAAAAGATTATTGCAAAAAAATTTATTTAAAAGGAAATTACTTTTGAAAAAAAAAAATTTTTGAAAAAAAAATTTCCGCGAAAAAAAATTTTGGTAAAAAAATATGTTCGTACTTGTTTAAATACCATTTGGGGTTCAATTATGTTCACATATGTCAACCAGAAGCCGAATTAAAGCATTTTGTATTTTTAGGTTATGTCGAATGTACTGAAATGTACTGAAATTTTTTTTTCATAACTTTTGAACCGCTCAACCGATATTGCTCAAATGCAATACCAAACTTCTCCGGAGAACTTCCAATAAATATGTTAAGTTTCAGTCATCTCTGTGCAATATTTTGTCCGTGACAGCATTTTCCACAGACAGACAGACGGACGGACAGACGGACATCGCTAGAATGTCTTAAAATCGATCGGGCATCATGAATATATCGTCCATTCCATGAGACATTTTAAAAAATGTGACCGAGGGTCTTCCGATTTTTGTTATATTTTTCATACATATACTCTATGGAGCCAATTTCAAAATTCATCCATCAGATCGAAAATATTCGAAAAACACGCGATTTTGTTCACGATTTTCGTTTTTAAAAAAGTCAAAAAAATGCAAAATCTGTGTAACTTTGAGCAGCTGTATTTTCTAAACAACTTATCGCATTTTAACAATCTATAGCGCATACGAATGGTATGTAAGTCTATTTTAATTTCTAATAAACTGAAAAAATATTGGTGGTTTAAGAGTGCATTTTATATGCAAATGCAGTTTTGAAGTGCATTTTGCGAAACTTTTACCCCTTTTAATTTTTTTTTAATTAGCATATTTGGAAAGCTTAGAATTTTTGCTACAAAAAAATGTTTTCATTATAATGGACCGAGAATGTATGCTATTTTTAATATTTTTTTTAAAAAAATACTTCCTTAAGTTTCCCTTATAAAAATTTTTATTTTTTAAATTATACCAAAATCATGTAAAAGACATGTTTATAAACCGTTATATTTTCAAAAGTAGTAATCGTATCTTATTGTTTTTATGCACATTAGAAAGGTATTTTTGTCTATTTTTCGCATATAATGACCGCAAAAATTTTGATGCTTCAAAAATGCATTTTAAATGCAAATGCAGTTTTGGAGTGCATTTTTCAAAACTTTTACCCCTTTGCATTTTTTTTTTTAATTATCATATTCGAAAAGCTTGCAATTTTTACTACAAAATAGTGTCCTCCTAATAATGGACCCATGGTGTGTACTATTTTTTAGAATTTTTTAAAAAATCATGTACTTTCAGATTTTTTTGGTTTAATTTAAAATATTAAAATTTGTTTTAAGGAAATTTTTAAAATTTCTTTAAAAATAGCACACACAGTGGGTCCATTATTAGGAGGACATTATTTTGTAGTAAAAATTGTAAACGTTTCGAATATGATAACTAAAAAAAAATTCAAAGGGGTAAAAGTTTTGAAAACTGCACTTCAAAACTGCATTTGCATTTAAAATGCATTTTTGAAACACCAACATTTTTGTGGTCATTAAATGCAAAAAAGGGACAAAAATACCTTTCTAATGTGTATAAAAACAGTAAGATACGATTAGTACTTTTGTAAATATAACGGTTTAAAAACATGTCTTTTTACATGATTTTGGTATAATTTAAAAAATAACAATTTTTATAAGGGAAAATAAAGGGAGTATTTTTAAAAAAAAAATATTAAAAATAGCATACATTCTCGGTCCATTGTAGTGAAAACATTTTTTTGTAGAAAAAATTCTAAACTTTCCAAATATGCTAATTAAAAAAAAATTAAAAGGGGTAAAAGTTTCGCAAAATGCACTTCAAAACTGCATTTGCATATAAAATGAACTTTTAAACCACCAATATTTTTTCAGTTTATTAGAGATTAAAATAGACTTACGTACCATTCGTTTTCGCTATAGATTGTTAAAATGCGATGAGTAGTTTAGAAAATACAACTGCTCAAATTAACACAGATTTTGCATTTTTTCGACATTTTTAAAAACGAAAATCGTGAATAAAATCGCGAGTTTTTCGAATATTTTCGATCTGATGGATGAAATTTGAAATTGGCTCCATAGAGTATCTGTATGAAAAAAATAACAAAAATCGGAAGACCCTCGGTCAAAAAATGCCTTAAATTACCAAATGTCTGGTGGAATGGACGATATATACTTTATGGGGTCCCAGATCGATGTTTCGATAAGTTACAAACGGAATGACAAACTTATATATACCCTCTATCACTTAGTGGAGGGTATAAAAAGATCAATTGAATAGTTCATGCGAATAAAGGCGAATAGACCATTTGTAGAATTTTACAGGGGACAATAAAAACGCAGGAAACGGTTAAAAAAGAATATTTTTGTCAACTTTTTGGTATTAGCTTAAAGATTTAGGTCACATCTACCTATATACAAAATTTTAGTAAGGTATTCGAAAGAGAACTTGCCAAAAATTGGACTTCAATTTTTTGCTTAAATGGAAAAAGGGCGAATATCCAAAAAAATGTATTGAAATTTGAATAAAAATGTGTTATTTGCAGCAGATTTTGACTACATTTTCATGAGACTTGCAATACTTGACGAACTGTGGTTGGTATTTGTTTGTAACAATTTAAGGACTTCAAGGATACACTTTTTAAGGATTGCCAGGAAATGCAAAAAAAAATTTTTGTTAATTTTTTTTTTAATATTCCTGCAATTTGATGCAGTAGTAATTCTTTATGACACTAAATAAATTTTTAGGAATTATAATATTAACCCTTGACTGCATATTACGACGTAACATAAAAGGACATGAAAAAATTTTTGTTTTTTATTCCTGACATTTAATACTGCATTTAACACTAAAAGTTTGTATGTGCTAAGATTGTTTTTTTTTTTTTTTGTGTACAATTTCAAATTTTAGCTAATATCAATTTTAAACTCGCAGCTAAATAATTTTTATATAATATTTTGTTAAGGATGGATATTCGCCCTTTTTGCTTTCCACACTTTAAAGTCTTATAACTCAAGAACGGTAAAATTTTTTACCAATATAATAAGTGTGGTTTATTCCTCGTAATGTTCTTTTAACACATTGTTACCGAAAGTAAAATTTTTGTATGTTTTTGTGTTGTATTTAATCAAAATTGTGCGTTAGTTCACTCCCAATTTAAACAAAAATATAAAAATATACGAATTATTGCACTTTCAAAGTAATTTTTTTAGCCTTAAAAGTCAAAATTTCCCCAAAATTTCTGCATAGGATTGTAGGGCTCTGCTAATAAAATGCATTTATGCAAAAAAACGTGTTTGCGAAAAAGTGGTCTATTCGTCCTTATTCGCATGAACTATTCAATTGTTATTCGAAATAGATCAATTGTTATTTGAAAAAGATAAATTTTTATTCGAAGATTTCTATTATAATTCAAAAAAGATTAATTGTAATTCGAAAAGGATCACTTGTAATCCGAAAAAGATATATTTAAATTAGAATTAGCGTTAACGTTTTTTTAAATATTCAAACGCAAATGTCTTTAAAGCTTAACGTGATAAAAAAGTTTGGAAGGCAGATTTGGATTTTTTTTGTTTTTAGTTTTGCGAGTTTTTATACCCTCCAACCACAGTATGGGAGTATACTCACTTTGTCATTCCGTGTGTAACGCATCGAAATATTGGTCTAGGGCCCCATAAGGTATATATTTTATTGATCAGTGATCGATTCTAAGACATTCTAGCGATGTCCGTCCGTCTGTAGAGGACACGATACAGTCCAAAAAAAAAGAGCTAGACTTCCGAAGTTTGGCACGAATATGTCTTATATTCCTAGGCAGGTTAAGTTCGGAAATGGGCAAAATCGGACCAAAGGGAAAAAAAGTTACCCCTTCGACAACTAAACCAACCCAAGAAAAACCGAAATTTTTGCAGGGTTTTTTGTACTTTTGCTAAGCAAATGCAATATTTTTATCTCAGAAGAAGTTTAGAAACGCAAGGGGAAGGTGCCCCCCCCAAAAAAAAACGCCCCTGGATTTTTTTTATATTGTTTTTTACATTTTGGAGGGTAGATTCGGCACAGCCGAATGTAACACTCTCACTTGTTTTTATGAATTTGTTCAATAGTGAAATCAAACCATCTACAATATATAAATTACACTGTGCTACACTGAAAAAATACTTCTGATGTGACATAGTATAGGTTGTTGGTCTTGTCGAGTAGATCACAAAAATGTTCATTAAACTTGCCAGACACTCTCAAATTTTAGAGTTATTGTCAAAAAACGTTTTTTTTGGGACTTTTCTCACTAAACCTTGTGTAATTCAGAAAATTTTCAACCGATTTGAAATTTGTAAACTGTTTTGGATAGAAAAGGGATAGGACTTTCCATGTGTGTGAATTAGTCAATACATAAAAGAAAGATATCTAGTGATTTTTTCTATAAAATCAATTTTTTTTGTTATTTTTTGAAAATTTTTCGAGTTTATCGATTTTTTTCTGCTATAGTTCGTTTAACAACCTTTATATTTATGAGAGCTTTTTTAAAGATAATTTAATTCTAAATACGATAAGCTTTATCCTGAAAAAATCGGATAATAATTGACAGAGTTGTGATAATTTTTCTAAAAAAGAAAATTAAGATTTTTGAGGAAATCGTTGTTCAGATAACCCAAGCAAAAAAAAATAATTTATTATAAATGGTCATGTACAATATTTTTAAAGGTTTTTGGCTCGCTGAATCCGAATCTGGCCTTTAAATTGCTCTATCTCGTCAGGTTTTTGAGATATTTAACATAAATTGATATATCAAAAACTTAATAAGATAGAGCAATTTCAAGGTCAAATTCGAATTCAGGAGGTCAAAAACCTTTAAAATAATGATACGCGACCTCTCAGTATGTTCGTTTATTTTTTTATTTATTTTTTTTGCCTGGTTTATCCGCTCGGCAATTTCATACAAAATCTTAATTTTCTTTTTTAGAAAAATTATCACAACTCTGTCAATTGTTATCCGATTTTTTTGGTATAAAGCTCATCGTATTCACAATTAAATTTTCTTCAGGAATACGTTTATTAATACAAATGTTGTTGAACAAACTATAGCAGAAAAAAATCGATAAATTAAAAAAATTTTCAATAAATAACAAAAAATTAGATATTGTTGAAAAAATCAATACATATCTTTCTTTTATGTATAGATCAATTCACGCACATGAAAAGCCATATCCTTCTTCTATCCAAAACAGTTGAAAAATTTAAAATCGGTTGAAAAATTTAAAATCGGTTGAAAAATGTTTAAGTTACATGTGGTTTAGTGAGAAAAGTACCAAAAAAACGTTTTTTGACAATAACTTTAAAATTTGAGGGTGTCTGGCAAGTTTGATGGGCATTTTTGTGATCTTTTCGACGAGACCTACAACCTTAAGTACCTCATTTTAAAAGTATATTCGATTTTACGTTTTTTGTAGCGCAGTGGTATGAATCAACTCTTTTCCAGTTCTTTGCCAATGTTGCCTTTTTTGTGTAAATATTTGCTAAATAATAATTGTTTGTATATCAATTTTTTTTTTTGACTCAATTTTTTTTTTGTTTTAGCAAATAATAATTAAACAAGTGAGAGTGTTACATTCGGCTGTGCCGAATCTTTTATACCCTCCAAAATGTAAAAAAAAATATTTAAAAAAAATCGGGGGCGTCTTTTTTTTGGGGGGGGGGGGGGGTGGTTGGTGGTTGATGAACTGAACTTCTGCTGAGATAAGAATGTTGCATTTGCTTAGCAAAAGTACAAAAAACCCTGCAAAAAATGCGGTTTTTCTTAGGTTGGTTTAGTTCTCCAAGGGGGAACTTTTTTCCCCATGGTCCGATTTTCCCCATTTCCGAACTTAACCTGCCTAGGAATATAACGCATATTCGTGCCAAACTTCGGAAGTCTAGCTCTTTTATTTTGGACTGTATCGTGTCTTCTACAGACGGGCAGACGGACGGACGGACGGACAACTCTAGAATGTCTTAGATTCGATCACTGATCAATAAAATATATACTTTATGGGGTCCTAGACCGATATTTCGATGCGTTACACACGGAATGACAAAGTGAGTATACCCCCATACTGTGGTTGGAGGGTATAAAAATGCCAGTCAAGGCTGTTTTAGTTGGGGGGGTGAAATAAAACCATAGGCAATAAGGCCATATGGCCTTATTTCCCAAAGAGTTGAGAAATAAGGCCATATGGCCTTATTACCAACCACTGTTGGAAATAAAGCCATATATGGCTTTGTTACTCATTTAAATATTTTTTAAAAATGTTCATCATTATGTTGCGGAGAGTGTGGAAATATATTTCCACGTAAATCCTGCTACCCAAAAAGTATTTAGCGAAGCCTCTAAATTAATTTATGGAATTTGAAATGGCGTACGGACATAGCGCCCAAGGTCTTATCGCCCAAAACCGTAAATGTCATATCGCCTAAGCTGCGACATATAGCCCAAAATGATAGGTCTAAAAATGTTACTTCTCGCAAAACAAAATTGTCAAAAAATCCGAAATATTTTATTTGGGCGAAATGTCGAACTTACGACATCTATGATTTGTGTTTTTGTAATTAAGGTTTTCTGCGTAGCCGGCCTTCGGCCGGGCTTAGCGATTATATACTCCATGCATTAAACCCACCCTCTCTGCAAACCAAAGCTATTTTGGTTATCAGGCCTTTTTGAGGCATAACAAATTTGATAGCGCAAAGGCCTGCTACCCTAGAAAACTTTACTATGCGGAGAGGGTGGGTTTAATGCATGGATTTTGTAATCCCTAAGCCCGGCCGAAGGCCGGCTACACAGAAAAACTTTTTTTGTTAAACAATCTTTAAATTAAAAACCCTGCCAATAAAAAATTGGTGCCTATAGACCCCTCTAAGTTCCGAGGTTCCTGGTATATGTGGTTTTTTAATTTAAAGATAGTAGTATATTTTTTTTTTCTGCGTAGCCGGCCTTCGGGCGGGCTTGGGGATTACAAACTCCATAAATTAATTTAGCGGCTTCGCTAAATAATTTTTTTTTGGGTAGCATGATTTACGGGGAAATATATTTCCACATTTTCAACTGATATGGCTTTATTTCCACTTTGGTTGCAAGATCAATATGACTTTATTGCTCAATCGTGCTGGTAATAAAGCCATATGGCCTTATTTCCCATTGAATTGAGAAATAAGGCCATATGGCCTTATTGCCTATGGCATTATTTCACCCCCCCGTTTTAGTTTTAATGTGCCTATTTGGTTTTTGCATATATTTTTTTTGTTTGTTTTTTTTTTTTACTAACTCGTTTTTTGGGTGTATACAAAATTTAAATAAAATCTGAGTCGTTTTTCTATTATGGTAAAATAAACATCAGTTTTTACTTAATTTTTTTTATTATTATTATTTGTTTTTTTTAGCACTCAATATATTTTTCTGTTGTTTTACGCAAATATTTTTTTTTTTTTATAAACTTCCGTGGAATTATTTGCCAGATTTATATTTTTAATGCATAATTTTTTTTTTAACTACTGCGCATAATTATATTCTAATTTTATGTTTCTTATTTCTATTTTTAGATAACAAACTTTTAATTCAACAAAGTTTATTTTGGATTTATAACTTGCAATTTATAAAGGTAAGTTTTTAAAAATATAATCAAAAAATTAGTATTTAGCTTTTTAAAGTATTCCTCAACAATCCCTCAACTATTTTTTGTATTTCTTTTAAAAATTGATGGTTAAAACACGCAACATTTTTAATTCTTTTTTTTTTTAAACATAAACTATATTTTAAAAATTTTTTAACCCAAAATTTGGTCAACTAGAATTGCCGGGGTTGCCACTCAATTGTGGGAAGTTTTTTTTTAAAGGACAAAATCGGCTGCAGTTGTACAGCAAATACTACTGAACCTATATTTATATTTTTTGTTTTGATTTTGCTGTATTTTGTTCTTTATAAAAGCATCCCACAATTAAGTGGCAACCCTGGAAATTCTAGTTGATCAAATTTTGTGTTATAAAAATTTAAAAATATTACCATAGTTTATCTTTCAAATAAAACAAAAAACTGATTTTAAAAATATTGCGTATTTTTAATAGCTGTTTGAAAATTGATAACATAAAGGCTGCTTTTTTTAGTTACAACCCCCCTTAAATTTTTTTCATTTGTTATAAGCAGGGAAACCAAAAATATGCTCTAAAAAACACGTTTTATGCGCTTAAAAAATGCTCTTAAAAACTGAAAATATGCACTAAAAAAATCATGTCCCCTTTTTTGAGGTGTTTTTTACAATTTGTTAGAGATTATAATTAAAACAAGTAAAAAAATTAAATTCCGCTTTGCCGAATGTATTGATACCCTCCACAATGTAAAAAAAGATTATTTGGAAAAAAAAAATTAAAAAAAAAAAATCCGCGAAAAAAATTTTGGGAGGAAAAAAAATTCCGCGAAAACTTAATTTTTTAAACAATGTGTTTGTACTTGTTTAAATACCATTCGGTGATCAATTCTGTTGACATGTGTCAACCAGCAAACGCATTAAAGCATTTTGTATTTTTAGGTTATGTTGAATTTACCAAAATTTTCAAGGTGTCCTTACATTTTCTTTCATAACACCAAGTAAATATGCTAAGTCTTAGTCACATCTGTTACATACTTTGGCCGTGATCAGCATTTCCACAGACGGACAGACAGACGGACATCGCTAGAGTGTCTTAGAATCGATCACTGATCAATAATATATGGGGCATTCCAAGCCAAATCACTCACTTTTAGACCCGACCCCTTTCGATTTATTTTATTTTTGAATATGTTTTAGTCCTTATTAAATGCTACTTGGACACCAATTTTCAGCCTTTTATCCCAAGATGGTGTTGAGTAATCAATTTTTCAAAATGGCGATTTTCTCCAAAAAATTAAAAAATTTAAATTTTTAATTAATTTTGACCATTAAAAAATATAGATATTTTAAAAAAAGTTGGACAACGTTTTGTTGGTATTTAAATGTAGTTTTAGAAAAAAAAATATGAAAAAATTATTCGAAGTAATTATCACTTATTTTTTGACGTTTAAAAATTAAAATCGACTTTTTGAAAAAGTCCGAAACCTTCGATTTTTTTGTAAAAAACTATAAAAATTCTACTCTAAATTACGCAACTTTTAAGCCATAACTCGAGATGTGATCATTCTATTCTTTCTATTTTTTTTTTAATTTTTAAAATTGCACCTTTTATGTTTTGGCTCTGATTTATTTTATATGGAGCTCCAAAAAAAAAAAAAATTGGTAGATACTGACCCTAACTTACCCTAAATATATTCACTTGGAGGTAAATATACGTCTCACAAAAATTTAGGACGATCGGACATGGGTAAGGCGTTTAGCATGGTCTTGAAGTTTAAAAAACGGATTACAAGGAAAAATATGAATTTTTTTCTGTTTCCGCAATTTTTTTGGTATTTTAAGTTAAGTTTTAACTCAAGTGATTACAGAATTATGATGTGGAGTAAAATGCCTTTCTAATAAGGTACTAACAACTAAAATCGGTTGAAAATAAGCCAAGTTATTACAACTTCCCCAGGCATCTAGCGTGTGCCATACCACTTGATTAAAAAATACGAGTCCCTTTTTTTAAATTTATTGAAATTTTCTACTGTAATAACTTTTTTTTATTATTCATGTTTCAGTGTAATATTTTTTTGGTTTTTCCAAATTTTAAAACAAAAAAAAGAATTTTTTTTTAAAATAGAGATTTTAAAAGGGTGTTGAAAATGCAGGCATTTTTAGCACTAATTTAAAAAATGTTAGCAAAACACAATATGAAAAATACTTGTCATTTGAACTTGAAGAATAAAAAAATGTTATTACAGTAGAAAATTTCAATGAATTTCCAAAATCGTATTATATTGCTTAATCAAGTGTTCTGCCATACGTTAGATGCCTGGGGAAGTTGTAATAACTTGGCTGATTTTCAACCGATTTCAGTCTATGGTACCTTATTAGAGAGGCATTTTACTCCGTATGTTAATTCTGTAACCACTTAAATTAAAACTTAACTTAAAATACCAAAAAAATTGAGAAAACAGAAAAAACAAGTAAAAAAGTTAAATTCGGCCTTGCCGAATGTAGTGATACCCTCCACAATTTCAAAAAGATTATTGCAAAAAACTTTACTTAAAAGGAAATTACTTTTGAAAAAAAATAAAAAATTTTGAAAAAACAATTTTCGCGAAAAAAAATTTTGGTAAAAAAAAATCCGGGAATTTTTTTATTTTTTTGTGTTCGTACTTGTTTAAATACCATTTGGTGTTGAATTATGTTCACATATGCCAACCAGAAGCCGAATTAAAGCATTTTGTATTTTTAGGTTATGTTGAATGTGCTGAAATTTTTGAGGTGTGCTTACATTTTCGTTCATAACTTTTGAACCGCTGAACCGATATCGCTCAAATGCAATACCAAACTTCTCGGGAGAACTTCCAATAAATATGTTAAGTTTCAGTCTTCTCTGAGCAATATTTTGTCCGCGACAGCATTTTCCACAGACAGACAGACAGACGGACAGACGGACAGACGGACATCGCTAGAATGTCTTAAAATCGATCGGGCATCATGAATATATATACTTTATGGGGTCCCAGATCGATATTTCGATGAGTTACAAACAGAATGACAAACTTATATATACCCTCTATCACTAGAGTGGAGGGTATAAAAATCATATTTTTCCTTGTAATCCGTTTTCTAAACTTCAAGGCCCATGCGGGACACCTTATCCATGTCCGATCGTTCTTAATTTTTGTGAGGCGTATTTTTGCCTCGAAATGAACATATCTAGGGTAAGTTAGGGTCAGTATCTACCAATTTAATTTTTTTGGAGCACCATATAAAATAAATCAGAGTCAAAAAATAAAAGGTGCAATTTTCAAAATTTGAAAAAAAAATAGAACAAATTGCGATCACATCTCGAATTATGGCTCAAAAGTTGCGTAATTAAGATTAGAACTTTTAGACGTTTGTAAAAAAAAATCGAAGGTTTAGGACTTTCTCAAAAAGTCGATTTTAATTTTAAAACGTTAAAAAATAAGTCATAATTACTTCGAATAATTTTTTTAATATTTTTTTCTAAAACTACATTTAAATACCAACAAAACGTTGTCCAACTTTTTTTAAGATATCTATATTTTTAACTGGTCAAAATTAATTGAAAATTTTAATTTTTCCATTTTGTTGAAAAAATCGCCATATTGAAAAATTGATTACTCAACACCATCTTGGAATAAAAGGCTGAAAATTGGTGTCCAAGTTGCATTTAATAAGTACTAAAACATATCCAAAAATAAAATAAATCGAAAGGGGTCCGGTCTAAAAGTGAGTGATTTGGCATGGAATGCCCCATATATAGTATATACTTCATATACTTTATGGGGTCTTAGACCGATATTTCGATGCGTTACAAACGAAATGACAAACTTATATATACCCTCTACAACCAAGTTGAGGGTATAAAAATACCGTTATATAGGGTAGTTATTAGTGTATTCAAAAAACCGGTCATTTTCAAAAACCGGTTTTCGGTTTATTCGAAAAAGCTTATTTTTGAAAAACCGGTTTTCGGTTTCGGTTTTGTCAAAAAAACCGGTTTAACCGGTTTTTTCGGTTTTTATTCTTCAGGTTGAAAATTAATTAAATTTAATTATATTTTTACAAAACAGGCATAACCCAATAAACACAAAATCGATAAGTCATAGCGAAAATAGTATCATCTGTATGACACCGTTAACGTCGCACAATTTCGCTGCAAACTTCGACAGGAAGTAACAACTAAATTTGATTTTTTTGCAATTGGGAGCAGAAATTCGCAGAGATTTTATTTACAAATTCGTTTTTATTGAATTGTTTAAAGAACACACAGACATCTGTCCTAACATATTCATTTGGGCTGATTTAGCCCATTCCGATTTCCACAATTTCAAAAGGATAATTTAACCCAAGTTAAAAAGTAAAATTCGACCTTGCCGAATGTAGTAATACCCTCCACAATTTCAAAAAGATTATCGCAAAAAACTTTTTTTAACAGGAAATTACAAAAAAAAAAAAAAATTTTGGAAAAAAAATTTCCGCAAAAAAAAATTTGGTAAAAAAAAATCCGCGATTTTTTTCTTTTTTTTGTCAAAAATTATGTTCTTACTTGTTTAAATACCATTTGGTGTTCAATTATGTCCACATATGTCAATCAGCAGCCAATTTAAAGCATTTTGTATTTTTAGGTTATGTTGAATGTACTAAAATTTTTGAGGTGTCCTTACATTTTCGTTAATAACTTTTGAACCGCTAAACCGATATCGCTCAAATGCAATACCAAACCTTTCGGGAGAACTTCCAATAAATGTGTTAAGTTTCAGTAATCTCCGTGTCATATTTTGGCCGTGATCACCATTTCCACAGACAGACAGACGGATCGGGGACTATGAATATATATACTTCATGGGGTCCCAGACTGATATTTCGATGAATTACAAACGGAATGACAAACTTATATATACCCTCTATCACTAAGTGGCGGGTATAAAAAAATGGTTTGCCATAGAACTCCAAGGTGCCAAATTTAAAAAAATATATATTGATTTCAATGTTAAAGGAAGAGACGGACATCCGGAAGTCGTTGATATATTAATATTGACACACCAAACTGATTATGGTATTACCGCTAAGTTATGTGAGTGTTTCTTAAAAAACTGTGTAATGTCAATACATATTTTAACTCATTATATTAAACCTTTTTATAAAAACCGGTTAACCGACACAAAAAAACCGGTTTCTCGAATATTCGAAATTCAAAACTATTCGAAACCGGTCGAGTTTCTAAAAATGAAAAAACCGGTTAACCGGTTTTCGGTTTCGGTTTTGAATACTCTAGTAGTTATACGGTAAATATGTTCTACAAAAATATTTGCCTTAATATTTTCTACAAAGTTGCTGAATATACCCTACACTCAGATCTAAAGAAAACATAGTTTCATATACCAAAATGAAACAACAACAGGCCAAAGGGGAGTCAATCGTCAGAACCTCGTAATTTTGGAAAAAGTTTGAAATTGTAGTTCAATGTAGTTTTGTTTTCTAGCAGAGTTACCAGACATTTCAAACTGGCAAGAAAACAAAACCCAAACAAACATTTCAATACAATTACGAAATTTCAAAAAAAAAAAAAAAAAAAAAAAAACATCCCACAAATATGAACAAAATTTAAAAATAAGTGTTATAAAAAAAATGCTCTAAAAATTTAAAATATTGTCTAAAAATTTTAAAAAATGCTCTAAAGGTGAAAAAATGCTCTAAAAATATACTCTTATGCTAAAATATGCTCTTAAACCTAAAATATGCAAAAATATGCTCTTAAGGCTAAAATATGCTCTAACAAATCGATGCCAGATTTCTTAAATTCTTCTGAAACGGATAAATACTTTATCCATTTATCAATACAATGCGCAGGAAAAAACATGATACTGCAAATTTTTGGTTTCCCTGGTTATAAGGGCTCAATTTAAAAAAATGCAGAAGAAAATTTGAATTTCTAAAAATTATAGACATTTCTGGTATTCCCATACCGGTTTCAAACACTCCAGTTAGTGTTTTCATCAGTAGGATTTTAAATGTCGGTTTGTCTTGTTAATGGAAATTGTTTTTTATATACATATGTGAATATTTATAGATTCTACAGAATAAATTTTGCAAGTTTCCAACACTACAATTATATTCAACCTCACCTTATTCTTTCTTTCAACTTTTTTTGTCTCTTACATCATTTATATTTTGAAAATTTCATTTGTAATTCGAAGATTCTACTTGTAATTCAAAGATTTCATTTGTTATTCAAAAATTCCATTCGTAATTCGAAGATTCCAATTGTAATTCGTAAAAGATCAATTGTAACTAATTAATTGTTATTTGAAAAAGATTAATTGTAATTCGAAGATTTCAATTGTAATTCAAAAAATATCAAAGACAATTCAGTTGATATTTTTCTAATTGAAATCTTCGAATTGCGAGTCCCCGCACAACAATGTCGGTGACGTTTTTTTCATACAAATTTGACAATAAAAAACGCTCGACCGAAAACCGCTTGAATAAAATCAATTTTATTTTTGTGTCGGTTTCTCTCTCTCTTTTAATTTTTGATATGAAAATGTTGCCACAATTTTATAAATATTTCGATTATTTTCGATAAAGTAAACAAAAAAATGTGATCTCTAAAAAAAAAAATATTTAAAATTCTAAAAAAAACACAAAAAAAGCGAATCAATATAAGAACATCAAATTGATAATAAAAAAAACAATTAAAAAATGTCGAAAAAGTGCAAAATAGTGTAAATATAAACGCCTGACTGAATTTCCCGCTGCCGCCTTTGTTTTGCGCATATACTCTCTCGTGACCGAAACCGTCAACAGCTCCGACATTGTTGTGCGGGGACTCTGGAATTGATCTTCTTCAAATTACACTGTGCAACAAGAAAAATGAGCCTCAATGGCTGCAACGCCATATAAAAGTAGACCATCAAATGGACAAAATCACCAAAGGGTTTTGCAAAGTCAGTTCGGATTCCTTTTTTATAGCCCACTGAAGTTTTTGTTTTTTTATCAAAGGCGTTTGGAAAACGTCAAAAATACTATAATAAGAACACATCTGAGCTTCAAAATATGATTTGATGTCTCCAGTCAAATTTTATGGCGGTTCTTTTCTTAGAACATTTTAACCCTCTAACTGCTATTTTAAGGGGTCATTTTAGTCCTTTTTCAAAAACTAAACACAGAAGTCTAATAAAACGTCCATTTGGAGGGTTAAAATGTTCTACAAATATTTTCCTCATAAAATTTCACTAGGGGTTGTAGAATGTTCAAAGTAAGTGCGACATGCGTAAAGTGCTCAAAAAGGGTTAAGTATAAATAATCAATGTTTGTTATTTATTTTTACCAAAGCAGTGTTAAAAAATATCGACAAAAAACAGTGCAAATATACTTTTGAGCTAAAAATTATGTTCTGATGTGTTTTATAAAATTTTATGATGATTCTTTTCTTTGACCAAATTAACCCTCTAGCTCCCGTTTTAAAGGGTCATTTTTGTCCTTTTTTAAAAGAAATACAAAAAAGTCTATAAAAAAAGGCAGTTAAAGGGTAAATATGTTTTACAAATATTTTCTGCATCAAATTTTACTAGGGCACAATAGAAAATGTTTAAAAATTTTAAAGTATTCAAAAAAAATTTTTTTTTTTTTTTTGGGCCGAAATATAAAAAAAAAAATAAGTAACAAAGTTAAATTTGACTTTGTCGAATGTATTAATACCCTCAACGATGTAAAAAAGTTTATTTGGAAAAAAAAATTTAAAAAAAAAAATCCGCGAAAAAAATTTTTTGGTAAAAAAAAATTCGACGAAAATGTTTTTTTTTTTTGTTTGTACTTGTTTAAATACCATTCGGTGATCGATTCTGTTCACATGTGTTAACCAGCCGCCGAATCAAAGCATTATGTGTTTTTAGGTTATGTTGAATGTACCACAATTTTCGAGGTGTTCTTACATTTTCGTTCATAACTTTTGAACAGCTGAACCGATTTCGCTCAAATGTGGTACCAAACTGCTTAGGACAACAACAAGTAAATATGCTAAGTCTTTGTTATATCTGTTTAATACTTTGTCCGTGATCACCATTTCAGATATCTTGCAAAAAAGTCGCGTGATGCCGTTTTAGCGAAAATTTGTTGGCGGAGCAAAAATATAATTGAGGACGAAGAAGAATTAGGTGAGGAAAAGACTTAAGCTTTCTTTTTAGTCAAAAAAAGGGTCCAATTTGACAAAAAAGTCAAAAAAGTTTTGGAATTAAAAAAAATAAATTTTATTTTTTTATTTTTTTTTTTAATTTTTTTCACATTTGCTAAAAAGAATTGGTAAGAAGTTACATGGATGAGAATAAAAACCTCTTTGGCCAAAATATCAAATTCGACCCCCTCTAACCCAGAGAGTCCTTGACCGATCTCGTTGAAAAATTGTGTCTGCACTACTATTCAATAGGATAGTAGATCGGGATCAAAAGTTGTGTCAGTTGACACGAAAATCCCCATATATATTATTGAACAGTGATCGATTTTAAGACATTCTAGCGATGTACTTGTTGTTGGCCTAAGCAGTTTGGTATTGCATTTGAGCGAAATCGGATCAGCGGTTCAAAAGTTATGAACGAAAATGTAAGAACACCTGGAAAATAGTGGTACATTCAACATAACCTAAAAACACAAAATGCTTTAATTCGGCGGCTGGTTGACACATGTGAACAGAATCGATCACCGAATGGTATTTAAACAAGTCCAAATATATTTAAAAAAAAAAAAGTAAAAATATACATTTTCGTCGATTTTCTTTTTTTTACCAAAAATTTTTTTTCGCGGATTTTTTTAAATTTTTTGTTTGTTTTTTTTTACATCGTGGAGGGTATTAATACATTCGACAAAGTCTAATTTAACTTTGTTACTTGTTTTTTTTTTATTTCGGCCCAAAAAAATATAAAAAAAAAATTTAATACTTTAAAATTTTTAAGCATTTTCTATATGCTGGACGAACTTTCTGTCTTAGACGAACCCTAGTAAAATTTGAAGCAGAAAATATTTGTAAAACATTTTAACCCTTTAACTAACAGCCTTTTTTATAGACTTTTTTGTATTTCTTTTAAAAAAGGACAAAAATTACCCTTTAAAACGGGAGCTAGAGGGTTAATTTGGTCAAAGAAAAGAATCATCATAAAATTTTATAAAACACATCAGAACGTCATTTTTAGCTCAAAAGTATATTTGCATTGTTTTTTGTCGATATTTTTTAACACTGCTTTGGTAAAAATAAATAACAAACACTGATTATTTATACTTGACCCTTTTTAAGCACTTTACGCATGTCGCACAAACTTTGAACATTCGACAACCCCTAGTGAAATTTTATGAGGAAAATATTTGTAGAACATTTTAACCCTCTAAATGGACGTTTTATTAGACTTCTGTGTTTAGTTTTTGAAAAAGGACTAAAACGACCCCTTAAAATGGCTGTTAGAGGGTTAAAATGTTCTAAGAAAAGAACCGCCATAAAATTTGACTGGAGACATCAAATCATATTTTGAAGCTCAGATGTGTTCTTATTATAGTATTTTTGACGTTTTCCAAACGCCTTTGATAAAAAAATAAAAACTTCAGTGGGCTATAAAAAAGAATTCCGAACTGACTTTGCAAAACCCTTTGGTGATTTTGTCCATTTGATGGTCTACTTTCATATGGCATTGAAGGCATTGAGGCTCAATGCGATGACCCAAAATTTGTTGCGCAGTGTTACAAGAAGCTATCTTAGGAAGTGGAGATAGGGGGTAGAACACAGAAAAAATTTAACACGAATTTCAATCAACAAAAACGCTTATTCAATCAATTTTTTGATTGAAATTCCTCGAGTCAACAAAATTGTTATACCAATCATCAAATTGAATATTTTTTCAATCCAACATTTTTTCGATTTTGATAAAAAGTTTGATCAATTTTATATTTATAGTCAATCAAAATAATAATTGATCTATCAAATGAAATGTAATCATATGAAAAAATTATGAAAAAATTCATATTTTTGCTTTCCAATATGTTGCCAACAATAAAAAAAGTAAAACCCGATTATTTTGTATATTTTTAAATTAATGTATTCAAATAAATTAAAGCGAAAAAAAATCTGGTGGATTGAAAATTTGTAAGTCGACAGTTAAAGAAAATAACAAAAATCATTTAAATTTTGTTGATCAATAGATTTAATTGAAAGTTTTTAGCCAATAATTTTTTGTGTGTATTGTTTTAGAAAAATGTTGGGGGGCAAAAAATAATAGAGGTCGGTCTTACATATTACCCCTTGTTAAGGCTCCATTGGAGCTGTAGGAGCTGATTTGATACAAGTCTGTAAAAAATAAAAAAAAATTGTATGGGGATCCCGTTAAGGATTAAAGATATGTTTTGAGAAAATGTTGGGGTTTAAAAAAATACTTGGGGTCGGTCATACATTTGATACCTCTAGAGGCATCCTGGGGACAGAGCGATAAGAGTTAATGTCATAAACATGTCATTTTGTATGGGAGCCCCCTAAAGAAGTGGAGATAGGGAGTAGGTTTGTTCAGAAAAAAAAAGTGGTGGCGTAAAAATTAATGGGGGTAATTTTTTTTTTTTTTTAATCTTCACTTTAAAATTGTGTAACTTCTGACTGAAACAAGATATAGTATTTATTTTCATCAGTTCAACCGCTGGGATCCAACTTCCAAACTTAAGCTGAAAAATACGTTAGCTATGACCATTCCAAATTTCATGGCTATCGGTACTTACTGAATGGCTGAATTATTTCCAAAAAAATTGACAAATCTCCCACTGTGCCCTGTACCACGAGAGTGGTGTAGGGTATAGAAAAGTGTACAACTCTTTAACGATTTCTTATTCAGAGTATAATAAACTGACATTTTATCAACTTAATGTACTGTTTGTTATCAACTGATTGTGTGTGTACTGTTTGTTATATTTTTAAATCGTTTATTCAATTTAAATGCTCTGTTTATTATAAAATGCTAAAAATAGTCTTTAATAATGCATAATAATAACAACTTGATGCTAAATTTAAATACATAATCATTTTTGAATTTGCCATTCTAAAAAAAAACGTCCAGCACAGTAACAATAGTAAAAATATGTATATTTGCAATGTTTACAACAACTGGGGGAAAAAACCCAAGGGTCACATAATATTATACATACCGTAAACATGTTATTGTTGTGTATAATGAGTTCTTAAACTGGTTTCGTTACTAATATGAAAAATGTCCCACAATCTAAATCTTCGATAAATCACTTGTTTAAATTTAAAAACAAAAATTGAGTAATTTTTTAATTGACGCAATTAAAAATTTGCTTAAAAATTTTAAAAACAATTTAAGTAAATAATTTAGTAACAATTTAATAGTTTTTTTTTTAATTTTTTTTTTAAACTTTCATCGTTTTTTTAATTCTCGTTTAGTTTATAGTTTTTTGTATATGAAAGTTTGAAATCGTCTTTTTAAAATTTTCCTATGTTTTTGAGACATAAACATGTTTGGTAATGTTTAAAAAAACAAGTTTTTTATTTTTTTTATTTAAAAAATTTTTAAACTTTTTAAAAAAAATAAATCGATAAATTTTGAGTAAATTTTTAATTGACACAATTTTTTTCAAACATTTAATAAATTTTTATTAAAAATTTACTCAATTCTATTAAATCGTTTACTGGTGCAAAATTGAGTAATTTTTTACTCAATAGTATTAAAAATTTACTCAAATATTTTTTTTATTTTTTTCTGTGTTGAATATGACAGAAATTTTCATAAAATTACAAAATCTCGGCAGATTTCTAAAAAAGGGCTTTAAAAATAATGAAACATATCGCTTTGGGTTCCCGAAACAATGTTTATTTAAAAACTGTGTAAAAAGTTTGGGGTAATGATCGATTCTAAGGCATTCTATGAATGTCCGTCCGTCTGTATAAAACACGATTCAGTCTAAAATAAAAGGGCTACGGTTAAGTTCGGATATGGGAAAAATCGGATCAGGGGCAAAAAGTTCCCCTTAAAGAACTAAACCAACCTCTAAAAAAAACGTTATTTTTTACACCTTTTTTGCATTTTTGTTATACAAATGAAACCTTTTTATGTTAGAAGGTGTTCAAAGTATTGCATTTAGATCCAGGGGGGCTAGAAAATATTTTTTTTTTCGGCCCACCCCCCTTTTGAGGACGTGGATTTAAAAAATGGTATAACTCAAGTTTAAAAAGCATAATAAATAAATTAGTAAGTATTTATAGCGATGGGGAAGGTACACTCAAACAAAAAAAAAATTAATGTTAGCAAAAAAAGCTTGTAAACCTACAAGAAAATTTGCTGATTTTGAACCCACAACTTTTTTGCTAAAGTTAGCAAAAATGTTTTGCCAATAATTAGTTAACTAAATATTTTTTTTTTTAACTTAGTTTACACATCTAAGGATCCCATTGGGTTCGGACCCGATAGGTCCAGACCCCGATGGGCCTAGACCTAGTTGGGTTCCTTAAAAATCGTCATAGTTTTTGATCCAAAATTTGTGTCCGTTTCGCTCTACCTTGCTTAGTTTTTGAGATACGTGATTATAGGGGACCACTGGGGTCTTGAGAATTAAAAATCTCGATAACTTCAAAAATATTACTCGGAGAGCTTTTGACAATTTTGCAGTCTTGTTCTACGTGTTGAGAGCTACAAAAACGCTTTTGGACTTTCTGTTGTGTCGGCAATATTTACCGAGATATGAGCATTTTAAAATTTTCGGGAAAACTAACTTTTTTGAATCCAAAGTTAGGGACCATTAGGGTCCACACATGTGAAGAGGACCGGCGAAACTATGGAGAGCGAAATTTTCATATGGGTCCTAAGTCAAAAAATGGTCCGATTATAATCAGATTTTTGGGTTATTAAAGTATGCGTTAAACACACACAAACAAAATTTTAATCAAATATTTTCTATGTTCATGAAATTTTAGAGATTTATGTGATTATTGGGAGGGTGGATTGTGTGGGGGCTACAAGAAGAACTGGTCCGATTCCTTTGAAATTCGGAACAAAAAACGCTTATCTGCCAAATTTTGAAAGGAAACCTATTAAAATATGGTTGTTAGGGTCAATTGACCCAAATTTAAAGGGGACGTTTGTATGGGGGCTACGTCAACACATGGACCAATTTTTTTAAATTTCAATCGCGTTCGTCCTTGGGTCAAAAGAAGCTTAAGTTTCAAATTTCAGACAAATCGATTAACGGACGGACAGCCGGACGGACATCGCTAAATCGACTCAAAATGTGATTGTGAGTCGATCGGTATGCTTGAAAGTGGGTCTAGAACCAATATTTCGGGTAGTTACAAACATCAGCACAAACTCATTATATCCTGTACCACAAAGTGGTGCAGGGCATAAAAATGTAAATTTCGTTCTAAATTTGTTTGTTAAAAAACAAGGAAAACTGTCAAATATTGGTAAAATGGGATTACGAGACTTTTCCTAGTAATTTGACAAATTTTTTTTTTTTGTGTGTAATAATACTTGTTTGGTAATTTTTAGTGTCCGACCGAACATTCTGCTTTGGCCAAAAAGCACTATTCGGCCACTATTCGGCTTCGGCCACAATTTTGCCGAATACCGAATAATTGTATAATATTTGTGCTCACGTGTTGAAAAACACACTAAACTAACTTTGAATCACATTAGTAGGCCACAAAAATATTTTCCTAATTTTCCCATTTTTTACATTAAAAAAAAAATTTCGGTCGAAAAAAATTTACACTCTAAAATATATTTTTTTACAAAAATGTCCAAAAAAAATTTTTTGCTTAAAATAAAATCATCCTAGACAACATTCTCATGCATTTGAGTATCCCGCCTAGTCGAGTTTTATTTTTTTCTTGTTTTTACTACATAAATATTATTTTTTTTTAATATTCGGCTTCGGTTTGGCCGAATAGTGAAAATTTGGCCGAATATTCGGCTTCGGTCAAAAAAGATGTATCTAGTAATTTTACCAATATTTGACAGTTTTCCTTGTTTTTTAACAAAACATTTTCGATCGAAATTTTTTTTTTTTGTAGTTTTACAAATTTGCGACTTTTTTTTTACAAAAGCTTGCAAAATTACAAAATTTTTAGTAAAAAGCTTGTAAAATTACAAGGAATGTAAATTTACCAATTTTATTGGTAAAATGCTTGTAAAATTACAAAATTATTGGTAAAAAGCTTGTAAAATTACAAGGAATTTTTGTCAAATAAGAGGTAGCAAAAACAAGTAAAAAAGTTAAATTCGGCCTTGCCGAATGTAGTGATACCCTCCACAATTTCAAAAAGATTATTGCAAACAACTTTATTTAAATGGAAATTACTTTTGAAAAAAAAAAAAATTGAAAAAAATTTCCGCGAAAAAAAATTTTGGTAAAAAAAAAATCCGCGATTTTTTTTTTTTGTCAAAAAATATGTTCGTACTTGTTTAAATACCATTTGGTGTCCAATTATGTTCACATATGTCAACCAGAAGCCGAATTAAAGCATTTTGTATTTTTAGGTTATGTTGAATGTACTGAAATTTTTGAGGTGTGCTTACATTTTCGTTCATAACTTTTGAACCGCTAAACCGATATCGCTCAAATGCAATACCAAACTTCTCGGGAGAACTTCCAATATATATGTTAAGTTTCAGTCATCTCTGTGCAATATTTTGTCCGCGAGAGCATTTTCAACAGACAGACTGACGGACAGACGGACATCGCTAGAATGTCTTAAAATCGATCGGGCATCATGAATATATATACTTTATGGGGTCCCAGACCGATATTTCGATGAGTTACAAACGGAATGACAAACTTATATATACCCTCTATCACTAAGTGGAGGGTATAAAAAGTTACAAACTTTTCGTGTTATTTTACAAGGTTTCTTTTGAGTGTATATAAACTTTTTTTGAGTATATATAAACTCTTTTACTCGGGCTCTCACTTGCTCAAATTACAATTGATCTTTTTCTAATTAAATCTGTAAATGGTGTTGTATAAATTGTTGACAACCACGACAATAATGACAAGAGAAAATATCACCAAACAACATCATAAAATTATTATAAACATTAAATGAACTTGACAATTTAACATTCAAGATGATGAACAAAACGAATGTGGATGATAGAATAGTAGATGCATGGATGGATGAAAGAATTGATGAGGTTTTTTTTTTTTTTAAATGCTTCAATTTATTTTTGTTTTGATTATAATTTCTTCCTCAACTCACGTGAATATTTCTATTATTTATTAGTATTATTATTTTGCTCTGTTTTATCTATTATTTACAACAACAATGTAAAATGTTTAATTGTTGTTGTTGCTACTATAATGTTGTTACTCATTGATTAACTGTGTGAAATAAAATTTTTGCATTTGTACCCTACATGGTGTATGATTAGTTTTAGATATGGAATAGACAAGTTCTCGCGAATTTTTCGTTTTGTCACTTTTCATTTAGATTTTAAGAACTATTTCATAGAAAAGTTTTTTTGTATAAAAAAAGTCCTCAGTTTCTGAGGACTGTACTTAAGAAAAATTATTTTTCCTATTCAAAAATATTTTTCCTATCGAAAATCTGTTCTGATAATTCTATTTCTACTGATTTAATATAGTCTCTTGCGATCGACTCTGATTTATTTATGTATTGCTTACTTTAAGTGTTTTTCTTTTTGATTTTTTTTTTGTAAATAATTTGGCACGATTTTCTAGGCGCCTTTATGGTTTTGTTGAACTAATTAACGTATTTATTTTAAAGAATTTTTAATTAAAAGAAAACAAAAAATGTGACTGAAATTAGTTGGCAAATGTCAAGTATTTGCATATTGTAATTTTGCGTATGAACTTAAATTGTTTTCCATTATTAGATGCTGGTTTTAAATTTTAAATCTTTCTATTAAAACATAATTATATTTATAAATGCGAAATTAATAGTTTAATCAACACTCATAATGATAACTTGCAACTTGCACCCAATTTTCAGCCTTTTATTGGTGTTGAAAGTGTGCGATTTGGCATGGTATATTATAAAAGTATATTATTGATTCGTGATCGATTCTAAAACATTCTATGAATGTCCGCCCGTCCGTCTGTATATAATACGATGCAGTCCAAAATAAAAAAGTTAGACTCTTGAAATTTGTCAGGATAATGTCTTAAAGTCGTTAGCAGGTTAAGTTCGTAAATGCACCAAATCGGTCCAGGGGAAAAATGTTTCCGCTTAAAGAACTAAACCGACATTTTATTTTTTTGTGTTTTTGTTCAGAAAATAAAACATTTTTATATTAGAAAAATTTCAAAGTACTGCCATTTTTTTGTCACGCCCCCTTTTTAGGCTTGGATAAAAAGAATAAATTTTAATAATTATAAAATGGCGTATTAGAATTGCAAAAAGCATAACAAATGTTTTTGTAAATATCTATCGCGAGAGGAAAGTATCCCACATGAACCCCACCAACCCCCTTCTCCCCCCTGCAAAAAAAGTTATCGCGAGAGGAAGGTATCCCCATGAACCCCCTTCTCCGCCTCTGCAAAAAAAGTTATCGCGAGAGGAAAGGTATCCCCATGAACCCCTTCCCCCCCCCCCCCCCCCCAAAAAAAAGATACTCCTGAAAATTGTTTAACATGTTAGAGGTAGGGTTTCTAAATTCCCGGGAATGCATTTTAAAAAAATTCTATTCCCGGGAATGCCCGGGAATTTTTTGATTATCACAAATTCTGAATCTTATCATATATTAAATATTATTTTTCACAATATGGCCGCATTTTATAAGTTCAAACACCCTTAGATGTCCTCTTTTGTAAAATAATTTCATGTTTTTTGTTTATGAAATTATGATTTCCCGAGTAAAAATTTTCTGGTCTAATCATATTTAATTTGATACAATCTTATATGAGTTAATATTAGTGTTTGGGGTCCGGGAATTCCCGGGTTTGATTTCCCGGGAATTCCCGGGAAAAGACTGACGGGAATTCCCGGGAATTTTTTTAATGTTTTCCGGGAAATCCGTGAATTTTATAAAATAAACCATTTTACATAAAAAACGTTTATTTTAATGTAATTTTTAATATTTTTTTTTTACATACAGGTACTATAATTACATTTGCTATTTTTTGTATTTTTTCAATTTGGAAGAACAGTGCAAATATATATTCATAGGAAAACTGACCAAGTGTAATATCATGAAGAAACTTAAAAAGTCAAAAGATATACGTGGGTTAATGATAATTTTGCTAAGACTGTCAAAAAAATTTAAAAATTTTGAACCTAGAATTTACATTTCCAGAACAAATATTTAAAGTGCTGCCAACTATATTAGTTTTTGCTCGAATAACGCAGTTTTAAATTTTTTTGCGATTTTTAGCTACTTTTTGCGATTTTTTGTGGGGGAAAAAATTGCAATATTTTTATGTTTTGTTTTATTGTATTTCAGGGTTTTTTAACTTTTATTTTTTGATATTTTATGTTTTAAGTAGTAGTTTATCTGTAATAAAACTGTTTTTAATAAAAAAGTTGGTTAAATTTTAATGTTTTTTATGATTTATATTATTAATGAAAATTTCTCGGGATTCCCGGGAATCCCGGGAAATAAATTATTTTTTTCCCGTTTCCCGGGAAATTTAAAAGTCCGGGAAATCCCAAACACTAGTTAATATGCTTCCGTATAAATTTATATAAAATTTTATCTATCACTTTGATACGGTTGATCCACTTTATATGGTTAGATATTGCTCCATATATGATTAGATTCCTATTTTGGTTTTGCTCATCAAATTATATAAAAATTGATATTATAAGATCAATTTGATCAAATTAGATTTGATTAAATTCAGGATCAAATTGTATCAATTTTTATATTTTTTGATCTAAAGTAATACAATTAGATATTATTTGATACAACCATTTTACGGATCAAATAAGATCTATTTAGTAAAATTAGCATAATATTTTTACTAGGGTTTTCAGATGTTTGTGTTTGTAAAAGCTTTTTGGTAAATTCGAATAAAGCTTACCAATCATAATCAGGATTTTATTTTAAAGATACATTTCGAAAAACTTTCGAATTACTTAAATAACACAGCTCAACATGAAAATGCGTATTAGTAAGTGATTTAGGTAGTGTTTGTTGTGCTGATTCCAAATCTGCGACCCAAATATGTCTATCACGTCAGAATTTTGAGTTATTCGCGGTTAAAGTGCCGAAAAAGGCCATTCTGGTCCCTTTTTGAAAGCTTGTAATATAAGATCTTGACATGCGATTGACTTGGTATCTAAAATGGTAAAAAAAACATTAACAAAAAACATTTTTTAAATATTTTGTTTATTTACACAGTGTTTTTTTAACAAATTTCCATACAAATACACAAGTAAATATTAGAATTAAAGCACTTGTGGATAATGATTTTTTCAACATTATAAAAAATTAAATTCCAAGAAAATTTGATTTTGTCTTAAAGAGAAAATTACACACTTTCGAATGAGCTTGATATCAAGTCATTCGCATATCAGGATCTTATTTTATTGGTGCTCGAAAATGGCCAAAATGGGCCTTTTTTGACACTTTAACCGCGATTTTTTCAAAATTGTGACGTGATAGAATAATTTGAGTTTTGGAATCGGGAAACCAAAACCAATAACCTTTTTTTGGTTTAATTCAAAACGAAGCGACAAATCTCAGATTTGTAGAGCGGTGTAACATTTTCAAGACATCCGTGCCCAAATATCAGTCTTTAAATTTAAATATTTATTTTTTAAAAAATGGAACTTTTGTGAAATTTTAGGCCAGAAAGTTGGTTTGTTTAAAATGCTTTTATGCAACCTGAAGCGTATCCGTACTTTTTTTCTGCAATAATTTAAATTTAATCACATTTTTAGTTTTATTTTAATAAATCGTATAAAATTGCATTAAAAATGGGTTATTAGATTAGCTTTTTTTAAAAAAGTTATTGACATATTCCCGAAATTTCCCGATGAAAAAAACCCGGAATTTAAAGAAAAAATTTTCCCGGGAATGACTGAAACGTATCATATTTATTGAAAGTTCTCCCAAGAAGTTTGGTATTGCATTTGAGCGAATTGATCAATTGATATTTTTCGAATTACAATTGGAATCTACAGTTAATCTTTTTCGAATTAAAATTGATATTTTTCGAATTACAATTGGAATCTTCAAATGACAATTGATCTTTTTCGAATTAAAATTGATCTTTTTCGAATTAAAATTGATCTTTTTCGAATTACAATTAATCTATTTCGAATTTCAACTATTTTTTTTTTTAAATTACAATTAAAATTTTCCAATTACAAATAAAAGTTTGGAATTACAAACGAATTTTTTTTGACATATATAATCATAATGGGGTACTAGACCATAATGTTATGGTAAAAACAAGATCTGTCAATTTATTTGTTTAAAAAATCTATGAATTTTGCATTAAGTGTAATGAACTTTTTTGCGCATAATTTCAATAGAGATCATTAAACGTCCTTGTTTTATTATTTAAGGCCACTAAAATGAACTTTTGTTTAAAATTTGGCATAAACATTTTGTTTTTTTAATAAAAACAAAAATAAAAAAAAATTATATGCAATCCATTATCTATTTTGTTTAATGTTAAAAATAAATATTCAAAAAAAACAACACATTTTTGTTTATTTATTTTTTTAGTTTTGAGTAAGTTTATATTTTAATTATTTGAGTGTTTATTTTTTAACTCAAAGAAAATTTAAAAAAAAAAAATATATATATATTTATAATTTAAAGCTCACCATAGTTTATTAGTCAATATAATCTCTTGATCATTACCCACATTGTAGTGATGCCATTAACACACGGGTTTCTAATAAATTATCGTTAGTTTTGAAAATATTTTAAATACGCGTTATGAATTTATACGTAAATTGAAAACATAATAAAAGTGTTAGTAGAAAAAAAATTGTATATTATTTTTTTTTTAAACATTTGTTTAGTTAACCAACAAAAAAAAGAAGAATGCTTAAAAAAATCTTGAAATAAAAATTAAAAATAAATCCATTATAAAATTAATTTCACGTGCATTTCAATTAACACTACATTAGTTTATGTTTATAAAAAAAATTTCTATTTTTTATGAGTTTTAAAAATATGTAAACAAAACAAAAATATTTATATTTAAAAATAAAATTTAGCTAAAAATTTTTAATTAACACCAATTAATTATACAAAAAATATATAAATATAAAAATGAATAATGCAAAAAACCCATTAAAAAAATACAGTTAAAAAATCTTAAGGAAAATTTTATAAATTATATCTATTATTAATTTTGTGCAAAAAAACAAAATTTTAATACACAAAAGTAAGCAAAAAATTGTTTTAAACTAATAACCTCCAATTTTTAATTAACACCTTTACTAATCTGCGTTTTTATTATCAATTAAAATTTAATTGTTTATTGATCAACATTTATTTTTAAAGTCTATACGATCGATGTAAATCCCTATTTTATGACATTTTAAATTTAAACAAGTGTGAGTGTAATATAAAGCCAGATCCACAATAAGGCAGTGTTGTAGTGAACTGGCGCAGTCTGTCAAAATTAAACAAATAATTTCTTAGTATTTTTTTTTTTTTTGACAGACTGTGACAGTTTACTTCACGCGTGATCACATGTGATTGTGACTTAACAAAAAATGAGTGAGTGAGTCAGATTTTTGCGTTAGTGAGTGTGCGTGAGAAGATTTTTCTGCGTGAGTTTGCGTGATTTGTTTTCTCTTAATATTTCCGTTCGTCCTAAAGAAAACGAAAAAAATTTCAATTTGGCAAAACTTTAAATATTTTCCCAAAATTCTGATAAATTTTTATTAAAAAAAAAAAATTGTGTTATTCGACCTTTAAAATATTATATTTTGAGGATGTTTATTCTGGCTCGAGGTCATTATTTTCTTTACTTATTAAAACCATGATATTCTCATATCATAATTTTCAAGAAAATTATTTTTTTGTTTTAAATTTATTTATGTTGGTCATTTTTGCAAGACTTAATCGACACGTGTTTCGGAATTTGTCAAGATTCCATTGTCAAGATTATTTAGCAAAAATAGAAACGATTTTTTTATTTGTCATTAGACTCGTTTGCTACTTTGTAGTAAATCGTTTCTATTTTTGCTAAATAATCTTGACAATGGAATCTTGACAAATTCCGAAACACGTGTCGATTAAGTCTTGCAAAAATGACCAACATAAATAATGTAAAACAAAAAAATAATTTTCTTGAAAATTATGCTATGAGAATATCATGGTTTTAATAAGTAAAGAAAATAATGACCTCGAGCCAGAATAAACATCCTCAAAATATATTTTCCCAAAAATTCAAAAAAATGTTTGAATCATTTGGCAAACCATCAAAGTTTGTTACCAATTGTGTAGAGCAGCGGTTACCAACCTATGGTACGCGTACCACTAGGGGGTACGCGAAACTGCCCGCGGGGGTACGCGAAATTTTTTTTGAAAGATATGGATGCTAATCACGTAAAACGAAAACGATAGACGATGAATAAACGACATCAAAATACATATCGTTTTAAGGGAAATTTGAAAGTTTTTCTTGATTAAATTATTAAAGAGTCTTGTCTAATCCAGAAACATTAAAAAATTTGGAAACATTTTGATTAGTTTAGAAGCAACAAGGCTCCAAAAATCGACGATAGTTAACTATCGTTTTACGTGATCACATTCATGAGTTTTACCTATTAAACAAAACAATAAGATTGAAAATCGGTTTAAGATTGGTTGACAAGGGAAGTCTCCCTAGTGTCACCCGCGGATCTTTATGAAATTGGTTTTATTTTGTAGATCAGAAAAAATAAAGGGATACATATTTTTTTTTTAGCGGCCCAAATTAATATTTAGGGGGTAAAAAAGGAGGGGGGAAGACAAGGACATTTTTTAGTTTTTTTTGTTTATTTCCTATATTATGCAAACATCATATGCAATCATAGTCATGTTACATATCAAATGAAAGGTCTTTGGAAAACCTATCTACGTGTGCTAAGAACTTGTCCAAACGTGCAAAACTTTTCGTCATATTGAGTAAAATACCAAAATTTTAAGACATTTTTGTTAATAAGTCGAAAAATATTAACTTCTTTAGCCCGTTGTTAGCACCACGAGATAGGTATTTTTAATACCTTTAGTCTGATATCACACATGCCAATATTTATTTTTTTTAAATAGGCGTAAATCGTAAAAAACTGAAAAATACCCATTTCCCCCCATAAAAATGAGTTTGGGCCGCTAAAAAAATACGTGTCGAATTAATTTTCGTTCTCAACAACATATCCAAATTTCATGAAGATCGGATGTTGACACCAGAGAGACTTCCCTTGTGAGTCCTATAATTAAAAAAAACACACTTTTTCAAAAAAATTTTCACTTTCTTTTTACTTAAAGTTAATCGGGAGTCATTAAAAAAATATTTTTAAAAATTTAAATTCCTTAAAATCCTTGAAACTCAATAAGCTACAAAAATAAATTGAGACTGGGGACTAGGGCGGAGCGAGAAATGCTCTTTCGCTTGGGCGATATGCGGGATTGGTGAAAATAGATGCCAAAAAGATGTGGTTAACATTTCAGGAAGATCGCAATTCATCTTGGGGTAACCCTTAAGCGCTGAAAAAATTGTCAAAAATTCAAATTTGATTAGATCTTAATTATGGATTTTATGAGGTCTAGTTAATCACATCTATTTAGATTTTAAATATCAGCTTTGTAGGATACCGCTTACCTTCAAAACCCAGAGGTGGAAAAATATGGATACATTTTGGAGAAATCCGAAAATCAACTTTTTGCTGTAATATAAAAAAATTACATTAAAAATGCAAAATATGATTTTTTTCTTCCAGGCCTGGAAAAAAGGGTACCCTAGGATTCCAAAACCATCACTGCAAAATTAAAAAAAAAAAATATTTGAAACTAATTTGTTAAAAATTCAGATCGGTCCACACGCCGTTTAAGAATTTAGTATTTTTTGTTTTTAACGGTTTTGGAATCCTTGGTTTTTAGCAAAATCAAAAAACTTGTTAGGGGGTACGCGGCTGATAAAATTTGAAATTAGGGGTACGCGAACCAAAAAGGTTGGTAACCGCTGGTGTAGAGCATCATTTAATCGGTTTAGCCCTCTTAATTTTTTTTTATTATTAACAAAAAGTGTTAATTTTCTAATATTTAATTAATTTTTTTTAATCCTAATAATAAGTATGCCAATTTTTCATGTTAATTTATTAACATTTCATTTGCACACATGGTAACAATACATTAACTTTTAACACTTAAAAATATCGTGTCATATTATTTTCGTATTATTTTGTTGTAAACTAAAATTTTATTGAAATATGTAGCTCGAAGAATTTTAACTAATATTTTGAGCAAAAAAAAAACGTTAATTTTGTTTACACCCTCCACTTAGTGATAGAGGGTATATATAAGTTTGTCATTCCGTTTGTAACTCATCGAAATATCGGTCTGGGACCCCATAAAGTATATATATTCATGATGCCCGATCGATTTTAAGACATTCTAGCGATGTCCGTCTGTCTGTGGAAAATGTGATCACGACCAAAATACTACACGGATAAGACTGAAACTTAACATATTCATTGGAAGTTCGCCCAAGAAGTCTGGTATTGCATTTGAGCGATATCAGTTCAGCGGTTCAAAAGTTATGAATGAAAATGTAAGGACACCTCAAAAATTTTAGTACATTCAACATAACCTAAAAATACAAAATGCTTTAATTCGGCGCTGGTTGACATATGTGAACATAATTGAACACCAAATGGTATTTAAACAAGTACGAACATATTTTTTGACAAAAAAAAAAATCGCAGATTTTTTTCCAACATTTTTTTTTTCGCGGATATTTTTTTTCAAAAGTAATTTCCTTTTAAAAAAAGTTTTTTTCAATAATCTTTTTGAAATTGTGGAGGGTATCACTACATTAGGCAAGGCCGAATTTAACTTTTTTACTTGTTTTTACTTTCTTCGGAACTTGCCGATCTTCAAGTCAAAAACGAAGGATATTGCCAATATTTTTGTGTGCTAATCAGACCCCAACGATTTCGCAAATCGAAAAAAGGCGAATTCTCTCCACACTAATGTATATTGCTGATCTGTGAAGGATTAAAATACATTCTAGCGATGTTCGTATGTCCGACCGATACAGTTCAAAATAAAAGTGCTAGACTCCTGAAGTTTGTCACGAATATTTCTTATTGTCACACGCGGTTAAGTTCGGAAATGTGCAAAATCGGTTGAGGAGAAAAAATGTCCCCTTGAATAGCTAAACCAACCTCAGTTAACTTTGTTGTTTTTTGGTTTAAAAGTTTCAATTTCAAATATTGAAAATTTTGTAGAATTTAACAAATAATATGCAAAAATTATTTGCTGGGTAAAATTAAAACGTAAACATTTCAAAAACTGTGTTACCCCAGCAAAAACTTGCATTACCAAGTAATGAAATGTGTAATGGGAAATTCAAAAGTTATAACTACTTCTGATTCGAATTACCTTTCCCATTACATTTACAAGCAAATGTGCCAAATGTAATGATTATCAAACCAATATTAATAACTAATTACATATATACTTATAGATAATGAAAAAATTATTTAAAAAAAAAATTTTAAAAAATAAAAAAATATTTAATTTTATTTTGTTTTTATTCAAAATAATGTACAGTGAGTCAAAAAGTGAAAATCTAGTTCTGATTTTATTTTATTTTATTATAATGACTTATGTAAGTCATTATTAATAAGTCCTTATTTTACATTTCAAAATAATGCTAAAGGTAATTTTCGGTCATTACTAAGTAATTAGAATGGTAATGATGGGTCATTACCAAGTTTTTGCTGGGACTGGATTGAGCTCATAGCATTAGAAAAAATTTTTTTTGGTTCCTGGAATTCGAAAACCAAATCAAGTGTATGGAAACTTTTTAAAAAATAATCAAAATAGAATCATTTAAGTACCACGTTGATTACACTGTGCAACAAGAAAAATGAGTCTCAATGGCTTCAACACCATATGAAACTAGAGCATCAAATAGACAAAACCACTAAAGGGTTTTGCAATGTCAGTTCTGAGATTTCTTTTTTGTCCCATATATTCAAAAAATCTATACATTTTTAATAAATATTTATGGTTAATTGTTAGAGATAACCGGTTTCATAATGATTTATTTAATTTTTTTTTTTTAATTTTATTTTTTTTTTAATAAAACGTCTATTTTGCCCCAGGGTCCGATCTTCAAGAGCCCGGTCGAAAATTTTGAAAAAAATTTGCTTTATTTTTTTAAGAATTTTACATAGGCCAAAAGCATTTTCTTTGCTTTGACGATCCCAAGTAAAATTTTATGAACAAAATATGTGTAGTACATGTTAACCCTATAACAGCCTTTTTTTTATAGACTTTTATGTATTTATTTTAAAAAAGTACAAAAATTACTTAAAACGGGAGCTAGAGGGATAATTTGGTCAAAGAAAAGAATCATTATTAAATTTTTTAAATCACTTCAGAACATATTTTTTAGCTCATAAGAATATTTACATTTTTTTACGAGTTTTTTAAACACTGCTTTGGTTAAAAAATTTGACAAAAATTTTTATTTTTATATTTGTCCATTTTTAAGCATTTTGCGTATGACGCACAAATTTTCAACCTTTGACAACCCTTAGTAAAATTTTATAAGAAAAGTTTTTTCATCAAACTTTTTTTTATCAAATTTTTTTTTATAAATTTTTTTTTTTTAATTTTTTTTCATCAATTTTTTTTTTTCATCAAACTTTTTTTTTCATAATTTTTTTTTTATAATTTTTTTTTTTATAAAATTTTTTTTTTGATGATATTTTTTTTCATAAATTTTTTTTTTCATCAATTCTTTTTTTTCATCAAAATTTTTTTTTGATAAATTTTTTTTTATCTCATATAAAAAATTTTTTCTTTTCATCAAAAAAATTCATCAAAAACTTTTTTTCATCAAAATTTTTTTCACCAAAAATTTTGTTTTTCGTGAAAAAAAATATTTTTTTTTTACCAAAACTACTTTTTCACCAAGTCTAAGCTTTTCGCATAGAAATTTTCCATTTGTTTATCAAATGTACATAAAACAAGTGAGAGTGTTATATTCTTTGGTGCTGAATCTTTTATACTCTCCAAAATGTAAAAACACTTTTTTGCACTTATTTTTGCACTCACTTACGAAATGTACAGCTCTTTTGGTTTTTTAATGGGGTCCTCGACTGATATTTCAATTCGTTTTGCATGGAATAGCAAAGTAATATAACATTATTTTTTCTAAAAAAAACTTTGCTTTGGCAAGTACACCCAAATCTTCCGCAAAACATTATCATGATTTAAGTTTTGGGCAAGAGTACAAAATTCGCAGGCATTTTTTATTAGACTTCTGTGTTGTGTTTTTATACCCTCCACTTAGTGATGAGAGGGTATATATAAGTTTGTCATTCCGTTTGTAACTCAACATAACCTAAAAATACAAAATGATTTAATTCAGCTGCTGGTTGACATATGTGAATATAATTGAACACGAACATATTTTTGAAAAAAAAAAAATTTCCAAAAAAAATTTTTCGCGGAAATTTTTTTCAAAAATTTTTTTTTTTTCAAAAGTAATTTCCTTTTAAAAATGTTTTTTGCAATATTCTTTTTGAAATTGTGGAGGGTATCACTACATTCGGGGAGGCCGAATTTAACTTTTTTACTAGTTTTTATACCCTCCACTTAGTGATAGAGGGTATATATAAGTTTGTCATTCCGTTTGTAACTCATCGAAATATCCCCCATAAAGTATATATATTCATGACCCCCGATCGATTTTAAGACATTCTAGCGATGTCCGTCGGTCCGTCTGTCTGTGGAAATGGTGAACACGACCAAAATACTACACGGATATGACTGAAACTTAACACATTTATTGGAAGTTCTCCTGCGAAGTTTGGTATTGCATTTGAGCGATATCGGTTCAGCGGTTTAAATGTTATGAACGAAAATGTAAGGACACCTCAAAAATTTTAGTACATTCAACATAACCTAAAAATACAAAATGCTTTAATTCGGCTTCTGGTTGACATATGTGAACATAATTGAACACCAAATGGTATTTAAACAAGTATTTAACATATTTTTGAGAAAAAAGAAAAAAAAATCGCGGATTTTTTTTTCCAAAATTTTTTTTTCGCGGAAATTTTTTTAAAAAATATTTTTTTTTTTTTTTTCAAAAGTAATTTCCTTTTAAAAAAAGATTTTTGCAATATTCTTTTTGAAATTTTGGAGGGTATCACTACATTCGGCAAGACTTTTTACTTGTTTTTTTATTTTTATTTTTTTTTAAAGGACTAAAATGATCCCCTAAATTGGCAGTTAGAGGGTTAAAATGTTCCAAGAAAATAACCGCCATACAATTACACTGAAGACATTAAACATTTGTTTGAAGTTTTCGAATCGCCTTTGAAAAAAAAATAAAAACCTTAGGTGGGCCATAAAAAATAAATCCGAACTGACTTTGCAAGACCCTTTGGTGATTTTGTCTATTTGAAAGTCTACTTTCGTATGGCATTGAGCCATTGAGGCTCAAAGCGATGACCCAAAATTTGTTGCACAGTGTTATTTATAAAAAGTATTGAATGATATTAAATAAAAGACGTCAAATTGTCTCGATTTAACGTTTGTGTTTGAAACAACACAATGAGTAATAAAAAATTAAAAAAAAAGGTTTTTTATTACTGCCGCAGCCAACCAGACAGTCACATTTAAATCCACAATCTTGACGTAAATCTAAGTCACATTTTCCTTAATTTAAATTAAAACTTTTTTTTGTCAGAATTTTGGGGAGTGTTGTATTTAGAGTGGCGATTATGATGTGACCAAACGACAGACAAACAGACAAACAGATCGACTGAAATAAATAAAAAAATAATATGATTGTAAAAAAACACTACACTCTTAATTAGCGTAAATATGCATATTTACGTGTATTTAAAAAAATACAAATTTGCTAAAAAATTAACACTTTTTATTTTATTGTTGCCCTGCTCCCAGTGTTTTGTATAGTGTTTCTTTGTTTTCCCCCCTATTTTCGAAAAATAAAAATCATTTTGTTGCCCCCTCCCCCTCCCTTAAACTCGTGTCTGTGAAATTTAACAATAACAACAAAACTTGTACAAGTTTTTAAACATTTTATTTTTTTTTAAATATTTAATCCAAAGGAATCAACAGCTTTAGTTCAATTTGAGATTTTGTCGTTGCCGTCGTCGTTATTTCGAATACAATTTTTGTGCGCTCGCGTGGCTTTTTAAATTTATTTAAAATTTTTTTGAAAAAAATTTAAACTTTATTTATTTTTTGTTTAACTATCGCGAGAGTATTATTAAATTCATCACATTGGAGAAAGAAAGTATTTTTTAAATGGTGTTCGATTTACAAATAATCAGTTACTTTGTAAACTTATGGAATTTTAGCATAGAATTGAAATTAAATTTGGAATTGTTAGTTTTCTAACATTATATTTCAATATCCAGCCAAGCAGCATTATATTGTGTTGGATTACCGTAAAAGAATATCACAATACCAGCCAAAATGAAGATTTTATTTTTGGGTTGTTTAAAGCAAAGTATGTGTTTAAAAATTTTAATTTCTAATTGTAAATAACTTTAAAATATATTTTTTTAATAACACTGTGCTACAAAAAACACAAAATCGAATATACAGTGACTCGCAGCTTATTTCGTGTGTGAGATATCAGTTAGCAATCCATTTAAGACAAAGTTTCCAATGATACACTTAATTATTATCAAACGAGAATCTTTGTTAAAAGTGCTGTGTAGGTAATTTATCGAGCTTTTATTTAAGCTTAATGGCGTCCAGATTGAGTAAATATTAATCGTGCTACGAGGGTCGAAATGGAAATTGAAATTATTGAAAGACGTTGTTTAGAAAATTTCTTAAAAATACTTTTAAGTCGATTTTTCCCAAGCTCAAACATTAAAAATTTAAAAAATTGTCCAATAGTATATAGTCATTTATCAAATAATTTTTCCAATGACCCAAACAAAAATCAAAATTTTTAAAATGCAGTCGAAAAAATCCGAATTTTTTGACCTCCAATTCTTTTGACCACCAATTTTTTGTAAACAAAGGAAATGTTCAATTATTTTTATATCTCATTACTTTACACTTAGGTGCACTAAAATTATTAAACAATTAAATATTTTCTTTGTTTACCAAAAATTGGTGGTCAAAAGAATTGGAGGTCAAAAAATTCGGATTTTTTCTACTGTGTTTTAAAAATTTTGATTTTTGTTTGGGTCTTTGGAAAAATTATTTAATAAATGAATATTAACTATTGGACTATTTTTTAATTTTTTTATGTTTGAGTTTGGATAAAATCGACCTAGAAGTATTTTTAAGAAATTTTCTAAAAAAGGTCTTTCAATAATTTCAGTTTCCAGTTCGACCCTCGTAGCACATTTAATATTTAGACAATCTGAACGTCATTAAGCTTTAATTAAAGCTTGATTAATTACATACACAGGACTTTTTACAAAAATACTTATTTGATAATAATAAGGTCTATTTTGGTTAACTTTGTCTTGAATGAATTGCTAACTAATGTCTTTCACACGAAATAAGCTGCGAGCCACCGTACTTTTAAAATGAGGTAGTTAAGGTTGTAGGTCTCGTCGAAAAGATCACAAAAATGCCCATCAAACTTGCCAGACACCCTCAAATTTTTAAGTTATTGTCAAAAAACGTTTTTTTTTTGGACTTTTCTTTCTAAACCACGTGTAACTTAAACATTTTTCAACCGATTTTAAATTTTTTTACTGTTTTGGGTAAAAGAAGGATAGGGCTTTTCATGTGTGTGAATTGGTCTACACATATAAGAAAGATATGTATTGATTTTTTCAACAAATGCTATTTTTTTGTTATTTTTTTAAAATTTTTTGAGTTTATCGATTTTTTTTCTGCTATAGTTTGTTTAACAACATTTATATTAATAAACGTATTCCTAAAGAAAATTTAATTGTGAATACGATGAGCTTAATGCCAAAAAAATCGGATAACAATTGACAGAGTTGTGATAATTTTTCTAAAAAAGAAAATTAAGATTTTGTATGAAATTGCCGAGCGGATAAACCAGGCAAAAAAAAAAAACGAACATACTGAGAGGTCGCGTATCATTATTTTAAAGGTTTTTGACCTCCTGAATTTGAATTTGGCCTTGAAATTGCGCTATGTTATTAAGTTTTTGATATATCAATTTACTAGCTGTTTTGCACCCGACGTTGCCCGGGTTGAAACAAATATTATATAATGAATGACAGTTTGTAATGCCCTCGGTTAGCACTACATCTGGTGAAAACTTTAATTTCAAATCATTTTACAACACCTTTGTCCGATCGTCCGCTGATATTGGCCATTGTTCTTGCCTCGGTGGTACTCGACGTTTAAGAGTGATTACCGAATATAAAGAAATAACTTTCAATATATTACAAAAGGGGGTGTGGCAACTTACGTCCCTTTGTTCAATCGTAAGCTGATATGGCCCCGCATCGGTTAGTCAGTTAGTAAAAATCGGCTAAGCCGTTATTGCGTGATTGCGGAACTGGCAAAAATAATTTTCAAATAGTGCAAAGGGGCTCGGCATTTTACAACACCTTTGCCCAATCACGCGCAAATATGGCATATTGTTCCCGCCTGGGTTAGTACTATATGTGGTGAAAGTTTTGTTTAAATCAGTTTAGGCACTTAAGCGTAATTGCGGAACAGACAGAAAAAATTTTCAGTGTGGTCCATAGGGGCGTGGCAACTTAACACTCTGTTATGGTTTACTAGCTAACTCGCCCGGTACTTCGTTACCGGTTAGCTGTAACAAAAAAAAAAAACAACTTTATTGCTTTAAACTCTCATTAATTTTTTTATTAAACATAAAAACTGTTTGTTTCAACCTTTAAAATATTATATTTTGAGTAGATTTAAAGTAGTAAAAAATTTTGTTTCCAGGGTAACCAAATACTCTGTTGAAAAAATAAATTTTCAATGCTCTTTAAATACACTCTAAAATGATTTCAGTTTCCTAATATAAATTGGGTAAATTTACTCAAAATGTGTAGTTGCACCAACAAATTATTGGAAATTTTATTTATAGTAGTATATTATTTGAATTTGTTGAATTTTACCCAATTTATAGTAAGAAACTGGACTCATTTGTTTGGAGTGTACTTTAAAACAAAATATAATTAATAAAATTAGTTCAAGTCCATGTTATAAAATTGTGTTTCATCTATAGACTGTGTATAACCAAAATTTGAGTGAAAAAATATTTTTTCTGCTGGAAGATCCTAAGTGCTAAATATTGAGTTGCTAGTAACATTATTTCCGAAAGTGTGAAAAGTGACCCTTTTTTCCTTTTAAAATAAGAATTTTAAAAACTGGACTTCATAATGTTTTTGTTCCGCGAGAGGATCCTACAGTATAAATTTTAAGTTTCTAGGAGCATAAGTTTAGATGAGGCCAAATGTACCGAATTGCCCTATTTCGGCCTTAGAAGCGGGTTTTCAAAAAAACTCTTTTTTCAGAATGTTTTTCCGCGAGAGGATTCTACAGTCCAAATTTGAAGTTTCTAGTACCATTAGTTTTAAAGATACAAAATGTTACAAATTGTCCTATTTTCACCCTTTTTACCCCTTTAGCAGCGGAATTTCCAAAAAGTACTTATTTTGGAAAATTATTTCGGCGAGAGGATCCTATAGTTCAAATTTAAAGTTTTAAGGATTATTAGTTCATACGATAAAAAATGTAACAAATTGACTTATCCCCCCTCCATCCTGAAAAGCGGAAGTTAAAAAAACCTTTTCTCAGAATGTTATTTTCGCGAAAGGATTTTATAGTTCAAACTTTAAGTTTCAAGGAACATTAGTGCATAAGGAACAATGTGTACTAAATTGTCCAATTTTCCCCTTAGAAGCGAAATTTTCAAAAACTTATTTTCCCAAAATGTAATCTCCGCGAGTGGATCTTATAGTCCAAATTTCAACTATCTAGGACTATTATTAGTTCAGAAAATACAAAATGGCCCTATTTTTTAATTTTTTCCCCCTTATAAGCATAATTTTCATAAAAGTACATATTTTAAAATGTTATTTCCGCGAGAGGTCCAAATTTCAAGTATCTAGGACCATTAACACAGAAAATAAAATCGCCAAATTTAAATCAACAAACATCAATTGTTAATTTACCAAACATGATATCAACCAAACATTTAGTAAAAACGGTCCTATGTTAGTCCCTAATACAAAATTTCGATTTTGTTTTCAGCAAACTTAGTCAAGTAATTTTATTTAAAAATAATTTTATCATGTCAACAAATAGTTTTTGTGTTTGTTGAATTTCTTTGTTGAAAAAAATAAGATTTTTTACGTTTGTCAGATCAACAAATTGTGTTTGTGTTTGTTGAATTTCTTTGTTGAAAAAAAAATTAAGATTTTGTACGTTTGTCAATACAAATAATAATTTTGAGAGAACTATTACAAACTCGTTTATCATTTTTTTTTTTTCATTTTTTTCAACAATCAATATTTACAAACGTTAGTTGATATCACAAATTTCCGTATAAAAAGTTTATTGTTTTCACAAATATGGGGGTCAATATAACAATTCGTTTTTGCTGTGAATTCAGCAGATACAAAATTGCCCTACTTTCCCCATTTTTTGCTCTTAGATTCTAAGGCTTAGAAGCAGAATATTCTAAAAAAGTGCTTCTTCCAGAATGTTATTTCCGCGATAGGATCGTACAGTTCAAGCTTCAAGTATATAGAACCATTAGTTCAGCAGATACAAAATTGCACTACTTTCCCCCTTTTACCCCTTCAAAACGGAATTTTCAAAAGAGTACTTCTTTTAGAATGTTTTTTCCGCGAAAGGATCGTACAGTCCAAATTTCAAGTATCTAGGACAATTATTAGTTCAGCAGATACAAAATTGCCCTACTTTTCCCCTTTTTCCCACATAGAAGCGGAATTTTTAACAAAATACTTACTTTAGAATGTTATTTCCGCTAGTGGACTCAAATTTCAAAATTACCCTTCTTCCCCCTTTTTCCCCCATAAAGCAGATTTTTCTAAAAAAGTACTTCTTCAAGAATGTTATTTCAGCGAGAGGATCGTACAATCCAAACTTCAAGTATCTTGGACCATTAGTTTAGCAGATTCAAAATTGACCTCCTTTCCCCATTTTTTCCCCTTTAAAAACGAATTTTCAAAAAAGTACTTGTTTCAGAATGTTATTTCCGGGAGAGGAATGTAAAGTTCAAACTTCAAGCATCTTGGACCATTAGTTCAGCAGATACAAAATTACCATACTTTCCACCTTTTCCCCCCGGAATTTTCAAAAAGTACTTCCTTTAGAATATTATTTCCGCGAGAGGATCGTTTATTCCAAATTTCAAGTATCTAGGACCATTAGTTCAGCAGATACAAAATTGCCCCACCTTCTTCTTAATGTAATCTCCGCGAGTGGATCGTACAGTCCAAACTATCTAGGACTATTAGTTCAGTAAATACAAAAAGGCCCTATTTTCTCATTTTTCCCCCTTTAGAAACAGAATTTTCTAAAAAAGTGCTTTTTCCAGAATGTTATTTCCGCGAGAGGATCGTACAGTTCAAACTTCAAGTATCTAGAACCATAAGTTCAGCAGATACAAAATTGCCATACTTTCCCCCTATTTCCCCTTCAAAAGAGTACTTCTTTCAGAATGTTTTTTCCGCGAGAGGATCGTGCAGTCCAAATTTCAAGTATATAGGACCATTAGTTCAGCAGATACAAAATTGCCCTACTTTCCCCCTTTTTTCCCCGTAGAAGCGTTATTTCCGCGAGAGGAGCGTGCAGTCCAAACTTGAAGCATCTAGGACCATTCGTTCAGCAGATACAAAATTGCATTTCTCTCCCCACTTTTCCCCCTTTAAAAACGAATTTTCAAAAAAGTACTTCTTTCAGAATGTTATTTCCGGGATAGGATTGTACATTTCAAATTTCAAGTACGTAGGACCAAAGACGTATGCAGGATTGTTTTTTCAGGCCCAACAACAACAACAAAAAAAAAAATTGTTGTTCTTTTCGTGAGATTTGTGTTTTCCAATACATATAAAAAAAAAAATGTTGTTGTTGGCCCCCCCCCCCCCCCCCCCTCTGAATACGTCGTTGCCTAGGACCATTTGTTCAGCAGATACAAAATTGCCCTACTTTCCCCCCGAAATTTTTAAAAAGTACTTCCTTTAGAATATTATTTCCGCGAGAGGATCGTTTAGTCCAAATTTCAAGTATCTAGGACCATTAGTTCAGCAGATACAAAATTGCCCTACCTTCCCCTTCAACCCTTTAAAAATGTTTTTCTTTAACAATGTTATTTCCGCGAGATGATCGTACAGTTGAAATTTCAAGTATCTAGGACCATGAGTTCAGCAGATTCAAAATTACCCTACTTTTCCCCCCGAAATTTTCAAAAAGTACTTCCTTTAGAATATTATTTCCGCGAGAGAATCGTTTAGTCCAAACTTCAAGTATCTTGGACCATTAGTTCAGCAGATTTTTCAGAATGTTATTCCCGCGAGAGGATAGTGCAGTGCAATTTTCAAGTATCTAGGACTATTTGTTCAGCAGTTAAAAAATTACCCTACTTCCCCCTTTTTCCCCATAGAAGCGGAATTTTTAAAAAAGTACTTACTATAGCATGTTATTTCCGCGAGAGGATTCAAATTTCAAAATTACCCTTCTTCCCCCTTTTCCCCCCATAGAAGCAGATTTTTCTTAAAAAGTACTTCTTCCAGAATTTTATTTCCGCGATAGGATCGTACAGTCCAAACTTCAAGTATCTAGGACCATTAGTTCAGCAGATACAAAATTGAACTCCTTTCCCCATTTTTTCCATTTAAAAACGATTTTTTAAAAAGTATTTCATTCCGAATGATTTTTCGCCTCCATTTGTTCAGCAGATAAAAATGTACAAATTTGCCCTATTTTCCCCACCTTGGAGGCGGAATTTTCAAAAATATTTCTTTCAATTTTTTTTTTCCGCGAGAGGATCATAGAGTCCAAATTTCAAGTTTCTAGGACTATTAGTTCAAAAGATACAAAATCCCCCAAAGGGCCATGCTTTCTCCCTTTTGTCCCATTAGAAGTGGAATTTTTTTTTATGTTCTTTCCTCGAAAGTAACGTACAGTTCAAATTTTAAGTATCTAGGACCATTAGTTCAGCAGATACAAAATTGCCCTACTTCGCCCCTTAGAAGTGGAATTAAAAAAAAAATGGTTCTTTTAGAATTTTTTTTACAGTTCAAATGTTAAGTATTTAGGACCATTATTTCAGCAGATACAAAATTGCCCTACTTTCAGACCTTTTCCCCCTTAGAAGCGGAATTTTCAAAAAGTACTTCTTTCAGAATGTTATTTCCGCGAGAGGATCGTACAGACCAAGTTTCAAGTATCTACGACCATTAGTTCAGCAGACACAAAATTGCCCTACTTTCCCCCTTTTTCCCCCTTAGAAGCGGAATTTTCAAAAAAGTACTTTTTAAGTTTCTTGGAAAATTAGTTCAGAAGATACAAAGTGTACCAAACTGTCCTATTTTCCCTCTTTTTACCACCCTAGAAGCGGAAATAAAAAAAAAACTTTGTTTAAGAATGTTATTTCCGCAAGAGGATCCAGTAGTCTAAATTTCAGGTTTCTGGGACCATTAGTTAAGAATATAGAAAATATTCAAAATCGTCATATTTCCCCCCCCCCCAAATTTAAATGAAAAATTAAAAAAAAATACTTCCTTCAGATGTTATTTTCGCGAGAGGATCCTATAGTCCAATTTTTTTAATTTCTAGGACCATTAGTTTAGAAGATACAAAATGTACCAAATTATCCTATTTTCCCCTTTTCAACACCCTAGAATCAGAATTAAAAAAAAATCTTTGTTTCATCAGAATGTTTTTTCCGTTAGAGGATCTTATAGTCCAAACTTTAAGTTTCTAGGACCATTAGGTCAAAAGATAGAACATGTACCAAATTGCCCTTTTTCCCAATTCACCTTCTTAAAAGTATCTTCTCTAGAATATTATTTCCGCGAGAGGATCCTATAGTCCAAATTTCGGGTTTCTGGGGCCATTAGTTTAAAAGATCGAAAATGTTCAAAATTATCCTATTTCCCCCTAAATTTGAGTGATTAAATCAATAAATTCCAAAAAAAAAAAAATAAAAAAAAATGAGAAAAAAAAAATTGAGTAAAAAATTTTAGTCAAAAAATTAAGCGAACAAAATTTAAATTAAAAAAATTGAGTAAAAAAAATTTTGAGTAAAAAAATTAGGGTGAAAACACCCCCTAAGAAAAAAATTTAGGTTAAAAAAATTGAGTAAAAAAACTCAAGTATAAAAAACAATTGAGTGACAAAAAATTTTGAGTAAAAAAAAAAGATATTAAGTAAAAACAAAATTTTAAAAAAAAAAAATTTTGAGTGAAAAAATTTTAGTAAAAAATGTTTTTTTCCCCGAGTGGATACTATAGACCAAATATCTAGTTTCTAGGACCATTAGTTCAAAATAACCCAAATTGCCTTATTTTTCACCTTTTTTTCCCCTTAAAACCGGAATTTTCAAAAAAGTACATTTTTCGAAATGTTATATTCAAAATTTCAAGATTGTAGGACCATTAGTTCAGAAGATACAAAATGTACCAACTTGCCCTATTTTCCCCCTCCCCCCACCTTAGAAACGGAATTTTCAAAATATTATTTCCGCGAGAGGCTCCTAGAGTTCAAATTTCAAGTTTTTGGGACCATTTGTTCAGAATATAAAAAATGTACCAATTTTCCCTATTTACCCCCCTTGGAGGCGGAATTTTCCAAAAATATTATGTTCAGAATGTTATTTCCGCGAGAGGATCCTATAGTCTAAATTTTGGGTTTCTGGGGGTCAGAAGATAGAAAATGCTCAAATTGTCCTATTTCTTCCAAATTTGAGTGATAAAATTAATAAATTCCCAAAAACTAAAAAAAGGAGAAACAAAATTTTGAGTAAGAAATTTGAGTAAAAAACTTTTTCATTTAAAAAAAAAATCAGTGAAAATAAAATTTTAGAAAAAAAATTTGAGTAAAAAAAAATTTTGAGTGAAAAAAAGTTTTGAGTGAAAAAAAATTAAGTAAAAAAAAATTGAAGTAGAAAAAAAAAAAATAGTAAAAAAAAATTGAAGTAAAAAAAAAAATAGAGTGAAAAAAAATTTGAGTAAAAAAAAATTTTGAGTGAAAAAAATTTTGAGTGAAAAAAATTTTGAGTGAAAAAAATTTTGAGTGAAAAAATTTTGAGTGAAAAAAATTTTGAGTGAAAAAAATTTTGAGGTGAGAAAAATTTTGAGTGAAAAAAATTTTGAGTGAAAAAACTTAAAAAAAAGTTCAGTAAAAAAAAATATTAGTGAAAAAAAATTTGAGCAAAAAAAAATTTTGAGTGAAAAAAAAATTTTGAGTGAAAAAAATTTGAGTAAAAAAAATTTTGAGTGAAAAAATTTTGAGTGAAAAAAATTTTGAGTGAAAAAAATTTTGAGTGAAAAAAATTTTGAGTGAAAAAAATTTTGGGTGAAAAAAATTTTGAGTAAAAAAAAATTTTGAGTGAAAAAAATTTTGACTGAAAAAAATTTTGAGTGAAAAAAATTTTGAGTGAAAAAATTTTAGTAAGAAAATGTTTTTTTCCCCGAGAGGATACTATAGTCCAAATATCTAGTTTGCAGGACCATTAGTTCAAAGTTTAACAAATTGCCCTATTTTCCCCCTTTGTCCCCCTTAAAACCGGAATTTTCAAAAAAGTACTTTTTTCAAAATTTTATTTCCGCGAGAGTATCCTATGTTCAAAATTTCAAGATTGTAGGACCATTAGTTCAGAAGATACAAAAAATACCACCTTGCCCTATTTTCCCCCTCCCCCCACCTTAGAAACGGAATTTTCAAAATATTACTTTTTCCAAAATGTTATTTCCGCGAAAGGCTCCTAGAGTTCAAATTTCAAGTCTCTGGGACCATTTGCTTAGAATATAAAAAATGAACTAATTTGCCCTATTTTCCCCTTTTTCCCCCCCTTGAAGGCGGAATTTTCCAAAAATATTTTTTTCGAAATTTTATTTCCGCAAGAGGATCCTAGAGTTCAAATTTGAAGTTTCTAGGACTATTAGTTCAAAAGATACAAAATCCCCCAAAGGGCCCTATTTTCCCCCTTTTGCCCCCCTTAGAATCGGAATTTCCAAAAATCCCTTCTTAGTGGGTGGTTTTGTCGGGAGCCGAACCTACATTCCAAATTTCAAGTCTCTAGCTTCAGCGGTTTGGGCTGGGCGATGATTATTGCCAATCAGTCAGTCAGTCAGTCAGTCAGTCACCACACTCTTTTATATATATAGATAGTTCCCGCTTCAAAAGTACTATATGTGGTGAAAATTCCAGTAAAATCGGTTATGCCGTTTAATCATGATTATGGAACAGGCAGAAATAACTTTCAATGTAATACAAAAGACCTTCGGATTTTACTCCCCTTCGCCAAATCCCACTGTTTTATGGTCTATAGTTTCCGCCTCGGTTAGTACTATCTGTTGCGAAAATTATATGTTAATTGGTTCAGCAGGCAAAAATAATTTAAATTAATACTTCGGTTAGTACTATCTGTGTTAAAAATTTCAATAAAATCGGTTCAGACGCATAAGAGTGATTACAGAACAGGCAGAAATAACTTTCAATGTAATACAAAGGGGGCGTGGACTTTTATACCTATCCATCAGAACGCCCTCCTATTATAACCTAAAGTACCCGCCTGGGTTAGTACTACGTGTGGTACAATTTTCATTAAAATCGGTTCAGACGTTTAAGCGGGATTACGGAACAGGTTAAAATAACTTTCGATGTAATACAAAGGGGCGTGGCATTTCCGCCTCTTTGTCTGATCGCATTCCTATTGTGAACTATATTTCCCGCTTGGATAAGTACTATATGTGGTGAAAATTTCTTTAAAATCGGTTCAGCCGTTAAAGCGTAATTGCTGAAAAGGCAGAAATAACGTTCAATATAATACAAAGGGGCGTGGCATTTTACTCCCACTTAGCCGACCGGTCTCTCTTATGGCCTATAGTTCCCTCCTCAGTTAGTACAATCCGTGGTGAAAATTTCATCTAAATCGGTTCAGCCGTTTATCCGTGATTGTGGAGCAGATAGAAAGAAAACCAAAGGATGCCACGCCCCTTTGGAAGGATATTATATTTACAAGAAGTGGGCGTAAAAGGAGGCGTGGCTTCCAATCAAGATGCGGGATGGCCTTTATTTCCTTGCAAATAACGCCCTATTAGTATGCCAAATTTCATGCTAATCGGTAACAAACATCCAAATACAGTAACAAACAACCAAATATATTGAAAAATCTGAAATTCACAAAAAGTGGGCGTAAATTGGCATTTTTCATTCCAGAAAATTCTCTATCTACATGCCAAATTTCATTTCAATCGGTTCACTAGTTTTCTTCTGAAAGCGACACAAACAAACAAACATACATACAAACAAACTAACATGTCATTTTTATATCTATATATATAAAAGAGTGTGGTGACTGACTGACTGATTGACTGACTGACTGACTGATTGGCAATAATCATCGCCCAGCCCAAACCGCTGAAGCTAGAGACTTGAAATTTGGAATGTATGTTCGGCTCCCGACAAAACCACCCACTAAGAAGGGATTTTTGGAAATTCCGATTCTAAGGGGAGCAAAAGGGGGAAAATAGGGCCCTTTGGGGGATTTTGTATCTTTTGAACTAATAGTCCTAGAAACTTCAAATTTGAACTCTAGGATCCTCTCGCGGAAATAAAATTTCGGAATTTTTTTTTTTTTTTAATTCCGCCTCCAAGGGGGGAAAAAGGGGAAAATAGGGCAAATTGGTACATTTTTTATATTCTAAACAAATGGTCCCAGAAACTTGAAATTTGGAGTCTAGCACCCTCTCGCGGAAATAACATTTTGGAAAAAGTAATATTTTGAAAATTCCGTTTCTAAGGTGGGGGGGGGAGGGGGAAAATAGGGCAAGTTGATACATTTTGTATCTTCTGAACTAATGGTCCTACAATCTTGAAATTTTGAATATAGGATACTTTCGCGGAAATAACATTTTGAAAAAAGTACTTTTTTGAAAATTCCGGTTTTAAGGGGGACAAAAAGGGGGAAAATAGGGCAATTTGGTGAATTTTTAACTAATGGTCCTAGAAACTAGATATTTCAACTATAGTATCCTCTCGGGGAAAAAAAATTTTTTTACTAAAATTTTTTCACTCAAAATTTTTTTTCACTCAAAATTTTTTTTCACTCAAAATTTTTTTTTCACTCAAAATTTTTTTTTTTTACAAATTTTTTTCACTCAAAATTTTTTTTTACTCAAAATTTTTTTTCACTCAAAATTTTTTTTTACTCAAAATTTTTTCCCTCTCAAAAATTTTTTTTTTTTTAATTTTTTTTCACTCAAATTTTTTTTTCACTCAAAATTTTTTTTCACTCAAAAATTTTTTTTTACAATTTTTTTTTTGCAACATTTTTTTTTACTCAAAATTTTTTTTACTCATTTTTTTTTAATAAAAATTTTTTTCACTCAATTGTATTTTATTCTTCAGTTTTTTTACTCATTTTTTTAATTAAAATTTTTACTTAGAAGGTGTTTTCACCCAAATTTGTTTTACTCAAAATATTTTTTGCTTAATTTTTTGACTTAAATTTTTTACTCAATTTTTTTATCTCATTTATTTTTTAATTTTAGGGAATTTATTGATTTAATCACTTAAATTTAGGGGGAAATAGGACAATTTTAAACATTTCGATCTTCTGAACTAATGGCCTCAGTAACCTAAAATTTGGACTATAGGATCCTCACGCGGAAATAATACTCTAAAGAAAGTATTTAAAAAAATAAGAAGGGGAAATGGGGAAAAAAGGGCAATTTGGTACATGTTCTATCTTCTGACCTAATGGTCCTAGAAACTTAAAGTTTGGACTATAAGATCCACTAACGGAAAAAACATTCTGAAACAAAGTTTTTTTAATTCTGATTCTAGGGGGTTGAAAGGGGGAAAGTAGGATAATTTGGTACATTTTGTATCTTCTGAACTAATGGTCCTAGAAACTTAAAAATTTGGACTATATGATCCTCTCGCGGAAATTATGTTCTGAAGAAAGTATTTTTTGAAAATTTTTCATTCAAATTGGGGGGGGAAATAGGACGATTTTGAACATTTTCTATATTGTGAACTAATGGTCCCAGAAACCATTTTCTTTTCTCTGACCTAATGGTCCTAGAAACTTAAAGTTTGGACTATAAGAACCTCTCGCGGAAAAAACATTCCGAAACAAAGTTTTTTTTTTCAATTCCGCATCTAGGGTGGTAAACAGGGGGATAATAGTACAATTTGGTACACTTTGTATATTCTGAACTAATTTTCCCAGAAACTTAAAAATTTTGACTATGGGATACTTCGCGGAAATAACATTGTGAAGAAAGTTCTATTTTGAAAATTTCGCTTCTAAGGGGGAAAAAGGGGAAAGTAGGGTAATTTTGTGTCTGCTGAGCTAATGGTCGTAGATCCTTGAAATTTGGGCTGTACGATCCTCTCGCGGAAATAACTTTCTGAAAGAAGTACTTTATGAAAATTCCGGTTTGTATCTGCTGAACAAATAGGACTGCACGATCCTCTCGCCTGGACTGCACGATCCTCTCGCGGAAATAACATTCTAAAAAAGTACTTTTTTGAAAATTCCGCTTTAAAGGGGGAAAAAGAGGAAGGTAGAGCAATTTTGTATCTGCTGAAAATATAATCCTAGATACTTGAAGTTTGGAGTGAACGAACCTGTCGCGGAAATAACATTCTAAAGGAAGTACTTTTTCAAAATTCTGGGGGGAAATCGGGAAAGCAGGGCAACTTTGAATCTGCTGAACTAATGGTCCTTAATACTTGAAATTTAAACTGTACGATCCTTTCGCGAAAATAACATTCTTAAAGAAGAACTTTTCAAAAAATCCGCTTCTACGGGGAAAAAGGGGGAAAGTAGGGCAATTTTGTATCTGCAGAACTAATGGTCCTAGATACTTGAAATTTGAACTGTACAATCCTCTCGCAGAAATAATATTCCAAAGAAAGTACTTTTTGAAAATTCCGGGGGGAAAAGGGGGTGCGTGGGGTAATTTTGAATCTGCTGAACTCATGGTCCTAGATACTTGGAATTTCAACTGTACAATCCTATCCCGAAAATAACATTCTAAAAGAAGTACATTTTTGAAAATTCGTTTTTAAAGGGGGAAAAATGGGGAAAGAAGGGCAATTTCGTATCTGCTAAACGAATGGTCCCAAAAACTTGAAATTTTAAGTCTACTCTCTTGTATCTTCTGAACAAACTTGAAATTATGAATCTGGATGCTCTCGCGGAAATTATTTTTTGAATAATATATTTCTTTGAGAATTTTGGTTTTAAGGAGGCCCAAAAGGGGGAAATTAGGGCAATTTGCTAAACTTTAAATTAATGGTCTTAGAAACATGACATTTGGAATATGGGATCATATCGCGGCAATAACATTCTAAAAGAAGTACTTTTTTGAAAATTTCGCTTTTAAGGGGGAGAAAGGGGGAAAGTAGTGCAATTTTGTATATGCTAAAGTAATGGTCCTAGATACTTGAAAATTGGACTGTACGATCCTCCCGCGGAAATAACATTCGGAAAGGAATACTTTTTTAAAAATTCCTCTCTTAAGGGGAAAAGAGGGGAAAATAGTGCAATTTTGAATCTGCTGAACTAATGGTCCTAAATACATGAAAATTGGACTGTACGATCCTCCCGCGGAAATAACATTCGGAAAGAAATACTTTTTTAAAAATTCTTCTTTAAGGGGGAAAAAGGGGGAAAGTAGGCCAATTTTGTATCTGCTGAACAAATAGTCCTAGATACTTGAAAATTGGACTGCACAATCCACTCGCGGAAATAAAATTCGAATGAAGGACTTTTTGGAAAATTCCGCCTCTAAGAGGGAAAAAGGGGCAATTTTGTATCTGCTGAACTAATGGTCCGGGAGACTTGAAATTTGGACTGTACGATCTTTTCGCGAAAATAACATTCTGGAAGAAGTACTTTTTTAAATATTCCGATTTTGAGTGGGAAAAAGGGGAGAAGTAGTGCAATTTTGTATCTGCTGAAATAATGGTACTATATACTTGAAATTTCGACTGTACGACCCTCTCGCGGAAATAACATTCTTAAGGAAGTACTTTTTTGAAAACTCTACTTTTAAGGGGGAAAAAGGGGAAGGTAGGGCAATTTTGCATCTGCTGAACTAATGGTCCTCGATACTTAAAATTTAACTGTACGATCCTCTCGCGGATATAACATTCTAAAAGAAGTACTTTTTTTTTTAATTCTGCTTCCACGGGGGGAAAAGGGAGAGAGTAGGGAAATTTTGAATCTGCTTAACTAATAGTCCTACATACTTGAAGTTTGGACTGTACGATCCTCTCGCGGAAAAAACATTCTAGAAGAAGTACTTTTTTGAAAGTTCTCCTTCTAAAGGGGGAACAGGTGGAAAGTAGGGCAATTCTGTATCTGCTGAACTAATGATCCTAGATACTTGAAATTTGGCTGAACGATCCTCTCGCGGAAATAACATTCTTAATAAAGTACTTTTTAAAATTCTGTGGGAAAAAGGGGGAAAGAAGGGCAATTTTGAATCTGCTGAACTAATGGTCCTAGATTCTTGAAATTTGAACTGAACGATCCTCTCTCTTGGAATTAACATTCTGAAAGAAGTACTTTTGAAAATTCTTATTTCAAGGGGGAAAACGGGGAAGGTAGGGCAATTTTGTATCTGCTGAACTAATGGTTCTAGATACTTGAAATTTGGCTGAACGATCCTCTCGCGGAAATAACATTCTTAATAAAGTACTTTTTAAAATTCTGTGGGAAAAAGGGGGAAAGAAGGGCAATTTTGAATCTGCTGAACTAATGGTCCTAGATTCTTGAAATTTGAACTGAACGATCCTTTCGCAAAAATAACATACTTAAAGAACTTTTTTAAAAATTTCACTTCTAAGGGGGAAAAGGGGGAAAGTAGGGCCCTTTGGGGGATTTTGCATCTTTTGAACTAATAGTTTTAGAAACTTGAAATTTGGACTCTATAATCCCGTGGAAAATAGGACAATTTTGTATCTTCTGAACTAAAACTTTAAGTTTTGATCCTCTCGCGGAAATAATTTTTTGAAAAATACACTTTTTGAAAATTTTGGTTTTAAGGAGGGCCAAGAGGGGCAAAATAGGGCAATTTGGTCAATTTTAAACTAATGGTCTTAAAAACATGACATTTGCAATATAGGATCATCTCGCGGAATAACATATTGAAAGAAGTACTCTTTTGAAAATTACTTTTTAAAGGGGGAAAGAAGGGCAATTTTGTATCTGCTGAAGTAATGGTCCTAGATATTGAAGTTTGGACTGTACGATCCTCTCGCGGGAATAACATTCTGGAAGAAGTACTTTTTTGGAAAAATCTGCTTCTATAGGGGGAAAAAGAGGGAAAGTAGGGTAAACTTGAAATTTGAATCCTCTTGCGGAAACAACATTCTAATGGAAGTACTTTTTTGAAAATTTCGCTTCTACGGGGAAAAAGGGGGAAATTAGGGCAATTTTGAATCTGCTGAACTAACGGTCCTAGATACTTGAAATTTGGAGTGTACGATCCTCTCGCGAAAAAAATATTCTGAAAGAAGTACTTTTTTTAAAAATTTTGTTTTATAGGTGGAAATAGGGGAAAAGTTGGGCAATTTTGTATCTGCTGAACTAATGGTCCTAGATACTTGAATTTTGAACTGTTTTGTATCTGCTGAACTAATGGTTCTAGATACTTGAAGTTTGGACTGTTCGATCCTCTAGCGGAAATAACATTCTGGAAGAAGCACTTTTTTAGTAGCTTCTAAGGGGAAAATGGGGAAAGTAGGGCAATTTTGTAACTGCTGCATTAATGGTCCTAAATACTTGAGATTTGGACTGTACGATCCTTTCGCGGAAATAACATTCTAAAATAAGTACTTTTATGAAAATTCTGCTTCTAATGGGAAAAAGGGAGAAAGTAGAGATACTTAAAATTGGAACTTTACGATCCACTCGCGGAAATTACATTCTGGGAAAATAAATTTTTGAATTTTCGCTTCAATTTGGTACATATTGTTCCTTATGCACTAATGTTCCTTGAAACTTAAAGTTTGAACTATGGGATCGTTTCGCCAGAATAAACTTTTTCAACTTTAAATCTACTCAAAATATAATATTTTAAAGGTCGAAACCATGGTTGGTTACCGTTACCCTTATTATACCGTTACCGATTCAAAACCCTTTCAAATCGAATACCGTTACCGTTACCGATACCGCTAAAAATATTTTTAAAATACCGTTACCCTTACCGTTACCGTTATAATTATTAGAAGTTACCGGTATTGTACCGGTATTCAAAATTTTACCTGTTTTAAGGGATTTTAACGAACAAAAAATAAAATCAAATTGCTAACATAATTTTAAATTTATAATTTGCAAATTTGCATATCAAATCTATACTGGTTTTTGGGTCTATAAAATATTTTTAGCTTTCAGTTCTATCTTTTTTCAAATTTTTAACTAAATTAATAATACCGGTACGTACCGGTTTGGTTGGTTCGGTACCGGTACATACCGTAACCGAAACGATTTGAAAACACTTACCGTTACCTTTACCGAAATAAATAAAAATTAGATACCGTTACCGTTACCCTTACCGTTATTCGTTTCGGTAACCAACCTTGGTCGAAACTAACAATTTTTATGTTTAAAGAAAAATTATTAATAATTTGAAGTAATAATTTTTTTTTTTTTACAGCTAACCGGTAACGAAGTACCGGGCGAGTTAGCTAGTCTATATATATAAAAGAGTGTGGTGACTGACTGACTGACTGACTGACTGACTGATTGGCAATAATCATCGCCCAGCCCAAACCGCTGAAGCTAGAGACTTGAAATTTGGAATGTAGGTTCGGCTCCCGACAAAACCACCCACTAAGAAGGGATTTTTGGAAATTCCGATTCTAAGGGGGCAAAAGGGGGAAAATAGGGCCCTTTGGGGGATTTTGTATCTTTTGAACTAATAGTCCTAGAAACTTCAAATTTGAACTCTAGGATCCTCTTGCGGAAATAAAATTTCGAAAAAAATATTTTTGGAAAATTCCGCCTCCAAGGGGGGGAAAAAGGGGAAAATAGGGCAAATTAGTTCATTTTTTATATTCTAAGCAAATGGTCCCAGAGACTTGAAATTTGAACTCTAGGAGCCTTTCGCGGAAATAACATTTTGGAAAAAGTAATATTTTGAAAATTCCGTTTCTAAGGTGGGGGGAGGGGGAAAATAGGGCAAGGTGGTATTTTTTGTATCTTCTGAACTAATGGTCCTACAATCTTGAAATTTTGAACATAGGATACTCTCGCGGAAATAAAATTTTGAAAAAAGTACTTTTTTGAAAATTCCGGTTTTAAGGGGGACAAAGGGGGAAAATAGGGCAATTTGTTAAACTTTTGAACTAATGGTCCTGCAAACTAGATATTTGGACTATAGTATCCTCTCGGGGAAAAAAAACATTTTCTTACTAAAATTTTTTCACTCAAAATTTTTTTCACTCAAAATTTTTTTCAGTCAAAATTTTTTTCACTCAAAATTTTTTTTTACTCAAAATTTTTTTCACCCAAAATTTTTTTCACTCAAAATTTTTTTCACTCAAAATTTTTTTCACTCAAAATTTTTTTCACTCAAAATTTTTTCACTCAAATTTTTTTTACTCAAATTTTTTTCACTCAAAATTTTTTTTTCACTCAAAATTTTTTTTTGGCTCAAATTTTTTTTCACTAATATTTTTTTTTACTGAACTTTTTTTTAAGTTTTTTCACTCAAAATTTTTTTCACCTCAAAATTTTTTTCACTCAAAATTTTTTTCACTCAAAATTTTTTTCACTCAAATTTTTTCACTCAAAATTTTTTTCACTCAAAATTTTTTTCACTCAAAATTTTTTTCACTCAAAATTTTTTTTTACTCAAATTTTTTTTCACTCTATTTTTTTTTTACTTCAATTTTTTTTTACTATTTTTTTTTTTCTACTTCAATTTTTTTTTACTTAATTTTTTTTCACTCAAAAACTTTTTTTACTCAAAATTTTTTTTTACTCAAATTTTTTTTCTAAAATTTTATTTTCACTGATTTTTTTTTTAAATGAAAAAGTTTTTTACTCAAATTTCTTACTCAAAATTTTGTTTCTCCTTTTTTTAGTTTTTGGGAATTTATTAATTTTATCACTCAAATTTGGAAGAAATAGGACAATTTGAGCATTTTCTATCTTCTGACCCCCAGAAACCCAAAATTTAGACTATAGGATCCTCTCGCGGAAATAACATTCTGAACATAATATTTTTGGAAAATTCCGCCTCCAAGGGGGGTAAATAGGGAAAATTGGTACATTTTTTATATTCTGAACAAATGGTCCCAAAAACTTGAAATTTGAACTCTAGGAGCCTCTCGCGGAAATAATATTTTGAAAATTCCGTTTCTAAGGTGGGGGGAGGGGGAAAATAGGGCAAGTTGGTACATTTTGTATCTTCTGAACTAATGGTCCTACAATCTTGAAATTTTGAATATAACATTTCGAAAAATGTACTTTTTTGAAAATTCCGGTTTTAAGGGGAAAAAAAGGTGAAAAATAAGGCAATTTGGGTTATTTTGAACTAATGGTCCTAGAAACTAGATATTTGGTCTATAGTATCCACTCGGGGAAAAAAACATTTTTTACTAAAATTTTTTCACTCAAAATTTTTTTTTTTTTAAATTTTGTTTTTACTTAATATCTTTTTTTTTTACTCAAAATTTTTTGTCACTCAATTGTTTTTTATACTTGAGTTTTTTTACTCAATTTTTTTAACCTAAATTTTTTTCTTAGGGGGTGTTTTCACCCTAATTTTTTTACTCAAAATTTTTTTTACTCAATTTTTTTAATTTAAATTTTGTTCGCTTAATTTTTTGACTAAAATTTTTTACTCAATTTTTTTTTTCTCATTTTTTTTTATTTTTTTTTTTTTGGAATTTATTGATTTAATCACTCAAATTTAGGGGGAAATAGGATAATTTTGAACATTTTCGATCTTTTAAACTAATGGCCCCAGAAACCCGAAATTTGGACTATAGGATCCTCTCGCGGAAATAATATTCTAGAGAAGATACTTTTAAGAAGGTGAATTGGGAAAAAGGGCAATTTGGTACATGTTCTATCTTTTGACCTAATGGTCCTAGAAACTTAAAGTTTGGACTATAAGATCCTCTAACGGAAAAAACATTCTGATGAAACAAAGATTTTTTTTTAATTCTGATTCTAGGGTGTTGAAAAGGGGAAAATAGGATAATTTGGTACATTTTGTATCTTCTAAACTAATGGTCCTAGAAATTAAAAAAATTGGACTATAGGATCCTCTCGCGAAAATAACATCTGAAGGAAGTATTTTTTTTTAATTTTTCATTTAAATTTGGGGGGGGGGGAAATATGACGATTTTGAATATTTTCTATATTCTTAACTAATGGTCCCAGAAACCTGAAATTTAGACTACTGGATCCTCTTGCGGAAATAACATTCTTAAACAAAGTTTTTTTTTTATTTCCGCTTCTAGGGTGGTAAAAAGAGGGAAAATAGGACAGTTTGGTACACTTTGTATCTTCTGAACTAATTTTCCAAGAAACTTAAAAAGTACTTTTTTGAAAATTCCGCTTCTAAGGGGGAAAAAGGGGGAAAGTAGGGCAATTTTGTGTCTGCTGAACTAATGGTCGTAGATACTTGAAACTTGGTCTGTACGATCCTCTCGCGGAAATAACATTCTGAAAGAAGTACTTTTTGAAAATTCCGCTTCTAAGGGGGAAAAGGTCTGAAAGTAGGGCAATTTTGTATCTGCTGAAATAATGGTCCTAAATACTTAACATTTGAACTGTAAAAAAAATTCTAAAAGAACCATTTTTTTTTTAATTCCACTTCTAAGGGGCGAAGTAGGGCAATTTTGTATCTGCTGAACTAATGGTCCTAGATACTTAAAATTTGAACTGTACGTTACTTTCGAGGAAAGAACATAAAAAAAAATTCCACTTCTAATGGGACAAAAGGGAGAAAGCATGGCCCTTTGGGGGATTTTGTATCTTTTGAACTAATAGTCCTAGAAACTTGAAATTTGGACTCTATGATCCTCTCGCGGAAAAAAAAAATTGAAAGAAATATTTTTGAAAATTCCGCCTCCAAGGTGGGGAAAATAGGGCAAATTTGTACATTTTTATCTGCTGAACAAATGGAGGCGAAAAATCATTCGGAATGAAATACTTTTTAAAAAATCGTTTTTAAATGGAAAAAATGGGGAAAGGAGTTCAATTTTGTATCTGCTGAACTAATGGTCCTAGATACTTGAAGTTTGGACTGTACGATCCTATCGCGGAAATAAAATTCTGGAAGAAGTACTTTTTAAGAAAAATCTGCTTCTATGGGGGGAAAAGGGGGAAGAAGGGTAATTTTGAAATTTGAATCCTCTCGCGGAAATAACATGCTATAGTAAGTACTTTTTTAAAAATTCCGCTTCTATGGGGAAAAAGGGGGAAGTAGGGTAATTTTTTAACTGCTGAACAAATAGTCCTAGATACTTGAAAATTGCACTGCACTATCCTCTCGCGGGAATAACATTCTGAAAAATCTGCTGAACTAATGGTCCAAGATACTTGAAGTTTGGACTAAACGATTCTCTCGCGGAAATAATATTCTAAAGGAAGTACTTTTTGAAAATTTCGGGGGGAAAAGTAGGGTAATTTTGAATCTGCTGAACTCATGGTCCTAGATACTTGAAATTTCAACTGTACGATCATCTCGCGGAAATAACATTGTTAAAGAAAAACATTTTTAAAGGGTTGAAGGGGAAGGTAGGGCAATTTTGTATCTGCTGAACTAATGGTCCTAGATACTTGAAATTTGGACTAAACGATCCTCTCGCGGAAATAATATTCTAAAGGAAGTACTTTTTAAAAATTTCGGGGGGAAAGTAGGGCAATTTTGTATCTGCTGAACAAATGGTCCTAGGCAACGACGTATTCAGAGGGGGGGGGGGGGGGGGGGGGGGCCAACAACAACATTTTTTTTTTTATATGTATTGGAAAACACAAATCTCACGAAAAGAACAACAATTTTTTTTTTTGTTGTTGTTGTTGGGCCTGAAAAAACAATCCTGCATACGTCTTTGGTCCTACGTACTTGAAATTTGAAATGTACAATCCTATCCCGGAAATAACATTCTGAAAGAAGTACTTTTTTGAAAATTCGTTTTTAAAGGGGGAAAAGTGGGGAGAGAAATGCAATTTTGTATCTGCTGAACGAATGGTCCTAGATGCTTCAAGTTTGGACTGCACGCTCCTCTCGCGGAAATAACGCTTCTACGGGGAAAAAAGGGGGAAAGTAGGGCAATTTTGTATCTGCTGAACTAATGGTCCTATATACTTGAAATTTGGACTGCACGATCCTCTCGCGGAAAAAACATTCTGAAAGAAGTACTCTTTTGAAGGGGAAATAGGGGGAAAGTATGGCAATTTTGTATCTGCTGAACTTATGGTTCTAGATACTTGAAGTTTGAACTGTACGATCCTCTCGCGGAAATAACATTCTGGAAAAAGCACTTTTTTAGAAAATTCTGTTTCTAAAGGGGGAAAAATGAGAAAATAGGGCCTTTTTGTATTTACTGAACTAATAGTCCTAGATAGTTTGGACTGTACGATCCACTCGCGGAGATTACATTAAGAAGAAGGTGGGGCAATTTTGTATCTGCTGAACTAATGGTCCTAGATACTTGAAATTTGGAATAAACGATCCTCTCGCGGAAATAATATTCTAAAGGAAGTACTTTTTGAAAATTCCGGGGGGAAAAGGTGGAAAGTATGGTAATTTTGTATCTGCTGAACTAATGGTCCAAGATGCTTGAAGTTTGAACTTTACATTCCTCTCCCGGAAATAACATTCTGAAACAAGTACTTTTTTGAAAATTCGTTTTTAAAGGGGAAAAAATGGGGAAAGGAGGTCAATTTTGAATCTGCTAAACTAATGGTCCAAGATACTTGAAGTTTGGATTGTACGATCCTCTCGCTGAAATAACATTCTTGAAGAAGTACTTTTTTAGAAAAATCTGCTTTATGGGGGAAAAAGGGGGAAGAAGGGTAATTTTGAAATTTGAGTCCACTAGCGGAAATAACATTCTAAAGTAAGTATTTTGTTAAAAATTCCGCTTCTATGTGGGAAAAAGGGGAAAAGTAGGGCAATTTTGTATCTGCTGAACTAATAATTGTCCTAGATACTTGAAATTTGGACTGTACGATCCTTTCGCGGAAAAAACATTCTAAAAGAAGTACTCTTTTGAAAATTCCGTTTTGAAGGGGTAAAAGGGGGAAAGTAGTGCAATTTTGTATCTGCTGAACTAATGGTTCTATATACTTGAAGCTTGAACTGTACGATCCTATCGCGGAAATAACATTCTGGAAGAAGCACTTTTTTAGAATATTCTGCTTCTAAGCCTTAGAATCTAAGAGCAAAAAATGGGGAAAGTAGGGCAATTTTGTATCTGCTGAATTCACAGCAAAAACGAATTGTTATATTGACCCCCATATTTGTGAAAACAATAAACTTTTTATACGGAAATTTGTGATATCAACTAACGTTTGTAAATATTGATTGTTGAAAAAAATGAAAAAAAAAAAATGATAAACGAGTTTGTAATAGTTCTCTCAAAATTATTATTTGTATTGACAAACGTACAAAATCTTAATTTTTTTTTCAACAAAGAAATTCAACAAACACAAACACAATTTGTTGATCTGACAAACGTAAAAAATCTTATTTTTTTCAACAAAGAAATTCAACAAACACAAAAACTATTTGTTGACATGATAAAATTATTTTTAAATAAAATTACTTGACTAAGTTTGCTGAAAACAAAATCGAAATTTTGTATTAGGGACTAACATAGGACCGTTTTTACTAAATGTTTGGTTGATATCATGTTTGGTAAATTAACAATTGATGTTTGTTGATTTAAATTTGGCGATTTTATTTTCTGTGTTAATGGTCCTAGATACTTGAAATTTGGACCTCTCGCGGAAATAACATTTTAAAATATGTACTTTTATGAAAATTATGCTTATAAGGGGGAAAAAATTAAAAAATAGGGCCATTTTGTATTTTCTGAACTAATAATAGTCCTAGATAGTTGAAATTTGGACTATAAGATCCACTCGCGGAGATTACATTTTGGGAAAATAAGTTTTTGAAAATTTCGCTTCTAAGGGGAAAATTGGACAATTTAGTACACATTGTTCCTTATGCACTAATGTTCCTTGAAACTTAAAGTTTGAACTATAAAATCCTTTCGCGAAAATAACATTCTGAGAAAAGGTTTTTTTAACTTCCGCTTTTCAGGATGGAGGGGGGATAAGTCAATTTGTTACATTTTTTATCGTATGAACTAATAATCCTTAAAACTTTAAATTTGAACTATAGGATCCTCTCGCCGAAATAATTTTCCAAAATAAGTACTTTTTGGAAATTCCGCTGCTAAAGGGGTAAAAAGGGTGAAAATAGGACAATTTGTAACATTTTGTATCTTTAAAACTAATGGTACTAGAAACTTCAAATTTGGACTGTAGAATCCTCTCGCGGAAAAACATTCTGGCTTCTAAGGCCGAAATAGGGCAATTCGGTACATTTGGCCTCATCTAAACTTATGCTCCTAGAAACTTAAAATTTATACTGTAGGATCCTCTCGCGGAACAAAAACATTATGAAGTCCAGTTTTTAAAATTCTTATTTTAAAAGGAAAAAAGGGTCACTTTTCACACTTTCGGAAATAATGTTACTAGCAACTCAATATTTAGCACTTAGGATCTTCCAGCAGAAAAAATATTTTTTCACTCAAATTTTGGTTATACACAGTCTATAGATGAAACACAATTTTATAACATGGACTTGAACTAATTTTATTAATTATATTTTGTTTTAAAGTACACTCCAAACAAATGAGTCCAGTTTCTTACTATAAATTGGGTAAAATTCAACAAATTCAAATAATATACTACTATAAATAAAATTTCCAATAATTTGTTGGTGCAACTACACATTTTGAGTAAATTTACCCAATTTATATTAGGAAACTGAAATCATTTTAGAGTGTATTTAAAGAGCATTGAAAATTTATTTTTTCAACAGAGTATTTGGTTACCCTGGAAACAAAATTTTTTACTACTTTAAATCTACTCAAAATATAATATTTTAAAGGTTGAAACAAACAGTTTTTATGTTTAATAAAAAAATTAATGAGAGTTTAAAGCAATAAAGTTGTTTTTTTTTTTTGTTACAGCTAACCGGTAACGAAGTACCGGGCGAGTTAGCTAGTACATATATATAAGGATGTTAAATATCTCAAAAACCTGATGAGATAGAGCAATTTAATGGGCTGATTCGGATTCAGCGCGCCAAAAACCTTTAAAAATATTGTACATGACCATTTATGATAAATTTATTTTTTTTGCCTGGGTTATCTGAACGGCGATTTCCTGCAAAATCTTAATTTTCTTTTTTAGAAAAATTATCACAACTCTGTCAATTATTATCCGATTTTTCATGGAAAGCCCTATCCTTTTTCTATCCAAAACAGTTTAAAATTTTAAAATCGGTTGAAAATTTTCTGAATTACACTAGGTTTAGAAAAGAAAAGTTTAGAAAAGTCCCAAAAAAACGTTTTTTGATAATAACTCTAAAATTTGAGGGTGTCTGGCACGTTTAATGGGCATTTTTGTGATCTACTCGACAAGACCAACAACCTATACTATGTCACATCAGAAGTATTTTTTTACTGTAGCACAGTGTAATCATCTAAACATTTCTTACAAATCTGCACCATTTACGTGATTCGACATAAAAAAATATCAATTGTAATTCGAAAATTCCACTTCCCAGCAAAAACATGGTAATGAGTTGTGAAAAGTAATCATTACCAAGTACATTATTTATAATGAGTACCCATTAACATTATTTTAAGCCCAAAAGTAACTACTTTTCAGTAATATGTTATAAAAGCACTTCTAAGTAATAATATCTCCTTGAACTTGCAGTTTATAACCTTTACAATTCAATTAACTTAAAAAGTACTTAAAAACTTAATAAAAATTACGCAATTTTTAAGTTTTAGTAAAAACAAGTTAAATTTAAAATGTTTTAATTAACTTATTATTTTACTCCTTATTGGTAATGAGTTGTTACTCCTTATTAGTAATCCGAGTCAGTAACTACTTATTTATCTCCATACTCTTCATTACTTATTTTTGTCTCACGCCCTTGTTAAAATAATTAGTGTTTAATTCAATAAGTAACTACTGATTAACATCTGATTCGGATTACAAAACCCATTACTAGTAATGCCAATTTTTTGCTGGGTTGTAATTCGAATATTCTATTTGTTAGTCAAAGACTCCATTTGTTATCCGAAGATTCGATTTGTAATTCGAAGATTTAATTTGTAGTTCGAGGATTCTACTTGTAATTCCATTTGTAATTCGAAGATTCGAATTTCCATTGATCTTTTACGAACTACAATTGGAATCTTTGAATTACAAACAATCTTTTTATACCCTCCAAACACAGTATGGGGGTATACTCACTTTGTCATTCCGTTTGTAACGCATAGAAATATCGGTCGGGGACCCCATAAAGTATATATATTATTGATCTATGATCGATTATAAGTCATTCTATGAATGTCCGTCCGTCCGTCTGTATAAAACACGATTCAGTCCAAAATAAAAGAGCTAGACTCCTGAAAATTGGCAAGAATGAGTCTTTTGGTCATAGGCCGGCTAAGTTTGGAAATGGGTAAAATCGGATAAGGGGCAAAAAAGTTCCCCCTTTAAGAACTAAAAAACCTCTTTAAAAACGCCATTTTTACAGCTTTTTTTGCATTTTTGTTAAACAAATGAAATCTTTTTATGTCAGAAGGAGTTAAAAGTCATACACTTAGACCCCGGGGGGACTACAAAATATTTTTGTTTGTCCCGCCCCCTTTTGTGGGCGTGGATTAAAAAAAAGCATAAAAATTATGAGAAAATGGTATAATTAAAGTTCAAAAGGCATAATAAATAATTTAGTAAACATTAATCGCGTTGGGGAAGGTATCCCCCAGCACCCCCACAGAGCCCCCTCCCCCCAAAAACGCCTCTGATTTTTTTTATGCATTTGAACATGTTGGAGGGTATCAAAGATTCGGCACAGCCGAATTTAACACTCTCACTTGTTCAAATTACAATTAATTTTTTTAGCAAAAAAGATGAATTTTTTGATAATTTTGTCATAAGCTTACAATTTATTTGTTAAACCAATCATTATTTTGATTGACTATAAATAAAAAATTTATCAAATTTTTGATCAAAATCGAAAAATTTTTGATTAAAAAAAATGTTCAATCAATCACCTACAATTTGATGATTGGTATAACAATTTTTTTAATTGGAGGAATTTCAATCAAAAAAATTTATTGAATCCCCGTTTTTGTTGATCGAAATTCGTTTCAAATTTTTTCTGTGCCCAAACATTATTGGCTAAAAATTTTTAATTAAATCTATTGATCAACAAAATTTAAATAAGTCAATCAATGTTTTGATTAAAATTTTTGTTTTCTTTAACTATCGAATTAAAAATTTTCAACATACTAGATATTTTTTCGCTTTATTTTTGAATAGATTAATTAAAAAATATACAAAATAATCGGGTTTTACTTTTTTTTATTGTTGACAACATATTAGGAAGCAAAAAAGATGAATTTTTTGATAATTTTGTCATAAGCTTACAATTCATTTGTTAAATCAATCATTATTTTGATTGACTTTAAACAAAAAATTGATAAAATTTTTGCTCAAAATCGAAAAAAATGTTTGATTTAAAAAATGTTCAATCAATCATCTACAATTTTATGATTGGTATAATAATTTTTTTAATTGGAGGAATTTCAATCAAAAAATTTATTGAATCCCCGTTTTTGTTAATTGAAATTCGTTTCAAATTTTTTCTGTGCACACAAAAAATTATTGGCTAAAAATTTTCAATTAAATCTATTGATCAACAAAATTTAAATGAGTCAATCAATGTTTTGATTCAAATTTTTTTTGTTTTCTTAAACTATCGAATTACAAATTTTCAACATACCAGATATTTTTTCGCTTTAATTTATTTGAATAGATTAATTCATAAATATGTATACAAAATAATCAGGTTTTACTTTTTTTATTGTTGACAAACATATTAGGAAGCAAAAAAATATGCATTTTTTGATCATTTTGTCATAAGCTTACAATTCATTTTGATTGACTATAAATAAAAAATTGATCAAAATGGAAAAAAATTTCAATCAATCACCTACAATTTGATGATTGACATAACAATTTTTTTAATTGAAGGAATTTCAATCAAAAAATTTTATGAATCCTCTTTTTTGTTAATTGAAATTCGTTTTAAATTTTTTTCTGTGCACACAAAAAATTATTGGCTAACAATTTTCAATTAAATCTATTGATCAACAAAATTTAAATGAGTCAATCAATGTTTTGATTAAAATTTTTGTCATAAGCTTACAATTCATTTGTTAAATCAATCATTATTTTGATTGACTATAAATAAAAAATTGTTCAAATTTTTGATCAAAATCGAAAAAAATTTTTGATTTAAAAAATGTTCAATCAATCATCTACAATTTGATGATTGGTATAACAATTTTTTTAATTGGAGAAATTTCAATCAAAAAATTGATTGAATCCCCGTTTTTGTTGATTAAATTGTTTTCTGTGTATAAAAAAAGTCTCAGGTTCTGAGACATTTTTCCTGTATAGAAAAAGTCTCAGATTCTGAGACATTTTTTCTATATAGAAAAGATGCTGAGAGATTTTCTATATAAATTCTGATAACAATTTCACTCTTAAAAATTACTGACAATTTAGTTTTTTACGCAAAAAATATATATTTTCCTAACATTTACCGGTCCTAATTTAAATTAAATTAGTCTAAACAACTAAATTGCGTGCGTGCTATTAATTTTCACAATATAATTATCAAAAGCGACAACATATCGCAATTATCAACAACATCTTCATCATGCAATTATATCTATGACATTTTTTAATAACAACTTAAGTGCAAAATTTTAGTTTTGAGATTTTAAGCGATTGTTTAACGCAAAAGTGGAAATTGTTGGAAAATTTGTTTTACAATATTTAAAATAAGCAGCAACAATCAGAATTGGCCTCCAGAATATTCCAGATATTTCTTGTGACCAATAGGTAAATCATGAGATAGAGGGTTTTGCATTTTAAAAATTTTTGGCTTGAACTAAAAACGATATTTCGCAAATGACCAAACCTTTTTAAAAAATGTTGTTGGAGTCATGTTTAGCATGCAAAAATTATTATTATTTTACAATTATTTATTTATGAGATAGAGTGTTTTGCTGAAAAATGTTAAGTGTGAGATAAAAAAAAAACATTATTGCATACAAATATTTTTACTCTGAAATAGATATCATAAATCAGGGCTGCTTTAGTGTATATTTTGTGATTTAAAACTCATTTTTAGGAAAATATGAGATAGAGGGTTTTGAATATAAGCCTCTCGATTAATTTCCGGATAATCGGTAACTGACGAATATTTCTTGTAAATGGGGACTTCAAACAATAACTTAAATAAAAATGTCTTGTCTCCTTCGATCTAAGCGGAATTTGAAAATGTGGATTTAATCCCCTTTTTTTCTAAGTCGACTTATGCCATTTTCATAACCTGCCATAGATTTTTGTTTCTATTGCTCAGTGGTATTGTAGTAAAATTTTATGACTTCTAATACTAAACAAAACATAAAAACTATTAGCAAATAAAATTCAATGAACTCGTAAAAATGATAATTGTCATTGAATTATACGTTTCGCACGTGATTTTAATTTTGCAAATAAAAAAAAATAAAGCAATACAAAAAAAAATATAAAATTTTAATTAAACATTCTTATGTTTATTTGTTTTTATCTTTTCCAACAAAAAAAAAAATTATAAAAAAATTTTGTGACCACCCTGACGTATAATTAACCTTAGTGTATATTGAAAACTCGAATATACACTAAAAAAAAGTTTGTAAAATTTTATGAAAATTTGTAACATTACACTTAATGAAAACTGTCATAAATATAATGAAAATTTTCATAAAAGTTAGTCCAATGCAACAGTTTCATAAATACAATGAATTAGTTTTATAATTGTTCATAGGGTAAATATTTATGAAATATTTCATTGCATTTATGAAAGGTTTCGTAAATATAATAAATAAAATTTCATAGACTTTTATGAAACTATTCATAAATATTATGAAATGTTTTAAAAATACTATGAAACTTTTCAAAAATTTAATTAATTTTTTCTAAAATATCATATTTATGAAACTATTTCATAGTATTAATGAAATCTTTTATAAATACTATAAAATATTTCCTAAAATGTTTGAAAAGATTTATTACATTCATGAAGATCTTTCATTATATAAATAAAAAATTTCATAGTATTTATGAAACACTTCATTGATACTAAAAAATTGTTCCATACACATAAATTTATTTCTATTAAATGTTAATGTTATGAAAAATTTCAAATATTTATTAAACAGTTACATTGTCCGAACTTTAATGGCAAGTTTCATTATATTTATGAAAAGATTTTATAGTATTTGTGATTTTTACATTGGAAGAACTAAAAAAAGGAATTAAAAAACTAAATTCCCCAGTCATCGTCTTCAGGAGCTAAAATTGTTATGCAAAATTTTTAATCATATAAAGAATTTATATACCACGTTAATTAATTTTTTTTTATGAAATCATGAAATTTTATGAAGTGCATTTCATAGATTTTTTTCATAAAACTTCATTTGTGAATGTTTCATAAATATAATGAAATTTTATGACAAAAATATTTATGAAACCGTGTCATAAATATAATGAAGCATTTTTCTCTGAGTGTTCTGAATTTAATTAAGAATATTTTTAAAAATCAGATAACTGAAATTTGAACAAATCATTTAATGAAAAAAAATTTTTGCCAAATGAGTAGTTGATGGAAATTAGTTTTAGATTCAACAAATTAAACTGTTTTTTTTCTTTTTTGTGTACAACAATGATTTATTTCTATAATTTTTAATCTATTATTATAATTTTTTTTATTTTCTTTTTAATGTTTTTTTTTTTCTAATCTTTAAACAATTATGCATTTTGTTGAAATCGTTTTTTTTTATTGTGATCATTGCCAAAATTAAATTATACGTCAACAAAATTTCGCTTTTTTTTCTAATATTTTCTTTTTTTTTATACCAGCACAAATTATCGCCTTTTTCAGTTATTTGTTGATTTTTTTTTTTTGGCATTCAAATGTTAGTTGCTGTTGATTTTTGTTTTCTACCATAAATTTGTCAATAATTTGTTAAGTTATTTACCTCATAAGTGCTAATTTATCAAAATATTTATATCCACGTTTTAGTAAAGGAAGTGGGGGAAGGTTAAATAATTAATTAAATCAAATTAATTTTGATTTATAATATGAAAATTACAAAATACACAAAATTATTACAAAATTTTAATTAATTCTGAAAAGTTTGCAAAAAAAAAAAAAAACAATTTAGATTTGCATGATTTTTTATTTTTTCCAAAAAGAAATTCAAAGGTTTTGAAATTTCTCAGATTTTTAAAGGATTTTTTCTTAATGAAAAATTCCTAAAGGATATATAAGTTTTTCATTCCATTTGTTACTCATCGAAATATCTCATTGAATTTTTTTTTAAAAACCAAAACTTTGATCGAGGTCGACTCGGGTTAAAAAGATCGGATTTGGGCTAAATTAATTTTAACTGAAAGTTTGTCTTAAGCTCTATGAAATAGTCAAGGGAACGAAATTTTAAGATTTTTATTATTATCACAATGAAACACTCCTCGGAATCTGAGAATTTCATAAAGAAAAAGTCATCAGCACAGAAAGAATTAAAAACGAATTTTAATCATGAAAAACGCAGTTTCAATCAATTTTTGGATTGAAACTCCTCCGATGAAGAAAATTGTTATACCAACCACCAAATTAATAGGTTATTAATTGAATATTTGTTTAATCAAACATATTTCGATTTTGATCACAAATTTTATCAATTTTTTATTTGAAGTCAATCAAAATAATGATTGATTTAACGTATGAATTGTAAGCTACGACAAAATTATGAAGAAATGCTTATTTTTGGCTTTCCAATATGCTGCCAGAAAAAAGTAAAACCCGATTATTTTGTATATTATTTCAATTAATGTATTCAAATAAATAGTGTCCGACCGAATACACCTTTTTTGGCCGAAGCCGAATATTCGGCCAAATTTTCACTATTCGGCCAAACCGAAGCCGAAGCCGAATATTAAAAAAAAATTGTTTTTAGTTGCAAAAACACCTAGTAAAATGTTTTTGTGGCTTACTAATGTGATTCAAAGTTAGTTTAGTGTGTTTTACAACACGTGAGCATAAATATTATACAATTATTCGCTATTCGGCCTATTGGCCAAAATTGTGGCCGAAGCCGAATAGTGGCCGAATAGTTATTTTTGGCCGAAGCCGAAGCCGAATATTCGGTCGGACACTACAAATAAAGCGAACAAAATCTGGCATGTTGAAAAATTTTAATTCGTCAGTAAAAGAAAATAACAAAAACTTTTATAAAAACAATGATTGATTCATTTAAATTTTGTTGATCAATTGATTTAATTAAAAATTTTAGCCAAAAATTTTTAGTGTGAGAATCTAAGCATTCTTCGAATTGTTTCTATAATAATATTTTTTTTATAATTTCTTAAACCTTCATGCGTGATAAAATATATTTTTTTGAATTTAAAAAAAATAATATTTTCTTAAGTTAATGTAAGCTGATGAAAATCATTTCCGTCGTGCATTTTTCGTATGTACTATTTTTTTATCAATTCGTTTGCAAATCATCACCTTTTAATTAAGACAAATAAACAACGTGAAAATGTAACGCAAATTTACATTAATTACTGAATTTCAAAGAATTAATTCTTTAAAACAGCGGTTACCAACCTTTTTGGCTCGCGTACCCCTAATTTTTAATTTTATCAGCCGCGTACCCCCTAACGAGTTTTTTGTTGTCGTTAAAAAACTTTACATATAAATATTAATTTCCAGATTTTTGATCTGCGGGTTTTATAATTTTTTTGAAGATTTTAGGGGAGATCAAAACAATGATAGTAGCATTTTTTTGGAAAAACGTTCGCTCCTTGGGGTACTTTAATTAGAGCTGCAAAACTATCGATAGTCGTCCCATTCGATATTTTCGATAGTTTGTTTTTAAACTATCGATACTATCGATAGTATCGGATATTTTAAGGAATTGTAAGATTTTGCGTAAAATTACGTTTTTTTTCATTACAACTTGGTACTTCTGAACACACATATGACAGTTTTTGGCGTTCACTGCCATTGCAGTCTATTTTAACTCACTACGGCGAACTTCCACCATGCCGTGCTTGTTCCGTTCGGACCTTAAATTTCGCAATAACATTAACACGAGATTACTATCATTGCATTAATACTTCAAAAAGTAGAATTATTCCAAAATGATATAAAGATTTTTAAAACGGTTCACTTTTTGATTAAGTTTTCAGCAAGTGATAATCTTTTTGAAGCTAATAACTTTTCGGCGATAGTATCGCTATCGGGTAAAAACTATCGATAGTCCTTTTAAAATAAAACTATCGATACTATCGATAGTACCATCGATAGTTTTGCAGCTCTAACTTTAATGCATCAACGGAATGGGAAAGGGGTCGGAAATATAATGTTTTGATTTTTTTTAATGTTTTTTTTTTAATTCGAGGGCACATCAATAAGTCCGTGACTTTTCGAATGAAACAGCCTCGTATATACAATAATAAATAAAAGGGCCTCGTATATACAATTGAGCTTAACAAAATGGTACCAACATTTCCACTTTATCACAACCCGTCTCAAAAATGCCAAAAAAAAACATTTTTTTTTTTGAGAACTTTGACATAAATTTGCTCAAAAACCTGGCATCATTGAAAAATTTGGGAACCATATTCGGAATCAGCATCGAAAGGTTAATCGAAAACAATTGGTCAGATCTCAAAATATCGCAAAATATGCTCTCTAAATTAATATGTTATACGTTTTTTGTGAACTTTGACCTCAACTTTCTTGAAAACCTGATGTTATGGAAAGCTTTGGTAGCCAGATGCGGAACCAGCATTTAAAGGTTAATTTAAAACGAATGTCCAAATTTGCGTACCCCCGCGGATAGTTTCGCGTACCCCCTAGTGGTACGCGTACCATAGGTTGGTAACCGCTGCTTTAAAAAATTTATTGTGCAGCATAAATTTTTAAGTTAAACGACTGAAATGATAGATAAATCTTCATGGTACACACAATTATTAGTTTTAAATTTTCAATTAAATCAATTGATCGACAAAATTTAAATGAGTCAATCAATGTTAGTGTCCGACCGAATATTCGGCTTCGGCCAAAAAGCACTATTCGGTGGCCGACTAAACACTAAACTAACTTTGAATCACATTAGTAAGCCACAAAAACATTTTACTAATTGTAAGTGTTTTTGCAACTAAAAACTTTTTTTTTAATATTCGGCTTCGGTTTGGCCGAATACCGAAAATTTGACCGAATATTCGGCTTCGGCCAAAAAAGGTGTATTCGGTCGGACACTAATCAATGTTTTGATTAAAATTTGTGTTATTTTCTTTAACTGTCGAATTACAAATTTTCAACACACCAAATTTTTTTCGCTTTAATTTATTTGAATACTTTTTCTATTGTTGGCAATATATTTGAAATCAAAAAAGATGATTTTTTCATAATTTTGTCCGAAGATTACAATTCACTCGTTAAATCAATCATTATTTTGATTGACTATACGTAAAAAATTTATCAAATTTGTGATCAAAATCGAAAAAAAATGTTTGATTAAAAAAAATATTTTTAATTAATCATCTACAATTTAGTATAAAAATTTTCTTTATTGGAGGAATTTCAATCAAAAAATTTATTGAATCCGCGTTTTTGTTGACTGAAATTCGTTTCAAATTTTTTCTGTGTAACCCAAAAATACAAAATTCTTCAATTCGGTTGCTGGTGGGCGAACAAAATTGGATACAGAATGGATTTAAACAAGAACACACATATTTTGTTAAACAAACTTTTTTTCGCGGATTTCACATTTTTTCTGTGATATTGATGTAAGGCAACATCCTTTAAAATATTTTGAGTATACCCGGCTAAAAATAATGTATACAAGCTCATGTACGATCATATATGATAATTTATGTTAAGGATGGGCCAATATATGATCGCATATTATCATATGTTTTACCATATATGGTCATATATTGAATAAGCGCCAATTTTAATATATGTTCATATATGATCATATATGTTTTCGAATTAATGATGTATGGTCAGATGTGTTCATATATGCTCATATACAATTCATTTTTAGCCGGGTAAGACTTTTTTTGGAGATGTTCGGAATATTTTTAACTTTTTTTTTAATGAATTGTGGAAAACTTTCTTAAAATTTATGAACTAAGAATTTTCATAACTTAAAAGACTTCTAAGTTTTGGTAAAAAAAATTTTAGACGGTCATGCTATTTGGTTTAAATTTATTTTTGAAAATTTTTTTATGAAAATGTGGAAAATTTTTGTCATATTGATGAACTAAGAATTTAAGCACTACTTAAGAATTTTAAAAAATGCCGCACGGTCATCGGTAGATTGTACTGTCCTTGAGACTTACAAACGATTTGAAAGTTTTTGGTGACATGATGAGACTTAATGAAACTATTTCCATCAATTTCTGTCATCAAAGTCTTCAAATTATTATGAAATTTGTCATCAAAACATTTGTGTATAAAACCATTTCGTTATATGACGAACAAATTTTTCTTTGGTGTTCATAAAACACTCATTATATGTATATTATGATATATTAAACGAATTAATACTTTTATGGTTCTGATTACGACGTATGAGATAAATATATATTGTGTTGTGTTTTGTTAAACACACAAATCTTTTTTACACACATGTTACTAAAAATAAATCCGACATATAGCCAGAAATTCTTTTTCTTGTTTTCGGTTATTTTTGAAGTATGAGAAAGAAGAATTTTTTTCATGTGCATTTTTTTAACCCAAACACCGACAAATTTTTTGAAAAAACAAAAATAGAAACAATGACACCAACAGAAACGACACTAAATGTGACATGACGAGACATGCATAGAGTATATAATAACACAAACAAGTAGAAAATTTAAATTCGACTTGGCCGAATCCATGAATACCTTTCACAATGTCCTTTTTAATGCCTTTATGATACTTACTTTTTTCAAGTTACTTGTTGCTGCATTTATTAGGGTTTTTCTATGGGAATTTCGATAAATTCAAAATTTTTGGTTGAAGTTATCGAAATTTTTATAGAAAAACCCTAATAAATGCAGCAACAAGTAACTTGAAAAAAGCAGGTATCATACGCACTTAAGTAAGAGTAAATTTTCTAACGTGAATTTTTGTTTTGAATTTTGACCAAACCATTTACAGGTGTAATTCGTTAAAGATCACTTTGTAATTCGAAAATTCTACTTGTTATTCGAAGATTCCATTTGAAATTCGAAGTTTCTATTTGTAATTCGAAAATTCCATTTGTAATTCGAAGATTCCATTTGTAACTCGAAGATTCCATTTGTAATTCGAAGATTTTATTTGTAATTCGAAGATTCTATTTGTAATTCGAAGATTCTTTTTGTAATTCGAAGATTCTATTTGTAATTCGAAGATTCCTGTATATATTTGCCAAAATTTATTTGCAAAATTTAGTGGTGCCAAAGTTTTCGTATTTTCAACAGACTGACTAACGGACGGATGTCGCTAGATCGTCTTAAAATCGATCGACGATCCTGAATATATATACTTTTTGGGGTCCTAGACCTATATTTCGAGGTGTTACAAACGGAATGATAAACTTATGTATATACATAAACCCTCTATCTCTAAGGTAGAGGGGGAAACATTGATTCTGATAAAATATTTAGTTGTTGGATACTCACCACTCTTAATTCAGTCAGTCGCCTCATTTATTCATACATTCATTCCGCTCAGTCTGCTGTCTTGTCTGTCATTAATTTTGGGGTGACTACTCGTCACCCAGTTAGTCGCTATCATCAGCCAAGTTGCATTAAAAAAAGAGTAGAAAATTATGAATTTATAAACTGACTGAAAATTTACCACAAATAATGAGTGAGAATATGGCGTTTTTACGATTAGATATATAATTTTTTTTTTATCTTTTGTGATTTATGCTAAACTTGATATCTTTAATGTATATAAATCAGCATTGGACTAGTCCAAACTGAAAAAAATCATTGCCTTCATGAGTTCCACAATTCTGCCCCTATTTAAGAAAAAATTATATATGTTAGCGATTCATTTTTATACCCTCGAACTACACTTTGGGGGTATACTCACTTTATCATTTCGTGTGCAACGCATCGAATATCGGTCAAGTACCCTATATAGTATATTATTGATGAATGATCGATTCTAAGATGTTTGTCCGTCCTTCTCTAAAAACCACAATCCAGTCCAAACCAAAAGAGGTAGACCGCCTAAAATTTGGCAAGATTATGTCTTACTTATGTTACTGGTAAGTTTAAGAGGGAAAAAGTTTCCCCCATGAAGAACAAAAACAACCCCCAAAAAAGACCAATTTTTTACATGTTTTTTTATTAATTTAACAAATGTAACATTTCTATGCCATATGATGTTAAGCGACCTGCATTTGGACCAAGAGTATTATATTAAAATTTGATTTTTTCGAACCGCCCCTTTTCGGGGGGCATGGTTAGAGTAATAATGAAAAATATCAACATTGAATGATTTTACAGTTTTTGAGCTAAATCAGCCTTTGACAAAAGTATTAAATTTTCCAAAAGTTTTTCAAAAATCCAAAATTTTGATCAAAGGGCGCCACGGGTTAAAATGATCGGATTTGACTCAAATTAAGTTTATCTGAAAGTTCGATTCAAAAAAGGGGTGCATGGAAAAAATATTTGAAATTGTTTTTTTTTTTTAATTTCTTGAACGTGGAAAAACCCTCAATTTTTGCAAATTTCAAATAGCGATATCTCGAAAACATTTCGATTGATTTTAAAATATTTTTGATATTGGTGTTAATTAGGGTTTCTATTCGGGAAAAATTTCCCGGGAATTCCCGGGAAATATTTTTCTTAAAATCCCGGGATTTTTTCTTCGGGAAATTTCGGGAATTTGTCGCTAATTTTTTAATAAAAATATATTTAATTTACACATTTTTAACACAATCTTAAATGATTTAATAAAATTGACAGTAAAACTTTGAAAGAATTAAAATTTTTAAAGTAAAACTAGTGAGGATATGCTTCAGCTTGCATATTATTTAAGCCGAAAAATTATTTTCCTTTAATCGATTGCGTGACAAAATACGGAATCAAACTAAATTTCACTTCAAATGTTGGTTGAAAATTGGCAAAAGTTTTCTTAGTCTAAAATTCCAATGATTTCTTCTTTACGAAATTTAGTATTCCATATTCAGAACAACGATCATTATAGTGCTTAAACAAAAATATCGATATTTTAAAAAATATATAACAAACCTGGTTTTCAGCTTAAAATTTCATATATGAAGTAAAAGCCTGATATCTATCGGCCGTAAAAAAAATATTTTGTAACGAACCTTGGCCGCCGCGAGTTCTATCCCAGCAACCAGTGAAAATACTTACATCGTTACAATGGCTATAATATAGTACATTGATGTTCTAATTTTTGCCGGAATGCATTAAACCAATTAATTTTAATAATTCGAAATTTTAATTAAATATATCTTCTAGATATAATTTTCTTATGGTTGGCGTAGTCAAAATTAGAAAAATTTTCCAAAAAGTTACTAAAACCGCATTTGAGCCAAAATCAGGTATTTCCGAATTGTGAACAATTTTGAATGGAGTGGAAATACGTCAGTGCAAATACTAAAACTATGATAAGGTCCAATATTTCTACAAAAAATGGATTTTATGAACTTACTACGTATATTTTTGAGGTTAGTAAAACTATTTTACAAAAGAATTCATCTCAAATGGTTTTAAATTGAAAAATACGACTATAATTTGTAATATAACAATTTTTATATGGTAAAGTTCAAAATTTATTTTAATTAAAAATTCCCGGGAATTCCCGGGAATACGATTTTTTTAAAACGATTTCCCGGGAATTGAAAAAGTCCGGGAATTTAGAAACCCTAGTGTTAATCGTATTAAAATTTTCATGTTTTAATTAAATCCGATTGCTCTCAAAATTGTACCACATAAGTTTAAGGTCCAAAATAATAAAAATTTGCCCAGACACTTAAGAAACAATAAAAAAAAACTACAAAATTTTTTTTAAATGTTTTACTCATTTTTTTTTTTAAATTGTTAAGTAAATTTTTTATTGCATCAATTAAAAAATGACTCAAAATGTTTTTTAAATTTAAACAAATGATTACTCAAATTTTTTTCCCTCATGTATTTTTTTCTGTGTCTGAACAAAAACCCAGTTTTACTTTTGGTTGGAAATACTTACATTCAACATTTCTGATAAGTCATTTAATTTATCCACCGGCTAACACTTATACGGGTTTTATACCCTCCAACCACTGTATGGGGTTGGAGGGTATTACTCACGTTGTCATTCCGTTGTAACGCATGTCATTCCGTTTGTAACGTATAGAAATATCGGTCGGGGACCAGATTAAGTATATATGTATATTATTGATCCATGATCGATTTTAAGACAATGTCCGTTCGTCAGTCTGTAGATATCACGATTCAGTCCAACATAAAATAGCTTGACTTCAAAAGTTTGGCACGAATATGTGTCCTGGTCATAGACAGTTTCGTAAATGGGCAAAATCGGACCAGGGGGAAAAAAGTTCCCCCTTGAACAACTAAATAAACCTTTTAAAAAAAACGTTATTTTATACCATCTACTCAAGTGATAGAGAGTACACAGAAAAAATTTGAAACGAATTTCAATCAACAAAAACGCGGATTCAATCAATTTTTTGATTGAAATTCCTTCAATTAAAAAAATTGTTATACCAATCATCAAATTGTAGGTGATTGATTGAAATTTTTTTCAATCAAACATTTTTTCGATTTTGATCAAAAATTTGATCAACTTTTTGTTAAAAGTCAATCAAATTAATGATTGATTTAACAAATGAATTATAAGCTTATAAAAAAATTATCAAAAAATTCATCTCTTTTGCTTTTCAATATGTTGCCAACAATAAAAAAAAGTAAAGCCCGATTATTTTGTATATTTTTAATTAATCTATTAAAATAAAGTAAAGCGAAAAAAAATCTGATATGTTGAAAATTTGTAACAAAAAATAGCAAAAATTTTAATCAAAACATTGATTGACTCATTTAAATTTTGTTGATCAATACATTTAATTGAAAATTTTTAGCCAATAATTTTTTGTGTGTATATACACGCTAACTTTCGAAAGTCGAATCTGAGGCACCTGAAGTTTGACATATATGTTTGTAATTTTAGCAAAATCGGTCCAACATTTGGCAAAATCTAGGGCGACTTTATTTGTTTGCTACCTCCTATTTGACAAAAATTCCTAGTAATTTTACAAGCTTTTTACAAATAATTTTGTAATTTTACAAGGTTTTTACCAATAAATTTGTAAATTTCTAAATTTTTTGACACCATAGAATTTACAGTAATTTTACTAGATTTTTTGCTACCTCCTATTTTACGAGAATTCCTAGTAATTTTACAAGCTTTTTACCAATAATTTTGTAATTTTATAAGCTTTTTATCAATAAAATTATTATATTTACAGTTTTTTGGCGCAATTAAAATTACAAGGAATTCTCGTGAATTTACTAGATTTTTTTTTTGTAAAATTGACTTGGAAACTTGTAAAATTTCCAAAAAAAAAAAAAATTAAAATTACAAAAAAAAAATGTAAATTTCGATTTGCTAAAAAACAAGAAAAACTGTCAAATATTGGTAAAATGGGATTTCGAGACTTTTTCTAGAAATTTGACAAAGTTTTTTTTGTGTGTAGAAATAATATCACAAAAAAGGGGCAGTCAGACAACTGCCACGCCCACTTTTTAAAAATATGTTAAAAAAAAATTAAAAATAGTGTTTATATATCGACCCACTATATTCGGCGTCACAGACAGTCGCAAAATTTGACGTTGAAATAAGTACTAAGGATATTGGTCAACATGTCTGATGAAATCGGTCGACCAATGAAGACCAAAAACAAAAGTTATATTCCATAAAAAAAATTTAAAAAAAAAAAACATTGCACTCGAAAAAAAAAATTTACGTTAAAAAAAATTTGTCAATATTTTTTTTTTTTTACAAAAATAATTAAAGAAACGTTTTTTACTCAAAATAAAATATTTCTAATGAAAATTGTTAAACATTTTCACCTTAGAAAATTTACTATCACTTAAAAAGGGCATTGTGGAGGTTATTCTTGGATTCGGCTAACAAGGGAAGTCTTCCTAGTGTCACCCGCGGATCTTTATGGGATTGGTTTTATTTTGTAGAGCAGAAAAAATAAAGGGACACGTATTTTTTTAGCGGCCAAATTCATATTTAGGTGGTAAAAAGGAGGGGGGAAGACAAGGCCATATTTCAGTTTTTTTCGTTTATCTCCAATATTATGCTAAGAAATCTAGTCATGTTACATACCAAATGAAAGGTCTTTGGAAAACCTATCTACGTGTGCTAAGAACGTGTCCAAAAATGCACAACTTTTCGTCATATTAAGTAAAATACCAAAATTTTAGGACATTTTTGTTAATAAATCGAAAAATATTTACTTCTTTGGCCCGTTGTTAGCACCACGAGATAGGCGTAAATCGTAAAAAACTTAAAAAGGTCAATTTCCCCCCATACAAATCGAATCCCCTAAAAATGAGCTTGGGCCGCTAAAAAAATACGTGTCGAATTAATTTTCGTTCTTAACAACATATCCAAATTTCATGAAGATCGGAGGGTGACACCAGGAAAACTTCCCTTGTAAGTCGAATTTAACTTTTCTACTTGTTTTTTTTTTTTTAATTTAAACAAGTGATTACTCAAATTTTTCCCCCATATATTTTTCTATGTCTGATCAAAACACCAGTTTTACTTTTTGTTGGAAATACATTCAGCATTTCTGATAAGTCATTTAATTCAGCCCCCGACTAACACTTTATACAGTTTTTGGAATTCAAATGTACGAATGTTTATTTTTTATATTATAATTTCTTCACCCACTTGTCTATCGTCTGAATGACGTCTATGCACGTCTTCTCTAATAATAATAAAATAGATAAGCACAAACGTAAATATCACTCATTCGAACAAGCTCTCTTTGATTCTCTTCTTCGCTCATGTCCTCTCCTCTGTGGTTTTTATATTTAAAATAATTACAAAAAAAGTTATTTTTAAAGCTAATCATATGAACATTTGCATTTGAGTGTAAATATTTGCTCTCAACAAAAGTCAGAAAAAAACTTGATAATTTTTATAAATTTTTCAGTTGTTAAATGACGGTTCAAGTGACTTAACGCGTCTTTCAGTACAAAATATTCGAAAAAAAAAAATTAAAACAAAAACGAAATTTATTAAATTTTTAGATGCGCGCGCGTATTTTTAAACATATTTAAATAACGATATTTATTTTTTAAAGTGTAATTCAATATAAATTAAAACAAAAAAAAAAATGAAAGTATTTTCAAGATTTTATTAAAATTAAATCAATCATTTAAAATCAATTAACGGTCATCTTTAAAAAGAAAAAAAACAACCACTTTTTACATCAACAACAAATAACTGTGATATTTTTTTTTTGTTTACAAAACAACAAACAACAATTATATTAATAACAACAACAAAGTAATTTATAATAGAGTTTTTAACCTTTTTTTTATACATTTTTTTAATTTTTTCTTTATTTGTTTTGATTTGTGTGTTTATGGTGTTGTCGTCCGTCGTAGACATTTTTTACAAAATATTTCTTTAATACTTATCAATTAATTGTGCTAAATAAGAATTACTCAACTCGTTTTATTTATGAGTATCTCGTGATTTCGATTGTAATTTTTTTTTTTCTTTTATCTGAAGTTGTGTTGTAATCATAAATATACATGGTATTTGGAATTAAATGGCGAGGGACAATTAATTTAACCCTTTTTGTATGAACGATTATTTAATGTTAAAGTTTACAATTAATCATAAATAAGTATTTTAGTCAAAAAATTGTTAAAATGTGTTTGCATTTCAATTAAACTAAAATTTAGTAACATATTTTGTTAAAATTGGATTTTAACAAACTTTTTGGTTTTTTTAGTAAAAGAATAGGTTGTTTTTTGTAATTTTACTAATTATTTTTTCCTATTTATGTTTTTTTATACCCTCCAACCACAGTCTGGGGGTATACTCACTTTGTCATTCCGTGTGTAACGCATAGAAATATCGGTCTAGGACCCCATAAAGTATATATATTATTGATCAGTGATTCATTCTAGCGATGTTCGTCTGTCCGTCTGTGGAAGACACGATACAGTCCAAAGTAAAAGAGCTAGACTCCTGAAATTTGGCACGAATATGTCTTATGGTATTGGGCTGGTTAAGTTCGAACATGGGCAAAATCGGATCAGGGGGAAAAAAGTTCCCTTTTTAAGAACTAAACCAACCTCTGAAAAAACTCAATTTTTTATAGGGTTTTTGTACTTTTGCTTAGCAAACAAAACATTTTTATGTCAAAAGAAATTCAAATTCCTGCATTTGGATTAAGGAAGGTTGTCTCCCGCCACCGAATCCCACCAAAAAAAAAAAAATAGACGCCACTGTTTTTTTTAACGTGTTGGAGGGTATAAATTTAACACTCTCACTTGTTATAAGTTCTCTTTTTTTTTTGAGTGTAAATTTTTTTTTAGTCTAAAAATATTTTCGAGTGAAAACCTTATAAAATAATTTTGAGACTCATCAATGTTTTAAAGCTTGTTTTTTTAAAGCATGGTTTTTTCAACACGTGAATTTAAAGTGAATCCAATTTGAAATTCACGGTTTAGCTAATAACTTTTGAACCACTAAACCAATTTGGCTGAAATTCGACACGAATCAGATCAGGGGAATGACAAATATATACCAAGCTTCAGCACCCCAGAATGTTTTTCAAAAGTTGTCGTGTTTTTTATCTCGTAAATTCGCGAAACAACCTTGCCGAAATTTACTCTTTTGCTCATAACTTTTGAATTACTGGACCGATTTCGCTGAATTGCAATACCAACCTGTCCAGGCGAATGACCAATATATGCCAAACTTCAGCAGCCTCAGTAAAGTCTTTCAAAAGTTATCGTGTTTTCAACAGACAGACAGACGGACATCGCTAGATCGTCTTAAATCGATCGAGCATCATGAATATACAGTGGGCGACAATACATTGGAATCTTTTTTTATAGTAGATAAAATTTGTTAAAGATAAAGTTCACAATACTAAACGTTATTATTAGGGATGAGATTTTCATGCACTAAAAATCAAAAATATGCGCTTAAAATATGCGCCAAAAAATTCAAAATATGCACTAAAAATCCTAAAAATATGCACTAAAAAATAAATTGTGTACTATAAAAATCTTGTTTTCATAGGAAAAACTTCTTAAAAAGCAAAAAATAACGCCGGTTTTAAATAGTAACATTTGAGAATTTATAGAAGCACGATTTTTTAGAAATTAAGAAAATCTATAAAAAAAAAAATTAAAAAGACAGAAATAATTTTTCGTATATCGAGGGCCTATATTCAAAACCCTCTATCTAAAAAAACACAACTTTTCAGGAGAGCCAAAAAACTGTTTATTTCGCGTATTATTAGAGTAATTAAAATTCGATATTCTACAATATTTTTTTAAATCAACTACTGAATCTCACATATTATTCGTTTTTAAAATTTTGCACTATTGGGGGTTTTAGAGGATAGATAGAGGGTTTTGTTTCTCAAAAATATTAAGTACATGAATGAAAATGATCAGATAGAGGGTTTTGCATTTTAATAAAAATTGATTATTATGATTTCATTTACGACATCGTTAAATTTTTAAAGTAATTTATTAATAATAACGGCTTATAAAAAATTCCGAAATCGCGGTTTTGGTCCACAGATGCGGATTTTTAAGACAAAAAATATTTTTTTACCGAATTCGTCTCAAAAGTTGACAATCTGTTGAGTATGTTATGTAAAAAATAGTAAAAAAATTAAAAACGCGATTTTGGTCCACAGATGCTGATCAGCATCGGGATTTTTAAGATTAAAATTTTTGTTTCATAATGTACACAAGACATCCAAATTTTGAGCCATATTTTTCAAAAAAGTCAAACAAAAATTTTCAGAAAAAATTAGCATCAGTGGACCAAAATCGTGGTTCTGGAATTTGGTTGACAAATTCATGTGCAGCATGCAAAAATTAGTATGAAAACATGTAATGCATGATGAAATTATTCAAAAAAAAATATTTATGAATTAATTATTTGAAAAGATAGAGGGTTTTGCATTCAGAAAAATTAATTGTGTAAGAGATAGAGAAAACCAAAAATGCAAATAAAATAGCAAAAAAAATATTTTTGTTCTGAATTTTACACCATAGATGAGGGCCGTTTTACTGAATATTTTGCCATCAAAAAGTCATTTTCGTGAAAATGGAAGATAGAGGGTTTTGAATATAGGCCCTCGATATTCAAAATAATTTTTTAAAATTTAAAATAGGTTTTGAAAAAAATAAATTTTAATTTGTGTTTTTGCTAATTTATACTAAAATATGCACTCAAAAGTTGGAAATATGCACAAAATATGCATTTAAAATCAAAATATGCAAAAATATGCATTTTCACCAAAATATGCAAAAATATGCAAAATCAAATCGATGCCATTTTATCGCAAATTTCTTGATTCGTAAAGATAATTGGTCGATATCGTTTCTAGACTTTCGACAAAAAACATGCATTTGCATGGAAATCTCATCCCTAGTTTTATTATCAAACGCGTATTATTTAAAAAAGTGTTATGTAGAAAATTTACAAAGCTTTAATTTAAGCTTGATAGCGTCCAGATTGAGTAAATAATAAATGTACTACGAGGGTCGATCTGGAAAATGAAATTATTTATAGACATTTTTTAGAACATTTTTAAAAATATTTCTGGGTCGATTTTTTCTAACTTAAGTAAAAATGTAAAGAATCAGTACTGATCCGAAAAATGGATCGCTAAGATTAGATCAGTTTTAATCGGACGGATACAATTTCATCCGAAAAATGGGTTTATCTAATTATAAAAACCCATTTTTCGGATGACAGTGTATCTGTCCGATCTAATCTAAGCGAACCATTTTTCAGATCAGGGGGTCTACTGCGTAACTCAAATCGAAACGAAAATCGATTCGAACAAAATTTTTATTTCTAAAATAATGTAATAAAAAATATTTTTATTCAAGAAAAATTACTTGGAACTTGTAAGCGCTTCTCCAGACAATGTAAAAAGAGAAAAATATAAAATTTACATACACGGTTGTGTTGTTTTTAAAGGGTTAAACATTTTCGGATTCGAACGCTTTCTTTCGATTCGAATTACGTAGTAGACCCCCAGTACTGATCTTTCAAATCTCGAATCAGTACTGATCCTACTCGGATCAGTTCTGATCTTTCAAATTTTGGATAAGATGTGATATATAAGAATATATCTAAACATTTTTACTTGGGATGTTCAAACATTAGAAATTTAAAAAAAGTTTTAAAAGTTTTTATTCACTGATCAAATATATTGTCCAACAACCCCAACAAACAGTGAAATTTTTTAAGTACATTAGCAAAAATCCACATTTTTTGACCCCCAATTCTTTTGATCACCAATTTTTTGTAAACAAAGAAAATATGTTATTGTTTATTAATTTTAGTACACCTAAGTGTTACAAATTTTAGTTTAACATTTTTTGATGCAACCAAAATTTTACAATTAAAGCTTTGTTAATTGAAACTCTTTTCAGATTCATAAATAAAATTTAGTGACTAAATTTCACTAATGAATCTGTTAAATTACAAATTTGAATTTTGCGAAAACCAAAACTGTAAATTTAGAAAGCTCCGTCTAATTGAAAATGGAGATTTAGACAGCTTTCGAAAGTTGCCACACTTCCATAAACAGCACTTTTCGATTGTCAAACTTATGGTGTATCAGAAATTAGCTATTTAAATAAAACTATGGGAATAAAGAGAAAATAATAGGCATTTCGCATTACCCAGATGTAATCACAACATTGTTAAAACTTAAGTTTGATTAAGTTCGTCCAAATGTACATCTGGTAAATGTAAAATGATCTCTTTATGTAAAGTTTCCTTTAAAGTTATTTTTTATTTGACACACAATAAGTGTGACAATCAAAAAGCGCTGATGATTATCATCGCTTAGCCCTGATGATGATCTCCACTTACTGGACTTGTTTTAAGCCTGCGCAATTTGTTTAAACATTTAACTAAATAATTACATTAAATTGATAATTGTTATTAGATTTATTGTTTAAAAATCTAAAGATTAACGCTAATTTATTTTTCGTTGGAAGTTAAACAAATAAAATAATCTATTGAAGTTAATTTTTATAGTAGATTTTGTTACTTTTTTTTTTAAAAGCGCGTGATTTTCTATCACATTTTTATATTTTATTTAATTTTTTTTTAGTTTATTTATTTTGTTACCACAACTACAACTTTTAGCGCCTTATTTTATTATATTTTATTTTTTGCAATTCTTTAAAAGATATCATGCATTTGTTTTTTGTTGCTAATTTGTAGCAGCCCCAGTAGACGTCAATTAGTTAAGTTTCACTTTTTTTCTTCGTATTTTGTTTTCTCTGGTCTTTATATTTCTTTCTCTCTGTTATTTCTATTAACATTTTGTTGCCAAGTTGATAAAAAAAAATATATAATTAATTTTTTTTTGTTGTTTTCTTTGATATTGTTTTTTTTTTTGGTATTTCTAAACATATTTGTTGCTATTAAATAATTTATGTATTTTTTTTTTTTTTTTTTCATTAAAATCAATTATTTTTTCATTTGAATTTCTCTAAAAAAAACAGGTATAAAATTTGAATAGTTTTTTTAATATTTTCTTGTAATTATTTTATTTTTTTTTGTTTTGTTATTATTAATATAGTATTTTGTAATGATTAATTGTTTGTTTTTATTTTGGTATTGTATTTTAAACTTGTTTCATTGCGATCACCGAAGCAGCTGTCCGTTGCTGCCAACATCATCATCATCATGAGTTCACATGTTCCTAGTAACATTTTCTCAAGTTTATTGAACTTAACACATTAATTATTTATTTTATTTTTATTGTAAATTTCAAAATAAACAATAAAAAAAATGTTGAATGAAACGAGCAGACATTTTTTATTTTTTTTTTATTTTTATAATTGTATGCCTACCATTTTCTGTTTGATCTTTTTATTCAGGCCTATTTGGGAAATCTATATAAATAAAAATCAATTGTCGTTCGTTGGTAACAGCATCAAATGAGAACGGCTGGACCGATTTGGACAATTTTTTTTTTGAAATGTTCGTCATACTCCAACTTAGGTTTTTACGTAAAGAAAAATTGACCACGCCCACTTTTACGCTCACTTTTTTCGATTTATCTAAAATCGGATAACGGCTGCACCTATTTGGGTAATTTTTTAACTAAATGTTTGTAGTTATCCAATTTAAGGTTTAACTGAAAGAAAAATCGACCACGCCCTCTTTTACGCCCATTTTTTCAATTTATCTAAAATCTGAGAATGGCTGAATCGATTTGACTAAATTATTTTTAAATGAATTTTCATCATATTCCAACTTTGGTTTTTAGGAAAAAAGAAATAGACCACGCCCACTTTGCCTAATTTTTGTTAAAAATGTTCGTCGTAATTCAACTAAGGTTTTTACACTTTTTTCTATGTATCAAAATTACTACAACGGCTAGACCGATTTGATTATATTCCGCAAACAAAAAAAAGATTTGGTTATAGTCCGATATACATACTTTAAATCATGGAATGGCTGAATCAATTTTTCTAATTTTGTTTTTAATGTTCGTCATAGTCCAAATAAGGTTTTTCGGAAAGAACAAATTTCCATTTCTACGCCCACTTTTGAATGGATGGACCGAGTTGGTTAAATTCAAATAAGGTTTTTATTGTAAGAAAAGTTGTCCACCAACTCTTTTTTTCGATATATATAAAATTTGCTCTATATAGAAAAATAAAATATAGAATAATATAATATAAATAAAAATCAAATGTAGTTCGTTGGTAATCGCATCACTTGAGAACTGACCGATTTTGATATTTTTTTTTAAAGGTTCGTCTTATTTTTTTTTTTAATATTCGTCTTAGATTTTTTCGGAAAACAAATTAGCCACGCCCACTTTTACGCCTACTTTATCGACTATTTTTTTTTTTAATGTTCGTCATAGTCCAACTTCAGTTTAAACGGAAATAAAAATTTTTCACTTCCACTTTTATTTCGATATATCTAACATAGAAGAATGGAAGGGCCGATTTGGCTATTATTAGTATTTGTTGACGTTCGTAATAGTACAACTAAGGTTTTTACGAAAAGAAACATTGTCGACTCCCAATTTTTTCCATACATCTCAAATCGGAGAACGACTGGCCTGATTTGGTAAATTTTTCAATAATGATCATTATAGTCTAAGCAAGGATTTTATGGAAATGATTATTGTCCTCCCCCACTTCAAAGCCACATTTCCCAATATTCTTAAAATTTGCTACACTTGAGAACGCCTGGAGCGATTTTGCTATTTTTTTTGTTTTAAATGTTCGTAATAGTCCATATAATTATTCGGAAAGAAAAATTGTCCTCGCCCACTTTTTTTCGATATATCTAAAATTCATTATTACTCTAAATCGACCTATTAAAAATATTTTTTAATAGATTCCGCAAAAACTTGGTAAAAAAGATTTAAATCCTTGGGTATTGTAAACATATGTACAAGTTTAACTTACCACACAAATTTTAACGCCCACTTTTGCGAAAATATGTTGACTACTAATGACCTGACCATGTTTTGATGTTAATTATAGTTTTAATTAGGTTTTTAAGGAAATATAAAAAGTGTCCTGGAAAAATGAAAAATTCGGGAAAACTATAAAGTAGTACAAACATAGTGACCTGACATTTTACCAACAAATTTTAACAAACTATAAAGTATAAACAAACTTTGTAGTCAGATTTTTCGTAACCATACCGTTGTTCCATCCAAACATGTTTTTAATTTTAGAGTGGTAATCATGTTATCATGATCCCTGCAAGCATTATATTGTTAGACAAACATTAAAAAGAATATAGTATGATTGCTATAACAATGTATCGTTGTAGAAGCCATAGAATAGTTGGGGTGATCATGTTCCAAACATGTTTTTTCTCTGCGTGCACACATATTTTGTTATACAAACATTTTTTTTTGTCGCGGATTTTTTTTCACTGAAATTTTTTTCCGCGATTTTTTTGGCTGTAGGCAAAATCGCCCAAAGAAAAATGGCCCAAAAAAGAAAACGAAAATTCGCCCAAAAATTTTTCATACAAATTTGGGTCATATTTCATATGAAAAGTTACCCAACATTTTTGGGCAAATTTTCATAGTTTTTGCACAAAATTTCGAAATTAAACATTGGGTGATTTTTCATTACGAAAAATTACCCAAAAATTTTATATGAAAAATTGCCCAATTTTATTTTGGTTTTATTTTTTGTCAAAATCTTAAAATGTCAAAACTGAAATATGTATGTCACAATAAATCAGTATATTATTATTTTTAGAAACAGTAAACGCATATCATGTTTTTTTTTTTATAAATTATATATTTAACTAACCAAGAATAAGCTGAAGCAAACCCGTTCCGTTGTTGCTAACATACAAAGGCTCTAGTGGGAATCGAACCCAAAACCCCTTCTCTTACATGCAGATTACCACGCTATATATTAATATATCGCAGCGCGGTAGAAAATCAAAAGTAATGAATTTAAAAACAGCGTGCAACTCCTATGAAAGCTCCAGCCGAAAAATTTTTCCAACAAATTTTAACAAAAAATCGCGCGATTTTTTGTTAAAATTTGTTGGTAAAATTTTTCGCCTGCGGCGCTTTGATCCAATTTCTTTTATTTCCTTAAAATTTAAGTTTCACACTTAAAACTTTTACATCAATTACTTATGCATTTTACTGGCTGTATTCTCAAAACAACGATCTATAAAAATAAATAATAACCACGTAACCTATGGACTTATCTTAAAAGTTTTTGTCTTAAAGTTATTCTGCGTAGCCGGCCTTCGGCCGGGCGTAGGGATTGCAAACTCCATGCATAAGACCCACCCTCTCCGCAAAAGAAAGCTTTTCTGTGTAGTATGTGTTTTGGAAAAAATGTGTTAGAAGAAATCTTTTTTTATTTTATTTTGGGCCATTTTTCATTTCTTTTTTGGGCTTTGTTTCGTTAATTTTGGGCGATGTTTCGTAATTTTCTTTTTGGGTCATTTTAAATATTTTTGGGCGATTTTGCATTTGGGCGATTTTTCATAAAATTTTTTGGGCGATTTTTCTTTGGGCGAATTTGCCTACAGCCGATTTTTTTTGTCAATTATTTTTTCCATTGTGGAGAGTATCAATATATTCGGCAAGGCCGAATTTAACTTTTTTTACTTAATTTTTACACCCTCCAACCAGTATACCAACTTTGTCATTCTGTGTGTAACGCATCGAAATATCGGTCTAGGACCCCAAAAAATATCTATAATATTGATCAGTGATCGATTCTAAGACATTCTAACGACGTCAATCCGTCTGCTTGTAGAATACACGAAACAGTCCAAAATAAAAGCGCTAGACTCCTGAAGTCTGGCACTAATATGTCTTATGTATAGGCTGTTAAAGTTTGGTGATAGAAAAAATCGAACCGAGGTAAAAAAGTTTCCCCTTGATGAACTAAACCAACCTCTAAAAAAACGCCATTTTTTACAGGTTTTATTATACTTTTGTTAAGCAAATGAAACATTTTAATGTCGGAAGAAGTTTTAATCCTGCACTTAGACCCCAAATTTTATTAAGCACGCAGAGAAGAGATATAGTTCTGGCAACCATAATTTAAGAGCGTCATATTATGATTGAAAATTTTATCATATTTTGTTTGTAGCAACCATAACATTTTTGCAGCAATCATGTAATGATCCTACAATATGATTGCTACAAAAATGTTGTCATTCCCAGTTGGAAAATGTGTCACTGAGGAAATTTCCACAGTGATTCCTTGAGGAAATGTCTTCATTTTCTGACAAATCATAGGTAATCCTTGATGACATGTCCTAACATTGTCAGCACTGAATGTTTGCTTTAAGAGTGTGGACAATTCCACTAAGACGTCTAAAAGGAAATGTCTTCAGAATAGCAGTATATTAAATTAGAATTTTAAATCTGGGCAACTCTTCAGTTTCCAAGAAAAAGATGGCAATATTATAGATTTATTTAAAATAAAATCAAAATCTAACAAGTAGAATAAAAGTAATAAATAGACAAAAAATTTTCAAAATAAAGTTTGGAACAAGTAGTTAGGTGTGAGACTAATAAACTGGAGGTTCCAGGTTCAAATCCAGTTGGGACTAAAAAAGGCGAAAATTTTTTTCTAAATATAAGAAAGCTAATTTATAAAGGAAAATGGATAAAAGTAAATACTAAAGGAAATACGAAAATTTTTTGTATTTTCGCATGACCTACGTCAGCCATTTCCCCAAAGAAGTCTTAGGTGACATGTCCCCAGAAGGTCAGACCTGACCACTGCTGACTTTGAGTGAGGACATTTTGAAAATTTGTATGAAACTGTCCTCAACCCAGTACATAGAGATGTCTTGTGGATGTCAGCAGTGACTCTGACATGTCACCGCTCCGTCACTGAGGATGGCTCGAGGACGTTGCCAACTGGGTTGCTATAAACATATTATGATACCGTTTTCAATCATAATATGACGCTCTTAAATTATGGTTGCCACAATCATATCTCTTCCCTAAGTGAGCGCAAAAAGCATAATAACACTCAAAAAATTATGATGGTAGATTCCACTACAAAAGACAGTTAAAACTAGAGATGGGCACGTGAGTGATTTTTGACTCACACACACTCACGCTCACGACAGGAATTTTTGAATTACGCACACTCACTCACGAGTATATTTTTTCTACTCACACTCACTCACAGTCACGTGAGTAAATTTAATTCAACTCACACTCACGTGCACTCACGCAAGCTTCACTCACGTTGACTCACACTCACGAAACACTTATTTATACAAAAAAATTTTTCAAAAACTAAAATTTCAAAAATCTTTCAAAATTTCCAGCAAAATTTAAGGTTCAGCGAAATTTTAATTTTTTTTTTTTGCTTTTTTCGGGACGAAATATTAAATTAAGCCATATTTTACAATTTTTTGTTGCTTTTTTTGGTACAGAAGGAAATAAGAAGAGAAAATAAATCACGCAAACTCACGCAAAAAATCGACTCACGCACACTCACTCACGCAATAATCTTACTCACGCACACTCACTCACGCAATTTTTTTCTCACTCACTCACAATCACGTGAGTAAAATTGAAATCAGTCACACTCACGCGTGAATCACGTGAATCACGCTCTAATCTGCTCATGTGCCCATCTCTAGTTAAAACTACTACATTTGTTGTTGTTTAGGCGTCCACATTTACGGTAAAATCACCAAAAATTGTTGTTGTTTTTAACTATTGATTAACAACTACAAAAAACTGTAAAAACTACTTCAAATTACAGTTGTTTTTACTGTAACTTAAATTGTTTAAATTTTTTATTAACAAAAAAAACTTTTAAACGTCAAAAACGGTTAAAATTATTTGGAAATAATTCCTGCACATCCGTTTTTCTTAAAATTTCTAGAAAAATATAAGTTTTTTATAGACTGAAAATAACTACATAAAACAACTGTTACTACAATGTAGTAATTTTTTGTATTTGTTTTTTAAAACAACAAAAAACAGTTTGAGATTTTTCATACAAAAACAACTGAAATCGTAGTTAAACACAACAACTACTACTTACTACACAAATGACCGTCACGTAGAAACTGCAATAATTGTCTAATTGTAAGTGAAAAATTCATTCAAAAATGTCTGTGACTTTAAAGTTACGTCGTTTTTGTTTCAGTTTGCGTCGCATGTCTTTAAAATCGCGTCGTCAGTGCTTCGATTTTTGACGTTAATATTTATTTTGTATCATTAACATAACGTATTAGCGTATTTACAAGGCTTAAACAAAAAAAGGGAATTTCGGAATTAATTAAATTAAAATCATTATAAATGTATGGGAAATCGTGCTTCGGTTTGCGTCTGTTCGGTTTGCTTCGAGTTTCTCCGCACAGAAAGAATTGAAAACGAACTTCAATCAACAAAAACGCGGATTCAATTAATTTTTTAATTGAAACTCCTCCGATAAAGAAAATTGTTATATCAATAATCAAATTGTAGGTGATTAATTGGTTTTTTTTTCAATCATCACTTTTTAAATTTTGATAAATTTTTTGTTTAAAGTCAATTAAAATAATGATTGATTTAACAAATGAATTTTAAGCTTATGACACAATTATGAAGAAATTCATATTTTTCGCTTTCCAATATGTTGCCAACAGTAAAAAAAGTAAAACCCTATTAAATGTATATTTTTGAATTAATGTATTCAAATAAATTGAAGCGAAAAAAATCTTGTATGTTGAAAATTTGTAATTTGATAGTTAAAGAAAATAACAAAAATGTTGATCAAAACAATAATTAACTCATTTAAATTTTGTTGATCAATAGATTTAATTGAAATTTTTTTGCCAATAATTTTTTGTGTGCGTTACCAATTTGTGACGCAAACCAAGGTATTGGTTAATCCTTTGAAAAAAAAAATTATAGTTTTCAACGTCAATCGTTTACCGTGTCGTGCTTGTTCTGTTTAGGTTTATATTCCCCTTACCACTTATCTCTTTCTCTCCCCCTTTTGAAAGTCACTTAATTAATTCTACAAAAAATTGTTCTTAACAATTTTTATTAAAAGTTTCCATGTACAATTTTATGTTGACTGTGGTTTTCAAAGTAATTTTTTTATTTAGAATTCGTTTGAGGGGTTTTTTTGTTGGTTCATTTTTTAGATACGGGTAAAATGATAATGACCGCAATTTGTTATTTTTAGAAATAAATAACAATAACAACAACAACAACAAAAATTGTAATTAAAACACAGATTAGGTTCTACACTCAGAATATAATGTTAGTAAAATCAACTGAAAATGTCAGTTAAAATAACTAATTTTTAAGTTGTTTTTGGGGTCAACTACTTTTTCAGTTAAAACAACTAACAATGTTAGTTATTTTAACTGACAAAAAACAATTGACTTATGTAGTAAAAACAACTTACATTTGTAGTCAAAACAACTTACATGTGTAGTAAAAATAAAATAATGAACATATATTTAAAAAAACTTAGAAAATTTTTTAGAGAAAAAAAATAGAAGACCAAAAAATTTTTTTTTCAAGTTTTTTTTTAAAAAAAAGCAGTGAATTATAAAAATAATGAAAAAAAATTTTTAACTTACAATTAGAAAATTTCTCAGAGATAAAAATAAAATTAACTACTTTAAATAACTGTTACTACATTACAGTACTTTTTTGTTAGTTGTTAAAAAAAAACGTCTTAAAATAACTAACAAAAATAGTTGTTTGATATTTTTCATACAAAAACAACTGACTTTGTAGTTGAAAACAACTTACTACTTTTAAATATACAAACAACTATGTTAGTTGTTGTAGTAACTTACATAATTTTCTTAGTGTATAAGTACAAAAACATGTACATACATTTTTACACTCGTACGTACAAAAAGGTTAAACAATGTAATGTTGCCATAATTAAACAGAATGTAAAAGAATTCATTTTCTGAATTTTTGTTAGGATTTTGTTAATGTTTTTATTAGGATTTTAATAATGAACTGTCGTGAATTTAAAAAGTTTCAATAAATATTGGGCTTCAATAAGTTTTTTGTATTATGCATAGGCTGACCATTCGTACTGATTTGATCAGTACATGTACTGATTTTTGATCACGTGTACTGATTAAAAAACGTTGTACTGATTAGTACTGATTTTTGAAATATGTACTGATTGTACTGATTTTTGAATATAAAAAGTAATTTTATTGGAAGATTTTATACAAAAACTTTAATTTCCATAAAATAAGTCGTCAGAGTAGTTTTTTATAACTTAAGTCAGACAATGAAATAATTTATAATGAATTAATCTAATGAGATTAGAGTGCGTGAATCAAGAGGTTCTTTAACGCAAAAATTTATCTGAACATGAGGTTATTTTGATCTTCATAAATTCATAATATGAATAATATGAATATTTCATATTATGAAAAGTAGCAGAGAATCTTTGGAGCTTTCTATAACGAAAAATTCATGGGATGATTTGTTTTTTATGTTTTTAAAAAGATGATGCAAGTGCATGAGTCCATATGATTCGATGAGTTTATATCATCAGAACTTATCGGAAAAAGCGCTCAGAACATCAGGGCTATTTAAAAGATAATGTAATTGCATGAATCCAAATGATTTGATGAGGTAATATTATCAGTATTTACCGAAAAAGCGCATCAAGGTTATCAGAAAAACATGTGGAAAGTTTTCTAAAAGGAAGCGTTATCAAAACTTAATCGAAAAAGGGGATTTTCTTTTTATCAAAACCTGTGGGTTTTTGTATTTTCTGCACTGAAACGATCAAAGCATTAAAATGAAGTGGTTTGAAGTCGTCAACTGAATTTTCTAAAACAACGGCAGTTGTTTTTTAGCAGTTGATTTCACTGAAATACTGATTGACCCCAAGTTTGTTAGTTTAAATGAAATTTTTTGAGTGTTGGAAAAATCATCAGTGCTTTCCCATAGAAAAAGTTTTTTTAGAGTTATTTCGGGAAAATAACAAAAGCTTGGGCGTACTGATTTGAGTTCAGAAAAAAATGGTCACCCTAATTATGCATTAATTGCCGCAATTTTTTTTTTTTAAGTACCAAAAAAGTGTACTTTGGTACTTTTTCTGTCTTCTAAAATAATGTTCCTATAGCACCTTTCTATAAAAAATTTAAATTTCAAATCTAGGTTTATCCAGAAGAAAAACTGAAAAAGTACTCATTGGTACTTTTTCTATCTTTTGAAAAATGGTTATAAGAACTTGAAATTTGGAGTGTAGGATCATCCAGCGAAAAAACATTCTGACTAAAGTACTTTTTTTAGAAAGTTTGGATTCTTGGAGGGTATAAACAAGTACTTTAGTTTTTTTTATACCCTCCAACTACAGTATGGGGGTATACTCACTTTGTCATTCCGTGTGTAACGCATCGAAATATCGGTCGGGGACCCCATAAAGTATATATATTATTGATCAGTGATCGATTCTAAGACATTCTAGCGATGTCCGTCCGTCCGTCTGTCCGTCCGTCTGTAGTTAACACGATGCAGTCCAAAATAAAAGAGCTAGGAACCTCAAGTTTGGCACAAATATGTCTTATGTTCCTAGGCAGGTTAAGTTCGGAAATTGGCCAAATCGGACCAGGGGGAAAAAAGTTCCCCCTTGAAGAACTAAACCAACCTCTAAAAAAATACACGTTTTTACATGTTTTTTTTATTTTTGTTAAATAAATAAGATATTTGGTATATTTATCGCGATGGGAAGGTGCTCTCAACGTGCCCCACTGCCCCTATCAATTCCCCCCCCCCCCCCCCCAAAAAAAAAAAAGAAACGACCCTGTCATTTTTTTTTTGTTTACATTTTGGAGGGTATAAAAGATTCGGCACAGCCGAATTTAATACTCTCACTTGTTTTTGTTGAATCTTTTAAAATAAAGGTAATAAAAACTAGATATTTGGAGTGTAGGATCCTCCAGCGGAAAAAAACATTTTGAAAAAAAAACTTTGTAAGTTCCGATTTTAAAAAGTAAAAGGGTAAAAAAAATTGTACTTGATACCTTTTGTACCCTCTAACCACAGTATGGGTTTAGAGGGTACCACAGTATACCCTCTAACCACAGTATACCCTCTAACCACAGTATGGGGTCATAGTCCTGCCCCTTTTGTTGTCGTTGATAAAACAAAATAATTTAAATGTATTAGGGTATAAACTGTCCTCAGAGTCAATCTGTGCTGACGTTGTCTAGGCGTCCACTACATTTTACAGTAAAATCAACCAAAAATTGTTGTTGTTTTTAACTATTGATTAACAGCTACAGAAAACGGTAAAAACTACTTCAAATTACAGTTGTTTTTACTGTAACTCAAATTGTCTGAATTTTCTTCTAAACGTCAAAAACGGTTAAAATTGTTTGGAAATAATTTCTGCTGCATCTGACACTTCTAACTCGTTCAACACATCCGTTTTTCTAAAAATTTCTAGAAAATTACAAGTTTTGTATATACTAAAAACATCTACATAAAACAACTGTTACTACAATGTAGTAATTTTTTGCATTTATTTTTTTTAAACGACTACAAAAAATAGTTGTTTGAGATTTTTCATACAAAAACAACTGAAGTTGTGGTTGAAAACAACAACTACTACTTACTACACAAATGACCGGCATGTAGTAACTGCAATAATTTTCTAATTGTAAGTGTATTTAATCTTTCAAAGCTCTGTTTTAATTTAATATCAATTAATTTGTTTGATTAACTATGTAAATAGTTTTTTTTTATATTTCATCGTAAAAATGAGTTGACACAATTTTTCCGCGCTGCTTTTGTTGTTTTGTTTTTTTTTTTGTATTTTCCCCCCATTTTATCAATAACATTCAAAATTTTGTAGAAGACAAAATGTTAAAAGTTTATAAGAGATAAAAAAAAACAATAAAACAAAATGAAATAATTAAACAATTAGTCATAGTTAATTAATGAAGTGATTTTCTATGAATTGTACTTTGTTTTTAAACAAATTATTTTGAAATCGCGGGGTTTTTCGAACAGTTTGTAACACGTTAGTTAATATAAATATCACTTGATGCGTTTCTAAACATTAGTAACTGCACAGAATTAAAAATTGGTGATCGATGATTTATTTTTTTTTTTTTTGGTTCAATTAAGTTTTTAATTTATTCCAAACTTTGTAAAAATGATGACCTAGTGATTAAAAATTTTGTTGATTATAAAAGTATTTAATTCATTGGTCAACTTCAAAATTTTTACACACACTAAAAAGAGAAAATGTGTTTCAATCACTAAAATGATTTTATCAATTACTATTTTAATTGATTTTGTACCTATCACGATAGTGATAGTACACTCAAAAAATTATGACGGTAGATTCCACTACAAAAGACAGTTAAAACTACTACATTTGTTGTTGTTTAGGCGTCCACTACATTTTACGGTAAAATCAACCAAAAATTGTTGTTGTTTTTAACTATTGATTAACAACTACAAAAAACTGTAAAAACTACTTCAAATTACAGTTGTTTTTACTATAACTCAAATTGTCTGAATTTTTTTATTAACAAAAAAACTTTTAAACATCAAAAACGGTTAAAATTATTTGGAAATAATTCCTGCACATCCGTTTTTCTAAAAATTACTAGAAAATTATAAGTTTTTTATAGACTAAAAACAACTACATAAAACAACTGTTACTACAATGTAGTAATTTTTATACCCTCCACTCTAGTGATAGAGGGTATATATAAGTTTGTCATTCCATTTGTAACTCATCGAAATATCGGTCTGGGACCCCATAAAGTATATATATTCATGATGCCCGATCGATTTTAAGGCATTCTAGCGATGTCCGTCTGTCTGTCTGTGGAAAATGCTATCACGGACAAAATATTGCACAGAGATGACTGAAACTTTACATGTTTCATCGGTTCAGCGGTTCAAAAGTTATGAACGAAAATGTAAGCATACTTCAAAAATTTCAGTACATTCAACATAACCTAAAAATACAAAATGCTTTAATTCGGCTTCTGGGTTACATATGTGAAGATAATTGAACACCAAATGGTATTTAAACAAGAACGAACATATTTTTTGACAAAAAAAGAAAAAATCGCGAATTTTTTTTTTTCGCGGAAATTTTTTTTCAAATTTTTTCAAAAGTAATTTCCTTTTAAATAAAGTTTTTTGCAATAATCTTTTTGAAATTGTGAAGGGTATCACTACATTCGGCAAGGCCGAATTTAACTTTTTTACTTGTTTTTTATTAAATCAATTAAAATGTATTTATTTTTTATTGAATAAAATAAAAAAAATATGTAAAATTTGTTTCGTAAAAAAAATAATAACGTCCAAAGTAAAAATTTTAAGGATCAGTATCGATCCGAAAAATGCATCGCTAAGATTTGATCAGTTTTAATCGGATGAAATTGTATCCGTCCGATTAAAACTGATCTAATCTTTGCGATTCATTTTTCGGACCAGTATTGATCTTTCAAATCCCGGATCAGACACACAAAAAATTATTGGCTAAAAATTTTCAATTAAATGTATTGATCAACAAAAATTAAATGAGTCAATCAATGTTTTGATTAAAATGTTTGCTATTTTTTTGTTACAAATTTTTAACATACCAGATTTTTTTTCGCTTTAATTTATTTGAATTGATTAATTCAAAAATATACAAAATAATCGGGCTTTACTTTTTTATTGTTGGCAACATATTGGAAAGCAAAAAAGATGAATTTTTTGATAGTTTTGTCATAAGCTTACAATTCATTTGTTAAATCAATCATTATTTTGATTGACTTTAAACAAAAAATTGATCAAATTTTTGATCAAAATCGAAAAAATGTTTGATTAAAAAAATTTTCCATCAATCACCTACAATTTGATGATTGGTATAACAATTTTTTTAATTGAAGGAATTTTAATCAAAAAATTGATTAAATTCGCGTTTTTGTTGATTGAAATTCGTTTCAATTTTTTTCTGCGGATGTGATATACACAGAAAAAAGTTTGAAACGAATTTTAATCAACAAAAACGCGAATTTAATCAATTTTTTTATTGAAATTCCTCCAATTAAAAAAATTGTTATACCAATCATCAAATTGTAGGTGATTGATTGAAATTTTTTTCAATCAAACATTTTTTCTATTTTGATCAAAAATTTTATCAATTTTTTATTAATAGGTTATCAAAATAATGATTGATTTAACAAATGTATTGTAAGCTTATGACAAAATTATCAAAAAATTCATCTTTTTTGCTTTCCAATATGTTGCCAACAACAACAAAAAAATAAAACCCGATTATTTTGTATATTTTTGAATTAATCTATTCAAATAAATTAGAGCGAAAAAAAGTTTCGTATATTAAAAATTTGTAATTCGACAGTTAAAGAAAATAACAAAAATGTTAATCAAGCTATTGGTTGACTCATTTAGATTTTGTTGATCAACAGATTTAATTGAAAATTTTTAGCCAATAATTTTTTGTGTGTATGAGAATATATGTAAACATTTTTACTCGGAGTGTTTTTTTTCTGTGCATGGAAAGAACATTTTTCATAGATACTTTTAAAACACAGGGTTGCTTTTACCTGAGTGCACTGTTGCCAACTATTTTTAACCAAAAACCTCCAAATTTCACTAAAAAAGCGCTAGAAACCGCCAAAAATAAATTTAGCGGGGAAAAATTAAAATTCTCCCGCTAAATTACGAAAAAAAGCGCTAAAAACCGAAAAACTTGTCATTTTTGATTGACAAAAAAGGAAAATTTAAAAAAAAAAAACTCCAAATAATTTTTTCTACAAAAATTGACTTTTCACTAAAAACGCGCAAGAAACCGCCGAAAAAAATTTAGCGGGAGAATTTTATATTTTCCCCGCTAAATTTATTTTTGGCGGTTTCTAGCGCTTTTTTAGTGAAATTTGGAGGTTGTTGGTTAAAAATAGTTACAAAAAAGCGCTAAAACTCGACAAACTTGGCGTTTTCGATTGAAAAAAAAAAGAAAAATTGGAAAAAACCTCTAAATTTTTGCCACTAAATCCAAACAAAAAGCGATAGATTTTCCCGCTAAAACACAGTTCCCGCTAAAACCAATTTTCCCCCGCTAAATCCAAACAAAAAGCGCTAAATTTAGCGGGAAAACCTCCAACTTGGCAACAGTGCCTGAGTGATTAAAAGATTTGTGTACGCAGAGTTGTTTGTAAATTTTTTGTAGATTTTATTACAATTCACCAGATTTTTGATGCTTTCGTCACAAATCCACTAGATTTCAAATGAATTACTTTAAAATAAAATGTTTTAAATTTAGATCAAGAATTCAAAATTTGCCCAAATTAAAAAAAAAACTTTTTGGTGTTTGAAAAATTTTATTTATTTTATGTAGAGTTTACTAAATTTCGTCCACGACCTATATAACATATCTTTTTGTATTTTTTTTTTTATGTTTTTAGATAATGTAGCGGAAATACTTAGTTGATTTGAATACTTAGAATTCTATTATTTTTTTATTTGTTATAATTTACATACACAAAAAAACTAATTTGTTTGTATTCCACCTTTATTTTATTATTATTTAGAAAATGTTTCCAATCATGTGCAAATTTTTGTTTTTATCAATTATGATAAGATTTTTATTGCCAATTTTAATGTATCACACGTGTGTGTATATTTAGTCAGGGAAATACATTTTTATTATTGTTTTTTTTCTTTTAAGAAAATTATTCAGCGCTTTATAAATTATTCGTATTATAACACGTTCGTTTAAAAATTCTAAAATATTTACAAAATACTGTGAAATAGTTTTAAAAGGTAGGAATTTGTTGCAAAAGACTGTATGTAAATGATAAGAATCAATAAGATTTTATTGTACCAAAAAAAAGAAGCACAATATGTATGTCTGGTCTTATATGTTTATAATTTGGTGCGATCTGCTTTTATCTAGATAAATGTAATAATATTTTAAAAGATCTGTCAGATACCGAATTTCGTCAGCTTTTTCTGGATCTGTTATTGATCAGATTATATCACGCGAATGGGAACCAAATTTGAAATCAGAAATAAAATTTCAGAAAATACAATTAAACATAAGTAAAAACGTTTTATTCGACTTCGGCGAATCCATGAATACCCTCTACAATTGATTAGAAATATTTTATTTTGAGTACTAACAACTTTTTTAAGTAATTTTTGTAAAAAACAAAAAATCAATGTTGGCAATCGATACCTTTTCAATACCGTTATCCGTTTCAAAACCCTTTAAATTGAATACCGGTATCAATACCAATACCGAAACTCAGTTTTGGTATCGGATACCGGTATCCAAAAACCTTTTCATTCGGTATCGGTACGTACCGGTATTGAAACGGTTTTTCTAAAAACCATGTTTTAAAAAAAAAAAAATTAATAGAAAGTTTGTAAATTTTTTGGTTTTTGTAAATGAAAAATCGTACTCCAAATGCCTCACTGAAGTCTCATAAAAATCAAAAAAATCTTTTGGCACCCACATCGTGAATTAAATAAAAATTTAAAAAAAGCCATACTTCAACTGCGTTGCGAGAGCAAAAGAAAATTATTGATTTGCACGAAATTTTTATGGATTCATTTTGACTCCCAATATAAACCTTTTGGACCCCTTTTGTATAGTACTTAGTTTTTTTGGGGATTTTTATTTAATCCGTGATGTGGGTGTCCAAGGATTTTTTTGATATTTACAGGACTTCGGGGAAGGCATTTGGAATACTAGCAGGAGGTTTTCCACCACAGTATAATTTTTTGAAGTGGCTTAACTCGTAGAAATCGTCCATAAAAGTCACATAATTCGGAAAAAAATTGTTTGGAATATTTTTGAATGTGATCTTGTCTAGACAGGGAATACCTATTTTTCAAAATAGATAACACCAACAAAAAAAACTTGGTTGCCTAGAAATAAGATGAAATATGAAATTTGTTGGGGTTTTTTCTTTAAACACGATGAGGGAGGGAAATAATATTTACGGAGTCATTTTGACACCCAATAGAATTTTCGAGATAAAAAAAACGCTAACTTTCAAAGGACAATCCTGAGGATTATGAAGCTTGGCACATATATTCCCCTGGACTGGTTCCTATTGAATTTCTGCCAAATCGGTCCAGTGGTTCAAAAGTTATTAAGAAAACCGTGAATTTTAGATTGGTTTCACCTTAAATTCACTTGTTGAAAAAACCTTTAAACCAGCTTTAAAAAAATTGATGAGTCAGGAAAATATTTTACAAAGTATTTTTGTCATTCACAAAAATTTTTATACTAAAACAAAAAAAAACTAACACTCGAAAAAAATTTACACTCAAAAAAAAATGTTGTCAATTTTAAAAAAAAAAAAAGTTTTTTACTCAAAATAAAATATTTATAGGCCTCTCTTCTGTCTTTCACAACTTTTCAATTCACATGAAAATTTCCGAATCACATAAAATCAAGTTTAGTGTTTTGTTGATCACGTTTTCATTCGAAGTTGAAATCGAATAATTTACATTTTAAAAATTATAAGGAAAAAAGTGCATTCGTTTTACTTTCACCAAATTTTATTTATGTGAAACAAAACGAAAAAGAAATTCGGATGTGAAAAGTAGAACACAAAAAAAAATTCGGAAATTTTAATTTTCACATTTTTTATGTGAATTATTTTTTTGGAACATCGGCCATAATCAAAATTGTTAATTTGATTCACGTTAGAAAATTAATTATCACTTTAGAAGGGCATTGTGGAGGGTATTGATGGATTCGTCCAAGTCGAATTTAACTTTTCTACTTGTTTTTACAAATTTTTGTGAAGTTTTTATACGTTTTTTTTATATTTTAAGCATTTTTTTGATAATACCGGTACGTACCGGTATTGACGTTTCGGTATCGGTAATACCGTAACCGATTCAACTCAAATACCGTAACCGATACCGATACCGAAATAAATAAAAAAACGATACCAATACCGATATCGATACCGTTATTCGTTTCGATTGCCAACCTTGCAAAAAATATAATTTTTTTTGAGAGTAAAATTTTTTTCTAGTGTAACTTTTTTTTTTAATGTAAAAATACTTTTGAGTGACAAAAAGATGTTGTAAAATATTTTTGTGACTTACCATTGGTACACAAGTTTTAAAAGCATTGGTAACTTAACAGTTTTTCAACAGGTGAAACCAATCTGAAATTTATGGTTTTGCTTAAAACTTTTAAATGACTGGATCGATTTCGATAAAATTCAATACCAACCAGACCTGGGAACGACAAAGATATTTGCCAAGCTTCAACAGTCTCAGGATTGTCTTTCAAAAGTTAGCGTGTTTTTTAACTCGCTAATTCGCGAAAAACCCTGGACCGATTTAGCTGAAATGAGTTAATAACAAACTTTTAAAAGTTAAGGGCAACACTTTTTTTGCCAAGGTTCTGATAGCTTACATCCAAAAAGTGAATGCGATTTTAGGTATGTAGGATATGCTGATTCCAAAAATGCTCTTACTTTTGTTGAGTCATCTTTAGTTTTTGAGATATCGCCAAAATAAAATTTTCAAATTTATGATCTCTTTAATTTTGTCTGAATATTTATGCTCTTTTTAATAACTCGAAAACTAAAGCTGTCAGAAAAAGCTAATACCAGTTTTGTAATTCTGGCATCCAATATAGTTAAGTTCGTGTTTACAACTGAGGCACTATTTTTTTTTTTTTTTTTAAATTATAGCCAAGCAAAATTAGTAAAAAACGCAGTCTTTCGACTCTTTAGCAGCGATTTGCTCGCGAACGCGAGCTGATGGAAACAATTGGATAACAGATCCGGAATCAGCACACTAAAATCCATATAAATCAGTTTCCAAAGGTCAGGCAAATTGAAAAAGTTAAAATTTTGTCAACCTGTGTTATCGTCGATTTTTGGAGCCTTGTTGTTCCTAAAATAATCAAAATGTTTCCAAGTTTTTCAATGTTTCTGGATAAGACAACACTCTTTAATAATTTAATAAAGAAAAACTTAAATTTCCCTTCAAAACGATGTGTATTTTGATGTCGTTTATGCATCGTCTATCGTTTTACGTGATTAGCTCCCAGATATTTTTTCGCTTTAATTTTTGAATAGATTAATTCAAAAATATACAAAATAATCTGGTTTTACTTTAAAAAAAAATGTTTGATTTAAAAAATTTTCAATCTACAATTTGGTATAACAATTTTTTTAATTGGAGGAATCTCAATCAAAAAATTGATTGAATCCGCGTTTTTGTTGATTGAAATTCGTTTCAATTTTTTTCTGTGAACGGACAGACAGACGGACGGACATCGAAGTTCCGAAAAAATTTCGGAAAGTTCAAACACAAAAACTTTTTGACAATTTTTTTTTTTTTGAGTTTTGGATTAAACAAAATTATTAAAAACACTTTAAGCAAAAAAATGTATGTCCCGAAAATGTTTTCTAGGTCCCAAACTCAAAAGCCTGACCGAGTTGGTAGGTACTAGAGTTGTCAACCGATTAAGAATAATTTGATTAATCGATCAAACAAAACTAAACTCTTGTTCGATTAATTTACAAATGAAGATTTTAGAATAACGAAAAAATCGATTAATTTATGTCAATTAATCGAACAATTATTTTTTTATACCCTCTAACTACAGTATCGAAATATCGGTCTAGGACCCCATAAAGTGTAATATATTATATATTATTGATATGTGGTCCATAGTGTCCGACCGAATATTCGGCTTCGGCCAAAATGCACTATTCGGCCACTATTCGGCTTCGGCCACATTTTTGGACGAATATGGCCGAATACCAAATAATTGTATAAAATTTGTACTTACTTGTTGAAAAAAACACTAAACACACTTTGAATGACATTAGTAAGCCACAAAAACATTTTATTAAGTGTTTTTGCAGCTAAAACAAGATTTTACACTCAAAAAAAATTTTCAATCGAATAAAAAATACACTCAAAAAAATTTTTATTTACAAAAATGTCTGAAAAAAGTTTGTTGCTCAAAATAAATCGTTCTAGACAACATTTTTATACATTTGTGTATTCCGCCAAGTCGATTTTTACTTTTTTTCTTGTTTTTACTACATAAATAATTTTTTTTTGTAATATTCGGCTTCGGCCAAAAAAGGTGTATTCGGTCGGACACTAGTGGTCCATTCTAAGCATTCTATCGATGTCCGTCTTGGGAGGCCACGATCAGTCCAAAATAATAGAGTTTGGCACTGAACACGATTCCGCTCAGACAGGTCGATCTTAAATTTTTTTTCTCTATCTTGTGTATATATTTTAAAGAAATCAGGAAGTTTCACTTTGCGGAACTTCCTTGTTAGATTACAAGAAAACCCATCGATAGAATTCCATTCTGATGGTGGAATCGGGTTCAGGAGATCAAAATACATAAATATTCGATTGTAGACTTTTTTTATTTTTTTATAAATTTCAAAGAGGAATGTTCCCTTTGAATACTTTCTTTGTAAGATTAAAGGAAAATCCAACAATAGATTTTTTTTTTGAGGACAAATTTGAGTTCAGGGGGTAAAAATACATAAAGATTTGTTGGTCTGGTTCCTTTTTTGTGGGGCTGTGTTATAAATGGAATTTTGGAATTTCAAGCACAATCAACAAATTTCAATTTAAATTTAAAAATTAAAAATGCAATCTTCGTATTAGAAGTAGATACTTTCTCACGGTTTATTAGTGTTGTTACTATAAGGCTTTGCTTCTTTCTTAGTATCTAAATAACATTCATTTATAATATTCACACGCTTTTTTCCTATTCTTTTGCTAAAACTATCTAGTTAAGGGGGATGTCACAGACTCAATTCCGTTCGGAAGTCAAGTAAGTAATTTGCTCGTAAACGCAAAACGATTTTTTTTCGGAATAAAATCACTTTCAAAAATCAAAGTGGAATTGAATAGAAGTGATTTCATTCGAAACATTACTTTTAGAGGAAAACTTTGAACCAATTCCAAACTGAATTGACTTTGTGGCTGGTCCCTTACTCGTAAAACGCAAACAAAATGTTATTTTTCGGAATGAAATCACTTTCAAAAATCATAGTGGAATTGAATTACATAAAAGTGGTTTCATTCCGAAAAAAAAAATTTTTGCTTTGCGTTTCACAAGTAAACCACTTATTCCACTTCCGAACTGAATTGACTCTGTGGCAGGTCCCTAAATTTTTCCCAAAAAAAAACCAACCTATAAAACACAAATCAAACCTAGTTTTTTGTTGCCTCTTGTTTAAAAGAAAATATTATACCAATAGAGGAATTTTTTCTTCCTTTTTTTTAATTTATTACAGAAGTTGAATACTACACAAAACAACCGGGAACATTTAATTTTTGTTTGGTGGCACCACAACATAATAAAGCATACATAACCGAAAATAATACGGAAAAGACCGCCATCCCCTCAAGAACTGAAGATATATTACAAGAGATTGCTGTTAATGAAACAGACATAGCAGCCGCCGGCAATAAAGCATTTTATCGATCTTACAAAGAAGAAGAGGGCGTTAATCAAACACCAAATTTTTATATTGGTACTACTGCAGTAGCATTGAAAGCATCCCAATCTATATATGATTTAAAGGTGATCCAAGAACAACCAAAATCTGAATTATTAGAAAATAAAGGGGAAAAGGAAATTTCAAAACGTCCTAGAGGATTAACAGCACCATCACGTTTAGAGGAAAATTTTAAAGGGTCTATGAATGATTTATTGCTAACATCTCGACGTACTGAATATAAATCATCAAACGGAGTGAAAACATCACCACCAGCATCTCCAGTAAAACTTTTTCCTTTAGAGAAAACACAACCAGTTACATCACATTTAAAACGATTGGAGACTGAAACATCTATAAACTCCTGCGTGACTATGACTACACCAGCAGTTGCTAATAATACGGTAGCCGGAGGTCCTACGGCCAGCGAAAAACAACCCTGGCCTAATTCCAAAGATGATTACGAATTACGTGATGTCATTGGTGTAGGAGCCACTGCTGTCGTACATGCTGCTCTCTGTTTGCCCCGCAATGAAAAATGTGCCATTAAGCGCATTAATTTGGAAAAATGGAATACTTCTATGGATGAATTGCTTAAGGAGATTCAGGCTATGTCCTCTTGTAATCATGAAAATGTTGTAACATACCACACTTCCTTTGTGGTACGAGAAGAGTTATGGTTGGTATTGCGCCTGCTAGAGGGTGGTTCCTTGCTTGATATCATCAAGCATAAAATGCGTACTACCCAGTGTAAACATGGTGTTTTTGATGAGGCCACCATAGCTACAGTCCTTAAAGAGGTCTTAAAGGGTCTCGAATATTTCCATTCGAATGGTCAGATACATCGTGACATAAAAGCTGGTAATATATTGATTGGCGACGATGGCACCATACAAATTGCTGATTTCGGTGTTAGTGCTTGGTTGGCTACCGGTCGAGATCTCTCGAGGCAAAAAGTACGTCATACCTTTGTGGGCACACCCTGTTGGATGGCACCCGAGGTTATGGAACAAGATCATGGTTATGATTTTAAGGCCGACATATGGTCATTTGGCATTACAGCCATTGAAATGGCTACAGGCACTGCGCCATATCATAAATATCCACCCATGAAGGTATTAATGTTGACACTACAAAACGATCCACCCACCTTGGATACGGGAGCTGATGAAAAGGATCAGTATAAGGCCTATGGCAAAACATTCCGTAAAATGATAGTGGAATGTCTGCAAAAGGAGCCCTCAAAACGACCTACTGCTAGTGAATTGTTAAAACATGCCTTTTTCAAAAAGGCCAAAGATCGTAAATATCTTATTCAGACTTTATTATCGTCCGGTCCCTCAATGGAGACTAGAGTTCATAAGGCGGCCAAGAGGCAACCAGGTGCATCGGGTCGTTTACATCGTACCGTTACCGGTGAATGGGTATGGTCTAGTGAAGAAGAAGATAATGGTGGTAAACATCATTCATCGGACTCAGAGTCGGATGATAGGCCCATAAATCGTTTAGAAAGAGCTGATTCTTCGGATAGTGATCGTGAAGATCAATCGGAATTTTCGGAAGCCACTGCCACAGCTAATGCTTTACAACAACTACAACAGCAGCAGCAACCAACGCAACAGCCACCAGCAGCAGCAGCAGCTGTACAACAACCAACGCAACAACAACAACCTGCCGCCGCCGCTGTCGCCGCTACAGCCGTAACATCACCAACACCTATAGCTCAGGTTACAGAAGCTCTAGCTCAATTGCCCTTACCTACAATACTGGCTGATCCTGGTGCACCCGCTGATGCTCCACCCGTTAATTTGGTCTTACGCATGCGTAATCAACGACGTGAATTGCATGATATACGTTTCGAATTTGCTGTAGGCAAAGATTCAGCCGAAGGTATTGCCGCTGAATTGGTTGATGCTGGTCTCGTTGATCCATTGGATACCAATCCGATGGCCATTAATTTGCATCATTTAATCGAACAAAGAGCTGCTTTAAAAACTGTTACGTTCCAATTGAATTCTGGGGTACAACCGGGTGAAGTACCCGATGATCGCTCGCTGGTCGGGTATGCTCAAATATCAATAACAGATTAGGGTAGTAGTATAGATGTTAGTACAACAATAAGTTAAACAAGATGATAATGATGATGAAGATGTGTGTGGATGGATGATAAAGATGATGAGAATGATAAATTATTTTATTAATAGTATAAAAATAAAAAAACTCTTAAAAATGCCTAGAAAATAAAAATCCTAAAAAAAAACTAAAAAGTAAAATACATTTGAACATTTATTTCTTAAATTTTTTTTTTATTTTATATCCTTAAAGAGAAAGAAAAGAAGTAAGATTCCAGCCAGTAAAAGCTTATAAATGAATAAAATTACTTAAATTTTAAATTAATCGTAAATCAGTATTCTTTTTGGGTTCTGAAATAAATTAAACAAGTAAAAAAGTTAAATTCGGCCTTGCCGAATGTAGTGATACCCTCCACAATTTCAAAAAGATTATTACAAAAAACTTTATTTAAAAGGAAATTAGTTTAAAAAAAAAAAATTTAAAAAAAATTTCCGCAAAAAAAATTTTTTGGTAAAAAAATCCGCGATTTTTTTCTTTGTTTGTCAAAAAATATGTTCGTACTTATTTAAATACCATTTGGTGTTCAATTATGTTCACATATATCAACCAGAAGCCGAATTAAAGCATTTTGTATTTTTAGGTTATGTTGAAATTTTTGAGGTGTGCTTACATTTTCGTTCATAACCGCTGAACCGATATCGCTCAAATGCTATACCAAACTTCTCGGGAGAACTTCCAATAAATATGTTAAGTTTCAGTCATCTCTGTTCAATATTTTGTCCGTGATAGCATTTTCCACAGACAGACAGACGGACATCGCTAGAATGTCTTAAAATCGATCGGGCATCATGAATATATATACTTTATGGGGTCCCAGACCGATATTTCGATGAGTTACAAACGGAATGACAAACTTATATATACCCTGTATCACTAAAAACAGATTTATTTATTTTAAACCAGGGGATGCCCTTTAATAACTCCAAGAAAATTTGGTGGAACAGATTCCAATTGTAATAGATTCTAGAATATATTCTACAATAATCACAACAATTATCAAGGTAAAATAATATCTCAAAAAAAAAATACTTGCTCTAACAAACGACTGATTTGTGACAATTTCGAACCAAAATCATCAATTCTGAAATGTTAAGAAAAACCGATTGCAGGATAATATGTGCTTTAGAGCCGATCATTTGGAACGGAAACTTTTGCTGGGATGTAATGCATTGTGTTGATAATTAGGAAGTTAGGTTATGGAAAAGTTGGAATATGAAAGCAGGGATTGTAAATTCAATGCAGTATTATTTCCAATATCGCGGTGCAAATATAATACCCATGAATGACACAATTAAAAATATGTTATAAAATTAAGCCATTACCGCTAAAATATTGTAAGTATTACAATTTTGATTTTGATTTTCTTAACGAAAATGTATTTTGTCAAAGTTAATAGAAACAAGTAAGAAAATTATAGCCGGTCAAGACCGACCATATGATTAGTCAAAAAATGCACTGATTTTTGATCAAATGTACAAAATAAATAATGTACTGATTTTTGAACATAAAAAATAGTTTTATTCGAAAATTATATACAAAAACTTGATTTTCCATAAAATGAGCCGTCAGATTAGGTTAGGTTAGAGGTGGCGGAGTCAAAGACTCCTCACAAAGACCGGATGGTCCATAGCGAAACCACAATAATTCCTCAGCGACTCTGATAGAACGCGTTTGTCCTCATCGCGAATTGTACTATTTGCCTTAGGTCGACATTCGAAACCGTTTCCAAGCTCTCGAAGTCATTCATGTCTGCCTAAAATGTGCAGTCGGGTTCTGGCCAAAGCAGGACATTGGCAAAGAATATGTTCGACCGTTTCTTCAGTGTTAAGTTCATCGCACCTTCTACAGCTTGCATCAGAAATAAGTCCCATCTTCTTTCTATGATAACCTATTAGGCAGTGCCCGGTGATCACTCCAGTAAGTACACGGCAGATTCATCTGGTGAGTGAGAGTAAGTATTCAGTTTTTCTTAGATTGTAGCATGCCACTATCTTCTACTGATCGCACTTGTTGTTAGCTCTCTCCATTTTCTATTAGCCATTGCAGTGTTTTGAATGTCGCGTAGCGATCTGAAGTGCTGGATTGGTGGATCAATATGCACAGAAATACCAATACCATCAGCACCTTGTTTCGTCCGCTCTCTCGTTTCCTTGAATACCTATGTGACCTGGTACCCATATTAGTTTCACCTTGTTCATACTCCCTAAACTTTGTAAGTTCTCGAAGCATTCGAAAACTACTTTCGACTTGATGTAAAAGCTTTTAAGAGCTTTTAGAGCAGCTTGGCTGTCAACGTAAATTTTAAATTCTCTGTTTGTTTCATCACCGAACTGTAAAGCTGCCCTGCTTATGTCAACTATTTCGGCCTGGAAAATGCTAGAGTCCAATGGAAGGATAAAAGTCTTCTCTAAATCTCGCAAATTCGTTGAAAAGCCGTCAGATTAGTTTTTTATAACTTAAGTCTACAACGAGATAATTTATAATGAATTAATTCTAATGAGATAAGAGTTCGTGAATCAAAGGTTTTTTTTGTATCTTCATAAATTTATATGAAATGACGTACAGAATCTTTGAGGTTTTCTATAACGAAAATTTCACGGGATGATGGATTTTTTCTATATTTTTAGAAAAATAATTTTATTGTATAAATTCAAATGATTCTGAGATGTTCGATGAGGTAATGTTTTCAGAATTTAGTTGAAAAAGGGCTCAGAACATCAGGGCTATTTAAAACAAGTGAGGATGTTAAATTCGTCTAAGCCGAATTTTTTACACCCTACAACATTTAAAATTGTTTTGAATAATAATAAAAAAAATTATGCTGGGTCTTTTTTTTTGGGGGGTGGGAGCGTTGGTAGGAGTTTTTGGAGGATATCTTTCCACTAGCTCTGAATGGTTACAAATTCATTTGTAACGATTTTTGCATAAAAGAAATACAATTTTATCATTATTATAACATTTTTTTTTATATCCACGCCCATAAAAGGGGGCGGACCGAAAAAAACAGCATGTTCTAATCCCCTGGACCCTACTTTACAAAAATACAAAAAAACCTTTCAAAAAAATCAGTTTTTTGCCCATTTACGAGCTTAACCTGCCTAGGAACATAAGACATAAATGTGCCAGACTTCAGGACAAAAGCTCTTTTTTGGACTTCATCGTGTTAGATACAGACTGACGGGCGTTCATTGCGATTTGATTAATGATCAATTACATATATACTTTATGGGGTCCCCGAACGATATTTCGGTGCGTTACACACGAAATGACAAGGTGAGTATACCCCCATACTGTGCTTATTATCTGGGAAGTTTTCTTAAAGAAAGTTATCAACACTTAAGGAAAGAAAGTCCTCAAAAACTGAGGGATTTTCTTATTCTCAAAACCTGTGGATTTTTATTACATTTTCTGCACTGAAACGATCAAATTCTGAATCAAAACAAATGAAGTTGTTTAAAGTTAGTTAAATTTTCTGCAAAATAACGACAGCAGATTATGGCAGTTGTTTTTACTGGAATGCTATTTGACCTAACAAACTATTAGTTTAACCGAAATTTTTTGAGTGTTAAAAAAATCATCAGTATTTTCTCATAGAAAAGACATTTCAGAGTTGTTTCTAGAAAAAAAAGCACAAAAACTTTTTGAGGATTACTATGGGATAAATAATTCATAAAAAGTTAAATTAATGAAAAGTTGTTTAAAAAATTAGGAAAAATTAAAGAATTAAAAAAAAAAATGCAAAAATTATTTCAGATTTTTTTTTATTTATTTAATTTCAGGAATTATAATAATTATTTTTGTAAAAACTAAAAAAAATTAGGAAAAATTCAAGAATTTTGAAATTTGTCAAAAAAAATCCCATTTTCAGAAATATTTTGTGGTACTAAAAAGCACCCATTGTTTGAAAAGATATGTTTAAACGTAAATTTCAAATTTTTTTAAGCCATTTTTCATTTATTTATCTTTTTGGAAATTGATTTTGTATTTTTTTTTTTTAATTAAATTTTTTCTAATTTTTTTAATTTCTTAAACAATTTTTCATTAATTTAAATTTTTATGAATTATTTGTCCCATAGTAACCCTCAAAAAATTCAGTTAAAGTTTTTTTTGTTGGTTCCTCGCGGAACCAGTAGGTTAGGTTAGGTTGAGAGGTTGACGTAATGTCCACAAGACCAGATCCTGATCCATAGTGATACCTCATGAAAAGGGGGGGGGGTGTTGAAGGGGGCGGGGGGATTGTGGTGGGGTGTTGGGCTTCTCTACACATTAATTCACGTTCTTCCGTCTTCCTGTCCCATAGCATGACTATTTAAGTCCACACATGCGTCTCATCAAATTTACTCAGCTTGATATATTTTAACATCTTCCACGGGCTGATCCCTCTTAGTTCCTCCACATTCTGAAAGAAATAAGAGCCAAAACAATTAAATCGAGTTCGAGATAGTGCAGGGCACTGACAAAGATAATGGAGTGCACTCAAAAAATTATGTTAGTAAAATCAAATGAAAATGTCAGTTAAAATAACTACTTTGTAAGTTGTTTTGGGGTCAACTACTTTTTCAGTTAAATCAACTAACAATGTTAGTTATTTTAACTGACAAAAAACAACTGACTTATGTAGTAAAAATTACTAACATTTGTAGTCAAAACAACTAATATGTAGTAAAAATAAAAAAAACAATATATTTTTTTTTCTCAAAAAATTATTCAGAAAAAAAAATTAAGATTAAATTTTTTCCAATTTTTTTTTTAAGTTGTGGAAAATAAAAAAAACGATTTTTTTCTTTTTGGAAAAAACTTTGAAAATTTTTCAGAAATAAAAAAAAAATAAAATTAACTACCCAGCAAAACTTTGGTAATGGGAAGTGATTATATAACACATTACCAGGTAATGCATATAACTTATTTGTAGCATTATTTTAGGATGTCTTACCAAACATTTGTTCCACAACGTATTATTTTAAAGTGAAAAATAATGCATTACTAATAATTTGCTACGTAATGCATGATTATTGGAAAAAATATATTTCATATTTATTATTTATAAACATTAAATCATGGATGACTTATATTTGGTTACGTTATGTATTATTTGAAAGTTTGAAATAATGCATTATTTATAATTGGATGCATAATGCATTACAATAACATAAAAAATAACTATTTCATAAAAAAATGCATAAGTTTAAACTAGAGATGGGCTCACGACAGGAAATTTCTAACGACACACACTCACGAGCATATTTTATCTACTTACACTAACTTACAATCACGTGAGTAAATTTAATACAAAATTACTTTTTCACTACTCGTAACACCTTATATATTATCTTCTGGTATGCTATATTATTTCATTTCTCGTAACCTATAAAATATCATATATTTTACACCTTACTCGTATTCTTCGTTATAAATTTATGACTTATTTTATACCTTACTGGTATTCTTTGTGATAATGTGTATGCATTACTTTGAGTCTCATCGCCTGTTAAAATCATCAATGCTGCAATGTATAAAATAAGAGATCCTATACCTTATTTTATACCTTATTTGGTAATTTAAGTTTTGCTGGGTACTTTAAATAACTGTTACTACATTACAGTACTTTTTTTTTAGTTTTTTTTTTTTTTTTACTTTGAGCCAACACTCAGGGGATGCCCCCTACTAATGCAGTGCATTGTGTTGGTATTAGGAAAATAGGTTATGAGGAGGAGGAAAGAGGGAGTAGTGTTTGTGGACGTTTAGTTTAAACTTTTCTGAGTGTGAATCTTCCACTGTCTCTTCGTCCCCGCACCATCTGCACAAGTCATCCTCAATTAATCTTAACATTTTCAAATAACATTTCAAGCCGGTGTGGCCTGTTATTATACCTACATACTTCCTTAGATCTGCCTTTTCCATATGTAAAAGCGTTTTTTGAACACGCTTTTCGCCGCGAGTCCATAGAGCCTTTGTTTGGATACAGTCATGTCTGCATGCCTTTAAAGCCGCTTCACTATCAATGTATATAATGATCTCACACTCAAAAAATTATGTTAGTAATATTAACTGAAAATGTCAGTTAAAATAACTACTTTGTTAGTTGTTTTGGGGTCAACTACTTTTTCAGTTAAATCAACTAACAATGTAAGTTATTTTAACTGGCAAAAAAACAACTGACTTATGTAGTAAAAACTACTTACATTTGTAGTCAAAACGACTAATATGTAGTAAAAATAAAATAATCAATTTAATATTTTTTTTTTATTTTCAAAAAAAAAAATTGAAGACCAAATTTTTTCAAAGTTTTTTTTTTTTTTTTTGAAAAAGTTGTGAAAAATAAAAAAAAATATATTTTTTTGATTTTTTTTGTTTTAATTTTTCAGAAAAAAAATTGAGGACAAAATTTTTTCCAAGTTTTTTTTTTTTTTTTTTTTTTTTTAAAAAGTTGTGAAATATAAAAAAAAACGAAAATTTATTTTTATTTTGTGGAAAAAAACTTTTTGAGAGATAAAAAAATAAATTTACTACTTTAAATAACTGTTACTACATTACAGCACTTTTTTGTTAGTTATTCAAAAAAAAAAACGACTTAAAATAACTAACAGAAATAGTTGTTTGATATTTTTCATGCAAAAACAACGGACTTTGTAGTTGAAAACAACTAACTACTGTAAAATATACAAACAACTTACATGTAGTAACCAGCGTTTAAAAGGCTACGTTAGCTACCCGTTTTTTTGCTTTTGCTTTTCATATCACTTCAAACAATTTCAATATTATAAGTTATAGCTTTTGTTTACTTTTCTTTTTTGTGTTTGCTTAAACTACAACAACATGAAAAAAATAAAAACTCCAAACAGAGCAGTAGCGGAAAACAAATTTTATTGTTGTAGCCTACAAATATACTACAGTAGTATATTTGTAGGCTACAAATATACTACAGTAGTATATTTGTAGGCTACAGTATTACTACAGTATTACTACAATAGTATTACTACAGTATTACTACAGTAGTATTACTACAGTATTACTACAATATCACATTGTAAACAAATGTTGCAATATAAAAACGTGATCATATTAAAAATTTCGTTAAGATGGTGTAAAATGAATACAACATCGAAAAAAGAATAATAATAATTTTTAATAAAATTCTTTTAATTTTGGTCAAAAAAATATAGAAAAATTTTGAATTTTGTCGAATTTTTGGATATTTTCGAATATGTACGCGATTTTAGTATTATCGGTCTAGACGCTCAGAAGTTATGAGAAAAACCGTGACATTAACATTGGGTTAGAGATGGGCGCTGGTCACGTGATTTGCGTGATTCACGTGAATCACGCGTGAGTGATTTTCATTTAAATCACGTGATTGTGAGTGAGTGTGAGCTAAAAAAAAATTTGAGTGAGTGAGTCATTTATTTTTTGCGTGAGTTTGCGTGATAAGATTTTTAGATTAGCCCAATTTTTTTATTTTTTGTAGTTTTTTTTTTGGTAAGAAAATTTTATTGCGTGAGTAGATTTTGTGTGACTTACGCGTGAGCGTGATTGAATCTGGCGTGAGTAAGATTTTTATTACTCACGTGAATAGTGAGTGAGCGTTAGTAAAAAAAAAATTGCGTGAGTGATTCGATTATTTTTGCGTGAGCTTGAGTGAGTGTGAGTCAAAATCCACTCACGCACCCATCTCTACATTGGGTATTTCGAAAATTCACGTGTTGAAAAATACACAAAACATGGTTTTAATTAGAGATACCCATATGGGCGCGTGAGTGATTTTTGACTCACACTCACTCACGCCCACGACAGGAATTTTTGAATCACGCACACTCACTCACGAGCAAATTTTTTCTACTCACACTCACAATCACGTGAGTAAATTTAATACAACTCACACTCACGTGCACTCACTCAAGCTTCACTCACACTCTCGTTGACTCACACTCACGAAACTCTTATTCATACAAAAAAAAAAATTAAAAACTAAAATTTTAAAAATCTTTTAAAATTTTCTAAAAAATTTAAAGTTCAGCGTAACTTAAAAAATCGACTCACGCACACTCACGCAAAAATCTTAGTCACGCACACTCCACTCACACGTGCATGAGTAAAATTGAATTTAGTCACACTCAAGCGTGGTCACGCGTGAATCACGTTCTAATCTGCTCATGTGCCCATCTCTACTTTTAATGACAAGGGAACACCACAACAATGTTTGCCAAAGTTTTTTTTTGAGAAGTTGAATTATAATTTTACATTAAAACAATCCAACCCTATTCTTTATACACATTAAAATAAAACAGTTATGTTAAACAAGATAAGTGTGTGTGTGTGTTATAGTTTTATTAAATTTTCTCTTTGTAGGCTACAAAAACAATATTTGTAGGCTACCAAAAATAATTTGTAGGCTACAGGTAGGCTACCAAAAATAATTTGTAGGCTACAGGTAGGCTACCAAAAATAATTTGTAGGCTACAAGTAGGCTACACAATTCTAATGTTTTTGTTTTTTTTGCTACTTATTCATTTTTAAAAACAATCGTAAGCTTTCGCTACAAAAACAGAAATGTGCAAGTATTAGTAGTTATAGCAATTGAATGATTTACATATTGTTTGTTTTTAAAACTACACATATCGTCAATTTTGGTTGTTTTAGCTACTTTCTTCGTAGTAATTTAAACGCTGGTAGTAACTTACATAATTTTCTGAGTGCACTAGAGTAGATCGGTCTCATTGAAATGAGTCTAGCAGCCAGTTCCGCCTGAAAAATATTACAGCCGTCCTGTATCCGTAAGCTATATTCAATTCCCAGTTTCTCACAGTAGACTCCACTACCTGTTCCCTGTTGCATTTTTGATCCATCAGTGTAGACCTCAATTTGGTGTTCCCCGCCAGGTGGATTTTCCCAGTATTCCCTAGATGGTATTTCAATTTGTACGCTCTCATCCCATACAGTATGGGGAGTCATATAGTCAGTCACACAGTTCTCATATCGATGATTTCGAATAAGTTTTGTGTGGCCATATTCCCGCACCCTTAGCACACGATTTTGTGCCAGCCTTAGCTGTGTCCTAAGAGCGTATTCCTGGATGTATAGGTCCAAAGATGGTAAATCCAGAATCCTACACAGCGCATGTGTAGATGTCGTCCTGCGTGCACCAGTAATACTCAAGGCAGCTACTCTATTCACCTTGTTCAGATACGCAGCGTGTGTGGCCGTTTTTACAATAGGCCACCACACTAGTGCACCATGTGCCAGCGTTGGTCTTACAATTGCCGTGAAAATCCAGTGTATGAGCTTCGGTTTTAAGACCCCATGTGTTCCCAATCATTTTCTGGCATCCATACATAGCTGCATACGCCTTTTTGACTCTCTCCTTTAGATTTAGAAAGGGTTAATACCAATCCCCCCCTCCCGAAACGGGAATTCGTAAATAAATTTTAAGCGTAGGTAAGCAGATCATGAAAACAGCTTTTCTTCTATGGTGTTCGGCCAAATTATAAATTTTTTCACTTTTTTAAGTATACAAAAATAAAAAATAATTATTTTTTTTAACTATAAACTGTTAAAAAAAACTTTTTTAAATATGTATAATGCAATGGTTCTCAACCTTTTTTACGCCACGCCCCACTTTTAAGTTAAAAAAATTGCCTTGTCCCCCCTACATTCAAGAAAAATTTGTTAATTTTTCTATTTTTTTGTTTTTAATGAAAAATTAATGCTGGTTTAGCAAAGTTTATGTAAAATAAGATTTTAAACTAAGTTTTTAGTAAAAATTTTAACAATTAACGAATTTTTGTAGTTAATTTTGGTAAAAAAAATAGTTTTTGTTGTTAATTTGACTAAAAAAATCTTGCTCGTTGTCCCCCTGGAACCTTCAAATTGCCCCCCAGTGGGGCGAGAATCAAAGGTTGGGAACCATTGGTATAATGAATTCGTTCTTTTGATTTTTTTTTTATAATTGGTCTCAAAAACTTTTTTGTAATTAAAAAGGGTACGTGTTCGGCCGAACTTTGGAAATTTGGCCGATGTTTGGGTACGGTTTCGGTCTGAAAAAATTCGTTCGATCGGACACTACTATCCAGTTAAAAATTCCCAATGAAGAAAGACGTATGAGTAATATTGATGTTTTTCATACAAATTTAATTAATCATACGCATACACAATTTATTTTTTTGTAGGTTTTTATGTGAGTCATTAAAGTTTATTAAAAAAGTTCGCCAAAAATTTTTAAAAGTTGTACCTCCAATGCACTTTTTTTTAATTTGCTCATTTCGTTATCATTCCTGATTTTAAAGAATATGTACATATATTCAAAGTTTAAATATCAATAAAATTTGTTTTAATTAGTCTATTCTGTTTTAAAAATTCCGTAAAAAACACGCTCTTATCAAGTCAAATAAATTAAAAATGCAAAAATATGTTTATCTGGGCGTTGACTCTATTATAGGGAACATTTTTCTCACTTGTGCTCAAATAAATCTTCTTGATAATCCAATAAAATTGTGTGTTTTTATTAACGTTTAACATTTATTTAAACACAAAATTGGACTTCTAGAAATCATGGGGTTTCCCAAGGTAGATTTATACAAGGTAAGATCCAATAACTTCACTTTTCCTCCATAGTAAGTTTTTTGACAAATTTGAAAACAATAATACCCTGCAAACAAAACGATACGACATCGATTCGCCGGTTATATTGCCGATACGACCCAGCAAAACTTAGATTACCAAATAAGGTATAAAATAAGGTATAGGATCTCTTATTTTATACATTGCAGCATTGATGATTTTAACAGGCGATGAGACTCAAAGTAATGCATTCACATTATCACAAAGAATACCAGTAAGGTATAAAATAAGTCATAAATTTATAACGAAGAATACAAGTAAGGTGTAAAATATATGATATTTTATAGGTTACGAGAAATTAAATAATATAGCATACCAGAAGATAATATATAAGGTGTTACGAGTAGTGAAAAAGTAATTTTGTATTAAATTTACTCACGTGATTGTAATTGAGTGTAAGTAGATAAAATATGCTCGTGAGTGTGTGTCGTTAGAAATTTCCTGTCGTGAGCCCATCTCTAGTTTAAACTTATGCATTTTTTTATAAAATAATTATTTTTGTTATTGTAATGCATTATGCATCCAATTATAAATAATACATTATTTCAAACTTTCAAATAATACATAATGTAACCAAATATAAGTCATCCATGATTTAATGTTTACTAATATTAAATATGAAATACATTTTTTCCAATAATCATGCATTACGTAGCAAATTATTAGTAATGCATTATTTTTCACTTTAAAATAATACGTTGTGGAACAAATGTTTGGTAAGACATCCTAAAATAATGCTACAAATAAGGTATATACATTACCTGGTAATGTGTTATATAATCACTACCCATTACCAAAGTTTTGGTGGGGATAAATGTTATTGCGGCAATTATCGAATTCGTATCGCCGGCGATACACCTTTCGGGAGAAACTGTTACCCGACGGCAATACATCCCGGCGATACGAAAACGATTCGTCTTGGTGATAAATTATTTTATTTTAAATTGACAAAGAAATAAAAATTTTCAATATTTTTTTTTTTATTTATCGCCAAAATATCGTTCGAATGAGAAAACGGCGATATAATAAAAATACTACTTTGATTTTTTATTGAAATGATAAATATTCGTATCGCCGCAATATATTTTCGGTGATATATCGCCCTTATGTTTGCAGGGTATTTACGAATTTTCAAAACGAAATGAGTTTTTCAAAACGAAATGAACGACTTAAGTTTACACTACGCTTTTTATGCTTAAAAATATTTTAATTTTTGTCGTGGAAAATAAAAGAATTTCATTTGAATTTCAATATTTTTTATAATTTAGTTGTTTTTTAAAATTTTAAAGTCTTAAAAAGCATTTAAATTGGTTAATGTGTGCACTGAACATTTAAGTCGTTTTTGCCGACTAAAATGATTTTGAAAGAAAATTGTTTTCATTTACGTCACTAAAATATTACCTTATTATATAAATCTACCTTGGGTTTTCCCATGGTAAAATCTCTATGCTTATCTACTCAAATTCATTTGTTTTGAAACCTGTTTTGGACATTGTGGAGGATATTCATGGATTTGAATTTAATATTTCTACTTGTTTTTTAATTTATTGGTAAGTAAATATTATGGCGTATTTATACCCTCCATCAAAAAACTATGGCATTCCGTAAGTAAATTATATCGCCAAATAGCTTCCACGAAGTCCTTGTTTTTAATTTTTTAAAAATTGTAAGGTAAGATAATCCAACGATGGGAAATGAAATTATTTTTGGTAAACAAATGAAACATTTTTGTGTCAGAGGAAGTTCAAAGTCCTGCACTTGGACTCAGGTGATTAAAAAATTAATTTTTTTTTTTTGTCCCGCCCCCTTAAGTGTTTTTTTTAAACATACCTACGCCCTATCTCCACTCCCTAAGTAGGCTCCCATACAAATAACAGTTGGAGAGAATTTTATAAAAATTTAATTTTGAATGGAAGCTTACTTAGGGAGTAGAGATAGGGCGTAGGTATGTTTTAAAAAAATGTTGTAGGGTAAAAATAAATGGAGATCGGTCTCACTAAAAAATCTGAAAATTTACCACGAAGGAGATTTCGAAGGGTACTAAAAACTGTAAACAAATTGGGAAAATCTAAAAAAAAAAAATTTCAAAGTGTCCGATTTGACATGGAATGCCCCATATACTTTATGGGGTCCCAGACCAATATTTTGAGTTGTTTTAAAAAAATGTTGTAGGGTAAAAATAAATAAGGGTTGGTCTCACTAATGACCCCTCTCGGTCGCACCATTGGACCGGTAGAAGCTGATTAAATAAAACAAATTTACGAAAAATAAAAAATAAATGTATGGGAACCGCCTTAACAATTAGAGATAGAGGGTAGGTGTGTTCAATGAAAATGTTTAAACTAAAAAAATATTGTGGGTCGGTCATACATTTTGTTGCTCTAAGGGCACTATTAGGGCAGTTAGAGCGGTTGGAGCAAATTTTAAAAAATGTCGTTTTGTGTGGGAGCCCCCTTAGAAATAGGAGATAGGGTATTAGTTTAATCCAAAGAAATGTTAAGACGTAAAAAATAATGGTGGTCGGTCTTATAAATGACCCCTCTATGACGCACCATTGGATCGATAGAAGTGTTACACAAAAAATTTCAAAAAAATCGAATAGTACAAACATTTTCAAAAATTAAATTTAAATTTTAAAACTTAAAAATCGCACACTAGAGCGCTTTTAAGAATTTTTAGGGACTTTTTTTTAAAAGTACGTAAAAAAACAAAAATTTTGAAAAAAAAAATGAAATTTAGACCATTATTGAAGAAGTTATGAGTAAAAGAAGTTTGAGTAAAGGAACAAACTACCAATTTTTAAAAATTCGATATCTTTTTAACGGGTCATCATAAAAATCTGAAAATTTACCACGAATGAGTTTTCGAAGGGTACTAAAAACTGTAAGCAAATTGTGAAAATCTAAAAAAAAAATTTTTCAAAGTGTCCGATTTGACATGGAATGCCCCATAGTATTCATGATCCTCGATCGATTTTAATACGATCTAGCAATGTCCGTCCGCCTGTCTGTCTGTTGAAAACTAACTTTTGAAAGACTTTACGGATGCTCATGAAGTTTGGCATATGTATATGTTGGTCATTTACCTGGGGGTCGATTCTGGTTCTGTGAAAAATGTGTGAATGAAAAAATATGTCAGTAAACTTCATTTAAAACTAATAGGCAAAGTGACATTATTTTTTCAGTGATAAATTTCTCACAGAACCAGAATTGGCCCTCTGGTCAGGTTGGTATTGCAATCCACCGAAATCGGTCCAGTGGTTCACAAGTTATAAACAAAATCGGCAAGGGTTTTTCGCGAATTTGTGAGATAATAAACACGATATCTTTTAAAAGCCAATTCCGAGGATTTTAAACCTTAGCATATATATTTGTCCTTCCCGTGGTCTGGTTCGTATCGTATTTCAGCCAAATCGGTCCAGTGGTTCAAAAGTTATTAGCAAAACTGTGAATTTCAGATTGGTTTCACCTTTAAATCACGTGTTGAAAAAATCGATCTTAAAAAAAAACAACCTTTAAAAACATTGGCCACAAAATTACTTTACAAAGTATTTTTGTCACTCGGAAATATTTTTACACTAAAAAAAATTACACTCGAAAAAAATTTTACACTCAAAAAAAATTTGAAATTTTTCTTTTTTTTTACAAAAATGACAAACAAAAAAAATTTTTTTACTCAAAATAAAATATTTCTAATCAAAATTGTTAAATTTTTCACGTTAAAAAATTTACTGTTCTTTAAAAAGGTCATTGTGGGGGGTATTCATAGATTCGGCCAAGTCGAATTTAATTTTTCTATATATTTTGGAAACTTTATATTAACACTCTCACTTCCCAGTTGGAAAATGTGTCACTGAGGAAATTTCCACAGTGATTCCTTGAGGAAATGTCTTCAGGTTCTGACAAATCAGCACTGAATGTTTGATTTAAGAGTGTGGACAATTCCTCTAAGACGTCTTAAAGGAAATGTCTTCACAATAGCAGTATAGTAAATTAGAATTTTAAATTTGGGCAACTCTTCAATTTCCAAGAAAAAGATGGCAATATTATCGATTTGTTTAAAATAAAATCAAAATCTAACAAGTAGAATAAAAGTAATAAATAGACAAACAATATTTAAAATAAAGTTTGGAACAAGTAGTAAGGCGTGGGACTAATAAACTGGAGGTTCCAGGTTCAAATCCAGTTGGGACTAAAAAAAGCGAAAAGTTTTTTCTAAATATGAGAAAGATGATTTATAAAGAAAAATGGATAAAAAAAGTAAAAACTAAAGGAAATACGAAAATTTTTTGTTTGTTCGCATGACCTACGTCAGACATTTCCCCAAAGATGTCTTAGGTGACATGTCCCCAGAAGGTCAGCCCTGACCACTGCTGACTTTGAGTGAGGACATTTTGAAAATTTGTATGAAACTGTCCTCAACCCAGTACATAGAGATGTCTTGTGGATGTCAGCAGTGACTCTGACATGTCACCGCTCCGTCACTGAGGATGGCTCGAGGACGTTGCCAACTGGGAATTGTTGTTGTTGGGACCCCCTAAAACATTCCTGCATACGCTGTTGATATGGACTATAAGTAAAAACAAGTAAGAAATTTATAGTCGGCTTAGACTGACCATATAATACCCTACACCAGTGTTTTCCGAAAAATGGGTCCCAAGTCCAAACATGGATCCGATTGGATCTATATCTTGTTAGTTCTTTATTGGTGCAAAAACACATAGAAACGAAATTTGAGTGAAATAGGCAACTTTTTGTCAATAAAGCGATTTAACTCAATATGGGGCGGAATTTTAGTATTAAGAAATTAAGTCCAGAAATGGTCTAACTACAATCAGATTTGATTACGTTACCAAAGTACACGTTTGACACCCAAAACAAAATATTAACAAAACATTTCCAATTTTCATGAATTTTGAGAGATTTATGTGAATATCGGGAGGTGGTTTGTAAGGGGGCTACAAGAAGGACAGTTTCGATTTCTTTTTAATTTAAAATAATGATTTGTGACTAAGAAAAACGGCTACCTGCTGAATTTCGAAAGGAAACCTATAAAAATGCGGTAAATATAATAATTTAATCCAAATAGGACTAGGCTATGCACCAATTTCAATAGGACTCGTCCTTAGTCCAAACGAAGCTTAACTTTCAAATTTCAGCAAAATCTATGAATAATTGCGACCTGTATCGTGTTTACACGAACGGGCGGACAGACGGACATATCTAAAATGCTTAAAAAGTTATTCTGAGTCAATCGGTATACTTGAAAGTAGGTCTAGGACCAATATTTCGGGTATTTACAAACATCAGCACAAAGTCATTATATATACCCTGTACCACAGAGTGGTATAGGCATAGGCGTAGATAGCCCTGTCTGGGGGGGCTTAGCCCCCCCCCCCAGAATAATTTTAGCCCCCCCCCAGAATTTTAATCATTCATTTTTTTTTATAATTTAATGATTTCATTAATTTTTGCAACAATAAATAATAATAATATGTAATGAGTCTTTACGACTCGTTATGATTATTCAATGAGTCTTAAGGACTCGTAATGATTATTATATAAGATCTTATAGTTTTTCCCATTGAAAAATAGTCTGAATTATTGAAAAAAGTTTTTATATGAATCTGATGTTTTTGTCAGTGATAAAAACTTTACCGAATCTTAGGGTTTTACCTTTAGGAAAACATTTTAACTTCTTTGATTTAAAAAAGTTTCTAAATTCTAAGGGGTTTTTTTATAGACAAAAGTTATTGAAAGAAAGAATCTGAGAATTTTGACTAATAATCATCAACTTTTGCAACCATCAGAACTTTTTCTTAAAAAAAATCCTAGTAATCTAATGATTTTACTATAGGAAAAAACGTGAAAAATCTTTCATTCTCAAAACATATCTAACTAGGAGTTCTAAATTTCCGAAAAATCTACAGAATCAAAATTTAAAAACCAAAAAAATTTGAATTTTTAACCGCTTTCGGGGGGCATTCGTTTCTAGGACACCTAGACGCATGTTAAAGGGAACGCTTCAGGAATAGGTCTAGGTTTTTCTATTAAAAAAAAATACAAAAAAATTAAAAATAATCTAGGGGGGCTTAAGCCCCCCCCAGAAATGTTGGCTTCCTACGCCAATGGGTATAGGATATAATGATCTAAGTCCGATAAAATTGGAATAATGATACCTATATGAAAAACCGTATATTAGGGTCATTTTATCCAAATTTGATGGGGACCTCATATTTTAGCCAGTTTTTTGGATAATTGCAACCAGGGATTTTATTTCGGTGGGGGCCCAAAATTTTTTTTAATTTTTTTTTTTTGCAAAAAATTTACATAACAGCACATGTTTTAGAATTTTTCTCGATCTTTTCCTTGAACTGAATGTAACACAATTCAATTTTGTGTAAGTTTAAAACTGCTGGGGGGAAAAAATTAAAATTTTTTTTTATTTTAAATTTTTTTTAAAGACTTAAGCCTTTTTTTAAAGTGTGAATTGTATCAGATGCTGATATAAGATTCAGAATCTGATTGTTTTTTTTAAAGCCAAGTCTAAGATTCTATGACAATTTCCAGTTAAGACAGTTTCTGTTATAGAAAAAGTCTAAATCATATTTCCAATGGAAAACGTTTCTCAGAAAAAGTCACTTTAGATAATGATTCTATAAACATATTCATAAAATACTTCTCCAAAAGAAAAGACTCCGGTTGTAAGACATTTTCCCATAATCTGAGACATTTTTAGTTTTTCTCAGATTCTGAAAAATAATACACAAAAAGTTTTAGATTCTGAGATAATCTTCGCTTTTTCTATAAGAAAAATGATTCACATTCTGAGATCTTTTTTAAAAGAAAACAGTATAAAAAGTCTAAAATTCTAAAACATTTTTGCTAAAGAAAAACTCTCGGATTCTGAGAAAATTTTCCTATAGAAAAAGTCTAAATTTCTTAGACATTTTTCCTATAGAAAAAGTTTATAATTCTGAGACATTTTTCCTATAGAAAGTCTAAAATTCTTATGGAAAAAGTGTCAGATTCTTCGACATGTTTCTTACAGAAAAAGTCTCAGATTCTTCGACATTTTTCCTATAGAAAATGTCTCAGATTCTCAGAAATTTTTTCTATAGAAAATTTCTTAGATTCTGAGACATATTTCCTATCGAAAAAGTCTCAGATGCTTAAACACTTTTCTATAAAACAAGTCTCAGATTCTGAGACATTTTGCCAATAGGAAATTGTCAGATTCTTAAACATTTTTCATATAGAAAAAGCCTCAGATTCTGAGACTTTTTTCCTAAAGAAAAAGTCTCTGATTCTGAAACATTTTCCCATAGAAAAATACTCAGATTTAGAGACATTATTCTTATAGAAAAAGAGATTTTTACAATAGAAAAACTCTCAGATTTTGAGCATTTTTTTTATACAAAAAGTCTCAGCTTGTGTCTCTGAGACATTTTTTCTATATCACAAAATCCACCAGAAAACACATAAAAAATGCTATTTTCTGACCTTAGGTCTTTCTATTTTCTTTATATTAACGGTATGCATTCTCAATAAAGCCAATAAAACATATCCATTTTCAGTTTTTTTAATTTTAAAAAAATCGCGATTTTTTCGCGAATTTAATTTTCTTCAAAAATTAAAAAAAATCAAAAAAGTATGTTAATTTGAAGAGCCATATCTTTCAAAGTATCTATCGGATTTCTACGATTCAAAAAGCAGTTGATTCAAACGTTCGTCCTTTTTTATACCAATGCAATAAAAAAAAAGTTTTTCCAAAAAAAGTGCATTTTTGATGCAAATGCAATTTATGGATGCATTTTTCAAAACTTTCTCCCCCTTCAATTTTTTTGAAACCTGCATAATTCGAAAATATGGCATTTTTTACACAAAATTGAGTACCGTTTTTTTTGTGACAGCGTTTCAAAAAATTTTCGTGATTTTTTTAAAACTACTTATTTGATTTTTTCCATACAAAAAATCAATATAATGTTTATTTTGTAATTTTATCAAAAAAGTATGTAACTTTCAAAAGCCATTTCTTCGAAAGTATCTATCGGATTTCTACGACTCAAAAAGCATTCGATTCAACTGATTATCAGTTTTTATACCAATGCACTAACAAAAAATATTTTTTTAAAAAAATGCATTTTTGATGCAAATGCAATTTTTGGATGCATTTTTTGAAACTTTCTCCCAATTTAATTTGTTTGAAATCTGCATAAATCGAAAATATAGCATTTTTTACATAAAATTGGGTACATTTTTTTTTGTGACGGCGTTTCACAAAATTTTCGTGATTTTTTTAAAAAATGCTTATGTAGTTTTTCCTTAGACTAAAATTTTTTTTGTTATTTTATGAATTTTATGAAAAAATTGTATGGAAAAACCAATAAGGTATTTTTAAAAATATTACAAAATCTTTACGAAACTCCGTCACAAAAAAAGCGGTACGCAATTTTGTGTAAAAAATGCTATATCTTCGATTTATGCAGGTTTAAAAAAAATTGAAGAGGGAGAAAGTTTTAAAAAATGCATCCAAAAAATGCATTTGCATCAAAAATGCACTTTTTTTTTAAAAATATTTTTTTTATTTCAATAATGTAAAGTAAGACTATCGTCTGAATCGAATGCTTTTTGAATTGAAGAAATCCGATAGATACTTCCGAAGATATGGCTATTCAAAGTAGCATACTTTTTTGATTTTTTTCAATTTTTGAAGAAAATTCAATTCGCGAAAAAATCGCGATTTTTTTTAAATATAAAAAACTGAAAATGGATATGTTTAATTGGCTCTATAGAGCACATGTGTACAAAAAATTAGATAAATTTGAAGACCCTCGGTCAGATTTTATAAAATCTTTGCTGGATTTCATGATATACAAAATCTACGATTTTGAGATAATTTTCCTTAAGAAAAATTCGTTGATTCTGAAACATTTTTCGTGACATTTGAGACATTTTCCTAGATTGTAAGAAAAATTCTCAGATTCAGAGATATTATTCCTATAGAAAGTTCTCAGATTCTAAAACATTTTTCATATAGAAAAGCTTCAGATTCTAAGAATTTTTTATAGAAAAAATCTTTGATTTTGAGACATTTTTCAGATATTATTCCCACAGAAAGTTCTAAGATTCCGAAACATTTTTCATATAGAAAAGCCTCAGATTCTGAAACAATTTTCATATAGAAAAGCCTCAGATTCTCACAATTTTTTATACAAAAAGTATCAGATTCTGAGACATTTTTCCTATAGAAAAAGTCTAAGATTCTGCGAAAAAGACTAATATTTTAATGCATTATTCCTATAAAAAAAGTCTTAGATTCTGAGAAATTTTTTTTTTAAGAAATAGTCTCGTTCTGAGAAATTTTTCTAAAAGACAAAGTCGCATTTTAAGATTTGATTACATTTTACTTACAATTAGGTCCATTTTTTGTGTACATAAAACTTCAGGTTCCACTATGGTTCCAAATCCATTTTTTTTGGCAGAAATTAAAAAAATAAAATTTAACAAATTTTCAAAAGCTTATACATTTCCCTAATGTCAACACTATAAGCTATCAAGAAAGTATAATGAAAAAAATTTGGTGCCAATACTTTCAGTTTGCTAGGAGGGTATTTATACACAGCCTTTTTTTGCTTGCAATAAAGTCTTGCAACTTTTTTTTTGTTGGCAAACGGGGGTGAAAAGAAAACGGGGTAGAAAAAAAATCACGATTTCTGTTTTCCTTCTTTTATGCTTCTCACCCCCGATTGTCTTCAAAAAAAAGTTGCAAGACTTTATTGCAAGCAAAAAAAGGCTGTGTATAAATACCCTCTAGGCTTTCAAAGTTGAAAGTTTTAAGACGTATAATTAAACCGGAGTGAAATCAATATTACACTTATACAAACGGCAAATGGGAAAAACTAAAATTATAAAGAGGCTAAAGGGACAAATTGAAACCTAAGGATACTAGTTCCTATTTAAAATTCCTATTTTACAGTTAATGCATCCTTGGCGTTATCCTTGGATGTTTTGATTATGAGGATTTTGGAGCCAAAATAGCCTATATCTTTCGTGGACAAAAAGTTGTGTTTGGGCACGAACTTGCATAAGTCTTTAAACGTGAAAGTGTTTTCAATATTGTATATTTAATATTAAAATTTACATCTTGCCAGCATTTTTTGGCAAACTCCCACAATTTCCATTTTAGTTTAGCACAAATTTCGGACAAATTTACTGTTTTTTGCGTGACACGGTTTCAAATTATTTTTTTTTTATAATTGTTTTGCCTTCCGTAAAGCTAATTAATTAAAAAAAATATGTTTTTTTTTTAAAAAAATAAATTTTTTTCCAAAAAAAAAAAAAATTTAAAAAAAAAATTTAAAAAAAAAAATTTCCAAAAAAAATTTTTTTTTTTTTGACAATCGATTTTTGATTGCGCTAAGAGATAAAAATCATCCCAGAATTAGTCCAAGTGACCTTGCTTCATTTTTTGAATTTATGCCAAAAAAAATGCATTTGGGACCATACACAGAAAAAAAACGTCGAGGTAATGTTATCTAAGCTGGCATAGGTGAATTATTTTTGTATGAAGTTTAAAAGCCACGACTTATTACCTATGCCATTAGTATAATTTTACTTTACATTTTTACCTAATGGCCATGTAAGATTTACTAATGTATATAGATAAAATTTCGAATTTAATTTTTTTATTTTTTATTGACATTTTCAATTTTAATATTTTGAAAAGGTATGTCCAAAAATTAAATTAATTAAAAAATAATAAAATTATGTAGAAAATAATAATTTGCATATTAAATTTTTAGAAACTAAATACATATTTAATTTGAAATAATCTGAAACTGGCAGCGATTTTGAAGAACGGTTATATGGATTATAATTTACATTTGCCAGCTCTTGTAAGTACGAAGCAGAAGTGCAAAATTTCCCTTGAAACTGCGACACAAGAAATACAACAAAATTAAATATGGAGACTGGAAATCGTAATTCCAATGATTTATTTAAACCAGGAATCTGTTATAAATATTTGATGCTACTTAGAGGTAAAAAAATATAACGATTATTTCTCTATTTCTTTTAATATAGATCATATTTTGCTACCAGTTTCAGTTTACAAGAACATTTCACGCCCAAAAATTTACCAATTGAATAGTGACACTGTTAAAATGCAAAGTGATTGTAAGGTTATCAAAACAATAGGATTGGAAAATTAATCACATTTCATCCCCGAAAAGTTAAGACCAACATATTTAAAATGGACCAGTTTCAGCTTCTGCTACAAAAAAGTGCTACAGGAAATTCTCAGATTCTGAGACATTTTTTCTATTGAAAAGTTCTCAGATTCTGAGACATTTTTTCTATAGAAAAATTCTCAGATTCTGAGACATTTTTTCTATAGAAAAATTCTCAAATTCTTAGAAATTTTTTCTATAGAAAAATTTTCAGATTCTGAGACATTTTTTCAATAGAAAAATTCTTAAATTCTGAGACATTTTCTCTATAGAAAAATTCTTAAATTCTGAGACATTTTTTCTATAGAAAAATTCTCAGATTCTGAGACATTTTTTCCATTGAAAAAATATCAGATTCTGAGACATTTTTTTCGATAGGAAAATTCTCAGACGTTTTTTCTATAGAAAAATTTTCAGATTCTGAGACATTTTTTCTATAGAAAAATTCTTAAATTCTGAGACATTTTTTCTATAGAAAAATTCTCAGATTCTGAGACATTTTTTCTATAGAAAACTTGTCATATTCTGAGACATTTTTTCTATAGAAAAATTCTTAGATTCTGAGACATTTTTTCTATAGAAAAATTCTCAGATTCTGAGACATTTTTTCAATAGAAAAATTCTCAGATTCTGAGACATTTTTTTATAGAAAAATTCTCAGACTAACAGACATTTTTTCTATAGAAAAATTCTCAGATTCTGAGACATTTTTTCTATAGAAAAATTCTCAGATTCTGAGACATTTTTTCCATAGAAAAATTATCAGATTCTGAGACTTTTTTCGATAGGAAAATTCTCAGACGTTTTTTCTATAGAAAAATTTTGAGATTCTGAGATATTTTTTCTATAGAAAAATTCTTAAATTCTGAGATATTTTTTCTATAGAAAAATTATAAGATTCTGGACAATTTTTCTATAGAAAAATTCTCAAATTCTTAGACATTTTTTCTATAGAAAAATTTTCAGATTCTGAAAAATTTTTTTAATAGAAAATTCTTAAATTCTGAGACATTTTTTCTATAGAAAAATTCTTAAATTCTGAGACATTTTTTCTATAGAAAAATTCTCAGATTCTGAGACATTTTTTCTATAAAAAACTTCTCAGATTCTGAGACATTTTTTCTATAAAAAAATTCTCAGATTCTGAGACATTTTTTTTATAGATCTCAGACTAACAGACATTTTCTATAGAAAAATTCTCAGATTCTGAGACATTTTTTCTATAGAAAATTTCTCAGATTCTGAGACATTTTTCTATAGAAAAATTCTCAGATTCTGAGACATTTTTTCTATAGAAAAATTCTCAGATTCTGAGACTTTTTCTATAGAAAAATTCTCAGATTCTGAGACTTTTTTTCTATAGAAAAATTCTCAGATTCTGAGACATTTTTTCTATAGAAAAATTCTTAAATTCTGAGACATTTTTTCTATAAAAAAATTCTAAGATTCTGGACAATTTTTCTATAGAAAAATTAAAATTAATAGAATTTATTATGCTTTATAATTTTTTATTTTATTTTTTTATTACAAATTACAATTGTTGATTTTGAGACATTTTTTTTATAGAAATTTCTCAGATTCTGAGATATATTTTTTATGAAAATATTCTCAGATTCTGAGACATTTTTTTCTTTTTCCCAGAATCAGATTCTGAGACATCTGAGAATTTTATATAGAAAAAATGTCTCAGAATCTGAGAATTTTTCTATAGAAAATTTTTTTTCTATAGAAAAATTTTTTTATACAAAAAATGTCTCAGAATATGAGAATTTTTCTATAGAAAAAATGTCTCAGAGTCTGAGAATTTTTCTATAGAAAAAATGTCTCAGAATCTAAGAAATTTTCTATAGAAAAAATGTCTCAGAATATGAGAAGTTTTCTATAGAAAAAATGTCTCAGAATATGAGAATTTTTCTATAGAAAAAATGTCTCAGAATCTCGAGAATTTTTCTATAGAAAAAATGTCTCAGAATTTAAGAATTTTTCTATAGAAAAAATGTCTCAGAATCTGAAAATTTTTCTATACAAAAAATGTCTGAGAATTTGAGAATTTTTCTATCGAAAAAAATGTCTCAGAATCTGAGAATTTTTCTATAGAAAAAATGTCTCAGAATTTAAAAATTTTTGTATAGAAAAAATGTCTCAGAATTTAAGAATTTTTCTATTAAAAAAATGTCTCAGAATCTGAAAATTTCTCTATAGAAAAAATGTCTAAGAATTTGAGAATTTTTCTATAGAAAAATTGTCCAGAATCTTAGAATTTTTCTATAGAAAAAATGTCTCAGAATTTAAGAATTTTTCTATAGAAAAAAGTCTCAGAATCTGAGAATTTTTCTATAGAAAAAAAGTCTCAGAATCTGAGAATTTTTCTATAGAAAAAAAGTCTCAGAATCTGAGAATTTTTCTATAGAAAATATGTCTCAGAATCTGAGAATTTTTCTATAGAAAAAACGTCTCAGAATCTGAGAATTTTTCTATAGAAAAAATGTCTCAGAATCTGAGAATTTTTCTATAGAAAATGTCTGTTAGTCTGAGATCTATAAAAAAAAATGTCTCAGATTCTGAGACATTTTTTCTATAAAAAAATTCTCAGATTCTGAGACATTTTTTTTATAGATCTCAGACTAACAGACATTTTCTATAGAAAAATTCTCAGATTCTGAGACATTTTTTCTATAGAAAAATTCTCAGATTCTGAGACATTTTTTCTATAGAAAAATTCTCAGATTCTGAGACATTTTTTCTATAGAAAAATTCTCAGATTCTGAGACATTTTTTCTATAGAAAAATTCTCAGATTCTGAGACTTTTTTTCTATAGAAAAATTCTCAGATTCTGAGACTTTTTTTCTATAGAAAAATTCTCAGATTCTGAGACATTTTTTCTATAGAAAAATTCTTAAATTCTGAGACATTTTTTCTATAGAAAAATTCTAAGATTCTGGACAATTTTTCTATAGAAAAATTCTCAAATTCTTAGACATTTTTTCTATAGAGAAATTTTCAGATTCTGAGACATTTTTTTAATAGAAAAATTCTTAAATTCTGAGACATTTTTTCTATACAAAAATTTTTAAATTCTGAGACATTTTTTCTATAGAAAAATTCTCAGATTCTGAGACATTTTTTTGATAGAAAAATTCTCAAATTCTCAGACATTTTTTGTATAGAAAAATTTTCAGATTCTGAGACATTTTTTCTATAGAAAAATTCTTAAATTCTGAGACATTTTTTCTATAGAAAAATTCTCGAGATTCTGAGACATTTTTTCTATAGAAAAATTCTCATATTCTGAGACATTTTTTCTATAGAAAACTTCTCATATTCTGAGACATTTTTTCTATAGAAAATTTCTTAGATTCTGAGACATTTTTTCTATAGAAAAATTCTCAGACTCTGAGACATTTTTTCTATAGAAAAATTCTCATATTCTGAGACATTTTTTGTATAAAAAAATTTTTCTATAGAAAAAAAAATTTCTATAGAAAAATTCTCAGATTCTGAGACATTTTTTCTATATAAAAATTCTCAGATGTCTCAGAATCAGATTCTGGGAAAAAGAAAAAAATGTCTCAGAATCTGAGAATATTTTCATAAAAAATATATCTCAGAATCTGAGAAATTTCTATAAAAAAAATGTCTCAAAATCAACAATTGTAATTTGTAATAAAAAAATAAAATAAAAAATTATAAAGCATAATAAATTGTATTAATTTTTTAATTTTATTAATTTATTAATGGGAGGAAGTATTTAAAGGTTGCATATCAACAAAATAATTTAGATAATTTTACCTAAATTTATATATAAATTTTTACTCTGCTGAACTGTGTAAAGTTTACAAAGTTTGTTTGGAATATTTCCTAAAAACATAGTTAATTTTTCGAATATATAATTTTTTTAAAATTACCTTGGCTTTTATGTAATATTGTCTAAAAACTTTGTAGGCTCTATGTTATCTTGGCACTTAGATAAAGTTATACTATGATTTTAGGTAATATTACCTCGATTTTTTTTTGTGTGTAGTGGGTTCTAAGAAATTTGTTTATTAGAATCTTAAGTTAAAAAATTTCAAATTCTAAGAAAAAATGATCAGATTTTGAGATTTTTTTAACAGAAAAATTTTCAGTTTCAAAACATTTTTCTTCAAAAAATTTTAGATTCTTAAATGTTTTTCTATTTTTTTAAAGAAGATTTTTAATATTGTACTTGTTACACACAAAAAAAAATCGAGGTAATATTACCTAAAAACATAGTATAACTTTATCTAAGTGCCAAGATAACATAGAGCCTACAAAGTTTTTAGACAATATTACAAAAAAGCCAAGGTGATTTTAAAAAAATTATATGTTCGAAAAATTAACTATGCTTTTAGGAAATATTCCTAATAAACTTTGTAAACTTTAAAAAGTTCTTCAAAGTAAATATTTATACATAAATTTTGGTAATTTATCTATTTTATTTTGTTAATAAGCGAACTATAAATAATTCTACCCTTAAATAAAAGAATTAATTGATTTTATTATGTTTTTATTTGTGCAAAATATTTTTTATCATAATTGCTGCGTATATTTACTAATTAACGATTCTGAGAGTTTTTTTCTATAGGAAAAGTACCAGATTTTGAGACAATTTTTAATGCAGAAAAAGTCTCAGATTCTGAAACATTTTTCTATTGAAAAAATCTCAAATTCTACGACATTTTTCTACAGAAAAAATTTCAGATCCTGTGAAAAATCTCATATTATGAGACATTGATTTTATAGAAAAGTTCTCAGATTCTGAGATTCTAAGAAATTTTTTTTGTAAAGAAAAAGTTTTTCTATAGAAAAATTCTCAGATTCTGAGACATTTTTCTATAGAAAAGTTCACAGAGTCTGAGACATTTTTTCTATAGAAAAATTCTCAGATTCTAAGACATTTTTTCAATAGAAAAATTCTCAGAGTCTGAGACATTTTTTCTGTAGAAAAAATTTCAGATTCTAAGACATTTTTCTATAGAAAAATTCTCAGATTCTGCGACTTTTTTTCTATAGAAAAATTCTCTGATTCTGAGACATTTTTTCTATAGAAAAATTCTTAGATTCTGAGACAGTTTTTCTATAGAAAAATTCTCAGATTCTGAAATATTTTTTCTATGGAAAATTCTCAGATTCTGAGACATTTTTTCTATAGAAAAATTTTCAGATTCTGAGACATTTTTTCTATAGAAAATTTCTCAGATTCTGAGACATTTTTTCTATAGAAAATTTCTCAGATTCTGAGACATTTTTTCTATAGAAAAATTCTCAGATTCTGAGACATTTTTTCTATAGAAAAATTCTTAGATTCTGAGACATTTTTTCTATAGAAAAATTCTCAGATTCTGAGACATTTTTTCTATAGAAAAATTCTCAGATTCTGAGACATTTTTTCTATAGAAAAATTCTCAGATTCTGAGACATTTTTTCTATAGAAAAATTCTTAGATTCTGAGACATTTTTTCTAAAGAAAAATTCTTAGATTCTGTGACAATTTTCTATTGAAAAATTTTTGATTCTGAGACATTTTTTCTATAGAAAAATTTTCAGATTCTGAGAAATTTTTTCTATAGAAATGAGTCTCAGATTACGAGACATTTTTCCTATAGAAAAAGTCTCAGATTCTGAGATCTTTTTCTTTATAGAAAGAAAATCTCACTTTCTGAGAAATTTTTCCTGCAGAAAAAGTGAGATATTTTTCCTATCAAAAACGTCTTAGATTCTGAGACATTTTTCCTATCAAAACGTCTCATACTGAGACATTTTTCCTATCAAAAAAGTCGCAGACTTAGACATTTTTCCTACAGAAATCATTCGTTACATCATTGCCTTGTCCATTAGTTTTCTCATCCTTTGGAGGATTTTTAATACCACTATTAGTTTTTCCAATATGAATTCACTGTTTCTACTTTTTCGGCCAAACGATAGGAAGCCTAATAACACCTATAATTTTAAGAAATTTCATTAGTCACTATTTCAATGATCTGTATTCATTTGTTGTATCACTTACCAATTGATAAAACCATAATTATTTTCAACACATGGTAGTCAACCGATCCAACAGCTTTCTTGGTCTGAAATTCGTTTTGTATTTATTTCAATTTAATGTTAAAAATGCTCACCCAAAATTCTAAAAAAAAATTAATGGTATTCATCTACCCGTATAAACACCTCGTATAATATGTAAGTCTGATAAATTTATACAATTTATGTCAAACTCCATTTATAAAAAATAAGTTTGGTAAGTTTATACGGTATACTTGGTGTATACGAGTTTAAATGAATACGGCCATTATAAATACAAAATGATATTAAAATTTATTTTTTTTGCAATTAATTTTTGTGAGTTACCTTTTTTCTAAAAACAAAAATTCACAATGACAATTAAATAAACAAGAAAAACTAAATTCGAATTTTTATATATTTTCATTAGTAAATCTTACATGGTCATTAGGTGAAATTGTAAAGTAAAATTATACTGGTGGCATAGGTAATAAGTCGTGGCTTTTTAGTTTCATACAAAAATAATTCACCTAAGCTAGCTTAGATAACATTACCTCGACTTTTTTTTTCTGTGTATTTGATACCAAATCCTGAAATTTGTGAAATCATTTCGGGGGGGCCCGGGCCCCCGGGCCCCCCCCCCCCTGTATACGCCACTGATTGCAACCTGTATTGAATTATCACAGTTAACTTGACAGACGCACATCGCTAAATCGACTTAAAAAATGATTTTAAATAGAGCGGTATATTTTAAGGACCAATATTTAACTCAAAGGAGTTCTCAAAATACCTTCTTTTTAAATAAACCTATAAATTACACCGCTCAACACTGATTTTCCGGTTTGAATTCTGGTGGTCAATTTTAGTAGACTTTGATCTCCTGATTCCAAATCTGTTCTCCAAATTTTTCCATCACGTCCAGATTTTTATTTATTCATGGTTGAAAATGCGAAAAATGAAGATTTTTGCATTATTTGAAAGCCTGCACAGCAGCCATTGAGTGGAGTACAAATCTGGTATAAAGCGCCAAAGTATAATTTGTCTTTGGTCTCCAACATAGAAAACATTTTTTTCTAATTATTGCGTTTGGTTGGGTTACAATTGCGTTTTAAAATGACTCGGTTGAAATTATCATTTTTGTAAAAAAGATAAGGTAGATAAATACCTTAGTTTTTTTTTGATATTTTTCAAAGAAAAACTAAAAAAATAAATATTTTACAAATTTAAGTTTTCTGTGCTATTTTTCGTACAAACCGGAAGATATCTTTAATGGGCTTAAAAGTCTATAAGAAAGAATGAACTTTTGCCTAAATTTTGAGCTCATCACAGAAAAGATTGATCATCTGGTTTTTGTTTTAGAGCCTTTTAAATATGGTGCTTTTTCTAATTTTTTTCACAGTGTTTTTTTTAAATACATGTTTGGCCAATACTAGTGCAACAACTTCAAATTTTTTTGATCATATATTAGAGATCATAGTTCAATTGTACTCTAACGCTTTATACCAGATTTTTATTCCACCCAGTGGCTGCTGTGCAGGCTTTCAAAAAATGCAAAATCGCGTTTTTTCGCATTTTCAACCGCGAGTAATTAAAATTCTAGACGTGATGGATTTGGAGCACAGATTTGGAATCAGCGAATCAAAATCTTTAAAAATTTTGTATCAAACTTCAAACCGGATTCAAAAACCTTTGATTTGTTGAGCGGTGTTATTTGCAGTTTTGACTACATTGTTTTATTGACTGTTTAAAGCATACATGCCAGGACCCAAATTTACTTTTTGACACATCCTGAATTTAATTTCAGATACATATTTTAATATCCCTTAATAATTTCACTAAAACAATTTCCACAAATTTCTTTTTAATTTAGCATTTCTTCTTAAAACCATAATGTCTGACTATTTTGATGAATTGGGTCATACACCTACTGGACCCGAGGGTGCCAACGATTTCGACCGCCACTATAAACGTTTACAAATATTGGCCATAATGAATGGTATAGATATGGAAATTCAAGTACCGGAAGCCTCTAAGAAAGCCATTGCTGAATTACCTGTACATGAGATAACAATAGATGATGACAAGGAAAACCTAGAATGTGCCGTTTGTAAACAGCCAGCAGAAAATGGTGAAAAATATAAAATTTTGCCGTGTAAACATGAATTTCATGAGGAATGTATACTGTTGTGGTTGAAAAAGGTAAGCGGGATTAGAATTGTATAAAATGCTTGTTTAAAATTTTTTATTTAATAATATATTTCTTTAGGCAAATTCTTGTCCCATGTGTCGTTATGAATTGGAAACCGATGATGAGGCTTATGAAGAACTTAGACGTTATCGCCAAGATGAATCAAATCGTCGAGAGAGACAAGATAATTTATTAGATTCAATGTTTTCTTAATTTTTGTGTATTTTTGGTGTTTTATTTTAATTATTTTAGATAATGGATTTGGATAAGGGTTTTTTTCAGTAATAGATCAAGGCAATGATTAATCAAATAACAAAAAACAATGGCATAGTACCATCTATGTATGGTTTTTTAACCTAATTTTTTCAACGCCTAAATATATGCTGTAAAATTTTTCAACAAAATTGAATAAAAGTGTAACTTGGTGGAATGAAGTGGGAATATAAAATTCAAATTAAACGAATTTTACAGGTTGGTTTGCTAAGAGCGATTTGTTTTTTAAATTTTAAATTTTTTAATCAAGTTTTTCATTTATATCGCAAATCGTTATTATGAAAAGCGATATTTTAAAATACAAGAAAATACTATAGAGTTAAGAATTCTCAAGTTGAAAACTCGCGTGATTGAATTTTTACTAACGATCGATCACGCGCGTTTGTGATTGACAAATTAAACTACGACCAAATGACACAGCTTACGTTTGCGCATCACTTTTTGTTTTCAATAAATAAAGTTTGCAGAAGTTACCTAACAAAAAATCAACTTTTATACCCTACAGTTTCAAACTGCAGCAAAATATATTGATAATTGCGACCTGTATCGTGGATATCGGCCTGGGGACCCATAAAGTATATAATATACATATTTGTAATCGATTCTAATACATTCTAGCAATGTCCGTCTGGAAATGGCGGTCACGGCCAAAATGTTCAAAACGAATTTTACTTCAAAACGAATTTTACAAAAGTTATGAACGAAAATGTAGGGACACCTCAAAAAATTCGGTACATTCAACATTACCTAAAAACCTTCGGCTGCTGGTTGATACATGTCAACAGAATTGAACACCGAATGGTATTTAAACACGTACAAACATATTTTATTACAAAAAAAAAAATCGCGTTTTTTTTCTGCAAAATTTTTTTCGCTAAATTTTTATACCCTCCAACCACAGTATGTGGGTATACTCACTTTGTCATTCCGTGTGTAACACATTGAAATATATATTATTGACCCTTGATAGAATCTAAGACATTCTAGCGATGTCCGTCCGTCTGTAAAAACCATGATACAGTCCAAACCAAAAGATCTAGAGTCCTAAAGTTTGGCAAGAATATCTCTTATGTTACTGGTAAGCAGTGACGGTCCGTGAAGTTGTCACTGGGTGTTATCTAGGGGCATGTCACAGACTCAATTCCGTTCGGATTTAAAAAAAGTGGTTTACTCTTAAAACGAAAAACGAATACATATTATTTTTTCGGAATGAAATCACTTTCAAAAATCAAAGTGGAATTGAATTGCATAAAAGTGGTTTCATTCCGAAAAAAAATATTTGCTTTGAGTTTTACGAGTAAACCACTTATTCCACTTCCGAACGGAATTGAGTCTGTGACATGCCTCCTACACTCAACCAAAAATCATTGTATTCCCAAAGAAAATCGCTGTAAATTCAACAGAAATCATTGTTGATTTTGACCCTACAAATATTTATGTTGATTTCAATAAAAATTATTGTCAGTTTTTGTAAAAGTTGATCAACTCGTTTTTTTGTAAATCAACTCGTATTTTTTGTAAACGTAACTCATATTTTTGTTGATATAAGGAATTTTATTAATAAAAAAAAGCTTGTTGTTATTTGTTAATATTCTTTTATTAAGTAAAAATCACAATATTTTTTAGAATTATCACCGGCTTTTTAAGCTGCACGAGATTTTCACACACACTTCGTTTATTTATGTTATGCACTCGTAAGCCATTCTCCAGTTTTCTAATGACACCAAATCAAAAACCTTAAAAAAAACAAACAAAATATAATATAGTATGAATACTTAGAGTAGCCAATGTATTTTATTACTTACCAAATATTTACAGAACAGAATCTGATCATCAGATCCTATTTTTATTTATTTTTATAATATTAAATATTTTTATAAGAAACAAACACATAAAATGACTTTATAAGAGACAAACAAATTTCACATTGCAATGCATTGCTACCAACTTGATAATACAAAAATGAACGAACAGGGTTGTTTTTTCTTTTTTGGTTTTATCTATTGAATTCTGTATAGGCGTTGTAAAAAGTTGATTCAACTTTACTGATTATTCAACGATATCAACATTAATTTTTGTTGAATACGGCAATATTCTGTAAAACTTGATCTACAATGGGTTTACTAATTTTTCTACTAAGATATTTCTATGAGTGTACTTCTTTAAAATATCAAAATTATGTATACACTCAAAAAATTTCATGCATAAAAATACGAAGTATTATTTCGTAAAATTTTTTTCGTACATATTACGAAATTTTTGTACATATTACGAAATCTATTTAATTTTACGAAAACTTGGAATTTCGTAAAAATACAAATTTCGTTTATTTTACAAAGTACATTTCGTAGCCAAAAAAATACGAAATATTTCGTATCTTAACGAAATATTTCGTAATTTAACAAAATATTTTTCGAAAAAAAATCACAAAATCAAGGTGTTTGATTTATTTATCTGAATTACTAGATTTAACAATTAAAAAAATAAACTAACAAAAATTTGTTCCTTCTTTTTTTAATTTTTGTTTACGGTTTCTAATTTTAAATTATTTCCAGCATAACACAAAGCCAATTCTCCCAAGATATATTTTTCAATGTGGTGCGACATTAATGAGAAGTTATAAGGTGTGTTCCAGAACGTTACCGCGGGTGCTCGCGGGTACCCAAACCAGCCCGAAAAGCGTTCCCGTACGCAAAAATTGGGTAAATGAGAGAGTTTTTGAGAGAATAAATTACTTTCTAATTTTACCGAACTTACCCGCACTTTTTTTCGGGTAAATTGGTAACAGTCAGATGTTTAAAAAACAGCTGATTTTTTTGTGAAGCTAAATTGGAAATTTAAATAAAATAAAGAACTAAACCAAGGAAATGTGTTATTTCAATACAAAAAAAGATAATTTGTTATTAAAATGAACTTTTACAATTTATTTTCTTGTTTAAAGTAATTTTTCTTACGAAAATATTTTAGCGTTATTGGATTGTTTACATTTTCTATTATTTTGGGCTTGAAATGTGGTTTTTAGCGTTCCCGTACTTTTGTGCATTTTTGTGGTATTGTGAGAGGTTTTTTGATTTTCTCTCATTTTACCGAACTTTACCCGGAAAGTTCTGGAACACACCTAAAGTGGCATGTCACCAAGTCAATTCCGTTTAAAAATGGAATTGAATTTTGTTCGGAAAACGTTAACTATTTTTTTCTGTAAAAAAACACTTTAAATTACTAAAATTATTAAAAAGTAGTTGAATGGTGAAAGAGTACTCCCGAATCGAGCACGTTATTAGTAAAAAATCGAAATTTCGTATAATATGTGAAAATTATTTTGTAATTTTACAAAATAATTTGTAAATTCACGAAATTTTTTTAATATTTCGTAATTCTACGTAATATTTCGTACCTTAACGAAAGTAAGGTATTTACAAAAAACTTCGTAATATATACAAAAATATTTTTTTTTTTCAACTCCACTTTGAGTTTTGAAAGTGATTTCATTCCGAAAAAATAATATTCGTTTTGCGTTTGACGAGTAAACCACTTGTTCCAAATCCGAACGGAATTGAGTCTGTGACATGCCCCATATTTCGTAATCATACAAAATATTTCGTAATTATATTTTTGTAAAAATAAACATAATTCTTATTTACAAAAAAAAAACTTCGTAGTATGTACAAAAATGTTTTGTAATTTCACGAAATATTTCGTAATTATACAAAACATTTCGTAGTTATACAAAATGTTTCGTAACTTCACGAAACATTTTCGTAAAAATAAACATAGTTCGTATTTAAAAAAAAAAAACTTCGTAATATGTACGAAAATATTTAGTATTTTCACGAAATGCTTCGTAGTTATACTAAATATTTCGTAAATTTACGAAATATTTTCGTATTTATTTCGTAAATATTACTAAAAAAACTTCGTAATATTTACGAAGTGCCATAGGTAAATATTACGAAATATTTATTTCGTTCCGGCAAAACCACGAAATATTTCGTACAATGTACGAAGTATTTTGTTCATTTTACCTATGAAATTTTTTGAGTGTATAATATATGTTTTACTGGACGTAACACGTTCTCGTGATAGACAAAGTATAAATTTTATTATTTTTAATTTGCATGCAGCCGAAATTTAATTTTATGCTCCATTTATTTGCGAAATGATGATCTTTGTTAATTGTCGATGTGGTGAGGCAAAAAAATTACCATTAAATATAATTTGGGCTGCACATTACTCAATAATATACAAAACTAATAAGATCGGGTCTTTATCTTTCTCGAAAACGCGTTAGGTCCAGGAAAACATGAATTTTATGCGTAAATTTGCTGTTTTTAGAAATTAGAGAACACCTAGTGACAACTTCACGGACCGTCACTGCTGGTAATAAGTTCGAAGATGGGCATAATCGGATCAGTCGGAAAAATGTTCCCCCTTGAAGAACTAAAAAAAATCTGAAAAACACAATTTATTTTTTTATTTTTTGCTCAACAAATGAAAAATTTGTATGCCATATTATATTCATGGACTGCACTTGGAATAAGGGGATTAGGAAACACGATTTTTTTACTGCCGCCCCCCTTTTGGGGGCGTGGTTATAGAACATAATTAAATATAACGATAAAATGTATTATTCAATCGTAAAAGTTATAAATAATTTGTAAACAGTAAACAGGCAGTCCCCCTGCGACTACGCCGACCTCCCCTCCTGAAATGTACTGTTCCTATTTATACTTGTTAAAACTTTTAAAATGAATTGTAGTGAGTTTTATAAAATTTGTAAATATGCCAAAGGAATTGAAAATATATTTTAAGTTTGAATTGAGCAACCAAACGGAATACATATAATTATTAAACCTCCCCAAAAAAATACGCCCCTGCCATTTTTTTTTATTTTTTAACATGTTGGAGGGTATAAAAGATTCGCCACAGCCGAATTTAACACTCTTGTTTTTTTTTCTCAAAAGTAATTTCTTTTTTAAATAAAGTTTTTTGCAATTATCTTTTTTATTTGTTGGAAGGTATTAATACATTCGGCAAGCAAGCAGACTCAATTTAGATTCCAAAATGGTCTCAAAAAGCAACAGAAGTTTCAAAATTTTGTATGAAAGTGGTTCATTCAATAGAGCCCTCATTTTGGTCCCATAATGACTGTAAAAAAAATTCAAAAAGGAAATTTTTGGACAAATTAAAAATGTCGATATCTCGAAAACCGCTTGACCGATTTCAATTTTTTTTTCAAAATCAGCATGCCAAAATATATAGCAATATATTTTTTTCATTTTTCAAAAATCTAAAATATTGGTAAAAAAACTTCCCAAATTTTTGGTCGATGGGCGCCACGGATTTAAATGATCGGATTTGGCTTAAATTAAGTTTAAATGGAAGCCTGACTTAAGTTTTATGAAAGGGTCAAGGGAAAGAAATTTAGATTTTTTTAATTTCTTGAACGTAGGAAAAAATTGTCATTTTCCAAGTTTAAAATAGCAAAAAACCGTTTGACCGATTTTTTTCAATCTGAAAAATTTAATTATTTATAGACTTTTCGAAAAATTTTTTGAAATATTTCTAAGGCTGGATTACTTAATGCTCCGTTATAAAATAACTCTCATTTAACTTTTTCATACACATTTTGAAATAAGGCTCCGTTAAGTCGACAGTTAGCTGATAACTTTGCATTGAGTAATCCGCCCTAAGTCGATTTTTTCTAAGTTCAAACATTAAAAAAATGTTCCAATAGTTTTTATTTAACTACTTTTTCTAACCCAAACAAAAAATAAAATTTTTTAATACAGTAGAAGAAATCCGCTTTATTTGACCTCAAATTCTTTTGCCCACCAATTTTTTTTTTTGACATTTAAAAAATTCCAAAATTTGATCGCCGGACGCTACGGATATTTAAAAGTTTTAAGCCTACGGGAACAAAAATTTGCCTGGACACCCAAAATCGGAACATTTTTTTTGTCATACGAAAAAAAATTAAGTTAATTGGGCCTATATCCAAAAATTAAAAAAATGCGGTATGTCCAATTCAAATCAGATTTGATTATGTTACCAAAGTAAGCGTTCACAGAACAAATTTTGTTCATAAATAGTATGAACTGAGTTCATTGAATTCAATTCATACTATTTATAATCAAATTCATGATATTTATAAACATTTTTATATTTTAAAATTACCCAATAAGCACCAACAAATTAAAATTCAAGTGCTTGAAATTTCACTTGAATTCAACTTTAATTTTAGTATATTTTTCAAGCCTTATTCCAGTTCAAACAAAATGAGTTCGTTTTGAAATAAACATTTTCATTTTTTGTCAAAACTACAAAATAACAAAAAATAAAAAACAACAATTAAACAAAAAATTTGCTTTAAATCAAATGCTAACCGAATTTAATGATTTATCGCGTAAATAAAAAGAAAAATAAACAAAACCAAAGGATTTTTGCTGATCAATTTTAGAAGAATCATTTAAAGGTAAGAAAACTAAAACTTTGCAAAAAAAAAAAAAAAAAAACTTATAATTTCTTCTTTATTTTAGTTATCCAAGGGCAAAATATGTATGTGTGTATCGGCGGCGGACAATTAATCAAACGCGCTTTAATGGAAAATTCTGGCCGCGGTACCTGCAAAATAAGTGTTCTTAAAATTTAATAGATTTAGCTAATTTCCATTTTTTTGTCATCATAACTTATGTACATATTTAATTTTAATTTTCTGCTTTTCAGCTAATAAATTATATTTATGCAAAAGGTTGGTCTATTTTTTTAATTTTTACCAATAGAGACGATTCTGCTCGATTTAATTTGAACTGGAATTGTGCTTGAGTTGCACTTGATTAAGGCTTGAATTTGACTTGAAAAGGGCTTGATTTTAACTATTATTCAAGCAATATTCAAGTGATTTTTTAAAATTTTCTTTGGTTTGACTGGAATTACGCTTTTTTTTAGACTTGAATTCAAGTGTTTTTACAATGTTTTGTTCGACTTGAATTCAAGTATACGTTTCGCTGGTATATGCTATTGAATTACAGTGTAATTCAAGTGCAATTCAAGGCTTGAAAATTGAAAATATGACTGGAATTATGCTTGAATTACACTTGAATTCCAGCAATTTGGCTTATTGGGTAAAAAAAGAAAATCAAAAAAAAAAAAATGGTTTATTTGTCAAACAATTGTTTTTATTTTAATTATAAAAAAAATATTTTACGAAAATAATATCAAAAACCTTAAAATTTGCATAAAATATTTTAAAAATGCCGCAAGAAATATTATCAAACACACAATCTCAAGCATACGTCAAGGTAAATATAATTTATTTCTGAAATGCAATATTTTGTTTGTAAAAAACTGCTCTTTTTTATTTTTCAAGGTGCTGGAATCCCCCAAAATGATCTGCACAAGACTGTGCTATTTTAAATGGATATTGATTGTATGATGTAAACAAAATACCAAGAAAGTCAAGGCGCTGAAACAAACGTCCTCAATTACCCAAAATAGGGAATCAGTATGTGGGATATCTACCTTTTAAGTGCTTGTGTGAAGATTTACAGCTTACAAGACCAAAACGTTGGTTAAACAAGGAATATTTTATGTTTATTTTTGATATTTTGTATGTGAATTGTAAGATTATTAAAAAAAACACGAATTTTATTAATAAAAAGCATTACATTAATAAAAACAAACAATATTTAATATTTCGCAATAAAATTTAGCAACAGATTTTTGATAATGATTCGTAATATAAACGAAAAAATCATAAATAGTATGAACAAAATTAGGGAAAAAGTCATGTTCGAATTCATTGCATGTATGTACAAAATCATTCTCAGAATGAAAATGGTTTGGGAAAAAAAGTCATGTTCGATTCATATATGAATCGAACATGACTTTTTTTCCCATAATAGTATAAATAGTATACTATTTATGAATAAATTTATTCCAGATATGAATTATTTTTTTCTGTGTTTAGCACCTACAAACAAAATTTTAATGAAATATTTCATACTTTCACAAAATTTGAGAGATTTATTAAATAAAAAAATATCATTGTATATATTACGATGGACCTTTTTTTAGTTAGTTTTGATTTTCTAAAATTGGAGCCCAGTTTTGTGTGAATTTAAAGTAAAACAAAATTGACAACATCACCGACCCTCTTCAAATGTTTTGGCCAGATTGGGCCCTAATTTTGAATCTAAAAAATTAGCAATTTTAAAATTCACATATATCGCTTAAGCTGTGTTTATATCATACCACTGAGTAATAAGACCTGTCAAAAATCGTGTGTAATATGATTTTGTTGACAGTCCAATAAGACTTTTGATTTTATGAAATATTTCAAAAAATGGCTGTGTGTTATTAGATTTGCATACAAACAGCTGTTTTTAAAAATGTCTTTTGATTTTGTTTATGATTTTTTGGCAGTATTAAGACTTTGGTAATATTTTACTTTCTTAAAATCCAAAGATTCGGTGGGATGATCTAAACACACCTTTAATACTACCGACACGACAAAAAATCCTAAAGAATTTTTGTGGCTCGTAGACTGCCAAATACGCAAAAGTAATACCCTCCGAGTAATATTTTCCTAAGTTCTCAAGATCCTACAGGGGACCTAAATTCCAGTATCAGCAGCTAGGTCAGCTTTCGGGTATTTAGAGGTCATATTCTACGAGCCAAGAGCTAAAAAACAATTTAGGGTTTTTTTAAAATCGAATGATCAGAAAAAAGTTTATCCCCACTTTTAAAATAGAATCAATGCCATTCGATTTTTAAAATTGAATGCATTCGATTAATGAAAGTACAATGGAAAATAAATCGAATGCATTCGATATTTTTCAGTCGAATGAATCCAAAGTGAATTTATTCAATTCGCTAAAATGTAATTGGGGAATGCAATTACTAAATTTTTATTTGGAATACCAAATCGAATTAAGAAATGAAATCCTTCGAAGCTCAGCCATAAGTAATAAAAGAATATAAACTTGGCTAATTTTTCCGCTAAATCTTATTGCCAATAATTTTTTGCAAAAAAATATGTAAAGTACCCAAAATCGCTTAATTGTCTACAAAAAGCTAAAAGTTAGCCACACATTGTCAAAATCCATTTTGTTCCGCGTTATTTTTACATCTTTGTTTTTGTTTCCGCACTCTTTCGTTGGCTTTTTATTGCAAGTTTTCTTTTTGTTGTGAACATTAAAAAATACGTAGTGCTTTATTTCAATAATTTGCCGGTTCAAATATAAAATTAACAAAAGTTTGTAAAATAAAGTGGTTTAATGTAAACAAAAAGGTGTTAAAATAAAGAAAATATCGATATTTTACTTAAATAAAAAAACTAAAAACGCGAAGAACATAAAACGAACTAATAAAAAGTGTTTTAATTTGTGTGCACAAAACTGCATTGACATTGAAACTCTATTAAAATGATGAACAATTCGCAGTTGATTAAACTATTTGATCGTCGATTTGTGGCCAACACATTAAGGAATTCTTGTCGTTGTCCCAAATGCCGCAATGAATATTCATATAATTATGATATGGCAGATAAATTTAATAAAGGAGGTAAGGATTCATCTTTGAATGAAATTTTATAAAGTACCGTTAGTTTGGTAATTTTTTTGCATGTGATGCGCATCTGTTGATACTTGTAGGGCTGCCAAGTTTCAAAAAAATTGTTAGGTTTAAGGATTTCGATGTATTGGGTATTTTGAATTTGGAAGTTTTAATTTAAAATTTATTTTAATGAAAGTAATTTAATGCTCCTATTTCTGGCGGAAACAAATTGAAACTAAATTTGAGAGGGACTCAGACTCGAGGGCACCTAAGAAATCAATAAAAAAGTAGGACTAAAGTCATTTCTCTGACCCAAAAAAATATCACAGATAGAACTTTTAGTGCTGTGTCCAAAAAATAAAAAAATTGTCGGTGGCCCATGGTTGCCGAGTTATGGGTCTCCAAAGATATAGAATTTGATATATCTTCTCCAATAATGTTCTAATCAGACCAAGATTAGTTTCATTCGGAAGCTTATAAAAATACCTTTTTTTGACATTTAAAAAAATATAGTTCATCAACCCATTGTGGGCCGCGAAAATTTTGTTTTCTTTGTTGGACTCGCCTAAATCATCCCTATTTCGAAAAAAAAATCTGACCAATGCACTATAGGGAATTTTCTGGTGTTTTCTGGCTAAAACTCTAAAAGCTTGGATTTTTTTTTTTTTTTTTCCTTTATTCATTCCACTTGGAAACATAGGGCTTGTACAAGAAAATTCCAACTATTTCTATCATTACATATTACTTTTATTTCATCAAACGATTTGTCTTGCATATTTAGTTCCTGCAATACTGTTCTACGCCAGGTGTTTTTTGGACGACCGGATCGTCGGCTACCTTGGGGGTTCCACTCCAGCGCAGTTCGTGTGATGCTGCTACTTGGTCTGCGCAGTGTGTGGCCTATTCATTTCCATTTGCGTCGTGCTATTTGGCGTATTATGGGCTCTTCATTTGTTAAGTTCCACAGTTCAACGTTGCTGATTGTATTTGGCCAAAAGATTCTGCATAGTATACGCAAACATTTGTTTATAAAAACTTGTAACCTCCTCGCTATAACATTTGTCATTAGCCAGGTCTCGCTTCCATAGAGTAGAGTAGATTTTACGCAAGCATTAACTATACGAATCTTCGTATTTAGCGAAATCTGTGGTGATCGCCATGTTTTATTCAGGCGTCCGAAAGCCGACCTTGCCTTGTTCAGCCTTAATGACACGTCTTCTTCTATTCCTCCATCTATCGACATCATACATCCTAGATAGCAGAATGATTTTACATAGCTTATACGTTGACCTTGTACCATTATGTGACTGTCAGTTGTGTTGTTTATTCGCATTGCATGAGTTTTGCCGATATTTATATTTAGCCCAACCGTATTTGCCAGCTCAACCAAGTCGTTTACCTTGCTCTGCATATCATTGAACCTGTGCGATATGAGACAAATGTCGTCTGCAAAGTCTAAATCTTCTAAGTGGGTATGGAAATCCCAGACAATGCCTCTTTTTTTGCTGCAAAGTTTAAGCATGACCTCATCCAAAACAACGGCGAACAATAATGGTGACAGTGGACATCCTTGTTTTACTCCTGCGTTTGTCGTAAACGGTTCGCTGGTTATGCCATTGTGGCGAACTTGTAGTGTGGTATTATTGTACATTGCTTTGATCAGATTTTTAAATTTCGTTGGTACACCCTTTGCTTCTAGTGCTTCCCATATTGCACTTCGTTTTATTGAGTCGAACGCTTTTTTGAAGTCGACAAAGACCAAGTAGAGTGGCGTGCGCCATTCGACTGACTGCTCTATAATTACCCGGAGGGTATTTGTTTGGTCTACACAGTTGCGGTGTGGTCGGAAGCCTGCCTGTTCATCTCGTAGTGACTTTTCGATGCATTCCAATCTGTTGTTTATTATTATGGCAATAACCTTGTATATCGTATTAAGTAGTGTAATACCTCGCCAATTGTCACACTCTGTCAAATCGTTTTTTTTCGGTAGCTTTATTATTGCACCTTTTGTCCATGTGCTGGGTAGCTGTTCTTTTAACCAAGCTTCGCGAATATGTGGGTGAATGATTTCGGCTGCTACAACAGGGTTAGTTTGAAATAGTTCTGGAGGGATACCATCTTCGCCTGGTGACTTATTTCTTTTCAGCTTTTCAATAGCGCATACAATTTCCTCTATACTGGGGTAGGCTGTGGATATTTCGTCATTGGTTGTTGTTAGCGAATCAGTAGGGGAAGTGCTTTCAATGTTATCAGCTATATTACTTATTTCTTCAAAATGTTGTCTCCATCTTCTTGCTTGTTCTTCTACATTTTTCAGAAGCTGGCCACTGGCATCTTTTATGGCGTAATTTTGTTTCGGTTTTTGGTTTGAAAGACGACCGATTATTTGATGTAGCTCCCTCATGTTGTTTGCGCCGGCAGCAGCTTCGGCTTCACTGGCGATAGTTTCAACATACTTTCTCTTGTCATTTCTGGCTGATTTCTTTACGGCTTTTGCTACTCTGGTATATTGCGGTTTATAGATGGGGTTATCAATTTTTTGTTGTTTGAGAGAGTTTCTGTCCTGGATCAGTTTCCATGTATTATCTGATATCCATACTTTCCTTTCGGTTTTCTGTTTATCGCCTATTTTCTCTTCTGCAATGCTCCTGAGTGAGTTGTATGTTTCCTCCCATGTTGTGTTGGTTGCTGGTACACATTCTCTTAGCACAACTCCACTTTCATCCTTTTTTTCTTTATCGAGTAGTTTTTTTGTATCAAAACGTTTATATGTTTGTTGCGTGTTCTTTCTATACATCTTTTTCAATTTTATTCTTAGTGTGGCCACCACTAGCTCGTGATCGCTATCTATATCGGCGCCTCTTTTTGTTCGCACGTCTATTAGGGATCCTCTCCATTTACGGCGAATGCATATGTGGTCTATTTGATTTTTGTGTTTCCATCTGGAGATGTCCACGTATATTTGTGTATATTTTTGTGGGGGAAGATTGAGCCACCAATAACTAACTGAAATGTTTGACAAAATTCTATAAATCTTTCACCATTTTTGTTCCTAATTCCCATGCCGTGCGTTCCCATAATTTGGGTTAGGCCATGGTTGTCGGCTTGGGTATTGACTCGAAATTCGGCAAGTTTATTTGGCGGTATGTTTTGAGGCTCTGCACAAAAAATTTGCATGAACTGACATGATAATTCTATGCAATCTTGTAATAAAATTTTGTTATTCTTTTTTACATCCACGACCACAAAAGGGGGCGGACAAAAAAATAACTTTTATTGTCCCTTCGGTCCAATTGCAGGACTTTAAACTTCTTATGGCGTAATTTTTGTTTATTTTTAAGCATTAGTGAGACCGACCCCCATTTATTTTTACCCTTCAACATTTTTGTAGAACATACTTACGCACTATCTCCACTCCCCAAGCAGGCTCCCATATAAATAACAGTTGGGGCAAATTTTATAAATATGTAATTTTGAATGGAAGCCCACTTAGAGAGTGGAGATAGGGCGTAGGTATGTTTTACAAAAATGTTGGAGGTTTAAAATAAATGGGGGTCGGTCTCATTGAACCGGTAGAAACTGATTAAATAAAACAAATTTACAAAAAATAAAAAAAATGTATGGGGACCGCCTTAATAGTTAAAGATAGAGGGTAGGTGTGTTCAGAGAAAATGTTTGGACTAAAAAATATTGTGGGTCGGTCATACATTTTATTGCTCTAAGGGCACTCGTAGGGCAGTTAAAGCGGTTGGAGCAAATTTAAAAAAAAATTAATTTTGTGTGGGAGCCCCCTTAGAAATTGGAGATAGGGTAATAGTTTGTTCCGAAGAAATGTTTAGACGTAAAAATTAAGGGGGGTTGGTCTTGGAAATGACCCCTCTATGACGCACCATTGGAGCGGTAGAAATGATTTTAAGATTGGAAAATTACAATAACATTTTTTTTTTTTTTTGGATTTTGATGTGGCACTAAACCTATAGATTTCAAGTCTATAGTTTTGTTTAGGCCTGTTGGACCAGCTCAATGGCTGACATAACCAGGTTATTCAAAAAAAATACGTTCAATCGTATTTTGTTAATATACAGGGTGATTCAGTCACGACCCGCCGAAAATAGTTCGTTATAAGCGAAGTTCGTTATAAGCGGGGTATACTTTTTATCAACCTAGTTTTATTTCCAAAAAAATAGATCTAATTTTGTTTATTTGATGATTTTTTCGTAAATAAACTACTTATTGGGAAGAAATCATTAAAAATATAAATACATTTTTTACAAAATTATAATATAAACCAAAAAATTCCAACCTTTTGTTAGTTGGATAAACATGGTTGCCACATATTAAAAAATATTTATGGGAGTTCGTTATAAAAAGGTAAATACATGAAATTGTGTTCGTGGGACCATAATAAGCAGTTCGTTTTAACCGAGGTTTCGTTATAACCGAGTTCGTTATAAAATAAGTACTTTGTGTGAAAATTAAAGGTGTCCTAACGACTAAGGTAATTTTTCAAAATCACTTTTTAATACGTGGTAGGGTCCTAAATTGTAGTTTAGTATCTAAAAATGGGTGAGCCAAAATTTGGAGACAATCGGATAAAAAAAAGTCGTGCCGAAAATGGATTGAAGTTTTGGGACACTCCTATCTGATGAAAAAACACGTTTTTTCTAGTATTTGAAAAATATTGGTATATGTAATTTTTTGTTAATTTTTTTGTTAAATAATATGAAAATGGTAATAAATTACCTTTCCAAAAAGCTTAAAGAAATTTAAATCGGATGAAAAATAAGCATTCTACGCATACATGCCCCAGACTATTGCATGTTTTCTAAAGCCAAAATTTGAAAATTTTCAAAATTTTTAGGCAAAAAAATAAAAAAAATTAAATTTTACTTTATAATTATATTAAATACATGTTATAGATAAAAACTAACAGATATGGTAGTCTAACTTTTTTTTTCATTTGGCGTGGGTAGTGATTTAATTTCCGCGGATTCCAAAGAAAATGTGTTTTTCTAAAATAATTGGGAAACAATTTTCTGTATTGTATTATACGAAGTGAAATACATAAACTCTGTAAATTTTTTGAGAATTCGGGCATCATTAACCCATTTTCGTCGAGGTGAAATGACAAATTTGAGACGTTATACATTTCCATAATACAAAATATCTGCATATATCCGATTTCCCAAAAGTTACAGAATTTACGTTTTACACTTCGATCCGCACAATAGAGCACAAATCTTCAAAAACTTGCTTAATTATTGTAGAAAAACGCATTTTATTTGGATTTTTTATTATTTTTTTGCCTACACCCAAAAAATTACATAGTAGCATAGTTAAGAAAATCCATAGTTATTTCAAATCATTTTTAAATCAACTATTTATAATCAATAACAACTATGGACTAAGTTGATAACAACGATTTTTTTATATTTGAAAAAGCAAAAAAAAAAAATACAAGTGTCAGAAATAAAAATTAACAAATTAAAATCAAACGTTCAAAATGTTTTTTTTGCTAAATAAACCAGCACAATAGATGAAAAAAGGAGGACAACGAAAAATATGAACAAGGATGGAAGGATTTGGTAAGAAATATTTTCTTAAAAAATTAATTTAGCTGTACACCGAGCGTTTCTAAAGAAAAATATCTCAGAAAATGATTTATATTTTATAGAAAAATTGTCTCAGACTTTTTTCTATAGAACAAATCTCTCAGAATCTTACATTTTTTTACAGAAAAAATGTCTTGGAATATAAGATTTTTTCAATAGAAAATATGTATCGGAATCTAATATGGTTTCTCAGAATCTGAGACTTTTTTATAGAAAAAATGTCTCAGAATCTGGGACTTTTTTTTTTCTAGAAAAAATGTTTGAGAATCCGATTTTGAGTTTGAGTCTAAGATTCTGAGACATTTTTTCTATAGAAAAAGTATAAAATTCTGAGACATTTTTTCTATAGAAAAAGTCTAAGATTCTGAAACATTTTTTCTATAGAAAAAGTCTCAGTTTCTGAGACATTTTTTCTATAGAAAAAGTCTCAGATTTTGAGACATTTTTTCTATAGAAAGTCTCAGATTCTGAGACATTTTATATATTGAAAAAATGTCTCAGAATCTGAGACTTTTTCTATAGAAAAATTCTCAGATTTTGAGACATTTTTTCTATAGAAAAAGCCTCAGATTCTGAGACATTTTTTCTAAAGAAAAAGTCTCAGATTCTGAGACACTTTTTTTATAGAAAAAGTATCAAATTCTGAGACATTTTTTCTATAGAAAAAGTCTCAGATTCTAAGACATTTTTTCTATAGAAAAAGTCTCAGTTTCTGAGACATTTTTTCTATAGAAAAATTCTCAGATTCTGACATTTTTTCTATAGAAGAAGTCTCAGATTCTGAGACATTTTTTCCATAGAAAAAGTCTCAGATTCTGAGACATTTTTTCTATAGAAAGTCTCAGATTCTGAGACATTTTATCTATTGAATCAGAATCTGATACTTTTTCTATAGAAAAAATTTCTCAGAATCTTAGACTTTTTCTATAGAAAAAATGTCTCAGAATCTGAGACTTTTTCTATAGAAAAAATGTTTCAGAATCTGAGACTTTTTCTATAGAAAAAATGTCACAGAATCTGAGACTTTTTCTATAGAAAAAATGTCTCAGAATCTGAGACTTTTTCTATAGAAAAAATTTCAGAATCTGAGAATTTTTCTATAGAAAAAATGTATCAGAAACTGAGACTTTTTCTATAGAAAAAATGTCTTAGAATCTGAGACTTTTTCTATAGAAAAAATGTCTCAGAATTTGATACCTTTTCTATAAAAAAAATGTCTCAGAATCTGAGACTTTTTCTTTAGAAAAAATGTCTCAGAATCTGAGGCTTTTTCTTTAGAAAAAATGTCTCAAAATCTGAGAATTTTTCTATAGAAAAATGTCTCAGAATCTGAGACTTTTTCTATAGAAAAATGTCTCAGAATCTAAGACTTTTTCTATAGAAAAAATGTCTCAGAGTCTGAGACTTTTTCTATAGAAAAAATGTCTCAGAATCTGAGACTTTTTCTATAGAAAATTTTCTCAGAATATGAGACTTTTTCTATTAAAAAAAAAGTCTCAGAATCGGAGATTTTTTCTATAGAAAAAATGTCTCAAAATCTGAGAATTTTTCTATTGAAAAATGTTTCTGAGTCTGAGAATTTATCTATTGAAAATTTTCTATAGAAAAATATCTTAAAATGTTAGATTTTTTCTAAAAAAAAAATATGAAATTTTTCTGTAGAAAAAATGTCTCAGTATTCATGATATTTTCTAGAGAAAAAATATATCAATTTCTGACGTGTTTTCTATACAAAAAAAAAAAAAAAAAAAAAAGATTACAAAATAATACATTTTTGTTTTCATATTTGCAGGTTGGCTTTGGATCCTACAATATTGGTGTTTGCAGTTTATATGCAATTTTAATAAAATAATGTTTATGAAAAAAAAAACTCAAAATTTTGTTTTTTTTTTGTATACAAATTATAGGGTATAATTAACTATTTATTAAATTACATAGTAAATATTTACTATGATTAAATTTTATAAAAAATTTAACTATGGGCCTAGTTGTTTACCTATGTTTATCAAACACATCGTTGTCATTAACTTTTCACATAGTTAATTTGTAGATTTAAATGACACATAGTCAGCAACAACTATGTCACATCAACTATGACAAAGTTGGGGCTATTTCACCTATGACATAGTTGAAAAAATAGTAATCATCAACTATGTAATTTTTTGGGTGTAAAAATTTTGGTTTGAGTTTTAAAGTTTGTAGACTTTGTTGACGTTTTAGTGTAGTCTGCATAAATATTAAAATGTTCATGTTTCCGAGTAGTTCACACTTTCAGGTGTTCTCGTTTTCTAAAGTTATTTTCATATTAATTTCAAAATTTTATGTGCTCTCAAAGTCGAATTATACTCTTTTTGTGCGCCAGATTAAGCATTAGTTCTACTGTGCGATATGAGCTTATTTCATAAAAATTCTATTTTGTATGGAAGCCCCATTAGGGATTGGATATAGGAAGTAGGTTCGTTAAAAAAACTTGTTTTTACAGTCAAAAAATTATGACGGTAAATTCCACTACAAAATACAGTTAAAACTACTACATTTGTTGTTGTTTAGGCGTCCACTACATTTTACGGTAAAATCAACCAAAAATTGTTGTTTTTAACTATTGATTAACAACTACAAAAAACTGTAAAAACTAATTACAATTGTTTTTACTGTAACTTAAATTTTCTGATTTTTTTTTAACAAAAAAAATTCTAAACGTCAAAAAAAGTTTAAATTATTTGGAAATAATTCCTGCACATTAGAGCACCCATAAATGCAAATGTGTTAATTTTTCCACTCCCCGCGCAATTTCCGGTAAATTGGGTGTTAAAAATAATATCCATGCCAAAACTGGACCTATCGGATGAAAACAGGCCAGTCACTTTCGACTTTTAGCCCTAAAAATGGACTAAAATTAGTACAAACATTTTTAACGCTATAACTTTTAATCTAAGGGCTTTACGAAAAAAAAATGCGTATAATCATTTGGACGCAGAACCAGATGGCAAACATTTTTGTCATACACCATTTCCAGATATCTATGGTCCGTCATGGTGTTTTAGGCGATCAAAATCAAAAATTGTTCCATAATAATTTTTCAAACGGCCCACGTTATTTTATGGATGACTGTATTTCGGTTTGGTCATCGCAAGATCGTAGGATAGTTTAAGTAGCTTAAACTGGGAAAACAGTTCCAAGAAATCTCATGTCTGTTAGTCAGAATATAAGGGTCAAAGTTCACGAGATTCTTTATATTTAGTTTTTGTGCCCATATTTGGCTTAATATACGTCGCAGACAATAAATGTTTTCAAGAAACGTGTAGAAAGGACAATTTCCTACAAATATTGGTATTTGCATTTTTTTGTCTGAATGACTCCTTTTGAGATAGAGAGCAAATTATCGAAATTTTACCAAATCTATGTAATTTAAAATTTAAGGAAAATCAAAGAAATCTAACCCTTTCCATTTTTCGAATTTTGGGCAAAGATACCATAATTTATTAAAAATATATTTTTTTATGAAAAAATTTAAATAGATTTTTTTATTTATTTAGCATTTACTCAAAAATACTTGGATAAAAAAATTAACATGCTATGACATCATTAACTCCGTTCAAAATTTTGTGCAACGAATTACCATGGATTTTATGGGTACTTCAAATGAGTATTTTCGAATTATTAAAAATTTAATTAAACCAAATTTTGAAAACTAATATTTTAACTTTTCAGATATGATTTGAAAATCCATACTCACAAATATTTGTAAAATTCTTATGTCCTTGAAGTCCACAAAACCTAAATAGCTAAAAAACAAAAATTTAAGTGTCCAAATTCATTAATGAAATTTTTATATAAAATTTGTTTAATAAACCTCAAATAAGCCACTTTTAATTTTAATGAATTTGAATCTTTAGGACATATTTAATTAGTTATGTGTATAGAAATCTTAATTTTCGAAATTTTGTGTACTAAAATTTTTCAAATATCAAAAATTCGCATTTGAAGTACCCCCAAAGTCCATGGTAATTTGTTGCATAAAATGTTGCACTGCACGGCTTAATGATGTCATAGAAAGTTAGTTTTAGTCAAAGTTTATTTTGAGTTAATGCTAAATAAAAAATATGATTTAATTAATTTCGCTAAAAAAAATATTTTTGTTTTAGATTATGGTCCTTTGGTCTAATACTCAAAAATTTTACCTTAAATTAACACGGGATATAGTTTTTCCTGAAATTTTTACTTTATCATTTTTAGACCTAGTTACACAACATTCCGACCCCAATACATTAAAAATCTAAAGTTTAGTTTTAAGTGCCACTCTAATATAAAGTTTATGTAAAATTTCGACATTTTGCTCTATTTCTCAAAAACAGCCAATCAGACGACAAAAAATAGTTATACCAATATTTTTCGGAAATTTTCTGCTCTGAAAGTTCATTGAGTGCGACGTGTTTTAAGACAAATATTAAAAAAAAAAACTAAATATAAAAAAAATCGTGAACTTCGACTTTAATATTTTGACTATCAGACATGAGATTGCTTGGAACTGTTTTCCGAGGTTAATCTACTAATAACACCATACGATCCTGCGATGACCAAACTGAAATACAGTCATGAATACATAAACGAGGGCCGTTTGAAAAATTATTATATCACAATTTTTGATTTTGATCGCTTAAAACACCATGATGGATTATAGATATCTGGAAATGGTGTATTTCAAAAATGTTTGTCATCTAGTTCTGCATCAAAATGATTATACGCATTTTTATCGTAAAGACCTTAGATTAAAAGTTATAGCGTTAAAAATGTTTGTACTAATTTTAGTCCATTTTTAGGGCTAAACGTCGAAAGTGACTGGCCTGTTTTCATCCGATAGGTCCAGTTTTGGCACGGATATTATTTTTAACACCCAATCTACCGGAAATTGCGCGGGGAGCGGAAAAATTAATACTTTTGACATTCCAGTGTATTTCATGGGTGCTCTACTGCACATCCGTTTGCTAAAAATTTCTAGAAAATTATAAGTTTTTTATAGACTAAAAACAACTACATAAAACAACTGTTACTACAATGTAGTAATTTTTTTATTTGTTTTTTAAAACGACTACAAAAAACAGTTGTTTGCGATTTTTAGTACATAAACAACTGAAATTGTAGTTGAAAACAACAACTTCTACTTACTACACAAATGACCGTCATGTAGTAACTGCAATAATTTTCTAAGTGTACTAATTTTTCCTTGTTTTTACTAATTTTCATGTTTTTTTGCCTCCCAACAGATTCTCACATCAAGAGTAATCGTCCCATTTTGCTGCCATGCGGTCATAATATGTGTGAAAATTGTGTTTATCACAATCGACAAAACTTAACATGTTGCACCTGCTTAAAGCCCATCGAAATATCCAGGGATCAATTGCAACAATTTACACATTTTCATGTTCGAGATCATTTCGATATGAATTTCTTTTTGCTAGGCGAACTAAATAATTTACGTAACTTTCGCAAAGATAGTTCGGCTAACAATTCGCTGGCAATGAGTGGCGGCATCGGTCAACACCGAAATGCTAACGCCATGGATGGCGCTGGTAGTGTTGCATCATCTTCTGTTATAAAATGTATTGAATGTGAGTTGGTGCCATCGTTGGGTAAATGTCGCCAATGTAAAGAATACTTGTGTAAGCGATGCTTTGATGCTGTTCACAAGAATAGTAAAGTCTTGCAAATGCATACATTGCAACGTTTCGATAAGAATAAAAATCAAACCGAGATAATGCGTTTAATGAAACCGAAATTTTGTAAAAAACATCAACGTAAATGTGATCGGTATTGTGGTGATTGCGATTTTGTTTGTTGTGTTGAGTGTGAACGTGTTGAACATAAATTTCATGGTAAGGGCTGTACCAGATTATTGGAAGAGGTATGTATAATGAAAGTGCTATTAAAGGAATTCACGTCAGAAATTTTAGTCTTGCAAAATTGCGAAATGTCAAAATTGCTTGTTCTTTGCAAACAAAAGCAATTATATTACTATTGAAATAAATTGCGAATCTTTTCTTGAAACGACACATCATGGAAAAGGTGATAGAAAAATAAAAATTTTGTTTAAAATTTTTTTAGAAAAAAAAGTTGCAATATTGCACTATTGCAAGGGTCAAAAACTTCTGAAGTGAATACCCTGATTATGTATCTCAATAGGAGTTTTTATATTTCTCTAAGTATATAAATTTGATTTTGTGAGACTTCAAATCTTAAGCTGGATTCATAAAGACTAGTACTACACCATTTATAGATGTAATTCGTAAAAGATCAATTGTAATTCGAAGATTCCATTTGCAATTCGAAGATTCCATTTGTAATTCGAAGATTCCATTTGTAATTCGAAGATTCCATTTGTAATTCGAAGATTCCATTTGTAATTCCAAAATTCTACTTGAAATTCGAAGATTCTATTTGTAATTCGAAGATTCCATTTGTAATTCGAAGATTCCAATTGTAATTCGTAAAATATCAATGGAAATTCAGTTGATATTTTTCGAATTACAATTGGAATTTTCGAATTGCAAATGGAATCTTCGAATTACAAATAGAATCTTCGAATTACAAGTATAATCTTCGAATTACAAATGGAATCTTCGAATTACAATTGATCTTTTACGAATTACATCTGTAAATGGTGTAGTACTTTGTACTACAAAGTGGATTTTTATCCTTTCTCTTTTACACTTACATATGTTTTGTATTATACCTTCTCTATTTTATAGGTGGTACTCTGTAGTGCTCTTATCATTGTGAATTCGGCTTTATATACTAATTACAATTGCAGCGGGAAGTGTTTTCCGCATTCGTTTGCGCAAATTAGATTATTTTCTATTTTTATGAGGATATTTGCGGAAAAACCCTTCCCGCTGATTAATTTCCCAATATGTTTTTGTTTATTTTTTTTAATTTCTTACCAAAAACTTTTTTTAAATATTTTGTAAATATTTTCCATTATTTTTCTTTTTTTTCGTAGAATAACAAATTGACTGAAAAAATCTCAGTTACTTTGGAAAATGTTAAAATATCACGCGACAATTTAAAAAAAGGCCAAAAGGTAAGTGTTTTTTTTTTATTAAATTTTTATTTATAAATTATTTTATTTAATTTTATTACAATAGGAATACAAAATAGTATACATTTATTTACAATATGATTTAAATTTAATAAGTTTTTAAATAATTTGTTTTAAAAAACAAAAACTTAAATCTATTTTTTTAAAAATTTAATTATTTTTTATTAAGATTTTAAAATTACAAACAAAGACAACTTAAATATGGCAAGTTTATAATTTTAATAATGATTTTTCGGCCAGAATGATTTTTAAGCACTTAAATCATTTTTATTCACTAAAGTTTAAGTTAAAGACTTAAGTGCTGACAACAAGCTCCCGCCTTAAAGTTACCCTAGTAAAAATAGAAAAAAAGTTCATGACTAATTATATCCCAAATATGGCGGATACAATTGCTTTAATAATTATCTACGGGTATATTTTATGATCTAGCGGGATAACCTTATATATAATGTGATACGTGAATTGGGTCTATATAATTATATCAGTTGGAGAAAACTGATACGATTTAATATAATTTAAAACCATTATAACTGATCATATATTGCTCCTTATAACGTTATATAAGTTGGATAACATTATACGTAATCATATGCACTTTATGTAGTGTTATATACAAAAATATGTTCTTTATGTAGAGCAATATCTAACCATATATATTAATGTCTTATAGTCTCAATTTATTCTATATTGTATCAGTACGGATCAAACTGATAAAACCAGATAGACCCATTTTACGTATCATATTATGTATAAGACTATCTGTTCAGATCTTGTAGGATAACCGAAGATAATATTTGAAACAATTGTGTCCACCATATTTGGGATCTAATTTGTCACGGCTATATATAACTCTTTTTTACTCGGGTAGATTATATTTTTTTTTAATTAATACTATATTTTCTTTTTAAACATTTACTTGCCTTACACGAAAAATTTTTGTTATATTAGTTAAATTATTAATTATTTTATTCAACAATGAATTATAAAGGCACAATATTTTATAAACTAATTTTTATTTTTATTTGAAAATTTCCAAAAAGAATTTTATGTGTTTTAAATAATTTTCTTTTAATTTTTAAATAAAATAAAATTTTTACCACTAAAGCACAATGGGTGTAGAATCAAAATATTTTTGAAATTATTTAGCCATTTTTTTCTTTGGCTGGTTACATTACCCCTTTGAAAGGTAGGCACAAAGAGCAACAAAACGGGAATATACCTGGTATTCATAAAAAATGCTTTCTCAACTATATTTTGTTAATGGAGGTTCACTTTTAAGGATTTGGTATTTTTAAAAATAAAAGATTAGAACCAAAATATTTTGATTCTATCCTACTGTGCGCTCTTACTCACATTCTCTATCTAATTTCCACCTAATACTTAATATTTTTTGTTATCCACTTGCTACAAAAACTACTTCTGATTACTATTTCGTAACATGTCACGTATTAAATGACCTGTAGCTCCATCTGGTTTAATTTCAATAACATCTACCTTTTCAACAGTTATTTGCATATTACCCAATGATCCTGAAGATTTTTGCTCTGGTAAATTTATTACTGTTTCCTCTCGTGCAATAGCTTCATTATCCTTTTGTTTATTATTATTTTGTTCAGTCTTATTTATTATTGTATCCTTTACCATTTGATTTTCATGTCTACGTCTAATTTCATTATGTGTTTGCTCTTCATCATAATCTGGTCCTATAGTAGATGATACTATAATCGGTTTTAAATTAAACGATATATGTTCCGATTTGGCCGTAGCGGTCAATGTAGCTATAGTTGTACTATCAAAATTATCTATGGTACCACGTTGTGATATATCATCTACTTCATCATCGATTAGTTGATTACGTTCCTTACTCTGTTCACTAACTTGAGAATTAACCGATTCATGTTTATGATGAACTGGCGGAGCTGTGGGAGATTTTAAATGTCTATTGCTATCTTCGGTGGTGGTTTCTTCCAAATGATTATCTTCTTTACTATCTTCAGAAGTAGCTTCGTTGGGGTGGTTTTGTTGTTTTTCTTCGGTAGCTGAGGCTTCGGCTTCTGCTTGTAACACCTTTTCTTTTTCTAAACGCATTTTTTCTTCCATTTCTTGAAATTTCATGGCCAAGTATCTAAAGAGAGAGAATACATTTTTATTTAAAAAGAGTTTTAAAAAAAATGTTATCGATAACTATAGAATATTATGTAGAAAATTTTAGTATCGATTGCTACGACTAAAATTTTTCTTAGAACATTTTAATGTTATCGATATATCGATAACTATAAAATTTATAATAGAAAATTTTAATGTTTTTGAGATATCGATAACTATAGAACTTTCTATAGAAATTTTTATGTTATCAATATATATCGATAACTAGAGAATTTTCTACAGAAAATTCTATAGTTAACGATATATCGATAAAATTAAAATTTTCTAAAGATATCGATAATTATACCAATTTTCTATAAAATATTTTAATGTTATCGATACTATAGAATTTTCTATAGAAACTTTTAGTGACAATAATATATCGATAACTATAGAATTTTCTATAAAAAATTTTAATGTTATCGATAACTATAAAATTTTCTATAGAATATTTGAATGTTATGGATACATCGATAACTATAGAATTTTCTATTGACAATTTTAATGTTATCGATAATTATTGAATTTTTTATAGATAACGATAACTATAGAATTTTCTATAGAAAATTTCAATGTTATCGATATATCGATAACTATAAAATTTTCAAAAAAATTTTTATTGTTATCGATAATTATAAAATTTTCTATAGAGAATTTTAATGTATAAAATATTCTAATGTTATCGACATATCGATAACTACAGGGTGGTCCAATAACTGGTATCTTTTTAAAACATGCAATGAAATGAACAATACTCAATAGTTTTGAAACCTTATGGCTTTATTTGAAAGAGCAAATATTCCCATTATTTATGGCAAACGACTTCATTCATGCGGTTGCCTGGGTTAGCTCCGCAGTAGCTCATTCTCGGCACCCATTTTTCTAATGTTTCTGGTTCTATCTCACGAATGGCTTGAACGATATTCGTCGAATGGGCCTAGAACATTTCTGGATTTCCCATGTTGCATGAATCTTTAACGAGACCCCTCAAAAAAAATTTTAAAGTTTTTAATCGGCAGCTCTGAAGTGATCAATTGTCACCGCGAATATGGCGAAAAACACGATTTCCGAACTAAGTGCGCAAAATATCGATTGTTTGATGGACTGTGGGACATATTGCGACATCCTTCTGAAAATAAATGTCATCCAAGTTGGTATATTCTATTACGGCCAACAAAAAGTCGGTAATCATAGCTATGTAGCGCTCATCTTTGACGAAAATGGGAGTTTCAGCTGTATTTTTGAAAATATTGTGTAATGATGCTGATACTCAAATCTATTGCTTTCTATAGATGAATTGGATTCTTTACAATACCTTGCGAGTTTTACGATCCCAAGATGTACCAATTTGTTTGTTAACATAACCTCATTTGAGTGCCTTATTTCGGTTAAAAACTTTTTTTCGAAAAACGTGCAGTTTGGCAGCGCAGTACTGCGCTACAACGCGATACAGCGGAGCAAGCCGAAGACGCATCAATGAAGTCGTTTGCCATAAAAAACGGGAATGTTTGCTCTTTCAAATAAAGCCATAAGGTTTCAAAACTATTGAGTATTGTTCATTTCATTGCATGTTTTAAAAAGATACCAGTTATTGGACCACCCCTTATATCATTTTCTAGACAATTTTAATTTTATCGATAACTGCCGAATTTTCTATAGAAAATTTTAATATTATCGATAACTATAGAATTTTCTATAGAAAATTTGAATGTTATCGATAACTATAGAATTTTCTATATAAAATTTTAATGTTATCGATATATCGATAATCCTATATTTTTCTGTAGAAAATTTTAAAGTTATCGATAACTACAGAGTTTTCTATAGCAAATTTTTATGTTATTGACATATCAATAACTATAGATTTATCGGTATCTTTAGAAAATTTTAATTTTATCGATAACTATAGAATTTTCTATAGAAAATTTTAAGGTTATCGATATTTTGATACCTATACAATTTTCAATAAAAAATTTAATTGTTATCGATAATTATCAAACTTTCTATAGAGAAGTTTAATGTATAAAAAATTCTTATACTATCGACATATCGATAACTATAGAACTTTCTATAGAAATTTTTTTTACATCGATAACTAAAATTTTCTAACAACATTTTTTAATGTTATCGATAACTAAAGAAATTTCTATAGAACATTTTAATATTATCGATAACATATGAATTTTTAATGTTATCGATACATAGATAACTATAAAACTCTATAGAAATATTTAATTTCTATAGAATTTAAAAGATTCTAATGTTATCGACATACCGATAACTATAGAATTTTCTATAGAAATTTTTAATGTTATCAATATATCGATAGCTATAGCATTTTCTATAAAAAGTTTTAATGTTATCGATATATCGATAACTATAGAACTTTCTAGAGAAAATTTTAGTGGTGTAGATGTATCAATAACTAGAATTTTTTACAGAAAATTTTCTATAGTTTTTTTTTAAATTTTAATATTGTCGATATATGTTATCGATGTATCTATAACTACAGAATTTTCCACAGAAAATTTCAATGTTATCGATCTATCGATAACTATAGAATTTTCTACAGAAAATTTCAATGTTATCGAAAATTATAGAACATTTGAATGCTATCACAACTATAGAATTTTCTGTAAAAAATTTTAATGTTATCGATTTATCGACAACTAGAATTTTCTAAAAAATTCTTAATATTATCAATAATATTGATAATATTAAGAACTGTAGAAAGTTCTATAGAAAATTTTAATGTTATCGATATATCGATAACCAGAGAAATTTCTATAAATATTTTTAATGTTATCGATAACTAAAGAATATTCTAAAGAAATTTTAAAATTATCGATATATTGATAAATTTACATATTTCCATTGAAAATTTTAATGTGATCGATATATCGATAACTTAACATTTTTCCATAGACAATGTTATCGATCTATCGATAACTATAGAATTTTCTACAGAAAATGTCAATGTTATCGAAAATTATAGAACATTTGAATGCTATCGATAAATATAGAATTTCCTGTAGAAAATTTTAATGTTATCGATTTATCGACCACTAGAATTTTCTAAAAAAATTCTTAATATTATCAATATATTGATAGCTATTGCATTTTCTATAGAAAATGTTAATGTTATCGATATATCGATAGGTATAGAAAGTTCTATAGAAAATTTGAATGTTATCGATATATCGATAACTATAGAAATTTCTATAAAAAAATTTTAATGTTATCCATACATCGATAACTTAACATTTTTCCATAGAAAATTTTAATGTTATTAATGCCTCGATAACTATATAATTTTCTATGAAAATTTTAATGTTATCGATAACTATAGAATTTTCTACAGAACATTTTAATGCTCTCAATGCATCGATAACTATAGAATTTTCTTTAGAACATTTTATGTAATCGATGTATCGATAACAACAGAATTTTCTATAGAAATTTTTAATGTTATCAATATATCGATAGCTATAGCATTCTCTATAGAAAATTTTAATGTTATCGATAACTTTAGAAATCTCTATAAAAAAAAATAATGTTATCGATGTATCCATAACTATAGAAGTTATTATAGAAAATACATCGTTAATTTAAATTTTTAATCGAAAATTGTGTAACTATCGAATTTTTTATCAATCGAATTTTCTTTAAAAATTTTAATGTTATCGACATATTGATAACTCTAGAATTTTCTATAGAGAATTGTTTATGTTATCGATATATCTTTAACTTCAGAATTCTCTATAGAAAATTATAATGTTATCGATGCGTTCATAACAATATCAATTTATATAATTGAAAATTTATAAAGTCACTTACTTATCCACAATTGGTCCACTATAGTCCTCGGGAAATTTAGGTGTAAATGGCAATATGTATTTGTATAAACGTTCGTTTAACACATACAATTGTGTTGTGGTGCCACATTTAACATTAAACCACCAATCGCAAGTTAAAGCAATCTGTAAAGAATTAAACAAATTTGGAAATTTTATTAAGTGCTCGTATTTCCGCTTCCATTTCCTTAAAAATTTTAATTAAAATTAATTATATTCCCATTAAGGCTATAAATTACAATAGAATATTTGCCTCCTGTTTTGACTTAATTGCTTTTAATTTTCTTAGGTGTTTTAATTAGTTTTAATATAAACTCGTTTAAGTTCCTTTTCATGCATATACTTCCCCAGAGCATGCATAAGTATAAATATTCATATGTTTGCATTCAACTCACATTTGTTGCCACCTTAAATGTCTTTATCCACATTGTATCCTTTTCAACGTTTTTAGTTTTTATATACTACACCACTCTGTGGTACAGGGTTTAATGAGTTTGTGCTGATGTTTGTAACTACCCGAAATACTGGTCCTTGACTTGAAATTTGAAACTTAAGCATCTTTTGGCCCAAGGACGAATCCTATTGAAATTGAAAAAAAATCGGTCCATGTTAAGACCTAGCCCCCATACAAACGCCCCTTTGTTTTATGCCTAAATGACTTTAATATCTGTATTTTAATAGATATCGCTTTAAAATTTCATAAGCAATCAAATTGTATGCACGAATCATCAATCCAAATTTCAAAGGAATCGGGTCAGTCCTTCTTGTAGTCCCCATACAAACCACCCTCCCGATATTCACATAATTCCCTCAAAATTCCTAAAAATGGAAATATTTGATACAAATTTTATTTTTAGGCGTTAAACGTGTACTTTATTAACCAAATCAAAACGGTATATAAATGGACCATTTTTGGACTTAGTCCCACATATCAAAATTTCGACCGATATTCAGTTAAATCGGTCTATTGGCAAAAAAATAAGCCAATTTCACTTAAATTTGATCTGTGTGTGTTTTCTACACTAAATAAAGATCTAACAAAAGATAGATCCAATCAGTCCATGTTTGGAATTGAGACCCATTTCCCGAAAAATACTGGTGTAGGGCATCATATGGTTGGTCTTGACCGACTATAACTTTCTTACTTGTTTTTTTCTTCGTTTAACCTCCAAGCAACATATGTTTCCTTCCTTCGTGTGCATTCATTTGTTATAATATATTGAATTGGCATGTTCATGCATGCTTATTTTTGGCATACAGTGTTGGTTTTGTCTATTTAAAGAAGTGTTCACAAAATTTTATATACTCCTTTTCGGAACGAAGGGTATATAGGTTAGTCATTTAAACGAAATATTGGTCAGGGATTACAAAATTGTTTATATTATTAATCTTAAATTGATTCTACTTCGATTATAAAGGGAATAACAATTTTAGCTAATGTTCCGCCATCTTATTTAAAGACGTGCGACAGTTAAGAGCAGATCTTGTTTTCAGAAACATTGACTCCAGGGACTTGACCGCGGCATGACTGTCGGAATAGATGATGTTGACTGCGGTTGTAGACACGACATTGCAACTCAACCAGTCAGCCCACTTTCTTTATTGTCAGCAGCTCTGCCTGGTAAGCCCTGCAATGATCTGGCAATCTTCGAGTCATGCTCAAACCATCCTCTTCCGAATAAACTCTACTTGTTCGTGTAGCTTCGATCCATCTTTGTAAAATTTTGTAGAGGCTCCACTACCCGGAACGACCCTCATCCAAAAGTCCCTGGATGGCATCATAGTGGTAAAGTGGTTTTGTGGTATTATCTTTTTTTAAGATCGCGCTATGGCCACAATTGGTGTTCTTCACTCAGAAAATTATGTAAGTTACTACATGTTAGTTGTTTGCATATTTTACAGTAATTAGTTGTTTTCAACTACAAAGTCAGTTGTTTTTGTATGAAAAATATCAAACAACTATTTCTGTTAGTTATTTTAAGTCGTTTTTTTTAATAACTTACAAAAAAGTACTGTAATGTAGTAACAGTAATTTAAAGTAGTAAATTTTATTTTTTTATCTCTGAAAAATTTTTTAAGTTTTTTTTCCAAAAAATTAAAATAAATTTTGGTTTTTTTTTTTTAAAAAAGAAAAAAACTTTGAAAAAATTTTCAGTTTTTTTTTTTCTAAAAAATTTTTGAAAAAAAAAATTATATATTGATTATTTTATTTTTACTACATTTTAGTGTTTTTGACTACAAATGTAATTAGTTTTTACTACATAAGTCATTTGTTTTTTGTCAGTTAAAATAACTAACATTGTTAGTTGATTTAACTGAAAAAGTAATTGACCCCAAAACAACTTACAAAGTAGTTATTTTAACTAACATTTTCAGTTGATTTTACTAACATAATTTTTTGAGTGTTCCATAATAGTATGTCTAATAATATTAGGTGAAGGGGGATTTCTAATGCCACCGTAGGTGTAGTACGAAGAGCTCCAGTGATACACATCGATGCCATTCCCTGTACCTTCATGATAAAGATACAGTTCCCTTTTTTCTATAAAGCAGACCACCAGATAATGATAACATACAGAAGAATTGTACGCCCCTTAATATTACGCATGAAATTCAACTTCTTATCTACACTCAGAAAAAAAAACTCTGTCAAAAAATCTGTAAAACAACTTTCAATTTGAATTAGCAAGGTTAGGTTAGGTTAGGGTGGCGGTGCCAGATGGGCACTCCGTATAGACCAATTGGTCCATAGCGATACCACAAAACTTTTTCCGCTTATCGATGTAAACTAAATACATTGACCTTCATTGCGAATCGTTTCAACCTCTTCAGGTCTATCATCGTAATTTCCTCCAAAGTCTCGAACTGTGAACTTCCTATAATTGATAGTCGAGTTCGTGCCAAAGCCGGGCAGTGACACAGGATGTATTCAATGGTCTCCTCGCCGTCTGGTGTCTCGCACCTTTTACAGCTTGCGTCCGTAATAAGATTCATGTTCTTGGCATGTTTTCCGACAAGACAGTGTCCCGTTATTAAACCTGTCAGCATACGACATTCTATTCTCGTAAGTGTAAGTAAGAATTTAGTTCTTCCTAAATCATAGCGTGGCCATAAAATTCTGCTTATACGACTTGTCCCAAGTTCCTCCCATCTTCGATTTGCCTTGGCGACAGTAAGGGTATTTTGTTTTAGTTTGAAATGCTGGAGTGGCGGTGAAAGCATTATGGTGGTACCTATGCCATCTGCTCCAAGTTTCGCGAGTTCATCTGCTTTCTCGTTTCCTTCTATTCCTTCGTGCTCTGGTACCCATAATAAGGTAACCTTATTATTTAAGCATAGTTGTTTTAAATACTCGTAACTTGAATTAGCAAACTATCAGCAGATTTTTCTGCCGAAATGAATATTGTAACTGAGTTCTCAGTCGTTTAGTTTTGGAAAATAATAAAAGAACACTTTGAAAAAAAAGGTACAATGGGTGTATTTTCAGCAGATTTTTCTGCTGAATAGCCAGAGGTTTTATTTTGAGTGTAGAAATGCTCCAAGATTCTTGGTTCCATTTGCAAAGGCAATTTGAGTGCCTTTTAGAGAAATAGGACCAAAAGTAGGAGTTTTATATTTTTAATTTTACTTGTATAAGCTTTCAGACCACAGTTTTTTGCCCATTTCGACATATTTTTTGGAGAACCCTGAAAAATGTCCCTTAATGTTGGCAGTGACTTTCCCTTTACCGTCATCGCGACATCGTCAACATATGCGACAACATGACAACCAAGTGCTTCCAGAAAGAGTGGCATTGAATTCAGTGCCAGGTTCTAAAGAAACAAAAGAGTACCTTGCTGTGGTGTTTCCCTATTGACACATCGAAATATGACGGACCTAATTTAGACGTAATACGTTTATTGGCACGTATATTTTTCAACATGAAAACGATCCCATGCTTTACTCCTTGCCCAGGCAATGTTACAATTACACTGTTTGACACCAAAAACCACACAGTAAAGTATCTAACTGGTCCTTATGGATTTGGTTCTCCTGATTTTAAATCTGCCATCCACCGTTTTTGAGATATTTGCTGTTTAAAAGCCAAAAAACCAATGAACATTTGGCGGTCCACTGTTACGTATTCTTACGTTGCTTCCACAAGATAGGACTTGATTATACATAAAATGGGCCTCCTGATTCCAAAACTGCAATCAAAATTTTTGTATCATGTTCTGTTTTCGAGATATTCACGTTTTAAAATTTTAGTGTGATTTATGTAGAATATATGTAAGTGCGTAACAGAGGAGTTGGAGTTTTTCAAACGCTAATATTTCCAAAATGGTATGCGTTACAAAAATTTGGATTGCAGATTTGAAATCAAGAGGTCTCAATTTTTCTAAATCAAGCCTATTTTATGTGAGCAACTTAAGAATACGTTACAGGAGAGACCCAAAAAGTGTTAAATAATCGTTTTTTCCAATATTTAAACGCGAATATCTCAAAAACCTTACGTGATAGAAAAATTTGGAAGGCAGATCTGGAATCAGGAGGTCAAAATCTATTTAATTCATATTTTCTGATTCATGGGAGTGCGAATTTCTATGAATTTGTTCAACACTGTTATCGAGTCTGGGATGATAATATTAAAATCCGCCTCTATATTAAAAAAGGCCACCATAGTCTACTCCTTTACCGAAAGCAATTTCACGATGGTACCAACGAGCTCACAAAGATCTGTTTCCGTTGGCATATTTATTATCTCCGAAGCAACTTCAAATAATTGGGCATCATAGCTTTCCAAAGCTTTAAACGGCGTCAAGGAATTGCACGGAAAATGCTTGTTGAGAAGGAGATTTAGCGACTCCCCACTGGACTCCTAGTGGGGATACCTTTCATGTCAATATGAGTCATCATTATCTGTCGGATTACCTAGTAATGGGTCCTCACTACCCGCATTATTACATTAGATACATTTGACGAGTAATGAAATCTACATATGTTGCGATATTTGAATTTTAAAGTTGTCTAATAATGTAGTCATTTCTCCAATGCCATCGCCATGTTAAAATAATGAGGTTTGCACCATATACTGATTTAAAAAATATATCGCTCATTTACTTGTATAGTGTCATAACTCAGAAAACGTGACAGAATTATTTGTTATATCATACTTTATATTGTGTCAAAAGTTTGTATTAAGTAATATCTTAAACTCACCGATTGAGAGTAGAACACACGATTATTACATTTTCTATGTACTGGCCTTTTTCAATGGAAAGCTGTTTTCAATTGTAAACTTTAAACGCGTTTTTGCAAAATCAAATATTTTGAATTATGACACTATATAAATGAGCTATATATTATCAATTCGAGGAACAAATTTATTCAATGCTATAAAATAAATGCAAAAACAATATGATGATGCAAGAAGAAGATAACTTTTAAATTGAATTGTGTAAAAAACCACAATTAAACAAACTTTTTGTTTTTCTTAAAAAATCTAACATTGTTTTAGTGGCAAAAACTTTAAATATTTTCTTGTAGACATATTTCATGGTGATAAAATTTTCCAAAAACCATAAAATTCCTTTTCTTTTTAACATTTCTGTGTCTTGCAAGGAAGGTATCCGAAGAAGTGATAATGATTTTTTACTTTGAAAAATTTGTTACGAAATTATTAAGTTTTTTTCTTAAAAAAAAAAAAAATGGCGCCCAAGTAGGGGCCCGATTCGAAATCACAAAATAAAACGCAGATATTATCGCCACGACTGTAATTTTAATCGAAATTATGGTTGTTTTCGGTATCGCATTGCGGCTATACACTCAAAAAAAAAAAAACTGTACAGTTAGCAAAAAATTTAGTTAATATTAACTAAAAAAACACCTGATTTTGAACCTACTAAATTTCTAGTTAATTTAACAAAAAATATTTAGTTAACTTTTCGTAGAATGAATGTAGCAAAAAAATCGTAATTTTAACTAAAAATTTAGCTGAAAATTTCGTAACATTTTTTATTAGTTGAATTCAGCTAAACTTTTTGTAAAAAATTTTAAGTTTGTTAAATATTGGTTTACAACACTAACACTTCACTTATTTTTTCTTATTTTTTTCACAGCATTAAGTTCAGCTTAAGTAGGACTTATGAGATTTGCATAGGAGGCTACACAAGAAATGTTTGAAATTTTTCACTTGACAAAAATGTTACAAAAAATCAGCAAATTAATTAGTAAAAATTCGTAAACTCAGTTTTAAAGTCAACAAAAAAAATTAATTCAAAATTTGTACAAAAATAGTATTTTTGTAAATAGAACTTAACTAAAAAAAGTAGTTAAAACGCTGATTTTAACTAAAAATTTGCTAAAAAGCCAGTAAACTCGAGTTAACAAAAAATTTTTGTTAACTTTACAGTTTTATTTTTTTGAGTGTAATAAAAATAGAAACTCTGCTAATAGCTCAGTTTCTAAAACCTAAACCTCTATTCTCAAAAAAGTCAAAACTCAATTATAACTCAATTTTTTCCATGTGGTTGTTGCAACAATCATAAAAAAAAGTTTGTTTGAAAATTTCCAAAAAATAAAGACCTGCTCCCCACATCGTCTCAAAATTGACAAATAATTTTAAATTTTGAGACTTTTTATGATTGTGTTCACAACAAACACAGGGAATATGAAGTTTAAAAATAATAAAATTAGTCATAACCAGTCATAACTGTGAATAGGCCTGTTAGTTACTTTTTAACAAAAGTTTTATTTTACATTTAAAATTTTCAAAACATTTTTTGAAATTCGGTTTTAAAAACAAAAACAATTTGTATGGAAATAAAATTAAAAGCTGATTTTAAATATATTTTATTTTTCTATGGTAAGGCTGACTGTTTTCAAGGTTTCAAAAACCATAAAATTCCTTTTCTTTTTAACATTTCTGTGTCTTGCACTGAAGGTATCCGAAGAAGTGATAATTATTTTTACTTTGAAAAATTTGTTACGAAATTATTAAACTCCAGTTAAAAAAAAAAATGGCGCCCAAGTAGGGGCTCGATTAGGAATCACGAAATAAAATGCAGAAATTATCGCTACGATAATTGTCGGTTTTGGTATCGCAATGCGCCTATAATAAAAAGAGCAACTCTTCTAACAGCTCAGTTTATAAAACTTAAACCTCTTAGTTTATAAAACTTAAACCTCAAATCCATCTTTAGTCAACTTTCCCTGTTATTTTTTTTTTAACATCTTTCTAACAAATAGAAAAAAACAAAAAAAAACTTTTCAAACAAGATGTGTAATACCAACATATCATGAAAATGTTTTGTTTTAGTGTTTGAATTTTCATCCATCCACTTCGACTTTCCAACATACATACCTGACTAAAAATAGTACCATTTGGACATAAAAATGATGCTTTGCCACCATTTAAATCACAATAATGCCACACTTGACAATTTGTTTCGGGATCACCAAAGAAACCTTTATAACGTTGCTCAGTACAATCAAACGAAGTTTGTGGTATCTCTGCGTAATTGGGGTAATCAATACCAGGACGACCAGTACTGGGACCAGGATGTTTATCTATGTGAAAACAAAACATGCAACATTTAGAGGTTTTCTTAAAAAGTTTGCTCTTGGTTTTTTTTTTGTTTAAAAAAACTTTTCTAAAATTGTAAAATTGAAAACTTACTTGGTCCGGCGGCTGGTGTTAGTAAACTTAAATCATTTGACGACGGATGCTCTGGTTGTTGATGATTTTCCGGTTGTTGTGGTGGTGGGTGTTGCTGCTGTTGTTGCTCTTCACTGCCTGTTGTGTAATCGTAGTCGTCGGGCGAAGAGGAGGCATGAGATGTTGGTGTTTCATGATGTTGCGGTGGATTGGCCACAATAGTTTGGGTAAGTTTCAAATTGTTCAATATGCGTATGAGTGTTTTTATGGAATTATCTATGTTATCTGGTGTTAAGGTATGTGGCAAATGATTGCTTTCCTGTAATTTGTGCAATATCTCCGCCAAGGAGGAAGTGCGTATGTCAGGCAATTCATTAGGATCTGCTAAAATAGATTTTGGTGGTATTGGTTGTTGTTGCTGCTGCTCTACGTCTGTTACTGCCACCTCCACCTCTTCTGTTGGCTGCTGTTGAGTATTGTGCTGATTATGATAGTGTTGTTCTTTATCTAAAACAGGTGGTGTTGGTGGTCTGGGTGCTAATGGTTGTAATGGTATATTATGAGAATGTTGCTGCTGTTGTTGATAATAGTGTTGTTGTCGTTGTGGAATTTGATTATCACTTTCATATCTATTTGATGGTTTTAATTTAACTGCTCCTGCTGCTGTTAATTTTTGTCCAAATTCTTCTTTAACATAGACATATTTTGGTGTCTCATCTATAGCTTGTACTCCATCCTCATTGATGGTATTTGGTGTTATTGATAAAACTTGTGGTCGTCCCGTTGGATTTGCTGGTCTAATTATTGGATAATTGATATTATTATTGTTTTGCAATACCGGCTGTAATCTGATTTTGGGTTTATTTTTAAAAGGTGGCCTTAAGGTGGAACCATAATTTCCTTGTGTCACGGTATCGTGAGCAAATGGGGTTGGTGTTGATACTATTACAAATGCCTTTGAGGGTGGCCCTAAAGTGGGCCTTAGTGTTTCCAATTTTTGCTGTTGTTGATGATGATTTGGTGGTGGCGGTGGAGCATTTTGTTCCTCATCCAATGCTTGTTTAGGCTCATCAATAAGATAATCAATGTATTGAGGTGTTGAAGGTCTAAAAAATTTTTTAAAAGTTTTTAGTAATGAATTTTTGAAAAAAATTTTAAATTGCTTAAAAAGGATTTACAACGGACGAGAACTTTATTTTTCAGTTTGGGTTGTACTGTTTTGACTTAAAAATAAATGATGCTCAATATAATTTTGATACGATAATGATAAGATATTGCATGCTTAATTTTATAATATGTTTGATTTTTACAGTTTTTAAAATCTTTTGGCGTCAAAATATTTTAGATTGTTCAATTTCAAACAATTTGTTAGTAGATTTTATTTAAAAAAACAAATAAAAAAAGCTTTCAATTATTTGTTTACAACTACTTTTATTGAGATTCATTTTTGAAAATTATAGGCAATGTTAATCAACATTTTAATTGAATCAATTAAAAAGTTCTTTAAATATTTGTTTCCACAAGAATTGTAATCACGTGTTTTGATGTTACCGTCAATAAAATCTATATTATTGAATCAAAGCTTAATACTTTACCGTAGGTTCGGGTATTAGATCCTACTTGCATTTTCTTACAGGCATATCGAAGTTACACAAGCAAGTCAAATTCAGAGTCTATTCAGAAAAGATTGGGTTAAGTCTGGCTATTTTAGTGTTTTCCAGGCAGAGTTGTTTTAACGGTAAAGATTAGAGGGGTTTGAAGTAGCTGCTAACGCTTCACATCAGCACCCCAAAACTTATAGGTCCATTGCGACGCTACGGAACTATTATTATGTTACCAAAATCGTCCCTGTCGTTGGAGAAATTTAAGCTCTCTCTTTAAACTCTAAGATAACATATTTTGAAATATGAAAAATCGGACAGACCATGCAGCTGCCTTGATCCTAATAAAGCTCTCTGTCCAGAAAGCGCCGGGCAATTCCAAATAATGTTTTCGTTACTTTTCAACTCCTTATCCATATAGCTTATCTGTGACTTGGAAGAAGACACTGCAATGGTCTGTCAATTTAGAGAATAATAGGAGGTGCATACTCTCTTTGTCGAGTCTTATAAGTCTTAAATTTCTTTGTCCAGAAGAGCCGGGTAATGGTAGAAAAAACATTCTATAGTTTCTTTCTCCTTATCCATACAAATCCTCTGTGCCTTGGAAGAAGACACTGGTCAAGCAATTTAGAGGCTTATAGGAGGAGCATACTCTTTTTGCCCAGTCTTAAAAACTCACACACTTTGTAAGTGACAGGAGTCGAATGCCAAATTTAAAGACCTGTGGTAGCTAAGGTCAGATCTTGTTTTCAGAAAGATTGACTTCATTGTTGATTGCGTTAGTCGCATACTACCCAGTCAGGCATTTTCTTTATTGCCAAGCTTTACTATATAGAATTCGAATCCCACTGGTAGTTTCGATCCCTATAAATATTAACCGATGCTCTAAGATCCGGAACATGATGTACTGTTTTCATAACGATTTTAGTGTCTTTCAGTCGGAAGTTTAAAGGATTGGGGAACCTTGTAGGATATTTAATGCAGGGAAATAGTGCTACTATTGCCATTTTTGTCAAAAGTCAGTCAACACTTCTGCACTAGTCAGTGCAAGGAAGAACTATATTGTAAGTCCGAAGTCATAGGGACATTTACGAGAGTAAGATGGCGAACGAATTGTTCAGAGCAGGTTCTGTTTTTGTTGTTTTGACTGCGTTGTATATCGCTTCGGACATTACTTTTAAGAAAAAAAATATAGCGCAATCGGGACACTTCTGAATGTCACGAAACAAACCCAACAGTCTTTCATCTCATTATTATTTTACTACATAAGACACGGAATCCTAGGTGCACATTTACAAGTAGAAAAGATCATGAGGCACCTTTACTACAATCAAGCCGCGGTCAAGTCCCTGGAGTCAATATTTCTGAAAACAAGATCAGATTCGACCTTCTTTTAATCAAAAGCGCACAAGTTAGCTGATATCGCATATAAGAAGAGCTGATATCGCTTATAAGAGGGCACTGCATTGCAATGTATCTAAGGAGGAAACAGTCTGTCATCTCTTTTGCGAATGTCCATTTTACTACTTTAGACACGGAATCTTAGGTGCACATATACAGGATATATGGTTAAGAGAGCTTTTAAGGTGTCTGAACGACAGTCAAGCCGAGGTGAAGTCCCTGCAGTCAATGTTTCCAAAAACAAGATCTGCCCTAAACTGCTGCAATTCTTTAAATAACCACCATTTTACTACTCTACCATTTTACTACTCTAGACACGGAATCTTAGGTGCACATATACGGTATATATGGTTAGAAAAGCTATTGAGGTGTCTTAACGACAGTCAAGCCGAGGTCAAGTTCTGCTTTTCTTGTTTCGACTGCTTTGTACATCGCAATTCTGCTTCGGATATTACCTTTTAGAAACAAAAAGTAGCGCAATCGGGACACTTCTGAAGGTCACAAAACAAACCCAACAGTCTTTCATCTCTTTTGCGATGTCCACCATTTTACTATATAAGACACCGAATCTTAGGTGTACATTTACATAGAATAGCTCATGAGTTATCTTACTACAATCAAGCCGGGATCAAGTCCATTGGGTCGATATTTCTGAAAACAAGTTCAGATTTGAACTTCTTATCAAAAGCGCACAAGTTAGCTGATATCGCTTATAAGAGGGCACTGCATAAGTTGCAATGTATCTAAGGAGGAAAAAGTCTATCATCTCTTTTGCGAATGTCTATTTTACTACTCTAGACACGAAATCTTAGGTGCACATATACGGGATATATGGTTAAAAAAGCTTTTAAGGTGTCTTAACGACTGTCAAGCCTTGGTGAAGTCCCTGCAGTCAATGTTACTAAAAACAAGATCTGCCCTTAACTGCCGCACGTCTTTAAATGAGATGGCCAAGCAATTTGACATACGACTTATATGGTCCCAGGGGACAATGACTTTCCAGGGAAGCTGGTGAGCTTGCAAGGCTTACATGCTCTGACGAAATAGAAATTTGTTAGTATGCCTCTAGAAACTTGCAAGCAAAATATATGGCTTTGTTCCGTAACGGAGACTATTTAGATATAGGCACATTGATGGACGTGTGAGACTTTACGACAGATTTGGCCTTCTCTTAATCAGAAGCGCACAAGTTTGCTGATATCGCTTTCAAGAGAAGATATTTTGTGACGCAGTGGGAAAAATGGCTAATTTTTTGAAAAAAATAAGCCATTCAGCAAGTTTATAAAAAAATTTTTATAGAAAATTTTAAAAGAACGCCTTAAGGATTGAAGTTAGGCGGTAGATATGTTTTGTTAAAATGTTTGGGCTAAAAAATATTGGGGGTGGGTCATACATGTGACAACTCTAGGAGCATTCTAGGGACAGTTAGAGCGATGGGAGCTATTTCATAAAAATCTCATTTTGTATTGGAGCCCCCTTAAGAAGTGGAAATAGGGAGCAGGTTTGTTCACTTAAAATGGTGGGCTGTAAAAATTTATGGGGGTCGTTCTCACATTGCGCCCCTTTAGGAGCGACTTCCACACAATTGTGGGAATTTTTGTGCTTTATAACAACTTTACCGCCACCTTTGCGCCGATGAGTTGCCAACCATTTGCCATGGTTGCATAAACCATATTACCCAAATAAAACTCCCTCAGTTTCTAATCTTCTACTCTTTTTATACTTACCCAATTTTTTTCGGATATTGTGAATTATGAGATGATGCTTGAGAATGTTGTGAAAAATGTTTATGTTGCGATGTATCCAAATCACCAAATAAACTATGGACAGGTATGGTTACAATTTGTTCGCCATTAATCGATTGTTGGGAATGTGTCGATTGTGGTGGTGCGTCATGTAAATTTAAATCAGGTCTTGGATACAATGCATGATGTGCTGGACTATGTTGTGGATAATTAGGTGAAAAATGAGAATTTTGTGGGTGTCTAATGGGTGATAAAGCTGTAACTGTATCATGTGGTGATGCAGTTGAGCTCAAGACAAAAAATTGTGCATTATGTTGTTGAGGTTGTGATTGTTGATGGTGTTGTTGTTGTTGTTGCTTCACATATTGTTGCTCACGTTCTTTGTTATTGTGTTCACGATATATTTGTTTTGCAGCATGATGTTGTTGTTGAATCAGTTCATGCTGCTGCTGTTGTTGTTTTTGTTGATGTTGCTGATGTTTATTGTAACGTATTTGATGCTGTAAATACATAACATATTTCTCCTGTGGTGTCGTCATATGACTATTTTTTGTTTCATATGAATTAACATCCTTCAATACCTGTTCAATATTATGATGTTGCTGTTGTTGATGTTCATGATGCAGTTGCTGCTGTTCACTTTCAAAAAAGCTTTCCGGTTTTGGTGGCGAAAATTGTATGGGTTTGGAACGATATTGTTGTTGCTGTTGTTGTTGGTGTGGTTGTTGTGATGGTCGCACTGATGCATCTATGATTACATGCTCTGGCTGTTGTTGTTGTTGATGATAAATGATAGTAGGTGGAGAACTACAATATGAAATGCATAAAAATGAACGTGTTTATGAATATGTTTGCTCGAATTTTTATTTGTTTGTTGTGAATTAACTGTGTTGTATGTTTGTGCGGCATGAGTGTGAAAAAATGTGTGTTGCATGTAAGCAGCAATAGCTAAAGCTAAAATGAACGCAAAAATTCATGAAATAATTGTACAATATGAGTCTACAAGATACATATACAAAAAAAATACAATGCTACTATTTGCAATTAGGCACGACGGTGATACAATAAGATTTCATCATATTTATACAACAGCTGTGACTCCTGTCTCTCACTTTAAGCTATCCTTTATGATGACAATACAAATTAAATGTTGCAACTATAGAGTTTTTTTTTTAACCAATAAAAAATAGACGATTTTTATAAAAGCAAAATACATTTTATATAGAAAATAAAAGTTACTGAAGAAAAGTTGCTCAGAGAACTCTTTTAGTTGCTCAGACAAATTTTCTATAGAAAAAGTTGCTCAAACAACTTTTCTATAGAAATAGTTGCTCAGACAACTTTTCTATCAAAAAAGGTTGCTCAGACAACTTTTCTATCGAAAGAAGTTGCTCAGACAACTTTTCTATCGAAAAAAGTTGCTCAGACAACTTTTCTATCGAAAAAAGTAGCTCAGACAACTTTTCTATCGAAAAAAGCTGCTCAGATAACTTTTCTATCGAAAAAAGTTGCTCAGACAACTTTTCTATCGAAAAAAGTTGCTCAGACAACTTTTCTATAGAAAAAAGTTGCTCAGACAACTTTTCTATAGAAAAAAGTTGCACAGACAACTTTTCTATCGAAAAAAGTTGCTCAGACAACTTTTCTATCGAAAAAAGTTGCTCAGACAACTTTTCTATAGAAAAAAGTTGCTCAGACAACTTTTCTATAGAAAAAAGTTGCTCAGACAACTTTTCTATAGAAAAAAGTTGCTCAGACAACTTTTCTATAGAAAAAAGTTGCTCAGACAACTTTTCTATAGAAAAAAGTTGCTCAGACAACTTTTCTATAGAAAAAAGTTGCTCAGACAACTTTTCTATAGAAAAAAGTTGCTCAGACAACTTTTCTATAGAAAAAAGTTGCTCAGACAACTTTTCTATAGAAAAAAGTTGCTCAGACAACTTTTCTATAGAAAAAAAGTTGCTCACACAACTTTTCTATAGAAAAAGTTGCTCACACAACTTTTCTATAGAAAAAGTTGCTCACACAACTTTTCTATAGAAAAAGTTGCTCACACAACTTTTCTATAGAAAAAGTTGCTCACACAACTTTTCTATAGAAAAAGTTGCTCACACAACTTTTCTATAGAAAAAGTTGCTCACACAACTTTTCTATAGAAAAAGTTGCTCACACAACTTTTCTATAGAAAAAGTTGCTCACACAACTTTTCTATAGAAAAAGTTGCTCACACAACTTTTCTATAGAAAAAGTTGCTCACACAACTTTTCTATAGAAAAAGTTGCTCACACAACTTTTCTATAGAAAAAGTTGCTCACACAACTTTTCTATAGAAAAAGTTGCTCACACAACTTTTCTATAGAAAAAGTTGCTCACACAACTTTTCTATAGAAAAAGTTGCTCACACAACTTTTCTATAGAAAAAGTTGCTCACACAACTTTTCTATAGAAAAAGTTGCTCACACAACTTTTCTATAGAAAAAGTTGTTGCTCAGACAACTTTTCTATAGAAAAAGTTGTTGCTCAGACAACTTTTCTATAGAAAAAGTTGTTGCTCAGACAACTTTTCTATAGAAAAAGTTGTTGCTCAGACAACTTTTCTATAGAAAAAGTTGTTGCTCAGACAACTTTTCTATAGAAAAAGTTGTTGCTCAGACAACTTTTCTATAGAAAAAGTTGTTGCTCAGACAACTTTTCTATAGAAAAAGTTGTTGCTCAGACAACGTTTCTATAGAAAAAGTTGCTCAGACAACTTTTCTATAGAAAAAGTTGCTCAGACAACTTTTCTATAGAAAATGTTGTTGCTCAGACAACCAACGACGGTAGTCCCAACGACGGTAGTCGGCGTTGCCTTTATAAGGATACCAAAAAGTTGGATTTGAAATCCAAATTAGCAAATCCAAATCCACTTGGTGGCGCAAATCCAAAGTTTACTACACAAAATGTTGGCCTCTACATTTTGAGCATTAAGTACATTTATTTTATATTTAGTACATTTTTTGTTTTTAATACAAAAAATGGCGTTATTAGGGGACAAATAATAAAAATAAAACAATAAAATCAATATTTTATTGTTTATTATTAATTGTTTTATTTTTTTTTAAGAAATTAGCTGCTTTTATGAGAAAAATGTGAAAACTGAACGAAAATATAATTAACAAAAATTTAGTTAAAAATTATTATTTTGAATTTTTTGATTTATTTCACAATTTTCTTGACTTTTTTCGGACCTTTTTTCAGTTGACGCGGTGTTTTGTACCATTCTGCCCAACATTTTGTGTAGTAAACCTTGGATTTGCGCCACCAGGTGGATTTGGATTTGCTAATTTGGATTTCAAATCCAACTTTTTGGTATCCTTATAAAGGCAACGCCGACTACCGTCGTTGAGACAACTTTTCTATAGAAAAAGTTGTTGCTCAGACAACTTTTCTATAGAAAAAGTTGTTGCTCAGACAACTTTTCTATAGAAAAAGTTGTTGCTCAGACAACTTTTCTATAGAAAAAGTTGTTGCTCAGACAACTTTTCTATAGAAAAAGTTGTTGCTCAGACAACTTTTCTATAGAAAAAGTTGTTGCTCAGACAACTTTTCTATAGAAAAAGTTGTTGCTCAGACAACTTTTCTATAGAAAAAGTTGTTGCTCAGACAACTTTTCTATAGAAAAAGTTGTTGCTCAGACAACTTTTCTATAGAAAAAGTTGTTGCTCAGACAACTTTTCTATAGAAAAAGTTGTTGCTCAAACAACTTTTCTATACAAAAAATTACTCAGACAACTTTTCTATAGAAAAAGTTACTCAGACAACTTTTCTATAGAAAAAGTTGCTTAGACAACTCAGACAACTTTTCTTTAGAAAAAGTTGTTGCTCAGACATTTTTTTCTATAGAACTCTAAAAATTCTTTCCCAATTGACAACACTTTACCGACTGGAAAAAAAGTATCAATAAACTACCTTGCTTTTGATAGATTCCTGCTGCTATTGTTGCAACAATGTTGTATTTATGTTCATGTTCCTGCTACTACATGCTATGTACCTCTGGTAGACATTAAGGCTGAACAATATTTGTTGAGTAAATACAACTTAATCGGCCTCCAGTAATTTATGACATGAATTTTCAATTACTGTTACATTATGAATAATCTGCCATACTCCATCCATCTATACATCCATCTATCTACGTTGTTGGTATACAGAATTTTATCATGCGGTGTTGGTGGTAGTGACGGTGGAGTTTTGTTGCAATTTACATTGTATGCAACTAACTCATACTCTGACACAACACCATTCCACTACTATTGTGCTCTATTAAAATGACAAAAACATTCATGTTTTTGTATTTTTTTTTTTCAAATTTTGAAATTAACCAAAATGTATACCATAATTTGGCCACTCACTAGTACTCACCTTATATTATTATTATTGTTGTTGCGGTTTGCATTGTCGAGTGGTATGATAATATTAGATTTTTACCAAAACAAAAAAATTAGATTGTTTGCTGCATGAATGACTCAATTTTATACTTGCAACTTTATTTTTATATTGTAAATTTAATTTGATGTTTTCAATATTATGGTACGTGCCTCAGGATACTCTACCCTGCAAGCATTTCGAAACGAAGAAGATACGCTAGCGTATCGCCTGGAAGATAAATTGTATTGCGGGGGATATCTTCTTCGTATTGCGGAAGAAACACCTGTGAGTAGAAATCGTGTCCCGAAAGCGATACGTCCAGAAGATACGAAGGCAATTCTTCTGGAGGATAAATACGCAATATTGCCAGATAATCATTTGGAAGATAACTTGAAGATATCACTCAAATTTTACCTAGAGGATAAAAAGAAGATGTTGCCATTTTTTCTCATAGGAGATAAAAGTATGTTTATTATTCAAATTAAAGAAGATATTTTACAAACGATAGTGATGAACAATAACTTATTTATTCACTGTTTCCATTATCTTGAAATTGATTATCTTCTTCAAAAATGGCACATTGAGCTGTGGAAAATTTGCAGGACCTAATGGAGTTAAAAAAAAGTTATTAAATTTTGCAGATTAATGACTTTGTTGTTTGCGAATTCATTACTTACCTCTTAACACCAATTTTTATGATTTTTTGTTCATTTATTCCGAAAAAACAATGAAAAACGAAATTAAAAATATTTTTGACAATAAATAAAATGTATTGATTTCGTATTTTTTACATCCGTATGATAAGAGGAAGATATCGTATATGTATCGCGCAGGTGAAAAATCACCTTGGAGATAAATTTATGATAATTCGGCGATATTGTTTATTTTCGAAATGACAAAAAAAAATATTTTTTTTTTTAAAAATTGCTAAAATATCCTCAAAATGATAAAAGGAAGATTTTCAAAAATACTACTTTGATGAATTTTTATTACGATAAAAAGAAGATATTGCCGCAATTTCTTCTAGGGGATATTTCTTCCAAATGTTTGCAGGGTATTATCATAATTATTATATTGACAATATTTGTTATTTTGTTTATTATGTATAATAATCCTAAAATTTTGTTAAAAGCGGATCTATGGATTCTTGTTTATTTATTGTAATAATCATCAAATATTGTTAACAGTATTTATAAATATGGATTTACATACGATAAACAACAGATGATATCTATAATTTTAGTTATTTTTTTAAATAAATATTTTAAAAAGAACTTTCATAGTTCTAACAACTTTTCTATAGAAAAAGTTGTTCAGTTACTTATTGAAAGTTAATCAGATTTTGCCATATTTTTATAGAAAAAGTTCATCAGATTCGTAAAAGTTAATCAGATTCTGACAACTTTTTTAAAGAAAAAGTTGTTCAGATTCTGACATTTTTATAGAAAAAGTTGTTCTGATTCTGACAACATTTTTATAGAAAAAGTTGATCAGATTCTGACAATCTTTTTATCAAAACAGTTGATCAGATTCTGACAATCTTTTTATAGAAAAAGTTGATCAGATTCTGACAACTTTTTTATAGAAAAAGTTGATTAGATTCTACAACTTTTTTATAGAAAAAGTTGATCAGATTCTGACAACTTTTTTTTAGAAAAAGTTGATCAGATTCTGACAACTTTTTTTTAGAAAAAGTTGATCAGATTCTGACAACTTTTTTATAGAAAAAGTTGATGGTTGATCAGATTCTGACAACTTTTTTATAGAAAAAGTTGATGGTTGATCAGATTCTGACAACTTTTTTATAGAAAAATTTGATCAGATTCTGACAAATTTTTTATAGAAAAAGTTGATCAGATTCTGACAACTTTTTTATATAAAAAGTTAATCAGATTCTGAAAATTTTGAAAATTTTTTCTGACAACTTTTTTATAAAAAAGTTGATCAGATTCTGACAACTTTTTTTTATAGAAAAAGTTTATCAGATTCTGACAACTTTTTATAGAAAAAGTTGATCAGATTCTTAAAACTTTTTTATAGAAAAAGTTGATCAGATTCTGACAACATTTTTATAGAAAAAGTTGATCAGATTCTGACAACTTTTTTATAGAAAAAGTTGATCAGATTCTGACAACTTTTTTATAGAAAAAGTTGATCAGATTCTGACAACTTTTTTATAGAAAAAGTTGATCAGATTCTGACAACTTTTTTATAGAAAATGTTGATCAGATTCTGACAACTTTTTTATAGAAAATGTTGATCAGATTCTGACAACTTTTTTATAGAAAAAGTTGATCAGATTCTGACAACTTTTTTATTGAAAAAGTTGATCAGATTCTGACAACATTTTTATAGAAAAAGTTGATCAGATTCTGACAACTTTTTTATAGAAAAAGTTGATCAGATTCTGACAACTTTTTTATAGAAAAAGTTGATCAGATTCTGACAACTTTTTTATAGAAAAAGTTGATCAGATTCTGACAACTTTTTTATAGAAAAAGTTGATCAGATTCTGACAACTTTTTTATAGAAAAAGTTGATCAGATTCTGACAACTTTTTTATAGAAAAAGTTGATCAGATTCTGACAACTTTTTTATAGAAAAAGTTGATCAGATTCTGACAACTTTTTTATAGAAAAAGTTGATCAGATTCTGACAACTTTTTTATAGAAAAAGTTGATCAGATTCTGACAACTTTTTTATAGAAAAAGTTGATCAGATTCTGACAACTTTTTTATAGAAAAAGTTGATCAGATTCTGACAACTTTTTTATAGAAAAAGTTGATCAGATTCTGATAACTTTTTTATAGAAAAAGTTGATTAGATTCTGACAACTTTTTTATAGAAAAAGTTGATTAGATTCTGACAACTTTTTTATAGAAAAAGTTGATCAAATTCTGACAACTTTTTTATAGAAAAAGTTGATCAAATTCTGACAACTTTTTTATAGAAAAAGTTGATCAGATTCTGACAACTTTTTTATTGAAAAGTTGATCAAATTCGGACAACTTTTTTATAAAAAAAGTTGATCAGATTCTGACAACTTTTTTATAGAAAAAGTTGATCAGATTCTGACAACTTTTTTATAGAAAAAGTTGATCAGATTCTGACAACTTTTTTATAGAAAAAGTTGATTAGATTCTGACAACTTTTTTATAGAAAAAGTTGATCAGATTCTGACAACTTTTTTATAGAAAAAGTTGATCAGATTCTGACAACTTTTTTATAGAAAAAGTTGATCAGATTCTGACAACTTTTTTATAGAAAAAGTTGATCTGATTCTGACAACTTTTTTATAGAAAAAGTTGATCAGATTCTGACAACTTTTTTATAGAAAAAGTTGATCAGATTCTGACAACTTTTTTTATAGAAAAAGTTGATCAGATTCTGACAACTTTTTTATAGAAAAAGTTGATCAGATTCTGACAACTTTTTTATAGAAAAAGTTGATCAGATTCTGACAACTTTTTTATAGAAAAAGTTGATCAGATTCTGACAACTTTTTTATAGAAAAAGTTGATCAGATTCTGACAACTTTTTTATAGAAAAAGTTGATCAGATTCTGACAACTTTTTTATAGAAAAAGTTGATCAGATTCTGACAACTTTTTTATAGAAAAAGTTGATCAGATTCTGACAACTTTTTTATAGAAAAAGTTGATCAGATTCTAAAAACTTTTTTATAGAAAAAGTTGATCAGATTCTGAAAACTTTTTTATTTAAAAAATTGATCAGATTCTGACAACTTTTTTATAGAAAAAGTTGACTTGAATCTGGCAACTTTTTGATACTAAAAGTTGATCAGATTTTAACAACTTTTTTTGTAGAAAAAGTTGTTCAGAATCTGATAAACATTTTCTATAAAAAAATTATCAGAATTTAATTAACTTTTTCAACTTTTTTTTTACAGAAAAAGTTGATCAGATTCTGACAATTTTTTTTTATAAAAAAGGTTGATCAGATTCTGGCAACTTTTTTTATAGAAAAAGTAGATCAACTTTTTTTAATAGGAATAGTTGATATTTTTAGAAAAAGTTGATCAGTTGATCAGTTGATCTGACAACAAGAAGAAGTTGATCAGATTCTGACAATTTCTTTTTATACACAGAAAAAAAAAAGTTGTCAATTCAATTAATTTTATTGTTAATACAATTAAACATTTAATTGAAACTGAGCCTACATTGGATATTGTCAATACAACAATGGCTATTGTAACTTTTTTAAAAAAATAAATCTAAAAATAGAATAATCTAAAAATAGAAATAAATAAACTAAAAATAAAAATAAATATAAAAAAAAAAAAAAAATCATCCACCGACAACTGGCATCGAACCCGCAACGTTAATGCTACGCGTCTAGTACACTACCACTGTGCTATCCCCATATGTATTTATACTTGACTAAACAGCATATTTAAAAAAACACTAAAAACAAATTGATAAAAGAATCTAAACTAAAAAAAAAAAAAATTTAAAAATTTCCGCCGGCACCTGGCATCGAACCCGAAACTTTCGTGCTACAATTCTAGCACACTACCACCGTGCTATTCCTCATATATATTTATAGTTGACTAAATGTGTACGTAAAGTGTCTGTAGAATCAGTGTGTACTCTTTGCTGTTTTTACAGTAATAAAAAATGTGGCATTATATTTAAAAATAAATAATAATGTGGCTTCAAACATGTTTAAAAAATTTTAAATAGAATAACAAAAAATAATCACAAAAAAAAAAAAAAACAAGTGTTTCGCAAACTAGCGGCGAACCCGCAACCTTCATGATTCGAGTCTGGCACACTACCACCGTGCTATAGTCACATACAGTGGGCGACAATACATTGGAAACTTTTTTATAGTAGATGAAATTTGTTAAAGACAAAGTTAACAATACTAACCGTTATAATTATCAAACAAGTATTATAAAAAAACGTTATGTAGGTAATTTATCAAGCTTTAATTTAAGCTTAATTGCGTCCAGATTGGGAAAATAATGAATGTGTTACGAGGGTCGATGTGAAAAAGGAAACAAATTATAGACATTTTTCAGAACATTTTTAAAAAATATTTCCGGGTCGATTTTTTCCAAGTTGAAACATTAGAAATTTAAAAAAGGGTCCAATAGTTTTTACTCAGTGATCAAATAATTTTTCCAGCAACCCAAACAAACAGTGGAATTTTTTAAGTACAGTATTAAAAATCCACATTTTTTGACCTCCAATTCTTTTGACCACCAATTTTTTGTAAACAAAGAAAAGATGTTATTGTTTATTAATTTTAGTACACTTAAGTATATGCTAAGGATATATTAAGATAATTTTAATTTTTCTTTGTTAACAAAAAATTGGTGGTCAAAAGAATTGGAGGTCAAAAAATGTGGATTTTTGCTACTGTACTTAAAAAATTCCACTGTTTGTTTGGGTTGTTGAAAAAATTATTTGATCACTGAATAAAAACTATTGGACCTTTTTTTAAATTTCTAATGTTTTAACTTGGAAAAAATCGATTTAGAAATATTTTTTAAAAATGTTCTGAAAAATGTCTATAAATTTTTTCATTTTCCACATCGACCCTCGTAACACATTCATTATTTTCCCAATCTGGACGCTGTTAAGCTTAAATTAAAGCTTGATAAATTACCTACATAACTTTTTTTTATAATACTTGTTTGATAATTATAACGTTTAGTATTGTTAACTTTGTCTTTAACAAATTTCATCTACTATAAAAAAGTTTCCAATGTATTGTCGCCCACTGTATATGTTTGCTTGATTAAATGAGTTTATAAAGTGTCTGTGTTAATAATAAAATAAAAATGAATTATTGTCACATTAACAATATACATTGTTGATACAATTAAAAACGTTGTTGAACTAGTATTTAGTTGTTAACAATTTGTTTGGTTACTTTTGATCAGATTCTGACAACTTTTTTTATAGTAAAAGTTGATCAGATTCTGACAACTTTTTTATAGAAAAAGTTGATCAGATTCTAACAACTTTTTTATAGAAAAAGTTGTTCGGATTCTGACAACTTTTTTAAGAGAAAAAGTTAATCAGATTCTGACAACTTTTTTATAGAAAAGTTGATCAGATTCTGACAAGTTTTTTAAAGAAAAAGTTAATCAGATTCTGACAACTTTTTTATAGAAAAAGTTGATTAGATTCTGACAACATTTTTATAGAAAAAATTGATCAGATTCTGACAACTTTTTTTTATAGAAAAGGTTGATCAGATTCTGACAACTTTTTTATAAAAAAAAAAACTGCGGAAAGCTCTTACAGAAATAGAAGCTCAAACTTAAATTGCTCAGTTTAAGTTTTAATCAATGTATTCGCATTTTGATTTGCTTTTATTAATCTTAGCGCAATTGAAGTGTGTATAATTGAATTTAATCGTTTTGGTACATGAAGAAATCATCTGAAAGTTATTATTTGTAAAATATTTTTTTATTACACTATACTTGATACTATCCGTCTTTCCTAGCATATGTTGTCAGGTCATCGCCTTAGAATTATTTTGCTCCATACACAGAAAAAAAATTCCAATGAACGACTTTCATAGTATTTATGAACAAATTCATACAATTTATTAACTTATAAACTTATAAACTTATTCATAGTATTTATGAATAATTCATAATGTGAAATTTAAGAACTATTTAACATTTTTCATAAATACTACGAAAAAGTTTATAAGTGTTATGAAAAAGTTAATAAATTGTATGTATTTGTTCATAAATACTATGAAAATCGTTCATTGGAAATTTTTTTTTTGTGTGTAGGCTGGTAAAAACCCCATCCTATGGAGCAATCAAATTCTCAGGTGACGAGGTGTTATTTAAGATGAGCAAAAGTTTTTTTAAACTGTTAACACAGCTTTTGTAAAGTTTAAAGCTCTGTGAGCAAACTCATGTATTAAAACACTTACTAAATTCTTTCCAAAAAAGTTTTTTAATCAATACATATTATCTTTTAACAGTTTGGCCATTTAGATTACAAGCTTATTTTTTTGAGAAATTTCTAAGAGCTTATAACATTTTTGTTTGTTTTTGTGATGAAATGTTGTTTAAGGAAAGCTAAAAATATTAAAGCTTTAACAAAAAGTTCATAAATTCAAATAAAGAGTCCATCATATCTAAGACATCGGTTTGGAAGGCTGTAAATTGGTTGGAAAAAGCTTAAACAGATTTTTAAAAACTTAATACCTTGGAATCATTTTTGTTTAAAAGCTTTATCTCCTTAAGATACAAGTTTGTGAACTTTTTGTATCAAGTTTAGAATAAGTGAAATCAGTTTAAACTTCAGCCTTTTTAAAAGCTTTTTTCTAGTGTGTCCAGAATAATTTTATGTAAGCTTTTTTCCTAATAAAAGGTTATATGTGAGCTTTTACTTAAAATTTGTATGCCTTACTTTTCATAATTGATCTCTAAAAATAAAAATTTAACTAAAACCACCTAACAATACTCTTTTGAAATCTGTAGGGTATCAACATTTTATTGTAGCTTTTGCTATTTTTTTTCTTCTTTACTTCCATTGTACATACCTAATTGTTTGTGTATTATGATGATGCTGTGCATTTACTGCTGCATTTCCTGAAGCCGTACCACCACTAATACCAACAGCACCTTCTTCATGTGTTAAATCAACATTAGCAGCCGATAAAGGCGATGTTGTTACACTAAAATATTGCGATTGTTGTTTAGGATTATGATGTGTATGATGGTTATGCTGCTGTTGTTGGTGGTGGTGCTGCTGATGTTGAAAATGACGATGTGGTGGCAATAACAACGATTGTTCTTGCTGTTGTTGTACATCAATTGCTGATGCTGATGGTGGTAATGGGCCAGAAGAATATTCTAGGGCAATTTGTTGCTGCTGTTTATGATATTGCTTTTCATCTTCGTTTAATATGGTGTCGTCGTTGCTATTTGTTCCTCCTGCTAAAGTTTCAGTTTGTTGAACATTGTTGTTATTATTACTGCTTACTGGCGTATAAACAATTGGCACAAAATTTCCTGGCACTGTATTGGATGGCGTAAATGGTGTTAAATTGATTTTTGATTGTTTAGTTCGTGGACGATAAATACCAACACTAATACCATGTAATTTTTGCTGTTGTTGCTGTTGATGATGTAGTGGCTGCTGCTGTTGTTGTTGCTGGTGTCTTATTGTTTCATATGCTGAGGATGATGAAGATGATGATGACAAAGTGGAGGATGTTGATGATAATGGTGGGAAATGTTGTACTGTTTTATGCTGTGAAAAAAAAAAGAAATTGTGTTGTGTGTGTGTTAAGGAAAAAAAACAATATTATTTATTGTGTGAAATTTATTTAAACTTTATCTTTTAAACACCATTTCTAGAAAATTACTGAGACAACTTTTTTAAAGAAACAACTTTTTATAACAATTTTTTTTTAAGAAAAAGTTGCTGAGACAATTTTTTTTATAGAAAAAGTTTTTATACAAAAAATTGCTGAGGCAACTTTTAACAGAAAAAATTTCTCACGCAAATTTTTATAGAAAAAGTTTCTTTTACTTAAAAAAAAAGCTTGGGATTCTGGCAAGTTTCTTAAGGTAAAAATTGCTCTTGCAACTTTTTATACCCTCCAACTACAGTATGGGGGTATACTCACTTTGTCATTCCGTGTGTAACGCATCGAAATATCCGTGTAGGACCCCATAAAGTATATATATTATTGATCAGTGATCGATTCTAAGACATTCTAGCGATGTCCGTCTGTCCGTCCGTCCGTCCGTCCGTCCGTCTGTCCGTCTGTCCGTCCGTCTGTGGAAGACACGATACAGTCCAAAATAAAAGTGGTAGACTCCTGAAATTTGGCACATATATGTCTTATATTCATAGGCTGGTTAAGTTCGGAGATGGGCAAAATCGGACCAGGGGGAAAAAAGTTCCCCCTTGAAGAACTAAACAAACCTCTGAAAAATACCATATTTTTACATGATTTTTTGTGTTTTTGTTTAACAAATCCAACATTTTAATGCTACAAGAAGTTCAATGTCCTGCATTTGGACCCACAGAATTAGAAAAAATCGTTTTACGGTCCGCCCCCCCCCCTTTTATGGGCGTGGAATCATTTTTTTTTTTATATAATGATAAATTTGTATTTCTTTAGTGCAAAAAGCATAAGAATTATTTTTTTAACACTTATTCGAGAGGAATTGTGCCCCCCAATTACCACTACCGACCCCCCCCCCCCCCCCCAAAAAAAAGACGCCCCTGCATTTTTTTATTTGTTTGCCTGTTGGAGGGTATAAAAGATTCGGCACAGCCGAATTTAGCACTCTTACTTGTTTTTTATCAAATGCTTTTCTCAGATTCTGACAATGGAAATAGTGTTATTAAAATTTTCTTGAAATACTCACTCGTATGGGATTAATTTCCTTATAAGTGACAAATGCATTGTTGCCATTACCCTTACCACCAACCGGTGAAGACAAAACAGAAGATGCCGACGGTCCTGATGGTCCAGAAGGTAGTGGTAGTACATGATGTGATTGTCCAGGATATTTGTTGCTAACACCCCCACCAACACTACCACCATCATTATGCTTTATAGCCGATGATGATGATGGTAAAATATGAAATTGTGATTGCTGCTGTCCACCACCATATGTTAGTGTATGATAAACTTCGCCTGCACTTGGATGATATTGAAGTGATGATGTTGCGGGTGGTATATATGGTTCAACATTATGTCCTGGGCCTGTTGCAGTTATTTTTAAATGAACATATTGTTCTGGTAAGGGTATATGACTGCCTGTTGGTCCTGTATTTCCTGTTGCACTTGGTCTGGCTACTTGTTTTGCCTGCAAATAAGTTTTAATATATCGATAACAATATACATAATGTTGCTGCTGTTGTTGCCTACTTACACTACATATTTCTTAATGTTGCTTAAAATAATTGAAAATTATAATCTTACCGTCTGTATATTGTTGTTGTTCGCATATTGTTTGTTAATGGGCAAATCTGAGACAGGCAAATAAAATGCCATATATGGTATTAAACGTCTTGTACGCTCCGATGCACTTAACTCGGAATCACCCAGCAGGGTGATATTATCCGGCTCATTGTTGTTGCTGCTACTACTAGTAGATTTATGTTGTAGCAACGTCTGGCTGTTAAGGTTTATTGTTGTTGTATTATTTCCATTTGCTAAATTTGTATCAACTTTTATACAAATAATATTGTTGATAAATGCTAAAAAGAAATGAAGAGGAAATTCTTTAAATGGGGGGTTCTGTAAAAAAATACAACTTTTATCAAAGAAATAATGCAACGCGTTCGACTAAAGAAGGAAACATATCCTTTTATTTAAAAAAAAAATATTTAAACAACACTTTTTGTCAATTAATTAGCAAATTTTTCTATAGAAAAGTAGCTGAGCAATTTCTTGTTCGTAAACAGAACAACTTTTTTCATAGAAACAAGTTGTTGTAACCTGAACAACTTTTTTTGTAGGGAAAAGTTGTGCGTTAACAGAATAATTTTTTTTTATAGAAAAACAGAATAACTTTTTTTGTAGAAAAACTGAATAACTTTTTTTATAGATAACATTTTTTTTTGTAAACAACAACTTTTTTTTATAGAAAAGTTGTTTATAAACAAAAAAAAAAATTAAAGAAAAGTTGTTTAGTAACTGAAAATAAGTAATAAAATTAAAAAGTTGTTAGGTAACTGAAATTTTTTTAAATTGAAAGTTGTTTGGTAACAACTTTTTCAAAAAAATAAGCTCAGTAACTGAACAACTTTTTCATAAACAACTTTTTTCGGTTATTGAACAACTTATTTCATTGAAAAGTTGTTCCGCAAATGAACAACTTCTTTTATAGAAAAGTTGTTCCGTAAATGAACAACTTTTTTAGAAAAGTTCTTCCATAAATGAACAACTTTTTCTATAGAAAAATTGTTCCGTAAATCAACAATATTTGCTAGAGAAAAGTTGTTCTGTAAATAAACAACTTTTACTATAGAAAATGTAAATAAATAATTTTTAGAAAAGGTTTTTCGTAAATGAACAACTTTTTCTATAGAAAAGTTGTTTCGTATATGATCAACTTTTTCTGGAGAAAAGCTATTTCTAAACACATTTTTTTATAGAAAAATGTAAACAAACAACTTTTTCTATAGAAAAGCTATTTCGTAAATGAACAACTTTTTCTATAGAATAGTTGTTCCGTAAATGAACAAAAAAGAAAATTAAAAACGTTTTCTATAGCAAAGTTGTTCCATAAACCAACAACTTTTTTAATAGAAAATTTGTTCCGTAAATGAAAAACTTTTTTATAGAAAATTTGTTCCATAAATAAAGAACTTTTTCTATAGAAAAAATGTTCCGTAAACGAACAACTTTTTCTCTAGAAAAGTTTTTCCTTAAACGAACAATTTTTTTCTAGATTAATAAAATTTCTATAGCAAAGTTGTTCCGTAAATCAACAACTTTTTCCATTAAAACTTAGTTCGGTAACTGAAACACTTTTGTAATAAAAAAGTTGTTCCGTTAATAAATGAATTAACACCTTTTTCTATAAAAAAAGTTGTTCCGTAAACGAACAACTTTTTCTCTAGAAAAGTTCTTCCGTAAACGAACAATTTTTTTCTAGATTAACAAATTTTCTATAGCAAAGTTGTTCCGTAAATCAACAACTTTTTCCATTGAAAATTAGTTAGGTAACTGAACCACTTTTGTAATAAGAAAGTTGTTTGTAAATGAAACAACTTTTTCCCTACAAAAGTTTTTCTGTAGAAAAGTTGTTCCATAAATAAACAACTATTTCTATAGAAAAAATGTTTCGTGACTGAACAACTTTTTTATAGAAAAGTTATTCCGTAAATGAAAAACTTTTTTTACGAACAAATTAGAAAAGTTATTCCGTAAATGAACAGCTTTTTCTTGAGAAAAGTTGTTCTGTAAATAAATTACTTTTCTACAGATAAAGCAATTAATTTGCAGAACGAATTTTCTCAAGAAAAAGTTGTTCATTTACGGAACAACTTTTCAAGGAAATCAGTTACCGAACAACATTTATAGTTCTGTAACTGAACCACTTTTGTAATAAAAAAGTTGTTTGTTAACTAAACAACTTTTTCCTTGCTAAAGTTTTTCTGTAAAAAAGTTGTTCCATTAATAAACAACTTTTTCTATAGAAAAAATGTTCCGTGAATGAATAATTTTTTTTAGAGAAATTTATCCGTAAAAGAAAAACTTTCTATTGAAAAGTTGTTTCGTAAATCAACAACTTTTTCTATCGAAAATTAATTTGGTAATTGAAAAGTTATATAGAAAATTTGTGCATTTACAGAACAAAATTTCTCAACAAAAAGTTGTTCATTTACGGAACAACTTTTCTAAGAAAAAAGTTGTTCAGTTACCGAACAACTTTTATAGTTCTGTAACTGAAACACGTTTGTAATAAGGAAGTTGTTTGTGAAAGAAACAACCTTTTCCTTACAAAAGTTTTTCTGTAGAAAAGTTGTTCCATAAATAAACAACTTCTTCTATAGAAAAAATGTTCCGTGAATGAACAATTTTTTTATAGAAAAGTTATTCCGTAATGGAAAAACTTTCTATAGAAATGTTGTTTCGTAAATCAACAACTTTTTACATCGAAAATTAGTTTGGTAACTGAAAAAGTTGTTCGGTAACTGAACAAATTTTTTCTTAGAAAAGTTATTTCGTAAGTAAAGAACTTTTTATTGAGAAAAGTTGTTCTCTAAATAAATTAGTTTTTCTGTAGAAAAGTTGTTTTGTAAATTAAATAGAAAAGTTGTTCATATACAGAACAAATTTTCTACAGAAAAAGTAATTTATTTGCAGAACAAACTTTTTCAAGAAGAACTTGTTTATTTACGGAACAACTTTTCTAAAAAAAATGTTGTTCAGTTACCGAACAACTTTTATAGTTCTGTAACTGAACAACTTTTCTAATAAAAAGGATGTTTGTTAACTAAACAACTTTTTCCTTACAAAAGTTTTTCTGTAGAAAAGTTGTTACGTAAATAAACAACATTTCTATAAAAAAATGTTCCATAAATGAACAACCTTCTTATAGAAAAGTTATTTCGTAAATGAAAAACTTTTTCTGTAGAAAAGTTGTTTCGTAAATCAACAACTTTTTACATCGAAAATTAGTTTGGTAACTAAAAAAGTTGTTCGGTAACTGAACAACTTTTTATTGAGAAAAGTTGTTCTGTAAATAAATTACTTTTTCTGTAGAAAAGTTGTTCTCTGTAAATGAAAAAATATTTATATAGAAATGTTGTTCATAAACAGGACAAATTGTCTATAGAAAAGTAATTTATTTGCAGAACAAATTTTTTCAAGAAAAAGTTGTTCATTTACGGAACAACTTTTCTAAGAAAAAAGTTGTTTAGATACGGAACAACTTTTCTAAGAAAAATTTTGTTCAGTTACCGAACACCTTTTCTAGTTCTGTAACTGAACCACTTTTGTAATAAAAAAGGTGTTTGTTAACTAAACAAATTTTTCCTTACAAAAGTTTTTCTGTAGAAAAGTTGTTCCGTAAATAAACAACTTTTTCTATAGAAAAAATGTTGCTTAAATAAACAACTTTTTTGTAGAAAAGTTGTTCCGTAAATGGAAAAACTTTTTCTATAGAAAAGTTGTTCTTTTTACATCGAAATTTGTTTGGTAACTGAATAAATTTTTCCCTAGAAAAGTTGTTCGGTAACTGAGCAACTTTTTTCTTAGAAAAGTTTTATTTTAAATGAACAAATTTTTATTTAGAAAATTACATTAAAATTAAATTACTTTTAAATTACTTTTTCTGTGGAAAAGTTGTTTTGTGAATGAACAACTTTTATATTAAAAGTTGTTCCGTAAATCAACAACTTTTCCTTTAGAAAAGTTGGTCTGTAGATAAACAAGTTTTTCTGTAGAAACGTTGGTTTGTAAAAGACCAACTTTTTCTATAGAAAAGTTCCGAAATAAACAACTTTTTCTATAGAAAAGTTGTTCTATGAACAACGTTTTCTATATAAACAACTTTTCCTGTAGAAAAGTTGCTGCGTAAATGAAATACTTTTCTAGAGAAAAGTTGTTCCGTAAATGAACAACTTTTTCTATAGAAAGTTGTTCGGCTTTTTGTGGTTTTCCTACGCATTTTTTGATGTAAACATAAAAGACAACTTTAAAAGGGAATCTTCAATATTGCCGCTTGAAAATTTGTTTCGTGTTTCGTTGAAACTAACCACAGTAGTTTATCAATTTTCAATATTTTTTTCAGTTTTGTTTTAATTTTTTTTTTTTGATTTATTTTGAAATTTGTAAAAAAAATTTGAAAATTTGAAAGAACAAATAAAAATTTTAAATTTTTCTTTATTTTTTTATTAGTTTTATAAAATTCTTTAAAGGTCGGGAATATTTTATCGCTGTTTTTTGTGGTTTTAAACGTTTTGTTTTTTGCTGAATTTTTAGAGTGCAAATTTAAATTTCATTCCCGTGTACACATATTTAGATGCAATTAAACAAAATTTCATCATAATACAAATCCAACAGTTATGTCAACACTTTCAACAACCAACTCCAGTAATCGGCAATTTATTGCATGCAACTCGGATATTAATGCATTAGCTCAGCGTGGTTATAATATAGGCCATAAAATTGGTGAGGGTTCGTATGCCACCGTAATAACAGCTGGTTGTACCGATGATACCGGACATGTAGTACATTTGGCCTGTAAGATCATTAATAAAGCTAGTGCACCTAAAGATTTTGTAAATCATTTTTTTCCACGGGAATTGGAAATCTTAACGAAAATTGATCATCCGAATATTATACAAATTCATAGTATTTTACAACGTGGACCTAAAATATTCATATTTATGCGTTTTGCTGAAAATGGTGATTTGCTAAGTCACATCATGAAATCCGGTCCCGTAAAGGAGCTGCAAGCTAAAGCTTGGTTTATACAAATGGCCAAAGCTCTGAAATATTTACATTCGCTTGACATTGCCCATCGTGATTTAAAATGTGAAAATATTTTACTTTCAAAACGTTTCAACATTAAATTAGCTGATTTTGGTTTTGCCCGCTATTGCCGTGATGACAGTGGACGTGAGATCAAATCGGAAACATTTTGTGGTTCTGCGGCTTATGCAGCACCTGAAGTTGTTGCTGGTAATCCATATGATCCAAAATTAGCAGATGCTTGGTCTTTGGGTGTTATTCTCTTTATTATGCTTAATGCTAGAATTCCTTTCGACGATAGTAATTTGAAAAAGCTATTGGAATATCAAAGTGGTAAGAAATTTATGTTTAGTTCTAAACTACAACATAAAATTTCAGCTCAAGCCAAGGCTTCGGTGGCGATGCTGTTAGAACCTGAACCAAATGCACGTTGGAATTTACAAGAAATACTTAATTGCAGTTGGTTGCGAAACGAGGAGGATAAACCATTCACATAGATTTTGTTGTGTGTTTTGCGTGTGTTTTAAATTGGAGTCTTTTTCCGAAAGGAACGTTTTAAAAATTTTGTAAAAACTGTGAATAAAATTTAAATGTAGTAAAAATCAGACATGTGCACGGATGGTGTTAAAATGCGTTTAGAGACATTCTAAAAAATTTAGAATGTGGACAATATTCTATTCTTATCGTTCAAAGCGAATGAGTTTTTCATTCTATGCTCACAGTGCAAGAGAAAGCTACACACACTAGTGTAACGACATTCGTAACACGAATGAAGCAATTAGGGAGTACATAGACAGCCAATAATTTGAAAATACTATACTCTGAAGCGTGTGAATAGAATGATTTTTATAAAAAAAAAATATTGTTTGGCTATTTGGGGGAATTCTTTTATAAAAAAAAATATATGTATGCTAATTAAAATAAACATTTTGTTATGTAGAATAAATGAAGAGGTAAATAAAAAATAATTATGGGAAAAATTAATTTATAAATAAGAGTGGATAAAAAAATGTTTATACATAAAAATAAATATTAGGGTGGATTGAAAATTATTTTTTTATTTCGAAAAATAATGTTCAATTTGGTAAAAAAATTGTTTTGCTTTATGGCAGAAAATGTTAATACCTATAATGATGAAATATGTAGTGTGACCAAATACAATTTTTTTCACAAAATTTTCAACTATTCTGCTAATACCGAAGACGATTTTTTTTAATTCGATTTTTTGTGAAACCAAACAAATTTATGTAGCAAAAGTTTGTCTATTTTTTTGTATGTGCATTAGGGTGGAGCAAATTATGCTTTTTTCGAATTTCGAAAACGTCGGTGAAAAAAAAATATTTTTTTTTTGTTCAAAATATTAAGGCTGAATAAAATATTATGCACCCTCAACCGTAAACTAGCGTAGAGAGATTTCCGTTATATGAGAACAAATGAGTGCAATTATTCTTCTTTCAGACCGTGATTTTCTATTTGATTTTGATCACTGCGCTACGTAAGGGGACAGTTACGGGTAGTAGACTGGCATTTTTTCTCAACTTTCGATTTTCCCAAGTGTCCGGGCAAATTTTTATTGTCCAAGGTCTAAAACTTATGTGGTACAAATTTGAGGTCAATCGGATTAAATTAACCCGTGGCGCCCGGCGGTCAAAGTTTTGGATTTTGGAAAAATTTAAAAAAAAATAAATAAAAAATTTAAATTTCTTTCGACACATCATATTTGTGGTGGAAATTTTTCAAAAATCCAAAACTTTGACCGAAGGGCGCCACGGGATAAAATGATCGGATTTGGCTCAAATTAGATTTAAATGAAAGATTGTCTTAAGCTCTATGAAATGGCCGAGGAAAAAAATTCTGATTTTTTTAAAAAATTTCTTGAATGTAGGAAAAAACCGCAATTTTTTTTCAAATTTCAAATGGCGATTTCTCGAAAACCGTTCGACCGATTTTAATTTTTTTTTTCATATTCGTGCTCACCGCATCAAAATTAACAAATATGATGTGTCGAAAAAAATTTACAGTTTTTATTTATTTTTTTTTTTAATTTTTCAAAAATCCAAAACTTTGACTGCCGGGCGCCACGGGTTAATTTAATCCGATTGACCTCAAATTTGTACAACATCCGTTTTAGTCCTAGTAGAATAAAAAAATGACCGGACTTTGAAAATTGGAGAAAAATTTTTTTGGCCATACAGAAAAATGTCAGTCTAATGGGTAGCTAACCCAGCCTTTAGTTTATATTCGGACATTACTGAAATGTGTTTTTATGATAAACTTTTTTTTTCTGTAAAGAAATTTTAAAAAAATGTTCTTTAAAAACAACTTATTTTTTTTTAAATTAATTTCAAATTGCATTAAAGGCCAAATTAAATAAAACGACAAATAAAAATATGCATCTTCTCAAAACTGAGCCAAAATGACGTTATATTTTCAGCAAAAAACGAATTAAAAATATTTTTTGCAAAACAAGAAATAATGTGCTCGATTCTGAAATTCACCAAATTTTTAAAAATTTGATATTCTTTCGAATTTAAGGATTTTAAAATTTTTTTCTTGTAAAAATTAAAGATCTAGTTAATAGCCTTTTTTTTTGCAGACCGGATTAAGATTAGGATTAACTTTATTTTATTAAAAAATGGGTCAAATCAGGTACAGATTTTTTTTTTTTTGTAATTTTTTTTCTGAAATTATACGCAATTAGTAAATATAAACAGGAAAACATATTAAGCTTTGACCAAAATGTTAAGAATGAAAAATAAATAAGTTAAATCCTAGGATTAACTCAGATTTATTTATACCATTTAACATTTTGAGCAACGCTTAATTTTTTTCCTGCTTATATTTACTAATTGTATGTAGATTCAGAAAAAAAAAATTAAAAAAATATGTCTGAACTTGATTTGACCCATTTTTTAACTAAATTGAGTTAATCTTAATCCGGTCTGCAAAAAACAAGCCTAATAACTAAAGAACAAGTTTAAAAATCTAAAATTCGAAAGAATATCAAATTTTTAAAAATTAGGTGAATAGTGAAATCGTATTCCAGAATCGAGCACAATAAAATATTTTTTTGCAAAACAAGAAAAAAAATTTACAGACAAAAACAAATTTTTACGGACAAAAAAAAATTGTTTACCATAAAAACACTTTTTAAGTAATGTCCGAATATTAAATAATTTAAGAAAAAAAAATATTTTTTTTTACTTTGTTAGGAACTTTCCGATTTTGAAGCCAAGGCCATTGTATCAAAGGATCAATATTTTAATGTGTTAATATCAACCCTAAAAGGCAACTTTACCGACCCAACGTTTTCGAAATAGATCTAATTAGCTCCACCCTAATGTATATATACATATGAACATTTTTCCCTACGGTACTATTTAATCTTTTTTATATTTCTCTTCACCCTAACATATTTGTAATTTAAAAAAATTTAAAGCGGTACTTATTGTTGTTGGGAATAATGTTGTTTCTCTTACTTTTAGCTAAAAATAAAAAAACACAATGTTTATGATTTGTTTCAATGACACCGTAAGATTGTGCGTGTACGAGCAAGTGCATATTTTTTTATACATACATCCCAATACATTTTTTCACAAAGCATATTTTTTTTTCATCAAAACGTTTTTTTTTTACTACCCCCATATTTTTAATAAGTTTTCCAACAATTTTTTTTTAATATTTTTTTACAAAAACATTCTAAGCGATCAGTGTATGTTAAAAATATTCTACAACACGGTGTAATTTTTATAAACTCTACTATGTTTGTTATTCTAAAAACGAACGTTTGTTTCATTCTAATCGTTCAAACACGACATTTGTCGTGTTCGTTTAAACAAGCACAGCAAATTTTTTAATTTGTTGTTTAGCATCATAGTAAACATTCTCATTCGCAAGCACTGTACTCTAAAAGTAGTGTACTCTGAAGCGAATGATTTGGTGTAAGCAAAGAAGGGAATACATTTGATCTCATGTCTGGTAAAAATTTGTTGCAAAAAACTTGTAAAATTTAAATCTTCCAAAATAGGAATAAGGAAAGAAATCATTCAGTACTGACTAGAGATGCGCGTGAGTGACTTTTGACTCACACTCACTCGCCCACTCACGCTCACGACAGGAATTTTTGAATCACGTACACTCACGAGCATATTTTTTCTACTCACAATCACGTAAGTAAATTTATTACAAGTTGTAATTTACAACTCACACTCACACTCACGTGCACTCACACAAGCTTCACTTACATTCACGTTGACTGAGTCAACTTGACTCACACTCACGAAATTCTTATTAAAAAAACAAAAAATCTTACAAAATTTTAAGCAACATTTAAAGTTCAAAAATTTTTTATTTTTTTTGCTTTTTTTTTGGGACGTTAGCTTACGTTAGCTTAACTTTGTGACATACACCCTCGTGTGACACTATTTTTATTGATTTTTATACCCTACACCACTCTGTGGTACAGGGTATAATGAGTTTGTGCTGATGTTTGGAACTACCCGAAATATTGGTCCTAGTCCTTCAAGTATACCGATCGACTCAGTATCACTTTTTGAATCGATTTAGCGATGTCTGTCCGTCTGTACATCTATCGGTTTAAGCACGATACAGGTCGCAATTTTCAATCAATTGACTTGAAATTTGAAGCTTAAGCATCTATTGGACGAAGCCTATTAAAATTGGAGAAAATCGGTCCATGTTAAGACCTAGCCCCCATACAAACGCCCCCTTTGGATTCGGCTTAAATGACTCTAATAACCGTATTATAACAGTTATCTCTTTGAAATTCAGCAGGTAGTCAAATTTTGTATGCACAAATCACCATTCCAAATTTCAAAGGAATCGGTTCATTCCTTCTGGTAGTCCCCATACAAACCACCTTCCCGATATTCACATAATTCCGTCAAAATTCATAAATATGGAAATATTTGATACAAATTTTATTTTTAGGTGATAAACGTGTACTTTAGTAACCTAATCAAATCGGAATATAATTGGACCATTTTTGGACTTTGAGTTGAGTTGAGGGTGGGTTGTACAAGCCTTGAAAGAAAGCTAGGCGAGTCCATGGCGCTCAGACTTAAAATAGTCCATTGTACCATACCCTAGAAGGAAAGATTAGTAAAGAATGAGAGAAAGTTTAAAGAGAGTGAAAAGTGCTTGCTCAGAACTTCTCAGTTGCATTCACAAACCTGAGAAAGTCAGACAAGGAAAGTCCATGGACCATGTCCATCGACAAAATATCAGAGCCCATTATCCGCAGTCTTGATCTTGAGAAAGCTGGGCAATAACAGACGTAGTGTTCTGTTGTGTCCTCATCCTCAAGACAAGCTGCACAAAGAGGGTGTGATAAGACACCCAATCTCGTCATATGACGAGCACAGGCATTGTGTCCCGTAATTAGGCCAGTAAGTTTGCGACAGTCTTTTCTACTCAGACTGAGTAAATAGTTTGCCACTTTCTTGTCTGGCCTTATCACAAAACATTTAGTATTCCTACATGTCAACTCATTGGACCATCTTTCCATGAAAATTGATTTCATGTGAGAGTCTATCCAACGCATCATCCATGTCAAGCCTATACCAATCTGAGGCTCCGGATTGTGAGGAATTGTATCGGAGCCAATGTTTGCCAAAGAATCGGCAATCTCATTTCCCCGTATTCCCCTATGACCCGGAACCCACAAGAGGTAGACCCTGTTCTCACATGAGACCTCATTGAGTCTGCGCCTGCACTCTTGGACAATTTTAGACGTTGTGATTGGAGAACTCAGTGCCTTGACTGCAGCTTGACTGTCACTACAGATACCGATTTTCCTATCCCTCCATCTATTTTCAATTATCCAAGTCGCCACGTCCAAAATAGCAAACACTTCAGTCTGAAAAACTGTTGCCATTTTGCCCATGGCATGAGAGTATTTGGTTTCGTCATCCAAATACCAACCAGATCCAGAACCAACTAATGTACTAGAACCGTCCGTATAGAAGGTATCAGAGTAATTTCTGAGAAGTTTATCTGGATCACACCAGTCTTGTCTTCTCGGAAATGTAACTCTGAACTTCCTACCAAACTCTATGCAAGGCGTCATACTGTCTAAGGGCATATCAAACATTGGACAAAGTTCCGAAAGCCTATTAAACAGTTGACCATGTCCTGCATTGTAGTCTCCGTGCCATGATCCATTTTTACGGAGTCTGCACAGAGATTTCATGGCTACCCCTTGGATATGTAGATCCAAGGGAAGCATGTCCAACATGGCGTTAAGAGCTGCACCTGGTGTAGTGCTCATAGCACCTGTAATCCCCAAGCAAGCTGCTCTTTGTAGTCCGTCCATAGTCCCCCATATAAAAATTTCGACCGATATTCAGATAAATTGACAAAAAAAATAAACCAATTCCACTAAAATTTGATCTGTGTGTGTTTTCTACACTAAATAAAGATCTAACAAAAGACAGATACAATCGGTCCATGTTTGGACTTCATGGACTCATTTTCCGGAAAACACTGGTGTAGGGTATCATATGGTCGGTCTTAACCGACTATAACTTTCTTACTTGTTTTGTATAATTTCCATTTTATGTTCATGCTAGTAGCAATTTTATTTGTTAAAATTAATATTAAAAAAAATACCGAAAGCTATAAAAGAATACCTTATTTGTAATTTTTTTTAATTATTTAATATTTTCTATGATATTTTCGGCATCTTTTATGTTAAACCAACTATAGTTTTTAAAACACTGATTTAGTTTTAATGATTTTAACAAATTTAAACATATTAGGCATTGTTTTAAATGAGATCATAAAATAAATTAGATCAAAAGACACCTACTTTTAAATTAAATAAAATGTCATGACTAAAAAAATTATGATTTTAAAATATCAAAATTTTCAATAACGAACATTGACCTGCGTTTAAAAAAATATAAAGGATTAATTAAATTATAAAATTTTCAAAATGATTTTAAATTTATTTTAAAATATTTAATAAATACACTAAAAAAAATCTTGTAAAATTACAAAAAAACCCTCCTGAAAAATGGTTTCCCAACCTCCTATTTTACGAGAGTATCTACACAGAAAGAATTGAAAACGAAAGTCAATCAACAAAAACGCGGATTCAATTAATTTTTTAATTGAAACTCCTCCGATAAAGAAAATTGTTATATCAATCATCAAATTGTAGGTGATTAATTGATTTTTATTTCAATTAATCATTTTTTCGATTTTGATCAAAAATTTGATTGATTTTTTATTTAAAGTCAATTAAAATAATTATTGATTTAACAAATGAATTTTACGCTTATGGAAAAATTATGAAGAAATTCATATTTTTTGCTTTCCAATATGTTGCCGACAATAAAAAAAGTAAAACCGTAGTAAAAAGTATATTTTTGAAATTATGTATTCAAATAAATTGAAGCGAAAAAAATCTGGCATGTTGAAAATTTGTAATTTGATAGTTAAAGAAAAGAACAAAAATGTTGATCAAAACAATAATTGACTCATTTAAATTTTGTTGATCAATAGATTTAATTGAAATTTTTAGTCAATAATTTTTTGTGTGTAGTAAAAATTACAATTTTATTGGTAAAAAGTTTGTAAAATTACAAACAATTTACAAGCTTTTTACCAATAAAATTGTAAATTTACAACTTTTTTGACGCTATAAAAATTACAAGGATTTCTTGTGGCTTTACTAGATTTTGTGCTGCCTCCAATTTTACAAATTAAAAATGACGAGCATTTTTGTAAATCTACAACTTGTTTTTTATTCAAGAATACTTACAAGGAATTCTCGTGACTTAACTAGATTTTTTTTGTAAAATTACTAGTGTCTGACCGAATATTCGGCTTTGGCTACGGCTTCGGCCATAAAGCATTCGGCCACTATTCGGCTTCTGCCACTATTTGGCTTCGGCCGCTATTCGGCTTCGGCCACTATTCGGCTTCGGCCACATTTTTGGCCGAATACCGAATAACACTGTGGAACAAATTCAGGTTAGCAAAAGTTATGTCGATTCTGAGAGTGAGGGATGAAAATAAAGGCTGAATTAAAAGACCCGTATCGCGGCGTTTATTTATGTTAGTTCGAATTTTTTTTATTCGACCTTCAAACTTTGCAGTCAAATGCCGATTTTCAGCATATTGTTTTAATGGTTTTTTGGCTATAACTCGTCGACTAATTAATATTTTTTCAATCTGTAAAAGCCAAATTATTGCTAGAGACCTTGCTAACCTGAATTTGTTCCACAGGTAAATTGTAAAAAAATTGTACACACAAAATTAACGTTCAAAAAATTATTTTTTTTTACAAAAATGTCTAAAAATTTTTTTTTTCTCAAAAAAAAATCATTCTAGACAACGTTTTTATGCATTTGTGTATTCCGCCAAGTCGAATTTTACTTTTTATACCCTCCACTCTAGTGATAGAGGGTATTTATAAGTTTGTCATTCCGTTTGTAACTCATCGAAATATCGGACTGTGGTCATATAAAGTACATATAGGGCATTCCATGTCAAATCGGACACTTTGAATTTTTTTTTAGATTTTCCCAATTTGTTTACAGTTTTTAGTACCTTTTGAAAACTCCTTCGTGGTAAATTTTCAGATTTTTTTGATGACCCGTTCAAAAGATATCGAATTTTTAAAAATTGGTAGTTTGTTCCTTTATTCAAACTTCTTTTACTCATAACTTCTTCAATAATGGTTCAAATTTCAATTTTTTTTTTTCAAAATTTTTGTTTTTCTACGTACTTTTTAAAAAAAAAAATCAAAAAATTCTTAAAAGCGCTCTAGTATGCGATTTTTAAGTATTAAAATTTAAATCTCATTTTTGCAAATGTTTGTACTCTTCGATTTTTTTGAAATTTTTTTGTGTAAAACTTCTATCGATTCTACAAATTTTTTGCCCAGGAGGATCGTGGGATAACGATTATTACTATTTTTTAAAATTTTTTAAAAAAATTTTATTGTAATTTTCCAATCTTAAAATCGTTTCTACTGCTCCAATGGTGCGTCATACACAGAGAAAACAGTTTAATTGTACCAGCCAAATTAAGAGCCACCTGCGTGGTTTATTTACAACAACCGAAGTTTTCGGTTACGATTACCGAAATTTATTTGAACCAACAGAAGTTAAGTTGTTATAAATAAATTTCGGTTATCGCAACCGAAAATATTGGTTGTTGTTATTAAACCATGCAGTTGACTCTAAATTCGGCTGGCACAACTAAACTGTTTTCTCTGTGTAGAGGGGTCATTTATAAGACCGACCCCCATTCATTTTTACGTCTTAACATTTCTTTGGAACAAACTAATACCCTATCTCCAATTGCTAAGGGGGCTCCCACACAAAACGACATTTTTTAAAATTTGCTCCAACCGCTCTAACTGCCCTAATACTGCCCTTAGAGCAACAAAATGGATGACCGACTCACAATATTTTTTTTAGTCCAAACATTTTCTCTGAACACACCTACCCTCTATCTTTAACTGTTAGGGCGGTCCCCATAAAATTTTTTTTATTTTTTGTAAATTTGTTTTATTTAATCAGCTTCTACCGGTCCAATGTTGCGTCCGAGAGGGATCATTAGTGAGACCGACCGCCATTTATTTTTAAATTACAAAATTTTTTTAAAACATACCTACGCCCTATCTCCACTCCCTAAGTAGGCTACCATACAAATAACAGTTGGAGCAAATTTTATAAAAATGTAATTTTGAATAGAGGCCTACTTAGGGAGTGGAGATAGGGCATAGGTATGTTTTAAAAAAATGTTGTATGGTAAAAATAAATGGGTGTCGGTCTCACTAATGACCCCTCTCGGATGCACCATTGGACCGGTAGAAGCTGATTAAATCAAACAAATTTACAAAAAAAAAATTGTATGGGGACCGCCTTAACAATAAGAGATAGAGGGTAGGTGTGTTCAGAGAAAATGTTTGGACTAGAAAAATATTGTGGGTCGGTGATACATTTTGTTGCTCTAAAGGCACTATTAGGGCAGTTAGAGCGGTTGGAATAAATTTTAAAAAATGTCGTTTTGTATGGGAGCCCCCTTAGAAATTGGAGATAGGGTATTAGTTTGTTCCAAAGAAATGTTAAGACGTAAAAATTATTGGGAGTCGGTCTTATAAAGGGCCCCTCTATGACGCACCATTGGAGCAGTAGAAATGATTTTAAGATTGAAAAATTACAATAAAATTTTTTCAAAAAATTTTAAAAAATAGTAATAATCGTTATCCCCCGATCTTCCTGGGCAAAAAATTTGTAGAATTGATAGAAGTTTTACACAAAAAAAAATTAAAAAAAATCGAAGAGTACAAACATTTTCAAACATGAGATTTAAATTTTAAAACTTAAAATTCGCATACTAGAGCGCATTTAAGAATTTTTTGGGATTTTTTTTTGAAAAGTACGTAAAAAAACAAAAATTTTGAAAAAAAACAATTTGAAAGTTGGACCATTATTGAAGAAGTTATGATTAAAAGAAGTTTGAGTAAAGGAGCCAACTACCAATTTTTAAAAATTCGATATCTTTTGAACGGGTCATCAAAAAAATCTGATAATTTACCTCGAAGGAGTTTTCGAAGGGTACTAAAAACTGTTAACAAATTGGGAAAATCTAAAAAAAATTTTTCAAAGTGTCCGATTTGACATGGAATGCCCCATATATTACACCGCTCTACAAATCTGAGGTTTGTCGCTGCGTTTTGAGTGAAAACAAAAAAAGTTTATAGGTTTAGCTTTCCCGATTCCAAAACGGTCACTCAAATTTTTCTATCACGTCACAATTTTGAGAAAATCGCGGTTAAAGTGTCAAAAAAGGCCTATTTTGGCCATTTTTGAGCGCCTATAAAATTAGATCCTGACATGCGAATGAATTTATATCAGGCTCATTCGAAAGTGCGTAATTTTCTCTTTTAGACAAAATCGAATTTTCTTGGAATTCAATTTTTTATAATGGTGAAAAAATCGTTAGCCACAAGGGCTTTAAATCAAATATTTACGTGTGTATTTGTATGGAAATTTGTTAAAAAACACTGTGTAAATAATCTAAATATTTAAAAAATGGAAGGTTTTTTGTTAATGATTTCTTTACCATTTTAGAAAATTAAATTCCAAGAACATTTTATCTTGTCTTATAGAGAAAATCACATACTTTTGAATGAGCTTGATACCAAGTCAATCGCATGTCAAGATCTTATATTATAAGCTTTCAAAAAGGGTCCAAAATGGCATTTTTCGACACTTTAACCGCGAATAACTCAAAATCCTGACGTGGTAGACATATTTAGGTCGCAGATTTGGAATCAGCGCAACAAACACTACCTAAATCACTTACCAGAATCCAATACGCATTTTCATGTTGAGCTGTGTTATTGATCCATGATCGATTCTAAGACATTCTATGAATGTCCGTCCGTCCGTCTGTCTGTAGATGGCACGATACAGTCCAAAATAAAAGAGCTAGCCTCCTGCAATTTGGCGTGAATATCTCTTATGGTCCTAGGCAGGCTAAGTTCGTAAATGGGCAAAATCGGCCCAGGGGAAAAAAGTTCCCCCTTGAAGAACTAAACCAACCTCTGAAAAATACATTTTTTTACATGTTTTTTTGTATTTTTGTTAAATAAATGAAACATTTGGTATATTTATCGGGATGGAAAGGTGCTCTCAACGTCCCAATAACAATTAACAATAAACTACAAGTTTAACAACGTTATTAATTGTGTTAACAAAAAATTTGTTTGATATAAGAGAAACGCATTTTTGTTTAAATTCTTAATTTCAGTCAAATATGTTGTTGACAGTAGTGTGATAGATTGACTTAATGAAATGTTGTCGGTTTAATTTTAATTAAATGTTTAATTATATTAATAATAGAATTAATCGTGCTCCCAAATTATCTTTTTCTGTGTACTGCAATTGACTTAACGCGGAAGCGGATATAAATAAATAAGGCGTCATATTTTCTAAAATTTATTAAATTTTATTCATAATTATTTCATTGTTTTCGATCGAATTCCATTTAAACAAATTGCTTTAATTTTATTTTAATAATTTTCATAAATCTAAACATAATAGGGTATTGTTTAAAATGAGATCATAAGTAAAAAAAAAACAAAAAAATTCTTAAATTTAAAAATAAATTGGAATTTAAGAGACCTACTCAAAATCTAAAATAAATATGCGGCAAGAATATTTTTTTGTGTTGTTTAAGATCAAATAGTGATGATTAATATTTATTATTTTTTTTTTTAAATCACAAAAAATATTTAACATCAATAAAATACCAAAAATGGTAAAACAATACCATGTAGTAGCTACTTAAACATGAGACAATAAATAATATAAAACCATTAACAAAGTCTAGTTAAGTCAACCCAACCAATGAACCAAGTGCAACCTAATACACTATATACAATAGCGGGACCTGTGGCTATAAAAGGTGCTTCTAAAAATTTTAGATTCATGAAAACCATTAATAGCCAAGATTAATGTTGTTTGGAATATAAAACATAAATTCAAGACACAACAACACCATACAGCAGCAACAACATGATCCGTTAGCTTCTTCCAAACACACTACCAAATTTAATTCATGAATTTAGCTAATTGCAATTAGCTAAATTTTTGGAAGGCATTTTATTACACATTTATTCTTCTTAATGTAAGACTAAATTAGAAAACATTTTATAAAACTCATATTCCAAGTCATTAGATAAAGCACCCACATTAAACATAAATATGCAACACTCAAGACTCAATTTTAAAACTAAGATGTCGTTGTTGGTGATGGTGGCATGTGTTGTGCCACAATTTTAGTTGATAGTTTAAGTTAAGTATGAAACATGTGTATTGTTGTTCAAATGCATTAAAATAATATTTGTATAATATTGAAATCATGACAAAAACGTGCTGGATTTGGTTATTTTAAAATTTGGAGAATACAAAAGTAGGGGTAATCACTACTCTAAAGAAAGAAGTTGTTTAGTTACCAACAAATTTTCGATAGAAAAAGTTGTTTAGTTATTAAAAAACTTTTCTTGTTCAGTTTCCAAAAAATTGTTCTATAGAAAAAGTTGTTCAGTTATTTAACAACTTTTCTATAAAAAAAGTTGTTCAATTATTCAGTTATTTAACAACTTTTCTGTAAAAAGCTGTTCAATTATTTAACAACTTTTCTATAAAAAAATACTACTATTTAACAACTTTTCTGCAAATAAAAGTTATTCAATTATTTAACAACTTTTTTATAAAAAAAGTTGTTCATGTAACAACTTTTTTATAGAAAAACTTGTTCAGTTACCTAACAAATTTTCTATAGAAAAATTTATTTAGTTATCGAGCAAATTTTTTATAAAAAAAGTTGTTCAGTTACCGAACAAATTTTCTATAAAAAAAGTTGTTCAGTTACCAAACAAGTTTTCTGTAGAATAAGTTATTCAGTTACCGAACAACTTACCAATATAAAAAGTTGTTCGATTCCCGAACAAATTTTCTATAAAAAAAAGTTGTTCAGTTATGAAAAAATTTGTCTTTATAAAAAGTTGTTCAGTAATGAAATTGTTTCTATATGAAAGTCAGTTATGAAACTAGCAGAAATTGTTTTGTTTATTTATTTGTTTAGCCACCGAAACGGGTTTTTTATAAAAAAAGTTGTTCAGTTACAGAATAACTTTTCTTTAGAAAAAGTTGTTCAGTTACAGAACAATTTTTTAATGGAAAAAGTTGTTCAATATCGGAAAAAATTTTCTACAGAAAAAGTTGTTCAGTTGCAGAACAAAATTTTTACAGAAAAACTTGCTCGGTTGCAGAATTAATTTTCTATTCAAAAAGTTGTTAAGTTACTGAACAAATTTTTTACAGAAAATGTTTACTAATGAACATCTTTTCTGTTGAACAATTTTTAAGTTACCGATCAACTATTTTTCTATGAAAAGTTTCGTCCCTAAACAGTTTTCTATGAAAAAAGTTGTAACCGAACGACTTTTCCACTAAAAAAATGGTTTATTTCCCGAACAACTTTTTTATATAAAAAGTTGTTTAGTTATGAAACAACTTTTCTATATAAAAAGTTTTTTAGTTATGAAACAACTTTTCTATATGACAACAACTTTCCTAAGTAAGTTATGAAACTTCTTTTCTATAGAAAAAAAACGTTTTGTTTCTTTCGAAATGGTTGTTTTGCCACCGAAAAAACTTTTTTATAAAAAAAGTTGTTCAGTTACCGCACAAATTTTGTATAGAAAATGTTGTTCCGTAACTAAAGAACTTTTCCTACATAAAATTTTATATAGAAAAATTTGTTCGGTAACTGAACAATTTTATCTTTAGATAATTAGTTCGGTAACTGATCAACTTTTTCTATAAAAAATTTGTTAGGAAACTGAACAACTTTTTAGATAGAAAATTTGTTTGGTAACTCTAAAATTGTTTGGTAACTGAACTTTTTCTATAGAAAATTTGTTCGGTAAGTTACCGATCAACTATTCATAAATAAAAATTGTTTCGTTGCTGAACAACTTTTCTATAGACAAAGTTGTTAGTAAACAACTTTGTAATTGAAAAAGTTGTTCAGTTCCCATGCAACTTTTCAATATAAAAAGTTATAAAACACCTTTTCTATTTTTCATAAGTTATGACTTTTATAAGTTATGAAACTTCTTTTCTATAGAAGATATTGTTTGTTGCTGTAGAAATGGTTGTTAAGCCACCGAAAAACCTTTTTTATAAAAAAGTTGTTCAGTTGCAAAATAACCATTTTTTAGAAAAATTTGATCCGTTACAGAACAAATTTTCTGTAGGAAAAGTTGTACAGTTGCAGACTAAATTTTCTATAGAAAGAGTTGTTAGGTTTCCGAATACTTTTTTTACTAAAATGTTGTTTAGTTAACAAACAACTTTTTTGTTAAAAAATTGTTAAGTTACCGATCAACTATTCGTAGAAAAAATTGTTGGGTTCCTGAACATTACGAAAAACTTTTTAACTATAAAAGTGGTTCAGTTCCCGAACAACTATTCTATATAGAAAGTTGTTTAGTTATGAAACAAAAAATTTCTTCAGTTATTAAACAAGTTTTCTATATACGAAGTTATTAAGCTAACTACTCTTGTATAGAAAAACTTGATCAGAAATTTTGTATAGAAATTTTTTTTCAATAACTGAACAACGTTTTCGATAGAAAATTTGTTCGGTAACTAAAGAACTTTTTCTATAGAAAATTTGTTCGGTAACTGAAGAAATTTTTTGTTTCATAGAAAACTATTCAAAATTTGTTCGGTAACTGAACAACTTTTTCTATATAAAATTTGTTAGTAACTGAACATCTTTCTATAGCAAATTGGTACGGTAACTGAACAACTTTTTCTATAGAAAACTTTGTTCGGTAACTGCACAACTTTTTCTATAGAAAACTTTGTTCGGTAACTAAAAAAATTTTCTATAGAAAACTTTGTTTGGCAACTGAACAACGTTTTCTAGAAAATTTGTTCAGCAACTGAAGAACTTTTTGTACAAAAAATTTGATCAGTAACTGAACAACTTTTTTTATAGAAAATTTTTCAGTAACTGAACAACTTTTTGTATAGAAAATTTGTTCAGTAACAGAACAACGTTTTCTATGGAAAATTTGTTTAGTAACTGAACAACGTTTTCTATAAAAATTTGTTCAGTAACTGAACAACGTTTTCTTTCAGTAACTGAACTACGTTTTCTATAGAAAATTTGTTCGGTTACTGAACAACGTTTTCTACTGAAAATTTGTTCAGTAACTGAACAACGTTTTCTATTGAAAATTTGTTCAGTAACTGAACAACGTTTTCTATAGAAAATTTGTTCAGTAACTGAACAACGTTTTCTATAGAAAATTTGTTCGGTAACTAAAGAACTTTTTCTATAGAAAATTTGTTCGGTAACTGAAGAAATTTTTTGTTTCATAGAAAACTATTCAAAATTTGTTCAGTAACTGAACAACGTTTTCTATAGAAAATTTGTTCAGTAACTGAACAACGTTTTCTATAGAAAATTTGTTCAGTAACTGAACAACGTTTTCTATAGAAAATTTGTTCAGTAACTGAACAACGTTTTCTATAGAAAATTTGTTCAGTAACTGAACAACGTTTTCTATAGAAAATTTGTTCAGTAACTGAACAACGTTTTCTATAGAAAATTTGTTCAGTAACTGAACAACGTTTTCTATAGAAAATTTGTTCAGTAACTGAACAACGTTTTCTATAGAAAATTTGTTCAGTAACTGAACAACGTTTTCTATAGAAAATTTGTTCAGTAACTGAACAACGTTTTCTATAGAAAATTTGTTCAGTAACTGAACAACGTTTTCTATAGAAAATTTGTTCAGTAACTGAACAACGTTTTCTATAGAAAATTTGTTCAGTAACTGAACAACGTTTTCTATAGAAAATTTGTTCAGTAACTGAACAACGTTTTCTATAGAAAATTTGTTCAGTAACTGAACAACGTTTTCTATAGAAAATTTGTTCAGTAACTGAACAACGTTTTCTATAGAAAATTTGTTCAGTAACTGAACAACGTTTTCTATAGAAAATTTGTTCAGTAACTGAACAACGTTTTCTATAGAAAATTTGTTCAGTAACTGAACAACGTTTTCTATAGAAAATTTGTTCAGTAACTGAACAACGTTTTCTATAGAAAATTTGTTCAGTAACTGAACAACGTTTTCTATAGAAAATTTGTTCAGTAACTGAACAACGTTTTCTATAGAAAATTTGTTCAGTAACTGAACAACGTTTTCTATAGAAAATTTGTTCAGTAACTGAACAACGTTTTCTATAGAAAATTTGTTCAGTAACTGAACAACGTTTTCTATAGAAAATTTGTTCAGTAACTGAACAACGTTTTCTATAGAAAATTTGTTCAGTAACTGAACAACGTTTTCTATAGAAAATTTGTTCAGTAACTGAACAACGTTTTCTATAGAAAATTTGTTCAGTAACTGAACAACGTTTTCTATAGAAAATTTGTTCAGTAACTGAACAATGTTTTCTATAGAAAATTTGTTCAGTAACTGAACAACGTTTTCTATAGAAAATTTTTTCAGTAACTGAACAAAGTTTTCTATAGAAAATTTGTTCAATAACTGAACAACGTTTTCTATAGAAAATTTTTTCAGTAACTGAACAAAGTTTTCTATAGAAAATTGGTTCAGTAACTGAACAACGTTTTCTATAGAAAATTTGTTCAGTAACTGAACAACGTTTTCTATAGAAAATTTGTTTGGTAACAGAACAACGTTTTCTATAGAAAACTGAACAACGTTTTCTATAGAAAATTTGTTCAGTAACTGAACAACTTTTTCTATAAAAAAAGTTGTTAAGTTACGAGAAAATTTTTCTTTTAAAAAAATTGTTCAGTTACGGAACAGCAGTTCTGTAGAAAAAAATCAGGTACCAATCAACTTTTCTATAGAAAATTGTTGTTCAGTTACCAAACAACTTTTCTATAGGAAAAATTTGGTTCAGTAAGCGAACAACTTTTTAATACAAAATATCTTGTTCAGTAACCGAATAATTTTGTTACTGAAAAAGTTGTTTAGTTTTGGAACAAACTAAACTTTTGTATACAAAACGTTGTAGAGTAGCTGAGAACATTTCTTCCTTCTCTATCCTGTGATCATCCTTAATATTTTAATTGTATAAACACAAGATGTTTTTGAAAGCAAAAACTAACTTAATGAGAACATGATTTCATAAATACCTGTTAGTAAAATGAAAAGGTTTGTGGATGCATGCGTCTACAAGTTGCATAAACCATTAAAAACAGTGATTTGTGTTTTTTTTCTATTTAGTTGTTAGAGTTAAAACAAATATCTTAAAACTTTTAATCCTTTTGTTGTACTCCCTAGAATGAAAATTTACTTGCTAAGAACATTTTAACTTTCTTAGAACAACAAGCAGCAACAACGTAATTTTTTATTGTCCTCTAAAGTGTATTCAGATATTTATATATTAAGTTTTCTACATACATTCTGGTTCACGTATTCAAAATATTGCCATATGCTGTTGCTGCTTGTGTCGTAGCATATCCTTTATGCCACACTAGTATGTTGCAGCAACATCATTTGTGTCTTTTTGCAAACGTGTACAAGTTTAACCATTTAATATAGTGTTTAATTAATATCAATTGCAAAAGTTTCCCAGCAACAGTTTTCAGAAAAAATTTTAAAGTTGTAAGTAAAATAGTTTCTTTGTTGTTACTGCTTTCATGGAACAAGATCGACAATTTTATTTCTATCGATAAATATATAGAGTTTAACGGTTTTGAAAAAATAAATTTTAATTTTGAATATTTCAGAAGAGGTTTTGATTGAATATCATTCCGACGTGAACAATTTTGTAATTTGTGAAACAAAAAAGTCTGTTCCGTCTGAAACCAATTCTTAAACTAGTAGGCTTAGATGCTACTTATCAATGCGGTGGTCGTAGGTTCGATACAACTAAAACATTTGTTTGCTGTGCTTTATACAAATGAGATAATTTTAAAAACTCTTAACTTCTTTAAGTGATTTTCTTACAAATTTGCTTCTCCATTAGTACCTCAAGATGCCAGCAGTTAATGTCATTTGTTGCTCAAGCACATAAATAGTTTTAGACTACCAAACACACACACATCTTTGTAAACTGTCATAGATTTTAAAAGTTGCATATTGCAAATTTGTTTAATTCCATTAAATATTATGACATTTCAAATAGTTATGGTTATTGTGGTTTTTTGAAAAGTTGTTGGAAAATATTTCAATAAAGTTTGTAATTTTTTCTTTATTGTATCTTTTGTTACATGTGTTGGTTTGGAGAAGATACTTAGGATAGTTTATACATAGTAGATTTGCTGACTTTGCTCCAATTAGTCAATGGAGGTGGTTACCCTACTGTCATTGATAACCTTAACCGCACTTCCCTAAATACGATCCAGGAGACCTTCAAATATTTGAAGGTCACGTACCTGAACAGGGATAATGGAGTAGCTGCCACAAAACTCATACGAAACCATCAATATGAGGAATGTGTGACTGATTATATGACTCCCAATATCGTATGGGATGCGGGTATAACAATTGAAATTCCATCTAGAGAATTCTGGAAAAAATCTACCTGTTTGGGAACATTACATTGAAGTCTACGCGGATGGATCAAAGATGCTACCGGAATCGGGTAGCGGTGTCGACTGTAATGTGGAGTTCACACTTACGACCTTAAACAAGTTTTTCAACAAATATCAGTAACAAAATATAAACGTAATTGACACAGGACAGAGGTTTTTTTAAACATGTATCCCTTAAACACTGAAAAAACAGCAAGTGTGAACCCCACATAAGAAACTGGAAATTAAGCATACAGGACTGCTGTAATATTTTTCAGGCGGAGCTTTGTTCAGTTTCAGAGGCAGCAAGAAGATCATTATTTACATTGATAGCCAAGGCTCTAGAAATATAAATATACGATAAAAGGTAGTCATCCGTCGTCGCCAAACCTTGTGGACACGCGGTGGAAAATTGGTAAAAAAAACACTTCTTTATATGGATAAAGTATATCTCAGGAAGTATGTAGGTTTAATTACAGGACATGCTGGAACACACCCTGAGGTCAAACAATTGAAGTCAAAGCACTCGAAAATGTAAAAAAAAAAAATCACGATATGGTGTTGGCCAATCGAATAGTAAAAGTGCGTGAGATTGTTGATACCATAGACATTTCATATGGCAGTGCGGATTCGATTTTAAATGACCAGTTGGTTTTAAGAAAGCTTTCTGTAAGATGGGTGGGTGCCGCGTTTGCTCTCCATTGACCATAAACGTAATCGTGTGACAATTTCAAAGGATTGTTTGGAGTTGTTTTTACCGCAATTCGAACCAGTTTTTGAGGCGTTTTGTAACTGTGGATGATACATGGATCCATTAAAAAACTCCGGAGACCAAGTAGCACTCTAAACAATGGGTTTCTCCGGGGGAACCCCCTCCGAAGAAGGCCAAGGTAAGTTTGTCGGCCAATAAAATTATGGCAACTGTTTTTTTTTTGGATGCACGCGGGATAATCCACATCGATTACCTTTAAAAGGGGAAAACAATAAACGGCGAATATTACGCCAACTTATTGGATTGATTTAACGAGGAGATGAAAAAAAGAACCCATATGCATGTAAGGGGTATTGTAAGTACTCTTGTAAACTCAGATCTCACGTTTGGAATGCTTCCTCATTGGATCATTCCTACTAGTCTGATTGAACCAACATTTATCTCTTAGTTAAGCGAAAGAGCTTTGATGGAATGCATGACTTCATTCCAAGCACTAAAATATTTTCAACCATTTGGCAGCGACATCGAGGTTGTCGTCGAGGAAACAAAGTTTCCAGTTAAAATGCCAAAAAAGTCATTGAGCTTTGTCCAGAGAGTCTTCTCATATAGGAAAACCAAACGCTTCGAAGCCATTTATGAAACGTTACGTAGCGGCATCCAGTGGGGTCCTTATAGCACCTGTAATTCTGTCAAGTTCTTACTATTTCCAGTTCTGGGTTTTTATCTTTTCAATATTGCTATTATCTAATAGACAGTCCCATCGATATAAAATTTCAATTGAATCTTGTTTAACATATGTAGCGCTAAAAAATGGCGCCCAATGAGGGGCTTCTAGTACCCTCAGGGTTCGAAAAAAAACACTGACGAACGGTACGTTAGTGCTCTGTACTGAACTATGCCGATGGAAATACGCAAACACATTCCCAACAAGAAATACAGAAACACTAAAAAATATGTTAAGTGGTTGTGTTCGTGTACGCTAACAGAATACCGAACGTTATGCTTGCGACTTGATGAACAAAATCTTTACGATTATGTACTGTGCTATGTACACAAACAAAATAAAGTACTTTTAGTGTACTGTTTGCGTACTTAGCAGATTTTTTTCAAAAACTTAAAATGGCGATATCTCGAAAACTAAGCAAGATAGAGCAAATTGGAGCATATATTTGGTTCTTAGAATCTTCATAGTATCGCCGGACCTCTTCACATGTGTGTACTTCGTTTTGCTCTATCTTGCTTAGTTTTCGAGATATCGCCATTTTAAGTTTAAAACAAAAAATCTGCTAAGTACGGAAACAGTACACTAAAAGTACTTTATTTTGTTTGTTTGTACTTCGTTTTGCTCTATCTTGCTTAGTTTTCGAAATATCGCCATTTTAAGTTTAAAACAAAAAATCTGCCAAGTACGGAAACAGTACTCTAACAGTACTTTATTTTGTTTGTGATCGTTTAAAAACACACAACTACTACGATGTATCGTTTCTGTTTATAGTGTAGTACATTATCGTTAAGTTTGACTTCGTCAATTCGCAAGCATAAGGTTAGGTATTCTGTTTGCGTACACGAACACAATCACTAAAAAAAAATTTTAGTGAATGTGTTCTTTGGAAAAACCCGTACGTTATATAACGTACCGTTTTTTTCGAATACTGAGTACCCTTAATCCATAAAATGAAATAATCAACACTTCCAGTCCAATTTTTTATAATTTAAATATCGTTATATTTCAATGGACAACAAGTCTCTTACTACAGATTCTAGCACTAAATTAAGTTAAACAAACTAAATATACAAATATAAATTAAAAATAACAAAAAAAACATGCTGAAATTCCATATGGTTAAGAGGTTACATAAACAATTTGGTTTGTCCAAAAAATAACTTCCAAAAAAAAAAAAACCAACAACACCGAAAAACGAAACTTGTCTCTAAAAATGCTAAGTGTTGGCGGCATTAATGTGGTGGCCACTGACTTGGTCTAAGCACCAGGCTACAACTCAACTTTAGTATATAAACGAATGCATGAATGAATAAAGTTGGCTTAGTGAACCTCATCATCATGACCATTATAGACAATGCCTTTTTTCCATAGACTTCAGCCGACATACAAGTGGTTTTTAAAATATAACAAAAATAGAAAAATAACTAACTAAAAACACAAGCCAGGAAATATTTTAAAATCTAAATAAATATAAATTCTGATTAAGCATTTGTATATGAGAATGCTCTGCATTAGTTAGTTATACACCATTTACAGATGTTATTCGAAAAATATCAATTGTTATTTGAAGATTTCATTTGTTATTTGAAGATGTTAGTTGTGATTCGAAGATTCCATTTTGGAATTCTAAGATTCTACTTGTAATTCGAAGATTCCATTTGGAATTCGAAGATTCCATTTGGGATTCGAAGATTCCATTTGTGATTCGAAGATTCCAATTGCAATTAAAAAAAGATCAATTGTAATTCGAATAAAGATCAATGTGACTCGAAAAAATCAATTGTGATTCAAAAAAGATCAATTGCAATTCAAATAAAGATCAATGTGATTCAAAAAAGATCAATTGTGATTCAAAAAAGATCAATTGCAATTCGAAATAGATCAATTGTAATTCGAAGATTCCAATTGTAATTCGAAAAAGATAAATATCAATCGAAAAAGATCAACTGTAATTCGTAAAAGATCTATTTTAATTCGAAGATACAATCTGTTATTCGAAAAAGATCAATTGAAATCCTCTTGATATCTTTTTTCAAATATTAATTGATCTTATTTCGTCTATGTATGTGGTCACGTTCGATTTCATTGGCCGGATGTTTTGTGTGAAACCCATGTAGGCTGGGATGCTGATCCACAGGATTTCAAAATACCAGGATATCACTTTCTATCTCTTTTTATTTTTCAACGGGGCTTGCAATGTACATTCGGGAAAATGTTGCGTACCAGCTTCGACCACATCTTGATTGTGGTAATGATGAATTTAACTCCGTCTGAGTGAAACTTTAGTTAAGGACTCACGTTTTCCATTTTGGGTCTCTCTATAGAAACTCAAATATGAAAACGGAGGGGTTCCATGTTACCTTTGACTCCGTTTTAAACTTTTTCACTAGAATCCTCGAGAATTCTCCACACAGTAAAATATTTGTTGCTGGCAATTTTAATGTCCACAATTTCTCCTGGCTTCGCCATTCCAGCCTCATGTCTCCTAAGAGGCAATACGCTGAGCTTTTAGCTCCACATAACCACCTTGTGCAACTATTGAATGGTTCGACACATTTTCCGTGTGTTGAATGGCAGTTTTAAAATACGCTCGACCTTTTCCTCACTTCGCACCCTAACAGGCACGAAGTTGAGCGCCTCTTGGCAACTCCGATCACCGTATAATTTATGCATCCTTTTTAAATTCGGCACAGTGTTTGGCAGACGGCGTCTAAGCGCTCGATATTTGTCTATGAAAAGACTTGTTGGGCTGAGCTAAATGATTTTATTCGGCATTTCAACTGGGAGAATTGTTTTTTTTGTGAAAAAAAATGTCAACGCTATGGCGGAAATGATTGTTAATGTAAAAACGCTGGGAATGAAGTCATTTATTCCATCTAAGCGTATTTTGTTAAAACCAATACACAAGTATTGGTTTAATCAGACGTGTAAGATTGCAGTCAGATCTAGAGAGGAAGCGTTCAATAAGTGGCGGAACGACAAAACCACAGGAACTGATCAAATACGCAAACAGGCGAGAAGTGAATGTGCTAGATCACCCAGACGAGAAAAATTTCTATACGAACAGCGTCTGTGTGGTACTATCCTTGAATAGTGATAGTTCGTCTATTCCAACCCTTATAAGGAATGATAAATAATTGATCCACTACTCCTTTCGCTGAAGTTTTTGAAAGGACTTGCCGATAAGCATACTTGCCGATAAGCATACTTGCCGATAAGCATACTTGCCGATAAGCAATCAATCACTAGCCATCAACCACTGCCTCGACCAACAACAGCCTCGATCAAAAACAGCCTCGATTAACCAGTGCCTCGAAAAGGTATACCATGCCCAAAGGGTTCTTGAAGATGGCCGGATGGAATTACGCTCATCTGTCCATTGGCCAAACTTTTCAGCTTTTCTTATTGTGTGGGAGTCTTCCCCTCTTTTTGGAAGGTGGAAAATGTTCAGGATATCTCTAAACAGGGTTAGGCCACTAACCCTGACAATTACCGACCAAAAAATATTTTTCAACATAATCTTCTTTTATCCCTTCCAAAAAATAGGATTTTTCGAGGTCCATAAAATAAACATTAGTTTGATTAATAATTTCTTCGTTGTAGCTAAATCTCTTTCCACCAAGCCATTTCTTTAGGTTTGGAAATAGGTAATAGTCACTGGGGGCTAAATCCGGAGAATATGGCGGATGAAAAACCAATTCGTACCCCAATTCATGGAATTTTGCCATTGAGACTGCACACGTGGGCACCCGTGCATTATCTTGATGAAAAAATAACTTTTTTCTTGACCATATATCCTCGTTAAATCGGCCCAATAAGTTGGCATAATATTCGCCGTTTATTATTTTTCCCTTTTGAAGATAATCGATGTGGATTATCCCGCGTGCTTCCAAAAAAAACTGTTGCCATCACCTTATTGGCCGACAAACTTACCTTGGCCTTCTTCGGAGCCTGTTCACCCGGAGAAACCCATTGTTTAAACTGCTGCTTGGTCTCCGGAGTGTTGTAATGGATCCATATATCATCCACAGTTACAAAACGCCTCAAAAACTCTTTCGAATTGCGGTTAAACAACTCCAAACAATCCTTTGAAGTTGTCACATGATTACGTTTATGGTCAATTGAGATCAAACGCGTCACCCATCTTGCAGACAGCTTTCTTAAAACCAACTGATCATTTAAAATCGAAACCACACTGCCATATAAAATGCCTATGGCATTAACAATCTCACGCACTGTTACTCTTCGATCGACCAACACCATATCGTTGATTTTTTCGACATATTCGGAATATGCTCAAAATTTAACAATAGTCTATTAATAGGTGGTACTTGATGGGAGCAGTGTTGCATGACATATAACTACGAGGGAAGTTCCACCCTCGTACTTTACTCCGTCTAATCTCCTTACTATTAATACCGCTTATATCCGACCGAAGTTGGAATACAACTCCCATATCTGGGTAGGGGATTCAAGGTAGATTTTTAAGCTTTTGAACCGGGTGCAAAAGAGTGCGTTAAAGCTTATCAATGAGTGCGTTAAAGCTTATCAATCCAACTCTATTGATTCTTTGGATCATCTTCGGAACGTGGGCTGTGCATCATTGTTCTATCGATATTACCATAATAAGTGCTCTGCTGAAATTGGTAAACTTATCTCTGAAACTCGGGTGTTCGTTAAACTCGTCAGTCACATCTATTTGTTGTCGACTGTTCAATGAATCGCACAACGCATTTTAGAAAAAAATCGATTCTCAGTCGAACAAGTCGTATGTGGAATTCACTTCACGCAGAAGTCTTCCCAGTCAGCAACGACCTGAAAAAGTTAAAAAAAATATCCATAAAAACTACTGCCTCTCCGCCTCTCCTCTCTATTTTCATAATACCAACATAATCCACTGAATTAGTAGGGGCATCCCCTGAGTCTTGGCTCAAAGTCAAAAAATTTTATTTTAAGAATTGCAATTGATATTTTTCGAACTACAATTGGAATTACCGAATTCCAATTTGAATATTCGAACAACAAGTAGAATCTTTTTCGAGTGCATCTGTAAATGGTGTAGTAAACTCTATGATGTGTCTGTCTGTCCATCATGATGCCCATAAAGTTATAATGCTACAAATATTTATGTGGTATGTTGCACTTAAAAAAGGGGGGCAACATCTAACCAGCTTTTTTTGGAGAATCGGAGACTGTTTGCCACTAATATGCTTCTTTTTAACCACTGCTGCTGACGGTTGGCGATGATGATGATAGTTGATTATGATGATGAGGTTGACGCATTAGAGTTATTTCGGCATTAGATAAATAAACATGATGTTGCATGTTTTCTATTCTTTGTATAAATGTTTGTTGTATTGCATTGTATTATTTTAATTTTTTTGTTGCTGTTGTTTGTGGCAATGTGTTGTAGTGTTGTGTCGTCGTTGTTGCCTTCCTATCAGATGGAAGTCTACTGATACTTCATGCGATTTATATGTTTTGAATGTTTATATTGAAATACTTTTTGTCTTTTGATTATTCGGTGGTGGTGTTTTAGTTTTTTTTTTTTTTTTTAAATGTTGTGGCATGATTTTATTCAATGAACCATGCAAAAATATAGAGATCATAATAAATACCGCAATGCATTGAATTTTTCTAATAAATGTGACATGAGTAACGGTACCAATTACACGGCCCCATAAAAAAAAGGTTCAGACCCAGAAACTTGACCCACTAATCTTTATTTATTTGGAGCTCCTGAGTTTGATTACGCCATCAGAATTGAATTATAGCAGGGTGTGGTCCTAAAAATTCCCTTTCGAATGAAACTTATTCGGTATATGTGGCATGAAGATTAAGTACCTAAACGCCAAAATAATTAAAATTGGTTAATTTCTGACTCCCTGTTAAATCCTTAAAAATTGAGTTCAATAAGCTCAGACAGGTAGATCTTAGATTGTTTTTGATCTATCTTGTGTATAAATTTCAACCACATCAGGTAGGTTCACTTTAGGGACTTTCCTTGTAAATTTCAGGAAAATCCAACGATATAATTCAATTCTGATGGCGGAATCGAATTCAGGAGGTCAAAATACATAAAGATTAGTGGGGCTGTGTTATTATTCTTTTTTTTTTGCTTACTAAATAAACTTCATCATATTGATGAAAAATAATATCAACATGATGAAATTTTTCTAATGCGTTCAGCTGAGGCAAGCACAGGTAGCCACTTGACTCTCTTCCCAGCTGTCGGCATTTCGAAAGATTCCCATACCAACCAAGTCACGAATGTCCGAGTAAAACGGGCACCTGCATAACACTGTCCTTAGAACTGGCACTACAGCTACAGCCGGCAGTAGCACTAAGACCACGCTTATGGAAAAATGCATTTAACGACCCATGTCCTGTGAGGGCAAAGCCAAAGCTAAGGCCGAAGTCCGGGCGATCCACCACAAACATCACGAATAAAGCCATACGTTTCTATTCTATTCGTGCCAGTATCCCATCGCTGCTGGCACTCCTTGACGAAACATTCATCTAAAAACCTTACGGTCCTATGTAGCTACTTCCCGACCGGCATTGGATACATTGAGCAGTCGATAACAAACGGATGTGATCCGCTGGACAGGCGAATACTACAGGGATGCACCCGCGTCTCAGGGATGAGTTCGCCAATTTTAGCTGAACACTTACCGCAGTATAATCGATAGAACAATGACACACAACCCACATAACGACGATGCTCCAATGAGTCAATAGAGGTTATAGACGGTAAAAATAGTAAGATCAGAAATTCTTGCACCGTTTTAAGAAACCAAGGCACTTGAATGCTTTTTTCGAGACTTGAAAAACATGTTGGTTTTGACGATCGTCACATCGGATTTTCGTGCCTTGAACATTAAGAGTGTCTGATTCCTCAATAGCTTTACACCCCATGGATACAGATAAGTCTGATTCCACAATCCGTCTGTGGGTCAACATACAACATTGTGTCTCACGAGTATTAAAATTGACCCTATTCGCAAAACCCCACTCAAAGATTGTCGTGAGGTCATGATTGAGTGTGTTATTCATATTCTGCCTCATAGCTTCAACCATAGTAAGGTTTAGTATATGATTAAAGAAAAATGAATGACAAATGTTGCTGTCATCTGCGAAAGAATATATAGAATTGGAAGTAAGACCCAGAAGGTCGATAAGAAAAATTAGAACCCAGTTGGCAAAATAAAATTACCCCTGACATTCTGCTGACTCTCCCTTTATAAAATCGCTGACATCTTCACGCAATTTTTAAAAATGTCCCCAATGACATGTCAGCAGTTGGTCAGCAGTGTCCACCAGTATCGGTGGCCACGAAAAATTCGTTTAAGCAACCGCTGACCAACTGCTGACATGCCATTGGGTGTATTTTGAAAAATTGTATGAAGATGTCAGCAATTTTATAAAGAAAGAGTCAGCAGTATGTCAGATGTGATTTTTTTGCCGACTGGGAAAAACTGTAGGTGAAATAACAGAGCCTTGCGGTGCCCCTGAATTCCAATGAAACTCATCCGATGAGATCTCAACCATAACTACACGTGTAGAGCGGTCTCTGAGAAAGCCTGATATAAATCGAGACAAATCACTAATCCGACACCAAACACACGATCAAACGCTTTGGAAATATCTAGAGCAACCGCTTTGCTTTAACCAAATTAGTGAATAGAACGACTCTAACGTTTCGAGAGAAACGCAAGCAGGTATCCCGTAGAACGACTTCTACGGATGTCATACTGTTGATCCCCCAAAAGTGAATTTGCCTCCAGATAACACAGTGCAACAAATTTGGGGTCTTCGAGTATAACTTGGATGGGACAAAAAAAAAATAAAGTATACCAGTAGAAGACCAAAACCCCCGAAGGGTTTTGAAAACTCAGCTCGAGTTATTTTTTTATGGCCCACTGAAGTTTTGAAATTTTTTTTCTGAAGCGAATAATGTTCAAAGATGTCTGCAGTGAAATTTAATGGCGTTTTTTTTTTTTAGAACAAATAAACCCTATATTTCCCATTGTTAGGGGTCATTTAGGTTCAATAAAACGCGCGTTGGTCACGTTAGACAATTCTCAAATACTTATAATATGCAATAGATGATTAATGAATATGCATTTGTTAAAACATTTATGTATGTAGGTGGAATTTAAGTTATATTTTCGAATACAACAAGTTTAACTTTTCTGTGGAAGAACTATTTTTAGGTGAATGCAAATTACATCTAACAACTTAATGGCAGTTCTAATTTTTTTTAGAAAATTTAGATCATAAATTCGCAAATTTTGGCAGAATGGATTTAATTTTTTAGATTCATTTTAGTTATCAATGGTTTGCAATCGAATATCCCGGAAAGTTAGGTTAGGTTGGATTGGCGTCCGCCATTTGGCGAATTCACTCGATGGCCATAAGGCCCATCGTGATTTCCTTAATTGTTATTTCCCTTCTCCCCCTGTAACTGAAAATCAAGCAGAAAAAAGAATGAGTCCTTTCGTCCCGAAAATAGCAAACAAATTTTGTAAAATTAGGCTAAACTTTAAATTTTTTTTGGAAATGTTTATACCCTCCACTCTAGTGATAGGGGTAGGCTTGCCAGATCGAAAATGGTAAAAAGCTTGACATTTAGAAAAAAAAAGCTTGATTTTTCTTGACATCTAGAAATAAAAGCTTGATTTTTCTTAACATTTTAAATTAAAAAAAAAATACTTTTTTTAAACCAATTTGAGAATTTTAGTGAATTTGAGACTGAAAACAATAAATTTTTTTTAGTTTTTTCTTACGCTCCAAATGAAAAACAAATACTAACGGCTTCGATGCCCGCTTAACAAAAAAAAAGTGTCGGGACTTGGAAAAATTTAGATTTTTCCCCAGAAGCATTTTTAACGAAAGGGAGCATTTTTAGCGAAACATTTCTGATCAGTGCAACAAAAAATTTGCATAATCAAAAATCGGTAATTTTAAGAAAAAAATCTTAAAATTTACTGAGAAAATGTGGTGACTGTGGTTACTGAATTTTTATAATTCAAAACAATTTTTGTGGGACTTAGATAATAAAAAAATACGGGACTTAAAAATAAAATTAATCTATGTTCTACGAAGAATTAGCAAAAAAGTTTGTTAATTTCAGCAAATTTTAAATGCGTTATGCAAAAGTTTCCTAAATTTCAAAAAATTAGAATCGGCTAATTTTAGAGTAAATTTTAAAGCTTATTGAAATTTTTTTAGTTGCGTTTCAGAAATATACTTTTTACAAAATGCTTAAAAGATTTTAGTCATTTGGTAAAATTGGAACTGCCGAAATTTGTCGCGCAACTGCAATGATATAGAAAAAATCAGTTACTCTTCTCGACGTTGGTACACCTAGTGGTAAAAACATATTTTTATTTTGAAAATAATTTTTAATTTGTATTTATTTACATTTAAAGACTTATAAAAAAAATATTCTTGATTTTTCTTGACAATTTAGTGGGAAATTGTGAAAAATTTAATTTTAGCTTGACATATGACATTTTGGCTTGATTCTTGACACGTACTAAAAAAGCTTGACAATCAAGCCAAATCTAGCCCGTCTGGCAACCCTAGATAGGGGGTATATATAAGTTTGTCATTCCGTTTGTAACACCTAGAAATATTGGTCTAGGACCCCATAAAGTATATATATTCATGATCACCGATCGATTTTAAGACATTCTAGGGATGTCCGTCTTATCTGTCTATCTGTCTGTCTGTGGAAATAGTGATCACGGCCAAAATATTACACGGAGATGACTGAAACTTTAAATATTTATTGGAAGTTCTCCCGAAAAGTTTGGTATTGCATTTGAGCGATATCGGTTCAGGGGTTCAAAAGTTATGAACGAAAATGTAAGGACACCTCCAAAATTTTAGTACATTCAACATAACCTAAAAATGCAAAATGCTTCAATTCGGCTGCTGGTTGACATATGTGAACATAATTGAACACCAAATGGTATTTAAACAGATACGAACATATTTTTTGACAAAAAAAGAAAAAAATCGCTGATTTTTTTACCAACATTTTTTTCGCGGAAATTTTTTTTTTTCAAAAAAAACATTTTTTTTCAAAAGTAAATTCCTTTTAAATAAAGTTGTTTGCAATAATCTTTTTGAAATTGTGGAGGGTATCACTACATTCGGCAAGGCCGAATTTAACTTTTTTACTTGTTTTTTTTTTCGCGGAAATTTTTTTTCAAAAAAAAATTATTTTTTCTTCAAAAGTAATTTCCTATAAAAAGAAGTTTTTTGCAATAATCTTTTTAAAATTGTAGAGGGTATCACTACATTCGGCAAGGCCGAATTTAACTTTTTTACTTGTTTTTGTTGAGGAGTCTACATTTTACATTTTACTGCAATATCAACCAAAAAATGTAGTTGTTTTTAACTATTGATTAACAACTACAGAAAACGGCATACCCAACTTCAAATTACAGTTGTTTTTACTGTAACTCAAATTGTCTGAATTTTTTTTATTAAAGAAAAAAAATTCTTAAACGTTTAAATTGTTTAAAAAACAGAAAAATATTATTATTGAATTTCATAAAATGTTATTAAATTAATTAAGGTATTGTTAATTTGGTAATAGTTCCTGCTAAAAACAACTACATAAAACAACTGTTACTACAATGTAGTAATTTTTTGTATTTTTCTTTTTAAACAACTGCATACAAAAACAACTGAAATTGTAGTTGAAACCACCGTCATATAGTAACTACAATTATTTTCTAAGTGTAATTTTTCTACCACTTCTAACTCCTTGCTAAGTTTGCCCATAGATTTCGGCAATTTTAAACAGTGATTTTTTGCTACATTTCCCTATTGTTATAGTTATTTTTTCCTCCATTATTATATTGTATGTATGGTATGATTGATACATATAATTTGATTTTCAAATTTGAAATTCAATTTGATTTTAATGTTATTTTGCAACATGTACTTCTTGTATTTTGAATACTAAAATCCTCTTAACGCCCACTCACTAAAAATTATTTTGAATTTTATTTATGCAATGATGATAATCATCATTAAATAATGACGCTTTGTTTTTTTGCTGCTCTCAATACTGATTATAATGGTAAATAATGGTGATGATGATTGTAATTTGTTAGATTTTATTCCCGGAAAAATTATTGGGAAAATTGTTTATTTTGTCAATTATGTGCATGATACTTTAGATAATGAATTTCAAATTAATTTTGTAAATATTTATTTGGGCGTGTAAATTTCATTGTGCGAGTATTTACAAATTGTAAATTTTAGGAATTTGCCAAAAAGGAGGCTTATTTTGATTGAGAACGAGTCAGGGAAGTAACAGAGCAGTGACAAATTAGACAATGGTTTATAAAAGCGGTAATTCAGAGACATTTTTCCTTATAGAAAAAAAGTCTTAGATTCTGAGACATTTTTCCTTATAAAAAAAATTCACAGATTCTGAGACATTTTTCCTTATAAAAAAAAGTCTCAGATTCTGAGACATTTTTCCTTATAGAAAAAAAGTCTCAGATTCTGAGACATTTTTCCTTATAAAAAAAAGTCACAGATTCTGAGACATTTTTCCTTATAAAAAAAAGTCACAGATTCTGAGACATTTTTCCTTATAAAAAAAAGTCACAGATTCTGAGACATTTTTCCTTATAAAAAAAAGTCACAGATTCTGAGACATTTTTTCCTTATAAAAAAAAGTCTCAGATTCTGAGACATTTTTTCCTTATAAAAAAAAGTCTCAGATTCTGAGACATTTTTTCTTTATAAAAAAAAGTCTCAGATTCTGAGACATTTTTTCCTTATAAAAAAAAGTCTCAGATTCTGAGACATTTTTTCCTTATAAAAAAAAGTCTCAGATTCTGAGACATTTTTTCCTTATAAAAAAAAGTCTCAGATTCTGAGACATTTTTCCTTATAAAAAAAAGTCTCAGATTCTGAGACATTTTTATACCCTACACCACACTGTGGTACAGGGTATAATGAGTTTGTGCTGATGTTTGTAACTACCCGAAATATTGGTCCTAGACCCACTTTTAAGTATACCGATCGACTTAGAATCACTTTTTGAGTCGATTTAGCGATGTCCGTCCGTCCGTCCGTCCGTCTGTCTGTCCATGTAAACGGTGTAAACACGATACAGGTCGCAATTCTCTATCAATTGACTTGAAATTTAAAACTTAAGCCTCTTTTGGCCCAAGGACGAAGCCTATTGAAATTGGAAAAAATCGGTCCATATTTAGACCTAGCCCCCATACAAAGGTCCTCTTTAGTTTTGGCTCAAATGACTCTAATAGTCGCATTTTAATAGGTATCTTTTCAAAATTTGGCAGGAATTAATGTTTTATACACACAAATCACCATTCCGAATTTTAAAGAAATCGAACCAGTTCTTCTAGTAGCCCCCATACAAACCACCTTCCCGATTTTCACATAAATCTCTCAATTTTCATGAAAATAGAAAATATTTAATTAAAATTCTGTTTGTGTATGTTAAACGCGTACTTTAATAACCTTATCAAATCTAATTATCATCGGACCATTTTGGACTTAGGTCCCATGTGGAAATTTCGCCCGATATTCAGTTGAAGCGATTTATTGTCATGTCAACAAAAAGAAGCCTATTCCACTCAAATTTGATTAGTGATTGCTTTTTACACTTATTAAAGATTTGACAAAATATAGATCTAATCAGTCCATGTTTGAACTTGGGACCGATGGTCCGGGAAACTCTGGTGTAGGGTATTATATGGTCGGTCTTGACCGACTATAATTTTCTTACTTGTTCCTTATAAAAAAAAGTCTCAGATTCTGAGACATTTTTCCTTATAAAAAAAAGTCTCAGATTCTGAGACATTTTTCCTTATAAAAAAAAGTCTCAGATTCTGAGAAATTTTTCCTTATAAAAAAAGTCTCAGATTCTGAGACATTTTTCCTTATAGAAAAAAAGTCTTAGATTCTGAGACATTTTTCCTTATAGAAAAAAAGTCTTAGATTCTGAGACATTTTTCCTTATAAAAAAAAGTCACAGATTCTGAGACATTTTTCCTTATAAAAAAAAAGTCACAGATTCTGAGACATTTTTCCTTATAAAAAAAAGTCACAGATTCTGAGACATTTTTCCTTATAAAAAAAAGTCTTAGATTCTGAGACATTTTTCCTTATAGAAAAAAAGTCTTAGATTCTGAGACATTTTTCCTTATAGAAAAAAAGTCTTAGATTCTGAGACATTTTTCCTTATAGAAAAAAAGTCTTAGATTCTGAGACATTTTTCCTTATAGAATTAGATTCTGAGACATATTTCCTTATAGAAAAAAAGTCTTAGATTCTGAGACATTTCCTTATAGAAAAAAAGTCTTAGATTCTGAGACATTTTTCCTTATAGAAAAAAGTTTCAGATTCTGTGTGGCCTTATCACAGTTCCCTCGTAAAAAACGTTTAGTTTACCATTTTTGGTAAAACAAATTGCATGATTTAAACAAAATTATCTAAAAAAGGGCAACTTTAAAGTATCACTCATGTCAAAATAGCCACCTTTTAGATTTTTTTTCATAATATAGCAACAGCAACAAAATACAACATGGCAAAGGTTAAAAAAGCCATGAAAAGTAATTGTTAAAAATACCCCAAATTCGATTTCATATTTAATGCAAAATCAAACTACGTACAAACCAATAACTTGAAGAACTTTTAAACGTGTCTTAAACGGTATACAAAAGTAACGGTCGTTTGGTGTTACCAATCATTCCACCCATATTTAGTTTAAGTTAAAGCACCAATCATTGTTTAAAAGCGGATCAATGGTGATCAATGGATTTCTGGTCGATGACGACGACGAACTAAAACATTTTTTGTTAAACAAATTGTCTAAACAAACTTTAAATATTGTTTTTTCCGTTAATTTGCCTTAAAATATCTACACTTTAAAAAACACCTTATCAAATTACTATAAAAAGTCTTGTAATCCCATTTAAGCAATATTTGACAGTTTTTCTTGTTTTTTAACAAAAAAAATGTTGATTGAAATTTTTTTTTTGTGTAATTTTACAAATTTTTTTCGTAAATTTACACATTTCCAATGTAATTTTACAAAGAAAATATAGTAAAGTTACGAGTATACCTTGTAAGTTTTATCGCGTCAAAAAAAGTTGTAAGTTAACAATTTTATTGGTAAAAAGTTTGTAAAATTGCAAACAAAGTTTGCTTATCATTTAATCATACCTATGATTGTAGCGATCATATTATGATCCAATTTCATTATATGTAGCTTGTTTTCAAAACTTCCTAACTTTAGCAGTTTCCAAATAAAAATTTTTAAATCCTGCTGACTTTCTATTCTTCTTTAAAATTGATCAGCACCTAAAGTCAGCGGGACTGCGTTATTTTATTTTTTCAAAATTATTAAATTATTATTTTTGCAGTGTACTTTAACAAAAAGTTGCTAGGCCATAAAATCAATTTAACCAGTTTTTTTGTTGTTTTTAGCATATTTTTTTTTCAAGAATTGTTTATTTAAAGTGATTTTATGTGATCTAAACAATAGTAAAAACAGTCTTTTAAATCTAATTTATACATATTCATATTAAGGAAGTTTGTCCTAAAAAAAATTCAAAACCGCCGCAATTTATGATTTTGTAAATTTTTTTTTAACATTTGATTTTAATTTGTTTATTCAATTGAATGCGATTTTAACAAAAAAAGGGTGGGCGGTTGTTTTTGCACACCTTAATTTTTTTTTTTTTTTCATTTTCAGAAGTCAATAAATTATGAGAACTAAATCATTTTTGTAAATATAAACGACGACCTTGTTCTTTTTGTCGTTATAATTTAGTATAGGATATTAAATTTAATAAGACAATAGTAAATGTTTTTATTTAATTAGTCATGATCAGGGCATGTTTTTGTTTGTTGTTAGATATTTTGCCTGATAAAAACTTTGTAAATTTTGTAATAATTTTGTAAAAAACTTAAATAGTTTTTTTTAAAAAGTCGTGAGTTTCGGGATTTTTCGTTTTTAAATGGGATTTCCTGAATTCGAGTTGACTTTTTTAGAATTTTCGAATATTTTATACACTCAAAAAAAAAAAAAAAAAAAAAACTGATAAAACGCCTGGTAAAATGCCTTGTAATCCCGTTCTACCAATATTTAACAATTTTCCTTGTTTTTTAACAAAAAATCTTGTACTTTGCTCAAACGAGAACTACAGTTTTATTGGTAATTTTACAAATTTATTTTCGTAGTTTTATTCTACCATTTTGAAAAGTTATTTTACAAAAAAAAAACTGTAATTTTACTACAAAGTTTTTATTACGAGGATTCTAGTTGATTTACAAAAAAAAATTGTTTTATTACAAAAAATATGTTATACGAGGATTTTTGTTGTTTAACAAAAAAAAATATTTTAATATTTTTTTTTTTAAATTTTCCAAGTCCCGGATTTTTTTTTTATTGAAAAATATTTAAAAAAAAAATTTGACAAAATTTTGAAAAATTCATTACGAGGATTCTAGTTAATTTACAAAAAAAAAACAGTTATTTTACAAAAATGATTTTATTACGAGGATTTATGTTGTTAAACAAAAAAAATTTTTTTTTTGTAAATTTACCATTTTGGTTTGTAAATTTACTATTTTTTAAACATATTTACCTTTTTTTCTTGTAAGTTTATCTTTTTTTTTTAATTTTTCCGGTTTCAAATCCTCGTTATTTAACGAGAATTTTATCTTCCTCCTATTTTACGAGAATAGTCTCGTAAAATCACGAGATTTTTTGGTAACTTTACAAGGTGTTTTTTTTTAGTGTAGCAATAATCGCACCTCGGTAGAACCTCATTGGTTACACTCACTATAATAACTCTGTTAAATTACAGAAAAACTCTGCTAATTTAACAAAGTACACCATACTGTTCCAGCTAGCAAAATTTTTTGGAAATTTTACTATAAAACTCTGTAAAATGATTTTGACAAAAAAAAAACTGTTAATTTATAGAGTTTCTACAAAAATATTAGTTAAATAAAACACCGTTTAAAAAAGAAAAACTCTGTAAATTTACAAATATTTGTAAAATGCATTTGATGCAACCAACATTTTACAGAAAAAAAATATGTAAATTTACAGAATTTAGCAAAATACGTGTTATTTTGTAAAATTTTTATAAGATTTTTGAAAAGATTTTTTTTGTACTTTTTTAACATTTTCTAAAAAAAAAAAACAAATAAGAAATTATAGTCGGTCAAGACCGACCATATAATACCCTACACCAGAGTTTCCCGGAAAATGGGTCCCAAGTTCAAACATGGACTGATTAGATCTATATTTTGTAAAATCTTTAATATGTGTAAAAAGCACTCACAAATCAAATTTGAGTGAAATAGGCTTCTTTTTGTTGACAATAAACCTCTTCAACTGAATATCGGGCGAAATTTTCACATGGGCCCTAAGTCCAAAATTGGTCCGATAATAATCAGATTTGATAAGGTTATTAAAGTACGCTTTTAACATACACAAACAGAATTTAAATTAAATATTTTCTATTTTCATGAAATCTGAGAGATTTATGTGAAAATCGGGAAGGTGGTTTGTATGGGAGCTACAAGAAGAACTAGTCCGATTTTTTTAAAATTCGGAATGTTGATTTGTGTAGATCAAGCATGATTACCCGCCAAATTTCGAAAAGATACTTATTAAAATGCGGCTATTACAGTCATTTGAGCCAAAACTAAATAGGACCTTTGTATGGGGACTAGGTCTAAATATGGACCGATTTTTTTCAATTTCAATAGGCTTCGTCCTTGGGCCAAAAGAGGCTTAAGTTTCCAATTTCAAGTTAATTGATTAAAAATTGCGACCTGTATCGTGTTTACACCGTTTACATGGACAGACAGACGGACGGACATCGCTAAATCGACTCAAAAAGTGATTCTGAGTCGATCGGTATACTTAAAAGTGGGTCTAGGACCAATATTTCGGGTAGTTACAAACTCATTATACCCTGTACCACAGTGTGGTGTAGGGTATAAATACAGATAAATGTTGGTGTTTTTACAGAAAACTATGGCCCTTACCACAAGAAAACAAAAAGTCTATTTTAACAAAAGTTTTATTTTAAATTTCAAATTTTCAATACATTTTTTGAAAGTCGATTTTAAAAACAAAAACAATTTGTATGGAAATAAAATTAAAAGCTCATTTTAAATTTATATTTTTTCTTGTGGTAAGGCTGTATGTTTTTAACTATGAAATTAAGATTACACAGAAATAAGTAAAAATACAGATAAAACTTAGTTTTTTGGTTATAAAATATACAGAGTATTTCGCTTAAATCTATATTTAAGCAGAAAACTCTGTTAATTATCTGTAAAATCAATATTATAAAGTTTAAAGTAATATAACAGATGAAACTTTGTTTTTTTGTCACAACAAAATACAAAGTATTTTCTTTAAATCTGTGTTTTGACAGAAAACTCTGTCAAATATCTGTTGAATTAAGATTAAAGTCATTTTACAGAGTATTTTACAGAGTTATTATTTTGAGTGATAATATAACAAATGAAACTTTGTTTTTTTGTCACAACAAAATACAAAGTATTTTCTTTAAATCTGTATTTTGACAGAAAACTCTGTCAAATATCTGTTAAATGGAGACTACAGTCATTTTACAGAGTATTTTACAGAGTTATTATTTTGAGTGTAGACTCTACACTGTAGAGCCTGAGTTTTTGTTCGCAACACTCGGTTGTCTAGTAGATCACATTCGATTGTTGTCGATTGCCCATTACAGAAAAAGTTCGTTTATCAGCCTTATGTGGAAATTTCTCCCCGCAGAGGTGTTTTCCTTACAAAAATTAAAGTTATACAAAAAAAAAACTTTGTCAAATTACCAGGAGAAGTCTCGTAATCCCATTTTACCAATATTTGACAGTTTTTCTTGTTTTTTAACAACATTTAAAATTTTTTTTTTAATTTTACAAAATTTCCAAGATAATTTTACAAAAAAAAAATAGTAAATTCACGAGAATTCCTTGTAATTTTAATTACGCCAAAAAATTGTAAATTTACAATTTTATTGTAAAATTACAAAATTATTTGTAAAAAGCTGGTAAAATTACTAGAAATTTTCGTAAAATTGGAGGTTGCAAAAAATTTAGCAAAATTAAGAAACCTCTTTGTAAATTTTATAGTGTCAAAAAATTTGTAAATTTACAATTTTATTGGTAAAAACCTTGTAAAATATCAAAATTATTGGTAAAAAGCTTGTAAAATTACAAGGAATTTTTGTCACATAGGTTAGGTTAGGTTAGGTTGTAAGTGGCTGCTGACGTTTTACGTCAACACACGTAGACTCTGAGGTCCATTGTGATACCACGGGATCGTAATAGGTTTCCCTACTAGTCCCTGTCGTTAAACCAGTTTGAGCTTCTTATGAAACTCCTTAGATGTTGAATTTTGACATCCGACAAATCAGAAAGATCGTACAGCTCCCTAGATCCCAGTGAAGCAAGTCGCTGACCAGAAAGTGCCGGGCAATGGCAAATAAAGTGTTCGATAGTTTCCAACTCCTCTTCATCCATGCAACTTCGGCAAAAGTCATTCGACGGCACATTTAACCGCTCTGGGTGCTTCCCTATAAGACAGTGTCCAGTAATTATAGAAACCACCGTCGAAATCTCTCCTCTTGGAAGCGATATCAGCTCACTTGTGCGCCCCTGATTAAGAGAAGGCCAAATCAGTCGTGTTGTCTCACACGTCCATCCATTTGCCCATCTTTGATTAGTCTCCGTCACTGAACAAAGCCGTAGGTTTTGCTTGCAAGTTTCTAGAGGCATACCAACACATTCCAATTCTGTTGGAACCTGTAAGGTAGTTCCTAGTCTTGCAAGCTCATCGGCTTTGCAATTCCCTGGAATGTCTCTGTGCCCTGGGACCCATATGAGTCGTATGTTAAACTGCTTGGCCATCTCATTTAAAGACGTGCGGCAGTTAAGGGCAGATCTTGTTTTCAGAAACATTGAATCCAGGGACTTGACCGCGGCTTGACTGTCAGTATAGATGTTGACTGCGGTTGTAGACAAGACATTGCAGCTCAACCAGTCAGCCACTTCCTTTATTGCCAGCATCTCTGCCTGGTAAACACTGCAATGATCTGGCAATCTACGAGCTAGGCTCAATCCAAGCTCTTCCGAATAGACCCCAAAGCCCACTTGTTCGTGCAGCCTCGATCCATCTGTGTAAAAATTTATGGTAGCTCCTCTTCCCGGAGTATCCCCAATCCAAGACTCCCTGGATGGTATCATAGTGGTAAAGTGGCGCTCAAAAAGGCTCAAAGAGGGAGCACAATACACATTTTGTGGTATTGTTATCTTTTTCAAGATCGCGCTATGGCCACAATCGCTGCTCCTCCATTGCAGCGTGCTATTAAGTCGAATTGCCGACGCAGCTGCATACTGCCTACCCAATATGTCCAAGGGTATCAGGTGAAGGAGGATTTCTAATGCAGCCGTAGGTGTAGTACGAAGAGCACCAGTGATGCACATTGACGCCATTCTCTGTACCTTCGTGATAAAGACACAGTTCGCTTTTGTTTCTAAAGCAGGCCACCAGACAATGATTCCATACAGCAAAATTGGACGCACCACTGCTGTATAGATCCAATGAACGACTTGAGGGCTAAAACCCCATCGTTTTCCAATGGCCCTTTTACAGGAATACAAAGCAATCGTTGCTTTTCTCACCCGTTACTCAATATTACGCCTGAAATTCAGCTTCCTATCTAGAAATACTCCAAGATACTTGGCCCCATCTGAGAAGGTGATTTCAGTACCGTCCAGAGAAATAGGATCGAAAGCAGGAATCTTAATTTTCCTTGTAAATAAAACAAGCTCTGTTTTACTAGGATTAACTCCTAGACCACAGTCTCTTGCCCATTTAGACAGATCTTTCAGAGAACCCTGAAGAATGTCCCGCAATGTTGGCAGATACTTCCCCTTTACCACTATCGCGACATCGTCAGCATATGCGACAACATGACAACCATGTGCTTCTAGAGATAGTAGCATTGAATTCAGTGCCAGGTTCCAAAGAAGCGGCGAAAGAACACCTCCTTGTGGTGTGCCCCTATTGACAAATCGAGATATGACGGACGCTCCCAATTCAGACGTTATACATCTACTGGCAAGTAGGCTTTCCACCATTAAAACGATTTCACGCTTTACTCCCAGACCAGACAGTGCCAATATTATCGATTCTGGGATGGCATTATTAAAAGCCCCCTCAATATCAAGAAAGGCCACCATAGTGTACTCCTTTACCGAAAGCGATCTCTCGATGGTACCAACGAGCTCATGAAGAGCTGTTTCCGTTGATCGTCCCTTGCTGTATGCATGTTGCTTTGTCGAAAGCAACCTCGGGTCAATCACTCTACGCAAATATGAGTCTATCATTCGTTCCATTGTCTTTAACAAAAAAGAAGACAGACTAATTGGTCTGAAATCCTTCGGAGCTGTGTGGGAACTTTTCCCAGCCTTCGGGATAAATACGACTCTGGTATCCCTCCATTTTAAAGGAATATACGACCAGTTGATGCATGCTGTGTATAGATTATACAGCAACGGGGCTATATAGTCCGACACTTGCTGCAACTCAGCCGGGATTATACCATCAGGTCCCGGGGATTTATAGGGCCTGAAGCTTTTTTGTCACATAGGAGGTAGCAAGTTTTTCTTGTAATTTTACACTGTTTTTTTTTGGAGTATGAAAATTCTATATACAGTCAAACCCGGTTATAACGAGCACCGAGGGACCAGTAAAAATAGTTCGTTATAGAACTTCGCCTACACTGAAAGAATTTTGTTCATTACGGCTATGAAAACGTACATTGATTCTATGAAAAAAATCATTAGAAGTGAGCCAATGATGCCCTTCATAGAATCTATGAATCAAATTCATAGAAACCAGAAACCTATGAAAAAGTTCATAGGCTATGGAAAAAAAATTATTATTCAATTCTATTTTTATTTATTTTATTATTTCAATTTTATTTTTATTATTTCATTTATTTACTATTTTCTATTTTTAAAAATTTATATTTTTTTTTAACTTATCCCCACCGAGAGTCGAACATAAAACCTCTTGTTCGTGAAGCTTAATGTCTAACCACTTAGCTAAATTATATAAACAAGTAACAACACTTAAAAGCTATTTTGAATAATATTCTGCTAACATATTAAGTTTGTGTCTTTGCTCTGTCACAACGCTCTGCCAAAAGCTGTGTGTGTGTTTGTAGAAAACAAATATTTTGTGTATTTACAAAAATGAAGCGTTGGTTTTGGTTTTATACCAAGCGTTAGTTGGCGAGATTTTTCTTCTTTGGTGGCGCTGATAGCTAAGGCGTCGACAATTGCCACTTCAGCCGGTAGGTCTTGGGTTCTAGCCCCGGTCAGGGCAGCAATGAAAATTTTTTTTTTAATGTTTTTTTTATTTTTTTTTATTTTTTTAATAAATTTATTCAACTGTTTTAATTATTGTAACATTATTTTAATTATTTAAAAAAATAAATGGCATATTGATGGCATTTTCTTCTATGAATGACATTCATTAATTCTATGAATTTTTTCTATGAATTTAATAAAATCTATGAATAAAATTCTATGAAAAATTTCAGAATACTAATGAATATTCATTCAGCCAATGAATTGTTTCATAGATTCTATGAATTTGGTTTTATGAAATTTGTTCATAGATGGAATGAACAATAATTCTTTCAGTGTATAACTAGGGTTGCCAGACGGCCTGGAATGGCCTGGATTTTCCAGTTATTTGAGGTCTGGTCCAGTTTCCAGTTAAAACATAATTTATCCAGTTGAAAAAGGATTTCTTTTATTTTAACAATTATTTTTTTTATTTAATATTTTTTTAAAAGTTTTTGGGACTACTTTTTGAATAAAACATTAATTATAAATATAACATAAATTTTTTTACAACTTTTTCGGGCATTTCGGCCAGTCTAGCGTTGATTTCAGCACGAATGTTTTCAATGACCGGGTCGATGATTTAAGGATTCTTGGCATACATTTTGCTTTTAAAATAACGCCACAAAAATATTTCTGGATGGGCCAAATCTGCAAATGATGGTCAATTGTCGCTCTTTTTCGACTACTCACGTCCCGGAAATTTTAACTGTCCTCCTAGATTTCCAAATTTGACCACTTTGGACTTAATTTTGTGGGGCTATTTAAAAAGAAAAATACACTCTAACAATCCTCATGCCGATGACGAAAAAATAGTAGAAATGCTTAAAAAAAACACATTTTGCCGTAGCAAATAGAGACCGCCATTTAGTCCAAAATAAAAATATGTGAATCACATTTGAAAATCGGTTGATTTTTTTTTTTAAATTATTAAAAAAAAAAAAATTATGTATGGGTCCAGTTACTTTAACAAAATCCAGCTGAAAAATTTCCATTATCCAGTTATTTGACTTCTAGTATCTGGCAACCCTACCTATAACGAACTATTTTTACTGGTCCCTATAAGCGGGGTATATTTTATATTAACCAAATTTTATTTCCAAAAAAAGTTAAATTTTTTTTTCATTTTATGTTTTTTTGTAAAAAAACTACTTTTTGGGAAGAAAACATTAAAAATTAAAATGAATTTTATCAAAATTATAATACAGTCGAACTCGGTTATAACGAACTCGGTTATAACGAATTCTCGGTTATAACGAACTAATTGCAAAGTCCCGACGTTTTGGCAACAATTTTCACACAAAATACTTCTTTTATAACAAACTGGGTTATCGCGAATCCTCGGTTAAAACGAACTTCTTATTATGGTCCCACGAACACAATTTCATATATATTTACTAGAGTTGTCAATTATTCGACTTTTAACTTTGTTCGAATAATTCAAATAATTGTTTTTCCTCGTTCGATCAAACGATTAAAGATCAACATTTATTCGATTAATCGAAGAGAATAACGAATAAAAAAATTATTTTAAAAAAGTATTTTTATTAACAAAAAAAAAAAAAATAAACAATTCATATTTTTATAATCTTAAAATAAGAAAGTTAAACTTTTTATTAACGAAAAAATGCATACAAAACTTAAAAATAAAATATTTAAAAGTTAAAAAAACTTAAAAATTGAATAACTGAGATCACTTTTAATTAACTGATGTCGATTTTAATACTTGTTGAGAAATAATTCAAATACAAATTATTATTTGTAGTATTCAGACAAAATATATCATAAATGATTTTAATTTTTGTTTAATTAACTGATGTCGATTTTAATACTTGTTGAGAAATAATTCAAATACAAATTATTATTTGAAGTATTCAGACAAAATATATCATAAATGATTTTAATTTTTGTCAAATAAGACAATTTAAGTTGTTCTTAAGAAATAATCTTTTAAAAATAAAAGTTGACTCAATTTTTTTGCTTTCAAACGATTTTTGGTTTTTGTTTTTATTGAATTAGTTTTTGAAAACACTCTTATGCTAATTGTTGAAGTAGGTGATATAGTAAGAAGAGCATAAAAAAGTTTTTCTATTTTTTCTGTTCTTTTTCAGATTTTTCCAAATATACCATATCGTCTGATATATCGCTGAAGTCCTATTTATTTTCTAAATTTTTTATACTTTGAATTGAAATATTTAACTGGCATAAAAGATTATTATTTTCATTAATAATAACTTCCTCTATTTCAATACTTTTATCTGAATTATTGTGATTACTTTCAACATAAAATAATCTGGAGTATAATTCATTTGCATATTCTTTTGTTTCGCTTTTTGGAGAATATTTTAAGAAACTTTCATTGCTTGGAAAATTTCCAGAATTTAGAAAATTTTTTAACGTATTTAACACTTTTATACGTCTCTCATTAATTATTATTTTAATACGTTTTAGTAAGTCTGATGCAAAATAATTATTAAATTATTTATTAAAAACTTGATAACTCCCTCTAATTCTATAATGGATGTGCTATCCAGGGCTATGGCTACAATATATTTTAACTTTCCTACATTTTGTATAAAATCTTTCAAAATTTATGAAAATAAATCAAATTCTAAGCATTTATTTAATTTTTTAATTAAAAAAAATTGTTCGATTAATCGACATTAATTAATCGATTTATTCGTTATTCGAAAATCGTCATTTTTGAATTATTCGAACAAGAGTTGGGTTTTGTTTGATCGATTAATCGAATTATTCTTAATCGACTGACAACTCTAATATTTACCTTTTTATAACGAACTCCCATAAATATTTTGAAAAGTGCGGAAATTATGTTTACCAAACTCACAAAAAGTTTTTGGTTAATTATAATTTTGATAAAATTTATTTATATTTTGAATATTTTCTTCTCAATATGTTTACATACTTACAAAAAAACGTCAACTAAAAAAAAATTGGAAATTTTTTCTGGAAATAAAACCAGGTTGATATAAAATATACCCCGCTTATAGCGAACTTCGCTTATAACGAACTATTTTTGCTGGTCCCTCGGAGTTCGTTATAACCGGGTTTGACTGATAAACCAAAAATTTAAGATCAATTGTAATTTGAAAAAGATCAATTATAATTCGAAAAAAGTTGTGATTCAAAAAATATAAATAGAAATTATATTTTCATTTATCTTTTTGGAATTACAATTGGAATTTTCGAATTCGCAGAAAAAATTTGAAACGAATTTCAATAAACAAAAACGCGGATTCAATGAATTATTTGATTGAAATTCCTCCAATTAAAAAAATTGTTATACCAATCATCAAATTGTAGGCGATTAATTGAAAACATTTTTTTGATTTTGATAAAAAATTTAATAAATTTTTTATTTATAGTCAATCAAAATATTGATTGATTTAACAAATGAATTGTAAGCTTATGATAAAATTACCAAAAAAATCTTCTTTTTTGCTTTCCAATATTTTGCCAACAATAAAAAAAGTAAAACCAGATTATTTTGTATATTTTTGAGTTAATCTATTCAAATAAATTAAAGGGGAAAAAAATCTGATATGTTGAAAATTTGTAAAACGACAGTTAAAGAAAATAACAAAAAATTTAATCAAAACATTGATTGACTCATTTAAATTTTGTTGATCAATTGATTTAATTGAAAATTTTTAGCCAATAATTTTTTTGTGTTACAATTGATCTTTTTCAAATAACTATTGATCCTTCTCGAATTACTGTTAAACATTTGGAATTAAATAAAAAACTTCGTACTCTTAATGTTTGTAAGACATTAACATTTTTAGAGGTGTTTTTATTAAACAAGTTTTTTGTTTACATTTGTTTTACTTGTAATTCGAAGACTCTGTTTGTAATTCCAAAATTCCATTTGTAATGATTCCAATTATATATGAAAAAGATCAAATGTAAATCGAAACAGATCAATTGTAATTCGAAAAAGATCAATTGTAATTCGAAAAAGATCAATTGTAATTCGAAAAAGATCAATTGTAATTCGAGGATTCCAATTGTAATTCGAGAAGGGTCAATTGTATGTAATTCGAAATAGATCAATTGTAATTCGAAAAAGATCAATTTTAACTCGAAAAAGATCAATGGTAATTCAAAAAAGATCAATTGTAATTCGAAAAAGATCCCTTGTTATTCGAAAAAGATTCCTTGTAGTTCGAAAAAGATCAATGGAAATTGAAAAATTCAAATTGAAATTGGAATCTTCGAATTACAATTAATATTTTTCGAATAACAATTGATCTTTTTCGAATTACAATTGGTATTTTACGAATTACAATAGGAAGAAATCTTTGAAATTCAATTGGAATTTTCTATTTACAAATCAAATCTTCGGATTACAAGTAGAATCTTCGAATTACAATAGATGTTTTTTATTTGTAAATGGTGTAGTAGAATTAAATATAGATTTTTATGTCATATATCAATTAAATAACGTTATACTTTCTAAAAATATGTTGGGATTTTTTAAAAATTATTCTCTTTATATCTTTTAACAACAATTATCTGAAAAAAAACCTATTTTATAAAATATTCTAGTTCTTGGAAACTCCTAAATAAGATCCAGAGCAACAATTTAGCGAAATTAGCACCCCAAAGCGAAAATTGCCCCAAAAGTGTGAGAAATATTATTGTGGTTTTATTTTATTAAATTTAGTTTTTTTTAAAAGCCATATTTTTCATACCACAAAACTATATTTTTTTTTCCACCGCATTAATATTTCAAAGCATTTGTTGCTAAATTAATTATTATTATTGGCATGATGGGAAAATAATAAAAAAAAAAATATAAAAAAAATAACTAAAGTTAATTACAATTTCAATAATTGAATTGAGTAAAAGAGAAAGAAATACATAAAGACAAGTTGCTGGTTTTTATTTCTGTTAAATTCATTCATATTTCTTCACGCAACAGACAGACAGACGGTTAATTGTCTTGAACGTTGAAGTTGTTTTCGATTTTTTTTTTGCATTTTGCATAAATAATGTGTGAAAAACGAGATGCTAATTTAGACTTTAACCATTAAAATGTGGTAGCAGCAAAGTTTTTTTTTATACCCTCCACTCTAGTGATAGAGGGTATATATAAGTTTGTCATTCCGTTTGTAACTCATCGAAATATCGATCTGGGACCCCATAAAGTATATATATTCATGATGCCCGATCGATTTTAATACATTCTAGCGATGTCCGTCTGTCCGTCTGTTTGTCTGTGGAAAATGCTGTCGCGGACAAAATATTGCACAGAGATGACTGAAACTTAACATATTTATTGGAAGTTCTCCCGAGAAGTTTGGTATTGCATTTGAGCGATATCGGTTCAGCGGTTCAAAAGTTATGAACGAAAATGTAAGCACACCTCAAAAATTTCAGTACATTCAACATAACCTAAAAATAGAAAATGCTTTAATTCGGCTTTTTTTTCGCGAAAATTTTTTTTCAAAAAAAATTTTTTTTTTTTCAAAAGTAATTTCCTTTTAAATAAAGTTTTTTGCAATAATCTTTTTGAAATTGTGGAGGGTATCACTACATTCGGCAAGGCCGAATTTAACTTTTTTACTTGTTTCTGTTTTAAATGTTAACGTCTACAGCAACCATTCATACGTTCATAGGTCTTTCGAACCAACATACAAACAAATAAAACTAAATAAATAATTGAGCAGAAAATTGGAAAATGTTAAGAAATTATAATCTAATTACTGCAGAATATAAGGGAACTGACTTGACTGTGTGATAAAATTTAAAGATGTATATGAATTTACGAATTGAAGAAGTTGTTAGGTTTTTATATAATTGTAACAGAATCTGGGAATTTTTTTTCTACGGAAAAATATCTAAGAATCTGAGAAGTTTTCTATACGGAATCTGAGAATTTTTTTTTATTCAGAAATATGTCTCAGAATCTGAGAATTTTTCTATACGGAAAAATGTCTCAGAATCTGAGAATTTTTCTATATACCCGAGTAAAAAAAAATGATGTGACGCAATATATAATTTAATATGGGTTCGTGTCTATTTTGATATAATCTTATACGAAAAATGGTTTCATAAGATTTGATCGAATATTATATAATAATATTAGTTTTTATAACTTTATATCGACTTCGATACGAGTTTTGGTCTAATCCAATGATATAAAATTATATCCAATTATATTAAATTTTATACAATTTTAAAAATCGGATGTTTTTTTTTTGTTTTTAATAAAAAGATGAAAAATTAAAATAATAAAAATTAGTTGTTCTTGAAAAAAACTTAGAAAAATTTAAAAAAATGGAGTCATGTTAAATTTTATATAAACCACTTAGAAAATATTCTCATGAAAAGTTTGTCCTTGGAAAAACTTAGAAAAATTTAAAAAAATGGAGTCATATATAATTTTTAGAGTCCGACCGAAACCAGTTTTCGAGGCCGAACCGAAACCGAACCGAATATTCGGCCGAAAAAGTAATATTCGGCCGAAACCGAACCGAAACCGAAACTTAAAAAAAATGACCGCCTGGCATGAATAAAATTATTAAAAAGTTGCTAAAGATTAATATACAGCATATAATGCTTTTAAACCATAGGAATTGTTGTATTTTTAAAAAAATTACAAAAAAATTGAATATTTCATTTGCAGATAGGAGAAAATAATTTTTGAACTGAAACAGTTTTACATTTATTGCATAAACTTGTAACATTTTCTTCAATTAAACTGAAACAAATGTAATGAAATACGAAATCAAAAAATTCACTGACTTTTTTACATATTTTTAAAAATACCGAAAAGTTTCGGTTTCGGCTAATATTCGGGCAAAATTTTGCCGAATACCGAATAGAGGCCGAAACCCCATTATTCGGCCGAAACCGAGACCGAAACCGAATATTCGGTCGGACTCTAATAATTTTATATAAAACACTTAGAAAATATTTGCGTTAAAAAAAATGTTCCTTGAAAAAAAAACTTAGAAAAAATTTTAAAGATGGAGTCATATAAAATTTTATATAAAACACTTAGAAAATATTCGTGATAAAAAAGTGGTGCTTGGAAAAAACTTAGAAAAATAAACAAATATGAAGTCATATGAAATTTTATATAAAACACGTTGCAAATATTTTCGATAAAAATATGTTCTTGGAAAAAACTTAGAAAAATTAAAAAATAATGGAGGCATATAAAATTTTATATAAAACACTTAGAAATTTGCAATGATGCATGGGACCAGATGTTACAACATAAAGTTATGTATGGCGATATCTTAAAAAAATCGCACATCAAAATTTATTATATAAATTTATCTCGCAAGACATACTTATGTCACACATGATCATATATGAAATAATATGACTATATAAAAGTATATAAGATCATATTAAATTATTTTTACTCGGGCTGTATCGCGTTTATACTGTTTATTTGGACAGGCAGATGGACCCTAAAAAACCGAACAACTTGCGCGAACTAGCACGCCATACTGAAACGTCACAACAAAAATAACCCAAAATAATAAACAAAACAGGAATTGGACCGAATTTCAAAAGTTGCAGTCCATGAAACTATAGTTTATATCACAAATGTCAACTTCTATAATGCACTAATAATAAACTAGATACACACAGGCCACAAACATTTATATTTTAGTTAAAACATACCTTTTACTTTCAATTAAAAAACTTTTTGGCTCAAAATGTATAAACAATTGAAAATTGAAAGCAAAACAAAAGTAAAAACGTAATTTTTTTCTGTAAAATATAGGTAAACGATGCAGTGCAAAAACATTTATCGATCTTAATTTTTTAAATTTGACTTAAGCGCCGCTAGATCAGTGATTTCGGCCACAGTACACTGGGGGGCAATTTGAAGGTTCCAGGGTGGCAACGAGCAAGTTAAAAAAAAAATTTTAGGCAAATTAACTAAAAAAATATCTTTTTAGTAAAATTAAATGCAAAAACTATATTTTTTTAGCAAAATTAACTACAAAATTGTTGTTAATTGTTTAAAAATTTTACTAAAAACTCAGTTTAAATGCTTATTTTATAAAAACTTTGCTAAACCAGTACACTCAAAATAACAACTCTGTTAAATTACAGAAAAACTCTGCTAATTTAACAGAGTACACTAGGGTGGCTCGTTTTTAGGCTTTTCTCTCTGATCAAATTCTAATACCCGCCAAAAGTGTCGGTCCCCTAAGGGTAACTCACATGCAAAATATCACTCCGATCGGAGTTTATCTTCTGTCTCCACTTTGAGCCTCAAAATTGGGGTTTTTGGAAAAAAGGACTTTAAAAAAAAAATAAAAAATAAAAATTAAAGTTTTTTTATTAAAATAATGAAAAAAAAATTTTTGTATAATATTTGATCAAAAATACTTAAATATGAAATTTAAAGATTTTACGGTATCATTAACCCGTTCAAACTTGCTACCAAAAAAATGGCATGATTTTGGGGGCGTTCTCAAAACACCTTTTTTCAAAATTTGAAAATTTTATTAAAAAAAAATTTTAAATATACCATTTTTTATTTCTGAATTCATTAAGAACACTTTAGAGAAGAAAAATGTGAAATATGGCGGTTATCCGTCGAGCCACTTTTTGGGAATCGCGTGGGGAAGTTAGCGGATTTCAAGGAAATGTTGGTTTTATCAATAATTTGGATTAATAAAATCTTATAAATTTCATTTTTGGGCAAATTAACTGTTTTTTGGTGTCGTGGCATTCAATTAGATAACTTTAAGTCTGTCATAAGATCTTACCGATCTAGGACGTCTTTAACCCACATTGGCGGGGGTCAAAAATGACCCCCGAAGGAAATTTGAAGTTTAGAGCTTAAATTTTGTGCTATTAACAAGTATAAAACGGCTTTTGTGTTTTCCACCCTAACTATTATTTCGTATTAATATATATCTTTAAAAAAATCGTTAACCCTTCTTGGTAGGGGGTCAAAAATGGCCCATTCAATAAAAAGTATATATTTTTTACAAAAAATTAATTTGTGGCAGTCTATTAGATAACTTTAAATCAGCCCTGAAATTTCACCTGTTTAAGATATCTTTAACCCACATTGGCCAGGGGTCAAAAATGACCCCGGCAAAAACTTTTCGGCATAGTGCTTGAATTTTTTGATATCAACAAAATTTATATTTTTTATTGAATGGGTCATTTTTGACCCCCTACAAAGAAGGGTTAACGATTTTTTTAAAGATAATATATTAATATGATATAATAGTTGAGGTTAAACACACAAAAGCCGTTTTATACTTGTTTATAGCACAAAATTTAAGCTCTAAACTTCAAATTTCTTTTGGGGGTCATTTTTGACCCCCAGCCAATGTGGGTTAAAGACGTCCTAGATCGGTAAGATTTCATGACAGACTTAAAGTTATCTAAAAATGAAATTTATAAGATTTTATTAATCCAAATTATTGATAAAACCAACATTTCCTTGAAATCCGCTAACTTCCCCCCGCGATTCCCAAAAAGTGGCTCGACGGATATCCACCATATTTCACATTTTTCTTCTCCAAGGTGTTCTTAATGAATTCAGAAAGAAAAAATGGTATATTTAAAATTTTTTTTTAATAAAATTTTCAAATTTTGAAAAAAGGTGTTTTGAGAACGCCCCCAAAATCATGCCTTTTTTTTGGTATCAAGTTTGAACGGGTTAATGATACCGTAAAATCTTTATATTTCATATTTGAGTATTTATGATTAAATGTTAAAATTATTGTCTAACAAAATGCGTAATTAATTTGCGCAGTTTCGCTATAGGTACGAAATCAATTAACTTTGTAATTGAATCAACGAATTTTGTAATTGAAATTCATTAAAATTTTTTTCTGTGTTGTAACAAACATCAGCACTGATTCGATAAAGCAGTGTTGCCATAAGTTGAAACTGTGAAGGTGCTAGATCACAAAAAAATGGGTGCTAGATTGCTCTACAGCTATATAAGTAATTGGGTGCTAGATTATTTTTTACATTCCGTGTACACTAGGTGCCCCTTATTTTGAAAATTTTGGATTTTCACTGCTCCTTTACCCTGCATTTGTTAAACGATCTGAAATATGTACCTGTTTAAACGGGTAAAGTCCACAATTTCGGCCAAAAATTCACTAAATTTTTAAAAAAATAATATAAAATTTGTTGAATATGCTCAAAACAAAACAGTTTTTGTTTAATTGTAGTACTCAAATAAAAAATATTTAACTTTTGTGAAATCGGTAACCTATATAAATTTACACCCTAATTTTGTAAAACGCAACTCGCCGCGTTGTCAAAATTTCTGTGTATAATAATATAATATAATAATTTGATCCAATGATCAGTTTTTATTTATTCTTCCAATTTTTATTTACAACTCATTTTAAAAAACTCATTTTAAAAATTAAATTTCTGTGTAATTTGTTTTTGTTACAACAACAAATTGTATTGAAATTTTGACAACGCAGCGCGTTGCGTTTTACAAAATTATGCCATTAATTTGTTTTTCAAAGAAATAATGTCTCAAATCTGAAACTATTTCTGTAAAATGTTTAGATTTTTAAACAATTTTTAAGATCCTGAAATTTTTTCTATAGTAAAAGTCTTCGAATTTGAGACACTTTTGAATAGAAAAAGTCTAAGATTTGAGACACGTTTTCTTTACAAGGTCACAGAGAACAAGTAGAAAACATTCTTTTATATAGAAAAAGTCAAAGGCTGGATTTTACAGTCAATACTTACAGTCAATACTTAGAGAATTAAGAATGAGCTTTTTTTAGCCGTTTGGACCATTTGTAGGCTTTTTTCAGGTGTTATTGTAAAAGGCTTTATTGTAAAGCAAGAATAAATGACTTTCAATTTAAAGTTATTGCGAATCGAGCCAGAATAAACATCCTCAAAATATAATATTTTAAAGGTCGAATAAAACAATTTTTATTTTTTAATAAAAATTAATCAGAATTTGAACATAATGGTTGGCACGCCATTGTGACGAATAACCGAAATATGGTATTATTTCATTTACAACAACAAATAACATATTGTTGTAGTCCAATGGACTATCATATGTAAAAGTGTTTTAAATATTTTTGTTGGTGATTGACAATCGTTGTTTTACTAGTATAGTACAATTTCTTCGTCTTTTTAATTCCCATTGTTGATAGAGTCGAATATGTACTAATATTTTAGTTTGTGCGCAAACGATTTGTCATTAGACTCGTTTGCTTCTTTGTAGTAAATCGTTTCTATTTTTGCTAAATAATCTTGACAATGGAATCTGACAAATTCCGAAACACGTGTCGATTAAGTCTTGCAAAAATGACCAACATAAATAAATTTAAAACAAAAATAATTTTCTTGAAAATTATGCTATGGGAATATCATGGTTTTAATTAGTAACGAAAATAACGACCTCGAGCCAGAATGAACATCCTCAAAATATGTTATTGCGAATCGCTTGAAAACCCCTGTTCTTAAGTCTCTACTTAAAATAAGGTATTAACTGTTAAGTCCATCAAAAGATTCTGAGATATTTTTTATACACACAAAAAAAACCATGTCAAATTACTATAAAAAGTCTCGTAATCCCATTTTACCAATATTTGACAGTTTTCCTTGTTTTTTAACAAAAAATTTTTGATCGAAATTTACATTTTTTTTTTTTATAATTTTACAATTTTTTTTTTTAATTTTACAAATTTCCAAAAAAAAAAATACAAAAAAAATCTAGCAAATTCACGATTTACAATTTTATTGGTAAAAATCTTGTAAAATTACGAAAAAGCTCTTAATTTTTACTAGGAGTTCTTGTAAAATAGGAGGTAGCAAAAAATCTAGTAAAAACACGAAACCTCCTTTAAGTTTTATTGCGTCAAAAGATTTGTAAATTTACAATTTTATAGGTAAAAATAGAGTTTGCAAAACGATTAAAATCGTAATCGTAATCGCGATTAATCGCACCAATTAATCGTAATCGTAATCGACGAAAAAATCATGCGATTACGATTAAAAATTTTCTATGAAATACACTATTTTTATAACGAATTTAAATCAGTTCCAAAATTTTTTGAAACCCATTTTAAAGTTTCTATTAAAATTATTTGTCAAAAAAACTTAATTAGTCTGAAAAACGATTACTTTCGGGACAATTTCTAACAAAAATCATTGATTCTGGAATGTTACGCACAAGCGAAAAACTCGAATTTTATTTAAAATTCAAAAGGTATTTGAAATAAAATGTTTGTTTAAATAAATTTGTCAAAAACATTTGAATTTTAAAATTCTCAAAAAAAAAAAGTAGAATTTTATTTTAAAAAAATTAATTTTCAAACATTTTTAAAATATTTACTTGTTATAAATATATTTGATTGTATGAAAATATTTTTTTTTTATTAATAAAATTCCTTTAAGAATTTTAAATAAAATTTTTTAGAATTTTATTTAAAATTCTTTCTTGAATTTTTTGATAAATTCAAAATTGAATTTAATCAATAACAAATTTTAATTTTTATTGTTTTTCCCCGTCTGATGTTAAGTAGAACGGAAAATTTTGATGGGTTGGCCAATGATTCATTTAACTTGTTTGCGATTTTAAGACCCAGTAAAATCGTGTATCTTTTCAGCGCTGATTGAAACACTCTTTGTAGAGTTTATTTAAGCGTAATAAAGATGTAAGGAAATCTTGTATTTGTCTCCTATTCTATTTAAAAAGTGTTGGAGATGTCAAAAATTAAAGTATGTGTGAAATTTTATCAACGAAAAATTTTAATTATAAGTTTTAAAAAAAAATCTTAACAAAAAATTCTCAAGGGCGCTCGAGCGCAATGATATACTAAAAAGAGACTGTGGTTCCAAAATCTAATTATTATTTTTAATGGGAAAGTTCGAATTTTTTTAATTTTATTTCTTAAAAATAATAGTTTTTGTTTTAAAAAATAAGTTCTAAAATCTAAATTTCAAAAGATTTTTTTTAAGCTATTGCAACTCAAATTATTTAAAAAATTCGATTAATCGTAATCGCGATTAACGGCATTTTTTTTAATCGTAATCGCGATTATGAAATATCTCGATTATTTGCAAACTCTAGGTAAAAAGCTTGTAAAATGACAAAATTATTAGTAAAATTACAAGAAATTGTTGTCAAATAGGAGGTAGCAAAAAAAAGTTACTAACTTTTCTTGTCGTTTTACAAGTTTTTTTTTTGAGTGTAGAAAACGTTTCTTTAAAAAAATGCTATGATTCAGATACATTTTTTTATAGGAAAGTCTCAGATTCTGAGACAATTTTCTGAAGAAAAATCTGGAATTCTTAAGCATTTGTTCTATAGAAAAAATGTTGGATATTTTTTCGATAGGAAAATTCTCAGATTTTGAGACATTTTTCTATAGAAAAAGTATAAGACATTTAGTCTTTAGAAAAACATTTAGAATCTGAGGCTAAGATTCTGTTAAAGATTCTGAGAAAAACATTCAGCATCTGAATAAAATTAAGAGTCTGAAAGTTTTCTATGAAAAATTATCTTAGATTCTGGAAAAAATGTCTCAGAATCTAAAACTTATATAAAAAAGGTTCCAGAATCCGAAATTTTTTACATAGAAAAATGTCTAAAAATCTTAGACTTTTTTATAGAAAAATGTCTCAGAATATTTTTCTATAGAAAATAGCTTAGAACCGGAAAGATTTTGTTTAGAAAAATCTGAAAAATTTATGAAAATGTCTTTGAATTTTCAATAGAAAAAAGGTATCCGTTTCTGGACAATTTTTCACATAGAAAAAAATTCGGACCTAAGACCTTGAGACATTTCCCTTGGGTTGTCAGATTCTTTTCTTCTTATAATTTTTCGTTGGTTAAACAGATAAACTCAGTTGCTCTCAATAAAATTTGATATAAATACCAATTGATTCACGAATTTCGGTAGATCGGAATGAAACTATTAATTATTCCAACTGATAACAGTGAATAATAAGATAAAAAAAATATTGTGGTGAAAAAATAAAATATTTTAACAAGGTTGTGCAAAGTTCAAAAATTCTTAAGTGGGTGCTAGATTATTCACAAATTCTGAAGTGGGTGCTAGATTATTGTCTAGCACCCAGTTTCAAAATTTGGGTGCTAGATCACTAACGCGGGTGCTAGATCTATCACCCAAAGTGCTGACATGGCAAGCCTGCGATAAAGACTGTAGCACAGACTAGAGTTGCGGTGAATTTTTTACCAGAGCTGCCAGATCTACAATAAACACCTATTGAATCTGAAAACTTTAGTCATTTACAATTACTTTTTATTTCAAATAAATTCTTTGAAGTCGTTTGGAACTTCATCAGTTTGATCTTCCTGGACTTAAGCTTTTTATGAGATCTTTTTCTCATGTAAGGCTTATTTAATTGTAAATTTTATAACAAAAAGAAGGGTTGGGTTTTCTTTGTCCACATGTTAGTAAATGGAGTACACTCTTATAAATTTTTGTTGAAATTTACCCACTTTATTGTAGGTAACTGTTCTCCTACAATAAAGTGGGTAAAAATACTCTATGTGTTTAAATTTCAACATTTGCACACAAAATGTGTACAACTAATAAACATTTTGTGTGTAAACTAACAAGTTAACTGCTTTCAAAATTCTCTGGCAGTACACACAAAATGTGTAATTTTAGAATTTTTGTGCTCAAAAATAGATTTAAAATGTTCAAAATTGCATCATAAATGTTTTCTTTTACATTTAAAGTGTTTGATTTTTAACAACCTGCAAAAATTTGTATTCCTATAAAAAAATAAAACCAAAAATGCATTTTTAATGATTTTTATAGTTTTTATTTAAATTAAAATGAAATTTTTTATAATAGTTAAATATAATATGCATAAATAATAATTTAAATGGATCTTTTTTTGTTTTTATAAAATTATTCGTAACATTAACAAAAGATTAATAACAAGAAAAAAAATATCACGTTAACATAACTACATTAAAGATTAAATTTAAATATAAAATAAAAAATAAAAAACACTTGATGCAGTTGTTCTATTATATCCACCTTTCCATTAGTACTTTCTTCTCTAGAAAAGTATGAATATAAATATTTTTTGTGAGTCGTCTGTTTCTAAAATATATAAAAAGTTAAATTTAATTGTTTTAACCAATATAATGCAATTATTTAAGAAATTTATTACTTACGAGAAATCGCAACGAATGAAGAATTCGTTGGGAGTTGACTTCTAATTTTATTAATTGTTGTCCCAAACTGAAAGTATAAAAAAATTTCACATTATTAACGAAATATTTCTGTTATTTAAATCATACAAGGAAAAATTCTAAGAATCTGAGATATTTTTCTATAGAAAAATTCTCAGAATCAGAGATATTTTTTTATGGAAAAATTCTCAGAATTTTTTCTACAGAAAAGTCTGTGAATCTGAGATATTTTTTCTATAGATTCTGAAATTCTCAGAATCTGAGATATTTTTTCTATAGAAAAAATCTCAGATATTTTTTCTATAGATTCTGAAATTCTCAGAATCTGAGATATTTTTTCTATAGTAAAATTCTTAGAATTTAAGATATTTTTTCTATAGAAAAATTCTCAGAATCTGAGATATTTTATCTATAGAAAAATTCTCAAAATCTGAGATATTTTTCTATTATTTGAATCATACAAGGGAAAATTCTCAGAATCTGAGATATTTCTCTATAGATATTTTTCTCAGAATCAGAGATATTTTTTTATGGAAAAATTATCAGAATTTTTTCTATAGAAAATTCTGTGAATCTGAGATATTTTTTCTATAGATTCTGAAATTCTCAGAATCTGAGATATTTTTTCTATAGAAAAAATCTGAGATATTTTTTCTATAGATTCTGAAATTGTCAGAATCTGAGATATTTTTTCTATAGAAAAACTCTCAGAATTTAAGATATTTTTTCTATAGAAAAATTCTCAGAATCTGAGATATTTTTTCTATAGAAAAATTCTCAAAATCTGAGATATTTTTCTATTATTTGAATCATACAAGGGAAAATTCTCAGAATCTGAGATATTTCTCTATAGATAATTTTCTATAGAAAAATTCTCAGAATCAGAGATATTTTTTTATGGAAAAATTCTCAGAATTTTTTCTGTAGAAAAATTCTCTGAATCTGAGATATTTTTTCTATAGATTCTGAAATTCTCAGCATCTGAGATATTTTTTTACAGAAAAACTCTTAGAATCTGAGATATTTTTTTATAGAAAAATTCTCAGAATCTGAGATATTTTTTCTATAGAAAAATTCTCTGAATCAGAGATGTTTTTTCTATAGTAAAATTCTCAGATTTCTATAGAAAAATTTTCGGAACCTAAAATATTTTTTCTATAGAAAAATTCTTAGGAGCTAATGAATTTTTTCTATAAAAAAATTCTCAGAGTCTGAAATATTTTTTCTATAGACAAAATAACAGAATCTGAAATTTTTTTTCTATACAACAATTTTTATATTCTGAGATTTTTTTTTTTTTGTATAGAAAAATTCTCAGAACCTTAGATAGTTTTTCTATAGAAAAATTCTCAGAACAAATATTTTTTTTTACAGAAAAAATATAAGAATCTGAGATATTTTTTCTATAAAAAAATTCTGAGAATGTGAGATATTTTTTATAGAAAGTTTCTCAAAATCTTAAAAATATTTTCTATTAAAAAATTTTAAGAATCAAAAATATTTTTTCTACAGAAAATTCTCCGAATCTGAGATATTTTGTCTATAGAAAAATTTTCAGAATCAAAGAGATTTTTTCATTGAAAAATTCTTAGAAGCCAAGATATTTTTTCTTTAGAAAAGTTCTTGGAATCTGAGCTAGTTTTTTTTATAGAGAAATTTTCAGAATCTGATATATTTTTTTTATAGAAAAATTCTCAGAATCTTATAAGTTTCATCTTTAGAAAATTTCTCAAAAAATGATATGTTTTTCTATATACAATTTTTCATATATTTTTTCTAAAGAACATTTCTCAGAATCCGGGATATTTTTTCTATAAAAAACTTCTCAGAATCTGTGATATTTTTTCTACCGAAAAGTTCTGAGATATTTCTTCTAAAGAATAATTCTTAGAATCAGGAATGTTTTTTAATATAAGGAAAAAAATCTACAATAATCTAAGAATTTTTATTGAAATATTTCCAGAATCTGGTTTGGATCTAAAACTCTTTTCTATAGATAAATTTTCATAATCTGAGACCCTTTTTCTTTATAAAAAATATTCCCGGATTCTGATATTGAGACATTTTTGTAAAGAATAATTAAAAAAAATCATGTCATTGTGGTACTTACCATTCTGATTTTTAATTGCAAATATTTAAGAAAAACATGAAATTAACAATATACGTTTTTTCTTAAATATTACGAATATAACAATTGGGTCTGTTTTTGATCAGCCTCTTAGAAATTTTACGTTGCAACGCGTTCCATTGATCTTTGTTTTATATATTCACATTTTTTTAAATTTATTCTCCTTTATTTTATATTTTTTCGCGTTATTTTTGTTTAATTGCGATAATAACAAAATTTTCTGATTATATTTTATTTTATTTTGACAATTTGTATTTTAGAATTATTTACCATTACGCATTTAATGTTTAATATCGAAAATTAAACACTAAATGTTTACAATAAACATTAAATGTGTAATTTTAAAATTTTTGTGTTTATTTCTTTATAAATATATTTATCAACACACAAAATACTACATAATGTGCGTAATATTAAAATTTTTGTGTGTAAACTGAAATTTTAAACACTTGGTGCTCAATTTTAGGCGTTGTGTGTTATTTTACATAAAAATTTACCCACTTTATAGTAGTATTTTTACAAGGACTTTTTAGAGTGTAGATATAGAGTACATAAATTAAGTCACGTTTGCATGTGAATGACTAACAAATGCCTGACTGGCTGCCTTGGCTAGCTGGTTGGTATTAAACTAACAAATTACAACTAAAAATAGCAAAAAAAAACAAAGTAAATATCAATGTAACTTTGTGTAATTATTTGTCAAACTTTATATTTTCGCATTTGAAATGGTTGACAGTTGTGTGTTTTTTTTCCTTTGCTAAATTTTCTATCTTAGATTAAAATTAAAGCCAACCAAACGGACTTTTGAAAAAAAAAACGGTTTAAAAGTCAACCAAGATTTTAGATGGACATAACAATTGGTTTGTTGGTCGGTTTATTCCACTCAAAAAAACCCTGGCAACTTACTAGAAAAAGTCTTGTAATCTCACAGTTTTCCTTGTTTTTTGACAAAAAATTTTCGATCGATATTTCCTTTTTTTTGTAATTTTACAATTTTTTTTAGTAAATGTACAAATTTTCAAGGGAATTTTACAAAAAACATCTAGTAAAGTTACAGAAAAACTCTGCTAATTTAACAGATTGCACCATACTTTTCCAGCTAGCAACATTTCTTGGTAATTTTACATAAAAACTCTGTAAAATGATTTTGACAACAAAAAACTGTTATTTTACAGTTTCTAGTAAAATATTAGTTAAGTAAAACACCATTTAGCAAAGAAAAACTCTGTAAATTTACATATTTTTGTAAAATGCGTTTGATGCAACCAAAATTTTACAGAAAAAACTCTGTAAATTTACAGAGTTTAGTAAAATACATGTTATTTTGTAAAATTTTTATAAGATTTTTAAAAAGTTTTTTTTTGGTGCTTTTTTAACATTTTCTCAAAAAAAAAAATACAGATAAAATGTTGGTGTTTTTACAGAAAACTCTGTTTTTAACTATGAAATTAAGATTACACAGAAATAAGTAAAAATACAGATAAAACTTAGTTTTTTGGTTATAGAAAATACAGAGTATTTCGCTTAAATCTGTATTTTAGCAGAAAACTCTGTTAATTATCTGTAAAATTAAGATTACAAAGTTAAAAGTAATATAACAGATAAAACTTTTGTTTTTTTGTCACAACAAAATACAAAGTATTTTCTTTAAATCTGTATTTTAACAGAAAACTTAGTCAAATATCTGTTGAATTGAGATTACAGTCATTTTACAGAGTATTTTACAGTGTTATTATTTTGAGTGCATGTAAGTTTTATCGCGTCAAAAAAGTTGTAAATTTACAATTTTATTAGTAAAAAGCTTGTAAAATTACAAAAAACCTCGTAATTTTAACTAGAAATACTCGTAAAATAGCAGGTAGCAAAAAATATTTTTTTGGTAATTTTACAAGTATTTTTTTTTTTTCAGTGTAGTCAAAATGGGAATTTGTTTGATTTTGTTTGCAATTTTTGTGTATTACGACATTTTTTAGTACATTCACTTTTTTTGTTTGCTTTTTTTGTTAATATTAATGTTAATTTATTTTTGTTTTTTAAGATCAACGTAATTTAAAACATTGTACATTTTAGTATTTACTTTGCAAAAAGACAATGATTTTTTAACAAATTTTCAAAACAAATAGAATTTTTATTGATCACGCCAATCAATACTTTTGTGTTCAGTGGTCTTTAATTAAATAGAACCGGATATTTTTAGTTGTTAACAAATTATTTGCATAAATCTTTAAAGTTTTTTTTTGTATAACACAACATTGCTGACGTATTGACATCGATATCCTGCTACTAAATCACTTAAGATAATTTTCTGTAAATTTTAACACCTGTTTTGAAAATTTGTATATTGTATGGGGCATCCGTTGTTTAAAGAAATAAAATAAGATTTAAGACAATAGGTTAATGGAGTAGTCAAATGTATAAGTTTCGTTTTTTTTTACTAAAATGTTAGTTAAAAGACTTACACTTAGACTTTTTTACCAAAGTCCAAATACACAAAAAAAATTCAATTAAAAAATTCGTAGCATCAATCAAAAATCAAGTAAGAAAATTATAGTCAAGACAATATCCCACCCTACACAGAAAAAATTTAAAACGAATTTTAATCAACAAAAACGCGGATTCAATATTTTTTTTATTAAAATTCCTCCAATTAAAAAAATTGTTATACCAATCATCAAATTGTAGGTGATTGACTGAAATTTTTTTCAAATAAACATTTTTTCGATTTTGATCCAAAATTTGATCAATGTTTTATTTATAGCCAATCAAAATAATGATTGATTTAACAAATGAATTGTAAGCTTATGACAAAAGTATCAAAAAATTCATCTTTTTTGATTTCCAATATGTTGCCAACAATAAAAAAAGTAAAACACGGTTATTTTGTATATTTTTGAATTAATCAATTCAAATGAATTAAAGCGAAAAAAAAATCCGATAATTATACACGGTAAAAATAAGCGTGGATAATTTAAAATTTGTAGAGTCCGACCGAAACCAGTTTTCGAGGCCGAACCGAAACCGAACCGAATATTCGGCCGATAAAGTAATATTCGGCCGAAACCGAACCGAAACCGAAACTTAAAAAAAATTACCGCCTGGCATGATGAAAATTATTAAAAAGTTGTTAAAGATAAATATACAGCATATAATGCTTTTAAACCATAGGAATGTTGTATTTTTGAAAAAAAAAAAAATATGTTTTTTAAAAAACTTACAAAAAAATTGTATATTTCGTTTGAAGAATAGGAGAAAATAATTTTTGAACTGAAACAGTTTTTCATTTATTGCATGAACTTGTAACATTTTCTTCAATTGAACTGAATCAAGTGTAATGAAATACGAAATCAAAAAATTCAGCGACTTTTTTACATATTTTTTAAAATACCAAAAGTTTCGGTTTCGGCTAATATTCGGCCAAAATTTTGCCGAATACCGAATAGTGGCCGAAACCCCATTATTCGGCCGAAACCGAGACCGAAACCGAATATTCGGTCGGACTCTAAAAATTTGTTAAAAACGAAAACAGGGCTTTTGTTTATAAATTTTTACATCATAACGGAAAAATGTACCAAAAATATTTTGTATCCTTAACTTAAAAAATTCTCCAAAACTTTTTCGGGACTTGTAAAATTTTTAAAAATTTGGGTTATTTTTTTTTTTTTTTTTGTTTAAATCATTTTTAACTCAAAAACGCAAAAAATTATTTTGTCTGGAACTGAGAAAATTTAAGAAATTTTCTCGGCACTTAGAAAATGTTTTTCCCCCGATTTGACGCCACGTGTACCGTAAACTTCTGAATAGCTTGTGTGAATAGCCCTATATGGAACTTACAAAATTGCGTTTTTAGTTTTTCAATTTTTCAAAAACTGGGCTTAGGAGGCGTGGTCAAATATTGGAAAAATGGTAAAATTTTTGGCGAGTTGCCTTGATTAAATATTTATCACATTAAAACGGAATGCACCACAATCTTAAAAATTTACATTATTATATACTTTTGTATGGGCTATCGATTAAATTTTTTTTTTTTTGGAAAATTTTCAGAACCCGCTCTGAAATTTTCCATTTTTTAAAAAAGTAATTTATCAAAAATCCGGCCATTTTTTTTTTTAATTTTTAATTTTTTTTTTTAAGTTTAGATGTTTGTCCATCCACACAAAAAAATTCAGCAAAACATTTTTCGTTTTTTTCGAGAAAATCGCATTTGAATTTTAAATTTCATAACAATTTTGTAATTTGCTTGTATTTTCTTGTATTAACGTTGCGAATGAGTAATATTCATGCAGTTAATAATACTCATTCGCAACGATAATACAAGAAAATACAATCAAATTACAAAATTGTTATGAAATTTAAAATTCAAATGCGATTTTTTTTTTTAAAAAAAAAGGGAAAAAGGTTTTTCTGAATTTTTTTGTGTGGATGGACAAACATCTAAACTTAAAAAAAAAAAAATTTTTAAAAAAAGAAAAAAAAGTGGCCGGATTTTTGATAAATTGACTTTTTAAAAAAATGGAAAATTTCAGAACGGGTTCTGAAAACTTTCCAAAGAAAAAAATTTTATTCGATAGCCCATACAAAACTATATAAGAATGTTAATTTTTGAGATTGTGGTGCATTCCGTTTTAATGTGATAAATATTTAATCAAGGCAACTCGCCACAAATTTGATAATTTTTCCAATATTTGACCACGTTTTTGAAAATTTTGAAAATTAAAAAAACCAAAAACGCAATTTTCTTAGTTCTATATAGGGCTATCCAAACAACCTATTCAGAAGTTTACGGTACACATGTTTTTTTTTCGCTGGACATTTGGTGTGGGATGCCTCATATACCCTCTATCACTAGAAAGGAGGATATAAAAAGTTGAAAAAAGTATAAGGTGAGGTTGAGAATGCTTGAAATAGAATTGTAGTGTTGGAAACTGTCAAAATTTATTCTGTAGAAACTATAAATACTCACATATATAAAAAACAATTTCCATTTACAAGACAAAAGACATTTAAAATCCTACTGATGATAACACTAAAGGTGGCTTCAGACTAAAATATTTGTATTAATATCTGTCAAAATTTTCTGTAAAACCTATAAAATAGTATGGTGTAAACACAAATCGGTATAAAACCAAGAGAAATACGGATTGAAAAATGACAAGCGGATACGTATTCTCATTTTTAGAAATTTCTCTGAAAATGAGAAAACGTATACGCTTTTCATAAGATCAGGGTTGTATTTATTTTGATAATATTTCAGATGTGATGGTGTAAATACGCAAAGGATTTTTTTAAAGATTTTTTGACAAGCGGAGAAAATTTTGTATTATTTAAGATACGTATTTTCTTACGACTCAGTATTATAGTCTGAAGTGGGCTTAACTGGAGTGTTTGAAACCGGTATGGGAATACAAGAAATGTCTATAATTTTTAGAAATTCAATTTTTCTTCTGCATTTTTTCAACTTGAACCCTTAAAACAAATATATTTAGAGCCCGAGCTCGTTCTGTACTTACTAGAGTTTTTCTTTTCCCGGACTTTTTCATTTCCCGAGAAAGCGGGATTCATTTTTAAATTTCCCGGGATCCCGGGAATTCCCGCAAAAACTAAAAACCTAAATTTTTTGTTAAAAAAATATTAATATTAATATTATTAATGCGATGACACTATTAAAAATGTTTATTAATACCATAAAAATCTTATTCAGTACCTTTAAAACAAAAAAAATAATAAGTTTCGAGAAAAAAATAACAATTTTTGTTACAAATTTTATATAATAAAATTGTCGAAGTCCCATTTGGCAACGTCCTCGAGCCATCCTCAGTGACGGAGCGATGACATGTCAGAGTCACACCTGACATCCACAAGACATCTCTATGTACTGGGTTGTGGACAGTTTCATACAAATTTTCAAAATGTCCTCACTCAAAGTCAGCAGTGGTCAGGGCTGACCTTCTGGGGACATGTCACCTAAGACTTCTTTGGGGTCATGCGAAAATACAAAAAATTTTCGTATTTCCTTTAGTTTTTACTTTTATCCATTTTCCTTTATAAATTATCTTTCTCATATTTAGAAAAAACTTTTCGCTTTTTTAGTCCCAACTGGATTTGAACCTGGAACCTCCAGTTTATTAGTCCCACACCTAACCACTTGTTCCAAACTTTATTTTTAAAATTGTTTGTATATTTATTACTTTTATTCTATTTGTTAGATTTTGATTTTATTTTTATTAAGTCGATAATATTGCCATCTTTTTCTTGGAAATTGAAGAGTTGCCCAGATTTAAAATTCTAATTTAATATACTGCTATTTTGAAGACATTTCCTTTTAGACGTCTTAGAGGAATTGTCCACACTCTTAAAGCAAACATTCAGTGCTGACAATGTTAGGACATGTCATCAAGGATTGCCTATGATTTGTCAGAACCTGAAGACATTTCCTCAAGGAATCACTGTGGAAATTTCCTCAGTGACACATTTTCCAGCTGGGGTCTTTTAAAAGCATTTTTAAGAGAATATATTATTTCACATCGCTTTATCTGTTTTAATAATAAAAATTCATAATTTGTTCCAATTCATCTCAGTTCATTTTTACAATTGGTTCTCAACGCTTTGCCTCTAAAACACAATGAAACTGATTCAGAGGAATTTCTTAATTATATCTCTGAATCTGAATGTAACTGTTTCAGAGAAATGTAATTATAAGAAAATTTACCCCAAAAAATTATTAAAAAAATTTAAAAATTCTGGTTTCTAAAAGAAAAACCCGTTAATTTCAGGACATTCCTTACACGTATTTTATATCAATTTATAGATTTTAAACGAATCATGTCCAAAGACATAAATATTTTTTATAGAAACAGATAATCATACTGCAAATTTTTCTAATGCAGGTTTCAGAAAGAAAATTTTTTAGCTTCTGAAAAAAGTATCAAGTTCATTTCGTAAGTCTCAGATTTTTTGACATTTTTTTTAGTTAGAAGGTCGCTCTTGGAATACTTTTTAAGCATTCTTGGTCCCTGCGTACGTTTCTGCAATCAATTATCAAGAATTTTAATAAAATCTCTAAAAAATCACATACAAAATAATCAATAGAAGTCGAAAAATAAACAATTTCAAAGAACTTAAAATTCCCGGGAATTCCCGCTCTATTTCCCGGGATTTCGGGATCGAAAATTTACGGGAATTCCCGGGAAATCCCGTCCCGGGAAATCCCGTCCCGGGAAATCCCGTGAAAAACTCTAGTACTTACAAAAAAAAAACAAATAAAATTACTTGGTGGGCTTTCGGGTGTTTTGCGGAAGTGTTCTACGAGCCAAGAGCTACAAAAATGCCGTTGGTATATAAAATCTCGGGAATTTCAAATTTTATATTCGAAATTCCGAAGATCCCGACTGAAATTTAGAGATAGGCTATGCCATATTTAACTTTGTAGTCATTCTTTTGACAATTTCATCCGTTTCGATCTATCTCGCTTAGTTTTTGAGATATCGATATTTTGAATTTTTAACTAAATTCTAAAAAGTTGTTAACTAAATTTTAAGAAGTACACTTCCTCAATTTAAAGAAGAGAAATACGATGAAGTTATTTTTAGTATATTTGAACTAAACTTGAATTAAATTGTGTGTGCACATATTTTGAAGAAACATATCTATATTATATGGTCTGCACACGGAATGGCAAAGTAGATATACGCCCATACAGTGGTTGGAGTGTACAAGAAAACGTTTGCAATACCTTATTGGGCCTTAGATTGTACATCGTTTTCTTTACACTCAAAATAATAACTCTATAAAATACTCTGTAAAATGACTGTAATCTCAATTCAACAGATATTTCACAAAGTTTTCTGTCAAAATACAGATTTAAAGAAAATACTTTGTATTTTGTTGTGACAAAAAACAAAGTTTCCCCTGTTATATTACTTTTTACTTTGTAATCCTAATTTTACAGGTAATTAACAGAGTTTTCTGCTAAAATACAGATCTAAGCAAAATACTTCGTATTTTTTTATAACCAAAAAGTTTTCTGTTTTGAGTAGTTTTTGTTACCAAACATCAAAATTTTATCTGTATATTTTTTTTGAGAAAAAGTTGAAAAAGTAGCAAAAAAAGTTATCAAAAATTTTTTTTCAGAAATCTTATAAAAATTTTACAAAATAGCACGCATTTAACTAAACTCTGTAAATTTACAGAGTTTTTCTGTATTTTTTTTTTGCATCAAATGCATTTTACAAATATATGTAAATTTACATAGTTTTCTTTGCTAATTGGTGGTTTATTTAACCAATATTTTACTAGAAACTCTGTAAATTAACAGTTTTTTCTGTCCAAATCATTTTACAGAGTTTTAAAGTAAAATTACAGATTTATATCTGTAAAAAAGCTTTCATTTTAAACCAATATTTTACTATAAACTCTGTTAATTAACAGTTTTTTCTGTCAAAATCATTTTACAGAGTTTCAGTAAAATTACCAAGAAATGTTGTTAGCTGGAAAAGTATGGTGTACTCTGTTAAATTAGCAGAGATTTTCTGTAATTTAACAGAGTTATTATTTTGAGTGTAGTAACTCAGTAAATCTTTAATTAATCTTGTTTGTTAGCTATTTTTTTCGTTGTTTTTTAAGTACGAAATACATGGTGATGTATTAATTGTCAAATGATTTATTACCCTGGCGTCTTAAATCTATAAAAACAGTAACGATGTCAAATCAAATATTTAAAAAAAAAAGTATTATACAAAAACCCTTTTTATTACGATTTATAACTTTATTTTTATATATAAAACGTTGCTCTACATAGTAAAAATAAAAACTGTCGTGATTCTAAATTTTGCATACAAATTTATGAAGAAAAAAACCTAAACTTAAAGTTGAAAAAAACATAATTTATTGTACACCATTTACAAGGGGAATATAAAAAATAACATTAAGTGAAATTTTCAAAAGTCGAAAAACCTTAAAAAATATTTAGTGTCCGACCGAACGTTCGGGTTCGGTTACGGAGTTCGGTAAAAAGTGGCGTTCGGCCACTGTTCGGCCAAATTTTAGCCGAACTTTACCGAACACCGAACTTTTGTTTGTGTTGCTTTTTATCGTCTTAAAACTAAGCCATACTAACAGTGCAACTACTTTACACCTCAAATCAGACTGTTGTTAAAAAGAAATATATTTTTTTTCCCAAAAAAATCAACTTGAACCATATTTTTGCACTTTTTTTAAGTATACAAAAGTACAAAATATTTATTTTTTTACTATAAATTAGAACAACTAAGAAAAAACACTTTTTTAGTTGTTTTTTTCATAATTATATGCAAAAACAACTTTTTTAAATAAAAAAAAAAGTTCGGTTACGGGTTCGGGTTCGGCCGAACTTTGCAAAATTGACCGAAGTTTGGGTTCGGGTACGGGTTCGGTCTGAAAAAGTGCGTTCGGTCGGACACTAAAAATATTGTATTAGGTTCAATTATTGCTTAAACTAATTTCGTAGTCAAGAAAATAGTTAATTAAGTATAAAAATAAAGTTAATGCTGTAGTAGAATACGTAGTCAAATGTTATGTTATGGTAAAAGTCATAGAAAAAGTTATAGTCAAAGGCGAATTCATAGTCATTGCTATAGTCAAAGTTGTAAACTAACAATAAGTCATAGTTATAGTGGAAGTCGTAGTAAAAACCACTGTTAAATCTATAAGCGTAGTCGTTAATCAAAATTGCAGTCGAGCTAATGTAGCTTGTAAAAGTCGTAGTCATAGCAGAATTCATAACACCATCAGACAAAAATTAAAAAAAAATGTTAAACACGAACTGGATAATATACATTTGAAACTAGAGACTAAATGTAGTAAAACTGCACTTACAGTTTTTCTTTTCGTGATTTTGTTTTCTTTTAAAAGGACTTCAAAGTTGTAGATGATTTAATTTTATAAAATATTTGTGTAATATTTGTACTTATCATAGTGATAGCAAATGAAAGAGGAGGATCTCCCCTAAGTTTCCTATTTTATTATTTTTACATATCAGGAAAAAGGAGGTAAGTTACGTCCTTTAAAAAATGTATCCTTCAATATTATTCAAAATTTTCAACAAAATATTTTGATAATGTTTTCAAATGACTTTATTCACATTTCTTTATTCTGATATGGCAAAATAAAAAAATGGAAAAATTAGGAGAGATCCTAATCTTTTATTTTCACATTGCCAGTGTCATGCTAGAATAAGTACAAATATTTCAAAAATATTTTACAGAATGTATCCTTTAAAACTTTGAAGTCCTTTTAAAAGGAAACAGGATCACGAAATGGCAAACTGTAAATGCAGTTTTACTCCATTTGATCTCTACTTTTAGACGTATATCATCCGGTTCATGTTTAATATTGGCTGTCGGACGGAACGGTTCATAGTCAAAGTCATAGTAAGCTAAAGTCACAGTCATTCTCAAAATCAAGTCGTAGTCATGTTTAAAATTAAATTCAAAGTCGTAGTTAGTCGTAGTCGAAGAATCAATATTTTTATTAATTCTTAAATAGTTTTTGAAATTTTATTAGTAACAAATATGTCTCCAGAGCTTCGAACGAATTAATTCTATTGAGAATTAATTCACCAAAAGTTTAATTCAGTTTTAATAAGTTTTGAATTATCATTCCTTACCAGCATTCAACACGAATTAATTCAAAGGCTTAATTCTCAAAGCTTAAATCAAATTGAATTAATTCCCAAGAGAATTAATTCCTTGCAAGCAATCATTCGATTGAATGATCAAAATTTTTCATCATTCAAATCTATTACAAATTGAATGACGATTTTTTTATTTCATTCCCTTTGTATTTTCAAAAATGTGTTGCTTGTGTGCATTTTAAGCATCTTCGTGTGTAAACGATCGGTTGTTGTTTTGTTGACGTCTCGTCTGCTGCTTCCCACACAAGCATAATTGTGTGTGTGAGTGTGTTGCGCTTCACTGTTTTAAATTGAATGATAAGAAAATTTCACCATTCAATTTGTAGTAGATTGATTTGGATAAAAAAATAGTTCATTCCTACAGAATGATCATTCTTAAGGAATGAATTCTTGAAGAATTAATTCAATGATTATGAAAGTTGAATGATTTTAAGGGAATGCCAAATTCTATTTTTTTAATTCGAATTAGGAAATTGAATTAAAGAATTAATTCTTTCGAACCTTTGTATGTCTCTACATATTTTTTGTTAGCAAATGGTGTAGTGTTGAAGTCTTTTGTGTTTTAATGCCATATAGTACTACAATTTACAATAACAAGTACACAAACAAGTACCATTTAAAATCATGTTGCAATTGTTGGTTTGTCAGTAAATTGTATTTTATTTATAAGTATTTTGTATTTTGCCACATAAAAAAAAATGCTAACAAGTTGTGTCTTTTTGGTCTGTCCGTCCGTCTGTCCGTCCGTCTTTCTGTCCGTCTATCTGTTTGTCGGTCGACTGGTGTACTACCATCTCATACATTCGTCGTTGACGCCGTTAGTTGCTTCTAACTTAAAAATGCATTAATGTTGGTTATGTATATAAAATCTGTTCTTATTCTCCGTTCAAAACTTAATTTCCTACTGTTTAACTTAAGTTTAAAAAAAAAATCTAAACAAAAATTCAATCGTCCCACCATTCATTTCCAACAACTTTTTAGATGGAGTACATTTGAAAAAAACTTAAAAATCCATACAATGAGTTTTTATTTTTTCAGTTAAGAATTGGCAATTGGAAAAATAAATAAAAAACCAAATGAACGACCTTGTCTGTCGTTTTAGTTTAGATGTTGTTATTTATTTGTTACAATTTAAAAACAATTGATCGTTTTGCTTGGTTATTTTAAACCAAAATTTAATGTACACGGCAAAAAAGGTGGTGGAGTAGTATTAACTTTGTAACACATCAAAATATCAAAAATTTGTAACACATTAAAATATTAAACTAGGATTCCGTCCTCAAGTTATAAGAAGAGTTTTTTTTATACCCTTCACTTAGTGATAGAGGGTATTTATACACTAAAAATAATAACTCAGTTAAATAACAGAAAAATTCTGCTAATTAAACAGAGTACACCATACTTTTCCAGCTAGCAACATTTATTGGTAATTGATGATTGGTAATTTTACTATAAAACTCTGTAAAATGATTTTGACAAAAAACTGTTAATTTACAGAGTTTCTAGTAAAATATTGGTTAAATTTAGCCAAGAAAAACTCTGTAAATTTACATATATTTGTAAAATGCATTTAAAGCAGCTAACATTTTACAGGAAAAAACTGTAAATTTACAGAGTTTAGTAAAATACATGTTTTTTGTAAAATTTTTATAACCTTTTTGAAAAGATTTTTTTTGTACTTTTTTAACCAAAAAATACAGATAAAATTTTGGTGTTTTTACAGAAAATTCTGTTTTTATTAACTATGAAATTGAGATTACATAGAAAAAAGTAAAAATACTGTTAAAACTTAGTTTTTTGGTTATAAAAATATAGAGTATTTCGCTTAAATCTGTATTTTAGCAGAAAACTCTGTTAATTATCTGTAAAATTAAGATTCCAAAGTTAAAGGTAATATAACAGATGAAACTTTGTTTTTTTGTCACAACAAAATACAAAGTATTTTCTTTAAATCTGTATTTTGACAGAAAACTCTGTCAAATATCTGTTGAATTGAGATTACAGTCATTTTACAGAGTATTTTACAGAGTTATTATTTTGAGTGTAAGTTTGTCATTCCGTTTGTAACTCATCGAAGTATCGGTAAGTATATACATAATTGATCAGTGATCGATTTTAAGACATTCTAGCGATTTCCGTCTGTCTGTCCGTCTGTCTGTGAAAATGGTGATCACGACCAAAATATTACACGGAGATGACTTAAACTTAATATATTTATTAAAAGTTCTCCCAAGCTGTTTGGGTTTGCATTTAAGCAATATCGGTTCAAAAGTTGTGAAAAGAAATGTAAGTAAGGACACCTCAAAAATTTTGGTACATTCAACATAACCTAAAAATACAAAATGCTTTAATTCGGCTGCTGGTTGACATATGTGAACATAATTGAACAACGAATGGTATTTAAACAAGAACGAACTTATTTTTTTTTTTAACAAAAAAAAAAATTGCGGATTTTTTTTTTTACCAAAATTTTTTTTTCGCGGAAATTTTTTTTAAACATTTTTTTTTTTTTGAAAAAGTAATTTCCTTTTAAATAAAGTTTTTTGCAATAATCTTTTTAAAAATTGTGGAGGGTATTAACACATTTGGCAAGGCCGAATTTAATTTTTTAACTTGTTTTCGAATTACAAATGGAATCTTTGAATTGCAAATGGAATCTGCGCTCAAAATAATAACTCTGTTATATTACAGAAAAACTCTGCTAATTTAACAGAGTACACCATACTTTTCCAGCTAGCAACATTTCTTGGTAATTTTACTATAAAACTCTGTAAAATGATTTTGACAAACAAACTGGTTAACTGTTAAGATACTCTGTATTCTAGTAAAATATTGGTTAAATAAAACACTATTTAGCAAAGAAAAACTTTGTAAATTTACATATAAAATGCATTTGATGCAACCAAAAGTTTACAGAGTTTAGTAAAATACATATTATTTTGTAAAATGTTTATAAGATTTTTGAAAAAAAAAAATGTTGGTACTTTTTTAACATTTTCTCCAAAAAAATACAGAAAAAATGTTGGTGTTTTACAGAAAACTCTGTTTTTAACTATGAAATTAAGATTACATAGAAATAAGTAAAAATACAGGTAAAACTTAGTTTTTTGGTTATAAAAAATACTGACAAGGGAAGTATCTCAACCCTTATGAACCGATTTGCCTGAAACATAAAATAAATATAAAAGAGACGATTTTAAGGTTGGGGTGTCTCGGCTTATCGGCCATATCAGTGTTTCAAAATTTCGTTGTCCCCTTATGAAACAATGTGGACCTCCGGGAAAATTTCGATAACTCCCGAACTAACAGCAATATCCTCTAGGGCAAAAATACGTGTCGACTTAAATTTAACAAAGATTATTTTGTATTCATATGGACATCGTAGGTCTATGTCTTCATATAAATACCCCCCAAAATTTACACATTTTCATGAAAGAAGTATTTAGCGAAGCTAAACTTTTGCAAGGTTATGCCACCGTTGGATAGGCATTTAAAAAACCTTTCTTCTCATATGTAAACATCATATAGTTTTTTAGAGAGAAATGGCTGAAAAATCCAAAAAACGATTTTTTAGCCATTTTTTGACTCATGTGTTGAACCCCTAAATCCCCGATATGGCCGATAAGCCGAGACACCCCAACCTTAGAATTGTCTCTTTTATATGTACATATTTTATGTTTCATGCAAATCGGTTCATAAGGGTTGAGATACTTCCCTTGTGAGTATTTCGTTTGAATCTGTATTTTAGCAGAAAACTATGTTAATTATCTGTAAAATTAAGATTACAAAGTTAAAAGTAATATAACAGATGAAACTTTGTTTTTTTTGTGTCACAACAAAATACAAAGTATTTTCTTTAAATCTGTAAATCTCTGTCAAATATCTGTTTAATTGATATTGCAGTCATTTTACAGAGTATTTTACAAAGTTATTATTTTGAATGTAGTCTCTATACAGACCACCCTCCCGATATGCACACAAATCTCTCAATATTCATGAAAATAGGAAATATTTAATTAAAATTTTGTTGGAGGTGTTAGACGTGTCCCCATAACAAATTGTGCTCGATTTTAAGTTAAAATTGTCAATTGGAAACAAACAGAAGTCTATTTCACTTAAATTTCGGACAATCCCAGCAAAACTTTGGTAATGGGTAGTGATTATATAACACATTACCAGGTAATGCATATAACATATTTTTAGCATTATTTTATGATGTCTTACCAAACATTTGTTCCACAACGTATTATTTTCAAGTGAAAAATAATGCATTACTAATAATTTGATACGTAATGCATGATTATTGGAAAAAGTGAATTTCATATTTGTTATTTCTAAACCTTAAATCATGGATGACTTCTATTTGGTTACATTATGTATTATTTGAATGTTTGAAATAATGAATTATTTATAATTGGATGCATAATGCATTACAATAACATAAAAAATAATTATTTTATAAAAAAATGCATAAGCTTAAACTAGAGATGGGCTCACGACAGGAAATTTCTAACGACACACACTAACGAGCATATTTAATCTACTTACACTCACAATCACGTGAGTAAATTTAATACAAAATTACTTTTTCACTACTCGTAACACCTTATATATTATCTTCTGGTATGCTATATTATTTCATTTCTCGTAACCTATAAAATATCATATATTTTACACCTTACTCGTATTCTTCGTTATAAATTTATGACTTATTTTATACCTTACTGGTATTCTTTGTGATAATGTGGATGCATTACTTTGAGTCTCATCGCCTGTTAAAATCATCAATGCTGCAATGTATAAAATAAGAGATCCTATACCTTATTTTATACCTTATTTGGTAATCTAAGTTTTGCTGGGATGGAATCTGACAAATTCCGAAACAAAAAAAATCAAAAGAGAAAAATAATTTTCTTGAAAATTACACAGCTCAACCAGAAAATGCGTATTGGATTATGGTTAGTGATTTGGATAGTGTCTGTTGCGCTGATTCCAAATCCGGAGCCCAAATTTGTCTATCACGTCAGGATTTTGAGTAATTCGCGGTTAAAGTGCCGAAAAAGGGCTTTTTTGACCCTTTTTAAAAGCTTATAAAATTAGATCCTGAAATGCAAATGTCTTGGTATTAAGCTCATTCGAAAGCCTGTAATTTTCTCTTAAAGATAAGATAAAATGTTCTAAAAATTTAATTTTCTAAAATGGTAAAAAAATCATTAGCAAAAAACCTTTCATTTTTTCAATATTTATTTTATTTACACAGTGTTTTTTAACAAATTTTCATACAAATTCATACGTAAATTTTAGATTTAAAGCACTTGTGGCTAATGATTTTTTTACCATTTTAAAAAATTTAATTCCAAGAAGATTTGATCTTGTCTGAAAGAGAAAATTACACCCTTTCAAATAAGCTTGATACCAAGTTATTTGTATGTCAGGATCTGATTTTATAGGCGTTCAAAAATGGTCCAAATGGGCATTTTTTGACACTTAAACCGCGATTTTCTTAAAATTGTGACGTGATAGAAAAATTTGAGTGACCGTTTGGAATCGGGGCACCAAACACTATCAACTTTTTTTGGTTTCATTCATTCCATTATTTCTTTCGGTGTAGGTATTTGTTTTATTTTTGCAACAGCTGGGGAATTAGTTTAAGTTTAAGAGTTTGAATTGGAATTTTGTCCTAACTATTTTTTATAAAAAATGCACGTTTTAACATTAATGAATAATTCGCTATTTGATTGTTATAAATTTTTCAATGATTTTGTGATAAAAATCTTATAATTAATATTATTCAAATAAAATAGATTTGATTTTAATTCGTCATATAATACAAGATATTAAATTTTCTTTTGTATTTTTTTTTCTCATTCTAGGTAAGTTGTTGGAAAATCTGTACTAGCATTAAATCAATAAGGTAAGCCCACACAGAAAAAATTTAAAACTAATTTCAATCACGAAAAACGCAAATTCAATAAATTTTTTGATTGAAACTTCTTCGATAAAGAAAATTGTTATAACAATCACCAAAATAATTGTGTGACTATTTAAATACTTTTTTTTTAATCAAACATTTTTCGATTTTGATCAAAAAGTTGATCACTTTTTTATTTGTAGTCAATCAAAATAATGATTGATTTAACAAATGAATTGTAAGCTTTTTTTTAATCAAACATTTTTTGATTTTGATCACAAATTTAATCAAAATTTTATTGGTGGTCAATAAAAATAATGATTGATTTAAGTAATGAATTGTAAGCTTTGTAGTTAATCAAAATAATGATTGATGTAACGAATGAATTGTAAGCTTATGACAAAATTATGATGAAATAATGCTTATTTTGTTTTAAAGTAAAACCCGATTATTTTTAATATTTTTCAGCTAATGTATTTAAATAAATCAAAGCGATAAAAAATTTGGTATTTCGAAAAATTGTAATTCGATAGTTAAAAAAATAACAATCATTTTGATAAAAACAATTACACTGTGCTACAAAAAACACAAAATCGAATATACTTTTGAAATGAGGTAGTTAAGGTTGTAGGTCTCGTTGAAAATGTTGTAGGTCTCGTTGAAAAGATCACAAAAATGCCCATCAAACTTGTCAGACACCCTTAAATTTTAAAGTTATTGTCAAAAAAACGTTTTTTGGGACTTTTTTCACTAAACCACGTGTAACTTAAACATTTTTCAACTGATTTTCAATTTTTCAACTGTTTTGGATAGAAGAAGGATAGGGCTTTTTATGTGTGAGAATTGGTCTATACATATAAGAAGGATATGTATTGATTTTTTCAACAATATCTAATTTTTTTGTTATTTTTTGAAAAAATTTTTGAGTTCATCGATTTTTTTCTGCTATAGTTCGTTCAACAACATTTATATTTATAAACGTATTCTTAAAGAAAATTTAATTGTGAATACGAGGAGCTTTATGCCAAAAAAATCGGATAACAATTGACCGAGTTGTAATAATTTTTCTAAAAAAGAAAATTAAGATTTTGTATGAAATGCCGTGCGGATAACCCAGGCAAAAAAATAAAAAAATAAACGAACATACTGAGAGGTCGCGTATCATTATTTTAATGGTTTTTGACCTCCTGAATTCGAATTTGACCTTGAAATTGCGTTATCTTATTACACTCAAAAAAAAAAAAACTGTAAAGTTAGCAAAAAATTTAGTTAAATTTAACTAAAAAAACACCTGATTTTGAACCTACTAAATTTCTAGTTAATTTAACAAAAAATATTTAGTTAACTTTTCGTAGAATGAATGTAGCAAAAAAAACCGTAATTTTAACTAAAAATTCAGCTGAAAATATCGTAACATTTTTTATTAGTTGAATTCAGCTAAACTTTTTGTAAAAAATTTTAAGTTTGTTAAATATTGGTTTTAAACACTAACATTTCACTTATTTTTTCTTATTTTTTTCACAGCATTAAGTTCAGCTTAAGTAGGACTTATGAGATTTGCATAGGAGGCTACACAAGAAATGTTTAAAATTTTTCACTTGACAAAAATGTTACAAAAAATCAGCAAACTAATTAGTAAAAATTCATAAACTCAGTTTTAAAGTCAACAAAAAAAATTAATTCAAAATTTGTACAAAACTAGTATTTTCGTAAACTTAAAAACGAACTTAACTAAAAAAAGTAGTTAAACGCTGATTTTAACTAAAAATTTGCTAAAAAGCCAGTAAACTCGAGTTAACAAAAAAAATTTTGTTGACTTTACAGTTTTATTTTTTTGAGTGTAAGTTTTTGATATATCAAATTATGTTAAATATCTCAAAACATGACTAGATACAGCAATTTAAAGGCCAGATTCGGATTCAGCGCGACAAAAACCTTTAAAAATATTGTACATGCCCATTTATGATAAATTTATTTTTTTTGCCTGGGTTATCTGAACGGCGATTTCCTGCAAAATCTTAATTTTCTTTTTTAGAAAAATTATCACAACTCGGTCAATTATTATCCGATTTCTTCAGGATAAAGTCTATCGTATTCAGAATCAAATTTTCTTTAAAAATATTTTTATAAATATAAAAACTATTAAATGAACTATAGCAGAAAAAAATCGATAAACCCGAAAAATTTTCAAAAAATAACAAAAAAACTAGATTTTATAGAAAAAATCAATAAATATCCTTCTTATACACTCAAAATAATAACTCTGTTAAATTACAGAAAAACTCTGCTAATTTAACAGAGTACACCATACTTTTCCAGCTAACAACATTTCTTGGTAATTTTACTAAAAAACTCTGTAAAATGATTTTGACAAAAAAAACTGTTAATTTACAGAGTTTATAGTAAAATATTGTTTAAATATAAAAGCTTTTTGACAGAGAAAACTCTTTAATTTTACTTTAATACTTTGTAAAATGATTTGTACAAAAAAACTGTTAATTTACCGAGTTTCTAGTAAAATATTGGTTAAATAAACCACCATTCAGCAAAGAAAACTATATAAATTTACATATATTTGTAAAATGCATTTGATGAAAAAAAAAATTACAGAAAAAACCTTACAGAGTTTAGTTAATTTTTTTTTTTTTTGTAAAATTTTTATAAAATTTCTGAAAAAAAAATTTTTGATAACTTTTTTTTGCAATTTTTTCAACTTTTTCTCAAAAAAAAAATATACAGATAAAATTTTGATGTTTGGTAACAAAAACAAAAACTACTCAAAACAGAAAACTTTTTTGCTTAAATCTGTATTTTAGCAAAAAACTCTGTTAATTATCTGTAAAATTAAGATTACAAAGTAATATGTAAGATAACAGAGGAAACTTTGTTTTTTTGTCACAACAAAATAAACAGTATTTTCTTTAAATCTTTATTTTGACAGAAAACTCTGTCAAATATCTGTTGAATTGAGATTACAGTCATTTTACAGAGTATTTTACAGAGTTATTATTTTGAGTGTATGTATAGACCAATTCACACACATGGAAAGCCCCATCCTTCTTCTATCAAAAACAGTTAACAAATTTAAAATCGGTTGAAAATTTTCTGAATTACAAAAGGTTTAGTGAGAAAAGTCCCAAAAAAACGTTTTTTGACCATAATTCTAAAATTTGAGGGTGTCTGGCAAGTTTAATGGGTATTTTTGTGATCTTCTCGACAAGACCAACAACCTATACTATGCCACATCAGAAGTATTTTTTCACTGTAGCACAGTGTTAATAATTCATTTAAATCTTGTTGATCAATAGATTTAATTACAAATTTTTATCTAATCATTTTTTGTGTGCATGCATGAGTTAACAAATTTAACAAAATCCTTATTTTAAATTTAATTTTTTTTTAACAAAATCTTGGTCAAGGTTTGTCCTACTAATTTCTATAACTTGACCATAAAAATGCAATAATTTACAACACATTTTCTTATATGAAATATTTTTATGAAATATTTTCATGAAAAATAATGAATTTTCTCAGCACATAAAGTCTGTGTTAAAAATTAATCATATTATTATATATTTCATAACAAAATAAATTAAAATTTTTAACATTTACTTACTTTTTTTAAACACGCCATCTTTATTAAAATACTAATTAACAGTTTTTTTTATGGGTGTAAATAAATATTTATAAATATTGCAGTTTTTATACCCTCTACTTATTTTTGTTTTCTAAATACGTAATATTTTTGTGCAAAAATTCCAAAAAAAAAAAAACTATAAAAATTCCATAACATTTTATTTGTTTATAATTTGGGTTTTTTAATTCTATTAATTCTTTTGTTTATATATTTTTTTAGAATTTCCCGTTTTTTATATGTTTTTATTAATGACACATTTTAAAAAAATATTTTTTTATTAATTTATCATTTTTTTTATCTCTAAAAAATTAACGTTTTAAATAATTAACTTAAATTTAATTGTTTGGGTTTTTTATTTAGTAAATAATTAATTTTTAAAATCCGTTTTAAAAACATATTTTGTACAAAAAATATTCTATAATTTTTTTGAACGTCTGGTCGCTTCTGAAATACAATTAATATAATTAATACCACGGGTAGAACCTAATAAATTTGATAATAAATAAAAACCCTTGCGAAATTACTAAAAAAAATCTCGTAATTCCATTTTACCAATATTTCACTGTTTTCATTGTTTTTGAACAAAAAATTTTACATCGATTTTTTTTTTTATTTTACAATTTTTTTGTTGTAAATGTCCAAATTTTCAAGGTTATTTTCCAAAAAAATCTACACTCAAAACAATATCTCTGTAAAATACTCTGTAAAATGACTGTAATCTCAATTCAACAGATATTTGACAAAATAAAGAAAGTTTCATCTGTTTATTACTTTTAACTTTGTAATCTTAATTTTACAGATAATTTACAGAGTTTTCTGCTAAAATACAGTTTTAAGCGTAATACTCTGTATTTTTTATAACCAAAAAAAACTAAGTTTTATCTGTATTTTTATTTATTTCTATTTAATCATAATTTCATAGTTAAAAACAGAATTTTATGAAACAAGTGAGAGTGTTAAATTCGGCTGTGCCGAATCTTTTATACCCTCCAAAATGTAAAAAAAGGGGCTTTTTTTTTGGGGGGGGGGGGTGGGGGGGTTATGGGTTCAGTGGGGGACGTTGACAGCACCTTCCCATCGCGATAAATATATGTTTCATTAATTTAACAAAAATACAAAAAAACATGTAAAAAAGTGTATTTTTCAGAGGTTGGTTCAGTTCTTCAAGGGGGAACTTTGATTTTGCCCATTCACGAAGTTAACCTGCCTATTAACATGTCTCATGTTTGTGCCAAACTTCAGGAGTATAGCTGTTTTATTTTGGACTGCATTGTGTTATCTACAGACAGACGGACGGGCGGACAGACGGACATTCATAGAATGTCTTAGAATCGACATGGATCAATAATATACAGTGAGCGTCAAAAGAAAGTGTACAGGTCTAAAATAGATGAAATTCCTTAACGAAAAAGTTGTCAATAAAACCCCTTATTATTATCAATCGACTATCATTTAAAAACATGCTATAAAGGAAATTTTCCAAGCTTTAATTTAAGCTTGATAGCGTCCAGATTAAGCAAATATTAAATAAGATACAAGGGTCAAGCTGAAAATTAAATTTTCTGTAGACAATTTTTAGAAAAATTTTAAAAAAATATTTCTATGTTGATTTTTTTCAAGTTCAAACATTAAAAATTTTAAAAATAGTACAATGGTGTAAATTCAGTTATCAACTCATTTTTCCAATGACCCAAACAAAAACCAATTAAATGCAGTAAAAAAATATGAATTTTTATGACCTCCAATTCTTTTGACCACCAATTTTTTGTAAACAAAGAAAATTTTTAATTATTTTCATTTCTCTTTACTATACACTTAGATGTACTTAAATTAGTAAACAATGAAATCTTTTCTTTGTTTACAAAAAATTTGTGGTCAAAAGAGTTGGAGGTCAAAAAAATGCATATTTTTTTACTGCATTTAAAATTTTTTTTTTGTTTGGCTCGTTAGAAAAATGAGTTGATAACTGAATTTAAACTATTGTACTATTTTTTAAATTTTTAATGTTTGAACTTGAAACTCAAAAAATTAGAAATATTTTTTACAATTTTTTTAAAAAACGTCTACAAAAATTTTCAATTTCCAGCGCGACTCCCGTATCTCATTTAATATTTGCACAATCTGGACTCTATTAAGCTTAAATTAAAGCTTGGAAAATTTCCTTTATAGCGTGTTTTCAAATGATAGCCCAGCAAAAAAAAAACATTACTTAGAACAATGATTAAAAGGACTTCTACTGCTTCTGGAGTAGTGAATATCTACTGAATATCTCATTACATTTTCATATAGTTGTCGCAGCAAGTAAGTAGTTGTTTCAACTCGTTTTTCAGTACATATGAAGTGGTCTTCATACTATTCTATAACTTTGAACTTTTGAGTATACTTATTAACCACTTCATTGCGAATGCATAATATTGAATATTTAATAGTGCGTTTACATTGGATTTCTAATCTAGTAAATTGCGATTTAAATCTACTTTGCAATCTGTACCGTTTACATTGGCATTTTTTACATTTGAGAAGATTAGGATTGGCATTTATAACAAGTTGGTAATAAATGTGTGTGACTGCGTCAAAAGACAGCGACGGTAATAAGGCGTCGTATGATTAACAAGGACTTTGTAAGTTGTTTTGGGGTCAACTACTTTTTCAGTTAAATCAACTAACAATGTTAGTTATTTTAACTGACAAAAAACAACTGACCTATGTAGTAAAAACTAATAACATTTGTAGTCAAAACAATAAAAATGTAGTAAAAATAAAATAACAAGCGCGGGCACAAGGGGGGGGGGAGGGGAAATTACCCCCCCCAGACCAAATTTCAAAAAGAAAAAAAAGAAAGAAAAAGGAAGGAAAAGAAAAAAAAGGAGGAATCGCATACGACTCGTTTTAAATTAAACGACTCGTTTTAGCTCATCATTCTATTACCATATAGTGTCATTTCGTTGTAATGGAATAAATACTAAACGAGTCGTTTAATTTAAAATTAAAAGACTTGTATGAGAATACGGGATTATAGCACATTCGCATTGCTATGGTAAAACACGGTTTAGTTGAAACATTGTTTTATGATTCGTTTAACCATATATTTTGATAGCAAGAAACATTAGCCCTGTATTCGCGTAACCGTTTATATTTTAACATTATAATTTTAAATTTTTTTGGCACCACTTTTGTTGATTGTCAAAGTTTATTTAAGCAAACACGGAAAAAAAACATTTTATTTTCAAATGCGAACTTGGCTTCACTTTTTATCGAAACTTAAATTTAATGCCAATAATTATACAAGTTAAAAATAAGCGTGGATAGTTTAAAATTTGTATAGGTAAGCGTATATACGGTTATGCGAAAACAGTGCTATTGCTAAAACCGAGTTTATAACCCAGCAAAAACTTGGTAATGACTCATCATTACCATTCGAATTACTTAGTAATGACAGAAAATTACCTTTAGCATTATTTTAAAATGTAAGATAAGGACTTATTAATAATGACTTACATAAGTCATTATAATAAAATAAAAAAATTTCAGAACTAGATTTTTGCTTTTTGACTCACTGTACATTATTTTGAATAAAAATAAAATAAAATTATTTTTTTTTTTATTTTTTTAAATTTTTTTTTAAATAATTTTTTCATTACCTATAAGTATATATGTAATTAGTTATTAATACTGGTTTGATAATCATTACATTTGGCACATTTGCTTGTAAATGTAATGGGAAAGGTAATTCGAATCAGAAGTAGTTATAACTTTTTAATTTCCCATTACACATTTCATTACTTGGTAATGCAAGTTTTTGCTGGGAATAGTCATAGAAAACAAAAATCAAACCTAATATTCTGAATTTTCATGATATTTCCTTACTATACGTAAGAAGCTTAATATAATTTATAAATACATTCCTTAATTGAATTATTTCATGTAATTTTTAAATATAAAGCATTTGTAAAATAAATAATTATTGATAATTTCCAAATTTTTTAATGAAGTTTTATAGTGGAGATTTTTTTAGTGAGGAAGTACATACTAATGTCTATATTTGGAAGTGGTGCAAGCCATAATTAATGACATTATATATCAATTTTTGGAAGTTGTTTAAAAGTATCTCCATTTGAATAATAAATCATGGGTTAACTGCTTTTTTTGGAGTACTTCAGAAGTGGTTTGATTTGGACTACTTCCCTTATTTTTTACTGGGAGTCGATTGATAATAATAAGGGGTTTTATTGACATCTTTGTCGTTAACGAATTACATCAATTTAAGACCTGTACACTTTCTTTTGACGCTCACAGTATATACTTTATGGGGTCCCCGACCGATATTTCGATGCGTTGCACACGGAATGACAAAGTGAGTATACCCCCATACTGTGGTTGGAGGGTATAAAAACACCAAAATTTTATCTGTATTTTTTTTGAGAAAATTTAAAAAAGTACCAAAAAAAATCTTTTCAAAAACTTATAAAAATTTCACAAAATCACATGTATTTTACTGAACTCTGTAAATTTACAGAGTTTTTTTCTCTAAAATTTTGGTTGCATCAAATGCTTTTTACAAATATATGTAAATTTACAGAGTTTTTCTTTTCTAAATGGTGTTTTATTTAACCAATATTTTACTAGCAACTCTGTAAATTAACATTTTTTTTGTCGAAATCATTTTACAGAGTTTTATAGTAAAATTACCAGGAAATGTTGCTAGCTGGAAAAGTATGGTGTACTCTGTTAAATTAGCAGAGTTTTTCTGTAATTTAACAGAGTTATTATTTTAAGTGCACTCATTTTAATAAAAAATTCTGTAAAATGATTTTGACAGAAAAAAACTGTTAATTTACAGAGTTTATAGTAAAATATTGGATAAATATGATAGCTTTTTGACAGAGAAAACTCTGTAATTTTACTTTAAAACTCTGTAAAATGATTTGGACAAAAAAAAACTGTTAATTTACAGAGTTTCTAGTAAAATATTGGTTAAATAAACCACCGTTTAGCAAAGAAAACTACGTCAATTTACATATATTTGATGCAAAAAAAAATTTACAGAAAAAACTAGGTAAATTTACAGAGTTTAGTTAACTCTGTAAATGCATGTTAATTTGTAAAATTTTTATAAGATTTCACAAAAGATTTTTTTTGATAACTTTTTTTTGCTACTTTTTCAACTTTTTCTAAAAAAAAACAGAAAACTTTTTTGGTAAAAAAAAACGAAGTATTTTGCGTAAATCTGTATTTTAGCAGAAAACTCTGTTAATTATCTGCAAAATTAAGATTACAAAGTAAAAAGTAATATAACAGAGGAAACTTTGTTTTTTTGTCACAACAAAAATATTTTCTTTAAATCTGTATTTTGACAGAAAACTCTGTCAAATATCTGTTGAATTGAGATTACAGTCATTTTACAGAGTTATTATTTTGAGTGTAGTTAGTCCGTTTAAAAAAACCTTTTTTTTTAATGTTTTACAGTTGAATTTACTTACAGAATATTTTGTGTGTATCACAAAAAATTACTTCTGTCGAATTTCGTCGATTGCCGGGCAAATTATGGCTCGTTTTGGTCTAAAGCCTCTATATTTGAATTTTTAGCCAAATCGGACAATTTTAACCGGTGTCGCTGTGGGGTAAAAGTTTCGTCCTTAAATTTTTTTTTGGTTTGTACAAGAAACTTCAACCCCACAGGGGCACGGATTAAAATTGTCCGATTCGGCTAAAAATTTTAAAATAGAGGTTTTAGACCAAAACGACCCATATTTTGCCCGGAAATCGACGAAATTCGACAGAAGTAAGTTTTTGTGATACACACAAAATATTTTGTAAATAAATTCAACTGAAAAAACATTTAAAACAATCGTTTTTCCTTTTAAAAAACGGTAATAGTATATTTTTGTAATAAAACATACAGTTTGAAAAAAGGGCAAAAACACATTTTTTTGTTGTGTTTAGATACATTTCAAAACACGATTAAGATGTCACAGATACACTCAAAATAATAACTCTGTTAAATTACAGAAAATCTCTGCTAATTTAACAGAGTACACCATACTTATCCAGCTAGCAACATTTCTTGGTAATTTTACTATAAAACTCTGTAAAAAAATTTTGACAAAAAAAAAATTTTAATTTATAGAGTTTCTAGTAAAATATTGGTTAAATAAAACACCATTTGGCAAAGAAAAACTCTGTAAATTTACATACATTTGTAAAATGCACTTGATGCAACCAACATTTTACAGAAAAAACTCTGTAAATTTACGGAATTTAGTAAAATACATGTTATTTTGTAAAATTTTTATAAGATTTTTGAAAAGATTTTTTTGGTACTTTTTTAACATTTTTTCAAAAAAATACATATAAAATTTGGTGTTTTTACAGAAAACTCTACAGATAAAACTTAGTTTTTTTGGTTATAAAAAATACAGAGTATTTCACTTAAATCTTTATTTTAGCAGAAATCTCTGTTAATTATCTGTAAAATTAAGATTATAAAGTTAAAAGTAATATAACAGATGAAATTTTGTTTTTTTGTAACAACATAATACAAAGTATTTTCTTTAAGTGTTTCTTCACAATACAGCAGCAAGCAGCAGACAGCAAAATTTTTACATGTATTTTGTTGTTGCGGCAACAACAAAATACATGTAAAAAATTTTGCTGTCTGCTGCTTGCTGCTGTATTGTGAAGAAACACTACATCTGTATTTTGACAGAAAATTCTGTCAAATATCTGTTGAATTGAGATTACAATCATTTTACAGAGTATTTTACTTAGAAAATCAATGCAGTGCCGTGATTCGCAAAACTCTTTTTAATTTGTAATCTAGCGTTATTTAATTGATTCAATTAATTATTTAATTGATTTCATTAATTATTTAATTGATTTCAGTAATTATTTATTTGACTTCATTAATTATCTAGTTTATTCAATAATTTTTTTTAACAAATTAGTAGTATGTATTTTTTTTTATAACACTTATTGACATAATCTCTTAAATATCTATTATGGTGATTTAAAAAAACATTTTTAGTTTTTGCGACTCTGCTTTAGCTTTCAAAATAAAATAGACTATTTAAAAAAACGCCCAAAATCATTGATTTGCAGATCTTATTATTAAGCCATTTAACTTTCGATAAACATTTTTCTATATTGTAATTAAAATTGAAAAGAAACATATTAACAATTTACTATTGACCGCGTTTAATTGATGAATATTATGGTTTATTGATCATTTAAGGAGAAGAAAAAAGAAATAAAACTAAATGAAATCAATAATTTTAGATTAATTACAGCATTATTGAACAATAATTTTTAAATTGAGCTTGTTTTTATTATTTATTTGCCATATTTTTTTTTTCTTTAAATATGTAGTTGTCTAACAAGTGTTTCAAGGTTAAGCAATTAAGATTAAATATAATTTAAAATGTTTAATTATTGTTTTATTTAATCATAACTAGTAAACAATGGTTTAATGCTCCTGTCATTGTAAAAAAAAACTTATAAACTTTCATTTTTCACATAGATACCCCTACGATCTACTGCGGCACATTTGAGGATGAAAAAGTACCCAAAATAGTACTACACTCAAAATAATAACTCTGTTAAATTACAGAAAACTCTGCTAATTTAACAGAGTACACCATACTTTTCCAGCTAACAACATTTCTTGGTAATTTTACTAAAATACTCTGTAAAATGATTTTGACAAAAAAACTGTTAATTTACTGAGTTTATAGTAAAATATTGGTTAAATATGAAAGCTTTTTGACAGAGAAAACTCTGTAATTTTACTTTAAAACTCTGTAAAATGATTTGGACAAAAAAAATGTTAATTTACAGAGTTTCTAGTAAAATATTGGTTAAATAAACCACCATTTAGAAAGAAAACTATGTAAATTTACATATATTTGTAAAATGCATTTGATGTAAAAAAAAAAATTACAGAAAAAAACTCTGTAAATTTACAGAGTTTAGTTAAATGCATGTTATTTTGTAAAATTTTTATAAGATTTCTGAAAAAAAAAGTTTATAACTTTTTTTGCTACTTTTTCAACCTTTTTTTAAAAAATTATACAGATAAAATTTTGATGTTTGGTAACAAAAACTACTCAAAACAGAAAACTTTATTGGTTATAAAAAATACGAAGTATTTTGCTTAAATCTGTATTTTAGCAGAAAACTCTGTTAATTATCTGTAAAATTAAGATTACAAAGTAAAAAGTAATATAACAGAGGAAACTTTGTTTTTTTGTCACAACAAAATACAAAGTATTTTCTTTAAATCTGTATTTTAACTGAAAACTCTGTCAAATATCTGTTGAATTGAGATAACAGTCATTTTACAGAGTATTTTACAGAGTTATTATTTTGAGTGCATTTTAAAAAAAAATATTTTTCATTTTAACTTCTTCCATCAAGGCCCAAGTGTATATTTAATAAATAAACAATTTAACAAGAATTACAAACATTTAATTTCTAGTTTTAAAACATAAATAATAATATGCTAGAAAAAAGTGGTTTAAATTGTTTAACTTTTGTATTTGTGGAGAAAACGTTTTTAAATCTCTTTAGTCTACTACAGACTAGTCTGTGATTAAAAATATGTGGTGTTGACATTTAAAATAAAATAAAGATTTCAAAATACTTATAAAATATAAAAAAAGTGACATTTTCACAAAACAAAAGAAACATCAACGACATGCAAAAAGATCACATCAGCTAAAAAATAGGTGGCGATTTGCAAACAATGTGTGTGGCAAAATATTGAAAAGATTAATTCTCAGAAGTTTTTTTTTATAAAGGTTATAATAAGTTTGTCAATCAGTTTGTAGCACCTCGAATTATTATTTATATTTATGAATCTCAATTGATGTTTAGACCGTTGATCGTCTCCACTCAAAATAATAACTCTGTAAAATAATCTGTAAAATTACTGTAATCTCAATTCAACAGATATTTGACAGAGCTTTCTGTCAAAATATAGATTTAAAGAAAATAATTTGAATTTTGTTGTGACAAAAAAAAAAACAAAGTTTCATTTGTACTATTACTTTTAACCAATTTTTTTTAGTTTTAAGTTATTTGTGGGATGATCACTGGGTCATCACCACGTCATAGTCAAATAATTTTAAGTCACGTGTAATGATTAATATCAACTTATGATAGATTGCATTAATAAATGAATTGAAAAAAAAACTTTTAACCAATGTTGGCAATCGATACCTTTTCAATACCGTTATCCGTTTTAAACCCCTTTAAGTTGAATACCGGTACCAATACCAATACCGAAACTCAGTTTTGGTATCGGATACCGGTATCCAAAAATCTTTTCCTTCGGTACCGGTGCGTACCGGTATTGAAACGGTTTTTCCTAAAAAAACATGTTTAAAAAAAAAATAATAGAAGTTTGTAATTTTTTGGTTTTTGTAAATTAAAAATCGTGCTCCAAATCTCATAAAAATCAAAAAAATCTTTGGACATCCACATCGTAGATTAAGTAAAAATTTCCAAAAAAAAACATACTTCAACCGCGATGCGGGAGCAGAAGAAAATTATTGATTTTCACGAAATTTTTATGGAGTCATTTTGACTCCCAATAAAAACTTTCTGGGCCCCTTTCATTAATATAGTTTTTTTTGGGATTTTTATTTGATCCGCGATGTTGGCGCCAAAGATTTTTTTGATATTAATAGGAATTCGGGGGAGGTATTTGGAATACTAGCAGAAGGTTTTTCACCATAGTATAATTTTAAGAAGTGGCTTAATTCGTAGAAATCGCTAATAAAGTAACGATTTGGTGATTTTTTTTTTACTTAATAGTCCCATAATTCGCGAAATTTTTTTTTTGCAATATTTTTGAATGTGATCTTGTATAAACAGGGAAGGCCTATTTTTCCAAATAACACCAACAAAAAAACTTGGTTGGTATTGAATAGCAAAATCGGTCCAGTGGTTCAAAAGTTATTAAGAAAACCGTAAATTTCAGATTGGTTTCACTTTTAATTCACGTGTTGAAGAATATTTTACCAAGTATTTTTGTCACTCACAAATATTTTTACACTAAAACAAAAAAAACTTACATATGGTTTTTTTTTTTGAATTGAGAAAAGTGTGAAAGAAAAATTTAATTTTTCTAAAAATTTAAGACATCCTGGTTTGTTTCTTACTAGTTTCATATTATCCAGTTATAATAATCTTCAGAAAAACTTTTAATGTCAAATTTATTTAGTTAATAGCAGGGTTGGCAACCGATACCCACCTATAATAACGGTATTTGGCTATTGTACCGCAACCAATAAAGGTATGGACATTTTCAAAAGCAATTATGAAAGCTGATGAAATTTCTAGAATTTTAAATGTGTCACTTCGTGTTTCTACCGGTTCGTTTTCAAAATATAGGTCAATACCTTTATAAAACCGTTTGAAACGGTATTATAACGGTATTGGCCTATATAACTAAAATGAACCGGTAGAAACACGAAGTGACAGATTTAAAATACTAGAAATTTCATCAGCTTTCATAATCGCTTTTGAAAATGTCCATATCTTTATTGGTTGCGGTACAATAGCCAAATACCGTTATTCTGGGTGGGTATCGGTTGCCAACCCTGGTTAATAGTCAATAGAACTCTATATGTGAAAATTATTTACAGATCGCAGCCGCCGAGGACTGAACCCATCATCATCTGTAATACTTTGCTATTAACTGCTTGTAACGTACAATCACTCTTACATTCGAAAAAATTTTACACTCAAAAAATTTTTTTTTTTTTCAAAAATGACTAAAAAAAGTTTCGAAAAAATGTTACACTCAAAAAAAAATTTTTTTTTTTTCAAAAATGTTTTTTACGTTTTTTGCTCAAAATTAAATATTTCTAATCAAAATTGTTAATTTTTTTCACGTTAGCAAATTAACTATCACTTTAAAAGGGCATTGTGGAGGGTATTGATGGATTCGGGCAAGTCGAACTTAACTTTTCTAGTTGTTTTTGCATAGAGGGATAAAAAAATTACAGTTTTCTCGGCTCGCCCCATTTTGTAGGTGTGGTCCGGCAACGTCGACCCCCTATAAACGCTCTTAATTTTTTTTTCACATTTTAGAGGGCATTTTAGCAAAAATGCTAAAAATAAATAGGTAAATACGACTTTGCAAAAAAAAAATATTTTATTTTAAGTTTTTATAAGTTTTTATATTTTTAGCATTTTTCTCGGTAATACCGGTACGTACCGGTATTGACGTTTCGGTATCGGTAATACCGTAACCGATTTAACTCAAATACCGTAACCGATACCGAAATAAATAAAAAACGATACCAATACCGATATCGATACCGTTATTCGTTTCGATTGCCAACCTTGCTTTTAACTTTGTAATCTTAATTTTAGAGATAATTAACAGAGTTTTCTGCTAAAATACAGATTTAAGCGAAATACTCTGTATTTTTATTTATTTATTGATTGATGATTTCCTGCACAACAGAACTAAGTCTTATAATTACAGTGCAGGATTTTGTATGTGTACAAATTAATTTCCAAATTTAATAAAATTAAACTTAGCTTAAGATTGAGAACTTAATTTAAGGTTAATAAAAAAAAAAATATATGTATATAAACATTAAACATTTTATTACAAAAATTGAAACATTTATATAAAAAAAGGTTTTAAAAAAGATTTAAAAGATATAAAAAAAAAATATTTTATTTAATCAGTTAAAAAAAAAAAAAAAAAACATAATAAATTTATACGAAATAAATTAGGCAAAAGATTTAAAAAGATTTATAAAGATTTAAAAAAAGTTTTAAAAAGGAATTCCCTAAAAGAAATTGCGTTGCTGTTTATTTGCTGGTCTTCAGGAAGAGCATTCCAAAGACGAATAGCGTTGATGAAAAATTGCCATTCAGAAACTAGACATCGAAATCTCGGGAATATGATCTTTTTACCTCTTGGTGATCTAGCAAATCTTATTTTTTCAAAGAGGTATTTCGGCTTTTCGGTGTAAATCACTTTATGCAAAAACAAAAGAACCCTTATATTAAGAAGCAGGGTTGGCAACCGAAACGAATAACGGTATCGGTAACGGTATTGGTATTACATATTTTTTATATCGGTAACGGTAAAGGTAACGGTATTTTTGATTATTTAGGTAACGGTTAACCGTTACCGAAACAACGATACCGGTACGTACCGGTATTATGAATAAAATTTACCCAACATGTTAAAAAGTCAAAAATTTTTTAAAAACACGTAAAAACTGAAAAATGTTGTGCATTTCAACATATAATTATATAGAAGTACTTAATACTTTAATTAATTAACACAGAATTAAATTAAAATATTCACGCAATATTGTAATTCAACAAATAAATCATTGATTTTTTACGTGTTTATAAGATTTCTCTGCCCAATCAGCAGTAATATCTGAACTTTGAGCCATTTAAGAAATCTGATAGTTTTAGCAGAGTCTGCAGAAAAATATGTCAAGACCACAGATAAATCTGCGGCTTTAAGTTGAAAAATCTTCTGATTTCAAATAAACAGCCTGAACATCGAAATTATATTTTATTAAAGTAAAAAATACTTATTTTTGTTAAAAACTGTTAAAAAAAAGCGAAGTTTTTCATTTAAATAAACTTTTCAAATTTTTTTTCATTTTTTTTTTCAAGAAAATATTCTTACAAACAAGACAATTACTGTAAAATTATTAAAACAATCTGCTGATTCTTTCACATTTGATTAATTTTTAGTTTTAATCGTTTAAATTAAACAAAAATTAAAAAAATGCCAACAAATTTTTTGGTAAAATTACAATATAATCTGCTAAAATTTTAACAAAAATATTTTTTAAAATAAGCAAACAGAGTCAGTAAAAACACAGAAAAATGTCCGTTATTTTTTTAAACTTAATGACAGAGAATTTAGTTAAAAGTATTCATTATAGCAGATAAATCTGGTAAAAGCTTTCTAATTCAAACTGAAAGTTGTTTTACAGATTTTCCTAAGAGTTTTTCTTCAGACTGTACGACTCTCCACGCTTACCTGCGTGGATGACAACGCCAGCAAAACTTGAGCGAATCAGGTTTGTCGTGGCACTCACTTTTCTCTTCAGAAATTTTTAGGTAAATAGCGAATGTGATCATTGGTTGGACCGATTTCCACATAATTTAGAAAATTGCGAATGTGATCATTGGTTGGACAGACTTTTTCATTGTTTTTGCCCAAATGACAATCCGGTTTACAATGAACAAAAATTTATTTATTTTACCAACATTAAAAATATTTTAATTTGAATTTTTTCTGCAAAAAAAAATAAAAAAAGTAATATTAAGACAACCGAAACAAAACCGATATAATACCGGTAAAAATCAGAATAAAGGTAATGGTTTTTAATCGGTAACGGTATTTAAAATTTTTTATTTCGGTATTGGTAACGGTAACGGTAGTCAATATTAAAGGGTTTTTAATCGGTAACGGTATTGAAAGGGTAACGGTAGCCAACACTGTTAAGAAGGCTTTCGAAAGAAACTCCATAGAGAGTTTTCGAGAAAGTTGACACTTGGTCACGCTTCTTAAGTCCATAAATATATCTTATGATGTTGTTGTATAATACTTCAAGTTTATTTGTACTAGTGGAATCGCAATAAGAAAACAACTCGCATCCGTATGTAAGGCTTGGAACCAAATAAGCTTTTGCAAGTAGGATTCTTACATTCAGCGGTGTAAAGTATTGTACGGACCACAGGGCTCTTAATTTAATATAAATTTGTCCCACCAGTGAATTTATGTGACTTGACCAAGTTAGGTTGCTGTTTAACACTAATCCCAGATTTTTTGCCGTTTTTACGATGTCAATTTTCTCATTGTTTATTAGGATATCATTTTCGATTAAAGGTGTGACAGTTTTTTTGTGAATAACCAGACATTTTGACTTTCGTGGATTTAAGCACAGACCATTTTGAGATGCCCAACGATGTATGTTGCTTAGGTCGTAATTGAGTTTGTCAATGTTTTCCTTAATTGATGCTACTGGACTACTAAGGTACAATTGTACATCATCTGCATACATGTGGATACTGCAGTGAGTTAATTGTTGCGGCAGATCGTTTGCGTAAATCGAAAATAATATTGGTCCTAAAATCGATCCTTTGGGTACACCTCTGGACATTAATAAAGGATTAGATGCTTTGTTGTTTATAAATACCGATTGAATACGATTAGTGAGGTACGACGAAATCAGTTTTGTTGATGAGGACGAAAAAATAAAAAGAGTCCTAAGCTTTGTACATAATATTTGGTGGTTTACCGTATCAAAAGCTTTAGAGTGATCAAGCAGAACTAAAAAGTTAATCTTACCATTATCAAGCTCTCGCCGTATATTCTCCGAGACATCAACTAGAGCAGTTACGCAGCTGTGGTTAGGACGAAAACCTGACTGTTTATCAGACAGTAAATGATTGTCATAAATGTAGGAAGTTATTTGTCGGTGCAAAACCTTTTCCAATACTTTTGACAAAAAGCTTAGAATAGCAATTGGTCGATACTCGGTGTTCGATTTTGGGATTGGAATTATTTTTGCATGTTTCCACTTTACAGGAAAATGACTTGAAGTAATGATGGTGTTAAATAAATGGGTGATATAAGGCAGGAGGACTGGTAAGATAAGTTTAATAAATTTAGGATGAATATTATCATATCCTACAGAATTAGATTTTATTTGAATGCAACTAGTAAAAACATCAGGCTGGCTAACGCATGAGAACTCAAACATATTTTGTTCGGACATATTTTTGTTGCTGTAAAGTGTATTGTTGATGACTGCTGTGTTGTTTGGTGTTACAATTGGACTATTAGCAAAAATATTGTTGAGTTCATCAGCGTCAATAGAGGAGGTTATATTTTTTACAGGATCACCAATTCCAATATCTTTAATAGTTTTCCACGTCCGTTTGGATTCAAGAGCAGAACCAAATCGCTTTGAGTAATACTCAGACTTTGCGATTCTTATTTTATTATTGACTTCCTTCCTCGCAGAACGAAAAACAGCCTTTAGAGCTACTGTCTTAAAACGTTTCCACCGTGAGTACGCTAAATCCCTTAGTTTTATTGCATGTTGAATAGTAGAATTGAACCACGGGTTATTTTTTGGTTTAATAGTTTTAGTTTTCAAAGGTACTGTTTCATCATACAGTTGTAAAATATTATTCTCAAGAAAGGATAGTTGCTCATCTACTGATGTCATGTTGTAGATATTACTCCAGTTTATCTGTAAAACGTTTTCATTTAAAAGGCTGTGGTTTAAGTTTTTAAAGTCACGAAAGGTATAGGATTGATCCTTTTGCTCTAATAAGAAGTCATATGCTTTTATTTCTATGTAATCTTAATGTCATAGTTAAAAACAGAGTTTTCTGTAAAAACACCAAAATTTTATCTGTATTTTTTTTTTTTTTGAGAAAGTTTAAAAAAGTATAAAAAAAAAATATTTTCAAAAATTTTATAAAAATTTTACAAAATAACATGTTTTTTTACTAAACTCTGTAATCTGTAATATATGTAAATTTACTGAGTTTTTCTTTGCTAAATGGTGTCTTATTTTATACTCTGTAAAATGACTGTAATCTCAATTCAACAGATATTTGGCAGAGTTTTCTGTCAAAATGCAGACTTAAAGAAAATACTTTGTATTTTGTTGTGACAAAAAAACAAAGTTTCCTCTGTTATATTACTTTTTACTTTGTAATCTTAATTTTACAGATAATTAACAGAGTTTTCTGCTAAAATACAGATTTAAGCAAAATACTTCGTATTTGTTTATAACCAAAAAAGTTTTCTGTTTTAAATAGTTTTTGTTTTTGTTACCAAACATCAAAATTTTATCTATATATTTTTTTTTTTAAAAAAGTTAAAAAAGAAGCAAAAAAAGTTGTCAAAAAAAATCTTTTCAGAAATCTTATAAAAATTTTACAAAATAACATGCATTTAACTAAACTCTGTAAATTTACCGAGTTTTTTCATTTTACAAATATATGTAAATTTACATAGTTTTCGTTGCTAAATGGTGGTTTATTTAACCAATATTTTACTACAAACTGAACAGTTTTTTTTGTCCAAATCATTTTACAGAGTTTTAAAGTAAAATTACAGACTTTTCTCTGTCAAAAAGCTTTTATATTTAACCAATATTTTACTATAAACTCTGTAAATTAGCAGTTTTTTTTGTCAAAAGCATTTTACAGAGTTTTTTAGTAAAATTACCAAGAAACGTTGTTAGCTGTAAAAGTATGGTGAACTCTGTTAAATTAGCAGAGTTTTTCTGTAATTTAAGTTATTATTTTGAGTGTAGAAATAAGTAAAAATACATATAAAACTTAGTTTTTGGTTATAAAAAACACAGAGGATTTCGCTTAAATCTGCATTTTATCAGAAAACCCTGTTAATTATCTGTAAAATTAAGAATACAAAGTTAAGAGTAATATAACAGATGAAACATTGTTTTTTTGTCAACACAAAATACAAATTATTTTCTTTAAATCTGTATTTTGACAGAAAACTCTGTCAAATATCTGTTGAATTCAGATTACAGTAATTTTACAGAGTATTTTACAGAGTTATTATTTTGAGTGTATTTAAACAAGTACAAACTAATTTTTTAGAAAAAAAAATGTCCGCGGTTTTTTTTTTCACCAAAATTTTTTTTTCGCTGAAATTTTTTTGCAAATAATCTTTGTGACATTGTGGAGGGTATCCATACATTCGGCAAGGTCAAATTTAACTCTCTACGAGGGTTTTTTTTTGGAAAATGAAACGACAAAAATTTACGAAATTTTTTTGCTGGGCGTTATATTCAGTGTATTTCTTAATTTAAAAGACCGCAACTGTTCAGTCAAAACGCAGTTGCTGCTATTACTTAAACCGCAGCTGTAAACTATGTTGCTTTTGCAAAACCCTATAAATTTATTATGACATTATATTAGTTTTTCTTTTACTATAATGTTTGTTACTCTAACAATTAAATATATAGAGTAATAGAAAAATTTTTAAGGCTTAACAATAATAGATACGCATGAGAAATCATCACCACCACCACCATCAACAATATCGTCATCATCGTCATTCAATGCACCTTTTACTTAAAAATTATATCAAAAGAAATATGATTTATTTAAAAAAAAAATTATTTTGCAAAAGTCTTAATCAAATGTATGTTAGTATGTCGTTCGGTTACTTTGACATGTTGATGTCTGTTTAACTGAATTAGACTGAACCTTATTTAATGAAAATACTGAATTTTGGAAAACGCATGCTTCTTAATTCACACTTCCCGATATTGGATCAAAATTGTACTTAAATTTGCAGATTTCTGCACAAAAATAAAATGTATTGTAGGCTGGTTTCCAATTAAAACGTTGTTGTATTAACAAACAATTTATTTGTATTGACAAATTGTGTTGTTGAATGAAATATACATTATTTTCGTTGTCAATACAATTAAATTGTTTGTTAATACAACAAAGGTTTAATTGAATTTTTTTTCTGTGCTGCATTTAAAAATTTTCGAAATTTAAATATTTCGTCGCAATGTTTGATGTTGCTCTTGGGTCAAAAATTATTTATTCAAAAAAGTATTTAATTTACAAAAATTACTTAAATTTAAAATTTTTTAAATATTTAATATTGTTCGACCAATTTTTACCCAAACGCGGCAGGGGCTTAAAAAAGTTTACTACTGCAAGATTTGAAATTTTCACAGAAATGTTACAAATTGTGCAGGAATGCGTTTTTCGATTTCTTATTTTTTTTTTTTTTCAAAAATTAAGGTACAGCCTAATCTTACATATTGTCTACTTGGTATTCGCTGGGTTTGTTAGATGGTTTGAAATTTTAATATATTGTATATCACTTTCTCATATCTTTTTTTTTATAAACCACAAGACATTTGTTAAATTTATTACAACATTTTTATACCCTCCACTCTTAATAGAGGGCATGCGCGGGTACAAGGGGGGGGAAAAAGGGGAAATTTCCCCCCCCAGACCAAATTTCAAAAAGAAAAAAAGAGGAAAAAAAGAAAAAAAAAAAGAAAAAAAGAAAGAAAAAGAAAGAAAAAGAAGAAAAAAAGAAAAGAAGAAAGACGGAAATTTTCTAAAAAAAATTTCCGAAGAAAAAAAATCTCGTAATCCGAAAATTTTCCAAAGAAAAAAAATCAGGAAATTTTCATAGGGAAATTTTTAAAATTTCTGAAGGGAAAATGTGACTTAATCTGAATGTTTTTTGTGAAAAAATATCAGTCAATTCTATTATACATTTTATGAAAAATGTAACTCATGCGTTATTAGTACTTATAATTCATTTTTTTTTTTTGATTTTGGAATTCAACAAAAATTCGTAACAGAAAATGTTTCAGGATTGAAAAATTTTTCTTTCTGAAAAATCTGAGACTTTTTCCATAGAAAAAAGTCTTGGAATTTGAGACTTATTCTATAGGAAACAGGTTCTATATTAAAAAGGTCGCAGAATCTGAGACTTTTTTGTATAGAAAAAGATGAAAAAACTATACAATTTTTAACATCTCCAAACATTTTATTTTTCGGATTTTTTTGAGAAGAATTCCCAAATTCTAAAAGTCTCGGAACCTAAGACGTTTTGTAAAGGAAAAAGATCTTATAATTAAAAAAAAAAAATATGGAAAAAGTTCTAAAAATTTTAGATTTTTTTTTACACTCAAAAAAAAACCTTGTAACTTTTTTTGTTTACTACCTCCTATTTGACAAAAATTTCCTAGTAACTTTACAAGATTTTTACCAATAATTTTGAAATTTAACAAGGTTTTTAGCAATAAAATTGTAAATTTACAAATTTTTGACAAGATAAAATTTACAAAGAGGTTTCGCAATTTGACAAGATTTTTTGCTACCTCCTATTTTACAAGAATTCCTAGTAATTTTACAAGTTGTTTACCAAAAATTTTGTAATTTTACAAGGTTTTTACCAATAAAATTGTAAATTTACAGTTTTTCGACGCAATTAAAATTACAAGAAATTCTCGTGAATTTACTAGATTTTTTTGTAAAATTTGGAAATTTGTAAAATTTCAAAAAAAATTGTAAAATTACAAAAAAAAAAATTAATTTCGAAAACTGTCAAATATTGGTAAAATGGGATTACGAGACTTTTCCTAGTAATTTGACAAAGTTTTTTTTTGTGTGTAGGAAAAAGGTCACAGAATCTGAGACTTTTTCGATAGGAAAAAGGTTTAAGAATCAAAGACTTTTCTATAGGAAAACGGTCTAAATTTCTGAATTTGAGATTTTTTTTAAAGAAAAAGGTCTCAGATTTTCGCAGAAACTTAAACTTTTTCTTTAGTGAAAAAAGTGCCAGAATTTTAGACTTCTTCTATATAAGAAACCTTTTAGAATCTGACTTTTTCTATAGGAAAAAGGTCTAAGAATCTGAGACTTTTGTTAAGGAATAAGAATCTTACGAATAAGAATCTCAGAATCTGAGACTTTTCTATAGGAAAAGGGTATAAGAATCTGAGACTTTTTCTACAAAAAACGACCTAAAAGTCTCAGACTTTTTCTGTAGGAAAGAGGTCTGAGAATGTGAAAATTTTTCTTAGAAAAAGCGTCTTAGAATCTGAGACTTTTTGTATAGGAAAAAGGTCAAAAATTCCAAGACTTTTTTTAATAGAAAAAAGGTCTCAGAATCTAAAATTTTTTCAGTACGAAAAAAGTAATAATCTGAGACCTTTTCTATAGTAAAAATATCTCAAAAATGTATGAAAATATGAAACTTTTTTATAGTAAAAGGTATCAGAATCTGAGACTTTTTTGTGGAAAAAGTTCTTAGAATTTAAAATTTTCTCTGTACGAAAAAAATATAATAATCTGAGACCTTTTCTATAGGAAAAATATTAAAATATGAAACTTTTTTTATAGTAAAAGGTCTTAGAATCTGAGACTTTTTCTGTCGAAAAAGTTCTTAGAATCTGAAAATTTTTCTGTACGAAAAAAGTCTCAGACATTTTTCGAAAATAAGACGTCTTAGATTCGAAGACATGTTTCAACATCTGAAATTTTCTATGTAGGAAGAATTTCTTCAGAGATTTCGACTTTTCTGTACGTCAAATGTGTTAGAAACTGAGACTTTTCTATGTATAGGAAAATGTACAATTTTCTTTTAAAACAAATTAACAAAAAAAAAATGATCTAAACGAAATATTATCGTGAAAACAAACCTCCTTCGGCCAAAACTAATAAAATTGTAGATTACTTTGCAAGAAAAAACGGATCCCTGTTTTTGCTCGTCCGGCAAAGGTGAATTTATGATTTTTTTTTTTGGAAGTAAAAAAAAAAAATTTCCCCCCCCAAACCCAAAAGCTGTACCCGCCACTGATAGAGGGTATATATAAGTTTGTCATTCCGTTTGTAACACCTCGAAATATTGGTCTAGGACCCCATAAAGTATATATATTTGTTGTTATATGTATTTTAAATCTACTTTGTATTTCAACATTTATTAATTTTTGATCATGTAGTTTTGTTAATTGTGTTTTGTAAAATTAATTTTTTCCTCACTTCAAATATTTTCTTCAAATAAATAAAATCGTTTTTGGGATCTTTATAATTGTATTTGTGTTTTTATTAAATTAAATACAAAATATACAATAATATTCGTGATCCTCGATCGATTTTAAGACGATCTAGGGATGTCCGTCTGTCCGTCCGTCCGTCTGTCCGTCTGTCTGTCTGTTGAAAACACGCTAACTTTTGAAAGACTTTACGGAGGCTCCTGAAGTTTGGCATATATGTTGGGCATTTACCTGGTCAGGTTGGTATTGCAATCCAGCGAAATCGGTCCAGTGTTTCAAAAGTTATGAGCAAAAGACTGAATTTCTGCAAGGGTTTTTCGTGAATTTATGAGATAAAAAGTACTATAACTTTCGAAAAGCAATTCTGAGGACGCTGAAGCTTGGTATATATATTTTTCGTTCCTCCAGCCTAGTTCATATTGAATTTCACTCAAATCGGTCCAGTGGTTCAAAAGTTATTAGCAAAACCGTGAATTTCAGATTAGCTTCACCTTAAATTCACGTGTTGAAAACCCGTTTAACCTGTTTTAAAAACATTGGTAAGTCACAAAAATATTTTACAACGGATTTTTGTCACTCAAAAATATTTTTATACCAAAACAAAAAAAAAAATACACTCAAAATAAAATTTTACACTAAAAAAAAATTTTACATCAAAAAAAAAATTAGTAAATTATTTATTTTTTTTTTCAAAATTTACTAAAAAAAATGTTATTTACACAAAATAAAATATTTCTAATCAAAACTGTTATTTTTTTCACGTTAGAAAATTTACTATCACTTAAAATGGGCATTGTGGAGGGTATTCATAGATTCGGCCAAGTCGAATTTAATTTTTCTACTTGTTGTGTGTTACATTGTTTTTCAATTTACTTTGATTTTAATTAGCCTTTCGGGGAATGGGTTTCAAATTTATTTGGGAATTTTGAATTTTGCAAAATGTACAAAAAACTTCACTCTTAAAATGAGGATTTTGTTAATAGTTTACAAGAATTTTAAATAATATTTTTGTTTGCAAAATTTAGTATCAAATTGATTTTTTTTTATTGGTTGGTGCCTTGTATTTGGATAAGATCAATCCAAAATTTAGTTTAAATTATTCTTATGCAGTCTTTTTGTAAAATTTTTGTATCCGACCTGAAACTCACAGTGGGCCAGCACAAAAAAAAAATTAATTTAAATGAAAAAATTGAAATTTTCAATTAATTTTGACCGGATATAGATACCTTAAAACAAGTAAGAAAATTATAGTCGGTCAAGACCGACCATATAATACCCTACACCAGTGTTTCCGGAAAATGGGTACCAAGTCCAAACGTGGACCAATTGGGTCTATCATTTGTCAATTCTTTAATAAGTGTAGAAAACACTCACATACCAAATTTGAGTGAAATTGGCTTATATTTGTTGCAAACAAACCGCTTTTAGTAATATCGGGCGAAATTTTCATATGGGGCCTAAGTCCAAAAATAGTCCGATTATAATCAGATTTTTGGTTATTAAAGTATGCGTTAAGCACACACAAACAAAATTTTAATCAAATTTTTTTTATTTTCATAAAATTTTATAGATTTATGTGAGTATCGGGAGGGTGGTTTGTATGGAAGCTAGAAGAAGAACTGGTCCATTTTCTTCGAAATTCGGAACGGCGATTTGTGAATACAAAAAACGTTTACCTGCCAAAAGGATATCTATTAAAATACGGTTGTTAGGGCCATTTGACCCAAATTTAAAGGGGACGTTTGTATGGGGGCTAGTCCGATTTTTTCCAATTTCAATAGCGTCCGTCCTTGGGTCAAGAGAAGCTTAAGTTTCAAATTTCGGACAAATCGGTTAGAAATTGCGACCTGTATCGTGCGCATAACGTTTACATGGATGGACGGACGGACGGACATCGCTAAATCGACTCAAAAAGTGATTCTGAGTCGATCGGTATACTTGAAAGTGGGTCTAGGACCAATATTTCGAGTCGTTACAAACATCAGCACAAACTCATTATACCCTGTACCACAGAGTGGTGTAGGGTATAAAAAGTTTTGTTGGTATTTAAATGTAGTTAAAATGTTAAATGTAGTTCACTCAAAATAATAACTCTGTAAAATGACTGTAATCTTAATTCAACAGATATTTGACTGAATTTTCTTTCAAAATACAGATTTAAAGAAAATACTTTGTATTTTGTTGTGACAAAAAAAAATTTCCTATGTTATATTACTTTTTACTTTGTAATCTTAATTTTACAGATAATTAACAGAGTTTTTTGCTAAAATACAGATTTAAGCAAAATACTTGGTATTTTTTATAAACAAAAAAGTTTTCTGTTTTGAGAAGTTTTTGTTACAAACATCAAAATTTTATCTGCATATTTTTTTTTTGAGAAAAAGTTGAAAAAGTAGCAAAAAAAGTTATAAAAAAAAATCTTTTCAGAAATCTTATAAAAATTTTACAAAATAACATGTATTTAATTAAACTCTGTAAATTTACAGAGTTTTTTCTGTATTTTTTTTTTTTTGCATCAAATGCATTTTACAAATATATGTAAATTTACATAGTTTTCTTCGCTAAATGGTGGTTTATTTAACGAATATTTTACTAGAAACTCTGTAAATTAACAGTTTTTTTTGTCCAAATCATTTTACAGAGTTTTAAAGTAAAATTACAGAGTTTTCTCTGTTAAAAAGCTTTCATATTGAACCAATATTTTACTATAAATTCTGTAGATTAACAGTTTTTTTTGTCAAAATCATTTTACAGGGTTTTTTAGTAAAATTACCAAGAAATGTTGTTAGCTGGAAAAGTTAGGGTTCTCTGTTAAATTAGCAGAGTTTTTCTGTAATTTAACAGAGTTATTATTTTGAGTGTAGAACCTCCTCCGGTTTTGTAAAATATGTACTAGCAAGAATCCCCGTAATGTTACGGGGATAATTTGTAAATTGATTTAACAAAAGAAAATGTAAATTTACATTTTTTTTTTTGTTAAATATTAACTACGAGGTGAACATTTTTTTTGTAAATTTACAAAAAATTTGGTAAATTTACAAAACAAAATTGTATACTTACAGAAAAAAGTTGTTATTTTACAAAGAAAAAATAGAAAATGAAAAAAATAAATTGTAGATTAACAAATTATTTGGTTAAACTACTGTTTTTACCGGAAAAAAATATTGAAAACACGTATATTTACAATAAAAGTTGTAAATTTGCAAAAAAAAAAAATAAAATTTACAAAAAAAAATGTAAACTTACAAAAAAAAGTTGTAAATTTACAAAATAAAGTAGAAAATCAAAAACCAAAACTGTAAATTTACAAATTGTTTGGTTAAACTACTGTTTTTTATGGCAAAAACTTGTATATTTACAATAAAAAGTGGTAATTTACAATTTTTTTGTATATATACCATTTTTTCTTATTTTTTTGCCGTAAAAACAGTAGGTTAACCAAAAAATTTGTAAATTTACAATATTGTTTTTGTATTTTTTACTTCATTTTTGTAAAATTACAACTTTTTTCGTAAGTATACAATTTTGTTTTTTAAATTTTCATATCTGTTTTGTAAATTTACAAAAAATTTGGTTTATTTACATATTTGTTTTGTAAATTTAAAGGTTTTTTTCCATTGGTGAATCTTATTTTTTCTTCTTCGGCAGCTGGAGTAGCACTTCAACAACCTGAAATGTTTTCTTTATTTTCACTTGAACACTTTTAACAAACTTTTTAATGTATAACACTGCACTTTTTTTATTTTTTTCGACATTTCGTTTTTCTTAAGTAGAACATATGAGAATTGCGAAGGAGGCTACACAAGAAATTTCTTATATTTTCAGGAAAAATTAGTCAAAAAATAAAAAAAAAATTTTGAATTTTTAATTATTTTCACTAGTATTTTTAAAAAATCGGAAATTTTTTTTTTTGATATTGTAGATTGGATGTTTAAGTACCAGTTAAAATAAGAAAAATTTGATTTTTCATAATTGGCAGCTTTCTATTAACATTTTAGGTACCAAATTTAAAAAAAAAATTACCAAAAAAATATGGTAAAATCACCAAAAAAAAATGGTAAAAATACAAAAAAAAAACTAGAACAATTATATACTTAGTAGAAACACATAAAAATTGTGGTATTTTACTTAACGCAAATTACCAAAAAAACGGTGTAAAAATTATTTATAAAAAATTATTTTTAACTAAATTTTTTATTCCAAAAAAAAAATCTGAACTTAGAAAATTTTTGCGTGTCCTATTGTTGAATAATTAATTTTTTTTTGTAAAACAACATTAATTCTAGTAATAAAATAAGTTTTGTAAAATTATATTGGAATTTTGTACTTTTCAATACATACATTTCAAACTGAAAACCTTGTAAACGATCTTAAAAAAAAAAAATGTTTGTAATAATACATTTTTTGGTAGAAAGACAAAATAACATCAAGTAAAATTTTGTTGTACAATAACAGTTTTCTTGTGTAAAATAACTAAACACCTTGTAATATTTTTTTAATTTGTAAAATAATTCACTTTTTTGTAAATTTACCTAAAAAAATTGTAAAATAAATTTACCAACATATAATAGTAAAATTACAAAGCAAACTGTAGTTTTCGTTTTATAAAATATACAACAATTTTTGTAAAAAGACAAAAATATTAGTAAAATAGAATTACAAGACCTTTTACTTGTAATTTTACAAACTTTTTTTTTTGAGTGTATGACCGGTCTTGACCGACTATAATTTTCTTACTTGTTTTTGACCACAAAAAATGTCTTTGAATATAACAATAAGAGGGTTTCTTTGAATTTCGACTAAAAATTTTGGTAGAATCTAATTTTTTGATTTTTTTATCCTGGAACTGCTCCTGCTGACAAGGGAGGTATTGGCATAAAATTCCCTTCACAAAAACTTATAAACTAACACACAAAAAATTATTGGCTAAAAATTTTCAATTAAATCTATTGATCAACAAAATTTAAATGAGTCAATGTTTTGATTAAAATGTTTGTTGTTTTCTTTAACTGTCGAATTACAAATTTTCAACACACCAGATTTTTTTTCGCTTTAATTTATTTGAATAGAATTTATTCAATAGATTAATTAAAAAATATACAAAATAATCGGGTTTTACTTTTTATTGTTGGCAACATGTTGGAAAGCAAAAAAGATGCATTTTTTTGATAATTTTGTCATAAGCTTTGTCAAATAAATCAATATTTTGATTGACTATAAATAAAAAATTTATCAAATTTTTGATCAAAGTCGAAAAAATGATTTATTTTTTTTACCTACAATTTGATGATTGGTATAACAATTTTTTTAATTGGAGGAATTTCAACCAAAAAATTAATTGAATCCGGGTTTTTGTTGATTGAAATTCGTTTAAATTTTTTTCTGTGAAAGGACTCAGCTGTTTTTTTTTTTAATTTACTACGAAGGAAATTCAAAAATGTCACGTTCTTTTGGATCGTTTAATTAAGAAATTGAAAAAATCTGTTCCATAGTGCACTTCTGTTTATTTTTTAATAAGTTTTTGTAACCAAAAACAAATAGAAAAGTAAGAGTTCACCAGAGCATGAACTGTTTTGATTTTGTTTATATTACACACTCACAGATATTTTAATACATATTGTACATTTTCCTAATGCTGGTAAAATATGTGATAATAATTTTCTCATATTTATTTTGTACTTTTACTTTTTTTTCTGCTGAAAAATGTATAAAGTATGATATATACGCATATCATAGTTTACACTAACTATAAATGATTATGAGATATTCCACAAGAAATATGCATATAGGTTGTGATATTGAACAATAAATATTACAGCGATCAGTTTAATGATATTGAGAAAATCGGGCGTGAGTAATTTAAAATCTGAAATCCCTTTGGCTCGATCAGCTGTAGGTTTTGAATAATTGTTTACACGCATCGAAGAAACATGATTGAGGCAACCATAATGAAGGGAGTCATTGTATGATTGATTAATTTATCATAATATGATTGTAACGATCATATTATGATGTTTGCTGATCATATTATGGTTAAAATTTTGTATTTTATAATTGTTATGAATCATAGTTTGTTTGTCACGATCATATATATGATCAAATGATCAATCATACTATGGTCCCCCTACAAAATGGCTGATCATGTTTTAAACATGTTTTTTCTCTGTATGAAATGCTGTTTGTTCTTCGATCTATTAGATTCCTAAAGGAGCGGAGAAAAATTATGACTGTGTCATTAAAGCAATCCTTAATACACTTTTGAGGATCATAGTATGATTTATACAATCATGTATATGATAGAAATGATCATATTATGATACTCTTTCATTACGCCTGCTACAATCATGTTAATTCCTCCTAAATAGTTGAGAGTAATAGTATGATTGCATGAATCATGTATATGATACAAATGATCATAGTATGATACTCTTCCATTATGCCTGCTAGTATCATGTTTCTTCTTTGCGTTTACACCAATAAATACAGTTAGTTATACGCCAGCTTGACATTTTTTATTTCTTTCAGCGGCATAACTTTTATGGAATACTTCATATCTTTCCAGGCACATAACATCAACTTCAAAACATATGTTTGAATTACATTTTTCATTATTAAAAAATAAAAAAAAACTTTAAAGACTTTTAGATTTTTACGTAATTATTATTTAATACTTGCTGAAGTCATGTTGGTTGGTTAGTTAAACATAAGGTATTCAAAAGTTACGATTTCAAAGAATATTTGCAAAAATATTTTTGTTCGAAAACTGCATTTTTAATAGAAACGATTATTGAGCAATTTAATTTGATTTATTTTTATATCAATTGATTTTTGAATGTACAGACAAAAATTGCCACCTGACTTTGTAAAAAATCATGTGAAATTATTTAAAATATTAATTTGTCTTGTATTTGTCAAGAAGAATTGGAGAATATAAATCCGTCGTCATTGCACTCAAAATAATCACTCTGTTAAATTACAGAGATACTCTGCTGAGCCAGCAGAAAATATCATAGATTTCCAACCAGCAAGATTTTTTGTTATTTTACGAAGAAAACTCTGTAAAATTATTTCGATAAAAAAAACTGTAAATTTACAGAATTATCTGTAAAATATTGATAAAACCGAAAAGAATTTTACAAAAAAAACTCTTTAAATTTACAAAGTTTTAGTTAAATGCATTTTATGAGTTCAAAATTTTACAAAAAAAAACTGTAAGTTTACAAAGTTTTAATTAAATGCATTTTATAGTAAAACTTCTTCGATTCAAAAACAATAATTAATATTAAAAAAATTAAATTTATTAAAATTAAAATTTTGTTAAATTTGTCCGCTTTGCACGGTGAGCCTCAGCGATGTTCAGGTTGAACTTTAGTGTCGACGAAAAGTGTAAGCGCAGTTCGATTTCTACATGAATAAATGTCACAAAACTGTTAACAGCGAAATCGTAGCTGATCGCATTCGCGAGATATCGCGAAATTAGTGTTTTTGTATTTTCTAAAATTTTGACAATGAAGTTTTTTAAATATCTTCAAAAACTGGGTATGCAGTTTTAATTGTATTTATTTACATGTCACAACACAGTTAACAGCGAAATCATATCTTCTCAATTTCGCGAGAAATCGCGAAATTACTTTTTTGCTGTTTTTATTTTTGTTTTTATCTTCATATATGATTTTTTAAAATTTCATAAAAACATGGTATGCAGTTTTACTTGTGGTTGATCAAAGGTCACACAGCTGTTGACATCAAAATTGTAGGTGCTAAATTTCGCGAGATATCGCGTAATTATATATATATTTTTTTTTTTTTTTATTATATTTTAAACCCGGTTCTTTAGAAATGATAAAAAAAAGTGGTAAGCAGTTTGATTTGTACATGCTGGAAGAAATTAAAACTGCCCCCAAAAAAATTATAGCTGCTCACTTTCGCGAGAAATAGCGAAAAACAGCTTTTTGGGGGTATTTCTTGTTTTGATTAATAAAAGAAGTTTCTTTAACATTGTTGAAAAACACGAAATGCAGTTTGACCTGCTATTGATCAAAGGTCATAAGCAGGGAAACCAAAAATATGCAGTATCATGTTTTTTCCTGCGCTTTGTATTGATAAATGGGTAAGGTATTTATCCGTTTCAGAAGATTTTAAGAAATCTGGCATCGATTTGTTAGAGCATATTTTTGCATATTTTAGCCTTAAGAGCATATTTTAGCATATTTTAGGTTTAAGAGCATATTTTACCATAAGAGCATATTTTTAGAGCATATTTTTAATTTTTAGAGCATTTTTTCACTTTTTAGAGCATTTTTTTAAGTTTTCAGAGCATTTTTTTAATTTTTTAGAAAAATTTTTTTATCCATTTTTTTATAACAACACTTATTTTTAAATTTTTTTGCGATGTTTTTTTTTTTTTTTTTTTTTTAATTTTGTAAGTGGATTGAAATGTTTGTTTCTTTTTCAAAATAACGGGGTTCTGAAGATTGATTATGCTTTGGCCTGTTCTTGCTTCATTTACCCATATTAATCCTCTAACTACCCCACATAACGGTATTTTTTGGGTCTATTCTCTAAAAAATTGTAAAAAACACCACGAAAAAGGGGACATAATTTTTTTAACCCTTCTGCACTCCTTGGGTCAATTTGACCCAATTTTGGTTTTCAAACGCAAAATTTTTCCCTTTAGTTATAAGATATCAACGTGAAGCTTTAATTTATCCATTATAGGGACGAAAATTATGGTTTTAAAAGAAAATAATAAAATAAAAATTTTTCCTCCCCCCTCCACATTTAAAAACACGATTTACACACACTTAATATCCTTTGGGTCAATATGACCCAACAAGCGATAATGCAAGTTTAGTTCTACTTCACCATTTTTTTTCTTCTGAATATAATTGAATTGGGTTCATTTTCATTCAGAATGATAGATCAATAATTTTGTCGGTCAAAGAATCAATAAAATCGCTTTTATTGAATAGTTTTTCATTCTAAATTTTATTGTTCTCGTTGATTATTTTATCATTAAAAATTTTATTATTCTCGTACTGTGGGTGGGATTTTGAGAAACCCGCAAAGGTCCCGCCAACCCCAATACAGGGTGAGGTAACAAACCCAGAAAACTAACGCCCAATAGCAATTTTCTTTACGCTCTCGCAGGTCATGAAGAGCATGATCAATCACCACTTGGTAAATTATCTGGAGTCCGATTCACTCCTGTTTCGTAGAGTCGTTCTACAGGGGACTTGTTAGCATGATCTTACGACAATCTCCGAGTGGGGTTTTGCAAATAGGATCGATTTTAATGCTCGTAAGGCCCAATGTTATGTGTTGACCCTCAGACGGCTTGTGGAATCAGCATCATCTGTATCCATGGGTGGCATAGCTATTGAGGAATCAGAAACTCTTGATGTTCTAGGCATGAAAATCCAATGTGATGTTCGTTGGAACAAACATGTTTTTCAAGTGTCGAAAGAAGCATTCAGGTGTCTTGGTTTCCTAAAACGGTGCAAGAATTTCTTCACTCCGTCTGATCTCACTATTTATGCCGCCTATATCCGACCGAAAATGGAATACAACTCGCATAAATGGGCAGGTGCTTCAAGGTAAATCTGATCAGGTGCAAAGGAGTGCGTTGAAGCTCATCAATGACAGTAGGGTATCCAGCTCTATTGACTCATTGGAGCATAGTCGGAATGAGTGTTGTTCGTCATTGTTATATAGAAAGAACCACGGTAAGTGTTCAGCTGAGATGGGCGCATTTCCAGCAGAACACATCCTTTCGTTGTCTACTGTCCAATGTCTTGCACAACGAATTACAGAGAAAATTCGTTTCTCGTCAGTCAAACTAGCCCTATGTGGAATTAAATCCCTGCAGAAGTCTACCCAGTCAGCTACACTCAAAAACAGAAATACCTTGTAAAATTACAAGAAAAAATTTTTACTTTTTTAGCTACCTCCTATTTTACAAGAATTCTTAGTAATTTTACAAGCTTTTAACCAATAATTTTGTAATATTACAAGGTTTTCACCAATAAAATTGTAAATTTACAAATTTTTGGACACGATAAAATTTACAAGGAGATTTCGTAACTTTACTAGATTTTTTGCTAATTCCTATTTTACGAGAATTTCTAGTAATTTTACAATATTTTACCAACTCTTTACCAATAAAATTGTAAATTTACAGTTTTTTGGCGCAATTAAAATTACAAGGAATTCTCGTGAATTTACTTGATTTTTTTTTTGTCAATTTGTAAAATTACAAAAAAAAATTGTAAAATTTCAAAAAAAAAAACAAATTTTGATCCAAATTTGTTTGTTAAAAAAACAAGGAAAACTGTCAAATATTGGTAAAATTACGAGACTTTTCCTAGTAATTTGAAAAAGTTTTTTTGTGTGTGTATAATTTGAATGAAATTAAATGTCCACAAACACTACTCCCTCATTCCTTCTTCTCATAACCATTTTTCTAATACCAACGCAATGCATTGCATTAAGTATTTGCTCAAAGTAAAAAAAGGTTGAATTTCAAATTTGATTTTATTTTTTTAATAATTGCTCTGGAAGGGCTTATTTATTTTAGTTTTCATTATTTTTGATTATACTAAAACATGGAATTTTGTTTACATTTTAATGTTGGGTCATATTGACCCAAAGGATCATAGGAAGGGCACATATACAAGGGATGCAGAAGGGTTAAGAGCATATTTTTATTGTTTTTAGAGCATATTTTCCGTTTTTAAGTGCATTTTTTAAGCGCATAAAACGTGTTTTTTAGAGCATATTTTTGGTTTCCCTGGTCATAAGGCTATTAACATTTAAATTCTAGCTGCTTAATTCTTCGAGATATCGCAAAAAAACTCGCTTATCTACTATTTATTCATTAATTTGTGTTATTTGTGGTCTGTAAAAACATATACTTCAATTAACGACAAAAATGTGGTATGCAGTTTGAATTCGAGGTTATTAGAGGTGACAAAACTGCAAGCATAAAAATTATAGACGATCAATTTCCCGAGAAATTGCAAAATTACTGTACGAGCTTTTATAATAAATTACTTTTTTTTCTTTGGTATCAAAAAAAAACAAAAATTAAGTAACGACAAGTATATGGTATGCAGTTTAAATTGCCCGTAACTGAAGGTGGTAAAACTGCTGAAATCTATATATTGACGCTAATTTTCGCGAAAAATCGCGAAAAATTTTTCAATTTTTTTTCATTTATTTTGTATTGTAATAGATTTATAAATAATTGATTTAATATTAACTTTGCGATTCCTTAAAGAATTGACCACATAGGACTTTTGTGTTAGCAGTTTAATGTCTTTTTATCATGTACAAATAAAAATGCATACCACGTTTTTACACCATTTCAAAAGAACATGCAAAATTGAAAAATAAAAAAAAAAAATAAAAAATATATAAATAATTCCGCGATATCTTGCGACAGTGTACACCTACAACTTTGATATCAATACCCTTATGACCTTCGATCACGTACACATTAAAGTGCATATCAGCTTTCCACAACATTTGAAAAAAACCTAGAAAAAGTTGAAAAACAAAAATTGATAAAAAAGTTATTTCGCGATTTCTCGCGAACTAAAGAAGATAGGATTTCGATGTTTACTGTTTTGTGACCTTAAAATAAGTACAATGAAAACTGTATACTCAGTTTTTGAAAATATTTAAAAAACTTCAATATCAAAATTTTTTAAAATATAAAATCACTAATTTCGCGATATCTCGCGAATGCGATCAGCTACGATTTCGCTGAAAACAGTTTTGTGACAACTAATCATGTAGAAATCGAACTGCATTTACACTTTTCGTCGACACTAAAGTTCAACCTGAACATCGCTGAGGCTCACCGTGTTTGATGCTTCCAAATTGTAAATTTACTTTTTTATTTTTGTGAAAATTACCAATTACCAATTTTACAAAATTTCGCTTTTTTGGTCACATGAAAATAAAAAGTATTTTTTTAAAATCTGTATTTCGACAGATAACTTTGTCAAATATTTGTCGAATTGAGATTACAGTCATTTTACAGAGTATTTAACAGATTAATTATTTTAAGTGTGGATATCAGTTTTTGTGGAAAACTTCTATCGATTCTACAAATGTTTTGCCCAGTAAGATCGTGGGATTATGATTTTAAAATTTTTTTTTAATTTTTTTTTAAATTATTATTACCGTGTTCAATCTTTTAAATTAGCTTTTACTACACTGAAAATAATAAATCTGTTAAATTACAGAAAAACTCTGCTAATTTAACAGAGTACACCATACTTTTCCAGCTAGCAACATTTCTTGGTAATTTTACTATAAAACTCTGTAAAATGATTTTGACAAAAAATATGATAATTTACAGAGCTTCTAGTAAAATATTGGCTAAATAAAACACCATTTAGCAAAGAAAAACTCTGTATATTTACATATATTTGTAAAATGCATTTGATGCAACCAAAAATTTACAGAAAAAACTGTGTAAATTTACGGATTTAGTAAAATACATGTTATTTTGTACACTCAAAATAATAACTCTGTTAAATTACAGAAAAACTCTGCTAATTTAACAGAGTACACCATACTTTTCCACCTAACAACATTTCTTGGTAATTTTACTAAAAAACTTTGTAAAATGATTTTGACACAAAAAAACTGTTAATTTACAGAGTTTATAGTAAAATATTGGTTAAATATGAAAGCTTTTTGACAGAGAAAACTCTGTAATTTTACTTTAAAACTCTGTAAAATGATTTGGACAAAAAAAACTGTTAATTTACAGAGTTTCTAGTAAAATATTGGTCAAATAAACCACCATTTAGCAAAGAAAACTACCCGAGTAAAAATAATTTAATATGATCTTATATACTTTTATATAGTCATATTATTTGATATATTAAGATATCGCCATACATAACTATATGTTGCAACATCTGGTCCCATGCATCATTTTAAATTTCTAAGTGTTTTATATAAAATTTTATATGCCTCCATTATTTTTTAATATTTTCAAAGTGTTTTATATAAAATTTCATATGACTTCATATTTTTTTATTTTTCTAAGATTTTTCCAAGCACCACTTTTTTATCACGAATATTTTCTAAGTGTTTTATATAAAATTTTATATGACTCCATCTTTTAAATTTTTTCTAAGTTTTTTTCAAGGAACATTTTTTTTTATCGAAAATATTTTCTAAGTGTTTTATATAAAATTTTATATAACTCCATTTTTTCAAATTTTTCTAAGTTTTTTCCAAGGACAAATTTTTTTGAAAATATTTTCTAAGTGTTTTATATAAAATTTAACATGACTCCATTTTTTGAAATTTTTCCAAGTTTTTTTCAAAGAACAACTTATTTTTATTATTTTAATTTTTCAACTTTTTATTAAAAACTAAAAAAAAAAACATCCGATTTCTAAAATTGTATAAATTTTAATATAATTGGATATAATTTTATATCATTGGATTAGACCAAAACTCGTATCAAAGTCGATATAAAGTTATATAAACTGATATTATTAGATATTATTCGATCAAATCTTATGAAACCATTTTTCGTATAAGATTATATCAAAATAGACACGAACCCATATTAAATTATATATTGTGTCATATCAATTTTTTTACTCGGGTATGTAAATTTACATATATTTATAAAATGCATTTGATTAAAAAAAAATTTACAGAAAAAACTCTGTAAATTTACAGAGTTTAGTTAAATGCATGTTATTTTGTAAAATTTCTATAAGATTTCTGAAAAGATTTTTTTCACAACTTTGTTTGCTACTTTTTCAAAAACTACTCAAAACAGAAAACTTTTTTGGTTATAACAAGTAAAAAAATTAAATTCGGCCTTGCCGAATGTAGTGATACCCTCCACAATTTCTAAAAGATTATTGCAAAAAACTTTATTTAAAAGGAAATTACTTTTGAAAAAAAAAAAAAAAATTTAAAAAAAATTTCCGCGAAAAAAAATTTGGTAAAAAAAAATCCGCGATTTTTTTCTTTTTTTTGTCTCAAAATATGTTGGTACTTGTTTAAATACCAATTGGTGTTCAATTATGTTCACATAAGTCAACCATCAGCCAAATTAAAGCATTTTGTATTTTTAGGTTATGTTGAATGTACTAAAATTTTTGAGGTGTCCTTACATTTTCGTTCATAACTTTTGAACCGCTGAACCGATATTGCTCAAATGCAATACCAAACTTCTCAGGAGAACTTCCAATAAATATGTTAAGTTTCAGTAATCTCCGTGTAATATTTTGGCACCATTTCCACAGACAGACGGACAGACGGACATCGCTAGAATGTCTTAAAATCGATCGGGGATCATGAATATATATACTTTATGGGGTCCCAGACCGATATTTCGATGAGTTACAAACGGAATGACAAACTTATATATACCCTCTATCACTAGAGTGGAGGGTATAAAAAGATCAATTGTAATTCGAAATATATCAATTGGTATTCGAAAATGATGAATTGTAATTCGAAATAGATCAATTGCAATTCAAAATAGATCAATTGTAATTCGAAAAATATAAATTGGAATTCGAAGTTTCGAATTATAATTCGAAAAATATCAACTGAATTTCCATTGATCTTTTTCAAATTACAATTGGAATCTTTAAATTGATGATAAACTGATCTTTTTTGAAATATTTCAAATTATAATTAATTTTTTCGAATTACAATTGATAATTTTCGAATTGCAATTGATCTATTTCGAATTTCAATTGATCTTTTTCGAATTACAATTGATCTTTTTTGAATTACAATTGATCTTTTTCGAATTGCAATTGATCATTTTCTAATTACAATTGATCTTTTTCGATTAACAATTGATCTTTTTCGAATAACAATTGATCTATTTCGTATTACAATTGATATTTTTCGAAATACAATTAGAATTTTCAAACAACAAATGGAATCCTTGAATTACAGGTAGAATCTTCGGATTACAAATTGAATCTTGGAATTACAAGAAGAATTTTTTAATCACATCTGTAAATGGTGTCAGAAATAGAAAACAAGTGAGAAAGTTTTCATCATATTGAATTTAGAGGTTAATTAATACAAAAAATTAATACAAAAATATAAGCCGATCGGTTGAAAATTATCGTGCATTAAATTTGATGAGAAAGAAATTGGAACAAAATGAAAAAAAAAAATAATATGTTTGCGATACATTATATTTATTAATTTGGATGCGCTGAACACGAATATAAAAAAAATAAAATAAAATCGGTCGAAAGGTTTTCGAGATATCGTTTTTAAATTTGTAAAAATGGCGGTTTTTTCCTAAGTTCAAGAAATTAAAAAAAAAAGTCTTTTTTCCTTGTCACTTTTACAGAGCTTGAGAAGAACGTTAATTTAAACTTAATTTGGATACGTCTTATGGTCATAGGCTGGTTAAGTTTGGAAATGGGTAAAATCGGATCAGGGGGGAAAAAGTTGCTCCTTGAAGAACAAAACCAACCTCAAAGAAACCGAAATTTTTTACAGGGTTTTTTGATTATAATCTTAGTTTAAATTCTAATCTTAGTTTAAATGCTAATGACAAAATATTTCCATTTTAAATTCTTATTAAAATTAAAATTCTTGATCTATTCAAATGTCCCCTGTCACCTGTCATTTAATTTTCAATATAATGTTAAAAGATTTTAAGACCGTTTTCAATTTGAATTTTATGTAATGTACCTTGAAAAACATAAAAAAGAAAACCTCTACTCGTTCTCATGGCTACTGGATATTGAGTTAAATGTCACCAATAAAATTTTAGCATTGTAATTTTTTTTGTCTTAACATTTAGGTTTTTAAATAAAAACATGTCATTAAATCAACATTTTAACATTAAGTTGTTAATTTGAAATTTTTTTGTTTTTGTTTTAAATTGTATTGTTTTTGAAAAATACATATCATAATTTATTTAACGTATTTTGCGTACACTCGAAATAAAAGTCTAGCAAAAGATCGGACTTAACCAATATACACCATTTACAGGTGTAATTTCAAAAAGATCAATTCTAGATTCTATTTGAAATTCGAAGATTTAATTTGTAGTTCGAAAATTCCAATTGTAATTCGAAGAAACCAGTAGAAATTCGAAAAAGATTAGTTCCCGAATAAAAATAAATATACAGGTCCATATAAAATTTGAAATTGAGCCATATATAATTTAATATGGCACAACACGTATTTGGATAAAATAAGATGATGAAATTGGTGGATCAAAATAGCTTAAAATTTGTTATATTAGATTAAATATGATCGTTTTTGATCCGAATATTGGGTTTATCTAATTTGATATAATTGTATATAATTTTATATCATAAGATAAAATATGTAGAATTTTGCAGAAAATATTTTTTTTTATCTCATAATTTTCAAATTTATCCCAAGTTTTTTCGGGAAATGCAAAAAAAAATGCTAAAAAAAAAAAAAAAATTGTGTCCGGGACTTAGAAATTTAAAAAAAAAAACAAAATTAAAAAAAAATTTCCTAAAACTTTGTTAATAAATTATTACTTCAAAACGCAAAAAATGTACCAAAAATATTTTTTATCCAGGACTTAGAAAATATTACAAAACTTTTTCAGGACTTGTAAAATTTTTCAAAATTTGGCTAATTTTTTTTTTTTTTAATCATTTTTAATGAAATTCTTAACTCCAAAACGCAAAAATTATTTGTGTCTGGAAATTTAAAAAAAAATTTCTTGGGACTTAGAAAACTTTTTTCCCCCGATTCGGAACCATATACATATATATGTGTGTATCTCATCTTGTATGAGGTCAGACATGGAGTTGTATATCATATATTTATTTATCTAATATTGTAAGAGGTCATTCATGGAGTCATATAAAATATTTCGTGTCCGACCGAACGCACTTTTTCAGACCAAACCCGTAACCGAACCCGAACTTCGGTAAATTTTGCAAAGTTCGGCCGAACCCGAACCCGTACCCGAACTTTTTTTTATTTAAAAAAAAATTGTTTTTGCAAATAATTATGAAAAAACAACTAAAAGATGTGTTTTTTTTATTAGTTGTTTACTTAAAAAAGTGGAAAAAAATATATTTCTTTTTAATATTAGCCCGATTCTAGGTGTAAAGTAGTTGCACTGGTAATATGGCTTAATTTAAAGACGATAAAATGCAATACATACAAAAGTTCGGTGTTCGGTAAAGTTCGGCAAAAATTTTACCGAACACCGAACAGTGGCCGAACGTCACTTTTTGCCGAACTCCGTAACCGAACCCGAACGTTCGGTCGGACACTAAAAATATTATATGCAACATCTAATTTAATAAAGCTTTATATATTGTATGTGGAGCAACACATGATTCGATATCCTTTTATATGGCACCATATTAAATTTTGGGTATAAAACTTAATACAAGATACATTCACATATAATTATGTAAAGTACTGTGTATGGCCGTATATAAATATATTAAATAACTAGCTGTTTTGCACCCGGCGTTGCCCGGGTTGAAAAACATATATAATCAATGAGTTATTTATTAGTCAGTTTAATTACTGCTTCGTGACTTGAGGTTTGTTCGATTTTTTCGATTTTTCTCCGCGTGGGGAACATGGTATGTATGTGTTCCTCCGTCATGGGAACAATCCTAATATTAATGTATTTCTTTAATATTTATTAATGTATTTCTTTAATGGCTTTTAAAAGGAACCTACAGTTTCCTCCTCGGTTAGCACTTTAAGTGGTGAAAACTTCAATAAAGACATAACTTTCACTGAAGTTCAAGTGGGAGTGGCATTTAACGCATTTAGTTAAATTTTGGTCTCATGTGTCCTATAGTTCCCCTATTGGCTAGCTCGTGAAAAAAATTGCAATTAAATTTGCTCAGCAGTTTTTCCACGTTCGCGGAACAGGCAAACATAACTCTCACTAAAGTACAAAGGGGCGTGCCATTATATGCCTTTTTATCAGTCGCTGTTTAATATTGCCTACAAAGTGGCGTGCCATTATACAGAAAAAAATATTTTTTAATTTAATACAAAGGGGTGCTGCATTTTAAACCCCTTGGCCCGATCGAAACGGTAAATACCATCTATGGTAAAAATTGTTTTTAAATTTGTTTCACCGTTAACGCGTGAGTACGGATCAGACAAAAATAAATTGTCTATAGTTTCCGCCTCAATAAGTACTAAATAGCTGTGGTAAAAATTATAATAACATCGGGTTCGCCGTTTAAGCGTGATTACGTAAAGGCAGAATAAACTTTCAGTACATTGCAAAAGACGTTGCAGTTGATACAGACTAAAGTTCCCGCCTCTGTTAGTACTGTCTTTGGAAAATGTTTTGTTAAAATCGGCTTAGCAGTTTAAGCGTTATTAAGGAACAGACCTAATATAATAAAATAAAAAGGGGCATGCTATATTATTTTTTATTTAAATCGGTATAGTCGTTTAAGCATGATTACGGAACATTCCGAAAAAAGTTCAGTATAGTACAAAGGGGCGTGTCAAAGAGGCGTGACATTTTCCGCCTCTTTGTGCAAATGCGCTCTATTTATAATCTATAGTTTTCTCTTCGGTTAGTACTATCATTGGTAAAAATTTCACTGAAATCGGTTCAGCCGTTTATGCGTGATTACGGAACAGGAAGAAATAACGTTCAATGTAATACAAAGGGGCGTGCCATTTTACGCCTTCTTTTTTGATCGCCATCTATTGTGGCTCATAGTTTTCGCTTCGGTTAATACTATCTGTGGTGAAAATTTCATGAAAAACAACTCAGCCGTTTAAGCGTAATTGCGGAAAAGCAAGAAATAACTTGCAGTGTAATAAAAAGGGGCGTGACATTTTACGCCCCTTGTTTCCATTGCCCTCTATTGTGGCTCATAGTTTCCGCCTCGGTTAGTACTATCTGTGGTAAAAATTTCAGTGAAATCGGTAAAATCGCTTTTCAGTGATTGCGGAACAGGCAGACATAGTTTCTGTATAGTACAAAGGGGCGAGGCATTTTACCCCCATTTTTTCCGATCGCGGATTTTTCTATTTCTGGTGAAAGTTTCATGAAAATCGATTCAGCCGTTTTTCTGTTGTTGTCGGACATGCAGATATAGCTTTAACATGGTACAAAGGAGCGTGGCATTTTACACCCCTATGTCCGATCGCGGTCGCTTATGGCCTATAGTTTCGGCCTCGGTTAGTACTATCTGTGGTGAAAATTTCATGAAAATGGGTTAAGCCGTTCTTTACTTATTGCGGAACGGCAGATATAGCTTCAGCATTGTACAAAGGGGCGTGGCATTTTACCCCCATTTTTTCCGATCGCGGATTTTTCTATCTCTGGTGAAAATTTCATGAAAATCGATTCAGCCGTTTTTCCGTTGTTGCCGGACAGGCAAATATAGCTTTAACATGGTACAAAGGGGCGTGGCATTTTACGCCCATTTGTCCGATCGCGGTTGCTTATGGCCTATAGCTCCCGCCTCGGTTAGTACTATCTGTGGTGAAAGTTTCATGAAAATGGGTTATGCCGTTCTTTACTTATTGCGGAACAGGCAGATATAGCTTCAGCATGGTACAAAGGGGCGTGGCATTTTACGCCGCTTTATCCGATCGCTGTCGCTTACGGCCTATAGTTCCCCCCTCGGTTAGTACTATCTGTGGTGAAAATTTCATGAAAATGGGTTAAGCCGTTCTTTACTTATTGCGGAACAGGCAGATATAGCTTCGGCATGGTACAAAGGGGCGTGGCATTTTACGCCCCTTTGTCCGATCGCGGTCGCTTATGGCCTATAGTTCCCGCCTCGGTTAATACCATCTGGGGTGAAAATTTTATGAAAATCGGTTAAGCCGTTTTTCTGTTATTGCCGGACAGGCAGATATAGCTTCAGCATGGTACAAAGGGGCGTGGCATTTTACGCCCCTTTGTCCGATCGCGGTCTCTTATGGCCTATAGTTCCCGCCTCGGTTAGTACTATCTGTGGTGAAAATTTCATGAAAATCGGTTAAGCCGTTCTTTACTTATTGCGGAACAGACAGACAGACAGACAGACAGACAAACCAACAATCAGATTTATAATATTAATAGGGATATGTTACTATATCTAAACTTTTTTAGTCGGGTTGTTATTCGAAAACGATAAATTGCAATTCGAAAAAATCAATTGTAATTTGAAATAGATCAATTGTTATTCAAAAAGATGAATTGTAAAATAAAAAAAAATAAATTGTAATTCGAAATAGATCAATTGTTATTCAAAAAAAAATAATTGTAAATTAAAAATATAAATTGTAAATAAAAAAAATAATAGTAATTCGAAATAAATCAATTGTAATTCGAAATATATCAATTTAGTTCGAAAGAGGTCAGTTGTAAATCGAAAGAGATAAATAGTCATTTGAAGGTTCTACACCATTTACAGATGTAATTCGAAAAAGATCAATTGTAATTCGAAGATTCTATTTGTAATTCGAAGATTCCATTTGTAATTCGAAGATTCCATTTGTAATTAGAAGATTCCATTTGTAATTCGAATACTCCAATTGTAATTCGAAGATTCCATTTGTAATTCGAAGATTCCAATTGTAATTCGAAAAATATCAATTGTAATTCGAAAATCATCAATTGTAATTCGAAAAAGATCAATTGTAATTCGAAAAAGATCAATTGTAATTCGTAAAAGATCAATTGTAATTCGTAAAAGATCAATTGTAATTCGAAGATATCAATTGTAATTCGAAAAATATCAACTGTATTTCCATTATTATTTTTCGAATTACAATTGGAATCTTCGAATTACAATTGATATTTTACGAATTACAATTGATCTTTTACGAATTACAGTTGATCTTTTTCGAATTACAATTGATCTCTTTCGAATTACAATTGATCTTTTTTGAATTACAATTGACCTTTTCGAATTACAATTGGAATCTTCGAATTACAAATGGAATCTTCGAATTACAATTGGAGTATTCGAATTACAAATGGAATCTTCGAATTACAAATGGAATCTTCGAATTACAAATGGAATCTTCGAATTACAAATAGAATCTTCGAATCCCGTGTAAAAATCGATTTGATTTTGTCAGATCTACTTTTATCCAATTATATATGATTGCATCTGATTGTATATAATTATATCTGGTCAGATATAATTAAATGTCAATTTTGTGGCAATGTTGACCAAATCCGAGATATAATTAGATCTCGATTTTGGACATTTCAGATATAATTATATGCAATCAGATACGATCATATATGAACATATATGAACAGATCAGATAAGATCTAATACATTTTTACATGGGATTACAATTGATCTTTTTCGAATTACATCTGTAAATGGTGTAGTTGTAATTCGAAAAAGATCAATTGTAATTCGAAAAAGATCAATTGTAATTCAAAAAATATCAATTGTAATACGAAAAATATCAATTGTAATTCGATAAAGATCAATTGAAATTAAGTTGATATGAACATGAAACTTAAACCGGAGTCATTTAATTTTTTTTTTCAGAATCTGTTTTATATGTTTAATTTTGATGAAAGATTAACAAATCTTCCAAAAATTTTTAAAAACAATAGTTACTGTCGCTTAGTGTTGCGATATAGACACTTTTAACCATTTTTAATGTATTAAATTTTTAATTATTTTTTTTTTACAACAAAAATAATAATAATAATGCACATCTAAGAGAAAAATGCCATAGCAAACATTTAATTACTGCAAAAATAGTTGCTGTTTCCGGTAGTAAAATTAACGGTTGTAAAATATTTTGTGATTTGCTAAAAAAAAATTTAACGTTTACTTTTTTTTTCTTTTAAATGTACAATAACCGCACATCATCATTAATTTAAGACCACTAAATGTTTGAGGATTTGATTTGTCAATGTAAATAAGTGGTTAAAAGTTGTTTAAATAAATTTTAAATTTCAAGCACCATTGATCATTTCATTAAAGATGTATGAATTTGTCTATACATAATGTGGTACGATGGGTAGGGATCTGACAAAAATATTTTTGTAAAAGATCAGTTGTAATTCGAAAATATCAATTGTTATTCGAAGAAGATCAATTGTAATTCGAAATAGATCAATGGTAATTCGAAATAGATCAATTATAATTCGAAAAAGATAATTTGTAATTCGAAAAAGATAGATTGTAATTCGAAAAAGATCAATTTTAATTCGAAAAAGATCAATTGTTGAAAAAGACCAATTGTAATTTGAAACAGATCAATTGTAATTCGAAAAAGATCAATTGTAATAAGAAAAAGATCAATTGAAATTCAATAAAGGTCAATTGTATTTTGAAGATTCTAATTTGTTTTGAACAGTTGGAGCAAATTTTATAAAAATGTAATTTTGAATGGAAGCCTACTTACTAAGTAGTACTTAGGGAGTGGAGATAGGGCGTAGGTATGTTTTAAAAAAAATGTTGTAGGGTAAAAATAAATGGTCGGTCTCACTAATGACCCCTCTTAGACGCACCATTGGACCGGTAGAAGCTGATTAAATAAAACAAATTTACAAAAAATAAAAAAAAATGTATGGGGACCGCCTTAACAATTAGAGATAGAGGGTAGGTGTGTTCAGTGAAAATGTTTGGACTAAAAAAATATCGTGGGTCGGTCATACATTTTGTTGCTCTAAGGGCACTATTAGGGCAGTTAGAGCGGTTGGAGCAAATTTTAAAAAAATGTCGTTTTGTGTGGGAACCCCTTTATAAATTGGAGATAGGGTATTAGTTTGTTTCAAAGAAATGTTAAGACGTAAAAATTAATGGGAATCGGTCTTATTAATTGCCCCTCTATGACGCACCATTGGAACAGTAGAAATTATTTTAAGATTGGAAAATCACAATAAAATTTTTCAAAAAATTTTAAAAAATAGTAATAATCGTTATCCCACGATCCTGGGCAAAAAATTTCTACACCTTTTCCAATTGAAATTCAGAAAAGATCAATTGTAATTCAGAAATCCCAATTGAAATTCAGAAAAGATCAATTGTAATTCAGAAATCCCAATTGAAATTCAGAAAAGCACAATTGAAATTCAGAAATCATAATTGAAATTCAGAAAAGCCTAATTGAAATTCAGAAATCACAATTGAAATTCAGAAAAGCCCAATTGAAATTCAGAAATCACAATTGAAATTCAGAAAAGCCCAATTGAAATTCAGAAAAGATCAATTGAAATTCAGAAAAGCACAATTGAAATTCAGAAAATCACAATTGAAATTCAGAAAATCACAATTGAAATTCAGAAAATCCCAATTGAAATTCGGAAAAGCACAATTGAAATTCAGAAAAGCACAATTGAAATTCAGAAAATCACAATTGAAATTCAGAATAGCCCAATTGAAATTCAGAAATCGTAATTGAAATTCAGAAAAGCCCAATTGAAATTCAGAAAAGCACAATTTAAATTCAGAAAAGCCCAATTGAAATTCAGAAAAGCGCAATTGAAATTCAGAAAATCACAATTGAAATTCAGAAATCACAATTGAAATTCAGAAAAGCCCAATTGAAATTCAGAAAATGTAAACAAACCAATTATGAGTCACCACTACATATACACATTAAACAAATGCTGTACAACTATGAGAGTATTTAACTTTATTCTCTTGCTACGTATTGTAGAGAGCAGACAGACAATAATACACTCATAGAATGTTGTAGGTAAAATTAAGTTTAACAGAATTTTTATTATTTTTTGTAAATTAATTAATATAGTGAACAAAAATATTTACTCTACCTTGACAAATGCATTAATGAAAAATTAGTTTTAAAGAAAAATAATAAAAAGTCAGTTTCTCTACAATACGAAGCAAGAGAATAAAGTTAGATACTCTCATATACACATTTCTGTACTGCATTTGCATAATGTGTCTATGTTTGTAGTGGTGACTAATAATTGGTTTGTTTACATTTTCTGAATTTCAATTGTGATTTCTGAATTTCAATTGGGCTTTTCTGAATTTCAATTGTGATATTCTGAATTTCAATTGATCTTTTCTGAATTTCAATTGGGCTTTTCTGAATTTCAATTGTGCTTTTCTGAATTTCAATTGGGCTTTTCTGAATTTCAATTACGATTTCTGAATTTCAATTGTGCTTTTCTGAATTTCAATTGTGGTTTTCTGAATGTCAATTGGGCTTTTCTGAATTTCAATTGTGCTTTTCTGAATTTCAATTGTGCTTTTCTGAATTTCAATTGTGTTTTTCTGAATTTCAATTGGGCTTTTCTGAATTTCAATTGTGATTTTCTGAATTTCAATTGTGATTTTCTGAATTTCAATTGGGCTTTTCTGAATTTCAATTACGATTTCTGAATTTCAATTACGATTTCTGAATTTCAATTGGGCTTTTCTGAATTTCAATTGTGCTTTTCTGAATTTCAATTGTGCTTTTCTGAATTTCAATTGTGTTTTTCTGAATTTCAATTGGGCTTTTCTGAATTTCAATTGTGATTTTCTGAATTTCAATTGTAATTTTCTGAATTTCAATTGGGATTTTCTGAATTTCAATTACGATTTCTGAATTTCAATTGGGCTTTTCTGAATTTCAATTGTGCTTTTCTGAATTTCAATTGTGCTTTTCTGAATTTCAATTGGGCTTTTCTGAATTTCAATTGTGCTTTTCTGAATTTCAATTGTGATTTTCTGAATTTCAATTACGATTTCTGAATTTCAATTGGTCTTTTCTGAATTTCAATTGGGCTTTTCTGAATTTCAATTACGATTTCTGAATTTCAATTGTGCTTTTCTGAATTTCAATTGGGCTTTTCTGAATTTCAATTGTGCTTTTCTGAATTTCAATTGTGATTTTCTGAATTTCAATTGTGCTTTTCTGAATTTCAATTGGGCTTTTCTGAATTTCAATTGTGATTTCTGAATTTCAATTGTGCTTTTCTGAATTTCAATCTGAATTTCAATTGTGCTTTTCTGAATTTCAATTATGATTTCTGAATTTCAATTGGGCTATTCTGAATTTCAATTGGGATTTCTGAATTTCAATTGTGATTTCTGAATTACAATTGATCTTTTCTGAATTTCAATTGGAAAAGGTGTAGAATTGATAGAAGTTTTACACAAAAAAATTAAAAAAAAAAAAATCGAAGATTACAAACATTTTCAAAATTGAGATTTAAATTTTAAAACTTAAAAATCGCATACTAGAGCGATTTTAAGAATTTTTTGTGATTTTTTTTTTTAAAGTACGTCAAAAAACAAAAATTTTGAAAAAAAAAATTTTAATTTGGACCATTATTGAAGAAGTTATGAGTAAAAGAAGTTTTTGGTAGTTTGAGGATCAAAATACCAATTTTAAAAAATTCGATATCTTTTGAACGGGTCATCAAAAAAATCTGAAAATTTGTCACGAAAGAGTTTTCGAACTGTAAACAAATTGGGAAAATCTAAAAAAAAAAAAAATCAAAGTGTCCGATTTGACATGGAATGCCTCATATCGTCACCACAAATGCAAAACAACGTAACAACACTTTTTAGAATTTTACAGGAGAAGCAAAAAACGTTATTAAATGAAAAATATTTGCAATATAAAAGACTTTTGTGAAGTGTTAGCTTAAAAAACAGCGATAAATCCATTTCTGAAATAAAAAAAGTCGTTTTTGTAAATACTTTTTGAGTTATGTGGGTTACGTTTTTCGTGGAATCGTGTTTTGTAAAACAAAACGACGTAACATCACAAAGTTGAATAAATTGCAAATTTTTTGGAAATAATTCAGCCATTCAGTAAGTATTAGACCGAGAGCCATGAAATTTGAAGTGGTTATAGCTAACGTATTTTCGAGCTTAAGTTTGGAAGTTGGAGTCCAGCGGTTGAACGGGGGAGGCTGCATAACCCCCCAAAGTAGGGCACCTTTTGTATAAGAACACTTAAAACAATTGCCATTTTTTTTTGTTTGTTATCATATTTCTTAAAAAATATATGCGGACAATGTGCTAGTAGCGGCCTAAAAAACCACTTTAGTGGGTGTGGTTATCTCTTATACTTTCCGAGATAGAACCATTTTAAAATTTATAATTTAAAAATTTTACCGATCCGGCTCCAGTTTTTTGCTAATAGCAAAGCTGCATTTATTCCAATTTATTTTAAACTTATTTCATTTGAAAACTATATAGATTTCTGATTAAAAAAAAAAAAAAAAAAACAACAAACCGATATTTTGTTTTAGTCCGAAATCACATTATTTCAAAGTTAAAAATTAAAAAAAAAACTTTTTTTTTGTACAAAGTACCAACAATCTTTTGACTCTAGATAAAAAGTTTCGTTCAGAACATGTTGATTGCTTTTACTAGTTTGAAAGCTCGTGTAGATGAGTTTAAATCAAAAATAAAATTCGAGGTTTAAATATTGCGTCCGCCAGCACCATCCAAAATTGGCCTAATTTTGGCTGCCGCCTTTATTTTCCTTATAGTAAGGAAAATAACCCATTTTTTAGTTAAATTTAACTAAATTTTATGAAAATTCATGAATTTTTTTTCAGTGTAGTAGCATCCTTGGGACAGTTAGAGAGATGAGAGTTATTTTATAAAAATTTTATTTTGTATGGATGCTCCCTTCGGGAGTAACGAGAAGGAGTAAAACTGTTAGGAAAAATATTGGATTCTAAAAATAAATTTTATGAAAATTCATGAATTTTTTTTTTCAGTGTAGTAGCATCCTTGGGACAGTTAGAGAGATGAGAGTTATTTTATAAAAATTTTATTTTGTATGGATGCTGCCTTCGGGAGTAACGAGAAGGAGTAGAACTGTTAGGAAAAATATTGGGTTCTAAAAATGAATGGGGGTCAATCTTCCATTGAACTTCTTTAGAAGCGACCCCGATGCAATCGTTGGTGCTTTTTACCCTTTACCGCCACTTTTTTGCCAAAACAATTGCCTAGGAGTCGCTTCTAGAGGGGTGCAATGTAACCAAACCCCCATTCATTTTTACAAGCCAACAAAGATTTAAGCATACATGTTTTTAAAATTTTAGATTTTTTTTTCCATTCGTTTTTGGTTCTTAAACATTTTAAATGATTTAGGCTGGATTACTCAATGCTCCGTTATAAAATAACTCTCCGTTAAATTTAACTTTTTCATACAAACTTTGACATAAGGCTCCGTTAAATCGGCAGTTAGCAGCTAACTTTTCCTTGAGTAATCCGCCTTTAATACCATATTCGCATTCAGTAAAACTACACAGAAAAAATTTTCAGCTATAAAAATTCCATTACCCATAGTAATCAAAAAATAGAAATGGTTTCAATTACTTTAATGCTCAAATTTTGATTTTATTTTATTTTTCAAAGAAAAACAACAACAAAATAAATACCCACAATTTTTTTTCTATATGTGTGACACTAACATTTATACAATAAATAGATGCTAATATCGTGAGAGGGTGTGAAGTGTTTCTTTTATTTGTTTTCTTTTGCTTATTCGTTTTTAAATAACAATAAAGTTCGAAAACATGCAAGTACGGCGATAGCCTAGTGGTAGAGAGTTGTGCTTACGATGCGTTGTAGCGCTGGTTCGATTCCCCGCAGATGCTTTTTTTTTTTTTTTTTAACAAAATCTAAAACATTTGTTTTATATGTATATGTGTGTCTGATTCTATAAATAGATTTACAATGTAGTTAAAACGCTACTTGTTGCTTCAGATTCTATAAATAGATTCTTTTTTTACAGAGATGTTAAAACGAAACTTATTTTTGTATATTTTATTCATTTGTATAATATCAGTAAAGTTCGCTATTAATTTAAGACGGCTGTGGCCTGGTGGTTGTGTCTTGTGCCTTAGACTTCGGCGTCCTTGGTTCAAATCTCACAACATTTTTGTGTATTTTTTTTTTTAATAAAATAATATGAAACTAAAATTAAAAAGTAATCAAATACGGAAAAACGAGTATTTGAAAACAATTCAAATACTCAGCTATTAATTTAGTAATTGGTCCAAGCATTTTCGTGCTCGGAGGAATTTCAAATACTAAAGTAATTGAATCAGCAGTTTTAGTAATTGAAATCAGTTTTCAATTCTTTCTGTGTAGATACATTTTTCGTTTTTCCTATAAAATTTATCTGTCAAAATAAAACGCCGTTTAAATTTGACGTTTAACGTATGGAGAAAACGAATAAATAAACTAGTTTAAATGAATGCGAATATGGTATAATATCGTCAATATCTTCAAAAACAAAACTTAAGCATTTGCTTTGCATCTTTCAAAAAAAAACTTCGAGATCTTCAAAAATTTTTAAAAAAACCTTTATACTTAACATTTTTTATATAAAATCTTTCAGATTTTATAAAATACTTAAGAGTTCTTATAAAAGGTAAGGGTTTATCAACATATTTAAAGAATTTTGCTGTAGTAAAGATCCAAAAAATAAAAGTTTTTGATCTCACTTGGTTAAAAAAAATATTTAGAACCCGAAGGTTTCTTTATAAGAAAACGGGCCCTGTATGATTTTTTTTGTTAACTTAAAGTTTTACCTCAGAATCAAAGGGTTGGCTTTGGAAAGAAATTTTGAAGTTTTAACATTTTTTTTAAGTTCTTGAAATTGGTTTTGGTATTGGAAAAGTTTTAGGAAGAAACGATACATTTTTAAAAAAAATCTGTGTATTCTTAGGAAAAACTTTCCAACTGAACTGGTAAATTACACAGAATTTGAAACAGGATTCGAAAAACCTGCGGATCTACACTCAAAAAATTATGTTAGTAAAACCAACTGAAAATGTCAGTTAAAATAACTACTTTGTAAGTTGTTTTGGGGTCAACTAATTTTTCAGTTAAATCAACTAACAATGTTAGTTATTTTAACTGACAAAAAACAACTGACTTATGTAGTAAAAACTACTAACATTTATAGTCAAAACAACTAAAATGTAGCAAAAATAAAATAATCAATGCATAATTTTTTTTTTTTTTTTTAAAAATTGAAGACCAAATTTTTTCCAAAATTTTTTTTTTTAAGTTATGAAAAATAAAAAAACGAAAATTTATTTTTATTTTTTGGAAAAAAACTTTAAAAAATTTTCAGATATAAAAAAATAAAATTAACTACTTTAAATAACTGTTACTACATCACAGTACTTTTTTGTTAGTTGTTCAAAAAATCGACTTAAAATAACTAACAGAAATAGTTGTTTGATATGTTTCATACAAAAACAACTGACTTTGTAGTTGAAAACAACTAGCTACTGTAAAATATTCAAATAACTAACATGTAGTAACTTACATAATTTTCTGAGTGTAGCTATTTTCATTACCAAAAAAAAAATACCCCACGGAATTACTGTTAAAAAAACGACATTTTAAAATTCAATTTCTTAAAACTAATTTTAAACAGAAGCTACGTTCTTTTTTAACAAAGCCAAACATTATGTCAATTCGATTACCAAAAATTCAAAATATTTATTCAATTTGTATGGTGAATGTCTTAAATATTTATGCGATTTCAATATATAAAAATATATTGAAATATATTAATATTTGCTCGATTACATATAAATTGTGTGTGTAACACTGATGTTACGTTGTTTTGGTTTATGAAATGCATGCACTTGCTGATACGTTTTTTTGTTTATTGTTAATAAATTCGCAATTTTTGAACTTTGACTTCCAAAATTTTCCAGAGACATGTAGTTTAGTCAAATGCATCATAATCAATCAAAAACTCGATTTTAATTTTTTTGTTGTTACGTTGTTTTGCATTTAAGGTGACGATATACTTTATGGGGTCCTCTACCGATATTTCGATGCATTACACACGAAATGACCAAGTGAGTATACCCCCTTACTGTAGTTGGAGGGTAAAAAAAATATATCTTGCGATTTATTTAATTATTTTCATGCGCTAAATACAAATATTAAACATTTTTTAAAATCTGTCGAACGGTTGTCGAGAGATTGCTATTTGAAGTTTGAAGAAAATACGTTTAGAAATTTAATAAAATCGAAAAATTTCTTTACCAGAGCATTCTTTCCCCTTCTATACATTACATTTCAAATTTTGATGCACTGAACATAAATATAAAAAAAAAATAAAATCGGTTTAACGGTTTTCGAGATATCGCTTTTTGAAATTTTAAAAATGGCGGCTTTTCCTACGTTTTTTTTGCTACGTTTAAATTTTTTTTTTTTTTTTAAATTCGAAATTTCATGACCTTGACGCTTTCATATAGCTGAAGACCAACTTTCATTTAAACTTAATTTGAGCCAAATCCAATCATTTTGACCCTTTGCGCCTTTCGATCAAAGTTTTGTTTTTTTATAAAATTTTCACCAAAAATTGGATGTTTGAAATATTAAAAAATAAAAAATAAATTGTCTTGCGATACATTATTTTTTATTAATTTTGGCTTGCTGAATACGAATATAACAAAATTTTTTGGTTTTCGAGATATTGACATTTGAATTTAGCCCAAAAATTTTCAAAAACTTCGCTTTTTTCCTACGTTCAAGAAAAGAAAAATATCTCAAAATTTTTTTTATTGACCCTTTCAAGGAGCTTCATTGGGGCAGATAATTTTGACCCTTGCATCCCCTGCGTCAAAGTTTTGAATTTTCCAAAAATCCAAATATTTATCGAAGGGTGACACGGGTAAAAATTGATCGAATTTGGCTTAAATTAAGTTTAAATCAAAGTTTGTCTCCAGCTCTATGAAAGAGTCAAGGGAATGAAATTCCGAGTTTTTTTTTTAGTTTCTGGAACATTGAAAAAGAAAACCGTACACTCAAAATAATAACTCTGTAAAATACTCCGTAAAATAACTGTAATCTTAATTTAACAGATATTTGACAGAGTTTTCTGTCAAAATACAGATTTAAAGAAAATACTTTGTATTTTGTTGTGACAAAAGACAAAGTTTCCTCTGTTATATTACTTTTTACTTTGTAATCTTAATTTTACAGATAATTAACAGAGTTTTCTGCTAAAATACAGATTAATGCGAAATACTTCGTATTTTTTTTTTTTATAACCAAAAAAGTTTTCTGTTTTGAGTAGTTTTTGTTACCAAACATTAAAATTTTATCTATATATTTTTTTTGAGAAAAAGTTGAAAAAGTAGCAAAAAAAGTTATAAAAAAAAATCTTTTCAGAAATCTTATAAAAATTTTACAAAATAACATACATTTAACTAAACTCTGTAAATTTACCGAGTTTTTTCTGTAAATTTTTTTGCATCAAATGCATTTTACAAATATATGTAAATTTACATAGTTTTTTTTGCTAAATGGTGGTTTTTTAACCAATATTTTACTACAAACTCTTTAAATTAACAGTTTTTTTTTGTCCAAATCAATTTACATGGTTTTAAAGTAAAATTACAGAGTTTTCTCTATCAAAAAGCTTTTATATTTAACCAATATTTTACTATAAACTCTGTAAATAAACAGTTTTTTTTGTCAAAAGCATTTTACAGAGTTTTTTAGTAAAATTATCAAGAAATGTTGTTAGCTGGAAAAGTATGGTGTACTCTGTTAAATTAGCAGAGTTTTTCTGTAATTTAACAGAGTTATTATTTTTAGAAAAAACCGCCATGTTTTAAAAATTTTAAATAGCGATATCTCGAAAAACGTTCAGTGCATCAAAATTTGCAATTATTATGTATCTCAATTAGTGTTTGGGGTCCGGGAATTCCCGGGTCGGATTTCCCAGGAATTCCCGGGAAAAGACTGACGGGAATTCCCGGGAATTTTTTTAATTTTTCCCGGGAAATCCGGGAATTTTATAAAACAAACCATTTTACATAAAAACTTTTATTTCAATTTAATTTTTAATATTTTTTTTTACATACAGGTACAATTACATTTGCTAATTTTGTAGTTTTTCTATTTGGAAGAACAGTGCAAATATATATTCATGGGAAAACTGACTGTGAAATGTATTAAAATATCATGAAAAAACTTAAAAAGTCATAAAATATACGTCGGTTAATGATAATTTTGCTAAGACTGTCAAAAAATATAAAAATTTTGAACCTAGAATTTACATTTCCAGAACCAATAATAAAAGTGCTGCCAACTATATTAGTTGTTGCTCGAATAACGCAGCTTTAAAGTTTTTTGCAATTTTTAGCTATATTTTGCGATTTTTTGTGGGGGAAATAGTTGCAATAATTTTTTTGTTTTGTTTTATTGTATTTCAGGATTTTTTACTTTTATTTTTTGATTTTTTAAGTTTTATTTATTTGTTTATCTGTAATAAAACTGTTTTTAATAAAAATTTGGTCAAGTTTTAATGTTTCTTATGATTTATATTAATAATGAAAATTTCCCGGGATTCCCGGGAATCCCGGGAAATAAATTATTTTTTTCCCGTTTCCCGGGAAATTGAAAAGTCCGGGAATTCCCAAACACTAATCTCAATAGATTTTTTTTAATGAAAAATTCAAAACTTTGATCCCATTGGCCTCAAATTTGTAGCACATAAGTTTTAGGCCTAGGAAAATAAAAATTTGTCAGTACACTTTGGAAAATCAAAAGTTGCAAAAACAAATGGCGCTATACTGGCCCATTGTTTGGTACTTGTATCTTTAAGAGAATTAATGAATAAATTGACTGACCGCAAAAGTGGTGTAATGAATATTAAAAAAAAAAATTAAATGATCATTATTTTTTATCAAATGCTTTTAAAGTTATTTTTTTATGCGAAAAAGCGATTTTTTTTGCAACAACTTGAAATTTACATTATTTTTTTTTGTTTTATTAAAAGAAAAAGTTTTACTTTCAATATTGAAATTGTCGCCGTTACTAGAAAAACAAAAAAACAAGTTGATAGTTGGGTGAATGTACATTTACAAAAATCATATTCAATCATCATCATATGGTGGTTTGGTCTTTGGCCATCTCTCGCCCATTTTGTGCAATATGGTTTTGAATGTCAATGACTTTGACTTTACAACGATTTAACATGATTTGTCAGAGTTATTACAACAATACCTTTTTTATATCCCGATACTGATTTGAAATAGTTAATTAACAATTACTTTATTTTCCAATCATTTAAAAAAAAAAAGAGTTTATAAATCTTTAATTTTACTTACAAACCTAATTAATTGTTACCATTTGTTTTTATTTGGTCTGACGTTTCTTTATTTCTTTCTATTTTCTATAAAAGAAAAAAATATAGCGAAGTTGTTTGGTTAATTTATACAATTACTTTGTTTGGGCATTAATTTACTTTTTTAAACAATTTCAGGATTAACTAGCCGCCATAAGGTTGGTGTTTCTTTAAATTGTGAGAGTTGCCAGATTTATTGATTAAATTATTGTTTTACTTTAAAAATATTGCAAAAAAAAAATTTAAAATTATTTGTTCAAATTCTGATTAATTTTTATTAAAAAATAAAAATTGTCCACAACATATTCTAACAATGCGGTGGTTGTGTAGGCTAAAGTGTCTGCCAATACAGAAATATCCAAGGTTCGATTCTCGTTGGGCTATACATGTTAATAAAAAATTCAGATATGTATAAGAATAGCGATCACCATTAGCGAAACAAACCGACATTTGAATTCTACTAAAGATGACGGTTAACTGGAACTGTTTGAAACCGGTATAGGAATACCAGAAATGTCTTTAATTTTTTAAAATAAGTACTTTTTTACTATTAAAAAAAAAAAAAAAAGGAATTTTTTCTAAAATAAGTACTTTTTTAAAAAAAGTAGTATTAAAGTACTTTTTTTAAAAAAGTACTTTTTCGGAAAAAAGTGTTTTTTTAGAAAAAGTACCTTTTTTAGAAAAAATGTTTTTTTTTAAAAAACACTTAAATACTTACTTTTAGAAAAAATACTTAAAAGTCCTTTTTTAAAAAAAGCAAGTGAGAGTGTTAAATTCGGCTGTGCCGAATCTTTTATACCCTCCAAAAAGTAACCAAAATTAAAAAAAAAATTGTCAGGGGCGTTTTTGGGGGGGGTGGGGGTTGATGGGGTCAGTGGGGGACGTTGAACGCGCCTTCCCATCGCGACAATTATACCAAGTGTTTCATTTATTTAACAAAAATACAAAAAAAAAAACATGTAAAAAAGTGTATTTTTTTAGAGGTTGGATCAGTTCTTTAAGGGGGAACTTTTTTCCCCCTGGCCCGATTTTGCCCATTCACGAACTTAACCTGTCTATGAACATGAGACATATTTGTGCCAAACTCCAGGAGTCTAGCTGTTTTATTTTGGACTGCATTGTGTTATCTACAGACAGACGGACGGACAGGCGGACATTAATAGAATGTCTTAGAATCGATCATGGATCAATAATATATATACTTTATAGGGTCCCCGAACGATATTTCGATGCGTTACAAACGGAATGACAAAGTGAGTATACCCCCATACTGTGGTTGGAGGGTATAAAATGTAGTAAAGAAGTACTTTTTTTAGAAAATGTGCATTTTTTAGAAAAAAGTACTTTTTTCCTAAAAAAATTACTTTTTTGTCTAAAAAGCAAATTTTTTTCTTTTTTTCCAAAAAGTACTTTTTTTCCAAAAAGAACTTTTTCCAAAAAGTACTTTTTTCCAAGAAAGTAGTTTTTTCCAAAAAGGTAAGTTGAAAAATATAGAAGTAAATTAAATTTCTAAAAATTATAGATATTCTGGTATTCCTCTTAGAAAAAAGTACTTTTTTTTAGAAAAAAATAATTTTTTTCAGAAAAAAAGTACTTTTTTTAAAAAAAAAAGTAATATTTCGATGCGTTACAAACGGAATGACAAAGTGAGTATACCCCTATACTGTGGTTGGAGGGTATAAAAAGTAGTAAATAAGTACTTTTTTTTAGAAAATGTGCATTTTTTAGAAAAAAGTACTTTTTTCCTAAAAATATTACTTTTTTGTTTAAAAAGCTAATTTTTTTCTATTTTTTCCAAAAAGTACTTTTTTTCCAAAAAGTACTTCTTTTTCCAAAAAGTACTTTTTTCCAAAAAGTACTTTTTTCCAAAAAGTACTTTTTTCCAGGAAAGTACTTTTTTTTCCAAAAAAGTCAAGTTGAAAAATATAGAAGTAAATTAAATTTCTACAAATTATAGATATTCTGGTATTCCTTTTTAAAAAAAAGTACTTTTTTTAGAAAAAAATACTTTTTTTCTGAAAAAAAAGTACTTTTTTTAAAAAAAAGTAATTTTTTAAAAAAAGATACTATTTTTAGAACAAAGTACTTTTTTTCTAAAAAAGTATTAAAAAATTTACTTTTTTTTTAAATAGTACTTTTTGTCTAAAAAGTAAATTTTTTTCTAAAAATTACTTTATTTTTTTAAAAAAGTACTATATTTTTTAAAAAATAGTACCATTTTTCGAAATAATATAATAAAATAAATATTTTTTCAGAAAAAAGTATTTTTTTTAAAAAAAAAAGATACTATTTTTAGAACAAAGTACTTTTTTCAAAAAAGTAGTTAAAATTTATTTTTTTAAACGGTACTTTTTTTCTAAAAAGTAAATTTTTTTCTAAAAATTACTTTATTTTTTTAAAAAAGTACTAAATTTTCTTAAAAAAGTACCATTCTAAATAAGTATTTTTTTTTTTCTGAAAAAGTACGTTTTTGTCTTAAAGGTGAGGTCGTACTTTTCTAAAATAGTACTATTTTACAAAAAAAGCGCTACTTTTTCTAAAAAACACACTATCTCTCGAAAAAAGTACTAAAAGAGCACTATTTTTTCTTAAAAAGTACTATTTATACCCTACACCACACTGTGGACCCTGTACCACATAATGAGTTTGTGCTGATGTTTGTAACTACCCGAAATATTGGTCCTAGACCCACCTTTAAGTATACCGATCGACTCAGAATCACTTTTTGAGTCAATTTAGCGATGTCCGTCTGTCTGTCTGTCCATGTAAACGATGTAAACACGGTACAGGTAGCAATTTTTAATCAATTGACTTGAAATTTGAAACTTAAACCTCTTTTGGTCCAAGGACGAAGCCTATTGAAATTGAAAAAAATCGGTTCATATTTAGACCTAGCCCCCATACAAAGGTACTCTTTAGTTTTGGCTCAAATGACTATAATAACCGTGTTACAATAGATATACCCTGCAAAAAAAGTCATTACCACTTCTCAGTGGAGTGCTTTAAAACTATAACAAATGTAATGAAATACAACAAAAATAACAAAAAACACAAGACAAAAACACACAAACAGTTTTTTCTACTCCAGAATACATAGATATTCAGCACTTAACTCATTACCTATCGCGACACCTCCATACAAATGTAAGTAGATATTCAGTAGATAAGAACTACTCCGTGGAAGTAGTTGGAAGTTGTTTGAAAGCTCGGAGTATTTCTTATCTACTGAATATCTACTTACTTTTGTATGGGAGTGTCGCTTTTTATGGAGTAGAAAAAACTGTTTGTGTGTTTTTTTCTTTTGTTTTTTGTTATTTTTGTTGTATTTCAGTACATTTGTTATAGTTTTAAAGCACTCCAAATAGAAGTACTCCGCACTTTTTTTGCTGGGTATTTTCGAAATTTGGCAGGTAAACGTGTTTTGTCTTCACAAATCACCATTCTGAATTTTAAAGAAATCGGACCAGTTCTTCTTGTAGCCTCCATACAAACTACCTTCCCGATTTTCACATAAATCTCTCAAATTTCATGAAAATAGAAAATATTTAATTATTTGTTTGTGTATGTTAAACGCGCACTTAAATAACTTTATCAAATCTGATAATCATCGGATCAATTTTGGACTTATGCCCCTTGTGAAAATTTCGCCCGATATTCAGTTAAAGAGGTTTATTGTCAACAAATAGAAGCCTATTTCACTCAAATTTGATTTGTGAGTGTTTTTTACACTTATAAAATATTTGACAAATATCGGACCCATTTTCCGTGAAACTCTGGGGTAGGGTATTATATGGTTTCTATAACATAGTTTATACCCACCTTTTTCAAAAATACCCGGGTATTACCCATTCTTTAGCAAAATCTTAATTTTTCTTTTTAGAAAAATTATCACAACTCTGTCAATTGTTATCGGATTTTTTCATGATAAAGCTCATCGTATTTAGAATTAAATTTTCTTTAAGAATACTTTAATAAATGTGCAGGTTGTTTAACGAACTACCCAGTAAAAACTTGGTAATAAGTCCCCATTACCGCCTGCATTCTATGTAATGAGGGCTCGTTACCTGCTCGATTACTTCTTTTTAACAAATAATGAGTTACCGATAGCCTAATACAAAACCGGTTACATCTTGTTAATAAATAATGAATTACCGATAACCTGATACAGAACAGGTTACTGGTAAATACGATTTAAAATATCTGATAAATTCCCAGTCTGCACAGTTTCGAGGCGACAATTTTTTCGAAAGTTTTATCGAAGATTTTCCACAAAAATGATTCGAAGTCGATATTATATACAGTCGATATTTTAACGTTTCTCGAGCTCATATTTTTATTGAAAAATTAATCGACTTCGAAATGATTTCCGATCTACATTTTAGGAATTCTCGTATTTGTTGTTCCATCGAAAAAAAAAATACTTTTTTTCGATATAACATCGAGTTTTAGTTTTATTTAGTTTAAAAAAGATTCCACAAATTTAAAAAAATTATATCTAACATCAGAACAATAAAAAAAAAATAAAAAAAAATCCGCGACCGGGGTTTGAACCACGGCCATAAAACTACAAACCATAAGCTGCAGAACCTGCTAACCAACTAGGCCATACACAATTTGAAATTTGTTTGTACTAATATATATTTTGAAATAAAAATATTTTCAAATTATGAGAAGTGTGTCAAAACAAAATAAAATGAATATAAAAACAGGGTAATTCAAATAATAATAAAAAAATATAATTTAAGGGCAATTCAAATAATAATAAAAAAATTAAAATTTTAGTAAAAGTAATTTTAAAAAAGTACTTTTATGATCAAACTTTGGCTGAAGGAGTAAGGCGTTCAACCAGTAAACTGGAAGTTCTGAGTTCAAATCTCAAGTGAGGCAGATAAAAATAGTAATTAGTAAAAATTAAATTTAAAGAATAAATAAATTAAATTAGTTAAAATTAGTTAATTGTAAGTTAGTAGTAGTAAGTAATAAAATATTTTTTTTTTTTTGTAATTTTTACCGTTTTTAAAACAATTAACTAAATTATTAAAAAACAAATGTATCGAAATTCATGAAATTTTCGATTAAAAATCGAATCGAATCCTGTACCAAAACTCGATTCTATATCACCTTGCATGCCACATAGGGAAACACGCTTTATATCGACATTATATCGAACTCGATATCGATTAAATTCTTAGAGAAAACGATTCTTTTTCGAATCGATATCGACTCATTTTGCATACTGGGTTGTCTAAACAATTTTTTTTTTAATGAAATTAAAAAAATGCTAAAGAAAATTTAGAAAGAACTTGCACATTTAGCTTAAAAAAGATTAACATTTATCTACTTTTTCTAATAAAACTCTGTTAACAGAAATTTTAATTCAGGAATTCTGATTAAAATTGGGACAAGGTAAAAAAAAGTTTAGAAAACCAAATTGATATTCAGAAAACTGGATCTAGCTGACACTTGATCGTGATTTATGAGCCTTAATTAGTCTTTACATAACTTCTATTGAAGTTTTCTGGATTTTAATTGGCTTTTTCTAAATTGGTATTTGTTTTTTCTAGAAATTTTGTGGTGTTCTCCAAATTTTAATTTTACTTTTTTGCCTTGTTGTTTAAAGTATGTTAAAGCCGGTAAAAAGGTAAAAAACCATCACAGACAGTATTTCCCTTAAAACCTAACTCACTCTTAAATAGACTTAAGATGGTGTTTAATGCGGTTTCCATTGGCTGAGCAGCAGTCGCTTCTGTATATTTGTTATTGGTAATGTCCTAAGTAGCCAAATGTCCCTTTCTACGAGGTTCCAAGATATATTTTCGGTCCTGTAATATTTGAATTTTACAATCAAACATTTGGAGGGAAGGATATAAACGTAAACATTGGTTCCGTTGGCACATTGGATCTTTTCCATTTCCACATTTGCCCGCTTGGTTGCTCTTGAAATAAACACGTTCAACATGAACTTGTTCAATTTCATATTGGCGGAAGTTGCCCCAAGTTAAAAATTTATTAAAACAATCAAAAGTAGCATTTTTGTAAGGAGTGGGAAACGAGTTATTTTTGAGCAACTGGCAGCTACTTATTTTTGGGACTAATGTATGCTGTTATTTGGTAGCATTTTTGTAAGTAGTTGGTAACGAGTTATTTTTGGGCTACTAGTAGCTTATTATTTGTGGTACTAATCCCAGTATGCAAAATGAGTCGATATCGATTCGAAAAAGAATCGTTTTCTCTAAGGATTTCATCGATATCGAGTTCGATATAATGTCTATATAAAGCGTGTTTTCCTATGTGGCATGCAAGGTGATATAGAATCGAGTATTGGTACAGGATTCGATTCGATTTTTAATCGAAAAATTTCATGAATTTCGATACATTTGTTTTTTAATAATTTAGTTGTTTTAAAAACGGTAAAAATTAAAAAAAAAATATTTTTTTTACTTACTACTACTTACTTACAATTTACTAATTTTATTAATTTAATTTATTTATTCTTTAAATTTAATTTTTACTAATTACTATTTTTATCTGCCTCACTTGAGATTTGAACTTAGAACTCCCAGTTTACTGGTTGAACGCCTTACTCCTTCAGCCAAAGTTTGATAATAAAAGTAGTTTTTTAAAATTACTTTTACTAAAATTTGAATTTTTTATTATTATTTGAATTGCCCTTAAATTATAATTTGTATTATTATTTGAATTACCCTGTTTTTATATTCATTTTATTTTGTTTTGACATACTTCTCCCAATTTGAAAATATTTTTATTTCAAAATATATATTAGTACAAACAAATTTCAAGTTGTGTATGGCCTAGTTGGTTAGCAGGTTCGGCAGCTTATGATTTGTAGATTTTTGGCCTTGGTTCAAACCCCGGTCGCGGATTTTTTTTTTATTTTTTTTTATTGTTCTAGTGTTAGATATTATTTTTTTTTTTTTAATAAAAGTAAAATTTGTGGAATTTTTGTAAAATTTAATAAAACTTAAACTCGATGTTATATTGAAAATAAATATTTTTTTATGGAACAACAAATACGAGAATTCCTAAAATGTAGATTGGAAATCATTTCGAAATCGATTAGTTTTTCAATAAAAATATGAGTTCGAGAAACGTTAAAATATCGACTGTATATAATATCGACTTCGAATCGTTATTGCGGAAAAGCCTCGAAAAAACTTCGAAAAAATTGTCGCATCGAAACTGTGCAGACTGGGATGTACTTATGTAGTTTTTCAGTAGCATTCTCGTAAGCGAGTGGGTATGCGGTCATTACTCCAATGACATCGCCATGTTAAAATAATGAGTGTTTCACCAACATAGTAAATAGCTACCACCATCTATTTAAAGGCGAAAACCTCATTACTTCGCAATAGAAGTTTTTACTGGGTAAAGCAGAAAAAAATCAATAAACTCGAAAAATTTTCAAAAAATAACAAAATATTAGATACACACACAAAAAAAAATTTGTAAAATTTCTAGGAAAAGTCTCGTAATCCCATTTTACCAATATTTGACAGTTTTCCTTGTCTTTTAACAAACAAATTTAAATCGAAATTTACATTTTTGTTTGTAATTTTACAATTTTTTTGTAATTTTACAAATTTCCAAGATAATTTTACAAAAAAAAATCCATTAAATTCACGAGAATTCCTTGTAATTTTTCTTAAAACTCTCTTTTTTTCTTTAAAACTGCCTTTATTAAATTTGATATATATATTTTTTTTTATTTCCAAATATTTTGTTTATCTCATCTGGCATCTCTTTTGCAAATCTGTAACACTTTTTGCTTTATTTTTTACTAAAACTTGCTACAATTTTCATATTTTACTTGTTTTTACAATTTTTTTTAATTTTACACTAACTAGCCTTGCAACTTTAACAAGTTTCAAGTTTTATATAATTTTTTGTAAAAAAGTCATATTTGAAAATCAAAATAAGTTGTAAACAACTATTTTTGTTTTTCTTTCTTTCATTTAATTTTTTGTCTTTCAAACTTTTTCATTTTTTTCAAGATCAATGTTAATTGCAATAAAAGTGAAACGAAATTACAACTTTCTTGTTAGTGGCAACTGGATTTGGTGGTTGGAGTGGATGCTATTAATTTTAATTTGATAATTATATAATAGTGAGTAGGCGATATGATAAGGTGTGAAGAAAGTCAAACGAAGTTTTTTTTTTTTTTGGGGGGGGGGGGGAAACCTAAAAATAAATATATACCCGTGTAAAAAAACTGTATCTGATAAGCTTTATTAGATCTTAAATTTTACGTTAATATCGATATCTGATCAGATAGAATTACTATCCGTCTGTCTGTGAAAATTGTGATCACGGCCAAAATATTACACGGAGATTACTAAAATTAAACATATTTATTGGAAGTTCTCCTGAGCAGTTTATTATTGCATTTGAGTGATATTGGTTCAGCTGTTAAAAGTTATGAATGAGAATGTAAGGACACCTAAAAAATTTTGATACATTCAACATAACCTAAAAATACAAAATGCTTTAATTCGGCTGCTGGTTGACACAAGTGAACATAATTAAACAACGAATGGTATTTAAACAAGTACGAACATATTTTTTGACACAAAAGAAAAAATTTTTTTTACCAAATTTTTTTTTCGCGGAAATTTTTTTTTTCAAGTTTTCTTTTTTAATAAAGTTTTTTGAAATTGTGGAGGGTATCAATACATTCGGCAAGGTCGAATTTACCATTTTTACTTGTTTTAGTTAAATTTAACTAAATTTTAGTAAAATTCATGAACTATTTTCAAAGAAATTTTTCCTAAATTTTAGTTGTTTTTTTCAGTTCGGCAAAAAAAGAACAACAGATGGCGCTGGAAAATTAATGATGTGGCACTGTAGCCTTTTTATACCTTGTAAAATTACAAGAAAACTTGTAACTTTTTTTTGTTTGCTACCACCTATTTGACAAAAAATCCTAGTAATTTTACAAGATTTTTACTAATAATTTTGTAATTTTTCAAGGTTTTTACCAATAAATTTGTAAATTTACAAATTTTTTGACATGATAAAATTTACAAAGAGGTTTCGTAATTTTACTAGATTTTTTTCTACCTCCTATTTTACGAGAATTACTAGTAATTTTACAAGCTTTTTACCAATAATTTTGTTATTTTACAAGCTTTTTACTAATAAAATTGTAAATTTACAGTTTTTTGGACGCAATTAAAATTACAAGGAATTCTCGTAAATTTACTAGATTTTTTTTGTAAAATTATCTTGGAAATTTGTAAAATTACAAAAAAAATTGTAAAATTACAAAAAAAATGTAAATTTCGATTTGTTTAAAAACAAGGAAAACTGTCAAATATTGGTAAAATGGGATTACGAGACTTTTCCTACATTCAAAATAATAACTCTGTTAAATTACAGAAAAACTCTGCTAATTTAACAGAGTACACCATAATTTTTCAGCTAACAACATTTCTTGGTAATTTTACTAAAAAACTCTGTAAAATGATTTTGACAAAAAAAAACTGTTAATTTACAGAGTTTATAGTAAAACATTGGTTAAATATGAAAACTTTTTTACATAGAAAACTCGATAATTTTACTTAAAAACTCTGTAAAATGATTTAGTCAAAAAAACTGTTAATTTACAGAGTTTCTAGTAAAATATTGGTTAAATAAACCACCATTTAGGAAAGAAAACTATGTAAATTTGCATATATTTGTAAAATGCATTTGATGCAAAAAAAAAATTACTGAAAAAACTCTGTAAATTTACTGAGTTTAGTTAAATGCATGTTATTTTGTAAAATTTTTTATAAGATTTCTAAAAAGATTTTTTTTTAAACTATTTTTGCTACTTTTTCAACTTTTTCTCCAAAAAAATATACAGATAAAATTTCGATGTTTGGTAAAAAAAAAACAAAAACTACTCAAAACAGAAAACTTTTTTTGTTATAAAAAAATACGAAGTATTTTGCTTAAATCTGTATTTTAGCAGAAAACTCTGTTAATTATCTGTAAAATTGAGATTACAAAGTATAAAGTAATATAACAGAGGAAACTTTGTTTTTTTGTCACAACAAAATACAAAGTATTTTCTTTATATCTGTATTTTGACAGAAAACTCTGTCAAATATCTGTTGAATTGAGATTACAGTCATTTTACAAAGTATTTTACAGAGTTATTATTTTGAGTGTTCTTTTATAACGAATTCGGTTATAACGAATCCTCGGTTAAAACGAACTGCTTATTATGGTCCCACGAACAAAATTTCATGTGTCTTTTACAAAATTATTTAAGCCCGGCAAACCGTATCACCAATACTGGGAAATAGTAGATAAGGGTGCACTCAAAATAATAACTCTGTTAAATTACAGAAAAACTCTGCTAATTTAACAGAGTACACCATACTTTTCCAGCTAACAACATTTCTTGGTAATTTTACTAAAAAACTCTGTAAAATGATTTTGACAGAAAAAAACTGTTAATTTACAGAGTTTATAGTAAAATATTGGTTAAATATGAAAGCTTTTTTACAGAGAAAACTCTGTAATTTTACTATATACCTCTGTAAAATGATTTGGACAAAAAAATACTGTTAATTTACATAGTTTCTAATAAAATATTGGTTAAATAAACCACCATTTAGCAAAGAAAACTATGTAAATTTTCATATATTTGTAAAATGCATTTGATGCAAAAAAAAATTTACAGAAAAAACTCTGTAAATTTACAGAGTTTAGTTAAATGCATATTATTTTGTAAAATTTTTATAAGTTTTCTGACAAAAAAATTTTTGATAACTTTTTTGCTACTTTTTCAACTTTTTCTCCAAAAAAAATATACAGATAAAATTTTGATGTTTGGTAACAAAAACAAAAAATTACTCAAAACAGAAAACTTTTTTGGTTATAAAAAAATACGACGTATTTTGCTTAGATCTGTATTTTAGCAGAAAAGTCTGTTAATTACCTCTAAAATTAAGATCACAAAGTAAAAAGTAATATAACAGAGGAAACTTTTTTTTGTCACAACAAAATACAAAGTATTTTCTTTAAATCTGTATTTTGACAGAAAACTCTGTCATATATCTGTTGAATTGAGATTACAGTCATTTAACAGAGTATTTTACAGAGTTTTTATTTTCAGTGTACCCTCTATCTTTAACTGTTGAGGCAGTCCCCCATACAATTTTTTTTTTTTATACCCTCCAACTACAGTATGGGGGTATACTCACTTTGTCATTCCGTGTGTAACGCATCAAAATATCGGTCTAGGACCCCATAAAGTATATATATTTATGATCAGTGATCGATTCTAAGACATTCTAGCGATGTCCGTCCGTCCGTCTGTCCGTCCGTCTGTCCGTCTGTAGTTAACACGATGCAGTCCAAAATAAAAGAGCTAGACTCCCGACATTTGGCACAAATGTGTCTTATAATAATAGGCAGGTTAAGTTCGTAAATGAGCAAAATCGTACCAGGGGGAAAAAAGTTCCCCCTTAAAGAACTAAACCAACCTCTGGAAAAATACACTTTTTTACATGTTTTTTTGTATTTTTGTTAAATAAATGAAACATTTGTTATATTTATCGGGATGGGAAGGTGCTGTCAACATACCCCACTGACCCCCATCACCCCCCCCCCCCCAAAAAAAAACGCCCCTGACAATTTTTGTTTTTTTTTTACATTTTGGAGGGTATAAAAGATTCGGCACAGCCGAATTTAACACTCTCACTTGTTTTTTTGTAAATTTGTGTTATTAAATCAATTTCTCAATTTCTACCGGTCCAATTTATTTTTACCCTACAACATTTTATTAAAACATACCTACGCCCTATCTCCACTCCCTAAGTATTTCTAGCGACATTCTAGCGATGTCTGTCTGTTAAAATGGCGAGCACGGCCAAAATATTGAAACAGATATAGCTGAAACGTAACATATTTATTTAATGTTGTCCCGAGCTGTTTGGTATTGCATTTGAGCGATATCGGTTCAGCGGTTCAAAAGTTATGAGCAGAATTGTAAGAATACCTCGAAAATTTTTAGTCCATTCTACATAACCTAAAAATAAAAAATGTTTTAATTCGGATACTGGTTGACAAATGTGAACAAAATTTGATACCAAATGGTATTTAAACAAGTTTAGTCATATTTTTTTTACAAAAAAAAAAAATCGGCGGATTTTTTTTTCACCAAAAAAATTTATTTTAGCTGTAGTTTTTTTTTTTTTGTTGCAAATTCGGCAAGGCCGAATTTAAATTTTTTTCATTGTTTACTTCTAAATATTTTACTTATCTTCTATCCCCTATTAGAAAATGCACCTTTAGGCAGTAGCGTCATTAAAAAACCAATCCCCAGTTTGAAATTCTTACAATTATAACAATTTGCCCACCTACCCCCCATAATATATTATTTTTTTTTTGTTAAAATATTTCAAATAATGAACAAAATTACAGAAATTAATTAAAACCATACATCATATTATTATTTTGTGGTAATTATTATAAAATAATTTTTGTGGTATTTTGAAATAATTAATTTCGCACCTGTAATGGTTAAAAAAAATCAACACGAGTTTTTAAATTGTTACCATTTTATTAAAAAACAAGTAAAAAAGTTAAATTCGGCCTTGCCGAATGTAGTGATACCCTCCACAATTTCAAAAAGATTATTGCAAACAACTTTATTTAAAAGGAAATAACTTTTGAAAAAAAAAAAAAATTGAAAAAAAATTTCCGCGAAAAAAATTTTTTTAAAAAAAAAAAAATCCGCGATTTTTTTCTTTTTTTGTCAAAAAATATGTTCGTTCTTGTTTGAATACCATTTGATGTTCAATTATGTTCACATATGTCAACCAGAAGCCGAATTAAAGCATTTTGTATTTTTAGGTTATGTTGAATGTACTGAAATTTTTGAGGTGTGCTTACATTTTCGTTCATAACTTTTGAACCGCTGAACCGATATCGCTCAAATGCAATACCAAACTTCTCGGGAGAACTTCCAATATATATGTTAAGTTTCAGTCATCTCTGTGCAATATTTTGTCCGCGAGAGCATTTTCCACAGACAGACAGACGGACGGACAGACGGACATCACTAGAATGTCTTAAAATCGATCGGGCATCATGAATATATATACTTTATGGGGTCCCAGACCGATATTTCGATGAGTTACAAACGGAATGACAAACTTATATATACCCTCTATCACTAAGTGGAGGGTATATAAAAAAAAAATCCAACTAACTTAAAATTTAAAGAGAACAACTAAATGAACATAAATCTTTGTTATGTTGATTTGACCAAATACTGTTTTGTGTTTAAAAACACATATGGCATCTTGATTGTGAATTAAGATCCAAGTCGCGCTGAAGTATTTTTATTTTTTTATTTTTCAAAACCATATGATTTATTTTGAAAATCTACTAAAACACATAAAAAAACCAACTACATTGTTATTTTTAGCCATATTTAGTAAGTAACAAAGAATTTATATGTTTTAACACTGGCAAAGTGTTTTTCTAGAGCAATTGATACTCGACACCATTTACAGATGTAATTTGTAAAAGATTAATTGAAAATTCGAAAATTCTACTTGTAATTTGAAGATTTTATTTGTAATTCGTAAATTTTAATTGAAATTCCAAAATTTCGGAAAGATCAATTTTATATCGTTAAAGATCAATTGAAAAAAATTATAAAATTTAGTAAAATATCAATTTTTAAATTCTGATTGATTTTTAATAAAAAATAAAATAAACAAGTAGAAAAGTTAAACTCGACTTGGCCGAATCTATGAATACCCTCCACAATGCCCTTTTTAAGTGATAGTTAATTTTCTAACGTGAAAAAAATAACATGTTTGATTAGAAATATTTTATTTTGTGTAAAAAACTTTCTTTTTTTTTAAAGTAATTTTGAAAAAAAAAAATAATTTACTGAATTTTTTTGAGTGTAAAATTTTTTTCGAGTGTATTTTTTTTTTTTTTTTTGAGTATAATATTATTTTTGAGTGACAAAAATACGTTGTAAAATATTTTTGTGACTTACTTATGCTTTTAAAACATGTGTAACGGGTTTTCAATACGCGAATTTAAGGTGAAACTAATCTGAAATTCATGGTTTTGCTAATAACTCTTGACTCACTGAACCGATTTAGCTGAAATTCAATACAAATCAGGCCAGGGGAACGGCAAATATATATGCCAAGCTTAAGCATTCTCAGGATTGCGATAAGCATGTTTTTTATCTCGTAAATTCACGAAAAACCCTTGCCGAAATTCAGTCTATTGCTCATAACTTTTGAACCACTGCACCGATTTTGCTGGATTGCAATACCAACCTGACCAGGTAAATGCCCAACATATATCCCAAACTTCAGGAGCCTACGTAAAGTCTTTTAAAAGTTAACGTGTTTTCAACAGACAGACGGACGGACATCGCACGATCGTCTTAAAATCGATCGAGGATCATGAATATATATAGGGCATTCCATGTCAAATCGGACACTTTGAATTTTTTTTTTAGATTTTCCCAATTTGTTGACCGTTTTTAGTACTCTTCGAAAACTCCTTCGTGGTAAATTTTCAGATTTTTTGATGACCCGTTCAAAAGACATCGAATTTTTAAAAATTGGTAGTTTGTTCCTTTACTCAAACTTCTTTTACTCATAACTTCTTCAATAATGGTCCAAATGGGGCCCCTGTAGGCTAGTTGGTAGCGTGCTAGCCTATGAAACAGGGGGTCGTGGGTTCGATTCCCACCAAAACCCTTGGTCGATTTCGCTACAACGAGACGACGGTCATTGTTACCAGTTCTCGGTTAGGTTCAAATTATTTAAAATGAGTTGTAAATAAAAATTGGAAAAATAAATAAAAACTGATCATTGGATCAAATTATTATTATTATTATTAATGGTCCAAATTTCAATTTTTTTTTCCTTCAAAATTTTTGTTTTTTTACGTTCTTTTAAAAAATAAATCCTAAAAAATTCTTAAAAGCGCTCTAGTATGTGATTTTTAAGTTTTAAAATTTAAATCTCATTTTTAAAAATGTGTGTACTTTTCGATTTTTTTGAAATTTTTTTGTATAAAACTTCTATCGATTCTACAATTTTTTTACCCAGGAGGATCGTGGGATAACGATTATTACTATTGTTTTAAATTTTTTGAAAAAATTTTATTTTAATTTTCCAATCTTAAAATCATTTCTATCACCCAAAAAAAAACGTGGGTAATTAATACTAAAAATTTAACTAATTTTAGTCCAAAAGGACCTAGTGCAGAAATTGGTAACCAATACTAAAATTTTTAACTAATATTAGTCAAAACCAGTAAAAATTACTAATTTTAGTACTTTAAAGATACTAAAATTAGTAACCAATTAGTAGATTTGGGTACAATATCACTTACTAAACCTTTTACTGTAGAATTATTTTAAGTGTACTGCTCCAATGGTGCGTCATAGAGGGGTTCTTTATAAGACCGACCCCCACTAATTTTTACATCTTAACATTTCTTTGGAACAAACTAATACCCTATCTCCAACTTCTAAGGGGGCTCCCACACAAAACGACATTTTTTAAAATTTGTTCCAACCGCTCTAACTGCCCTAATAGTGCGCTTAGGGCAACAAAATGTATGACCGACCCACAATATTTTTTTAGTCCAAACATTTTCTCTGAACACGCCTACCCTCTATCTCTAATTGTTAAGGCGGTCCCCATACATTTTTTTTATTTTTTTTTAAATTTGTTTTATTTAATCAGCTTCTACCGGTCCAATGGTACATCCGAGAGGGGTCATTAGTGAGACCTACCCCCATTTATTTTTACCCTACAACATTTTTTTAAAACATACCTACGGACTATATCCACTCCCTTGGTCGGTCATACATTTTGTTGGTCTAAGGGCACTATTAGGGCAGTTAGAGCGGTTGGAGCAAATTTAAAAAAATGTCGTTTTGTGTGGGAGCCCCCTTAGAAATTGGAGATAGGATATTAGTTTGTTCCAAAGATATGTTAAGACGTAAAAATTAATGGGGGTCGGTCTTATAAATGACCCCTCTATGACGCACCATTGGAGCAGTAGAAACGATTTGAAGATTGGAAAATTACAATAAAATTTTTTCAAAAAATTTTAAAAAATAGTAATAATCGTTATCCCACGATCCTCCTGGGCAAAAAATTTGTAGAATCGATAGAAGTTTTACACAAAAAAATTTCAAAAAAATTCGAAAAGTACAAACATTTTCAAAAATAAGATTTAAATTTTAAAACTTAAAAATCGCATACTAAATCGCTGTTAAGAATTTTTTGGGATTTTTTTTAAAAAAAGAACGTAAAAACAAAAATTTTGAAAAAAAAAATTGAAATTTGGACCAATTGAAATTTGGACCAAACTACCAATTTTTAAAAATTCGATATCTTTTGAACGGGTCATACTAAAAACTGTAAACAAATTGGGAAAATCTAAAAAAAAAAATTCAAAGTGTCAGGCAAATCGGTTCGTAACACACAAAAAAATATTGGCTAAAAAATTTCAATTAAATCTATTGATCAACAAAATTTAAATGAGTCAATTATTGTTTTTATCAACATTTTTGTAATTTTCTTTAACTATCAAATTACAAATTTTCAACATACCAGATTTTTTTCGCTTCAATTTATTCGAATACATTAATTCAAAAATATACTTTTTACTACGTTTTTACTTTTTTTATTGTCGGCAACATATTGGAAAGCAAAAAATATGAATTTCTTCATAATTTTTCCATAAGCGTGAAATTCATTTGTTAAATCAATAATTATTTTAATTGACTTTAAATAAAAAATCAATCAAATTTTTGATCAAAATCGAAAAAATGATTAACTGAAATAAAAATCAATTAATCACCTACAATTTGATGATTGATATAACAATTTTCTTTATCGGAGGAGTTTCAATTAAAAAATTAATTGAATCCGCGTTTTTGTTGATTGACTTTCGTTTTCAATTCTTTCTGTGAAGGGTTGAGATACATCCCTTGTTAAAAATATTTTTGAACTAAAAAAAATTACACTCGAAAAAAAATTTACACTCAAAAAAATTGGTAATTTTTCTTTTTTTTTACATAAATTGCAAAAAAAAGTTTTTTTACTTAAACTAAAATATTTCTAATCAAAATTGTTATTTTTTTTTTTTCACGTGAAAAAATCCTTTGAAAATTGCATTGTGGAGGGTATTCATAGATTCGGAAGATTTGGCACAGCCGAATTTAACACTCTCACTTGTGCGAGTAACAATTAATCTCGGAAATAGTGTTGCTAAAGATTTATTTAAAAGAGCTTTATTTTACACAGTTGAAAAAAAACTTCCTATTGACCATTGGACGACGGTTAATATCCAAAGGTGACTTTACCTCTACAACAAACTAAAGCAATTATACGTTTCAAATCTGTTTTTGATTCGTGTTGTGAATGTGAAAAACAAAATTAAAAATGTTCATAGAAAAAGACAAAACTACAAATAAAAAATGTTTCAAACATTTTATATTTACTATCTACTAGATCAGGGCTTCTTAATAACTTTTGCTACAAGACCGTCTTTTAAACAAACATTTCTCCGTTGGTGGGAGACATTAGGGGGCACCCTCCCTTGCGATTTTGAACTTCTTCTGAGATAAGAATGTTGCATTTGCTTAGCAAAAGTACAAAAAACCCTGCAAAAAATGTGGGTTTTCTTAGGTTGGTTTAGTTCTCCAAGGGGTGACTTTTTCCCCTCGGTCCGATTTTGCCAATTTCCGAACTTAACCTGCCTAGGAATATAAGACATATTCGTGCCAAACTTCGGAAGTATAGCTCTTTTATTTTGTACTGCATCGTGTCTTCTACAGACAAACAGACGGACATCGCTAGAATGTCTTAGAATCGATCACTGATCAATAAAATATATACTTTATGGGGTCCTAGACCGATATTTCGATGCGTTACACACGGAATGACAAAGTGAGTATACCCTAATATTGTATTTGGAGGGTATAAAAAGTGGTTTTTACTGGCATCGCAATCTGGCCCTAGCATGGGCGCCATTTCCTTAAAAATTATGTTGAGTTTTCATGTTTTTCTGGGGCAATTATTAATTTATCAAAAGTAAAAACTATAGATTTTTCAAATTTGGACAAACAAAATCGCGGTTTTTAAATTAGTTCATTCTTGAGAGAAGCTTTATTAGTTAATTCTTGAGAAAATCTTAAGTATGTAAACCCTGTGCTCAGTCTTGAAGAAAGTTTTCTGTTTTAGTTAGACAATTTTACCAAATTTTCCTGTTTTTGTGGTATAATTAAATTCCGAAGCTCTTTGCTAGCCCCTAGCACCCTACGGACCTCGTAGAGGTCGCCACCCACCATTTGAGAAGCTTTTTGCTAGATATTATAGTTTTTTTTTTGTGTGATGGTCTTTTAAAAAAAAAGACTTTTTGAAATAGTACAAAACCTCACTATGTTTTTCTATTACTTTTTTTTTGTGGCAATTGTTTTATCTTCTACGTGCTCTTAATTGTACTGTTTATTGTTGTTGGCAAAAAAGTCCATTTTTATTGCGGTTTGCCTGAAGGATCTGTCAAAATCTAGAGCAGTTTTGTAATATGTGTGTGTTTGTACACAATAAAGTAATTTATAACTGGGATTTTTTCCACCTAAGGCTACTTTTAACAAGGAACATTCGTTTTACAATTGTTTTAAAAGGTTCAATAATAATAAAAATAACATGGAAAACAAATTGACCAATTGACCTTTGTGAAACTTTTGTTGAAGAAAATGGATTGGAGTGATTTATAAAAAAAAATAAAAAAAAAATTTTTAGAATTTTGATTCATTTTGATATTAAGAAATTAGAAGGGTCAAAAATGATTTTGAAAGGAAAACCACTAAAAAGGTTGGTCAAGACCGACCATATAATACTCTCCACCATATAATACTCTCCACCAGTGTCTCTTCTCTAAAAATGAGTCTATGAGAAAAAAAGAAAAATAAGTTCACATTCTTATAAATAGTTCATATGTTAGTTTTCTTAAAATGGAGTTCCCCAGTTGGCAACGTCCTCGAGCCATCCTCAGTGACGGAGCGGTGACATGTCAGAGTCACTGCTGACATCCGCAAGACGTCTCTATGTACTGGGTTGAGGACAGTTTCATAAAAATTTTCATAATGTTATCACTCAAAGTCAGCAGTGGTCAGGGCTGACCTTCTGGGGACATGTCACCTAAGACTTCTTTGGGGAAATGTCTGACGTAGGTCATGCGAAAATACAAAAATATTCGTATTTCCTTCAGTTTTCACTTTTATCCATTATCCTTTATAAATTATATTTCTTATATTAAGAAAAAAAATATTTCATTTGGCAACTCTATTAGAGAAAACAAGCAAATTTATCAAAGCTCTTAAAAAATTTTTAAAAAATAATAATAAAGTGTTTTAAAAAATAGATAGTGACTATTATAAAACATAAAACAATATATCGTCACCACAAATGCAAAACAACGTAACAACACTTTTTAGAATTTTACAGGAGAAGCAAAAAACGTTATTAAATGAAAATTATTTGCAATATAAAAGACTTTTGTGAAGTGTTAGCTTAAAAAACAGCGATAAATCCATTTCTGAAATAAAAAAGTCGTTTTTGTTAATATTTTTTAGATATGTGGGTTACGTTTTTCGTGGAATCGTATTTTGTAAACCAAAACGACGTAACATCACAAAGTTGAATAAATTGCTAATTTTTTGGAAATAATTCAGCCATTCAGTAAGTATTGGACCGAGAGCCATGAAATTTGTAGTGGTTATAGCTAACGTATTTTCGAGCTTAAGTTTGGAAGATGGAGTCCAGCGGTTGAACGGGGGAGGCAGCAGACCCCCCTAAAATAGGGCACCTTTTGTATACGAACACTTAAAACAATTGGCATTTTTTTTTTGTTTGTTATCATATTTCTTAAGAAAATATATGCGGACAATTAACTAGTAGCGGCCTAAAAAACCTCTTTAGTGGGTGTGGTTATCTCTTATACTTTCCGAGATAGAACCATTTTAACATTTATAATTTAAAAATTTTACCGATCCGGCTCCAGTTTTTTGCTATTAGCAAAGACGCATTTATTCCAATTTATTTTAAACTAACTTCATTTGAAAACTATATAGATTTCTGATTTAAAAAAAAAAAACAACAAACCGATATCTTGTTTATGTCCGAAAATACATTATTTTAAAGTTAAAAATTAAAAAAAATACGTTTTTTTTGTACAACACTCTTTTGACTCTAGTTAAAAAGTTTCGTTCAGAACATGTTGATTGTTTTTACTAGTTTGAAAGCTCGTGTAGATGAGTTTAAATCAAAAATAAAATTCGAGGTTTAAATATTACGTCCGCCAGCACCATCCAAAATTGGCCTAATTATGGCTGCATCCTGTATTTTCCTCATAGTAAGGAAAATAACCCATTTTTTAGTTAAATTTAACTAAATTTTATGAAAATTCATGAAATTTTTTTTTCAGTGTAGTAGCATCCTTGGGACAGTTAGAGAGATCAAAGTTAATTTTATAAAAATTTCATTTTGTATGAATGCTCCCTTCGGGAGTAACGAGAAGGAGTAGAACTGTTAGGAAAAATATTGGGTTCTAAAAATGAATGGGGGTCAATCTTTCATTGAACTTCTTTAGAAGCGACCCCGAGGCAATCGTTGGTGCTTTTTTACCCTTTACCGCCACTTTTTTGCCAAAACAATTGCCTAGGAGTCGCTTCTAGAGGGGTGCAATGTAACCAAACCCCCATTCATTTTTACAAGCCAACAAAGATTTAAGCATACATGATTTCAAAATTTTAGATTTTTTTCCATTCGTTTTTGGTTCTTAAACATTCATTAAAACTAGATACATTTTTCGTTTTTCCTATACAATTTATCTGTCAAAATAAAACGCCGTTTAAATTTGACGTTTAACGTATGGCGAAAACGAATAAATAAACTAGTTTAAATGAATGCGAATATGGTATAATATCGTCAATATCTTCAAAAACAAAACTGAAGCATTTGCTTTGCATCTTTCAAAAAAAAAAAACTTCGAGATCTTCAAAAATTTTCTAAAAAAACCTTTATACTTAACATTTTTTATATAAAATCTTTCAGATTTTATAAAATACTTAAGAGTTTATAAAAGGTAAGGGTTTATCAACATATTTAAAGAATTTTGCTGTAGTAAAGATCCAAAAAAAATTAAAGTTTTAGATCTCACTTGGTTAAAAAAAATATTTAGAAACCGAAGGTTTCTTTATAAGAAAACGGGCCCTGTATGATTTTTTTTTGTTAACTTAAAGTTTTACCTCAGAATCAAAGGGTTGGCTTTGGAAAGAAAATTTTGAAGTTTTAACATTTTTTTTTAAGTTCTTGAAATTGGTTTTGGTATAGGAAAAGTTTTAGGAAGAAACGATACATTTTTAAAAAAATCTGTGTATTCTAAGGAAAAACTTTCCAGTTGAACTGGTAAATTACACAGAATTTGAAACAGGATTCGAAAAACCTGCGGATCTAGCTATTTTCATTTACAAAAAAAAAATACCCCACGGAGTTACTGTTAAAAAAACTACAATTTAAAATTAAATTTCTCAAAACTAATTTTAAATAGAAGCTACGTTCTTTTTTAACAAAGGCAAACATTATGTCAATTCGATTACCAAAAATTCAAACTATTTTACCGTCCAACCTGAATCAAATTACGTCGCGTAAGGCGTAACGCCCAATAATTTTTCGTTTCTAATATTTAAATGTGAGTTACCTAAATCAAACGGACGTAAAAATTTCAAATTTGATGTGTTTGTTTTTGTTTTTTTTTTACGTCTTGCGCTACGCATTTGATTCTGGTTCGACCCTTAACTACAACTGGAAAGTTTTATGTCTGTTCGTTTAGCTTACTACAATCTACTCATTTTTACTACTTTAACTACAGCTGGACATTTTCAGTACAAAAAGTAAACAAAAATTTCCAGTTGTAGTAAAAATAGTAAGAAATTTAAGTAAACAAACAGACCTTTTGTTTACTTTTTGTATTAAAAATTTCCAGCTGTAGTAAAAATAGTAAAAAAGAGTAGATTGTCGTAACGTAATCGAACGGACGGACCTAATAAATTAAAACAAAAAATATTATATTATTAAAAAACGATCAATTAAAAAAAAATTATACAATTTTGGAAAAATTTAAAAGATACATTTTTTGAAAATTTTAGGTAAATTTTAATCTGAAATATTTATTCAATTTGTATGGTATAAATATTTATGCGATTTCAATATATAAAAATATATTGAAATATATTAATATTTGCTCGATTACATATAAATTGTGTGTGTAACACTGCTGTTACGTTGTTTTGGTTTATGAAATGCATGCACTTGCTGATACGTTTTTTTGTTTATTGTTAATAAATTCGCAATTTTTGAACTTTGACTTCTAAAATTTTCCAGAGACATGTAGTTTAGTCAAATGCATCATAATCAATCAAAAACTCGATTTTGATTTTTTTGTTGTTACGTTGTTTTGCATTTAAGGTGACGATATACCAACTGAATAAAGAAAAATATTAAAGAATTAATTAAAAAAACATAAATATGGCTGAATGCAGTAAATGCAGATCAGCAATACGAGGTGAAAGTGGTGTTCGTTGCAATGGCGTATGTGACAAAGTGTATCATTTTACGAAAAAATGTGCCGGTATTGATCAATATTCGGCAAAAATAATTGATGAAGATAATTTCGTCCGTTTTATATGCGACGATTGTTTGCAATATATCCATAATGTTGATCTTGTCTTAAAAGAAATACAAGATGGTGTTGAGAAAAACAAAGTAATATTAAAAGAATATAAACAAGAATTTGAAAGCTCACTGAAACAAAATGAAATAGAAATAAAAGAATTACTTGAAGCTATAGAAAAGAGATACGATGAGAGATTTAAAAAAATTGATAATATTCAAAAACTATGTGAAAAAAATGTTCAAGAAGTAAATAAAATTTATGGAAATGTAAATGAAATAGAAAACAAAAATAAAGATATGTTTAGTACAATTGAAAAGAATAATGTAAATATGTGTAATGAAATAAAGAAAATTGTAAAAGAAACAAATGTCAAACCAAAAATGACATATGCACAAACAGTGGCAAATAAATTGGTGATGCCAGATTTAGCAAAAAATGTCCCCTTTAATAATAAAACCTAAGGAAAAGCAGAGTATAGAAAAAACGAAATCTGATTTAAACGAAAAAGTGGACCCAATAAACTTTAAGATAACTAATGTTGAAAACAGAAGAAATGGTACTATTGTTATTCAAAGCATAGATAATGAAGAAAGAGAGAAAATAAAAGAAGCTATACAAAAGGAAATAAGTGAAAATTATGAAGTCAAAGTGCCGAAACAAACCGAAATGCAATTGTTAATAACGGACATGAATTTTAAATTGCAAGAAAATGATTTGTTAGAAAAACTAAGAAAACAAAATGAAATACTAAAAAATAGCGAAATTGAAATAATAAAAATTTTTGAAACAAAAAGGTATAATAAAGCAGTATTTAATGCAAAAATAAAAATCGATAACGATTCGTATCCGAAAATATTATCAGGCCAAAAGCTTAATGTAGGATGGGATAGATGTAGAGTTTTTGACGGTACAAGTGTAACACAATGTTTTAAATGCCAAGGATACAACCACAAATCATCAGAGTGCAGAAATGAGGATATATGCTACAAATGTCACGGTAACCACAAAAGCAAAGATTGCAAAAATGAAACGGTAAACAAATGTGTAAATTGCATAAAAGAAAATAAAAGGCTGAACTTAGGACTTGATGAAAATCATTGTACAAACAACAGGGAATGCCCAGTTTATCAAAATAAACTAACATTGAAAATGAAAAGAATAGGTTTAACAGTTTAACAACCACAGAAAATATATGGAATATACACAAACATTCAAGGACTTTTAAATAACTTCGCCCAGTTGGAAATTATAGTCGAAACCGTTAAACCAGAGTTTATATTGCTCTCTGAAACTCATATCACAAATAACATTGATGAAAAAGAATATGAAATAAAAGAATATGATAACTATCCAACAATTTCGAATTCTTCGAAGACTGGAGGAGTAATATTATATATTAAAAAGCAATGGTATATAAATAAAATAAAGGAACATATAGTAGACTCAAAGCATTGGATCAGTGCCTATATGGCTAAACGAGAACATATCTCATTTATTATAGTAATTGTTTATAGATCACCAAGCTGTTCTAAATCCGAATTTTGTGATACATTTCAAGAGTTCCTAGATGAAATTTGTGAAAAAAGCTGTGATATTTTAATAGCAGGAGATTTTAATATAGACTGGTATAAAGATTTTTATAAAGATAAATTTGAAAGTGTTTTAAATGACAATGGGCTTAAACAAATTATAAGTGAATCAACCAGAATAACGCAAACCTCGAAAACATTAATAGACTACATAATAACGAACAATGAAATAATCTCGGCAAAAAATAATATAAACAATAAAATATCAGACCATGAATGCATAGACATTTTTATTGATTATGAAAGAAATTATCCTGAAAAACAAAATAAAGAAATAGAAATTTTTAAATACAATAAAAATAGTTTTAAAAATGAAATAAATTCAATATTACAATGTAATGAAATTTATAATCTTAATGAATATGTCCATGATATTGATAGATGTTTTGAAAATACTATACAAAAATTTACAATAAAAAAGACAATAAATGAGAAAATTAACAATAAATGGTTCAATAGCGAACTCAGGCTTCTCAAACAAGAAAAAATAAACAAGTACCAAAAAGCTACCATAGAAAACACTAATGCAGCATGGAATAACTATAAATCAATAAGAAACACTTACAAAGTTAAAATTGAAAATGAAAAACATAAATACATAAATAATAAAATAAATAACACAAGCAATCAAAAAGAAATGTGGAATCAAATAAAAGAATTAGTGATAAAGAAACCCAGAAATGTGATAAAAACTGTGATATTTAACCAAATAGAATATAAGGACAACTTAGATATAGCCAATAATTTTAATAATTATTTCGTAAATAGCATTGCTGATATAAGAAACTCCATTGAAAACGTGCAATATGAAAATAAAATACCTGTGATAAATATTAAATTTGAATTTCGTGCAATATCCTTATTAGAATTAGAAATTATATGTAAAAATACTAGCTTACCATCCCGGTACTTCGTTACCGGTTGTATTGAATACCGAATAATAGAAGGATTAGGATTACTCTATGATTTCAAAAAATTCCCCTAGGTAGTCTTTGTTTTATTTACTTGTGGACGTTTACGTCTTTCATAAAATAATATTTCAATGAATAATTTAAACAATACAATTTGAATAACTTCGCTGGTACGTTATCATGTGCGTTCCGGTGAAAAAAAAAATATTGACAATTTTCGAGCCCTTATATCAGGTTTTGGATTTAAAGTGAATAAATAAATATTTCAGTGAAAAAAGAAATGGGAATAAATATAAATTTGAGTGAAAAAACATATAGGGAGAAAAAATATGGAATAAAAAAAGTTAAATACGATAAATTTGAGTAAAAAGTATCATTCCATATTGTTAACTGCTCTATTTCATTTCGATCCCCGTTCTACTCCATTTCATTTCCAATTCCATCTCCTTTTGTTCCATGCAAGTTTCATTCCTCTCCGTATAATATGCGTTAAAGAAATAAAAATTTATATTGTCGTTATTTTATAGATATGAAAAGTACCATTTTACACCACTTTTACCAGGTACCCCTTTTTATCCTAAAATTTTAAATTTTAAAATATGGTTGTTATTTCTGGGGCTTTTAGTTTAATAGTTAGATAGGTAAAAATAACCATTTGCCACCTCTTCCCTTAAAATTAAATTTTCCAAAAAACCTTTTTTTTGTGCTAGTTGATCCTATATTTAAAATATCAAGTTTCTGAACCATAATTTCAAGAAATATAAGAATAACCAAATTTCCACTTCTTTATCCCCTTTACAATCAGTCGCGACCGTTAGAAACAGAATTTCCTAAAATAAAGCATTCAAAATTTCAGTGCCTAGGATCATTACTTCATGAAATATAAAAAGTATCAAAAAAAACATTTTTATACCTCTATAAACGGATTTTTTTAAAAAATACTTTAGCAGAATGTTTTTTCACCGAAGTACCCTACATTCTAAAATTCAAGCTTCTAAGGTCATTATTATAAGAACAAAAAAAGTACCAAAAGTACACTTTCTTACCCCCGTTAGAAACGGAATTTCCAAAAAGTATTTCTTCCAGAATGTTTTTTTCTGCATCGAAAAATCCTACATTCCATATTTCAATTTTCTAGGATCATTGTTTCAGCACTTTCGGTACTTTTAATAAAAGGTACTTTATATTAAAGGTACTTTTTATAAAAGGTACTTTTTATAAAAGGTACTTTTTATAAAAGGCACTTTTTATAAAAGGTACTTTTTATAAATGGTACTTTTTATAAAAGGTATTTTTTATAAAAGGTACTTTTTATAAAAGGTACTTTTAATAAAAGGTACTTTTTGTAAAAGGTACTTTTTATAAAAGGTACTTTTTATAAAAGGTACTTTTTATAAAAGGTACTTTTTATAAAAGGTACTTTTTATAAAAGGTACTTTTTATAAAAGGTACTTTTTATAAAAGGTACTTTTTATAAAAGGTACTTTTTATAAAAGGTACTTTTTATATAAGGTACTTTTTATAAAAGGTACTTTTTATAAAAGGTACTTTTTATAAAAGGTACTTTTTATAAAAGGTACTTTTTATAAAAGGTACTTTTTATAAAAGGTACTTTTTATAAAAGGTACTTTTTATAAAAGGTACTTTTTAAAAAAAATAATTTTTATAAACGGTACAGAATTTTCAGAAAGTACTTGTTTCAGAATTTTTTATTTCACTAAAGGATCCTACATTCTAAATTTCAAGTTTGAATGACCATTATTTTATAAACCAAAAAAAAGTACCAAAAGTACACTTTTTACCCATTTTACTCCCGTAGAATCAACATTGGCAAAAACCCAGCCGTAGTGAATCTTTTTTCCCGGAAGTGAACCGAAATTGCAAATTTCAAGTTTTTAGTACCATTATGTCAGGAGATATAAAAAGTACCAAAAGTTCAATTTTTTACCCCCTCAGAATCAACACTGGCAAAAATCCAGCCTTAGTGGATCTATATTTCGGGAGGTGAACATACAGTCCAAATTTCAAGTCTCTATGACCATTATTTCAGGAGATATACAACGTACCAAAAGTACAGATTTTTACCCTTTTTACCCCCTTAGAACCAACATTGGCAAAAACCCAGCCTTACTGGATCTAAATTCCATAATGTAAACATACAGTCCAAATTTCAAGTCTCTATGACCATTATTTTAGGAGATATAAAAAGTACCAAAAGTACAGATTTTTACCCTTTTTACCCCCTTAGAACCAACATTGGCAAAAACCCAGCCTTACTGGATCTAAATTCCATAATGTAAACATACAGTCCAAATTTCAAGTCTCTATGACCATTATTTCAGGAGATATAAAAAGTACCAAAAGTACAGTTTTTTACCCTTTTTATCCCCTTAGAATCAACACTGGCAAAAATCCAGCCTTAGTGGATCTATATTTCGTGAGGTGAACATACAGTCCAAATTTCAAGTGTCTATGACCATTATTTCAGGAGATATAAAAAGTACCAAAAGTACAGTTTTTACCCTTTTTACCCCCTTAGAATCAACACTGGCAAAAATCCAGCCTTGGTGGTTCTATATTCCGGGAGGTGAACATGCAGTCCAAATTTCAAGTCTCTACGACCATTATTTAAGGAGATATAAAAAGTACCAAAAGTACAGTTTTTTACCCTTTTTACCCCCTTAGAATCAACATTGGCAAAAATCCAGCCTTAGTGGATCTATATTCCGGGAGGTGAACCTACAGTCCAAATTTCAAGTCTCTAGCTTCAGCGGTTTGGGCTGGGCGATGATGAATCAGTCAATAAGTCAGTCAGTCAGTCAGTCACGTTACTCTTTTATATATATAGATTAAGAAAAAACCTGACTATAAGAAAATATCAAGCAATATAATATTAGATAACTGGGACGTAACTGGCAATATTTTACTCAACATTATAAATAAATCCCTAGAAACAGGAGTTTTCCCAGAAAATTGGAAGGAATCTTTAATTACCCCAATTGAAAAAGTTAAGAATACTAATATTTGCGAAGAATATCGCCCAATAAACATTCTAAAAACATTTGAAAAAGTAATGGAAAAAGTAGTAAAAAACCAACTTGAAAAATATCTAGAACAGAATAAACTTTTATCGAAATACCAATCCGGTTTCAGAAAAAAATATTCATGTGAAACAGCATTGAACTACACAATAAACAGGTGGAAATATATGAAGAGGAACAGTAAAATACTGGCGATTTTTCTTGATTTCAAAAGGGCGTTCGAAACAATAGATAGAGACATTTTAATAAAAAAATTATACAGGTATGGAATTAAGGACAAAGAATTGAAATGGTTTCAGTCATATTTAACCAATAGAATGCAAATTACTAGAGTTAATAACGTGGAATCAAGTGCAACAGAAAATGACTATGGAGTACCACAAGGCTCAATATTAGGAGCACTATTATTTATTATATATATAAATGATATGGAAAAAGTATTGGAGAAGTGTGAAATTATTTTGTATGCAGATGATACATTAATTTTTACGGAAGGAGAAACAGAAAATATATGCTACGAAAATCTTTCAAGTGATATGAACAATATCAATAAATGGCTAAAAATGAACAAGTTAAAATTAAACGAAAGTAAAACCAAATTAATGGAGATAAATATGAATTCAAATATAACATTAAAAATAAATAATATTATAATAGAAAAAGTTAACACTATTAAATATCTGGGTTTTATTATTGACAAAGACTTAAAATTTAAAGAACACATTGAATACATATGTAAAAAAATCGGGAAAAAAATCGGATTTTTTAAACGAATAAGAAACAGCTTATCTAAAATCACGGCAATAAACATATCGTGGAACTATATTCAATTTGAGCTATCTGCTCGGTTGACGAAAATGAGTTTTTGATGGCAAAATGTTAGCTAGCATAAGTGTCATCTATGGTATTAATTTCAGAACAAAAAAATTATTTTAAGACTATTTTATTACAGAAATAGCATGAGCTATGTGAAACCATGATTTTTTATAAATAAAAATTTGAGCTATCTACAGTATAGTTGACTAGGGTAAACTTTTAAATTTACATTTTTTTATATTATCACTTTTTATACGGTGTTTCCATCAATAAAAATAATGGCAGTTTTTTTTTTTGAAAGTTTCTACTTCTTTCCGCGGTTAAAAACGCGGTTTTTGACCCATATTTCGATGCGGAGCAAAACCGGTTAATCTTTTTGCACATTTTATTTGCCCATTCGATTGTACAGCAAACACAAGTGTTATGACATTTTTCGCAAGCTTCATGAAGGTTCCAAATAATGGCGATAAAGCGCGAAAAAATCGATGATTAAAAAAAAAAAATTAAAAAGTATTTTTTTAACACCTGTAATGGAAGGGCTTAAAAAACTGAGAAATATGGTACCAAATTTATATTTTTATCATAATCCGTTAAAAAGTTATAAAGCTTTAAAGTCTGTATTTAATGAGCTATCTGCTTAGGTTGATTAATTTCAAATAAAAAAGGTTGAGCTATCTGCTGTAACTCAGCGAATAATACGAATTTTTACAAACAAAGCACGTGTAAAATTTAGTAGTAATTATTAATTAATATTGTAAAAGATCGGCCGACAAAAAGTTTAAAAATACGGGAATGCGACGGTTTTTTTGCTCTCCTGAAAAGTTATGTTTTTTTAGATAGCTCAAATTGAATATAGTTTAACGATATATAATACAATTATTAAACCACATTTCGAGTATGGATCAACAGTTTTATACACATGCTGTACAGATACACAAATAACAAGACTACAGAATTTACAAAATAAGGCAATGCGTGCAATATTAAAACTAAACAGATATGCTTCAGTAACATTTATGCTGAGTGATTTAAAATGGCTTAAAATACACAAAAGACTAGCACTAAATACAATAAACTTTATTCGAAAAATAAAAATTGGAGATGCTCCTGAATATTTGATCGAGCAAATAAGATATGTTGGGGAGGTTCAACCATATAACCTGAGGAATGCTTTAGATTTCAGGATACAACGAGCAGACACCAGCGCGATGCAAAGATCGCTATTTTATAAAGGACTAAGCATTTACAACAAGATGCCAATTGATGTGAAAAACGAAACTAATAACAATATATTTAGAAAAAAATTATCATCTTTTATTAAAAATTTTAATATATAGCAGAGCTAAATTTATGTAAAGTTATTAAATGATATGTAATTTTCAAAAGTATTAATAAAATACTACTTACAAAAAAAAAAAAAAAAAAAAAAAAAAAAAAAAAAACTTTTCGCCATTTTTAGTCTTAACTGGATTTGAACCTGGAACCTCCAGTTTATTAGTCCCACACCTAACTACTTGTTCCAAACTTTATTTTGAAAATTGTTTACTTTTATTCTACTTGTTAGATTTTGATTTTATTTTAAATAAATCGATAATATTGCCATCTTTTTCTTGGAAATTGAAAAGTTTCCCAGATTTAAAATTCTAATTTAATATACTGATATTCTGAAGATATTTCCATTTAGACGCCTTAGAGGAATTGTCCACACTCTTAAAGCAAACATTCAGTGCTGACAATGTTAGGACATGTCATCAAGGATTACCTATGATTTGTCAGAACCTGAAGACATCTCCTCAAGGAATCACTGTGGAAATTTCCTCAGTGACACATTTTCCAACTGGGTCTTTTTTATATGGAATTAATTCTTGCCGCCAAGGAAATGTCCCCCTTTTTATTATTCATTATTCAAGGGGTGATCTAGCCCTAACGGCCGGCACTGCGACCCTTATGGGTCTTTTGTGCCAAGATCCATTAATCTAATTCAAACTCTGTTCAATGTTCCTAATGAACATTATAACAGAGGATGGAGAAGCTAGCTTTATATCCGCAGAATTAAGCAATTCTTTGTCTAAAAACCGTTTTCTGATCCTACATATTGCGACGCACTCACATAATATGTGTTGCGTTGTTTCTACTTCCTCAAGACAAAGTCGACACAAAGACGATGCACAAAGGTTTAAATTATGCAAGTGATAATTTACCTTATAATGCCCGGTGAGAAAACCTGTCAGTAACCTAATGTCACCTTTGGTGTGATTAAGTATACTTCCATATGATAATGGCGCGATTAGTGCTTTGGATTGGCGTAGACCTCCTGAATTTTCCCACAAGTTTAAGAAGTCGGTTCTTTCCAAACCCTTAATCATGTTCGAGAAGGTGGACCAGTTTACCCCACAATAGGGTTCGGGTCCGGTCATAGGAGTAGCGGAGGCATTTCTAGCAAGCTCATCCGCTATCTCATTACCCTCAAAACCTCTATGACCAGGGATCCAAAATAGAGTAATTTTGTTTCTCCCGGTCAGCTGTTGAAGGGTATCAAAACATTCCAGTGTCAATTTGGATTTAAATTCCCAAGAAGACAACGCCTGAAGTGCTGTCTGGCTATCAGAGAAGATTGAAATATGAGTACCCTTCATACCCTTTGCAATATTAACTCTAGCGCATATTGCAATAGCCTGAATTTCAGCCTGAAAAACTGTAGGCCACCTACCCATTGGTTCGGAGATCCGCGTGTTTGGACCGTAGACACCAGCGCCAACTCCAGAGGACATTTTGGATCCGTCAGTATACCAGTTTAGGCTTCTAGTATCCACATATGGACCACCTTCATCCCACTCTGGTCTACTCGGTATCACGATCTCAAATTTCCTTCCAAAGCGAAGCACAGTGTTTATTCTATCCGTCGGCATATCTAGATTTTCCCTAATTCCTATTGAAGAAAGAATATTGGAGTGGCCGTTCGAGTTGCGAGGGTCAGAGTAATCGATATTCATTATACGCGCAGCCATAGCTGCCGTAGATCTAATAAAGATGTCGAGAGGTGTGAGACCCAAAATGGCTTCTTGGGCCAAAGTTGGGCAGGTTTTCATAGCACCCGTGATTAGAGTACAAGCCAGACGCTGTACCTTGCCTAGCCTTACGGTGGCATCCCTCTGCATAGTCTTCGGCCACCATACTATTGCAGCGTACGTCATGATCGGTCTTAAAATCATCTTGTAGATCCACATGACCATTTTGGGGCTCAATCCCCAGGTCCTACCAACAATCCTATTCGCTGCCCATAATGCCGCAATAGCCTTTTTGATAGTGCCGTCTAAATGTGAATTCCAAGTAAGTTTCGTATCTAAGATAACTCCTAAATATTTAACCTCCTTAGAGAGTTGGATAATAGTATTCCCTACGGAAATTATACCTAAATTGAGATTTCTTCTCCTAGTAAACGGGACTATAATAGTCTTGTTAGGGTTAATGGAAAGACCCTGTTCAGTGCACCAGCCCATTATCAAACGTAGAGCGTTGCACATAATATCCAAGATGATATTGTCGAATTTACCAGTTACTATAACTACTAAATCGTCCGCGTAACCGATTGCTTGATAACCCATATTATCTAGCCTCTGAAGCAAGTCATCTATCACCAGGGACCATAGTAGTGGAGAATGGAAATGTCCCCCTAATCTACACTCAAAATAATTACTCTGTTAAATACTCTGTAAAATGACTGTAATCTCAATTCGACAGATATTTAACAAAGTTATCTGCCAAAATACAGATTTTGATTTTGCATTTTCTTGTGACCGAAAAACAAAAGTTTATCTGTAATTTGACATTTTACTTTGTGATCTCTATTTTACAGATAATAAACAGATTTTTTTTTTTGTTAAAATACAGGTTTTAGAAAAATACTTGGTTTTTTTCTCGTAACCAAAATACTAAATTTCATCCGTAATTTTACTTATTGCTCTGTAATTATTTGTAGTTTTCAAATAAAAATCTCTTCAAAAAACTTCCAAATATTTCAACCCCTCTTTAAAAAGTGTCTTAAATTACAAAAGCTGGTAAATTTTACGTGTAAAATTGGTAGTGTCCGACCGAATATTCGGCTTCGGCCAAAAAGCACTATTCGGCCACTATTCGGCTTCGGCCACAATTTTGGCGGATAGGCCGAATAGCGAATAATTGTATAATATTTGTGCTCACGTGTTGAAAAACACACTAAACCAGCGATACGCAGACACATACTATAACATTTATGCTTGTGTGGGTAGTAGCAAACGAAAAGTCAACAAATTTGCTTAAGCAACAGAATTTTATAGTGTATGTGTGTTGACAGCGCACAAGCAGCGCCTATTCCCGCGGGAATAGGAATTACAAAAATGCGTATCACTGCACTAAACTAACTTTGAATAACAATTGTATGCCACAAAAACATTTTACTAAGTGTTTTTGCAACTAAAAACATTTTTTTTTTAATATTCGGCTTCGGTTTGGCCGAATAGTGAAAATTTGGCCGAATATTCGGCTTCGGCCAAAAAAGGTGTATTCGGTCGGACACTAAAAATTGGTATTCGTTAAAAATTTTTAATTTACCCAAAAAAAAAAAAAAAAAATTTAACAATTTGAAAGCATTGAAGCGGGCATTCTCAAACGATTTTCTTTAAAAAGTGAATTTAAAAAAAGAAATAATTTAAATGCACTCCATTAAAATGGGGAATGCACTCAAAAAAAAAGTGAACTAAAATCTGGGAAAATTAACTCAATTTTGAGAAAAAGAGGGAATGATTTGGCTCCAAAGATTTTTTTTCTTGGTTTTAGTTCATAATTTTCCCAAAAATAAGGAAAAAAAAGTTATTTAATTTTAAGCCAATTTTAACTAGAAAATGGGAAAAATTATACTTCACATTTTAGAAATAGATTGGGTCTAGACCCTGGACCCATGGGTTCGGACCCAATTTAACTCGAGACCCCGTTGGGTCCTTTAAGGGTCCCCATAGATTTCGAACCAAAACTTGTGTCCGTTTCGCTCTAACTTGCTTAGTTTTTGAGATACGGTGATAAGGGGTCTGATAGGGTCTTGAGAATCTTAAAAACCGGATAACTCAAAAACTATTAATCGGAGGGCTTTCGGGTATTTTGCGGAAGTGTTCTACAAGTCAAGAGCTACAAAAATGCCGTTGGACCTTTTCTCGTATTGGCAGTATTTACTGAGATATGTGCATATATAAAATCTCGGGAATTTCAAATTTTAGATCTAAAATTAGGGTCTTGAGACCCCGACAGATATGCAGAGCTAGGCTATTCCATATTTTTCTTTGTAGTCTTTCTTTTGAAAATTTCATCCGTTTCGCTCTATCTCGCTTAGTTTTCGAGATATCGCCATTTTGAATTTTTAACTAAATTCTAAGAAGTTATTTACTAAATTCTCAGAAGTCATTAACTAAATTCTAAGAAGTACACTTCCTCAATTCAAAGAAGAGAAATACGATGATGTTTTTTTAGTAAATTTTAGCTAAACTTGAACTAAATTGTTTTTTAAGAAATATGTCTAAAAAATAAAGATACGATTCCTAGATTTGTGGAAAATTTCTTTGGCAGTAAGAATTTTTTTCCTAATATTAAAAAAATCCATTTAAAGAAAACTATGAACTACTTATGAGTAAATGAACTAAAATTTTTTCCTCATAGTTAAGAAAATTTCTCATTTTTAAGTTAAATTTAACTAAATTTTAGGAAAATTCATGATAAATTTTCAAAGACATTTTTTCCTTAATTTTAGTTATGTCTTTTTTTTTCAGTGTGCATTTAATCAGGCACATTTAAATTATAGTTTTTTTCTATAAGTTTATGATAGTACAAATAGGAAACACAATTTTCACATTTAAATTGACCCTGTCCAAATCGTCATTTATTAATTTATAAAAGTCTCGGTGAACATCTACCGCTTAAATGCGTCACTAAATATGTGAGCTTTAATAATTTAAAATATACGTAATACGCAAACCCAATTGTCATGGCTTGTCAGACTGAAGTTTCATTCATAAAATTTTGTAAATTTACAGAGTTTTTTTTGTAAAATTCTGGTCGCATTTATCAACATTTTACAGAGAATTCTGTAAATTTACAGTTTTTTATCGAAATCATTTTACAAAGTTTTCTTCGTAAAATAACAAAAAATCTTGCTGGTTGGAAATCTATGGTATTTTCTGCTGGCGCAGCAGAGGATCTCTTTAATTTAACAGAGTAATTATTTTGAGTATAATTTTGTAATTTTACAAGTTTTTTACCAAAAAAAAATTAAAATTTACAATTTCCATTTTTAAAAAATGGAAAATTTCAGAACGGGTTCTGAAAATTTTCCAAAAAAAAAAAATTAATCGATAGCCCATACAAAACTATATAAGAATGTAAATTTTTGAGATTGTGGTGCATTCCGTTTTGATGTGATAAATATTTAATCAAGGCAACTCGCCATAAATTTGAACATTTTTCCAATATTTGACCACGCCTTCTAAGCCCAGTTTTTGAAAATTAGAAAAACCAAAAACGCAATTTTCTTAGTTTCTTATAGGGCTATCCAAACAACCTATGCAGAAATTTACGGGACACATGTTTTTCTGTAGCGGGACATTTGGTGTGGAATGCCTCATATGAAATTTAAATTTTTTTTTTTGCAAGTTTTTTAAAAAATATATTTTTTTTATAAATACAAAAATTCCTATGGTTTAAAACAGCGGTTACCAACCTTTTTGGCTCGCGTACCCCTAATTTTTAATTTTGTCAGCCGCGTACCCCCTAACGAGTTTAACGTTAAAAAAACTTCTCATATAAATATTAGAGTTAATTTTTAAATTTTGATCTGCGGGTATTATCATTTTTTGGAAGGATTAAGGGGAGATCACAACAATGGTGGTATTTTTTTGGAAAAATTTTCGCTTTTTTGGGTGGCTCAATGCATCTGAAAACGCGGATTTTGAGCTAATTTTGCTGAAGAGCAAAGAGAGCTGAAAATATTGCAAATCTGATTTCACCAATCGTTTCTACACAAAAAATCTAAACAACGGACGTTTTTTGAACTCTTAAAAAAGTTCCAAAAACAATTTACAGAGGGCGGAAATATAATGTTTTTTTAATTTTTTTTAATGCAAGGCAGATCAATAATTCTGTGACTTTTTGAATGAAACACCCTCTTAAATACAATGAAAGGGCATTTTGATCTTAACAAAATAGTACTAAAATTTCCACTACCACAATTAGGGCAGCCCAACGGATTCGGTTTCTTAAAATTCCGGGCTTCGGGATTTGAAAATCGAAATCCCCGGATCCCGGGATTTTTCGGATTCATGGGATTTTTCGGGATTTCGTTTTGGGAAATTTTCACCAAAATCGCTAAACTTTGATCGAAGGGCGCCATGGGTCAGTGAATAAAAAAATGTCAGAAATGTATCAGTATAATATTTTCTTTCTTTCAAAAGCACAAAAAAAGCAGAAAATTCGTGGCCAGCTACGTTAAAAATTTCAAAAATTTTCAGTTTTAACAGGGTGATGTAAATGTAACAATATTTACACAGAGTTGTATTTAAAAAAAAAAAAAAAAACCTCATACTTTTTTAATATTTCCAAAATCCCTGGATTTGAGCTTAAAATCCCGGGATTCAGGATTCATTTTATGACAAAAATCCATAAACACGTTTTTTGAGAACTTTGACATACACTTTCTCAAAAAAAGGTAACATCACAGAAAAATTTGGGAACCATATTGTCAGTTCTCAAAATATAGCAAAAAAATGATCTCTAAATTGCACAAAAATTAGTTTTTTGTGAACTTTGACCTCAACTTTCTTAAAAACCTAATGTTATTGAAAACTTTGGAAGCCAGATGCGGAACTAGCATTGAAAGTTTAACCTAAAACGAATGTCCAAATTACTAAAATTTTGCGTACCTCCGCGGACAGTTTCGCGTACCCCCTAGTGGTACGCGTACCATAGGTTGGTAACCGCTGGTTTAAAACATTAAATTTTTTTTAATGATTTTATTCATGCCAGGCGGCAATTTTTTTTAAGTTTCGGTTTCGGTTTCGGCCGTATATCTATTTTTGGCCGAATATTCGGTCCGGTTTCGGTTCGGCCTCGAAAAACTGGTTTCAGTCGGACTCTAAAAATTACAGATAAAATTTAGTGTTTTGGTTACGAGAAAAAAACAAAGTATTTTTCTAAAATCCGTATTTTAACAAAAAAAAACTGTTTATTATCTGTAAAATAGAGATTACAAAGTAAAAAGTAAAATTACAGTTAAAATTTTGTTTTTCGGTCACAAGAAAATACAAAGTATTTTCTTAAAATCTGTATTTCGACAGATAACTTTGTCAAATATCTGTCGATTTGAGATTACAGTCATTTTACAGAGTGTTTAACAGAGTAATTATTATGAGTGTATAATTAAAAAATAGTCTGCTAAAAATATGTTCAAAAATATTTTAAAATTCAGCAAACAGAATCAGTGAAAACGCAATAAAAT